>CM069081.1:25821054-28221054 GCA_035578085.1 Solanum pinnatisectum
ATTATTGAGCGCAATACGTATTCTTTTTTTTCAATTTTGTGATGCAAAAACTTCGGGGTGTGCAAAAACCAAACCGACCAAGAAACCGAACTGAAAAAAATGTTATTGGTTTATTGTCATTGGGTTATTGGGTTAACTATTTTTAATGGTTTCATAAAAATAAAAATTATTGGGTTATCGGTTCGATATTAGCTTTTAATTTTGGGTTATTGGGTAAACTGATAACCTATTAAGACTAGTAATTTACTACTTTTATTTGTACATAAATATTAAATATCAATCTCATTACCTTACTAGGTATTTGCCTTTGTCCTTTAGCCTTCAATTCACACTTCATAGTGATTTTGAGTTCACAACTTCATATTATACAAAATGTCAAAACCTAAAGTAAGAATCATATTCCTCTTAATTTCTCTTTGTGTTACACTTGTATAGTTCTTTTCCTGTTTTTATTATTATTATTATTATTATTATTATTATTGTTTCTATTTTATGAGCATTTATAAAGTTAAATTATTGTGTTGTCGCGTCAAATTTATAAAAGAAGTCATATATTTGTTTTTTAAGTATTTTTATATTGGCTAAATCAAAAACCGAACAGTTAAGGACCAAAACCGACAAGAAACATATCTTATTGGTTTGGTTATTGGTTTAACATATTTAAAACCAAAAACTGATAAACCAAATCAATATTACATAAAACCAAATAGACCGATACACACCCCTAGTATTAAACATATTTACTCACTACATTTTTTAAAGACATTAACTCAATGTTAATATATTGAGGGTATAATAACAAGATTAACAATTGTGCTTCCTTAATTTATCAAAAATGACAAGTAAAAAGAGAAATCAAATTAGGAAATATTTCACAAGTGAAGACGGAGGGAGTATGTATTCATATTTTATCTACTAATTTTGAATAATTAGTTCTCTCTATTTCTAAAAGAATGAGCTACTTTTCTCTTTTTACTTTGTTTGAAAAAACTCATTTTCTTTTTTGATAATGATTTAATTTAATTTAATTTTATCACGTGATATGTTTAAGGCCACAAGATTAAAGGACATTCTTGTATATTTGACATAAGTTTAATTTAAAATCACAAGATTGAAAAGTTTTCTTTATTTTCTTAAATTTTGTGGCAAGTTAAACTAGATCATTCTATTTGAGATAGAGAGAGTATATCTCATTCCATTATTTAATAATTATGTAGTAGATTTATAAATTAAGATACATCACTTCTTAAAATTAGTTTAAAATAGAGTTCTACCCACTTGATTATTTCCCTAATTTACTCCTTCACTCCAAATCAGTCCATACTCTCTCTTAATTATTTTATCGCATGTTAATTTCAGTTTTCTCTCATCCTTCTCCGTCACACAATACTCTTCAATCAAAGTTCATTAATTTTAATTGTTCTTAATCGATATTGAAAGCATAATATTCTTCAACCAAAGATTATTGTTAATAGAGGTATAATAGATACCATTATTATTGAGCAAAATAAGTATTCTTTTTTCAATTTTGTGATGCAAAAGCTTTAGGGCGTGCAAAAATCGAACGGAAAAAAATCTTTTGGGTTATTGGCTTAACGATTTTTAATGGTTTTATAAAAAAAATTATTGGGTTATCGGTTCGATATTAGCTTTTAATTTTGGGTTATTGGGTAAACCGATAACCCATTAAGACTAGTAATTTACTACTTTTATTTGTACATAAATATTAAATATCAAGCTCAATATCTTACGAGTTATTGTCTTTGTCCTTTAGTCTCAATTCACACTTCATAGTGACTTTGAGTTCACAAACTTCACATTATACTAAATGTCAAAACCTAAAGTAATAACCATATTCCTCTTAATTTCTCTTTGTGTTACACCGGTATAGTTCTTTTCATATATTTATTATTATTATTATTGTTTCTATTTTATGAGCATTTGTAAAGTTACATTATTGTGTTATCGCGTCAAATTTATTAGAGAAGTCATATATTCACTACTAAAAAATTGTCAAAAAAAGACGGCAAAAAGCGACGGACTGCGTCGCTTTTTGGGTCAAAATCGATAGAAAAACGACACAGTCACTTTCGTCGCCTTTTAGCTCGACGCTTTTCAAAAAGCGACGGACTGCGTCGCTAAAAAGCGACGGACAGCATTGCAAAAAGCGACGGATTGCATCGCTTTTTGCCTTTTTTTTAAAATTTTTTTCATAAAAGCGATGGACTCCGTCTCTTTATTTTAATTTTCATTTTTTTTTACTTCTAAAATGCCACGCTGTCCGTCGCTTTTCTGAAAATTTTATTTTTGAAAATCCCTGAAAAGCGACGGACAGAACCACTCCGTCCGTCGCTTTTCTGGGATTTTAAAAAAATAAAACCCAAAAAAGTGACGGACAAAACCACGCTGTCCGTCGCTTTACTGGGATTTTTAAATAAATAAAATCCTGAAAAGCGATGGACAAAATCACGCTGTCCGTCGCTTTTGTGGGATTTTAAAAAAAAATAAAATCCATAAAAGCGACGGAAAAAACCACGCTGTCTATTACTTTTTTTGCAATATTTTTGCCAGCCCAAACTGGCAGTTTCTGCTGTACACCTGCAACTACAATTCAATTCGATTCTACATTATTCAGCCCAATCAAACACACAATTATAAACAATCTAAACAAAACATAAAATAACATTCAAAAGTATCTAAATCATAAATTAAAGAATTATAAAGTCTTTCAAAATTCGTTTCAAAAAGTTCATAAATGTCCAGAGATCTAAACTAGGGAGTGAAATCTACATAATCATCCTTATCACTCTCGGCGTCGGTGTCATTGGGAGCCGAAGTAGTAGTCGACGAGCGAGGTTCATCACTTGTTCTTTGATTTGTTGAACGGTCTCATTCATGCTTTCTTATTCAGCTACTCTTCTCCGCTCCGACTCTGCTAGTGCCGTTGTAAGTTTAGCTATTTGATTCGACATAGCAGCAATTTGAACACCGTCAAGTGCCTCGGTTTGACGTGACGATCCAATACCTTCTAAGCCTGACTGGAGTTGTCTAACATCATTTCGAGAGCCTAGACCATAGCATCTAACCTTGTGTGTCCCCCCTACAACTTTTTCTTTCCAAATCTGGGTGGACAGTTCAAGTGTCAATTGGACCGAACTATCTAGATTCTCAGCGATGTACTGATGAAAGTCATTATGCATATTAAATATAAAAATTGACATCAATATATATACATATCATATATTCACTATTAATATATATTATTCATATTAAATAACTTACAAAAGTTCATTCGGCCCTTTCCTCCACCCACACATCCGGATCCGACTCATTTTCTTTCTTCCTGACATGAGTCTTCTTGAAAACCTCTGGTTCAATGGGAGTGCGTCCCAATTCTTTTTCCTATAAATAAAAACTAAAATTTATAACGATATATATGAATCAACTAATTATTTATTTAAAAGTTTGAATAAGAACTTACCATCTCTAGTGCAATTGTTCCAACCATCTTTGCACCTCCGGTGTGCAATGAGCCACCTTTAAGATTGCCTCTAGCCTTTTTGGCTTGATCTGATATTGCCTTAAACTTGTCTGTGTTCCAATACAGACCCAATTCATCAAAAACATGAGGCAACATCCAACCGGGACGCACACCACTATCCCAAACATTCTTTAGCCAGCTAGACAGTCTGGCGGATGCCTTCCTCTCAAATGTGATCGCAATGACCAAATTGTACCTCGACTCCCAAGTACACATAGTTTGAAAAAAAATTTGAATAACATTAATTAGATCGATAGAAAAAAAAAGTAAAGTATACTAAACTTAACTAAAAAATATATACCTTAAAGTTATTAAACATCGCCTGGCGTATACTGTTTGGAATCTCGCTCCAAGAGTGATAAGCCTGTGTATAGAGTCTTCTAACACAGTCTTTTAAAGCCCGGGCAGCATCCTTTGTAGGATGTCACCTGCAAAACACATAATAAATATGTTGGTTCATGAATAGTATATTAAAGTATAAGAAATAAATAAAATAAACTAACAAATAGATAACAAAACAAACTTACGATGATCCATCCGACTCAATCATGACTCTACCAAGTCTGTCCTTTTGGCCAGAAGCTAGAGCAGACATCGTATTATATGGTGTAGCACTAGGTGTAGCTGTAGACGAGGGTGGTACGTCAGGATGTATAAAACGCTGAGTCAATGGAGGGGTACCGGCCATAACATCTGACTGCTCGCTACTAGAATCTCCAATCCTCATGGTAGATAACTGAGGAGATGTACCTGTGGGAGATGGAGTACCCGCCAATAAGGGTCGTGCTTGACGAATCGCCTGTAAAGGTAGGTCCTCGTAGCGTCATGAAGGCAATGGCTGTAAAGTAGATAAAGTACCGACTGGTCGACGGTAATTAGGATAATATAGCCGAGGATCCGCCGTAGCAAATAGAACAACAAATAAATGAGTATCATGGCTGATGCCCTCTGGCACAGAAGAAATAGATCCTGCAATATCCTTGGGATCTATCGGTCTCCTAGATTTCTTCTTCTTAGTTTGTTTAGTCTGGCTAACTCCAAGATTCTCGCGATGTCTATCACCGTCACCGCCTGATGACATCTGTATGCAAATTTACATGTATAATATATATAAAAATCATAAATTAAATAAAATTAGCAAAATACACTTACATATATACTAGCTAGCTTTCATTCTACACTATTCCTCCTCGCTTGTTTCAATTCAATCATTCTCCCATTCTTCCTCCTCAGTTGTTTCATTTTCATTATCATCCCATTCTTCTTCATTAAATGATTTATTTTCCTCATTCTCGGATATTTCTTCCTCAACATTCAGTATTTCATCATCAGATACTTCTTCTAATATGTGTTGAGGATGTTGTAGTGTGATTTCCAATTCAACATCAACTTCTTGTTGAACAATTGCAACATCATTTTGATACGCCACATCTAAGACATTGTCAATTTCAATTCTTCCCACAGGCTTACTTTTTATAAAAACCCACCAATCAGCTTTGTCTCTACGCAATTGATATGAACCGTAATACACTTGTTTAGCATTTTATGCAATAATAAAAGGATCATAACTTCTGTATTTCCTAGTGTGCTTAACTTCAATTATATTATGTTGATGGTCCATCTTTGTGCCTCTATGTGATGGGTCAAACCACTCACACCAAAACAATACAATCTTCTTCTTAGGTCAACCTGAATACCTCACTTCAATAATCTCTTGAATGACATCATAATATTCAATAGTTTGACCAGTACCATCAACATCACCTTGTATGTAGACACCACTATTATTTGTTCTTTTGTTCCTAGAAACTTCTTCAGTTTGAAACTTAAAACCATTGACACAATACTTATTCATTGTCAGTACTTGAGATTTAGGTCCAAGTGCTACTTCTTTCACTAATTGCAAATGTTGGACACTTGAGTATTCATCGTAAACCTACGTGATTGTTATTTCAAGTAATATAATTTAGTATAACATGAATATATTATTAAATACTTAGTGATTGCACACTTACATAGTTCCTTAGCCATTTGGAAAATTCTGTATAGATGGCTTCATTACCCCATGTGTTTACGAACAAGCTGATCATTTTACATTCAAGTATTTCGTTAGTTAATGATCACTTATTAGTATGTAATTTAATAACATATTTTTAACACTTACTTGACATATGATTGAATCTCTGGACAATTAAGCAAAATATGTGTCACAACTGATTGCATTTCCATATCAGTGAAGCCTCGCTTTCCACGCTTTTTAGATCCTCGACCATTTTGATTAAAAATTGATATCGGTGGAAATAAAGGATCACTATCGCCTTCATCATTGCGATTGGGCCTGTTTCTCCTACATAACACATCATGACCAAAGTAATAAGAATAAAAATCACCAGTTTCTCTCCCAATATGACCTTGAACAAATGATCCTTCGATCCTTCCCCTTTGCTTAATCGTTTGCTTTGAACAACCAACTTTTCTGCATGTATATATGTATATATATGTTAATATATAAAAGACTTGGCAAATATATATAACTTAGTGAATATTTCAAATTGATACATCGATCTTGTTTGAACTGGACCTTCGAGGCAAGCCTCTTGTACAAGGTGAATTGGAAGATGCTCCATCACATCAAAGAAACCACATGGAAATATCTTCTCCAACTTAGTAGTAGTAACAAGAATATTTTCCTCCATCCTGTCTAAACTACTCTCCAACAACTTTCCAGAACACAAATCTTTAAAAAAAAGACTTATCTCTGTGATTGGTTTCCATATCCTTTTGAGTAGATGGCTAAAAGCGATAGGAATTAAAGTTTCCATGAACACATGACAATCAAGACTTTTCATACCTATCATGCACGTGACAAGGCCATTTCAACTCATAACTAGATCACAGGAGAAACAATAATAATAAATGTAAGAATAAACAATATTATTCCCGAATACACCCAAAAAAGACTAACGAAGTAATATGGATATCAATAAGAATAATACTAGAAAACCTAACTTAGAAACTTGCAATTCCTAATCCTAGAATAATCAACGACCTAAGTCTATGATCAGCAAGTTGTAGCCTACCTCAAAGCTGAACATGCGAGCTCCAAATCTACAAAAAGGGCGCTTTTCCACTCTGAGACACCTCTGGACAACGTCATACTAAATTAGCAATTTGTGTGTCTATAAAAGCAAAAATGACACCCATAATGCAACAAAGTGACTCAGGCCCAAAATCAGGTCAAAATAGGCTGTAGCACCTATACATAGAATAACCGAACTGACTCCATCATCAAATCCACACCAACTCAAGGAATTTGTGCCCCAAAAATGGACAGAATCCCAATTAAATCAAAGCTAAAACAACCTAAGGACTAATCTAGCTCAAGAATACAAAATTCATGCTAAAAACGAAGAAATTATGAGACTCGTGATTTTCGAAGCGTTCATTATGATCCCAACAAGGCTCCTAAGCTCAACCTAGCACAAACTCAAGAAAATCCACTGAAACGCCTTACACCCAAGTTCCAAATATTTTCCCTTTCAATGAAAGAATAAAGAGAAAAGAAAGATAAAAATGTCAGCTATGTAGCACCAATGGACCAAGATTTGTAGGAGTTGTGTTGCATTGGTGAGCAAAGATCCGTAGGAGTGATGGTTAATGGTACCAGTCAACTCTGCGGGAGCAGACCCAACTCTACATGTGCGAGGTCATTAAAGCGACCAAGCTTAGTAGGAGTGAGGTCTGATGACATAGTGAGCTTCCGCATTAGTGGCTCCATTGAAAAGATCCCTGCTTTGCGGGAGCGACGACAACAGTAGTTAGTGCATCAACTACTTGGGATTAAAATCCCAAGTCTAGAACGGACCTTCAAAATTTGATCAAGGTCTAATAAAAGCTAACAAAAATGAAATCTGACTAGAAATGATATTTTGGACTCAATGGAACTACTAAAACTTACAATAAAGATCTTCTCGATAAAAAATGGCTCCTAAAATCCAAGATCCATTTTAGCTAAAATAACAAGATAGCTTGAAACGAGTCCAAAAGCCTTAGGACTCAAATCAAAGGTCCTTCTTGACCAAAATCAACATTTCAAAGCTAATGGAACCATTAGAATCACATTTGGGGTTGTTTACTTGAAGTTTTGACTGAAGTCATACATCCAAAACTTTAGATGCTCCAAAATACAAAAGATTGAATAAAAACCCAAACAAACTGCCTGGTGGTGATCCTATTAGTCCCAACTAGTCATAAATTGTCACGCCCCGAGCCTACACCCCGGACGTGGCTGTCACTCGAGAACCATTGCTAGCCCCAAGCGAACCCTTGGCCTGTATTACTTACTCATCAGAAGACTTAAACATAAGAAATATAACTAATGCATAACTAATGAAATAATGTCTTAGACAAAATGGCAACTCAAGTCTTAAACATATACAACTGAAATGAATAAGACTAAAGAACTATAACTATCTATCTATGAAGCCTCTAAAACAAAAAGAGATGTCGGACAAGACCCCCGATCATCCTAACAATGAAATACTGAAAGCAAAATAAAATGGAGTCCTCCGGAATGCAAGGAGGCTCACCAACCAACTCTGAGTGCTCAACGAGGCGCTGGGTGATGATCCTAGTTACCTGAATCTGCATTATAATAAGATGCAGGCCAAGTGACGTCAGTACATTGAATGTACGAGTATGCTAGTTGGAATGCTAAACATAACATAGGCTTGAAAAGAATCTAAAAGGAACACTTACCTTGGCTTTACTCAACTCCTGAATAACTTAACTCAACATAAAGCAATAAAACATATGCAATATATACAAAGCTTGTAAAATAGTGGAAAACAACTAGGTTCATTAAAGAAAATGCAATAACAAACTCAATTTCACTCATATAATAAAGTAATATAGTTTTTGTAGGAGATTCTCTAACCGACAACCACCACTATGAGCCTAACTGGTGATACATCGTCTTGCCCACGCTGCCAGAACTGTCCTATACTTTGCCGTCATATAGAACACCTTAACTAAGTGGATCCAATAGTCGATGCTAAAAAGCAACTTAAGGAAGTATGATCCTTTACTACCCATGATGACTACATGGTTTAGGGAGACTTGAGTTAATATGAACTCGCATCCCCATATTGGTGCTCAATACTACTCCCAAAATATACTTAGCACATATGTTTTTTTAAAACAAATTTCTTTCTTTGGTTTGAGATAATTACTCAAAACTCAGCTTAAAAGCTCCCTTGGAGTCGATGTTCCCTTTCTTGCTCAAATGTGAAAACATTTCTTAACTCTTGGGAATACTTAGTTCCCATATAAACTTTGAAGAATGAACTTTACTTTTATCTCAACTTAAGCTTTAAGTCTTAAAACAAAGTTAAAACGTTTGTGAAAGACTTTTGAAAACTTTTATAAACTTCTCTTGACTTGCTTCTTAACTTCTAGACTTGACTCTTAACTTTCCTTGAATTGAATTATGTATTCAAGGTTCATGATCTCATGTTTATGGATGATTTCATGATGTTTAGATGTACCTAAGAGTGTTGGAATCAATTAGAATACATAGGTACATTGCTAAGGAACTAGTATGAAAAGTTGGGGGAGGAATGGGAATAACTGGCGTCCCTGGCGCTCTGAGAGGCACGGGGCGCCAGAGTGTAAAATTCAGAGTCAGACCTAGGGTACGCTGGCTAGCGCGGCGCCCCAAGGGTGAAACTTTGGAGAACCTTTTGTGGCGTGCTGGCTGGCGCGGCGCCCCACCCCTTTCCCCAGGTGTTCTACGATTTTTCTTGCTCGTTTTTCAACTCTAAACCCTCTAAACTCCAATGGTTCTTTCCCCAAACATTAAGAATCAACTAAACCATAAAAATACATCCGATTCTACTTGAAATCACAACTAAAATCATGAATTAAACTCAAGAAACTTCAACAACAAGAACCCACAAGATTTCAATCGAATTATCATCAAGAACTCATAGGATTTACTTTCAAAACTATATAACTTCATTGAATTGAATCATGATTGGCGCATGGGTGAACTAACCCAACACTATGTGATATCACATATCTCGTAGGGATCACCCCTTGATGAAATCCACAAGCGAAAACCATACGAACGACGATATTTAGCTCTTTTCTCCTCTTCTCTCCTTCTGCGTTCTTTCTCCAAAAACCCTACCTCTAATTTCAAAAGAGTAGACTGACCAATTTCAGTTTAGACCCTTATAAATATTACCAAAAATGAATTAATTAAGTTGGGTATGGAAAAGACCACACTACCTTTCCAAAATCTGGATTGGACTTTCCTTAATCGAATAGCCCAACTTCCAATAGACATATCTAACTCATACAAACACGAAATAGCGCAAACTTGGTGGCATTGGAAAGATAATTCAACGATCTTTCCTTCAGTATCTGGAAACACACCTAACTCATCCTGAACTACGAGTTATGGTCATTTGAAGTTGACAAAAACTCATTCTTAACTTAAACAAATTTCCAGATTTTCATTATTTCCAAAAATCACTATTTTCCAATTCTTAACTTCTTCCTAGTTATTTCAATTTGCGAGATGTTACAATATCTCCCCCTTGGAAACATTCGTCCTCGAATAAGATTACTCTTACTAGGCTAAAGGTGTAACATTAACCATTCAGTTCAAACACCCAGCAAGAAAATACAAGAACCACATGCCAATTTATAAATAAATACCAAGAAAAGGATTAGTACCTTAATTTTGAACTTCTCCGGATTCGAAGAGATGTAGATATCTCTTCTTCATGTCCTCCTCAGTTTCCCAAGTAGCTTCCTCAACAAATTGATTCCTCCAAAGAACTTTGATTGATGCTACCTCTTTTGTTCTCAACTTGCGAACTTGACGATCTAGAATCTGAACAGGAATCTCTTCATAAGACAAGCTATCCTTGATCACATTATCTTCGGTTGGTATGATCAATGAAGGATCGCCCATGCACTTCTTCAACATGGAGATATGAAACACCAGATGAACTGCAGCTAACTGTTGTGGTAGCTCCAACTCCTAAGCTACATTACCTACCCTTTTCGATATTCTGTAAGGGCCAATATACTGGGGACTACGCTTCCCCTTCTTACCAAATCTCATAACAGCCTTCATGGGTGAAACTTTAAGATATACCCAATCATCTACTTCAAACTCTAACTCCTTTCTCCTAACATCAGTGTAGGATTTCTGATGACTCTGCACTGTTTTCAATCTCTCTTGAATCACTTTCACCTTCTCCATAACTTGATGAACTAAATTTGGTCCTATCAGCCCAGCTTCACCAACTTCAAATCATCCAATAGGAGATCTGCATCTTCTCCCATAAAGAGCTTCATAAGGAGCCATTTGGATGCTGGAGTGGTAACTGTTGTTATAAGCAAATTCAATAAGAGGTAGGTGATCATACCAATTTACTTTGAAATCAATAACACATTCCCTCAACATGTCTTCTAAGGTATGAATAGTGCATTCTACTTGCCCATCTGTCTGAGGATGAAAGGCAGTACTTAAGTTCACCTTTGAACCCAAACCTTTTTGGAATGACTTCTAAAACTGTGCAGTAAATTGTGCACCTCTGTCTAAATAATGGAGACCATAACTCCATAAAGTCTAACCTCTTCTTGAAGATACAACTTGGCATAATCCTCTGCTGTATGGGTAGTCTTTACCAACAAAAGTGGGCAGATTTTGTCATTCTATCAATAATCACCCATATTGAATCATGCTGCCTGCGAGACCTTGGTAAACCCGTGATGAAGTCCATATTAATCATCTCCCACTTCCATTCTGGAAGTTCTATATTCTGGGCCAAACCACCAGGCCTTTGATCCTCTACTTTAACTTGTTGGCAATTCGGACACTTAGAAACAAATTTTGCAATGCCCTTCTTCATGCTACTCCACCAATAGACTTTTCTCAAATCACAATACATCTTTGTGGAACCCGGGGGAATGGAATATCTAGAGCTATGAGCTTCCTCCATGATCCTCTCTTGGAGTCCATCTACCATTGGTACACACAATCTACCTTGATATCTCAATACGCCATCTCCCCCTTGTTCAAAAGCTAATACTTTTTGCTTATGAACATTTGCCTTCAATTCAAGCAAAATAGGATCTTGGTCTTGCTTTTCTTTCACTTCTGACACTAATGAAGATTCAGCCCCATTCATCACCACTAGTCCTCCTTCTGTGGAATCCATCAGTCGGACTCCTAAGCGTGCAAGTCTATGCACATCTTTCGCTAACTCTCACTTTTCTTCCTCAACATGGGCGGTACTATCCATAGACAACCTGATTAAAGGATCAACAACAACATTAGCCTTACCTGGGTGGTAAAGAATACTCATGTCATAGTCCTTGGGTAATTCTAACCATCTCCTTTGTCTGAGATTAGGCTGTTTCTCAGTAAACACATACTGAAGACTCTTGTGATCAGTGAATACATCTACATGAACACCATACAAATAATGACGCCATATCTTCAAAGTAAATACTATAGCAGCCAACTCGTAGTCATGGGTTGGGTAATTCTTCTCATGAACTTTCACCTGTCTGGAGGCATAAGCTATAGCTTTTCCATTTTGCATTAACACACAACCCAAACCCACTCTAGACGCATCACAATACACCACAAAGTCTTGTGTACCTTGGTAAGGTCAAAACTAAGGCAGTAGTCAACCTCTTTTTCAATTCCTGAAAACTTTTCTCACAAGCTTCAGACCATTGAAACTTTACTATTTTCTGAGTCAACTTGGTCAAAGGGGATGAAATAGGTGAGTACCCCTCTACGAACCTTCTATAATATCCAGCCAAACCTAAGAAACTCCTAATATCAGTTGGAGATGTGGGTCTAGGCCAATTCTGCACTGCCTCTATCTTTTGGGTATCAACTTTAATTCCATCACCGGAAACTATGAGGCCCAAGAACACCATAGATTCAAGCCAAAACTCACACTTAGAGAACTTGACATATAACTCTTTATCTTTCAAAGTCTGAAGAACAATTCTGAGAAGGCTAGCATAATCTTCCTCATTCCTCGAATATATTAGAATGACATCAATGAAAACGATAACAAACATATCTAAATAAGGCTTGAATACTCTATTCATAAGGTTCATGAACATTGCGGGTGTATTGGTTAAACCAAACGACATGACCAAAAACTCATAATGACCATAACGAGTCCTGAATGCTGTCTTGGGAATATCACATTCCCTTACTTTCAACTGATGGTAGCTAGATCTGAGGTCAATCTTAGAAAAACAAGAAACACCCTGAAGTTGATCGAAAAGATTATCAATTATTTGAAGAGGATACTTGTTCTTGATGGTAACCTTGTTCAACTGACGTTAATCTATACACATCCTAAGGGAACCATCTTTTTTTCTCACAAATAAGATCGGAGCACCCCAAGGTGAGACACTTAGTCGAATAAAGCCCTTATTAAAGAGATCTTTCAACTATTCTTTAAGCTCTTTCAACTCTGTTGGTGCCATTCTATATGGCGAAGTAGAGATAGGATGAGTATCGGGAAGAATGGCTATGCCGAAGTCTACCTCTCTCTCAGGAGGGACTCTGGGTAGATCATCTAGAAAGACTTCTGGAAACTCTCTTACTATTGAAACTGACTGAATGGGAGGTATCTCAACACTAGAGTCATTAATTCGGACTAAGTGATAGATATATCCCTTAGAAACTAACTTCCTCACCTTAAGGTATGAAATGAAACGACCCTTAGGTGCTGCTGAACTACTACTCCACTCTATGACTGGCTCATTAGGAATTTGGAACTTTACAACTCGAGTTCTAAAATCTATTGATGCATAACAGACATGAAACCAGTCCATGCCTAAAATGAAATCAAAATCTACCATGTCTAACTTAACTAAATTAGCTATGGTGTCTTTGTGATTGATGGAAATAACACAATCACGATATACTCGCTCAGCTAGAATAGACTCCCCAACAGGTGTAGAAATACAAAAGGGTTCATAGAGTTTCTCATGAATAACATCAAACTTAGTTGCAACATAAGGGGTTACAAAAGGTAAACTTGCTCCTGGGTCTAGCAAAGCATAAACATTAAAAGTAAAGACTTTGATCATATTTGTGACAACATCTGGAGAGTTCTCTTGCGCTTGGCGACTAGTGATCGCATAAAGACTGTTTGCTCCTCTGCCGTACCGAATGCAGCTCCTCTAGGTACAGCCCTGTCTGGTGGTGCAACTGATGAAGATTGGGCTCTATTGCCCTGATTTCAACTACTTTTTCTGTTCTTAGGGAACTCTTTCATGAAGTGACCCTCTTGTCCACACTTGAAACAAGCCCATCATGACACTTACCTGGGTGGGTTTTACCATACCTAGCACATGCAGGAGCCCAGTTACCTTCTTGTACAACACTACCCTGAGACTGTGCAGGTCTAACTCTGAAGTTCTGCGAATTCTGACCATTGTACTCCCCTTTGTTTCTGGGTACAGGTGCACCAGCAGATGCTGGAGCAGGTCCCTTTTGCTTTTGCTGAAAGGATGAATGATTCACATTACTTTTCTGTTGCCTGAATTCACTCCCTGTCTTAGCTTTCTTGTTTCTAAACTGTTCCCTGTCCATCAGCTTTTCTTCCTCAACCTGCTGCATATAAGTCATCAACCTCGCTATATCCATGTCCCCAATTAGCATAGCTGCCCTGCCCTCTTTGCTTGACAGACGGGACAACTTAGCAACAAAAAGACTCATTCTACTCCTCATATCCGCAACCATCTTCGGAGCATAATGGGATAGTTGGGTGAACTTCAACCCATACTCATGAACACTTAGTGAGTCCTACTTTAGGGTAAGAAATTCTTCTACCTTAGCCTCTTTCAATTATCGGGGATAGAAATGCCCCAAGAAGGCCTCCTCAAATCAAGCCCAAATTGCAGGTGGTGCATCCTCAGCTCGGTTCTTATTCCATTGATTGAACCAAGTCCTAGTAACATCCTTCAATTGATATGCAACTAGTTCTACTCGCTCAGCATCGGCAACGTGCAAACATCAAATACCCTTTTCAGCTCCTCAATAAAGTTCTATGGGTCCTCAGTAGTGCTGGAACCAGTGAATCTTGGAGGTTTCATCCTCAAGAATTTGTGGATCCTCAAAGTGTCAGCCTCTTCTTATCGAGCCCATTTTTGTTGCCCAACCTGGTTAGTCACAACTTGATTTAGCATCTTTATCGCTTCTCTGAACTCAACATTGGTAACTTCTCCTTAGGGTTGCACTTCAGGTGCATTAGGTACCCCTTATTTCTCAATATTATGCCTAGTAGGATGACCTCTAACAGCTCTTCGTGGAGGCATGATTAACTGAAAAACACGCGCAAGCACGAATTAGAAATTTTTTTTTAAAGATCAAACTCTAACGCACAAAATGAGTGTGAAAGAAGTGAGATAGTTCCTAAATGTTGCAACCTCCTAATTATAGATGTGGTGCACTTCACACCGATAACCATGACTCTACAGACACGGATTCGTAGACTCCCTAGGACTTTTTAACTTTGGGCTCTGATACTAGGTTTGTCATGCCTCAAGCCTACACCTCGGACGTGGCTGGCACTCGAGAACCATTGCTGGCCCCAAGCGAACCCTTGGCCTTGCTTACTTACTTAGTGGAAGACTTAAACATAAGAAATATAACTCATGCATAACTTAAGAAATAATGTCTTAGCCAAAATGGCAACTCAAGTCTTAAACGTATACAGCTGAAATGAATAAGACTAAAGAACTATAACTATCTGTTTATGAAGCCTCTAAAACAAAGAGGGATGTCGGGACAAGACCCCCGATCATCCTAACAATGAAATACTAAAAGCAAAATAAAATGGAGTCCTCCGAAATGCAAGGAGGCTTACCAACTGACTGTGAGTGCTCAACTGGATCAACAAGGCACTGGGTGATGATCCTGGTTACCTAAATCTGCATCATATTAAGATGTACGCCAACTGGCATAAGTACATTAAATGTACGAGTATGCGAGTTGGAATGCTAAGCATAACATAGGCATGAAAAGAATCTGAAAGGAACACTTACCTTGGCTTTACTCAACTCCTGAATAACTTAACTCAACATAAAGAAATAAAACTTATGCAATATATAGAAAGCTTGTAAAACATTGGAAAACAACGTAGTTCGTTAAAGAAAATGCAATAGCAAACTCAACTTTACTCATATAATAAAGTAATATAGTTTTTGTGGGAGATTCTATAACCGACAACCACCACTATGAGCCTAAGTGGTGATACAACGTCTTGCCCACGCTGCTAGAACTATCCTATACTTTGCAGTCATATAGAACGCCTTAACTAAGTGGATCCAATAGTCCATGCTAAAAAGCAACTTAAGGAGTCATCTAAAAAGTATGATCATTTACTACGCATGATGACTACATGATTTATGGAGACTTGAGTTATTATGAACTCGTATCCCCATAATATTACTCCCAAAATATACTTAGCTCATATGATTTTTTAAAACAAACTTATTTCTTTGGTTTGAGATAATTACTCAAAACTTAGCTTAAAAGCTCTCTTGGAATCAATATTCCCTTTCTTGCTCAAATGTGAAAACATTTCTTAACTCTTGGGAATACTTAGTTCCCATATAAACTTTGAAGAATGAACTTTACTCTTATCTCAACTTTAACTTTAAGTCTTAAAACAAAGTTAAAACGTTTGTGAAAGACTTTTGGAAACTTTTATAAACTTCTCTTGACTTGACTCTTAACTTTCCTTGAATTGAATTATGGATTCAAGGTTCACAATCTCATGTTTATGGATGATTTCATGATGTTTTCAATTAGAAACATAGTTACATTTCTAAGGAACTAGTACGAAAAGTTGGGGGAGAAATGGAAAGAACTGGCGTCCCTGGCGCTTTGAGAGGGGCGGGACGCCAGAGAGTAAAATTCAAAGAAGGAATTGGGGCGCGTTGGCTGGCATGGCGCCCCAAGGGTGAACTTCAGAGAACCTATTGTGGCGTGCTAGCTGGCACGGCGCCCTACCCCTTTCCCCAGGTGTTCTACAATTTTTCTTGCTCATTTTTCAACTTTAAACCCTCTAAACTCCAATGGTTCTTTCCCCAAACATTTAGAATCGACTAAACCTTCAAAATACATCAGATTCTACCTGAAATCATAACTAAAATCATGAATCAAACTCAAGAAACTTCAACAACAAGAACCCACAAGATTTCGATCGAATTATCATTAAGAACTTTTTTAAAATTATATTACTTTCTTATAATTGAATTGAAATGAATGTGATGTGATGATGCGTGGGCCAATGCTATGTGATCTCACTACTCTGATCACTCGAGATCATGAAATCCAAAAGAAAAAAATGAAAAAAAAAAGAAAATCTTCTTCTTTTTCTCTTCTCTCTTCTCTCTCCTCTTTTTTTTTTTTCTCCAAAAAAACCTAACTCTAATTTCAAAAAACTGAACCCATTTTTTCCCTTAGTAGAATTAAAAAAAAAAAAAAAAATTAATTATTTATGGAATGAAAAGACCAAACTACCAAACAAAATCCGAATTAATTCTTTTTAATTGAAAAGCAACCAACAATGGACATATCATCTCACTAATACTCAAAAACACGCAACTTAGAGGTGGGGGAAGATAATTAAATGATCTTTTTTTTGTGTATCTCGACACACACCACGATTCATCTCAGCTAGGGAGTTATGGTCGTTTGAAATTGACCAAAACTCATTCTTAACATTAAAAAAAATATTCTTAGTTCTTTCTTCTTCACTTTTATTTATTTTTTATATTATGATACATAAATATGATAGATAGAGATAATATAAGGAATCTTTAATAAAAAAAAAAGAAAAAAAAAAAAAAAAAAAAAAAACCATCACACTATATCCATCCCCTACCTACTACACGATTGTTCTAACCATCAATTAGAGAAATTATATACATATATGAGACTCTAAGCCTTCTTTCATTTCATTCATGCACACCCCAATGCATGTCATGTCCATCACATCACATCATCATTCGTCTCACTACCTACTGCACCTAAGAGAGATCACTTCAAACTTTCCCACTTAGAGATAGTCTATGTGGCAAGCCTTACTTCTATGTCTACTTCATTCAACACAATGCTGAATTTGCTCTCCGAATATTTCATTTTGGTCCTGCTCAACCTGAGTCCTTTGACTCCAAAGACTTTCTCCAAACCTCTAACCTAGTATTAAATCTATCCCATGTATCATCTATCAATACTATGTCATCCACACATAACATATACCATGGAACCTCCTCCTGAATAGACAATGTCACCACATCTATAAATAGTTTGTAATCAATCTTACTTTTGTGATGAAATGTCAAAAAACGTCATAGCGTGCATGAAAAAGAGGGTTTTATTTGTTGAATGAAAAGTCATATTTTTTCTGCAGTTTTGGACTTAACGTTTTATTCAGAGTCTATTAAATAATACAACATTATCGTGTAGGAGCGAATTTAGGATGTTGAATGGAGGATTCTCAGGAATCCAACAACTTTTCCCTCAACCCTATGTTTATATTGAAAATTCATTAAATTTAATTGAAATCCCTATATAACTAAATAGAGCAATTGAATTAGTGGCGAAGTAGAAACTATCATGCTTGATGTGGAATCAATTCCCTTGGAGTGAGACAAGCTAGACTAGAAGATTCAAAACCGAATCATAACCAATAATTCAATTGCAAAATAGATTTATTAGCGTATTGATTGTGTGTATTATGATTAACTCATTTTTCTTAATTGTTTGGATGTTAACCCATTAAGAGTTATTAAATTTTAAACACGTACATCTTGATATTATAATATGTTGCATGAACTGTTAAGGGAAACTATATGAGGTGTGAAGAAAAAGATTTTCTTTTTTTATGACTTCCACTTATCAATCCCGGCCTAGAAAAGGGACCAATCAGGAAAGTGCCCTATTGATAAATGAAAGCAAGGTTAGGACCGCATATAAATATTATAAGAGAGAACCATTTTATTCCCTAGAAGTTTGTTCAGTTGCGAAAGCCAGAACTCTTGATGAAGAGTCATCTGAAAAGATTAAATTCAGAATCAAGAATAAAAGAAAAAGTATGGGTTAAGATCTTTGAGCTTTTAAGGAGCCTAGTAGAATCTTTTTGGGGAAACTAAGCAAATACCCCATAAAAGTAAAATAATTACAAACATATACCCCTTTACATTCATATCCCACTAAATAATTACATTATATACCCCCAGCTAATTTCACTTAACTGATACTAAATCGGTATCATATACTATATTGGTATCATTAAGGCTGATAATTTCGCTTAACTGATACTAAATCGGTATTATATATTGTATTGGTATCATTAAGACTGATAATTTCTCTTAATTGATACTAAATCAGTACATATATATATATACACTGTATTGGTATCATTAAGGTTTCTTGTTCAGAAATTACTCATTAGTCAATGATACTGTAGGAGTATATATATACTCCTACAGTATCATTGACTAATGAGTAATTTTTGAACAAGAAACCTTAATAATACCAATATATATATATATATATATATACTCTTATAATATCATTGTTTAATGAGTAATTTCTGAACAAGAGACCTTAATGATACTAATATAGTATATATATACTAATTTAGCATCAAGTTAAGCGAAATTATCAGTCTTAATGATACCAATACAATATATGATATTGATTTAGTATCGGTTAAGCAAAAATTACCAGCATTAATGATATCAATACATTATATGATGCTGATTTAGTATAAGTTAAGGGAAAATTATCAGCCTTAATGAATGGGGGTATAAGCTGTAATTATTTATGAGAGAATGAGTATTTCAAGAATTACTTTGGATTTGGGTATGAACTTGTAATTATTTTAGATTTTATGGCCCATTGTAGTTTTCCAATTTTTTTTTTGGTCATAGTACCTTTTCTGTGGGCTTTAGGATAAGGCAACCCCCTTCTGCTTCTATATTGTATCCTTTGTTTTGCTTCTTGAGGTTAAGGCACAATGTCCCCTTCTTGTATTCTAATAATATAATATATATAATATATGAATTTATTTAAAATTTAAAAAAAAAAAAGAAAAAAAAAAGAAGAGGGTTGCATGAACTATTTGCTTGCATCAATTTTTAATCTATTACTTGATGTTCAATATAAAAACTGAAACTGTTTGATATTTCTCTATCTAATATTTTGTTACCAAAAAAAGGAAGATCTTCACGTATGTATAGACTCTCTCATGGCTAACTACTGCAGAGGCGAAGCCAGGATTTCAAGCATGTGGGTTCTAAATTTTAAAAAAGGACAATGATCTTAATCTAAAGTAACAACCGTCAAATTAATGAATAAATATGCAAATATTTAATTCACTAAAAGAACGACGATTTGAAAGCATGTTTGAAATTAATGAGATGTTAGTTATGTTTGAAAACATTATCTTAGATATTGTTATTGTAAAACTTAATTTACTAATATGTAGATTTGAGTAATTTAATTTAAAATTTTAAAATATTGTTTATAAAATGTGAATAATTTTTAATATTAAATTTTGAACATTTTTACTATAATCTTCAATATTGTTCTAAGTGAGATTAAAATTGTTAAATTCACCATTAACACTTAAAATTGTTAATAGTTATTTGAAAAACACTATTTTTCTATTTTTTTCATTTATAGATTTTCTTATTTATATAAAATATTTTAATCTTTAAGATAGAAAAACTAATTCCCAAAACAAAGTGTTCACAACAAACTTCGAACCCACGACGCGCAGACAGAAGAAATTAGCTGGGTGCGCAGAAACCACTGGGCTATCCGCCTCACTATGCTTGTGGGTTCGCATAAAATATATATGTATTTTGTATCTGATATTTCAATACGAACATAGGGTCTACGAAAAAGTCAGTGGGTTCGTCCGAACCCCTTTTGATACAGTAGCTCCGCCCTTGCTAACTAGTGTAGTAGTTTAACAAGACCTTGCACTTATTATTGGTGCATTGGTTATGGATGCAACAATAAGATAATACATTTGTTCATGTACATATTGTTGTGACTTGTGACATAAATGCAACTTTGAATTTGTATGTTGAAGATTCTCCAGCAATTAGTCAGTAGGGATCAGAAATAAATTAACCTGAATTGTTGCTAATGCTTGTGTTTTATAGGTTCCTAGGAGATGTTGCTCTTATGAACATTGGTTTGGCGGTGTGGTAAAAAAATAAATATTAATTTTGCTTTACATATACTTTGTTGATTAGCCGATAAATCAATCAATAAGATGTTAAAATCATATCGAACCAATCAAAATTAGGTTAGTGGATTAGTATATTTAAGAAATGATAATCAATAAACTGAACTATTAAGTACAAATATTCAATCAAATTACCTGATAAACATCCCTGCTATATATAGTAGACTTGAATATCTTTACAAAGAGAAAATATATATGCCTCACTTTTATTTGCCACTTATTTTAAAAATAGATTCTCATTTTTAATTATCATTTTTGACGTATCAAAAAAGACAATAATTTTTTCCAATGTTTTACCCTCATGATTAAATACTTATTTTTCAAGACATCATTTAATAGGATAGTTTGGTAAAATGCTTATATCAACAATTATTTTCTTAATGGATATGCCAAGTCAAAATGTGACAAGTAAAAGTGGAACGGGAATACTATTTTTATAATTCAAATATATGTTTTTCGCTCATCACTGAAAGAGCTTATCCAAAGAAGTATTTCCACAAAATATATTTTCCCAAAAAAACAATGTCAAAGACTAATATAATTCATAAAAATGAAGTAAAAAAACTAACTAGTATTGGGATGTGTAATGTGTACTGTAAACTTTATGGAGTGTGCGTTGTATATTTATATTGTACAGTGTATTAATCTAGCTTACTAATCAATCAGTGTTGATTAAGTCAGTTACTTAGTTAGTTAATGACAACTCTAGATTAGCCAGTAGTTGGTTAGAGTTAGTTAAACTAGGATAAGATATTTTCCAGTCATCTACTATAAATGTACACATCCAAACAGAATGAATCAGTTTTCACATTCTCACAAACAATGCTTTGCAATTCCTTTTCTCTCTTCTTCGTTTCCAATGCAACATCAGAAGAGAAGTAGCCATGGATGAATCTCAAGCTCTCGATATAGCTTGATCTTCCAATTCCAAAGCTTGACATGGTATCAAAGCTATAGGTCAATTTTTCCATAATCAATTCCTCCTTTGTAATTGATCTGTAGTTGTGTGAGTCTATTAATCTCGATTGAAAACTCAAGTTACTCAATCTTATGTTGTTCTCTCTTTTCCTATTTTTTCTTACTGTTTACGAATTGATAATTGTACATGATGACCAATGATACTACTAATACTAATACCACCAATGCCCCAATTGATTCGTCTGGTCCATTGTATATGCATCCATCTGATAATTTGGGTGCAAGGCTTGTACCAAATCCTTTTAATAGAGTTGGATATAAATCTTGGAGAAGAGGTGTATTACGTTCTTTGTCAGTGAAGAACAATCTTGGATTCATCAATGGCGAGGGCAAGAAGCCAGCCAGTAATTCCCCAATTTTTTGTTTGTGGGACGATATGATCACATCTTGGATTCTGAACTCCTTAGGCAAAGAGATTGCGGATAGTTTCGAATATGTGAACGATGCAGTTGAACTTTGGAGTGAGTTGGAGGATCGATATGATCAAACTAATGGTGCGAAGTAGTACCAAATTCAAAAGGAGATCAATGATTTGTCACAGCGAATTTTACATAACTGGTTATTATATGAAAATGAAGAAACTATGGGAAGAGTTGAGTAGTCTAAATGTGGAAACACAGTGTAGTTGTACTTGTACTTGTGGTGCCAAGGAGACTGTACACAAGGGAGAATAGGACAAGAGACTTATACAGTTCTTAATTGGGTTGAATGTAGTATACACTGCAGTACAAGGCATCATTTTGATGATGAATCCATTGCCTTCTTTGCCACAAGCCTTTTCACTGCTTGTTCAGGCTGAAAGGCAAAGAGAAATCAGACATGGTATCCAACTAGGCACTACCTCCACATCTCTTAGTGCTAGTGTTTCAGGATCTGGGGATACAATGCAAGCAATGGTAATGGCTCTAGACCAAGTTATGTTGCATCTGGGAGTAATGGTGGAAGTGATTTTAGAACCAATTACTCCTCACAGACTAGTCAATCCTCTCACAAACATAGTTATGTGTAAATTCTATAAGAAACCAGGTCACACTAAGGAAAAATGCTTCAAACTTCATAGTTACCCCCCAAACAATCAGAACTATCAGAATTTCAGGTACCAAAGGAACAACAACAACAATCCTGATTGGAAAGAAAAGAAGGTGGCACATGCTCAAGGACCTTCTGCAGACATGTTGTCTATTAGAGATGATGATGTGAGAGAGTAAAAGCAGTAGTTAAGCATTTCTAAGGACCATTATGCACACTTGGTGAACCTTCTACAACACTTTCATCCTGCAAACACGGGAGAACCATTAGACAACGACATTGCCAATGGATCTGTAAATTTTGGAGGTATTATAGTTTGTTCTAATAGAATCTCTTCTATTGAATTTGGTAAGTTGTCATGTAAATGTTCAAAAGCAAGAGAAGACATACGGATCATAGATTTTGGTGCATCTAACCACACGGATTTCCATAGATCTCATCTAACCAATATTAAACAACTACCCTATCTTATCTTAGTGAGCCTTCCAAGTGGTTATAAGGTCAAAGTAACTAAAATTGGTAGTGTCTACTTGACACCTGAAATTACTTTACACAAAGTTTTATATGCTCCTTCCTTCCAATACAATCTAATCTTTGTGCATTGTTTGACTTTGAATCCTAAAAGCATCATTTCCTTTACTGAAAAATTGTGTCTTCTATAGTCCCTTCAATGAAGAGGCATCTGGAGATTGTGAAGTGGAAGATGGACTTTACCTCCTATGCTTTCATTGCTTGAAAACTCTGCCTGTTTTACTACTGTCATGAATTTTGGTTCTGATAAAAGGCAGCTCAGTGCCTCTGGTTTACCTTCATCTTCTGTTTTTACTACTACTCATTTTAATGAAAAACATTGTAATTCTTCATTCTCTACTATGAATATCAATGAAGTACAATCTTTTTCTGCTTCTTCTACTTGTCATAAAGATAATGTAGATTTGATGTGGAGGCTTGGACATGTTCCCTTTGGCAAAATGAAAGGTATTTCATCAATACCTACCCATTTTTCTTCTAAACAACCCTTTTATGTAACATTTTCCCTATGGCTAGACAAACAAGGCTACCTTTCCTGAAAAGGTCACTTTTACCAAACAAATCTTTGAACTACTTCACAGTGACCTATGGGGTCCATATCATGTAGCACCACTTGATAAGTATAAATACTTCCTTACTGTGGTGGATGATTATAGCAAATGCACTTGGACACATCTGTTGTCATGCAAAAGTAATGCACTACAATTCATTAAAGCCTTTGTCACTCTAGTTGAAAATCAGTTCAATACTTATTAAAATCATTAGATTAGACAATGGTCTAGAATTCACAAACACAAAAGCCAACCAGTTTTTTTTAGTCCAAAGGCATTATCCACCAAAATAGCTGCCCATACACACCACAACAGAATGGTGTTATTGAAAGAAAACACAAATACCTCTTGGAGACTGCCAGAGCACTCCTATTCCAATCCCAACCTCCAATTAAATATTGGGGAGAATATTTACTCACAACAACTTATATAATAAATAGACTCCCCACAACCCATTTAAAAAACAAGTACCTTTTCTAGCTCCTACAGAGAAAGTATTTGGTTGCCTATGCTACCCCACTACTCCCAAACACCTCAACCACAAATTTGACCTCAGAACTACTCCCCATGTGTTTGTTGGATACCCTTTTGGAATCAAGGGGTATAAGGTCCTAAGTTTAGCCACTAAGAAGATCTTTTTATCTAGAGATGTTGTTTTTCATGAGAGCATATTTCCTTTTAAACTGTCTTCTTTTACTGATTCATGTAGGCATATTCCTGATGTTATTTTTTACTCCAATAATGATTGTGATGAGGAGCATATGCACTATGTGTCAAATAATACAGGTTGTCATCCTAACACTACCATTCAGTTGTCTCCCAATGCCATCCCTAGAGACACTTCACCACATAATAACTCTCCAATTGTTAGTCCTAATTGTTTTCCCTTAGTCCCTTCTGAACCAGTAATACATGTTTCCACTCTATCACTAATCAGTCCTGTTCGTGTGGTGAGAAGGTTTGATAGGGCATCCAAGGTCCCTATCCACCTTAATGACTATGTCCACTCCTTGAAGCCTCCCTCTCATTCCCGCAATGCTTTGTTTTCATTACACCAACACATTGAACCATCATAGTTAGAATCTTGTTGAGAGTATTTGTCTTGACAATGAGCCTTCTTCTTATGGAGAGGCTACACCTGGCGAAAGGTTATGACTCAGGAGTTTAATGCTCTACATGCTAATCATACTTGGGATCTAGTCCCTCTACCACCACATAAGCAAGCCATTGGATGTAAGTCGGTGTACAAAGTGGTGGTGAAGGGATATACTCAGAAACTTGGCATTGACTATACTGAAACTTTCTCCTCTGTTATTAAAATGAGCACTGTGAGGGCCTTGATTGCCACTGTAGCTAAGAAAGGCTAGGATATTTACCAACTAGATGTCAATAATGCTTTCCTTCATGGGGATCTCCATGAGGAAGTTTACATGCAGCCTCCACCAGGTCTGGTAAATAATCTTAACCTTGTCTGCAAGTTAAGAAAGTAATTGTATGGTTTGAAGCAGGCAAGCATGCAATGGTATGATTAGCTCACTCAGGCTCTTTGTTCTAGGGGCTATCAACACTCATTTAATGATTATTCCCTTTTCATAAAAAGGACATATAACTCTATCATCTTCATAGCAGTGTGTGTTGATGATGTCCTCTTTACTAGGACTGATCTAGTTGAAATCCAACAGCTTAAGGCTTTTTACATGACAGTTTCAAAATTAAGGATCTAGGTAAGTTATATTATTTCTTGGGCCTGGAAATCTTGTACAAGGCTGGTGGTATTCTCATATCTAAAAGGAAGTTTGTCCTTGATTTAATCAGAGAGTATGTGTCCCACCCCAATGGGAGCCACATTAAATTTCCGCGGTTTCGGGGGCGTGGCAGATTCATCTTACGGATTATTGGGTCTCAAACAGCGTTTCGATTTTATTCCAGCTTTGGGAGATAAATTGAAGATCCTTGGAGAGCATGTGATAACCTTGACTTTTAGCCCACATGGGCCCCATGAGGAGGGGACAAGGCTGACTTGTGGGAGAAGCCTTCCACCTTCTCCCACCTAACTTTTGACTTTTGTAAAAGATACAATTTTAGTCTTTTCTTTTGGGATTTTCCCCATTCCGTTTTTAGCTTTCTTTTATAGCTTGTAGAAGCTCATTTGTAAAGTAGCTCACTTGTAGGGAACACTTGGAAAGATATCAAAGAAAATTGGAACTTGCCTCCCAAACTTGTTCCTCTATTTTTCGTCTTGTTGGCTGTTTTGCATGGACTGTTTGTAGACGTTTTGCTACTGCATTTTATTGCGTATTTGTGTTAGGACTGAGTTTATGAGGAGCTGTGCAAGTCCTCCTTTGCTGTCCAAGCATGGCGTCGAAGTCTCAACGTAACGAAGATAGTGGTCAAGAACCGGAGCAAGAAGTCCGGAGAGACACTGCCAAGAAACGTGATAGAAGTAAGGTAAGGGAAACTTCTTCTAATCCTCCCGTTTGTGGTAGACACTTTGGGGAAAAAGGAGAAGTTTCCAACTTTAGCCAACTCGATGAGAAGATCATCGGAGTTGAGGCTGATTTGACTTCCTTAAATAGGGGACTTGTGGTTTTCGAGAACAACTTTAGTTCTTTTGAATCCGTAGCTCTTGAAGGCCTTGATAAGGTGAAGAGCAACTTGATTGAGCTTGAGGAAGTGAACAAGGAAGGGCTGACCAACCTCGAACTCAAGCTCACCGAAGCACTCTCCTCTCTTCACTGGGAGTTTAAGGCTTTGAAGAGGTAGGTTGATGAGACTGCCGATGTGGGAGTTGCTAATTCCATCACAATCCGTGAGACACGTGTTGAAGCTCCTAAGCCAAAGGATTTTCATGGGGAAAGAAATGCCCAAGACATTGAGAATTCCTTGTGGCAAATGGATGTTTATTTCAAGCATGTAAGCATAACTAGTAAGGCTGCCAAGATCCGGACAGCAGTTATGTATTTGAGCGACACCGCCATGTTGTGGTGGCTGAGGAAAAAAGCAGACATGGAGAGAGGGGTTTTATCCATCGATGATTGGGAGCAGTTCAAGGGTGAACTAAAGCGCCAATTCTACCCTCAAAACGTAGTGCATGAAGCTCGTCAGAAGTTAAGGGAATTGAAGCAAACATCTTCTATTCGTGACTATGTGAAAGAGTTCACAAAACTCACTCTCCAAATTCTGAGCCTGACCAGCGAGGACTTGCTATTTTACTTCTTGGATGGCCTCCAAAATTGGTCCAAACAAGAGTTCCAAAGGCGACAAGTCAATGACGTTGATGAAGCGATCGTAGTGACCGAATCGCTCACTGATTATCGGGTAGATGGAGCGAAAGGGAGGGAAAATCAGAGCAAAAATGTTCCTCCCAAGGTGGATAACAACAGGAACAAAGGCAGACCTATTCCCAACCAAGGCGGCAACACAAGAAGCAACAATCGTGATCAGCCTTTCAATTTTTGAAAGAATTATGAGGATCGTAAAAAAGGCATTTCGCATCGCAAGGGCTGTTATATTTGTGGTGAGACTACTCACGCTGCCCGTTATTGTCCGTCGTTGAGTAAGTTAAATGCTATGGTTGCTGCTCAAAAGCAACAAGAGCACATTGCCGTGTAAACCGAAGGACCGTCTGGGGAGCAAGGTGGGTAGACTAGTAGGGCGGACAAGGGAAACGTGGTTGTTGGTTTGTTCAATCATATGGCGTTGTTTAATCACATGACGATTGCTGCATTGGCTGCCCAGCCGGCTAGTGCAAGGCCCCGAGAATCACTATTTATCGATGCCAAGTTGAGGTCCGAATTATGGTGGACACTGGGGCAACACATAACTTTCTAACGGAGAAAAGGGCCAAGGACATTTGTTTGAATTATGTTTCCAGTGACACGATGTTGAAGACCGTCAATTCTCTCCCCACTACCGTCCATGGTTTCACTCCTAAAGTCCCCATTGATTTAGGAGGATGGAAGGGATTGACGGATTTCACTATTGCACCCATGGATGTGTTCGGCATTATTTTAGGGCTAGATTTTTGGTATGAGGTTGACGCATTTATTTCGCCACGCCTCAACCAACTTCACATCAGCGAAGCCGGAGGTTCTTGCGTGGTACCCCTTATTCGGGTGCCACAAAATGGGATGCGATTGTCCACCATGTAGCTTGTTAAGGGCTTGAAGAGCGAGGAACCAACCTTTCTTGCTGCCCTTGTCGGAGGCGTCGGAGATTTAATTGAGGCAGTAGCTTTGCCTTCTTGTATTGAGAAGGTCCTTTTTTATACTAGGGACGTGATGCCGGAAGAACTTCCCCAACGGTTGCCACCATGAAGGGAAATTGATCACCAAATTGAATTGGTTCCCTGGGCAAAGCCACCTGCTATGACGCCTTATCGTATGGCGCCCTCGAAATTGCAGGAACTTAGAAAGCAACTCAAGGAGCTGCTTGATGCGGGACATATTCGACCTTCTAAGGCGCCATTTGGTGCGCCTGTTTTGTTCCAAAAGAAGAAGGAAGGGACGTTGCGGTTATGTATTGATTATCGGGCCCTCAACAAGGTCACGCTGAAGAACAAATATCCTATTCCTTTGATCGCTGATTTATTCGATCGTTTGGGGCAGGCCAAAGTGTTCACAAAGATGGACTTAAGGAAGGGCTATTATCAAGTCAGGATTGCTGAAGGTGACGAGACAAAGACGACTTGCGCCACCCGTTATGGAGCTTTTGAGTGGCTGGTCATGCCTTTTGGCTTGGCAAACGCTCCAGCGACGTTTTGCACTTTGATGAACAAGTTGTTCCATCCTTTTCTGGATCAGTTTGTAGTCATTTATTTGGACGACATTGTCGTTTATAGCAACATCATGGAGGAGCATGTCGAGCACTTGTGCAAAGTGTTCAAGATATTGCGTGATAATGATTTGTACGTGAAGCGGGAAAAGTGCAGCTTCGCACAACCGACTGTCCATTTCCTTGGGCACACTATTAGCCATGGTGAAATAAAGATGGACAGCGGTAAGGTGGAGGGGATTCGGGATTGGGAGGTTCTAACGAAGGTACCCGAATTGTGGTCCTTTCTTGGCCTCGCCAATTATTATCGGCACTTCATATTTGGATATTCGGCTATTGCTGCTCCACTCACCGACTTGCTGAAGAAGAGTCGTGAGTGGGAGTGGACTGATTTGTGTCGGGATGCATTCGAAAAGCTCAAGGCAGCCATTACCGAGAAGCCGGTTTTGGCGCTGCCTGATTTCACTAAGGCTTTCGAAATTCATACTGATGCCTTTGATTTTACTATTGGTGGTGTCCTTATGCAAGAGGGCCACCCGATAGCATTTGAAAGCAGAAAATTAAATTATGCGGAGAGACGTTATTCTGCTCATGAGAAGGAGATGACGGCCGTAGTTCATTGTCTAAGGACTTGGCATCACTATGTATTAGGTGCTCACTTTATTGTTAAGACGGACAACATCGCGACAACTTATTTTCAGTCCCAAAAGAAGTTGACTGCCAAGCAAACCCGTTGGCAAGACTTCTTCGCTGAATTTGATACAAGTCAGGGAAAGTCAATGTCGTAACCGACATGCTTAGTCGCAAGGCTGCCTTAGTTGCGATTATTAGCTCGACTTGCAGCACTATTATTGATGATATTAAGGAAGGCATGCAGCATGATCCCGTGTCAAAGCAGCTTCTCGTTTTGGCCCAACGAGGCAAGACAAAGAAGTTTCGGGAGGAGAATGGCTTATTATACACCACGAGTAGACGTTTGTACATTTCGAAGTAGGCTAACCTTAGGCGTACATTGATCAAGGAGGGTCACGATGCTATATGGGTTGGTCACCCCGAACAGAAAAGGACTTTGGAGTTATTGGAGTCCTCTTATTATTGGCCTCGGATACGAGATGACATTGAGGTCTACGTGCGTGCTTACCTCATTTGTCAATAAGATAAAGTTGAAATGAAGACGCCGGGTGGACTGCTTGAGCCGCTGCCGATTGCTGAAAAACCATAGGACAGCGTCACCATGGATTTCATCACTTGCTTGCCGAATTTGGAGGGGTTCGGGACTATTATTGTCGTGGTTAATCACTTCTCAAAATATGCTACCTTCACTGCCACTACGGCCAGCTGCAAAGCCAAGGAGGTAGCCCGTATGTTCTTGCGAGATGTCGTGAAGTATTGGGGTATACCCAAACACATTATTAGTGATCGAGATCCTCAATTCACTAGTGCATTTTGGAGAGAGTTATTCAGTTTGCTTGGTTCGGAATTGCACTTCTCAACCAGCTTTCATCCCCAAATGGATGGGCAAACGGAGCGGATCAACGTACTCTTGGAATACTATTTACGGCACTATGTTAGTGCCAACCAAAAGGATTGGGCAAAGGTGTTGGACACTGCCCAATTCTCATATAATTTGCAGCGGAGTGAGGCGACGGGAAGGAGTCCGTTTGAATTGGCTACCGAGTAGCAGCCCAACACGCCTCAATCCTTGCCTATCGATGCCGATTTGAAGAGTCCGGGTGCCTATCACATGGCAAAAGCTTGGGAGAAACAAGTTGATCTTGCACGATCTTATCTTGATAAGGCAGCCCGAAAAATGAAGAAATTTGCTGATCGAAAGCAGCGTCCGGTCGACTATCAAATTGGGGATCGAGTTATGATAAAACTTAATCCTAGACAATTCAAGTCGCTACGAGGTGTGAGTCAAAACCTGATTCGCCGCTACGAAGGTCCTTTCGAGTTTATTGCCAAGGTGGGCAAAATCTCGTATTGGGTTGAGATGCCCCATTACTTGAAGATACATCCGATTTTCCATGCTAGTCAATTAAAACCATATTTTGAAGACATGGAAGACAGAGATCGAGGGCAGTCCGGGAGAGCTCAAATATTCATTACTCTATCGTCCGTGGACAAACAAATCGAGGCAATTATAGATCATCAGCTGGTTCGTAGCAAGGGCTAGAACAATTCAAGCTCGCAATTCCTTGTCCATTGGAAAGGAACGGCATCGGAGAGGCAACATGGGAGAAGTACGAGGTCTTATGGCAGTTTCGCTACAAGGTTCATTCGTATTTGCAGTTGTGTGGCGCCGGGGTCGTCGCCAAATCAGGTGAGGGAGCGTGTCCCACCCCAACGGGAGCTACATTAAATTTTCGTGGTTCTGGAGGCACAGCAGATTCGTCTTGCGAATCATCAGGTCTCAAACAGCGTTCCAATTTTATTCTAGATTCGGGAGATAAATTGGAGATCCTTGGAGAGCATGTGATGGCCTTGACCTTTTGCCCACACGGGCCCCATGAGGAGGGGATAAGGCTGACTTGTGGGAGAAGCCTTCCACCTTCTCCCACCTAACCTTTGACTTTTGTAAAAGATACAATTTTAGTCTTTTCTTTTGGGATTTGCCCCATTCCGTTTTTAGCTTTCTTTTATAGCTTGTAGAAGCTCATTTGTAAAGTAGTTCACTTGTAGAGAACACTTGGAAAGATATCAAAGAAAATTGGCACTTGCCTCCCAAACTTGTTCCTTTATTTTTCGTCTTGTTGGCTGTTTTGTGTGGACTGTTTGTAGACGTTTTGCTGCTGCATTTTATTGCGTATTTTTGTTAGGACTGAGCTTATGAGGAGCTGTGCAAGTCCTCCTTTGCTGTCCCATGAGGCATCGGAAAATAGGCATGTGACAGTATGACTACATTACTCACAGTAACTTTACTTCACCACTAGATCCAAATGTGAAACTTTAGGTCAAATAAGGCACCTTCTTACCAGACCCCACCTATTACAGATTAGCAAGTTGAATTTCCTCACCAACACTAGGCTTGACATTGGTTATAGTGTTCAACATCTTAGTCAGTTTATGCAATCTCCTAGAGAACCACACTTGAAAGCTACATTTCATCTACTAAGGTACCTCAAAAGTGATCCTACTTGGGGCCTTTTCATGTCTAATGATCCCTGTTATACCATCAGAGCCTTTTGTGACTCTGATTGGGCTTCATGTCCTGATTCTAGGAGGTTTGTTAGTGGTTACTTGGTTCTTCTAGGCAATTGTCCCATCAGCTAGAAATCTAAGAAACAAGAGTCCGTCTCCTTGTCCTCAGTTGAGGCTGAATATAGGGCCATCAGGAAGGTTGTTGGTGAATTGGTGTGGTTAGATAGGCTTCTCAAGGAACTCATTGTCCCTCTTTCCACTCTTATTCCTATCTACTGTGATAGCCAGCCAGCCTTACACATTGCAAAAAATCTTGTGTTTTCCTGAAAGGACCAAGCATATTGAAGTGGATTGCCATTTTGTGAGAAATCACTTGCATGAAGGTCTCATTTCTTTAGATCACACCCCTACTTCTGATCAGCTCGCAGATGTCCTGACCAAGGATCTCACTGGTGTTAAGCATGCAGCTGTTCTTGACAAGTTGGCAGTCCTTTCATCCCATCCAACTTTGGGGGGGGGGGGTTATTGAGATGTGTACTGTATACTTTGTGTAGTGTGTTGTATATTTATATTATACAGTGTATTAGCCTAGCTTATTAATCAGTCAGTGTTGATTAAATCGCTTACTAAGTTAATGACAGCTGTAGATTAGCCTGTAGTTGGTTCGAGTTAGTTAAGCTAGGATTAGATATTTTCCATTTGTCTACTATAAATGTACACATCCAAACAGAATGAATCAATTTTCACATTCTCACAAACAATGCTTTGCAGTTCCTTTTCTCTGTTCTTCGTTTCCAATGCAACATCAGAAGAGAAGCAGACATGGATGAATCTCAAGCTCTCGATATAGCTTGATCTTCCAATTCCAAAGCTTGACAATTAGGCATTCTGGTCATTGTATTTATTGAATACCAAACCATAATTCATTGGGTTCAGCTTGGTTCTACGTATGAGCCGATCATTTTTTTTTATAAAAGAAGCAATTCTGCCAGGCATGATGGCTAAACTATTGCTGAACTTTTGTATTGACTAAGAATTTCCAGTCTGTTAACAACAATAAGCTAAACTGTTGCTGCTATATTCAATTGAGCTCCTTCATTAAAAGCTCGGAATCATTTACAAATGTGGGATTTAGCAGTTTTTAGCCTTGTTCGCGTTAACTGATGTGACCAAGTCATTAAGCTTTATCAGTTTCGTCATCAATACAATCTCTTCGACCAAATTCTGTGGTGGCAAAGACACTGAAAAACACAACTTTGAAAAATCAATACCAAAGAAAAGCCTAACCTTTTAAAAATCAAAACCAAAAGAAAAACCTAACTTTTGAAAAATCAAAACCAAAGATCGACCAACGAACCCAAAAATCAATACAGAAAATCGAATTAATGCCCAACAATAGCTTCATTTCTCTAATCTAACATCTGATTTACCTTCTCGGTCATACTTTTTACTCCGTGAGGAATGGGGAGAACTTTTACCAAACTATATTGAAATGCCTAGATAACAAGACTGGAAATATATATAGGTAAGTGGTAAACATTATCACAAGTCAGAAACAACTCAAAGTCCAAACAAGAACCAGCCTGGCCATAAAATGCTATAAGTTGCAGAAATATGCCCAAACATCAGTTGAAACAAAAGGAGATTTACTAAAATTTGATAGAATGCTCACTGGTGCACGTCAGGTTCAAGCTACAAGTGGCAAGCATGATATCATAGATGGTAAGTAATCAAACTCCAAAGTACTTGAAAACTAGTAAATAAACAATAGCACAACTGACTAGATCGATCTACTAGGTCACTCTTGATTGCACTTGTCTATTATAATAAGAAGAGGCTCATAATCTCAGATAACCCATTCTAATATATCCAAATTTACCCAGACAACAATGGCAAAATACAAATGGTGACCAAATTCTATCTTCTCCTTCAAGCAGCAGCTCCCTCTTGCAGCATCATCTGATCGAAATGCCAGACACCTAAATCACAACCAAAGAGGTAATGTTAAGATAACAAGTTTGGGGGAACACAATATAGATATATGACGGTATTTTGCAATAAACAAATACAATCTTCAAATGGGGTGTGCAATCCTACCATGTCCTTGGCCAACTCTTCTCAGCTGAGCAACATATTCTGAGATCTTCTTGATAGCTTCCACCTAAAATTAGTGAAGTAACATTTTAAATCTGTATAGCTACACAAAGGGATTTAGGATTTAATCTCAAAATCTTTAAAACATATAAGCAGTATTTCTACATAGTAGTAGTAAACCATCACCTGTTCACCCAAGAACTCGCTTTCAACAAAATCAGCCAATTGCACATCATTGTTTCGTGAGGCTACCTGTTTTTTTTAGAGTTTATCAACGTCAATACAAAACCTAAAAGTGGCAGATTCTATAAATACGCATATGTGCCGTCGCACTTCAAAAATTTGAAGTTTTCATCACAATTATTGTCACCACATCAAAATATATCTGAGATGTACGTTAATACAGCCAACAAGCATGATAGAGGAACTCACAGCATGCACGTTTAGAAGTTTTTCATTTGTCAACTTCTCCAGAGACAGCGCAAGCTCCATCGCTACAGAGTAAATTAAAATCAGTGGTCGAACGGAATGTAACAAATGTAGTGTTTACTAGCTAGCCCTTCTAAATTCACGAGATGCAACACAAATATACAGTAGTTAATAGGGATCTGCATGTACAAAACCGTCACAATAAATATGCACCTAACTCCATTTAATTGCCCACGAGTAATCCATTTCGAACTTGACAGAGACAACCATTTGTACATAGTAGATTTAAGTCTATAGAGGAACTCCCAAATTAGAATTTATAGCTAGGAGAAATGGAGCTAAACTTACCATACAATGCATCCCCTTTCTCAACATGATCAAACTCAGTCAGTGGCATCAAGATAGACTGCAGCTTCACCTTCCCACCGCGCTTGTTCTACAAACAAGAAGAAACACAAAATATTAAAAACCATAACCCCAGCCGGAACAAAAACATGAGATTCATTATAACACCAAATTGTCAAACACCTGGTATTCCATAAATTTCTCAGCGTGCTCCCTTTCCTCTGCACTAGATTCCTTGAAAAACCTACAGTCAAGAAAGCCAGAATGAAAACCCATCTAACAAATCACAGACAAAGAAAATCAAAATTTCAAAAGGGTTTCTGAAAAATTACTTGGCTAGACCCTTAAGAGCAACGTTGTCTCGATCAAAATAGGAATACATAGCATGATAAACGTAAGAAACATTGTATTCCACACTGAAAATCCAAAATAACTCATTAATACCAACAGATTTGAAACACAAAACAATAACAAAATATTTTTAAAAGACCCACTTGATCTGTTCATTAATAGCAGCTTCAGATTCATCGCAGTACTTCTGGCGGGCAAGAGAGGCTTGTGGAAGAGAGGGTACAAGCATAAACTCTTTCTTCAACTCCTCAAATGGCTCAAACACAACCCCTGTTAAGGGCTTGTGGTTTGTCCCCTTTGAAGCACAAACTATCAACCCATTTCCACTTTTAGCAGAAAAACTCTTGTGGGTTAACGGATTTTCCCCATGGGTAGACTTAGGGGTGTTCAATAAAGCAAAAGCGGGTGCAACCTTGAGAAGCATGGTGGAAAATTAGGGTTATGAAAAAACAGGGGAGAAAATTCAGTGTGTGGTGATGACTGATGATAGGAAAGGGAAGATGAAACCTATCGATATAGCAAAAGCTGAGTAGACTGCAGAAGATGAGGACCGTTGGATGGATTTACAAGTGGATGGATCGGATTGATTTGCGGACAGGAGCGCGTGGTTGGCTTGTGCCGTATCTGGATTACTGCACTAAAACGTTCATTTCCCAAAAAGACAAAAAGATAAAAGAGGAAAAGTAGGTGCAACTTTTCGAACTGATTTTGGAACACAAAAGATTCTCTAAATTTTATTTTATTTTTGGTTTTATTTTAAAATCAGTAATAATTTACTTATAAAATTTCAAATTTAATTTGGAGTTAATGTAGTGCTCCTTTCCAATTTCATTTTCAACTCCAGCTTCATAAATTTAAATAAAGTGAAAAATATTTAAAATCTATAAAAATAAATGTATATGAAATTGTTGTATTTTTTTAAATAAAGACAAAGTTTTTAAATAATATTTCTACCCACTCTATCTCAAGTATAATTTGAGAGTGCACTCTTTCTCTCTATGTATATATGTAAATCGTAGACTTCCGACACTAAACTTAAATCATGGCCACTTCGGTCACTTCTCAATTTTTTCGTGTTTTATCCCTCTTTAAATTCAACCAAGAATACACAAATCTCCCAAACCCTCTACTCTGACCTTTAGCCCTTGTGCCGATTTGGGCTTTATCAAAATTATGCCAAAAAATTACAATTAGTAATGTGTCACAATTAGAGGTGGACATTAATATTAAAAAATCAAATCAGATAGAACTAATTCGGTTCTTTAGGTCAATTTTACAATTGTTTTTTTAAAGTTCAATTTTTGAATTTAGTATCCGATGAAACGGTCTCAATTCTTTGCTGCTAAAGAATCGAACTTTTATTTATTATTTGATAAGAATCTTAAATATAATCATTATAATGTGAAACGTTTTAATATAATTACACGGTTTTTTTAGTCTTGAACTTCGGTGCATGCATTGTAAAAAAAAAGTAATACTACTAAAGGAGATAAAATAAAAAAGAAGACATAATTAAAGCAATAAATGCTATCCATTATTATCACAAATATATGAAACTTGAAGAGATTCCTAAAGTCTATTTTTTTTACTTTTTCTTTTTTTGTAAATATGATATTTTATAGGTAATTAAATTGGCGTCGGAGGTTGACTCTATAAAATCCTAGCATGAAAAACAGGATTTTTAGCCAAGCAAATTGCTGATTGATTGTCACAGTACAAGGTAACTGAGTAGCCAACAAGTGGGTGTAAATCCTTCATCAACTGCATAAGCCACGTACTTTCTTGAGCTGCAACTGCTGCTGCCCTATGCTCTGCTTCTATTGTTGACACCGACACAGTTGGTTGCCTTTTGCTGCACCAAGAAATTGCTCCATCTCCGAGCTTAAACACATAGCCAGTAGTTGAACGACGGTTATCATAATCCCCTGCATAGTCAAAGTCACAATATTTGACCAACTTGCATTCTTCACCTTTCTTGTACAAAAGACCATAATCTACTTTTCACATATCTTAGTATTTGCCGAACAACCTCCATATGGTGCTTCTTTGGATTGTGCATGTAGCGACTCATCATACCAATTGCAAAAGAAACATCAGGTCGAGTCTGAGTTAAATAAATCAAACTACCTGCAAATTATCGATACATCGTCACATCTCCTAAGTCTTTTCTTTCATGTGTACACATTTTAGCATTTGGCTCCAATGGTGTTGATATTGGTTTGCAATTAAACATTCCAAACTTCTTCAACAGATCTTTAGAATATCTTTTTTTGATGCAAACAAATTCCTTCTTCATTACAATCAACCTCCAAGCCAAGAAAATGGTTGATTTGTCCAACTTCCTTCATCTGGAAGCGAACTGACAAATTCTTCTTTGTTAGAAGAATTTCTTCTTCACAATCTCCTGTTAGGATTGAATCATCAACATATACTAACACAATAGCTAGTTTCCTTCCAACAACTTTCACAAACAGTCTGGAATTTGCCGATGCTACAGAATAACAACTATGAGTAAGAAATTCAGAAATCTTACCATACCATGCCCTTGGTGCTTGCTTTAACCCATATAGTGTTTTTCGAAGCTTACATACATACTCAGGATGATCTTGACTTTGAAAGCCCATTGGTTGACATATGTAGATCTCCCGATCCAACTCTCCGGGCAAAAATGCATTCTTTACGTCCATCTGTCATAGGTTCCAATTTTTACAGGATGTAAGTGCAAGTATGATTCGGACTATAGTAAGCTTAGCCACTGGACTAAATGTTTCATCATAATCTAGTCCATATTGCTAAGAAAAGCCTAGGCTACACGACGAGCTTTGAGTCTTTCAATTGACCCATTTGTGTGACATTTTATCTTGTAAATCCATTTATAGGAAATAAGTTTGACATCTCTTGGCTTTACCACGAGCTCCCAAGTTTGATTTAGTTTTAGCGCAACAATTTCCTCCTACATAGCTTTAATCCAGTTCGGATTTTTAAATACTTCCTCAAAATTCTCTGGTTCTTTTTCATTTTCTTCTTCTACTATGGCAGCATTGGCATACTTTGGATTAAGCTTTCTTATCCTTGATGACCTTCTAAGAGACGGGGGTGTGTTTGCTCCACTTAGTTCATCTTCTTCACTTGTTTGTTGGTACACACCAGTTTGCCAAGGATTTTGAGCCACGCCTTCGTCAACAGTATCTTCGTTAGCTTCATCTTCAGCTTCATCTAGACTCAATTGGACATGAGACGAGTCCAATACATCTTTGAGAACATTTGAATCTGGCAGCATCTCCTTATTTGAAGACCACCATGAAGAAGCTTCATCAAATATCACATTCTGAGAAGTGTAGCACTTTCCCATGCTTGGGTCACAACAACGTCACCCTTTTCGTTGATTGTCATACACTACAAAGATACACCTAACAACTCTTTTGTCCATCTTTCTACGTAAATGATTAGGTACAAATACATAACATACACATTCGAAAACACGAAAATAGCTAACTGAAGGTTTCATATTCCATACCTTCTCAAAAGGTGAAAGAAAACTTAACCTTTGTTGACGAAGTTTATTGATCACAAAAGTTGCAACTTTCATAGCTTTCGCCCAAAATTGTCCCAGAATATTTTTCATGTGAAGCAAGCTCCGACAAATTTCTACTAGGTGTCTATTCTTTCTTTCTGCTATGCCATTTTATTGTGGCGTATTTGGACATGTGAGCTGACGATGTATTTGATACTTTCAAAGGAATTCAGAGAATTCATATGAGGTGTATTCCCCACCATTTTCAGTTCGCAGGCAGATAATTTTCTTGCCAACTTTTGCTTCAGTAACCTTTTTGAATTCTTTGAAGGGAAAAGGGTCAAATATGCCCTTAAACTATTCAAAAACGTCTAGATATACCCCCCGTTTAAAGTTTGGGTCACTCGTGCCCTCGCCCTCCAACTTTTCACTTAGATATGCCCTTATGGGTGTTAGTTGGTCTACTGGAAATATCCAGCTCATTTTACATTTATTTAAATGCCAAATGGAATTGCCGCGTCATTTTTACATTACAACATGACATTTTATATTAAAATGGAAAAGGGTCAATTATGCCCCTAATCCGATCCATAAATCAACCCCTCATTTAAATAACCCGTATCTGACCCGTTTCATATCCCTTCTTCATTACCATCAAAATTGCAAATTTCATTTCAAAGCTAGGGTTCTTGAGAGCCCTCCCCATATAAATTTCATTTTGAGAAGCTCGCACGACAATAAAAGAGTATTCTAGTATTTTTAGTTATCTATACTGGGCATTGTTACTTGGATTTTCTTTTGATTGTTGCCTTATTGTGATTGTACGCATTGCATTTCAGGATTATGCTAGTAGTGAACTTAGCGGTAAGTTAGATGAATTCAAGAGCAAGGCGTCCTTAGATATTTTTCCTATGCTGGATTTGTATGAGTACTTTACATATATCTTGAATTGTGAGAGAAAACCAAATTCAGCCATTTGCAAGGAGTGGGGTAGGAATACCAATGCCTGATCCCTGAGTTTTTGGATTTTGTTTTTCTTTGCAATGGAAAACATTCTAAGTCCATTTGCTAAAAGGTAAAATGCCTCAATCAGAAGGTTTTTAACATAGAGCTAACTTCGAGAACTCATGGAACCTCTTTTGTTGTGATTTCTACCAACTTATAACTTTCTTATCACAGATGAACAGTAGGGAAACAAAAAGGTGATTTATGAATTCTTCTCTTTAATTTTTTTTAAAACTTCAATGGTGGAAGATGACTGAAGATGACTAGAATACTCTTTTATTATCATGCGAGCTTCTTAAAATGAAATCGATGGGGGGAAGGCTCTCAAGAACCCTAGCTTTGAAATGAAATCTGCGATTATGATGGTAATGAAGAAGGGATATGATACGGGCTATTTAAAAGCGGGATTGATTTATGGATCAGATTAGGGGCATAATTGACCCCTTTCCCTTTTAATATAAAAATGCCATATGGTAATGTAAAAATGACGTGGCAATTCCATTTGGCATTTAAATAAATGTAAAATGAGCTGGATATTTCCAGCAGACCAACTAACGCCCATAAAGGCATATCTAAGCAAAAAGTTGGAAAGCGCGGGCACGAGTGACCCAAACTTTAAATGGGGGTATATCTAGACGTTTTCGAATAGTTTAGGGGCATGTTTGACCCTTTTGCCTTCTTTGAATTTTGAAAATGTATCAGACTTTTCCTTTAAAAAATAAATCCACACATAACTGGAAAAATCATCAATGAACGTTAACATATATTTCATCCTACCAATAGAAAGTTGCTTGACAGGTCCAATTACATCAAAGTGAATTAACTCTAATGGTTCCTTGGATTTATATTTTGACTCCTCATACAACAACTGATGTGCTTTATCATATCGACAGCCCGCACATATTACATCTGTCCTTATAGAAAGTTTTGGAAGACCCTTCAACATTGACTTTTCCATCATGACACTAAGTTTGGAGTAGCTAATGTGACTCAATCGCATGTGCCATAAGTCTACAGTTTCGTTCTTCCTTGTCCTGCCTATATATGCAGTTTCTGCCAACATTACATAGACAGAATTAAGTCTTTGTCCCTTCATTATTGGCTCTTCTTTAATCTCAAGATCATGATATATCCTTACATCTTGAGGACCAAACAGAATAAAATGACCTAGAGATGTTAATTGTGCTACTGAAAGAAGATTTTTCTTCATATCTGGGACATGATAAACATTTTGAAGCAATATCGGATCAACATTACTATTTGGAGTCACTACAACCTTGCTGATATGAGCTATCAATAATTTTATATCATCGGTTGTCACCACCTCACGACTTCACTTGTACTTGGTTAGATTTTGCAACTTCTGTTTGTCACCAGTCATATGACAAGTCCGAATACATCAGAGTGAATTAACTCTAATGGTTCCTTGGCTTTATCGTTTGACTTCTCATACAACAACTGATGTGCTTTACCATACTGACAGCCCACACATATTACATCTTTCCTTATAGAAAATTTTAGAAGACCCTTCAACATTGACTTTTCCATCATGACACTAAGCTTAGAGTAGCTAACTTTACTCAATTGCATGTGTCATAAATCTGCAGTTTCATTCTTCCTTGTCCTATCTATATATGCAGTTTCTACTGACATTACATAGTTGAAATTCAGTCTTTGTCCCTTCATTATTGGCTCTTCTTTAATCTCAAGATCATGAAATATCCTTATATCTTGCGGACCAAACATAATAAAATGACCCAGAGATATTAATTGTGCTACTGAAAGAAGACTTTTCTTCATACCTAGACATGATAAACATTTTGAAGCAATATCAGATCAACACTATTATTTGGAGTCGCTACAACCTTGCCGATATGAGCTATCGATAATTTTGTATCCTCAGCTGTCACCACCTCACGACTTCCCTTGTACTTGGTTAGATATTACAAATTCTCTTTGTTACTAGTCATATGGTTTGAACTCCTTGAGTCAATACTCCAGTCATTCTGATAGTCAATTTGTTTAGAGGTTGTTACTGTAAGAGCTAACTCCTCTTGTTCTACAACAAAGAATGCTTTAGCATCCCAATCATCTTCACTCTTTTCCTTTGGATTGGAAATGGCTGCAATGTTGCTCCCAACAACCCTTTTATTGAACCAGCAAACCTTGGCTTTATGGCCCTTCTTTCCTCAATGATGACACTTCCCTTCAAACCTCTTGTTTTTTCCCCAGTAGTTATTTGAAGCTCCCTTTGGATGATAATTCCCCTCTTCTTGATGATTTTTTTCCTTATCATCACTTCTTTTCGACCCACCTACATTGTACTATTTGGGGTTCCCTTTGTTTTTGTTGATATAGAGTACTTCCTCCTCACCTTTTTGTGAAACACCACCTATTTGCTTAGCCATGGCTTCTTGGCCAGCAAGCATATTCTCAAACTCAACAAGTGATGGTTGAATTTTCCATTCCCGTACTGCAGTAACAAATTTTCTGTACTCATATCTCAAACCATGAATGATTACTCTTTTCATCCTAGTTTCCTCGATTGGAGTTGTTGGTTCCAATTCTGAAATGAAACGACATATCGACTTCACTTTGTGAAAGTATTGCGCAATGCTCATATAATTTTGAGCTATCGACAATAACTCACTTTCCAAAAGTTGTAGTTGTATGTTTTTCTTCTTTGAAAAGAGTGCAACCAGTGTGTCCCAAGCTTCCTTTGGTGTTCCAGCATCTCGTATATGTTCCAACACGTCTTCTTCGATGGTGGTCTTGAGAGCAAATAATGTTTTTCCTACTTTAATCTTCCATTCTGTCACTGCGCCATTTGGTTCTTCTTCCCCTGGTTTGACTTCACTTTCATTAACAACCTCCCAAAGATCTTAACCTTCCATGTAGAAAAAGCGGAAGTGTTAGTCGTAAATTGGTTTCTACCTCCTTGCCCCAGCCTTACGTTACCACAGCCGTCAGCGATGAAATTAATGTAGAAAATATGTGGTAACCCTAATGATGGAAGGGAGACCAATTTATAGAGGTTATGACTTAATCCGATAAATTCATCAAGTAACTAATGTACGTACGAGATCTATTCTTCATTAACTATTATTTATGGTATTACTTAGATCACAAGTAAACTTGGGCCATAAGTAAGAACTATTCTTACATTTTTCCACTTGGCCCAATGACCATATAACATTAATATTTCATAAACATTAGTTGTGCATACAATAAATCTCTTCTATAATGTCCATCTACATTCCACAATCTAACAAACTACTAATTCGAGTTGTGGTGGTTGTACGTAAAATTTAAGCTACATACTTTCTTCCATATACTACTATATTAGCAACTTATCATACTAGATTCATAAGCTATCAAGCATATAACATTACGACTGACAATAATGTCTCATAGAGACTTATCTTGTAATATCTCAAAACAACAATGTATACAACATTATGAGAAACAATAAATTCATTAATATATATCAGAAACACATAATTGAGCTCAAAGTGTAAAAACATCATGAATATATCAAGGAAAACAAGAGAAATATACCCCTGAACTATTGTAAATAGTATGCAGATACCCTCCGTCATACTTTTGGGACATTGGTGCCCCTGCCGTCTAAAAACTAGAGTATATATGCCATTCACTCTAACTGAAGACCAAATAGGGACATGTGGCACAATCTTATCCATCAATTCGATATTTAATAAATGTCGGGTCAGTGGATAAAATTATGAAATGTGTATGTACATTAGTATACAAGGTATATATGCTCTAGTTTTTTGGACGAGAGGGGTACCAATATCCTAAAAGTATGACGGGGGTATTTGCATACCATTTATGATAGTTTGGGGTATATTTGTCCTTTTTCCCATTTATTAGTCATAAGTACAACCAAGACCCATTCTTTGAACATGTTCTTTAAATGTCTTTGGTTGTAAGCCTTTTGTTACCAGATGTGCAAGCATGAGATCAGTTCTAATATTTTCAAGTAACACTCTTTATTTCTGAACTTTTTTCTTGACAGTAAAGTACTTTAATTTCATATGTTTGGCACCTTTTGAGTACTTATCATTCTTGGAAAATAATATTGTTGCAGTTCTATCAATAAATTTTCAATGGCTTGGTAATGGTGTCGACAATCCCAAGTCCTGAAATGAAGTTCCGCAACCATAATGCATGAATTGTGGCTTCATAACATGCCACAAATTCAGCTTATATTGTGGATGTAGAAATGACAGATTGTTTAGCACTCTTCCACGATATTGCTCCTTCAGCTAATAGGAAAAAGTAACCAAACATGGACTTTCTAGTGCCAACACATCCAGCGAAATCTAAATCTGAGTATCTAGTAACTTTTAAGTGATTGGAACTCATATACATGAACATGTACTTTCGTTCCTTTCATGTACCTTAAGACTTTCTTTACAGCTTTCCAATGATCAATTGCAGGGTTAATTTGATATATTCCTAGCATTACAACCACATAACTAATATTCGGTCTTGCGCAAGTTTGAACATACATCAAACTTCCAACAATAGAAGAGTAAGGAATTGTTTCTATTTCTTTTCATTCTACATCATTCTTTGGGAATTGTATGAGATTAAATTTGTCCCCTTTTTGAATAGGAACTCTGCTGAACAATTGTTCATATTAAATCTCTCTAGAACTCTTTTGATATAGCCTTTTTGAGACAGTCCCAATAATTCTTGTGATCTATCACAAAATATTTATATTCTTATCACATAGAATGCCTCACCCATATCTTTCATTTCAAAGTTCATAGAGAGAAAGTCTTTCGTCTCACGCAATATGCATAAATCATTAGCAACAAGTAAAATGTCATCAACATACATGAATAAAAATTTAAACTTACTCCCACTGATCTTTTGGTATATACACCGATCAACGGTAATCTCCTTAAATCCAAAAGATGTTATTGTATCATAAAACTTTATATACCATTGTCGTGAGGTTTGTTTGAATCCATATATTGACCTCTTTAGCTTACACACCATTTGATCTTTTCCTTTAATTTTGAAAACCTCTAGTTGATCCATATAAACATCCTCCTTGATGTCTCTATTAAGAAAGGTAGTTTTCACATCCATTTGATGTAACTCTAAATCATATTGAGCTACCAAAGACAAAACAATTCTTAATGAGTCTTTCTTTGAGACCGGTGAAAATATCTCTTTATAATCAATGCCTCCTTTTTTAGTGTATCCCTTGGCAACAAGTCTGGCTTTATATAGCTCAATATTACCATTTGAATCATGTTTGGTTTTGAAGATCCATCTACACCCAATTCTTTTAGAACTTTCTGGTAATTGAACGAGATCCCAGAAAAAGTTTGTTGTATTCTATGGATTTTAACTCTTCATTCATGGCATCAATCCATTTATTAGACTTATTGCTTTCTATGACTTGTGAAAATGAAATCGGATCTCTATTAATTCCAATATCAAAATCTGACTCTTGCAAATAAATCACATAATCACCTAAAATGGCTGATTTTCTTTCTCTTTGACATTTTCTTAATGACACTGTTTATTGTTTATTTGCGTCAGATACATGTGAGTTAGTTCCTTCTTGAAGGGTTTCACCCGACTGTTGTTCAACATTGTTAAATTTTTTTTCAACGAGAGGAACAACATTTGTAACTGATATGAAAGTAGGTACATTCATGGGCAATGAAATATTTACCCTTACCTCATTAATTTCCACACTTTTTCGTTCAACACTCCTACTAACTTCACCATTCTAAAAGAGTTTTGCATTACCGGTTTCAACAATTCTCGAACTATGATTTGGAAGGTAAAACCCATACCCTTTAGATTTCTCTGGATAACCAATAAGGTAACCACTTACAGTTCGAAAATCTAATTTCTTTTCATGTGAATTATAAACTCTAGCTTCTGCTGGACAACCCCAAACATGCAGATGTCTTAAACTAGGTTTCCTTTCGATCCATAGTTCAAAAGAGGTCTTTGAAACTGCCTTACTAGAAATCCTAATCAATAAATATACAACGGTTTTAAGAGCATGCATCCACAATGATTTGGGTCATAAGGAATTTCTCACCATACTTTTAACCATATTCATAAGTGTTCGATTACGCCTTTCTGCAATACCATTTTGTTGAGGTGTTCCTGACATAGTATACTGTGCACATATGTCATGCTTTTGAGGAATTTTGCAAATGGACCTGGACATTGTCCTAATTCGTTATATTTTCCATAATATTCATCACCTCTATCTGACCTAATGATTTTCACCTTCCTATCAAATTGTCTTGCAACCTCTTTAACGCACACTTTGAGGGCATCCGCTGCTTGAGATTTCTCTTTCAACAAATAGATAAATCCATAACATGAAAAATCATCGTTAAAGGTAATAAAATATTTTTCCCCACCAAAAGATAGAACATTAAAGGGTCCACAAATATCAGTGTATATAATTTCAAGAAGCTAAGTACTCCTCGTGGCACCTTTCTTGGTATGTTTGGTATGCTTTCCTTTAATGAAATCCAAACATACATCAAGATCAACAAAATTCAGATTCAGAAGAATCTCATTCTTTACTGATCTTTTTAATCTTTCTTTTGGATACATGACCCAAACGTCTATGCCACAAATTACTAGAACTTTCATTTAGTGAAGTACGTTTAATTCCAACATTTTGATGAATAGTAAGAAGGGATTCATAAAAATTATTATCGAATTTCAATATATATAAACCATCAATAAGAACACCAGAACCATAAAAAAAATAGTATTCTTATATAAATTGAAACATCCATGTCCAAACTTAAAATCAAATCCAGAAACATCAAGTATTGAAAGAGAAATCAAATTCCAAGAAACTGAAAGAACATAAAGAGTCTTTAATAGATCAAATGATGTATAGTCTCCAACATCAACTGATAAGTCCCTATGCCTTCAATTTTAACATTCATGCGATTTTCCATGAACAAGAAATCCTTATTTGGATTTGTAGTTTGGATCGTAATAAATCCCTGCAACATAATGGATATATGAGTAGTTGCACCAGAATCAAGCCAACAAGTATTATTAGGAACTTCTACTAAATTTGATTCAAAACATACAAAATCATTAAATATACCTTTCTTTCAAGCTAAGCTTTACGTTTCTGGCCATCTTTCTGATAGTGTCCTTCTTTTCTACAGAAATGAGACATATCAACCTTGAGTTCCTTATGAGAGTCCTGTGGAACTTTAGCGGGAACTTTCTTCTTTGTAAAATTGTTGGCCTTCACTTAAAGTCCTTTACCAGCTCCTTGACCCATGAGGTTAATGGAATGACCTCCTTCTTTCTTAAGTCTTGACTCTTCGTGAGTAAGTATACTGAACAATTCACTAACATCTCACTTATCCTTATATAGTTAATTTGGAATGGTACATACTCAAGAGGCAATGAGTTCATAATAAACTTAACCAAGAAGGTGTCATTCGCTTTCATACCCAAGGTCTAAAGTCTTGCTACAATGTTGGTCATCTTGATGATATAATTTTGCATACTATGTGACCCATCAAACTTCATGGTCGGGAGTTCAGCCATTAGCGTACTAGTGAGAGACTTATCAACAGAATAAAAATGTTCTTCCACAAACTTCAGGTATTCCCTGACACTTTCTGTTTATGGAATAGTACTCTTAATATTGTTAGCAACAATCATTCGCATGAACATAAAGCTCAATCTGTTAGAGAGCTCCCATGATTTATGAATAGACTTCTCATCCTCACTTCTCTTATCAATAATGATAGTAGGTTTGTCATTCAACAAAGCCAAGTCAAAATCTATCACACCTAAGTGGAACAGGACTTGTTCATGTCATTTAGACAAGTTCAATCAATTGAACACAGTAGCAGACAAAGCATGCGAATGAAGCGGAATAACTGCAAAAAAAAAGATATACATGCTCACAAATCAGAAAATAATGTGAATTCAATAAAGAGATTAAAATACATCGTAATTCTCCTTTGGGTAGATACTACGACACATTATCATAATTTAAATGTCATTTTTTTCTTTAATAGGTAATTGAATATTTTTAATCAAACATATATGCCATCTTTGGATATACAATATATGTTTGATTGAAAATATTAATTTACCTCATAATGTTCACTATTTGTAGAATGATTGATTCATCTTTGAGTAAATTTTTAAGTTCTAGCAATAGTGAAAGTCAATTTATCTATTTATTTTCAATATAATATAGGCATTTCGTTAACTTGTATAAATAAATGACAATTTTATGAATGCATATTTTTCTTAACCATACTAGTTTGACCACTTTGATGACTAACAAACTATATAAATACAAATACACACATAATATCATAAAGTTTTGTGCATGTGAATAATTTTATACATTTTAGTTTGGCTACTTTGGTGACTAACAAACTATAAAAACATATTACATGCATCAAGTAATCATAAACATTATATGTGTAGACGTTAATTTCTCTAGTTTTTTCACTTTGGTGACTAACAAACTATATAAATACAAATGCACATATAATATCATAAAATTTTGTGCATGTGCATAATTTTTTACATTCTAGTTTGGCGACTTTGGTGACTAAAAAACTATAGAAACATAATACATGCATCAAGTGATCATAAATATTATATGTGTAGATGTTAATTTCTCTAGTTTGGCCATTTTGGTGACTAACAAACTATATTGCACTAAGTACACACATATTATTTATTGCTTAGTATAACGACCACTTTAATTTATTGCACAATCTAAAACAAAACATAATTATTACATTATGGTAAGACTAAAATTTTCAGAATTTGTACAATCTAAAACATAACATAATTATTTATTTATTTAGGGGTGGTAGGCAGTGACTACTCTTTATTACTTTACCCAGGCTGATGCGGTTATATAATTTATGAAGATTATCCGTTCAAACAATCTAGGCTCGGATGCCACATGTAAGATTTAAATACTTTAATACACATCAGGATCTTGAACATGATAATCTTACATAGAGATCGTTAGGGGCACATACCTAATGCCAAAGACATCATCACAGAGAAAAGCGAAAGCGTTAGTCGTAAATTGGTTTCTACATCCTTTCCCTAGCCTTACGTTACCACAACCATCAGCGATGAAATTAATGTAGATAATGCGTGGTAACCTTAATGGGTGGAGGGATGACCAATTTATAGAGTTTATGACTTAATCCGGTATGTCCATCAAGTAACCAATGTACGGAGGAGATATATTCTTCATTAAATATTTATCGTATTACTTGGGTCACAAGTAAACTTGGGCCACAAGTAAATGTGGGTCATAAGTAAGAGTTATTCTTACACACAAAAAGAGGAAAGTACTTAATGAACTCTAGGGAACACCAAACTGAAAGCTGCCATTCAAGTTTAAGAGGACACATAAAATAGGGCCATGTTAGACACTCCACTAGACATATATGAGACTAATTCAAGTCTAGTAGTATCTACTTCCTTCATCAAAAGGGAATTTTTCAGCAAATAAGGATGACAAGACAATTTTCATTAACAATAGTCCAATATAAAAATTGAGGAAGAGTTCCCCACCAGCAAATTACATGCTATTGTGTCACGACCCAAAGTATACCCTAAGCGTAACATGATGTATAGGACCCCAAGATGCCCTACACAAGCCACTTAGAATACAAAATAGTACAATAAAGATTTCTAAAGAAACAGGCTTATGTCATAAAAGAGTTTGACAAAGTGGAAGTCTAACATAGTCTTAATAAGCCATCTAAAACATCAAAAGAAGTGGTTGAGAGGTAACCCATACACCACATACATCATTCAAAAACTAGTAAAGAGTATTGGTCCTCGAAACATGAGGACTCACCAACTCTCAAATCCAATAGAATGATCAACTAGCCACAAGTATGACAGGAAGGAGCGTCAGATCCTACATTATTGAGACAATGTAGGCACAAGTATGCATTAGTATATGAAATGTACTAGTATGAGGCAATATGTATAAATAGACATGGTGGCATGAATAGCTTAAAACATGTAATGCATGACCAATATTGGAACATTTAAAAGCTTAAGAAAGCAACAACATGTAAATCATAAGGTATGGTCAATGCATTTGAAATAAGAGACATAAAAAGCTTTGAAGAAAACATAATCGTTTTTATGGGATATTAGCTTTAACCGACAATATGACCATGAGAGCTATATCATGGAATCTGGTATATCCCTCATTTCGAAAGAATGGGATTCTACTTGCCAAGGTAAAGCCCATACACATCATCTTTTGCTAAAGTGGATCCACAAGCTAAGTCATTTAAGATAATTCTACAGGGGCACGTAGTTTAAGACTAGAGGTTGCTACTAGAGGCTACCCTATTTGAGTCTCCACCTCAAATCCCTTTCGGTGCTAACACTACTAAAAAACTGCTAAAAACGACGGAAGTAAAAGTGACGGACGACGTCGCTCCAAAAAGCGACGCCATTAGCCACACTGTCCGTCGCTTTTTAATAATTTTTTTTTAAAAAAAAAAAGCGACATATGGTCCCTTAGTTCGTCGCTTTTTTTCGCGGATTTTTGCGCCAAATATATATATATAATCAATAATTAATTATTTTATATAGATGACGACACAGTCCGTTGCTTTTTATTAAAAATAATTATTTATAAATTAAAAAAAAGTCACGCCGTCCGCCGCTTTTTATTAGTTTTAATTATTTAATTATTTTTTAAATAAGCGACGGACTGCATCTTTATGTCCGTCACTTCTTGGTCAAAATATATGGTCAAATATTTTAAGAAAGCGACGGACAGTGTCTCTTAGTCCGTCACTTTTTGATCAAACATTTTAAAGAAAAAGCGATGGACATAGAGACGCTATCCGTCACTTTTTATTAAATATCTAAAAATAGATCCGCAATTTTCCCCCATTTCTCCATTTCCCCAGTTGGAAAATCTCCTCCTTCTCTCCACTCCTCACCACCACCACTGCGTCGCTGCTGCCGCTGGACCCGCCACTCGCTAGCCACCGCTACCTACTTCTCCAGAGCTGCCGGACCAGACGCCGCCACCTGCCTCTCCACTCTCTTCAATCTCTCCTTCTCCTTTAAGGCTAGGGTTTAATAATGCATCAATTTTTTTTTCAAATTGAACTATATTTTATTTTTTTAGCTATTTATTTGTAATTAGTTTATTGAGTTTGTGTTTATTGATTGTTAGTTTGAATTAGGATTATTAGTTAGTGAGTGAATTGAAAAATTTTATTGTTAGGGTTAGTTTGAATTAGGGTATCTTAGGATTTGTTTGAATTTGAGTATTTCTTGAGTTAATTAGTTTTATTTTGGGATTGTAGGATTAGTTTGAATTAGGCTATAATTTAAGGAGTTTTTTTGAATTTGGGTATTATTTGAGTTTGTTGGATTTTCGGATTTTAGGACTAACTAGAGTTTGAATTATTATTAAGATTTTAGGACTAATAGTTTGAATTTGGGATTAGGAATAGCTAGCTAGTTTGAATTTAGGATTTTAGCACTAGTTAGATTTTAGGATTTTAGGACTAGTTTGAAATTGTGATTTTAAGACTAGTTTGAATTTGGAATTTACGACTAGTTTGAATTATACTTGAGATTTTAGGACTACTAATACTTTGAATTTGGGATTTTAGCACTAGTTTGATTTTTGAATTGTAGGAGTACTTTGAATTTGTGATTTTAAGACTAGTTTGAATTTGGAATTTAGGACTAGTTTGAATTATATTTGATATTTTAGGAGTAATAGTTTGAATTTGGGACACTATCTAGCTAGTTTGAATTTGAAATTTTAGGGATTTGAATTACAACTTAATTAGAACTTATAATTAATTATAACTTAAATTTACTATAAATTGAACTTAATTAGGAATATGAACTTGAAATGTTGTTGACTTTAATTTATTAGAACTTAATTTTTATTCTTATTAGAACTTGGTTTTATTTGAACTTAATTAGAATTTTGTAGTACTTGAAAGTCTTATTGACCTTAATTAATTAGAACTATATATGAATTAATTAGAACTATATTAAACTATATTAATTTACAATAACTTGAAAACTTAATTATGAATTAATATCAACTTAATTTTGATTAACTAATTAACTAGAACTTGATCTTAATTTGAACTTAATTAGCTAGTATTGATTAATTAATTAAGCTTTAAATTTGTAGATCTTGAACTAATTGAACTTAATTAAACCAAACAAAGCATATTTTGGGAACTTAATTAGACCAAACAAAGCACACTTTGGGAACTTAGTTAGACCAAACAAAGCATATTTTGAAGTTGAACTTAGACTTGAACTTGAAATTAGAATTTGAACTTAAAATTTGAACTTGAACCTAAAACTTGAACTTGAACTTAGAACTTGAACTTAGAATTTGAAGTTGAACTTCTTGAACTTGAAATTAGAACTTGAACTTGGAACTATTAGCTTGAATATATAACTAATTAAGTTTAGAAATTAGATATGAACTTGAATTGAAAACGTGAACTTATTAAAACTTGAATATATATATCTATATAACTAATATTATTGGATTTGAAGTTTATATTTAACTAATTTAAGAACTTTTCGTGGTAGGGAAATGAGGAAGCTCAACATCTAAAAAAGTTGATACAAGACTATATTGCTTCTTTCATCAAAGTGGAAGATAAGGTTGGTGCTTCTAAATTTCTAAAGTTCAAGTACAATTGTTTTCAATAATGTGTTTGTGTCAATCTAGTATTGATACTTAGCTTTAATTTTGTGATAATTTTTTTGTGTCCATCGAGTGTTTGTTAAGTATAAGTACCAACACTAGTTGATCCTATTGATGACAAAATTGATTTTCTTGCAAGATCAATTTGTGTCCATCTAGTGTTGATATTAAGCTTTAATTTAGGAATAATGTGTTTGTTAAGCATAAGTACCAACACTAGTTGATCTTATTGATGACAAAATTAATTTTCTTGCAAGATCGATTTGTGTCCATCTAGTGTTGATACTTAGCTTTAAATTTAGAAATAATATATTTGTTAAGCATAAGTACGAACACTAGTTGATCCTATTGATGACAAAATTGATTTTCTTGCAAGACCGATTTGTGTCCATCTAGTGTTGACACTTAGCTTTAAAAAGTTGTTAAGTTGTTAAAGTTATAAAGTTGTTAAGTTGTTTAAATAAGTTAAATTAAATAATGTGGTTTTGTTGATGGATTTAGTTGTTGGAATTAAGTCAAAACTAAACTAGTTTAAGTTAAAAAGTTGTTAAGTTGTTTAAATAAATTAAAATAAATAATGTGGTTTAGTTGGTGGATTTAGTTGTTGTATTAAGTCAAAACTAAACTAGTTAAAGTTGTTATGTTGTTTAAATAAGTTAAAATAAATAATGTGATTTAGTTGGTGGATTTAGTTGTTGAAATTAAGTCAATACTAAACTAGTTAAAGTTATAAAGTTGTTAAGTTGTTTAAATAAGTTAAATTAAATAATGGGGTTTTGTTGATGGATTTAGTTGTTGGAATTAAGTCAAAACTAAACTAGTTCAAGTTAAAAAGTTGTTAAGTTGTTTCAATAAGTTAAAATAAATAATGTGGTTTAGTTGGTGGATTTAGTTGTTGTATTAAATCAAAACTAAACTAGTTAAAGTTGTTAAGTTGTTTAAATAAGTTAAAATAAGTAATGTGCTTTTGTTGATGGATTTAGTTGTTGGAATTAAGTCAAAACTAAACTAGTTCAAGTTAAACATTTGTTAAGTTGTTTAAATAAATTAAAATAAATAATGTGGTTTTGTTGATAGATTTAGTTGTTGGAATTAAGTAAAAACTAAACTAGTTCAAGTTAAAAAGTTGTTAAGTTGTTTAAATAAGTTGAAATAAATAATGTAGTTTAGTTGGTGGATTTAGTTGTTGAATTAAGTCAAAACTAAACTAGTTAAAGTTGTTATGTTGTTTAAATAAGTTAAAATAAATAACGTGGTTTTGTTGATGGATTTAGTTGTTGGAATTAAGTCAAAACTAAACTAGTTCAAGTTAAACAATTGTTAAGTTGTTTAAATAAGTTAAAATAAATAATGTGGTTTTGTTGATGGATTTAGTTGTTGGAATTAAGTCAAAACTAAACTAGTTCAAGTTAAAAAGTTGTTAAGTTGTTTAAATAAGTTAAAATAAATAATGTGGTTTAGTTGGTAGATTTAGTTGTTGTATTAAGTCAAAACTAAACTAGTTAAAGTTATTAAGTTGTTTAAATAAGTTAAAATAAATAATGTTGTTTAGTTGGTGGATTTAGTTGTTGTATTAAATCAAAAATAAACTAGTTAATGTTGTTAAGTTGTTTAAATAAGTTAAAATAAATAATGTACTTTTGTTGATGGATTTAGTTGTTGGAATTAAGCCAAAACTAAACTAGTTCAAGTTAAACAATTGTTAATTTGTTTAAATAAGTTAAAATAAATAATGTGGTTTTGTTGATGGATTTACTTGTTCGAATTAAGTCAAAACTAAACTAGTTCAAGTTAAAAAGTTGTTAAGTTGTTTAAATAAGTTGAAATAAATAATGTAGTTTAGTTGGTGGATTTAGTTGTTGTATTAAGTCAAAACTAAACTAGTTACAGTTGTTATGTTGTTTAAATAAGTTAAAATAAATAACGTGGATTTGCTGATGGATTTAGTTGTTGGAATTAAGTCAAAACTAAACTAGTTCAAGTTAAACAGTTGTTAAGTTGTTTAAATATGTTAAAATAAATAATGTGGTTTTGTTGATGGATTTAGTTGTTGGAATTAAGTCAAAACTAAACTAGTTCAAGTTAAAAAGTTTTTAAGTTGTTTAAATAAGTTAAAATGAATAATGTGGTTTTGTTGGTGGATTTAGGTGTTGTATAAAGTCAAAACTAAACTAGTTAAAGTTATGAAGTTGTTTAAATAAGTTAAAATAAATAATGTGGTTTTGTTGATGGGTTTAGTTGTTGGAATTAAGTCAAAACTAAACTAGTTCAAGTTAAAAAGTTGTTAAGTTGTTTAAATAAGTTAAAATAAATAATGTGGTTTAGTTGGTGGATTTCGTTGTTGTATTAAGTCAAAACTAAACTAGTTAAAGTTGTTAAGTTGTTTAAATAAGTTAAAATAAATAATGTGGTTTTTTGATGGATGTAGTTGTTGGTATTAAGTCAAACTAAACTAGTTCAAGTTAAAAAGTTGTTAAATTGTTTAAATAAGTTAAACTAAATAATGTGGTTTTGTTGATGGATTTAGTTGTTGGAATTAAGTCAAAACTAAACTAGTTCAAGTTAAAAAGTTGTTTAAATAAGTTAAAATAAATAATGTGGTTTAGTTGGTGGATTTAGTTGTTGTATTAAGTCAAAACTAAACTAGTTAAAGTTGTTAAGTACTTGTTTAAATAAGTTAAAATAAATGATGTGGTTTTGTTGATGGATTTAGGTGTTGGAATTAAGTCAAAACTAAACTAGTTCAAGTTAAAAAGTTGTTAAGTTGTTTAAATAAGTTAAAATAATTAATGTGGTTTAGTTGGAGGATTTAGTTGTTTATTAAGTCAAAACTAAACTAGTTAAAGTTGTTAAGTTGTTTAAATAAGTTAAAATAAATAATGTGGTTAAGTCAATACTAAACTAGTTTTAGGACTACTACTAGTAAATTGATATTAAATTTTATTTATAATATATTTGAATATCTATATTTTGTAGATGGATCATCGTTTGTGGATGTATAATATGCATTATGAAACTGGTGCTGATTTTAAACCTGAGTTTATTGACGGTGTTGGAAATTTTATTGAAAATACAATGACACTTGACATTTTCAAGAATAATGGATTGGTTAGGTGTCCTTGTAGTTCATGTAAGTGCTTAAAAATTTTTAAAACAGATACAGTTATGGTTCATTTGTACCATAGTGGATTTAAGCCTAGATATTTTGTATGGATTGATCATGGAGAAGTGATTGATTGGATGGTATGTTTTATAATTCGATGCCTATGGATGTATATAATATGGTTGCACCACATGGCCAAATTAGGGTTGAATAGGTTAGGGTTGAACATGATAGGGTTCATGAAATGATCAATGATGTTTTCGGGGTTCAAGGTGGGATGGAACCGGAACAATATTTTGATGAAGCTCCTAATGAAGAAGTAAGACGCTTCTATGATCAATTAAAATAGTCTAGTCGTCCACCATGTGAAGGGAGTCCGCAATCTACCTTGTCAGTTGCGGTTAGATTAATAAATATTAAATCAGATTGGAATGTTCCTAATGCGGCTATGGACTCAATGATTGATCTTTTGGGTGAACTAGTTAATTTGGAGTTTAACATACCAAAGAACTTCTATCAGGCAAAGCGTTTGGTGTCCAAGTTAGGATTGACATATGATAGAATTCATTGTTGTGTTAATGGTTGCATGTTGTTTTACAAGACTGATAGTGAATTAGAAAATTGTAAGTTTTGTGGACATGCTCGTTATAAGAGGACTCCGACTAGAAAGATGGTCCCAGTTCAGGCGATGCATTATCTACCTCTCATTCCTAGGTTAAAGAGGTTGTATGCATCAATGAGGTCTGCCCCACATATGAGATGGCATCGTGAATATAGAAGGTCGTTGGCTGTCTTGTCTTATCCATCTGATGGTGAAGCATGGAAGCATTTTGATAATGTATATCCTTATTTTGCTAGTGAACCAAGAAATGTTAGATTGGGGTTATGTTCAGATGGCTTCACACCATTCTCTAATAATGCTTTGCCTTATTTATGTTGGCTGGTATTTCTTACTCCGTATAATCTTCCTCCTGAAATGTATATGACAAGTCCCTACGTATTTCTAAGTTATGTTATTCCAAGTCCCCGTAATCCAAAAAGTTTGATTGATATCTATCTACAACCATTGATAGATGAGCTCAAACAATTGTGATTTTAACGTGTTTTGAATATACTTATATTAATTTCATTATAGATTTTTCTTTATTTGGACTGTTATAATTTTTTGATTTTTTTTTTTGTTCAAGATGTTTGATGTTGATAAAAAAAATAAAAGCTAATGTGTATGATGGAAAAAAAAAATAGTAAGGCATTCACTTTAAAGCAAAAAAAAAAAAAACATTGATTATTTATCATCACCAGTTCTTGCCAATGGATTATGAGTTTAGAAAGATGAAAAATGCATTTAGGAAAAATAAGGTTGAAAGTGACCCCCCACCTCCATTACTCACGGTGCATCAAATTTGTGAGAGAGTTTCTCAATTACCTAAAGTTACAGAAGCTTCACCTTTTAGACTTCCTGGATATGGTGTTGAACATGATTGGACCAAACAAAACATATTTTGGGAGTTGCCATATTGGAAGGACAATCTGTTATGACATAATGTAGATGTGATGTACATTGAAAAAAATTACTTTGACAATTTGTTTAACACAGTGATGGATGTTAAGGGTAAGACAAAAGACAATCCAAAAGCTAGAATGGACATAAAGGAATATTGTAGAAGAAAAGAGTTATGGCTGCATGAATTATAGAACCGTAAAATAGTTAAGCCCAAAGCCAGCTTTTCATTCACATTGGATGAAAAACGTGAAATTATTAGTGAGTTAAAAATTTGAGGATGTCGGAGGGCTATGATTTGAATTTAGGAAAGCGGGCAGATATTAATGAAGAAAAATTGATAGGTATCATCTGTTCATGGAAACTTTAATTCCTACCGCTTTTAGCCATCTACCCGAAAGGATATGGAAATCAATCACAGAGATAAGTCTTTTTTTTAAAAATGATTTGTGTTCTAGAAAGTTGTTGGAGAGTAGTTTAGATAGGATGGAGGAAAATATTCTTGTTCCTACTAAGTTGGAGAAGATATTTCCATGTGGTTTCTTTGATGTGATAGAGCATCTTCCAATTCACCTTGTACAAGAGGCCCGCCTCGGAGGTCCAGTTCAAACAAGATGGATGTATCCATTTCAAAGGTATCCATTTGAAATATTCACTAAGTTATATATATTCACCAAGTCTTTTATATATATATATACACATGCAGAAAAATTGGCCGTTTGAAGCAAATGATTAAGCAAAGGGGAAGGATCATTTGTTCAAGGTCATATTGGGAGAGAAACTGGTGATTTTTATTCTTATTACTTTGGTGATGATGTGTCATGTAGGAAAAATAGGCTCAATTGCAATGATGAAGGCAATATTGATCCTTTATTTCCACCGATATCAATTTTTAATCAAAATGGTCGAGGATTTAAAAAGCGTGGAAAGCTAGGCTTCACTGATATGAAAATACAATCAGCTGTGACACATATTTTGCTTAATTGTCCAGAGATTCAAACATGTGTTAAGTAAGTGTTAAAAATATGTTATTAAATTACATACTAATAAGTGATCATTAACTAATGAAATACTTGAATGTAAAATGATCAGCTCGTTCGTAAACACATGGGGTAATGAAGCCATCTATACAGAATTTTCCAAATGGCTAAGGAACTATGTAAATGTGCAATTACTAACTATTTAATAATATATTCATGTTATACTAAATTATATTACTTGAAATAACAATCACGTAGGTTTACGATGAATACTCAAGTGTCCAACATTTGCAATTAGTGAAAGAAGTAGCACTTGGACTTGAATCTCAAGTACTGACAATGAATAAGTATTGTGTCAATGTTTTTAAGTTTCAAACTCAAGAAGTTTCTAGGAACAAGAAAACAAATAATAGCAGTGTCTACATATAAGGTGATGTTGATGGTACTGGTCAAACTATTGAATGTTATGGTGTCATTCAAGAGATTATTGAAGTGAGGTATTCAGGTTGGCCTAAGAAGAAGATTGTATTGTTTCAGTGTGAGTGGTTTGACCCATCACATAGAGGCACAAAGGTGGACCATCAACATAATATAATTGAAGTTAAGCACACCAGGAAATACAGAAGTTATGATCCTTTTATCATTGCACAAAATGCTAAACAAGTGTATTACGCTCCATATCCATTGCATAGAGACAACGCTGATTGGTGGGTTGTTATAAAAGTAAGCCTGTGGGAAGAATTGAAATTGACATTATCTTAGATGTGGCGTATCCAAGTGATGTTGCAATTGTTCGACAATAAGTTGATGTTGAATTGGAAACCATACTACAACATCCTCAACACATATTAGAAGAAGTATCTGATGATGAGATTCTGAATGTTGAGGAAAAAATATCCGAGAATGAGGAAAATGAATCTTTTGATGATGAAGAATGGGACGATAATGAAAATGAAACAACTGAGGAGGAAGAATGAGAGAATGATTGAATTGAAACAAGCGAGGAGGAATAATGTAGAATGAAAGCTAGCTAGTGTATATATGTAAGTGTATTTTGCTAATTTTATTTAATTTATGATTTTTATATATATTATACATGTAAATTTGCATACATATGTCATCAGGTGGTGATGGTGATAGACATCGTGAGCATCTTAGAGTTAGCCAGACTAAGCAGGCTAAGAAGAAGAAGTTTAGGAGACCGATAGATCCTGAGGATATTGCAGGATCTATTTCTTCTGCGCCAGAGCGCATCAGCCATGATACTCATTTATTTGCTGTTCCGTTTGGTACGGCGGATCCTCTGCAATATTATCCTAATTACCATCGATCAGTCGGTGCTTCATCTACTTTATAGGCATTGCCTTTACGACTCTACGAGGACCTACCTTTATAGGCTATTCGTCAAGCACGACCCTTATCGGAAGGTACTCCACATCCCACAAGTACATCTCCTCAGTTATCTGCCATGAGGCTTGGAGATTCTAGTAGTGAGCAGTCAGATGCTATGGCCGATACGCCTTCATTGACTCAATGTTTTGTGCATCCTGATATATCACCCTCGTCTATAGCTACACCTAGTGCTACACCAGATGAAACGATGCCTGCTCTAGATCCTGGCCAGAAGGACAAACTTGGTAGAGTCATGATTGAGCCAGATGGATCATCGTAAGTTTGTTTTGTTATCTATTTGTTAGTTTATTTTATTTATTTCTTATACTTTAATATATTATTCATGAACTAACATATTTATTATGTGTTTTGCAGGTGGCATCCTACAAATGATGCTGCCCGGGCTTTAAAAGACTATGTTAGTAGACTCTACACACAGGCTTATCACTCTTGGAGCAAGATTCCAAACAGTGTACGCCAGATGTTGTTTAATAACTTTAAGGTATATATTTTTTAGTTAAGTTTAGTATACTTTACTTTTTTTTTACTATCGATCTAATTAATGTTATTCAATTTTTTTCAGACTATGTGTACTTGGGAGTCGAGGTACAATTTGGTCATTGGGACCACATTTGAGAGGAAGGCATCTGCTAGACTGTCTAGCTGGCTAAAGAAACTTTGGGATAGTGGTGAACGTCCCAGTTGGATGTTGCCTCATGTTTTTGATGAATTGAGTCAGTAATGGAACACAGACAAGTTTAAGGCAATATCAGATCAAGCCAAAAAGGCTAGAGGCAGTCTTAAAGGTGGCTCGTTGCACACCGGAGGTGCAAAGACGGTTGGAACAATTTCACGAGAGATGGTAAGTTCTAATTCAAACTTTTAAATAAATAATTAGTTGATTCATATATCGTTATAAATTTCAGTTTTTATTAATAGGAAAAAGAATTGAGACACACTCCCATTGAACCAGAGGTTTTCAAGAAGACTCATGTCAGGAACAAAGAAAATGAGTTGGATTCGGATGTGTGGGTGGAGGAAAGGGCCGAACGAACTTTTGTAAGTTATTTAATATGAATAATATATATTAATAGTGAATATATTTATGATATGTATATATATTGATATCAATTTTTATATTTAATATGTAGAATGACTTTCATCAGTACGTCGCTAAGAATCTAGATAGTTCGGTCCAATTGACACCTGAACTTTCCACCCAGATTTGGAAATCAAAAGTGGTAGGGGGGACACACAAGGGTACAGTCTATGGTCTAGGTTCTCGAAACGATGTAAGACGACTCCAGTCAGGCTTAGAAGGTATTGGATTATCACGTCAAGCCGAGGCACTTGACAGTGTTCAGATTGCTGCTATGTCGGATCAAATAGCTAAACTTACAGCAGCACTAGCAGAGTCTGAGCAAAGAAGAGTAGCTGAACAAGAAAGCATGAGTGAGACCGTTCAGCAAATCAAAAAACAACTAATGAACCTCGCTCGTCGACCTACTACTTCGGCTCCCGATGACACTAACGACGAGAGTGATGAGGATGGTTATGTAGATCCCACCCCCTAGTTTAGATCTCTGGACATTTATGAACTTTTTGAAATTTTGAAACGAATTTTGAAAGACTTTATAAGTCTTTAATTTGTGATTTAGATACTTTTGAATGTTATTTTAAGTTTGTTGTTTTATGTTTTGTTTAGATTGTTTATAATTGTGTGAGTTTGATTGAGCTGAATAGTGTAGAATTGAATTGAATTGCATTTGCAGGTGGGCAGCAGAAATTGGCAATTTCTGCTGTCAAAAATATTGCAGGAAAAGCGACGGACTATGTGGTTTTGTCTGTCACTTTTCAGGGATTTTCAAAAGTAAATTTTTCAGAAAAGCAACGGAAAGGGTCCTTTTATCCATCGCTTTTATGGGATTTTCAAAAATAAAATTTTCAAATAAGCGACGGACAAGATCGCCTTTAATAAATAAAAAAAATTAAAATTAAAATAACGCGAGTCCGTCGCTTTTGTTAAAAAAAAATTTTAAACAAAAAAATCAAAAAGCAACGCAGTCTGTCACTTTTTGAAAGCGTCTAGCTAAAAAGCGACGGAGATGACTGCGTCGCTTTTCTGTCGATTTTGACCAAAAAAAGCGACGCATTCCGTCGCTTTTGGCTGTCATTTTTTGACAGTGTTTTAGTAGTGTAAGTAAAAATCCCACCGAAATAGATAAAAATAAACTATCATTATAACATAGGAAAGACAATGATCAATACCATTCCACATCTTGAAGATCAAACATAGAATAACTCCTTAAATTACAATTCAAGTATAGGTGAGAAAACTTTTCACCAATGTGATATGTGAGAAATACCTTTTACAATCATGATCATATTTGTATGTGAGTAAACATTTCACAACAACATTTATACTTTTATTTAAAAGCGCTATTTATCATAAACATCATTTTCATAAAACATGTATAACCTTCCAAACTTCGTAGTTCATAGGTTCATGAGTTCTTCATAGGAGTTGAAAATCATGAATCATGCATGGGGGCAATATAATTTCAACTAAATATCATGTATTAATGTTAAATGATGCATTAGAAAACTTAATCAACAATAAAAATCGTAATTGGATGAAACCATGGAGAATTAGAAAGAATCCTAATTTGATCAATTGAATTTGAGATTGAGGAATTGAAAACCTTAGGACCCCATGGAGGAATGGACTCCGTGAGTGAATATCCACATACCTTGCTACTCAAAGCCTAAGATGAATGGTGAATTGATGACCTTGGAGTGAACCCTAGCATCTTTTTCTTTCTTAGGTTGAGAGGGAATTTTGGAGAGTGATTTTGTTTAAGCTTTGGGGGAAATAGGAGAACAAGTTTAAAGTGGATAGATTAGGACTTAAAAGCTTTATATAGGGCTTAGGGTTGAAGCCAAAACAACATAGTATAGGCCTAAAATAATTAAGAAAAGATCCAAAAGTTCTTAAGAAATAACTATCGAAACTAGTCTACGGGTGTGACATTTTCTACGGTCCGTACTGATCAACCGTAGACCAAGTACTGGGACCTTAAAATTACCTAAATTTTTGACGGAGTCCTTCTACGGTCCATAGGAATTCCTATGGCCCGTAGACCCTAACCATAAAACTCAACTTTAACCCCCAAAATTTCACCAAGTTTGTGACCAACCTACGAGACCTATCTATGACTCGTAGATCATCTGACGGGCCATCCTGGTGAATCGTAGAAAGAGGTACTGAGAGTTGATTTTATAAATTATTTTATCCACTTTCTATAGATGCCTTCGTAAGTTTGTAGAAGCTTCTACGACTTGTAAAATGGACCCGTAGAACACAGTAGGCAAAAATGTTCCTCTTTTCTTTTTCCAAAATTTGAGGTGCTACGTATTGTGTCTCACAATAGTAATTTGGAAGAGATTCTGAAGAATGATGAAACTACAGAGAAAGTACAAAAAGGGGACAATATTTTGGAGTAGGAGAGATAGGTAGGTACATCTTTGAAAATGATAAAAATAACAAGAAAGGATTAACACTTCAGGAAAAATAACATATCACGCTCCAATGAGAGCAACTGACACTCGGTACCTTATTCGACCGAATTAATCACTAAATTATAATATAAAGGAAAAATGAAGGTTGACAAGGTTGTCAAAATAAAATGTTGAAATAAGATACTTAAACTAGCAAGGTCATAACAATATCAATGACATAATGAAAAATCTAGCACGACCAACTTAACTAATAAAGAATTAACAAGCTGACAATGCTACAATTGAAATCATATATACAATAAGCTGACAAGGCTATAAGTGGACACCAAAAAGAACCAAAGAAGAATGTCTACAAGTCTCTATGAATACTACAACTCGACTGGTTGGAAAAAATCCCCGCCACTACTATACATAAAACATAAGAATGCAAAAGCTATAGAAAACCAACAACTCCAATGGAGCTTGTCAATCTTCACATGAGACCACACCCCTATTGCAAAGGTCGACAAGACCTCAGTTTGAACCTGCAAATGCATATAACATGTCATGATGTGAACGAAGAATGCATATAATATGTCATAACAAGAACTTAGCCCATTTTGGCTCTTTCGTGCTTAAAATCTACTCGTAACTTCATTTGTTCATACGATCATTTAGACCTATAGAACTCATAATAGACAAGGCCTTGACTCGACTTTAACTTAGCCAATTAATCATTTATAAATTCAAAAAGGATTCTGTCAAGTTTAACTTGATTTATTATAAATGACTCTAAGTTGGTAACAATATGATCCTTTCTAGAAACAAGGTTGTTTGACAAGTATATCACCAAAGAATAGAGTTCAAGATTTAGCTCTTAAATCATTTTCTAATAACATTTTCGTAAAAGCCACTTACAAGAAGGAATGAGTTAGCAACTTCCTTAGATAAAACAATATAATTATCCAATATTGCAATTTTCAATCTCGCTCTTAGGACAATAGCGTGTTCATAGACACAAGGATAATATGGATATTCATATTTTCATTAGATTTACCTATTTTTACTCATATAAAAAATGGATCGAAACAAATATTTTATCTAACTCGACTAGTCCGTTTGTCAACCTAATAGTTATTTTCCACGTTGATTTAATGGACCTAAATTTCTCAATGTGGAGAAAAGTAGGGAATCTTCCCCACAATAGAGACTCTTTCCTATTCTTTATGTTTCTTCTTTTATGTGTTGTAATTTGACACACAAATTTTCTCTTCTCTTCTTGAATGGATTTAAGAGTTTGTGGTTCAAACTTGACGAATTGTATTTGGCAAACAAAGTTAAGTGTGAACGCATTAGATGCTTGTAAAAAAAAAAAAGGAAAATTATCTAAATCAAGACTGCAAAAGTAATTGGGCAATCTAACATATGATAAGTAGCTTTTTAATTTTATATTTCCGGATATCTAACATATGAAAATAGCTTTTTATTTTTTATATTTCCGGATATGATAAGTAGCTCAACTCGTACAGTCTATATTACTTATAATATTATTCTATCTAATAAAATGAGAAATAAAATATATGTATAGATCATGACTCTAACCTCATGAAATGATCTTTTGTGGGCTGTGGCTATTTACGAAATGATTAGAAAAAGAAATAATGTTTTTTGTATAAGAACAAAAATCTTTTATAAAAAAACATAAAAGTAAAATCAAATTTATAAAAGACTATAAAATCAAATCTTTTGAAACTTTTAATTGTCTGTTATGTTAGGGGATTTTCATGGAAAAAAGATTTTGGAATATTTGCCATTTTCATCAAATAGAATAAAGGTGATTTTCCACTTTGCCATCTTCCTCCCCAAGTGGATTGCCCCTTTGCACCTAACTATAGTTACTTTTACAACTAATTCTTTAAACAGTACTCCATCCATTTCAAAATAAGTGAATTATTGAGGCAATATATATCTATTAAGAAAAAAAGTTTAGGCTATAAATTGAACAATTCACTTATTTTGAAATAGGGAGTATCATATTTAAAGAATAGTGTACATGGACGTGGTAAAGTTTAATGGGATAAGGCACAAGTACCCCCTAGACTATGACCGAAATCTCAAAGACGCATCTTAATTAAACAAAGGTCTTATTACCCTCCCCTCCCGAACCCATTATTTTTTATAATTTTGTACACATTTTCGATTTATGTGACATCCAAACATCTCTCACGCGTTTCAACTACGTGGAATCACAGAGTGTGCCACGTAAAGATGTACAAAATTACAAAAAAAAAATGAATTTGAGGTTAATAGGATCTTAATTTAATTAAAGCGTGTTTCTGAAATTTTGATTATATATAATCTAGAGGGTACTTGTGCCTTTTCCCAAATTTAATTCATCGAGATTACTTTAAAATAAAGGTTCTTTTGTCACAAAAATGCAATCTGATTTTTAATGGGGCCATCTGATAACTAATGTAGGAGGGAAAAAAATCTGATAATTAATGTATAATCCTCTCATCAATAATTCTTCTACCATAGTCAAGTGGTATTAAAAGATATTGGGGGTTTAAAGCTGTGAATAAGAAATACAATGTGTTTTTTTGAAAGAGTACTAAGAGTTGATTTTTCTTTAAAATTGTGATTTTTTTGATAAGACACAATAAACATATGAACTTTTGTTGGCTATAAATAGAAGATTTTCTCTCATTTTTCAACAACGAATATTCTATATTTTCTATTTGTCTTTTCGTAAAAACACAAGTGTGATTTGCATTCATTGAATGAGTTCGAAGTTTAGCGAAATTTGAGGTACCATTATTCCGATGAAGTTAATCGTTCTATTCTAAGAAGATATATTCCTTAACTTTGATACTTATCGAGAATAATTTCCTTAAGGACACACTAAAAATTTAGTGTGAACAAGTTTTCATATTTTTTTAATCTTAATTATTATTATTATTATTATTATTATTATTATTATTATTATTATTATTATTATTATTATTATTATTATTATTATTTTTGAATAATCTTTACTGTTCATATTTTATTGATTACAGAGTTAATCAAATCAACAAAAATCTCAGAAGCATTACCTTATTACTATTCATGAACTCATTACTCAATCTTGACAATGGTGGTACCGATTCCCCGTCTCCACTTGTGGTAAAAAAATTAAAGTTTTCAGTTCACGCGTCTCAAAAATTTAGTTTGCTTAATTTAGCAAAGTTTCTATCTATATTAGTAACAGATAATTCACTTTATTAAAACAAAAATTAAGATATTAACTAGACAAATCACTTTTATATAAAATAAAAAAATGATACTAGAATAGATGAAAATCATTTACATTCCTCAAATTAGCTTTAAAATCAAGCGAAAAGGCTTAAACATGTCATCAAAGTAAGAAAAAGTTAATCTATGTCATCTGTTAAAAGTTTGGCTCATTTATGCCATTTTGGTTTGCGAAAAGACTCATCCATGACATTATTTGTTAACTGAAATGACATGGATGAACCAAACTTTTAACGGATGATATAGATGAATCTTTTCTCAAAGTTCGATGACATATTTGAGCCTTTTCCCTTTTAAAAAGTAATTCAATTAAGGATGTAGCCGAATCATAATTGACCACGTGTAAAAAATGATTTTACAAAACCAAAAATAATTTTAGTTTACAAATAATGGCATGTATGAGCCTTTTCTCAAACGAAAATGACATAGATGAGCCAAACTTTTAATGAATGGCATATATGAGCTTTTTATCAAAGTTCAATGACATATTTAAGCCTTTTCCCTAAAGTCAAACCCCCCCCCCCCATCTAACCTTGCCCCTCTTATCTTATTTGAGTTTTTCACTCGATACCCTGTACATTTGAATATTGAAAGAAAGAAGAAATTTTTGTATTGTTCTTTATATACTTTGTCTACATTTCTTGTCTTAGATTGCTTTATTTCATAATGTGTTATCTGCATGAGTCTCTAATTTATTGCAAAGGTGTTTATCTCAAAAAAAGTACAGTTAAACTTACACGTAAGGTTTAAAAGATAAGAAATATTATTCTAATCGAGACAAATTATTAACTGAGCATACAAAAAATAAGTTAGTGGCAAACTGAATATATTAAGTAAATAAAAGATTAGATTCTCTTGAGTCTGATACCACCGATATCAATGCTGATAATATCCCCATACGAGCTCAGTTGATGCGGCAAGCTAATATAACTAGTAATGAAATAATTAAAGAAATTTTTAATAGAATTCGATTGTTTACAAGGTGATGATTTTACATTTTTTTATAAGGGTGATTTCTCAAGAGTTAATTGCCCTTAATTAATTCTGATAATTCGTGATAAATAACACAATTAATGTGGAAAGAGTAACGTTCGATTTTATTCATGGGGCAGTTTCATAACGACTAATGTAGGTTGTTGGATTTTTCTCCGAGCCTTGGTCTGGTTTGACCGTTCTTATGAGGAGAATTGTATTATTGGCCCGGTAGTGTAATATCATTATTTTGGCTCCGTATTTGATTTGACCGTACATTTCGTCTGACTTTACTTTACAAATATCCTCCACATGTCATGATTTACTAATAATCTTCACGTTCTTCGGATCCTATGCTTTCCTTTGATACAACAAATATAAATGATTTTCTTTCCTTTATTTCACATTGGACCCCAAATTTCTCTCGATATCTTCTATCAAAGCAACGTTTCTCCTTTAGTTAATACTTCTAACACAGGTCATTCAATCAAATTTTTTTTTGAGACATGTGTTGGTGTGCAGTTGGTTTCTTGTGAAGCGGTATATATAGTCTTTTGAATCACCAATCTCTACATCTTCCTTTTATTCTTTCGGTTTCCTTTAGAACCGTCGTTATTTCTGGCTGAGAAAATCTCATAACATATCTTTGTTTGTCATCCTTCATATTTCAAGGTGCCACTTTTTACACTTCATTAAAAAAAGTCACTATCTAGGATTTTTGTTCTATATATAAGTACTTTTCCTCCTTGAACATTGTTCATTAGTCCTTTCTTTGAAGAAAAATCTTTTCTTTTCTTTGTCCTCTTCATTGTATTTTTTACAACAAAGAGAAGCGTTTGCTCCTTTGTTATCGATTTTCTTTTCTTCCACGGCTATGCTTTATGTTTATGCTTTGTTTCTTCCCAACTTTTGCCTCATTCTTGTGTCCTCCTTCATTGTTACTTTAAATAATAATTTCTAAGGTCGCTGATGAGGACAAGGAAGAAGCTAGGGGTGAGATCGAGGATGAGATAGATGGTGCCACCTAACCACCTTTTTTCTCGATATGTTCATTCTTTGTTGTGGTCTTCATATATATAGTTTTGATACGAATAAACTTACATTCTACGATAAGGGTGTATACAAACAAGCTTTATTCTATCTTATAATGCAATATGTCTACTAGATTTGTTTATTGTATTTCAGTTGTTAATCACACAATCAAATAATTAAGTGAGAAATAAAATAAGTAAGACAATTAAACGGACAGAAATCACCGATAATCAAAGGTACAATAACATTCTTGGATAATCTAGTAAACCTAGAATAATTGGAAACTAGCTAGTCACTAATGTTTGTGGTGAATACACAATTCATAATTATTCAACTATAGAAATAGAAGAAATAAAAAAAATAAATTATGTGAATCTCCATTCCATGATATTCTTGTGTCAGACTTAAAAAATAAATTATGTGAATGGACATGATGACACTTGTCTATTCCCACCAAGACAAGTCAATCTCAATCCAAAGAAACGAAAGAATGTGGAAATTAAAACAACAATAACATAAGAGCAAAATATTTATTCATTCTAAAATATAATCCCAAAACCTGATTATAACATATACATGCCACTAATGTATTAGTACAAAATTGAAAGATAATTACCAGACGCAATGTCTTTGTTTCTCAAATAGAACAAAGCATAAGGTAAGGAACAAGAGAGTCCGCCGGGATGACAATAGCTACCTCTCAATGTATCCTCAGAAAGCCTAAGATGTAACAAGAAGGACAGCAATCACACAGATCCGGCTCGGAAGGCCTACACAAGTGTAGAAACAAGAAGTGAGTACCAACCAACACTGTACTCAACAAGCAACCAAATAAACAAGGCAAAACTAGCTAGAAAACGAGTACTCCTTTCATCCCAATCGAACCTTCTCAAAATACAACCTACATAAAAATAGCCCAACATAATAGTCTCACAATACACAGTTCACAAGGCCTAACAATCACGATCCAATAGTCACAATTCAACAACCAACAAGTATCAAGTATCAAGTAACAAGTATCAAGTAAATCAGACACAAATATCAAGTAGATCAATCACAAGTGTCAAATGCATCAAATCACAATAGTCAAACTCTTGCCGAAATCATTTCTCTTCGGCACAATATCACTAGCTGGAACCATTTTCCTTCGGCTTTATATCATATCACTAGCCAGAACCATTTCCCTTCGGCTTTAAATCATATCATTTGCCAGAGCCATTTCTTCGGCATAAGATCATTCGCCAGAACCATTTCCTATTGGCTTTATATCATATCACTTGCCGGAACCATTTTCTTTCTGCATATTCATCGCATGACTAATCACTGTATACAACAATCAATGCAAATAAGCAGACAATAATTCAAGCAATTCAAGTAGACATTAATGCCATCAAAACATTTTATCAACCAACAAATTTGGGTCCACAACAAGGCAATTCATAACACATTATGATCAACACATTGCCTTTTCATTAATATCATTTTTATTCATTAATATCAATCAAGTGGAATAATTGACCCCCTCACCTCATTCCCATTACTTTCCAAGACACACAAACAAGGGAAATACACGATTCTACTAGATTTACAATGTTTAGGAGATCACTTGCCTCAAGTCAATCCAAGACTTGAGTCTTTCCTTTCCGAATAATATCCAAAGCCGCACAATCTAATTTAATCAAATAATCACTATAAAATTTCAAAAATAGCAATCCTCATATCATACACTTTGAAAAATGGGTCAATCAACTCAAAATATCAATTCTGAAAATGAGGTTTAAATTCAAAAATCTTTAGTTGAAAATGTTAACCACGACATATGAAACTCATTGGTGAAAACTGTTTTGAAAAAGAAGTTAACATCAGTTCACAATCACCATTTTAGTTTAGAACTCATGTTCTTGAAAAATCTTGCCATTTGCCAATCAAAATCCCAAGTTTTGATATAAAAATTCATAAATGACAAAAGGAAAATGTGGATTTAGGGTCACAAAGGCTTACCCAAATGATTTAGCATAATAAATCTCTTCAAAATCACCTCCAAGGGTTTTACAAAGCTCAAAATAGGTAAAACCCCCAAAATGGCTGGTCTAAAACCCTCTCAAATATCGCAAAAGCAAACTCTAGTTCACAAAAGTGAACCTCGTATAAAGTCTGACCTTCGCGATCAGGACACACACCATCGTGAACGCGAAGGTTCGAGGGTCTGAACTCTTGTAAACGTGATCAGCCCTTCGTTGAAACGATGCTAGCTAAAGTGAAGCACACAGACACAAGAAAATATAGCCTACTCTCAATACTTCAAATGGACCCTCGAGATTCGTTTGGAACCTCGTACACACAAACTATATATGCATTTTGACTAAACTCGATATTTCAGACTCAATGGAACCATCGAAACACGAATCTGAGGTCTCCTTGACCAGACATCCATGAAAGTCATAAGAAATGAACATAACACCTAAAAAGGCTAAATTAAGCTCGGGACCTCTGAATTCAACCAAGACCTCACTTAGGCCTAAAATTATCCTCCAAATCCAACAAAACTTTTAGAATTCTGACCTGAGCATCCAAACCTCGATGTTGACCAAACTCAACCTAAAAGCTAAAATTCCATAATTTTCCAACTTAGGACCTCAAATCATCAAAAAGACTCCGAATTTGAAATCGACAACTCTCTTAGACCAATTTCTACATTCGAGGACTGACGAAATTTATAGAATTCCATTTTGACACTCAAAACTCCAAAAGACACCAAAATTTATTTTTAACAACTTTAGCCTTTCAAACTCAAAACTTACAAAATTAATAACTTTTTACTCAAATTCCAAAATCATCTTTCAATAATCAATCAAAAATGACTCGGGATTGATATCGGGAGGGGTAAAATGATAATTTTACAAAAATTTCAAAAAATGACGTTTCAGATCATTACTGTCATGAGCCAACTTCTCGAATCATAATAACACCTACTATAACCCACTAGTACATAAGCCGACCCATACCTAGAACGATAAGTAATGAGTACAAGGGTAGAACTAAATAGAAAATAACACTAACAATAAGAAAAGACAAAAACAAGAACCAATCAAAGCTATACATAATAGGAACCCTCCCAGAACTTGGAAGTCACGAGTATAAAACTGTCTAATTTAAAAAAATACAAGTCCCAAAAGTGAACCACAACAAGTTGTCTCAAAGGCAAAAGACAGAAGGAGACAGGATGATCTAGGACGCCAAGTGTTCACCCTCGTCTCCGATATCCACAAGCTGCAAAAGATGGCATGAACGATCACCACTGGTAGTTGGTACTAGAACCTGCATCACGAAAAAGATGCAGAGTGTAGCATAACTACCAAAGCAAAGGTACTCTGTAGGCATCATAGGCGACTGGACAAGAAAGGTAAAAACCATCTGAAAGGATAGAATCTAAAAAAAAAACAGAGGTCAAAGTGGATATGAAAGGAAAGCACATGAGCATATAAAAACTTAATCTAAGTACAACTAAACTAAACCAAATTGGACCCCATAAGCACAGAAGTTACACTCATGTGCAAGTTTAAATAAAATCTAAACGGACCCCATAAGCCCAATAAGCACACAAATAACTAAGTCTATAAGAAAGAAGTGCCTTCAAACCGGATCCAATAATTGTACGTTGGGCCTCAAACCCCAAGTGATAGATTCTAATTAGAGGTAACAACCTCAAACTATAAAACATCAACCTTGGAATGGGAATACGACCTGAACCATGAACATCAACATCTGATTGGAGATGACGGCCTCGAACCGTGAACATCGGCCTTGAACAAGAAATAATCATAATGTCCACTCAACTCCCAGCCCAGCTAGCAAGAGTGAAAAATGGGTCAGTCGACTCCGAAGAGGATTGACTAAGTCATGTGGAATAAAGTCCACCCACAAGCATCCATGGGAGGCTCCAAGCCTAGAATAACCCAATCTCTAGTCGTTGCTAAGACACACCCCTCCAGAAACCCCTCAGAGCCACAGAGATATAAAGAGAAAACAAAAGATCTACAAGTTGCACAAACGCCTAATGTAAGGCTCATACTATCAGACTCAAGTCTATTGTTCCAGCCTACAAGGATCTAGTCCGTCCGAAACGACGTTCGAAACATACCAAAGCTACAAGGCTCGCGGGTCTAAGACAACACTAGTCTAACCTAGACTAAGGCTTAATATGCTGTAGAAAATAAGCAACAATTCAAGTAAATCACACAACACACATATAACCTAACTGACATGGTACTACCCTTGAACCAGTATCGATAAATCCTACAACATGGTTTGTAAGAATAAAAGTAGGAATAACTAGGTACCCACCCACAATTCACACATTCAGGCTTAATCTAATTAGAAAGGAAGTCATACCCTACCCGTAGGCCGACCGCACGCTCTAAATCACAAGGTCAGAGCTTTTCCTTTCAGAACGGCCTCCGAACGCTTCCGCACTATCAAGAAAAGGATCACAATGTTAGTACACTCGTTTAGACACTAAAATCGCATAAAATGGAAATAAACCAATTTTAGAGTTTAAATGGGAATTGTGGGATCCACGCCATAATTTTTGGAATTGATTATGTCAAGAGGTCCTAAACTATGCCTCAAACTTATGTTCCAAAATTGAACACAATCCAAGACCTAAAACAGCCAACACAACAAACATGCAAAATCAACAAGAAAAGCAAGTTAAGGCAGCAACTTCGAGCATAATTTACATCAAACAGTGGTTCCCCAACGCAATGCAATCACTCTATCACGTAGCCACACTTCAAACGAATGCACAAGACTTCTGATGGCTAAAATTGGAGCTCAAATGAAGGAGAAATCACCAAATTACTCTTTGGAACCAAGGCTGGTCGCGACATTGGTCTTAATATAAAGGCTAGGTAGCTGGCCCGTACAAATGCGGAGGGTCTATTGGGCACCCTTGAACATAGCAGCCTGGCGCAAATGCACAGGCCAGGCCTGCTGCCACCCGCGAATGTGGCTGCATAGGCGCGAACACACCTTCCAGGGCTCCAACCTTTCGCGAACGTGGCCGTAGTCGAGCGAACGCGGGGGAGGCTCTAAGCTGCACCAACTAGCAGTTGATGTACTAAGGCACCAAAAACTCTAATAGGGTGCCTGAGATTCATTCGAAACCCTATGCGTGCAAACAAATTATGCTACCCTATCAAATTTGACATTCTGAACTCAACGGAACCATCAAAACATCCCTCTGAGGTTGTTTTGCTGAAAAGTGGGTTCCACACCAAAGTTATGTTTTAAACCAAAATCCTCAAGGGGGCTTGAAATTAGGATGGAAGCCTCGAGACCTAAAGAAAGGGTTGTTCTAGATCAAACTCAATATTTTGGAGCTAACCGCATAGACATAATTCTCATTCGAGCTTGTTTACTCAGAATGTCGATTAAAGTCAACCTTAGGCCTTATCTTGAAAGTTAGAATGCCTAATCGCACAGACTCACATTGAGAGCCTCAGGAGTCATGCAAACTATGCTACTAGCCTTAAATGACCCTTTCGGAGTTGATGAAATTGTCAAAATTAGATTCTGAGGTCATCTTCTTAAACTTTTGATCAAAATTAACCATTCAAGGTTCAAAAGCTCCAAAACGCTAAAACTCGCATAAAAACTAAATGAATGGCCAGGTGAACTAACTGTTCGTCCCAACAAATAATAAAGGATTTGGGGTCACTACAGGAAAGCTCTAATTGACTAACATAAGGCATAAACACAAAAATGACCTGGAGGTCATTACAATTACATCTGGCCTTCTTGTGATGTTGTTTCTCTTCAAAGTTTGAATCTTCTGTAAAAATATCTCAAAGTATTCACAGTATGTAGACTTGACATTGGAAAAAGAAATACTTCATCTAGTCCTATACTAACCTGAATTAAGCAAAAAATATGTACTTTTAGCCATCAATTACAATCCCACAATTGAATCTTTGCTTTCCCTTAAGCAATCTCCTACACTCTTAACTCACAATCACTAAAGGTAGCACTCTAAATCATCCTAACAGCCATGACCAGTGGTGGACCCAGGATTTTCATTCAGGGGTTCGAAAAATAAAAGTATAAACGTGTAAATAAAGCAACAAAACAAAATTTCAAGGAAGTAGTAGTATATAGTTTTAGTGGCAGACCCTTGATTTTTTTTGGGTTTAAAACCACACTTTTAGCATGTTTTATAAAATAAAAAAAAACTAAAAAAAACATGAAAAACAGAACTAAAAATAAAAAAAATAAAAAACTGAAACTAAGAAAGAAAAAAATGAAATGCTAACACAAGGATTTGAACCCTTGACGTGAACATTAATTTCAAGGGGACCATCCACTAGGCTATCAGTTTCTGTTTGTTTTTAAGGGAGTTCAAAATATATATATCCACATAAATGCTGAAAATTTACCTTATATACAGTGTTATTTTTTGCCAAGAGAGTTCGGGTGACCCCCTGGAAGCCACGTGGGTCCGCCCCTGCCCATGACATAGGCTGACATCAATAACAAGGGTCTACAACAAATCAAACCATCAAATATACAACTTTTGATCATCATGCAAGATATACAAGTTACCTCAAGTAAGCAATAAACTTTGAATTTTCTAACCTAAGAGACAGAGTCTGACTCATAAATGATAAAACTAAGCCCACTCACCCATTCTGGCAAAGAAACTAATCATATTACTTATCAATCATAAAACAAGTTCCCTCGGAAGAAGAAATAATCTACAGACCCAAATTAAAGAATTAAATGTAAATTAAAGGCTTAATTAACATCAAAAATCATGTCACATGTGTGCATAAAGAATGAAATACTTTTTCATTATGTACATCTCTATTAATTTGATATGTTCAAATAAAATTTAATATAACTTTAACGGATTTGTAATATCTGCTAGGAAACAGGTGAATAATAGGATAGTGACTTACACTTCCTCTATATACTTACACACTTTTTAGACTTTATAATCCATTATTCTCTTCTCTTTAACTTTTGTTTCTCCCAAACACACACACAAGTATATGTGGTTGTCAAGTAATAAAATGATAAAAAATAGTGTCAAACCCACACAGAGTTGTAATTAACTGTTATCAAAATTAAACGAACACCAAATTCTTTAATAAAGTAATTTTCCAAGAGTGATTGTTGATTAACTAAACTCCTGTACGAATATAAAAATGGTAATTTAAATCAATAGTTGTTCAAGAAAGAGTAGGCAAATCTTATGAGTTTAATTGATGACAAGAACATTTCACCGTTATCTAAGCAAAAAATTATTAAACTGGATTAAATATGCAAGCAATATAATAAATTAAATATATGTCAATTCAAAACGTTAACATTCATGTAGCTCCATAACCCTAGAATTAAGAACTATAACATTAAAGGATAGAGTAGGGAAGAAAATTCTAAAACGTTAATTTTATTGTTTCTTTCAGATTCAAACGTTAACATTCATCTCTGTAAAACTTGCTTTCACACAATATTATGATCTATAAAACTGAATTGGTTAATTCTTAAATACATTTATGAGTGCTGTGATATTGATTATCAATTTATTTGTTTAAAATAGATTCAAGAGGGTTTATTAAAAAAAATTGTGAATGAAACACAATTAATATAAATTGACAGATATCTTGGTGTGTTCTTATCTTTCTTCTTCTTCGGAACTGGATTTATGTGTGTTTAAAAGGCTCTGCGTGATTTACTCTTATCTCACATTGAGAAAAAATAAAATTTGTTTAAGATTTATTGTGATTAAATGGTTATAACTAACTGCTGAGCTATGTAATGTTGACTTGTAACCAAGCGGGGGCATTAAAGGGGTTTGGATATTTGATAAATGGGCCTGGTAATGCGGATCCCGTTGAACTTCTCTACTCTCGACTGGATTGTATATGCCACAACTCTACATGAACTGGTAGCATTAAAAACATTAAGGATTCTGGGGTTAAAGCTTGAGAGGCCCAAAGTTGCGGGAAATAACTAGTGGTCCAAATGGAGCCACTATTCCGCATCTCATAGTTCTAATTAAGCATGCCTATTGGGTCAAATCTAACATACAACCACTTTTTTGAAACTTCAAGTGGTTTAATTCGATTTTTTTACAATTTTACATCAAGATGGCCCCTTATCCAATTTTACAAAGATTGGGCTTCTTTCAAAATACTTATTAGAGATTCATTATATAGCTCCTTGATCAAAATGCCAGCGATGCCACCTATTTGGGTATAGGAAATTGAACAAGTTGCTTATCGTTTCATCTTGGTGAAAACAAGTGTAGTTGACTCGACAACTATGATTTTGTGTAAGCTTAGCTTTCATCACCAATATTTGTAACTGTTTTTGTATGATTTTGCGATTGTGGTCCAATTATAATAGAGAAAAAAGGATAGTTTACTTCTGCCTAAGGTATGTTTGATTGTAGTGAGCATTTGATAGTTGTTTCACAACGAGCCCAATTTGTTTATCTATGTAGCCAAGACCACATAGATACTAGATGCAGTTATTGTTGGAAAAATTATTCTAGTATCTCAAAAGGAAGTGTTCATAAGATTTCCAACATTTATGTGTCATAAATAAGCCCCGAATCACTTGTTTTAGATGGATTTACATGGGCGGTGATACTGCTCAAATTACTCACAAAATAATTAAATGAGTAAGCGATCGCTAACAATATAAATACCCAAAAATTGAGTCGGGGTTGAATCCCACAGGGGTGATCTAAATCGAAGAATTTAATAAGGAAATTAAGAAGCAAACTAATCTATTGTAGCAATTAGGACAAATGGGTGGATGATTCCACCAACTTTCAAACAAGAGTTTGAAATCAATTATCACGATTCAACTAAAACAAGATTTAAAAAAGTAGTTGACGCGCGATCTACGGGTGTGGGAGTCGGTGTCAACGTCAAATAGATGATGCAAGGGTTTGCTAAAAAATGCTAGATGTCACGCCCTGAAGCTACCCCCAAGACACAAACACGGGACTTAGGATCACGAGTGACCCCAAGCTAACCCTGCTGGCATATCATAAGCATACTAAGACAACTAAAAGTAGAAATACTATGTGTAAGCTTAAACATGATAAAAAGGGAAATGGTGGGGGATACCCATTCTAAGTCTGACTATATATAACAACTGAAAAATGAAACTCAAACTAAAATTGAATCTAGCTATGTCTGAATGAAAGCCTCTAACTAACTAGAGATGCTGGGACATGCCCCCAACTAACTCTAGCAAAACTGAAACTAAAACAAGAATGACTGAATAAAGAGATGTCAATCGTCTTCGAAGAATGAGGACTCACCACTGATACTGCTGAACTGGAGATTAGGAACCGATCTATGTGTGATCTGAATACTGAGGACCTGAACCTATATCACGAGAAGATGTAGCACATACTATGCATAAGTACTTAAAAGGTACTGAGCATGCAAGATATTATAAAGCTGAACAATATAAACATAACTGAACAAAGCAATAAGAGCAATGACATAATCTAAACTGAATCTAAATACTGAAATACACTAAATACTGAACTAACTGAATGCAATGACCAAGTACATGACATGTTGAGATTGAATACTGAATTATAACTGATAACCTGGTCAATGCACTAGAATTTGACTGTGGGAGCTACTGTTAACCAACATAAAACCACGAGAGCTATCCGTGGAGTCCAATGTATCGCCCCATCGAGAGGACCTAATTTACCTTGCTAGGGCTATAAAGGCATGACTAGCATGATTACTAAATATGTTGCCCACAGAGGGGACTTATCCTACTGGAGCACGTAGTTCTGGGACTATGAGGGTGACTGACCCTTAGTCCACTCGGTATTAAGCCTACTCCCAACTGATTATGTAAGTAGCACATTATAACTGAATTCTTTAATACTAAATAGCTCAAGATACTATCATGATAACTGAAAATGCAATATTAATATACTAATAATGAAACATTATTAACTGGGGCATGAATAATTGAATAAACTGACCTAGCAAGTGTAATTCATGAACTAAATGAATCAATACATCTACGGTTCTGAATTTCATGCGAGAAGCTAAGCAACATTGTTACGAAATAATGATAATTTGATTTGGATAGATGTAATACCTAAATCACAACAATAATCTAAAGTTCTAGAAACCCTAGGTCTAAGCATTTAGGGAATCAAGATTCTGAACGGAAGTCTAGGGACCTAATGGGTGAAAGAAACCCACTAGTGAAATCCCACATACACGGTGATGAATTCCACGGAGAAATCTTTCGATTTTGGGGCTAGAATTGGAGGAAACTTTGTTGCGTTCTTGGAGAGGGTTGGTCAACTCTTCTCCTTTTTGCTCTAAGTTTTTTGTGAATGAAACTTTTAGGGTAAAGTCTAATTAAGTTACTAGACTAAAACTGATCAAAACGACGTAGTTTAGGTGCCCAACGCATAGGGAAAAGACCAAATGACCCCCAACGTAAAAGCTATCGGGGCTACCGACGGACCGTGGATGGACCTATGGTCCGTCTTGGTCAACCGTCATTTGGCTTCAGAGATATGAAATTTTGGGGTTCTGAACCACGGCCTAGACCACAGACCATTGTCCCACCTACCGTCCGTAGGTCCTAGTGTGGGTCGACCCTTAGCTGAAAATTTTCTAGGTTTCTAGGGAGGGGCTGCAAGTTGCCAACCACGGACCCCACCTACGGTCCGTGGGTCACCCTATGGTCCGTAGGTGGCACCTACAACTTCTAAAATTTTTGCATTTCTGGTCTGTCTAGAATACGGGGTTTTACATTATCTCTCTTGTAGGATCATTCTTTCTCGAATGAAGACTAAACTAGCTAAATATGGAGGGAAAGAGCTACAAACCCTACCACTAAGTACTGGAAACTGAAATCTGATTGAACCAAGTTCCAAGAACATGCAAATACGTTGAAAAATGCAAGTATAACCGAAAGAACATGATACTAAGACTGAATCTGTGCATGAGTAACTGAAATACTGGAGAAGAACTACTACTTCAAGCTGGAATGGAATCAGAAGGAAAGAGATGAGGATACTTGGCCTCCATGGTTGCTCTGCTTCCCAAGTAGCTCCCTTTATTGACTAAGTCCTCCACAAAACCTTAACTGAAGCGACCTTTTTGTTTCTCAACCTTCGAACCTGACGATCAAGAATTTCAACTGACACCTATTCATAAGTGAGACTATCATTCACATCCACACTTTCCAATGGTAATATGGATGCTGGATCACCCACACACTTCATCAACAATGAAATGTGAAAGACCGGATGCACAGCTGCTAGTTCTGCTAGCAACTCTAACTCATAAGCCACTTTTCCAACCCTTTTCAAGATCTTGTAAGTACCTACATATTTGGGACTAAGCTTCCATTTCTTGCCAAATATCATCACCTCCTTCATAGGTGACACTTTCAGGAAAACCCAATCATTTATCTGAAATTCTAAGTCCCTTCTCCTCACATCTGTATAGGAGTTCTGGCGACTCTGGGCTGTCTTAAGTCTATCTTTGATGAGCTGCACTTTTTCCATAGCATCATGAACCAAATCTATCCCTATCAAGGTTGCTTTACCCACTTCAAACTAACCAACTGGAGATTTGCACCTACGCCCATATAATGCCTCATAAGGGGCTATCTGAATACTAGAATGGTAGCTATTGATGTAGGTGAACTCTATAAGAGGAAGGTGATTATCCCGACTACCCTTGAAGTCAATCACGCAAGCTCTCAACATGTCCTCTAAGGTCTGAATGGTACGCTCTGCCTGACCATCCGTCTGTGGATGAAATGTTGTGCTAAGGTTAACTTGAGTACCAAGACCTTTCTGAAATGACTTCCATAAATGAGAGGTAAACTGAGGACCTTTATTTGAGATGATAGACAAAGGAACCCCATGCAACTTGACTATCTCATTAATGTAAAGCTTGGTGTAGTCCTCCGCCGAATATGTAGTCTTAACAGCCAAAAAATGAGTGGACTTAGTAACTCTGTCTACTATCACCCAAATGGAGTCATGCTGTCTGCGACTACGAGGCAAACCTGTAATGAAGTCCATGTTTATCACTTCCCAATTCCATGTAGGAATGTTAATTTCCTGAGTCATACCCCCTGGTTTATGATGTTTACCTTCACCTGCTTACAATTAGGGCACTTAGCCACAAAATCTGCTATATCTCTTTTCATGCCATTCCACCAAAAGACTTTTCGCAGATCACAAAACATCTTAGTGGCACCTGGATGAATAGAATACCTGGAGTTATGGGATTCTTTAAGGATCTTCTATCTCAAATCACCCATCTTACGAACACATAAACGACCTTGGTAGCGAAGCACACCATCTCCCCCTTGGGAGAAAACCTCAACTTTCTGCTGATGAATTGCACCCTTCAATTGAAGCAGTATAGGATCACTGTCTTGTTTTTCCTTAACCTCCGCTACCAATGAAGATTCTGACCCATTCTGAACTGTTACACCACATTCTGATATGATTATAAGGCAAACTCCTAAGCAATCAAGCCTGTGAACATCCTTCGCTAATTCCTTCCTTTCTTCCTCAATATGTAAGAGCATCAGCTACTACATTGGCCTTGCCAGGATGCTAAAGCATATTCATATCATAGTCTATGAGCAATTCAAGCCATCTCCTCTGGCGAAGATTCAACTCTTTCTGGGTGAACACATATTAAAGACTTTTATGGTCTATGAACACATTTACGTGAACACCTTACAAGTAATGTCTCCAAATCTTTAGGTCAAATACTACTGCTGCAAGCTTGAGGTCATAAGTTGGATAGTTCTTCTCATGCACCTTAAGTTGTCTAGAAGCATAAGCTATAACCTTACCTCACTGCATCAACACACAACCTAGGCTGACTCTGGATTCATCACAATAGATCACATAACTGTCTGAACCCTCTGGTTGACTCAAAACAGGAGCTGTAGTCAACCTAGTTTTAAGTTATGAGAAGCTCTTTTCACAATAACCCAACCACTGGAACTTAACCTTTTTTTGAGTCAACTTAGTCAATGGAGAAGCTATGGATGAAGATCCTTCCATGAACCTTCTGTAATAACCGGCTAAACCTAAGAAACTTCTTATATCTGTAGGAGAGGTAGGTCTGGGCCATTCTTTCACTACCTTTATTTTCTGAGAATCCACTCAGATCCCTTCACTAGACAATATATGCCCAAGGAAAGCAACAAATTGCAACCAAAACTCACATTTGCTAAACTTAGCGAATAATTGACAATCTTTGAGAGTTTGCATGACAACCCTCAAATGAGTCATGTGTTCTTCCTCATTCCTAGAGTAAATGAGGATGTCATCAATAAAGATGATAATGAAGAAGTCCAAATACTGCTTGAACACCCTGTTCATCAAGTCCATGAAAGCTCCAGGAGCATTGGTTAGTCCAAATGAAATAACTACAAATTCATGACCATATCTAGTTCTGAAGGCTCTTTTCGAAATGTAACTATCTCTGACTCTGAGCTGGTTATAACGAGATCTGAGGTCTATCTTCGAAAAATGACTAGCACCCTAAAGTTGGTCAAACAAGTCATTAATCTTGGGGATAGGGTACTATTCTTAATTGTGAATTTTTTCAACTGCCGATAGTCAATGAACATCCTGAGAGAACCATCTTTCTTTTTCATGAACAACATTAGTGCACCCCATGGGGAAATAATGGGTCTGATGAAATCCTTATCTAGAAGGTCTTTCAACTACTCTTTCAATTCCTTAAGCTCGGTTAGAGCCATTCTGTAAGAAGGAATTAAAATAGGATTGGTATCTGGGATGAGATCAATTCCAAAGTCGATTTCCCTTTCAGGAGGAACTCCAGAATGACCTTCTGGAAACACTTTTGGGAACTCATTAACTGCTGGAACTGATTCAAGATTTAGGGTTTTGGAGCTTGAATCCTTAACCCAAACTAGATGATACAGATACCCTTTAGAGATCAGCCTTTTGTCCTTAAGGTAGGAAATGAATCGACCCATAGGCACTGAGCTACTACCCTTCTATTCTAGGGCTGGTTCACTTGGAAACTAAAAACGAATGATCCTAGTTCTACAATCAACTGAGGCATAACATGAATGTAACCAATCCATGCCTAGAATGATATCAAAGTCTACCATTTCTAACTCTACAAGATCTGCTGGGGTGACTTTCTGAGAGACTGTGACAGGGCAATTTTTGTATACCCGTCTAGCTATAACTGGGTCACCGACTAGAGTAGAGACTGAGAAGGGTTCTGAAAGAGTTTCTGGACTGACATCGAAGTTTACTGCTATATAAGGAGTTACAAAGGAAAGAGTAGCCCCTGGATCTAACAAAGCATAAACATCTAGATGAAAGACTTGTAACATAGCAGTGACCACATCAGGAGAGTCTTCCTGGTCCTTGCAAGCCTAGAGAGCATACAACCTGTTCTAGCGCTGACCGCCACTTGTACCAGATGTAGTACCTTGCTGAGTCGGGAGACCTTCTGGTGCTTCTGAAGCTATAGACTTAACCCTACTAGTGTTACCTCCTTGTGCTACTAAAGCTATAGACTTAGCCCTACTAGTGTTACCTCCTTGTCCCTGTTTTGAAGAAGGATAATATCTCTGCGTGTGACTAGTTTGGCCACACCCAAAACATCCATCCTTCCTTGCAAGACACTCGCCTGGATAGTTCTTACCACACATTGGACAAGTTGGGTAGGTTGTAGTACCAAAAATACTTCCTTGAGACTTAGAGCCTGATGCCCTACCTTTCTGATCCTGTCGAAACCTGGGGGATGGAGCTCTAGCTGATGAAGATGCTAGAGTTGAAGACCTTTGCTGAAACTGCTAGCGATTTTCACCACCCGATTTCTGTTGAGAGTAATCATAGTTGCCTATCCTAGCCTTCTTATTGTCCTTAGCCTATTCACTAAGCTTATCTCCCTTAACCTACTGAGCATGAGTCATGAGCCTAGAGATGTTCATATCCTCTAACAACGTAGCATTTTTGCACTCGGTCTTCACCAAGTCAGACACTCTAAATAGGATCTTACTCATTTGCGCCCTGGGATCGACAACCATATGTGGAGCATACTTGGAGAGCTGGGTGAACTTAAGTCCGTACTCTTGTACTGTCATAGAACCTTGCCTCAAATTCATGAACTCCTAGGCTTTTCCCTCTTAGAAAAGCTCTGGTAAAACACTCCTAAGTCATAGGAGCTGCATTCTCACCCCTATTTTCCTTCCATTGAGTGAACCATATGTGAGCCACATCCTTGAGCTTGTATGATGCCAACATTACCCTTTCATTTCCAGTCGCTTGCATCACTCCAAAGATCCTCTTGACCTCATCAATAAATTTCTGGGGGTCTTTACCAACTTTTAACCCTAGAAGTTTAGGTGGATTCATCATAACAAAATTACAGACCCAGCTGTCACTGATCCACCACTAGCATTTGTTGGAACTTGAACCTTTTGATTGTTCTGGTTGGCTACACTCTGGGCCAAAAGTTGAATGGTGTTCCAAAACTTGACATTCAAAACTTCATGGTCTAGGACTAGAGGAACTGCGTTAGCGTTTCGGGCGTTTGCATTCCTTGTGTAAGCTCTATGAGGAAGCATGATATGAAAATGCATAATGTTGAGTTAGAAATGATAAGAATATCAGGAAAGTAAAGTTCTTCCTAAAACACTTTGTAGCCTCCCCCTCATAAGTGTGGCATGCTTCACACTCAAGAGAGGGACTCTACTTAGTGCGACTTTTCAGACATCCTAGGATTTTTAAACCTAATGCTCTGATACCAAGTTTGTCACACCCCGAAGCTACCCCAAGACGTAAACACGGGACTTAGGATCACGAGTGACCCCAAGCTAACCCTGCTGGTATATCATAAGCATACTAAGATACCTGAAAGTAGAAATATTGTACGGAAGCCTAAACATGATAAAAAGGGAAATGGTGGGGGATACCCATTCTAAGTTTGACTATATAAAATTGAGAGTTCAATAACAACCAAAAGATGAAACTCAAACTAAAATTGAATCTAACTATGTTTGAATGAAAACCTCTAACTTACTAGAGATGTTGGGACATGCCCCCAGTTAACTCTAGCAAAACTGAAACTAAAACAAGAATGACTGAATAAAGACATGCCAATCATCCTCGAAGAATGAGGATTCACCAGTCATACTTCTAAACTGATGATCAGGAACTGATCTATGAGTGATCTTAATGCTGAGGACTTGAATCTAGATCACGAGAAGATGTAGCGCAGAGTATGTGTTAGTACTTAAAAGGTACTGTGCATGTAGGATAGGATAAAGATGAAAAATATAAACAAAACTGAACAAAACAATAAGAGTAATGACATAATCTGAACTGAATGTAAATATGAAATACACTGAATACTAAACTAATTTAATACTGAACTATAATTGATAACCTGGTCTGAACTAGAATCTGACTGTGAGAGATACTGTTAACCGACATAAAACCACAAGAGCTATTCGTGGAGTCCGATGTATCTCCCATCGAGAGGACCCAATATACCTTGCCAGGGGTATAAAGGCATTACTGGCGTGATCACTAAATATGTTGCCTACATAGGGGACTTATCTTACGGGGGCATGTAGTTCTAGGACTATGAGGGTGACTGACCCTTAGTCCACTCGGTATTAAGCCTACTCCCAATTGATTATGTAAGTAACACGTTATAACTGAATTTTGTAATACTGAATAGCTCAAAATACTGACATGTTAACTGAAAATGCAGCATTAATATATTGATAATGAAACATTCTTAACTGGGGCATGTATAACTGAATAAACTGACCTAGAAAGTGTAATTCATGAACTAAACGAATCAACACATCTAGGGTTCTAAATTTCATGCGAGAAGCTAAGCAACATTGTTACGAAATTATGATAATCTGATTTGATTGATCTAATAGCTAAATCACATCAATAATCTGAAGTTCTAGAAACCTTAGGTCTAAGCAATATTTAGGGAATCAAGATTCTGAGGGAAGTTTAGGGACTTAATGGGTGAAAGGAACCCATTAGTGAAATCCCACATACCTGGTGAAGAATTCCATGGAGAAAGCTTTCTATTTCAAGGCTGGAACTGGACGAAGCCTTGCTGCATTCTTGGAGAGGTTGGTCAACTTTTTTCTCCTTTTTGCTTTAAGTTTTTGGTGAATAAAACGCTTAAGGTAAAGTCTGATTAAGTTACTAGACTAAAACTGACCAAAACGACGTAGTTTAGGGGTTAAACAACGTAGTTTAGGTGCCCAATGCATAGGGAAAAGACCAAACGACCCCTGACTTAAAAGTTATCCGGGCCTCCGATGACCCTGACCGACAGACCGTGAATGGATCTACGGTCTGTCCTGGTCAACCATCATTTGGCTTCAGAGAGATGGAATTTTGGGGGTCTGAACCACTCCCTGGACCAAAGACTGTGGTCCCACCTATGGTCTGTAGGTCTTGGTATGGGTCGACTTTTAGCTGAAATATTTTTGGTTTCTGGGGGGGGTCTGCGGGTGGCCAACCATGAAACCCACCTACGGTCCGTGGGTCACCCTACAGTTCGTAGGTGGCACCTACAACTTCTAAAATCTCTGCATTTCTGTTCTGTCTAGAATACAGGGTGTTACACTAGACAATCATGGATAGGTTGGGTAATTATAACGATACAAATCTTCTTTCGATCTCAACATGTCATATCACAAAATCTCCTTTCGGTCTCATCCACGTAAATATACAAATCAACCCAATACCTTAAGAAATCTCTCTTTTGAGCAGATTTGTCAATTAGAAATTATCTACAGTTTCTCTTTCGAGCAAACTACAATAATCAAATCCAATTAGCAAGTATTAAGCCATTTACTCACTCCAATTATGTTTTTTTGAGCATCAATCAAATATCTAAGTTAATACTAAGTTTGCAATCTTAGCCCATAAATTGAACACATGCTAAATAGCTCAAATCCATAAATAACTAGTAGAAAAACAAAGCAAGACACTAGACCTACTAAATTAGTTAACGCCCAACTCTATAATCACACCCTTAGAATTGGAGTCTTAGACAAGCATCATAAAAGTGAAAGAAATTATACCAATTATGCTTTCAACCATTAAATTGTTGATAATCATCAATAATCTTCGATTTCGCATTTTTTCTCTCTCTCCTTTGGGCTATTTATAATTTTCTTAAAAATTAGTATGAAATCCCATGTGCAACCTTATCGGTGAAATTATTCGGGCTCGCCAATTTGATCGTTGTCTTGTTATTCAGCACAATTTTTCTTGGCTTTAGGCTTCAGGTGTTTGAACCTCGGATGGCAAATTTGATTGAGTCCGTCTTTAACGTTTGGATAGTCACCGATGACCACCTATTTTTTTTTTACCTATTTTAGCCTTCAGTTTGGTCCAGCCTTTTGTCATTTTAAGCAAGACAATTTTAACTTCACCTAACCATTTCGGCGAATCACCTTTTGCACGTTACTTCGCCGACTTGCCTTTAATATTTTTAGAAGTAGACACTGTCACTTTAGGTGAGGTCTAGTCACGTTGGGCGATTGCCAATTTTCCTAGGTGATCCTCAACTGGGAGTTTTCACTCTTTTAAGCATTTTGGCCTCTTTTTGTATAGATTTATCCTTGCCATGTCATTTATTTTTCATAGCTACAAAACATGAAAATATAATCAAATAAGGACATAAATAAGCATTTAGGATGCTATTTGTTGAACTAAAAGGCCTCAAATAAGTCAAAATCTCAAACTCTTCAACCGACACTAGTAGAAAAAGTATTAGCAGATAGATCCCTCTAAGCAAAGATAGGCTGAAGGTTGAATTTATGAAATAATATAGTTATTATCGTGAATTTAATAGCAACTGGCGACAAATCAGGGTGTGCATTTTTAAGCAGAGCCACAAAGGTGAGGACATGAGATTTTAGTCTGCGAGATGATGTTAAATGTCAAATCTGTGTCAATTTTTTCACGACCATAAGATGAGGTCATGATAGAATACACCCCAAGAACCCCAAAATGGTGTGTAAGTTAACAAAAAATAACACATACGAGACTTAGATCCAATCAACCGCTATGAAGATCACCCTATCTAGGATCTACATCAAAAGGATAAAAAAAATTGGGGGTGAGTACAATCCACTTGTACTCGGTAGGTTAGACAGACTGAGCATAAGCGACTAATCAAACTAAGAAATAAACTATGAAACGCTTCCATCTATATGCAGAAAAGTCTCGCTTTAGCATTGGTGCCTCCAATATATATAATAAGGGCGCGAATAAAGTAATCACACAAGGGTACATATAATACTCAAATCAACATATAAGAAAGTTACACAACACAACAAGATGACCAATGCGATGCAATGAGATGAGGAATGATGGAATGATATGGTGGAACTAAGGTCATCGCACAACCTATCGTATACACTTTGCCAATCTTTAGCTTTCAGACAAAGACCCATGAGGGACTCACAACCCATATACAAATCTCACAATCTCAATATCTCATCAACTTGACACCTAGCTCATGGTTAAGGATAAAAGTAAGGTGTCTCATTTTCTTTCTCAAAAATATTGTTTGTCCACTTTTTCATATTCCTAAGAACAATGATATGCTAAATGAGGATGAATGGATCACAACAAATACGACACAAAGGCATAGTCAGTTCACTAAGGATTTTGAAAAGCATAAATTCCTCAAATTCAAAAAGTCATGAAACACGTCCTCAGATGGTAGGAATAGTAGAAGAATCCATTTGAAATCAGTCTTTACCACTTAGAAAACATTTCTTTCATTTAAAGAATATTTAGATGTCAACTCAAGCCCCTAACTCGAGCATCTTAATGTCAAATATAAAGATAGGCCACACAACCCCTTATTCGGGAAATTACTAAAATATCATAGGTTCTCAGCAACAATTAAAGATATCACATGAGCCTCCACACAAACAAAACATCACAAATAGGCATCACACGGACTAAACAAGAAAATCATCATGTACCAACCTCTAAACTCATACTTCAACTCATTTCATAGTCAACTTCCTAAGAAGGATTAATTACTCATCTCAGTCTAAAAGAGGGATAGACAAACCACCTTAAAGGATGAACTTCACTCGGAAAACTCTATCAGTGCACTTACTCAACCACATAATTATTGAAATGATCCCCAACTATCAAGTATGAAAGGAGTTCACTAGAAGGAGCCCAAATGATACCCATATTGATAGAATTAGAAATCGGGGGTAAAATAGTCCAAAAATCACTTCAAAAATCGAAAGAGTAAAATCAATTTTTAGTTTAAAAACAAGTTCTACAAGCAAAGAGGACTTCATGGTTGAATAACCTATTAAAATCGACCATGCATCGAGTTCAATTCATGAAAATTCCAATTTTCAAACATAGGGAAAACCCCACAACATCCACATAGAAATCATTATTTAAAGTTGTTTTTGGAATATAAAAGTTAAAAAAATCGATAAGGAATTAATAGGGGAAGCTTACCCACACGAGTTCAATCAACCAAAGCTCACAAGATCGCCTCTCCTAAGTTTCAATCGAGTGATAATGGTGGAATATGAAAAATGAATAGAATTCCTGAAGTCACTACTAGATCTTAAATATTGGGGTCTACGAACGTGGACATGATGCCGCGAATGTATATTGGAAGTTGCGAATGCAGCCCACTGGCTGCCAAAGGTTCACGAACTCGAGAACAAGTCCACGATCGCAGAGCACTGTTCACTCGCAAATGCACCCCACCCCTTCATAATCTTGGTGCATCAGACGCTGGCCCTCCACGAATGTGCTAGGGGACCTGCAATGCGGTTCCCTTGCACCAGATAGGAGAAATAGGAAAAAGGCTATGTTCAACTCTGTGACTAGACCCTTATAAATTATTCGGGCAGCTAAAAATAAACTGGACACGCTTCTGCAATAAGTTTGGCATTTTAGTTTCAATGTAATCATCAGATTTCTGAAAAAAATTCAAATAATGGAATTTCCCTCCCAGACCTCTCTTAAGGCTTAAAATTCAACTTTTCATCCAAATGCTCAAAACTCATCCTAAGGCCTCAAAAACCTTACCGACCACCTAACTTTCTAAAACTTGACATTCCGAATTCGATGGAACTTACAGAATTCCCATCTAATGCTCGAAAATCAAAATATTGACCAAAGTCAACCATACCTACACAATTAATCTCAAAAAGGGATAAACATGGACCACACTAACCATTCCTGAAACTCAAACTAAGCATAAAACTGCTAAGGGGAAGGGAAAAGTGATCATTTCACTACTAAAAGCAAATTCGCAAGAAAGGGGACATTACAAGATCCACCACTAAAACATGTGTTCGTCCTCAAACGAAAAGCAAAACAAGGTACCTGAAGGGGTGAAAAATTGAGGGTATCTACAACGTATGTCAGACTCCACCTTCCATGTTGCCTCCTCAAAAAATTGGTGCCTTCACTGCACTTTACTTTATTCAATATGCTTGCATTTCAACTTTCTAGTCTTCCTATCCAAGATAACAATCAACTCCTCATCAAAGGAAAAATTTTGATCCAAAGAAACATAGTCCCATTGAATCACATGAGAATCATCATGATGATATTGCTTAAGCATCAAAACATGAAACACGAGGTGGACAACTGAAAGGCTTGGAGGCAAGGCCAACCTATAGGCTACCCTCCGTACTTCTTCAAAATCTCAAAAGGTCCAATGAACAAACTGAGCTTTTCTTTCTTTCTAAACTCGCTCACCAATAGAAAAATACACATACCGGACACACCTATCTGCATAGCTCTTCTGCCTACTCTGTGCGGTCACAAGGCCTTGTTGAATAAACTTCACCCTACCCATGGAGTCCCTCAATAAATTAGTTCCCCAAGGTCATACTCCAAATGAATCGAACAACCCAACAATATATCTATATCTTCTCCCATACAAAGCCTTCAATGGTGCCATCGAAATGCTGGAATGATAACTATTGTTATAGGAAATCTCTGCATGAGGTAGGTATTGTTCCTAGAGGACCACCAAAGTCCATGACGCAAGCTCGAAGAATATCTTCAAGCACATGAATGGCTCGCTTATACTTACCATCAGGTTGAGGATGGAAGATGGTACTTAACTCAAGCTTGGTACCTATTTGCTCCTGCATAGAACTCCAAAAATGAGAGGCGAACTATGCACCTCTATCAAACACAATAAAAATCTCCATTAAAACCAAATAATCTTCCGAATGTAGATCTTAGCCAACTGCTCCGCATTATAGTTTGTTTTAACCAAGATGAAATGAGTTGACTTGGTCAATTGGTCTATAATAGTCCAAACAAAATCAAACTTACCCAAAGTCAAGGATAATTCAGTGACAAAGTCCTTAGTAATGCACTTCCACTTCCACTTAGGGATAGGCATTACTTGCATCGTACCACCCAGTCTTTAATTGTCACACCCGGAGGCTACCCTTTTGGCGTAAACACGGGACCTAGCATCATGAGTGACCTGAAGCTAACCCTGAGCTGTCATATCATAAGCATACAAATATTTACTGAAATAAGAGATACTGTGCGAAAGCTTAAAACATGAGATAAACTGAAATGGTGGAAAATACCCAATACTGGTCTGACTATAAATACAGGATAATAGTTAATAACACTGGACTATAACTCAAAGACTAAAGATGAATCTAACTATGTCTGTATAAAAGCCTCTAGCTGACTAGAAATGCTGGGACATGTCCCCAGCTAACTCTAATAAACTGATACTAAAATGAAAGACTGAATGTAAAAGAACATGTCTATCGTCCTCGAAGAATTAAGACTCACAACTAATACTGCTAAATACAGATCGGGAACCTATCGACACGTGATCTGAATGCTGAGGACCTAAACCTAAATAATGAAAAGATTTAGCGCAGAGTATCCATCAGTACTTGAAAGGTACTGAGCATGCAGGATGGGATAAAGTTGAACAAACATATAACTGAACAAAGCATACTAAGCAATGATATAATCTAAACATGATAAAGATAGTGAGATATACTGAAAATGAACTAAACTGAATACAATGACCAAGTACATGACATGTTAAAATTGAATACTGATATATAACTGAATAACCTGGTCAAATGAACAAGAGTGTGACTGTGGGAGCTACTATTAATAGACATAACCACGTGAGCTAAACGTGGAGTCCGATGTATACGCCCTATCGAGAGGACCCAATATACCTTGTCAGGGGTATAAAGGCATGACTAGCGTGATCACTAAATTTGATGCCCACAGAGGGGACTTATAAAGCTATGAAGGCACGTAGTTTTGGGACTATGAGGGTTACTGACCCTAGTCCAACTCGGTGTTAAGCCTACTCTAAATTGGATATGTGTACAATACAACATAACTGAAATATACTGGATAGCTCAATATTCTGACATGCTAACTGAAAATGTAACATTAAGGTACTGATACTGACATATTTGAAAATTGAGGGATGTATATCTATCCTAGCTAGTGTAATTCATAAAGTAAACGAATCTACACAACTAGGGTTCTGAATTTCATGCAAGAAACTAAGCAACAGTGTTATAACAATATGAAAATTTGATTAGGAATATTCTAACTGCTATATCACAACAATTCTCTAAAGTTCAAGAAACCTTAGGTCTAGATAATATGAAGGGAATCAAGAATCTAAATGAATTCTAGGGACCTAATGGATGAAAGGAACCCACTAGTGAAATCCCACATATCTGGAGACAAATTTCACGGAGAAATTCTTCAATTTTGGGTCTGAAACTTGAAGGGAACTTGCTGGTTGTTCTTGGGAAAATTGGTGCCTCTTTCTTCTCTTTTTGCTCTAAGTTCGATGAATTTAGCAGAATAAAGATTTTTGGTAGGTTTTGACTAAATTACTAGGCTTAAACTGAGTAAAACGGCATAGTTTAGGTGTAAAATGACATAGTTTAAATGCCTAAAGCATAGGGGAAAAGACCAAAATGACCCTAACTTAAAAGCTGACGAGGCCCTTTCATGGAGCCACAAACGAACCGTTAAAGAAACCACGACCCGTCAAGTGGGTCGTGGTTGCTGGCTAGTAATTATTGGTTTCTGGGGTCTACTGGCTATAGGATCACGGACCGTCCCATGGCCCATGGAAGGCTTCATGGTCTGATGCCTGAGCCTGGGTGATTCTGCCCCCGTCTCCACGAGCCTTCCCACAGCTAGTGTGTTGGTCCATGGCCTGTTAAGGGCTCTGTGGTCCACCACTGCTGATGGTATGAGCCACAAGCAGGTCGATGGACCATGGTTACTCTCACGGTCCGTGAACCCTGTCGTGGTTCACCAATTTTTTTGTTGTTCTGTCTGAGCTAAGTTCTGAGGTGTTACAATATCTCCCCCTTGGGAATATTCATCCTCGAATGAAGTCTAAACTAGCTGAGTGTGGAAGGAATGAGATGTAATCTCTACTACTAAGTAATAGAAACTGATATTTGACTAAACTAAGTTCAAGATCATGAAAATATGCTAAAAATGCAAGTATAACTGAAGGAACATAATACTAAGATTGAATTTATGCAAGAGTAACTGAAAGACTAGAGAGGAACTATTACCTCAAGCTGGAATGGAATCGGAAGAAAAGAGATGAGGATACTTGGCCTTTATGTCTGCTTCTGCTTCCCAAGTAGCTCCCTCTACTGACTGACTCCTCCATAAAACCTTAACTGAAGAGACTTCATTGTTTCTCAACTTTCGAACTTGATGATCAAGAATTTCAACTGGCAATTCTTTATAAGTGAGACTATCCTTCACAGCCACACTTTCTAATGGTACTATCGATGCTAGATCACCCACAAACTTCTTCAATAAGGAAATGTGAAAGACTGGATGGACTGCTGCTTGTTCCGTTGGCAACTCTAACTCATAAGCCACTTTACCAACCCTTATTAAGATCCTGTATGGGCCTACATATCTAGGACTGAGATTCCCTTTCTTGACAAATCTTATCAGCCCTTCATAGGTGACACTTTCAGAAAAACCCAATCATCGATTTGGAACTCTAAGTCCCTTCTCCTTACATATGCATAGGACTTCTGGCGACTCAAGGCTGTCGTAAATATATCTTTGATGAGATGAACTTTTTCCATAGCATCATAAACCAAATCTAGCCCAATCAGTGCTCCTTCACCTACTTCAAACCAACTAACTGGAGATCTACATCTATGCACATACAATGCTTCAGAAGGGGCCATCTAAATACTGGAATGGTAGCTATTATTGTAGGAAAACTCTATAAGAGGTAGGTGCTCATCCCAACTGCCCTTGAAATCGATCACACAAGCTTTCAATATGTCCTCTAAATTCTGAATGGTATGCTCTGCCTGACCATCCGTTTGTGGATAAAATACTGTGCTAAGATTTACCTGAGTACCAAGACCCTTCTGGAACAACTTCCAGAAATGAGAGGTAAACTGAGGGCCTCTATAAAGGAACCCTATGCAATTTGACTATCTCATTAATGTAGAGTTTAGCGTAATCCTCTGCTGAACCTATAGTCTTGACAGCTAAGAAATGAGCAGACTTAGTAACTCTGTCTACAATTACCCAAATGGAATCATACTGTCTGCGAGTACGAGTTAAACCTGTAATGAAGTCCATGTTTATCACTTCCCACTTCCATGTAGGAATGTTAATCTCTTGAGTCATACCTCCTGGTTTTTGATTTAGGCACTTAGCCACAAAATCTACTATAGCCCTTTTCATATCATTCCACCAAAAGACTTCCCGTAGATCACGGTACATCTTAGTGGTACCTGGATGAATAGAATACCTAGATTTATGGGCTTCTGTAAGGATCTGCTATCTGAACTCACCCACCTTAGGAACACATAAACGACCCTAGTAGCGAAGCATACCATCTCCCCCTTGGGAGAAAACCTCAACTTTCTGCTAATGAACTACACCCTTCAATTGAAGTAATATAAGATGAATGTATTGTTCTTCCTTAACCTTTGCCACCAAAGAAGATTCTGACCCACTCTGAACTGTCACACATTCATCTGATATGTTTATAAGGTAGACTCCTAAACGAGCCAGCTCGTGATCATCTCTTGCTAATTCCTTCATTTCTTCCTCAACATGTGCTACACTACCCATAGATAGTCTACTAAGAGCATCAACTACTACTTTGGCCTTACTAGGATGGTACAGAACATTTATGTCATAGTGCTTGAGAAAATAAAGCCATCTCCTCTGGCGAATATTCAACTCTTTCTGGGTGAACATATATTGAAGGCTCTTATGGTCTGTGAACATATCTACGTGAACAACATATAAGTAAAATCTCCAAATCTTTAGGGCAAATACTACGACTTTAAGCTCGATGTCATGAGTCGGATAGTTCTTCTCATATACCTTAAGCTGTCTAGAAGCATAAGCTATAGCCTTACCTCGCTGCATCAACACACAACCTAGGCAGACTATGGATGCATCACAATAGATCACATAATTGTCTGAACCCTCTGGTAGAGTCAAAATAGGAGTTGTAGTCAACCTAGATTTCAATTTTGAGAAGCTCTTCTCACACTCATTTGACCACTAAAAATAATCCTTTTTCTAAGTCAACTTAGTCAATGGAGGAAGCTACGGATGAAAATCCTTCCATGAACCTTCTGTAATAACTGGCTAACCTAAGAAACTTCTGATATCTGTAGGAGAGGTGGGTTTGGGCCACTGTTTCATTACCTCTATTTTATGAGAATCCACCCAGATCCCTTTGCTAGACACTATACGACCAAGTTAAGCAACTGATTGTAACTAAAACTCGTATTTGCTGAACTTAGTGAATAACTGGAGATCTTTGAGAGTTTGTAGGACAATCCTCAAATGAGTTGCATGTTCTTCCTCATTCCTAAAGTAAATGAAGATATCATCAATAAAGATGATAACAAACAAGTCCAAATACTGCTTGAACACACTCATTAAATCCATGAAAGCTGTAGGAGCATTGGTTGGTCCAAATGAATTAACTACAAATTCATAATGACCATACCGAGTTCTGAAGTTTGGTTTCAAGATGTCACTATCTTTGACTTTGAGCTGATGATAACCGAATCTGAGGTCTATTTTTGAAAAATGTCTAGCACTCTGAAGTTGGTCGAACAAGTCATCAATCGTGGGGATGTGATACTTATTCTTGATGGTGAGTTTATTCAACTGCTGATAGTCAATGTACATTCTGAGAGAACCATATTTCTTTTTCACGAACAACACTAGTGCACCTTATGGGGGAAATACTAGGTCTGATGAAACCCCAATCTAAAAGGTCTTCCAACTGCTCTTTCATTTCCTTAAGATTTCTTGGAGTCATTATGTAAGGAGGAATAAAAATAGGTTAGGTATTTGGAAGGAGATCAATTCTGAAGTCGATTTCCCTTTCGGGAGGAACTCCGAGAAGATTTTCTGGAAACACTTCGTGAAACTCACTTACTACTGGGACTGACTCAAGAGCTGGGGTTTCAGAGCTTGAATCCTTAACTCAAACTAAGTGATAGAGATACCCTCTAGAGATCATCTTTCTGGCTTTACGGTAGGAAATGAATTAGACCATAGGCACTGAGCTACTACCCTTCCATTCTAAGACTACCTCATCTGGAAACTGGAAATGAACTATGTTAATTCTACAATCAACTGAGGCATTATAGGAATGTAACCAATCTATGCCTAGAATGATATCAAAGTATACCATTTCAAACTTTACAAGACCTGCTGAGGTGACTTTCTGAGAGCCTATGACAGGGCAATTTTTGTATACTTGTTTGGCTATAAATAGGTCACCAACTGGAGTAGAGACTGAGAAGGATTTTGATAAAGTTTCTGGACCGACATCGAAGTTCACTGCTATAAATGGACTTATAAAGGAAAGAGTACCCCTTGGATCTAACAAAGTATAGACATCTAAATGAAAGACTCGTAACGTACAAATGACCACATTAGGAGAATCTTCCTGGTCCTAGAAAGCCTGGAGAGCATACAACCTTTTATGGCGCTGACCGCCACCTGTACTAGATGAAGTACCCTGCTGAGTTAGGTGACTTGCTGGTGCTGCTGGAGAAGTAGACTGAGCCCTACTATTGTTACCTCCTTGTCTCTGTTTAGAAGAAGGGCAATCTCTCAACCTGTGACCAGTCTGACCATAACTAAAACATCCTTCCTTGCCTGCAAGACACTCACTCGGATGGTTCTTAAAACACTTTGGACAAGTCGGGTAGGTCCTATTACCTGAAACACTCCATTGAGACTTAGAGCTTGATGCCCTACCCTTTTTATTTTGTCGAAACTTGAGGGATGGAGCACTAGCTGATGAAGGTACTGGGGCTGAAGACCTTTGCTAAAAGTGTAAGTTATTTCCACTACTTGATTTCTGCTGAGAGTAGTCATAGTTGCCTATTCTAGCCTTCTTGTTCTCCATAGCCTGTTCCCTAAGTTTATCTCCCTCAACCTGCTGCGCATGAGTCATGAGCCTATAGATATTTATATCCTCCAACAACATAGCATTTCTTCACTCTGTCTTCACCAAGTTAGATAGCCAAAATAGGAACTTACTTATTTGTGCCCAGCGATCGATAACCATACGTAGAGCATACTTGGAGAGCTGGGTGAACTTAAGTCTGTACTCTTGTACTGACTTGTAACCTTGTCTCAAATTCATAAATTTTTGCGCCTTAGCCTCCCTCAACTCTCTTGGGAAGAACCTATCCAAAAAAGCTGTGGTAAAACACTCCCAAGTCATAGGAGCTGCATTCTCACCCCTGATTTCCTTCCACTATGTGAATCATATGTAAGCCACATCCTTGAGCTGGTTGGACGCCAACTCTACCTTATCATTTCCAGTCACTTGCATCACTTCAAAGATCTTCTTGACCTCATCAATAAAGTTCTGGGGGTCTTCACCAACTTGCAACCCTAGAAACTCAAAAAATTCATCCTAACAAAATCTTGGACCCTAGCTGCCACTGATCCACCATTAGCATTTGTAGGAACTGGAACTTGCTTATTGTTCTGGTTGGCTACATTCTGGGCCAAAAGTTGGATAGTTTTTTGAAACTCTGCATTCGAAACCTCATGGTTTGGGACTGGAGGAACTGCGTTAGCGTTGCAAGCATTAGCATTCCTTGCATAAGCTCTACGAGGAGGCATGATCTGAAATGCATAACGTCGAGTTTGAAAAGAGATCATACTCATGCACGATAAGAATAACAAGAAAGTGAAGTTTTTCCTAAACTGAACTAAACAATGTGGAAGCTGAAAACATGAGATGGTGGGGAATACCCAATATTGGTCTGAATATAAATACATGGTAAGAGTTAATAACACTATACTATAACAGAGAGACTAAAGTTGAATCTAACTATGTCTGAATAAAAGCCTCTAACTGACTAGAGATGCTGGGACATGCCCCCAGCTAACTCTAGCAAAACTGATACTAAAATGAAAGACTGAATGTGAAAGAACACATCTATCATCCTTGAAGAATGAGGACTCACCACTGATACTGCTGAATATGGATCGGGAACTGATCTACACGTGATCTGAATGCTGAGGACCTGAACCTACATTATGAAAAGATGTAGCACAGAGTATGCATCGGTACTTGAAAGGTATTGAGCATGCACGATAGGATAAAGCTGAACAAACATATAACTGAACAAAGTATATTGATCAATAATATAATCTAAACATGACAAATATATTGAGATATACTGAAAATGAACTAAATTGAATACAATGACCAAGTACATGACATGCTGAAACTGAATACTGATATATGACTGAATAACCTAGTCAAATGCACTAGAGTATGATTGTCGGAGCTACTATTAATCGACATGAAACCACATGAGCTAAACGTGGAGTTCGATGTATACGCCTCATCGAGAGGACCCAATATACCTTTCTAGTGTTATAAAGGCATGACTGGTGTGATCACTAAATCTAATGCCCACAGTGGGGACTTATAAACCTATGGGGGCACATAGTTTTGGGACTATGAGGCTGACTGACCCTAGTAGAACTCGGTGTTAAGCCTACTCCCATTTGGATATGTATACAATACAACATAACTTAAATATACTGGATAGCTCAATATTCTGACATTCTAACTGAAAATGCAATATTAAGGTACTGATAATGAAACATTTGAAAACTGAGGCATGTATATCTGTTTATCTGTCCTAGCTAGTGCAATTCATGAGCTAAATGAAACTACACAACTAGGGTTTTGAATTTTATGCAAGCAACTAAGCAACAGTGTTATAACAACATGAAAATTTGATTAGGAATATTCTAATAAGCTAAATCACAACAATTCTCTAAAGTTTAAGAAACCCTAGGTCTAGATAATTTGAAGGAAATCAAGAATATGACTGATTTCTAGGGACCTAATGGGTGAAAGAAACCCACTAGTGAAATCCCACATACTTGGTGATGAATTTCACAGAGAAATCCTTCGATTTTGGGTAGAAACTTGAAGGAAACCTGCTGGCTGTTCTTGGGAAAATTAGTGCCTCTTTCTTCTCTTTCTGCTCTAAGTTCGATGAATTTAGGAGAATAAAATTTTTTGGTAAGTTCTGACTAAATTACTAGGCTTAAACTGAGTAAAACAACGTAGTTTAGGTGTAAAACGACATAGTTTAAATGCCCAAATCATAAGGGAAAAGACCAAAATGACCCTGGCTTAAAAGCTAACAAGGCCCTTCCATAGAGCCACTGACGGACCAGTAAATGGACCACAGACAATCAAGTGGGTTGTGTTTGCTGGCCAAGGAATACTGGTTCTAGGGTCTGCTGGTTGTAGTACCACGGACCATCCCACCGCCCGTCATCATGACCATGACCTGTGGAGGGCTTCGTGGTCTAATTCCTAAGTCTAGGTGGTTCTGACCTCGCCTCCACGAGCCTTCCCACGGCTCGTCTGGTGGTCCACGGCTCGTGAAAGGGCTCTATGGTCCACCATTACTGGGTGGGTGTGAGCCATGAGCAGGTGGACGGACCATGGATCCTCTCACGGCCCGTGAACCCTACTGTGGTTTACCAATTTTTCTATTTTTCTGTCTGAGCTAAGTTCTGAGGTGTTACAATCATACTTGTTGACAATTCAAATACTTGGCCACAAAATCTACAATGTCTCTCTCATGTCACACCACGAATATTGTTGCTTCAAATCATGATACATTTTGGCCGCCCCCATGTGAATAGCATATTTAGAACAATGAGCCTCATCCAATATGATACGCACCCTACCACCAACTTTAGGAACACAAATGCGGCCACAAATCCTTAAAAATCCCCCAGGATCAATAGACGCCAACTTAGCTTCTCCTTTCAACACTTTGTCCCAAATCTCTCTCAATTTGTTATCCTTAAACTAGTGGGCAGAAATCTGATCCATCAGTGTAGACCTAGCCTTAACGAACGCTAAAATACGGTGAGGTGCAGAAATATAGAGTTAAACCATTTGTCTAGCCAATTACTAAACCTCTAAAGCCAAAGGTCTCTACTCCACCTTAAGAAAGGCTAAGCTACCCATACTAGGTGCCTTCCGACTAAAAGCATCTGTACCACATTTGCATTGCCCGGATGATAAAAAAATGGTCATGTCATAGTCCTTCAACATTCCAACCATGTATGTAGCCTCATGTTTAGATTGGGCTGATAAAAGAAATATTTAAGGCTATGAGGATCTCTAAAGACTTCACAATGCACACCATAGAGATAATGTCTCCATAACTTTAAGACGACGACCACTACCGCTAACTCTAAATCATGAGTAGGGTAGTTCTTCTCATGTACGTTCAACTGTTGAGAATCATAGGCTATGAATCTCCCCTTTTGCATTAATACACCACCTAGACCAACACTCAAAGCATCAAAGAATACCATAGATGCCACACCCTCATAGGATAATGCTTAGATAGGTGCTGAGGTCAATAACTCCTTGAGATTTTGAAAACTCTCCTCACACTTGTCGGTCCACAAAAATACCATAGTCTTCTGAGTCAACGGAGTTATGATAGAAGAGAAACTTTGAAAAAACCAATAATAATAACCCTCCAACCTTATGAAACTCTGAATCTCGGTAAGGGAAGTAGGTCTCGCCTAATCACAAACTGCCATAACCTTGGCCTGATTAACCATAATACCTTCCTTGGTCACCACATGACCCAAGAAAGCCACAAACTCAAGCCAAAACTTGCACTTGGAGAATTTTTCATATAACTTCTCCTCTCTCAAAATCTGAAGTACGGTCCTTAAGCGATGAACATGATTAGCCTCATTCTTGGAATAAACCAAGATCTCATCAATAAATACAACCACGAAATAGTCCAAATAAGGTCGAAATACCCGATTCATCAAATCTATAGAGGCGATCGGGGAATTAGTCAGTCCAAATGACATTACCACAAACTCATAACTCCCATAATGAGTCTTGAAAGAAGTCTTCAGGATATCAGAATCCCAAACTCTCAACTGATGGTAGCTCGACTTCAAATCAATCTTGGAGAACACTAACGCACCCTGAAGGTGATTTAACAATTCATCAATGTGGGGAAGATGATAATTATTATTGATTGTAGCTTTGTTCAACTACTGATAATTGATACACATCCTCATACTACCATCCTTATTCTTCACGAATAAGACCAGTGCCCCCTACAGTGACATACAAGGCCGAAGAAACCTTTTTGCAACAAGTCCTCTAATTGAGCCTTTATTTTCTCCAGTTTCGCTAGAGCCATTTGGTAAAGAGAGATGGAAATGGGCTTGGTGCTCGACTCCAAATCAATATCAAAATCAATATCACGGTCTTGAGGAACACTTGGCAAGTCGGTAGGAAACGCATCCATGAACTCTCTCACCAGTCTCTTAGTCTCCAAAATAGATGGGTCTTTGGTAAGATCATCAATATGGGCCAAATAAGATAAGCATTCCTTCTCCATCATATGACGGGCAAAAAGAAAAGATATCACTCCCTTTGACTACGAACTCGGAGTACCCTTCCACACAAATTGAGCTAATCCGAGGTAAGCTAAAGTCACATTCTTTGCATAAAAAATCTAAGATTGCATGATACGGGGATAACCAATCTATACCAAATATAACATCAAAATCAAGAATATCAAGTAAAATCAGGTCTTCCTTAGTCTCATTATAAAAAAATGTCACTACACAACCCTGGTACACCCGATCCAACACAAAGGAATCACCTACCAGATAGAGACACTAATAGGCACAACAATGGACTCACACAGATGATCAATACCCACAACAAAATAAGTAGACATATAAGAATAGGTTGATTCAGTATCAAATAATATTACAACACAATGGTGACATAGTGGGACAATACCTGTGATAGTTGCATTTGAGGAGCACGCCTCAGATCTACCTAGTATATTATAGAACTTTCTGTGGTCACCACTAGTCTGAGAGCCAGCACGAGCACTACCTCGAGCTCCCTAATATCCACCCTTGGTACCATCTCTAGAATTCTATGAAGGACCTCGTGCCATTGTAGGTGGCATAGAATGAGTAGCCTATGATCTTGACTGGATAGTAGAAGAAGCATGTCTGGGGAAATCCTTTGCCTTGTGCCCAACATCCTCACAAACAAAAACAACCACAGGCACTTGAACCTTGCTGAGAGTAACAAAAAAAGTCTACATGCCCTCCCAGACCTGAAAATCCACTATGCGTACCCTGACCAATTTACTAGGTCTTCTATTAACACCATCTACAGCCTGAATAACAGCATGCACTAATCTACCCTGATAGCCCTGAGGTTCAAACACCTGAAGCCTACATCAAATGAAGGGCGAGTTGAAGAGTAAATAATTATCTACCAAATCATAAGAGTGAGCTCAACTAACATCATTGAGTGCATCGTGTATGGAATTCTAGACTAATTTTTGGGTAAACTATAAATAACCCATAAGAGAGAGAGAGTGTATCAAAAATCAAAGAAATAATATTTTCGATAATTCATTGTTAGACTACTGTACTTTTTGGATATTTAGAAATAGACTCTCTACTTAGTTTTTTGGTTTTCCAACACTCTTGTAATTCATAATTAAGGATTGGAAATTGAAGTAGATGTTGAAGATTATTGCTTATCATCAACACATTAATGGTTGAAAACATCATTGGTATCATTTCTTTCCCTTTTATGATGCTTGGATAAAACCCCAAATCTAGGGGTGTGATTATGTGTGTTGACGCTCAATTTTGACCGACCTTTAACCTTTTTGGAAAAAGCTATTCAATTAAATACGTATTTTAAAATTTAATCATTTTCGTCTTAAAATTATATTTTAGCATGCATGATTTCAAAATTTATTATAATTATTGTCAAATTATTAAAATCCAAATAATTATTTTACTTAAACATGTTAAAGTCATATTCGTGGTTAATTACATGAAAATGTTATATTATTTGTAGTATTTTAATTGAATAGCATTTCTTTAATTTTCCTCCAAATCATTTAGAGTTTAGCCATTTATTCTAATTCTAGCCTATTCAATTCCAAGTGTATTTCAATTATGGCCACTTTTATGTCAAATCTAGCCACTCTTTTATTTCAATTTTGGCCATTTTAATTCAATTTTCAGATTTCCAATCTATTCTTAGCGGTCCGTCCTTTAAAATAGATTCTAGATCGAATCTCAGCCTCTTATCTTAAAATCAGTGAACGGTTCGGATTGAATCTACCTTACCTTCCTTTTTTATATCCTAAAGTCCTAACCCTAAAACATTTTCACTCCTCTCCTCTCCAAAGAGATCAGCCGCCGCCCCTCTCTCTTCTCTCTCCGACCGGCGGCCTCCTCTCGTCACCCTCCGCCTCTTCTCTTCCCCCCTTGCCCCTCTCCTCCTTTCCTCCGTTTACGGTAAGAGAAGTAGCCGATGAAGACAACCAAGGAAGCTGGCGGCTCCAGCCAAACTTCGGCCAGCAGCTCGATGAAACAAGCCGCAGCAGCGAGATCTGGAAGGACCACCCTCGTCGCTCCATCCCCTCGTCTCCGGCGAGCATGCAGGAGGAAGACAACAACAATTCCGGTGAAGCAAAGGCAGCACCGCCCCTCTTCATTCTCTTCCGTCTCCTCTCTGTTCTTCCCTCTCTTCTTTTTCTTGTTTACAGGCGAGACCAGCGGCGAGGAACCGACAGCTGCCGCTAGACGCTACTGCATTTCTTCCCTTTGATGAGACCACCAGTAGCGCCGACAACGAGCAAACAGCAACAACAGCAAGAATATTAGAACTCCGACTGATTAAAACTCTATTTGACTACGAAGATGGATTTGATAAGATCCGTCCAGGTTTGTCATTGTCTGGTTATTTATTTAAATCTCTTAGCAGGATTAGTGAAGTCAAATAATATGCATCCTGTTTAAAGTCGGTTAATCTTCTGAGATCTGTTCATTTTTAGTTTTGATATGATCTAGGTCGAAATCGATTTGAATGTCCTGTTAGAATTTCTTTGCTCTTCTGTGTTTATATTGGAGAATATGATTAAGTGTTCATGCTTTGGATTTTTATGTTGGCTTCGGCTAACGTGATTGTTGATTCCTACTCGCCTCATGTTTAGTTTCCTGGTACCGATTCTCTCTAAGTCAGTTGTTAGGAAATATTTTGAGTTGATTGCCTGGTATACTCTTAAAAATAATTGTCTCTATATCACCTTAACTTGGCAGAATATGCTTATTGGGTGGGATTTCTCTTGCTGGCAACTTGATTAGTGTTAATCTTACTATATATATATTGCACATCAATTTGTGATTAATTTGATTGTGAGAAAATCCGATATAATCTTCCCCCTTTCCTTAAATAATTATGTCCATTTGTTTGAATGTTGGCTGAAATTATTTCCCTTGCGTGTCTTATTTGGTGTATCGTTAGTAATTGATTTCTTTGCCTTATGAAAATGTGTAAAGGCACCATTAAGGTAAATAGCTTAATTTGATCCCTTAATCCCTGAGTTGTTTGGTTTATGGATCTCATGCGTCTGGCTAATTTCCCTATTTGGCTGATTACATTAAAACTTTAATATGTGATTATTACTTTGGGGTTAATTATATTCTGATTGCTAGCTTGATTGTATCAATTTGTGGTTATTTTAATTTATTCTTTCCTTGCTTATTACATGGTGTTGCTGAACATCCTTACCTTTTAAAGTGAGGCTGATTTCCTACTTAGTTTTTATTTGGTAATTGGTCTGTTCGGTTAGGTAATAAATAAAATAAAGCAATTGTATCTATTCTGGCTCTTTTGAATAAAAAAAAATAAAAAATAAATAAATTATTATTTATTTGTATATTACTGTTGGTTGGATTTTGAATTGTTTCTAGCATAAATGATGCCTGAATCTATGTGTAATTTGACTTGGTATTTGGATACCGTAAATCTTTTAATGGCCTAACAAAATTGCCCTTTTACCGTGATTCACTTCCGTATTGCTTTAACCTGTATTGTGCTTATCAATTGATGTTAATTGTACCATTGCCTTAATAATAGTCCATTAGTTGTCTATTTATGGTAATATAACAAAAGTTTATTATTTTTTCCTCTTGTATGTTGACCGAATGCTTATTTTTGGTTGTAACTTTCAATTTTTGTCTTGGTCATATTATTAGTCATTCATATTTGGTAAGGCAATTAAATTAATTCCAATTTCGGATCCTTAGAGTTAAGGAAAATATGTAATTGATTCCTTTTTCCTTTTTCCTTATTTACTCGTACTTTAGTGCTTATAAATAAACTCTTTCCCTCATTTGTTTGGACATTCAGACTTTGGCTCACACTCTGAAAATAAAAAATATATATTTACTCCATACGCTGAAAAAATAATACTACTGCATTGCTTCTCCGCTACTGGAAAGAATTTTCGGTAAAGGTTTAAGAAATTTTGCTGTGTTCGGGTCGAATAGTGTGGAAGCAAATCGTCTTCATTGCTGATTATTTTTAAAACTGCTTAACCGGTTAGTGTACTACCTATGTGCATTTTATTTTTTTTATACTGTTCTTTGCTTACTGCTATGCATAAATCCTAAAAATGGATTTTGATATATAAAAGGAAGCATCCGGGTCAGTTCTATCCTCCCTTTTTCTATGTGTGATTTTACATGATTGTGTGAAATTTGTGTGTTTTGTTGTGATTTGCTTATCTTATTAGTTATTATCATACTATGATCTCGTGGTGAATGTTAAAACAGGTTTGGGACATGAAGTTTAAGTCGAAGAGTTGCCATGAGACGAGACTACTTTTTTTTTTTTTTTGTTTATTCGTATTTATTTTTGCTTGTAATAATCTTGTAGTAACTATAACTCTCTATATAATATAATTTGGGGAATCGTCTAAGGGGGGAAGGGGAATTACGTGCTAATTGTTTTAATTATTTATTTCACTTTTGATTTACATGTGTTTGCCATAAACTTACCTATGTATAAATTATTTGAAGCATGTAAATATGTAATAGTGTCTCTTAAATAATTGTCTAAAATCAACCACTTGCTTGTATGGATTTCATGTAATATCAGCGGTCATAATAATCCTATGTGCGAAAATATGTTAAAAAATATAAGTATAAATGATAATAAAAATAAAATGAAATTAGATTCTATGCATTATGGTCTAATGTTGCATGAATTTTGACTTGTTCTTCTGTTGGTAATTGTCAATATGTGAGTTGGTTTAGGGATCTTGTGGATTTTTTTTAAGGGCATATGGTGCGATAAGAAAAAGTTAAATAAAATTACTAAGCATAGCATTTTCATCCAAGGCATTATCTACTTTAAATCACGTATATAGGGATGCATATTGAGATTGTCATACTATTCGAGCTTTAGAAATCATGCCCATAGGATTTTTTTTTTTTGGGAATAATGTTATAATTTTCAGCATGTTAATACTTAAAAATCATGCATATAGGTTGTAGATCTGATTTCATTTAGTTACAGCATTACGCTTATAGGTTTTATGCAATATTGTCAACCACCTAGAAATCATGTTCATAGGTATTGTTAATTAATCCATAGTATGCTAATGAATGAAATGATATAACTCAATTCTGTCACTGTTTGCCAGCACGTTGAATTAATTATATCGCATTTTTTGCTCCTTGTTAAACAATTCCTGCAATACTATTTTGGCCACTTACCTCTAATAGCTTCCAGCATTAATAATAAAAGAACCAAATAAATTTTCCGCCTATTTCTGCTCCATATGAAAGAATTTCTTCGATATAATCATTTTCTGCTAATCAAATAATCAATTAACTAATCTCAGCATGTTAAATATCCTTCAGATTGCCATGATTCATTCTGCTCAAATAAATAATTTTTATAATGAATTAGTGCGCTACTTTAAAAATTAATGGTTTATTTTATATATTAATTTGATTTATACGCTAAAAGACATTCATCCCTCTATGATTGCTTTCTGTTACCTGCAATTGCCTATTGTATCTCACGCTTTTAAAAATAGTCCTCGTTATGTTGCTTGTTTGTATGCTCACACTTGGCATAAACCTTTTCACTTCACTTGTGTTTGCTAGCATACTTCATAAAATTTAAGAGGCCAATATGAGACCTTATCTGCTAAGTGTTGTCCTATTTGTTTTAACTTGGTGTCTAAGTGGGCCTATTAGGATTTATTTTGTCTAAAACCAGTCCAATAATAGTCCAATGCCTCTTGGACATTAAGCGGGGGGCGCTAGGCACCTTTTAGTGACGAAAGCATGCGGTGGTGGGGTAGGGGTAGTTTAGGCCCTATGGATATGATGACATCGACTCAGGCTTAAAATGACAAACCTTGGTTTTGTCTGTCCCTACACGAAAGCCTATCGAAAAAAAAAATGAAAAGTCGAGTGCTGATCCATAAAGTCCTTTAGAGTCTCCCTTTCCTTTGCCTCCCTTTACTTGTTTATAATTATATTTGTTTGGGGTAGCTAAAAAAATAAAATAAATTCGCTTATCTATTTGTGTAATTTCTGTCTTCTCACTTATCTCCTTATTATTTGTTTAATATTTATTTATTATTATGTCTTCACTTAGTTTTACATGTATAGGTAATTAAAAAAAAAGTAATTTTAATTGTTAAACATTATGTTATCACCTAGCAAGTATGTCTAAATTAAATAAATAATTAAATGAAGTGACCTTAAATGCTATTTGTAACCCCCACATATTGCATGAGATACGGCCGGGACCCACATTTGTGGACCTCGAGGGATGCCTAACACCTTCCCTTCGAGGTAATTTGAACTCTTACCCGATCTCTGGTTCGTTGACCTTAGCTAGACTTAGTTAGGTTAGATAGGTGCCCTAACGCACCATAATTCGTTAGGTGGCGACTTTTCATTTTTCTGAAACCCAAAAGAGTTGTTAGGTCGTGCACCAAAACCCATTTTGAGAAAAATGGGGCGCGACAGAATGGCGACTCCGCTGGGAATTCTAGGTTCAAACCATTACGTGTTTCGTGCTTTATGTGGGTATTTTAAGTTATTTCATTGTTTGTTTGATTGTTACCTTGCTAGTTGTTATTTGACTATCATGTTTATTTGCTTTCCTTATATAGATTATTTTTATGTTTAGTTATTTTCATGTTTCGCCCTTATCCCTTTTCCTTATTTGTGTGATTTTTATTTGTTTATATTTATGTATTCATTTATTTATCGCTTTCTATAAAACTGTTTATGTGTTACTGTTTTTAAACTACGTGCTAAATGTTACAGTTTTAATAAATTGGCATTCCGTTCATACTTCCCCCAATTGGGACCTTCTTCTTTTTTTTTATTTTGTTAACGTGATGTTGTGCCTTTGCACCTATCACAACTACTCCATTCCTCTTCAAACACCTAATTATAGAGAGTCGGCACATGCGTGGACGGAACGGATAGTTTTACTACCGGGAAACCACGAGCCTTCTCGCATAGAACCCCTCTCTAGTCCGTGTCAAACAACTCTTAGAAAATCCTACTTAGGTCATACATGATGCATAAGCCTAGGTGGTTTGACCCTTGGTGTCAATCCGCATAATTAGTAGCCACCCTATCGTCTAAAGGGCCCCAACACCCTTTAGACAAATTGCATATTTATATGTCAATGTGATCACAATTATTAAATTAAGCCAAACTTTGCCAAAATGGAGTTTAGAATTTGTCCGTTGTTTTGTTTGCAGAGTCATGGATGCCCTCAACTCCCCAAACCCGCAAATGGTCGTAGAGGTAAATTACGAGCTAAGAAATTGGTGGATTGATCTCAAGAGAGACTGTGAAAGAGAGATTCGTCAGTTATTGGGTGGTCTTACCTACCTCATCTTTGTCATACCAAACCCCCACCTGGTTAGGGCCTTGCTGGAATTTTGGGACCCTGTGAGGATGGTTTTCAAATTTGTGGATTTTGACTTGGCGCCAACAATTGAAGAAATAAGTGGTTTCATCGACTTGCCATACCACGAGTGTGAAATGTTGGTACCATATAAGCCATCAGTGAGGGAGTTTCTAAAAAGTCTAGGAATGAAGTCAAATCCAACATTGCCTTCTTTAGACCTTAGGTGGATTCATTTCGACTTTCTATATTCACGTTTTGGACAAGAGGATAGCTATTACTCTTTTAGTGATGAGTTTGAGTGCTCCGTCGAGGAATGGGAAACATATCGTCTAAATGCCTTTGCCATTGCCCTATTAGGATCTCTGGTTTTTCCTAAAATAAGGGGAAGAATCGACACATGCTTGAGTTATGTGGTTCGAGAGTTAGCTCAAAGAGAGGGTGAACCTAAGAAAACTATAATACCCATGATCCTGGCGGAAATAATGAGGAGTCTGTCAGCATACGTCAACGGTAGAATGTTTTTCGAAGGATGCAACCTGTTGCTGCAATTATGGGCTATTGAACACTTCTACCTACGGTCTGACGCATTAGACATTTTTCTCGGTTATGGCAACAAAATTGATAATCATCCAAGAAGAATTGTAGCTTTCACCGCCCCTATAGGATTCGTAGAATGGCAGATATTTTTGATAGAGCTCGAGAGCTGCTACATCCAATGGAAGCTCCATTGGTTGACCACCCCTAATGCAATAGTAAGAGGCGATGACCGATATTTCATTGAGCTTATTGGTTTAAAGGGCGTTCAACCATACATTCCTCTTCGAGTAGTCCGCCAATTTGGGCAAACTCAAGTAATACCACTCCGGTCTGACATGGAGCAGTTTAAGTATGAATTTGGATTAGATAAACCACAAGTCCACAACATACTTCAAAGGTGGGAGCGGGTGTTGACCATTCCTATGGGTGCATGACAGGCCTTATGCACACGTGAGTATTATGTATGGCTCTTAAAAGAGGTTAAAGACGGAGAATTGAGTGGGGAAGGATACTATGGGCTTACTGATGAAAGGGAAAACATGCGGTTACACAACATATTGAAGATCGGGCATGAAGTCATTCCTTATACAAGAAATCAATTGGCGCCAAGCTCTTGGAACCGATACCTTCGAGATTTTGAGAATTTAGGATGATTTCCCTCATGTTACCCCTTTTCCCTTAGTATTTCAATTATGGTGTATTTCTCGAATTTTATAATAATTGAAGTTTGTTTATTTTCTCTAACTCTAAACTCCAAATTGGCAAATAAGGCTTAATTTAATCATTCTGCATCACTTATGTGTCATCTTAGGCCTACCTCTGGCTTAACGAGGCTCCTTGCATTTAGGGCGTTTATCTTAAAATAATGTGTTTGTTATCTCAATTTATGCAACGCTCTAACTTGCGTTTCTTTTACTTTTACTTTTGTTTTCACCCTATCCCAATGGTTGATCTGTAGACCATGGTCTACCACACACGCTCAAAGGACGCTCTTCCAAATGAAAATCGCAAGGGAAAGAGGAAGGTGACTAATAATGAGGTTTCGGGTAAAATCGCTGAAAATGAGTTTTCTCCAAGCAAGGTGATCTCACGTTTGGAAAAGAAAATAAGGGAATTAGAAGAAGAAGTGTCTGATATGCGCGGGTGGGCCAAGATGTTACTCTCTGTCGATCCCACTCTGGAGACAAACATAGATAAGTCGCCTGTCACAAGTCAGGTCATTCTCAAAGATAATCCTCCATCCACTCACCCTACTTCTCATCCTTCACCAACTTACCTCACTTCTCAAAATCAACCAAGCTCCATTCAAATGCCTCCAAAGAACACCCATTTACTAAATTACCCATATCCTCTCCAATATCATGCTTATGCTGCTAGACCTCCATATCATGCTTCGTGTTTGCAGAATCCCATCATGCAAGCTCCACAATATCAAACACCTTTACACCAAGTCCCTTGGTATTGTGCGCCGCTCATTCCATATCAAATTCCTCCATATCAAATTCCTTCATATCAAATGCCTTCCTATCAAAATCCTGTTCACAATGTCAAAACCCTCACTCAATAAAAACATATTCGCAAAAATATGTCCAATGTTGAGAAGATGCCCATCAAAACTTACACTCCTCTGACTGAGCCTATAGATCAATTCTATGAAAAGTTGAAGATTGCAGGTCACATCGCGCCTATCAGTGAAATAAGAATGAATACACGTGCAAGGTGGATTGAACCCTCTAAGGTTTGCGCTTATCACTCAGGGATGAAAGGACATACTATAGAAGAGTGTCGTGCTCTGAAAGACAATATCCAGCAAATGATTGATACCAAGATTATATGCTTGGAGGACTTCATACCAACGAAATCCCAACGGTGAACATGATGAAAGTCTACTTAAACCGTTCCCCAAATAAGGCTTCTGCCATTTAAGTTCTAGTTTTCTACATCCAGACAAGGAAAGTACCCATGTCGCCATATGGGCAATAAAGTTGATCAAAATCTATCATTTCAGTATTGCTTAAAAACGCTCAGTTTTATGCTCTTGTAATTTGGAACTACGTCAGACCTGATTCTCATTTAAAGAGGGGATACGTTGGCGCTCCTTTGGAGTTCGGTCTTATCATAATAAAAATTTCATTTTTCCCTTTTGACTGAGTAATTGGGGCAGAATTTTTGAAAGAGTCTCAAAAATTTCATCAGAAGAACATTTTCTGGCAAAGAATGATACTGGGGCAGAATTTTTTAGAGGAACTCAAAAATTCCTTCAAAAGCATTTCTTCTTGAAATGATATAACTCAATTCTGTCACTGTTTGCCAACACGTTGAATTAATTATATCGCATTTTTTGCTCCCTGTTAAACAATTCCTGCAATACTATTTTGGCCACTTACCTCTAATAGCTTCCAGCATTAATAATAAAAGAACCAAATAAATTTTCCGCCTATTTCTACTCCATATGAAAGAATTTCTTCGATATAATCATTTTCTACTAATCAAACAATCAATTAACTAATCTCAGCATGTTAAATATCCTTCAGATTACCATGATTCATTCTGCTCAAATAAATAATTTTTATAATGAATTAGTGCGCTACTTTAAAAATTAATGGTTTATTTTATATATTAATCTGATTTGCTTCTGCTAAAAAGACATTCATCCCTCTATGATTGCTTTCTGTTACCTGCAATTGCCTATTGTATCTCACGCTTTTAAAAATAGTCCTCGTTATGTTGCTTGTTTGTATGCTCACACTTGGCATAAACCTTTTCACTTCACTTGTGTTTGCTAGCATGCTTAATAAAATTTAAGAGGCCAATATGAGACCTTATCTGCTAAGTGTTGTCCTATTTGTTTTAACTTGGTGTCTAAGTGGGCCTATTAGGATTTATTTTGTCTAAAACCAGTTCAATAATAGTCCAATGCCTCTTGGACATTAAGCGGGGGGCGCTAGGCACCTTTTAGTGACGAAAGCATGCGGTGGTGGGGTAGGGGTAGTTTAGGCCCTATGGATATGATGACATCGACTCAGGCTTAAAATGACAAACCTTGGTTTTGTCTGTCCCTACACGAAAGCCTATCGAAAAAAAAAATGAAAAGTCGAGTGCTGATCCATAAAGTCCTTTAGAGTCTCCCTTTCCTTTGCCTCCCTTTACTTGTTTATAATTATATTTGTTTGGGGTAGCTAAAAAAATAAAATAAATTCGCTTATCTATTTGTGTAATTTCTGTCTTCTCGCTTATCTCCTTATTATTTGTTTAATATTTATTTATTATTATGTATTCACTTAGTTTTACATGTATAGGTAATTAAAAAAAAAGTAATTTTAATTGTTAAACATTATGTTATCACCTAGCAAGCATGTCTAAATTAAATAAATAATTAAATGAAGTGACCTTAAATGCTATTTGTAACCCCCACATATTGCATGAGATACGACCGGGACCCACATTTGTGGACCTCGAGGGATGCCTAACACCTTCCCTTCAAGGTAATTTGAACCCTTACCCGATCTCTGGTTCGTTGACCTTAGCTAGACTTAGTTAGGTTAGATAGGCGCCCTAACGCACCATAATTCGTTACGTGGCAACTCTTCATTTTCCCGAAACCCAAAAGAGTTGTTAGGTCGTGCACCAAAACCCGTTTTGAGAAAAATGGGGCGCGACAATGTGGTTGGGTGTTGATTTAATTTAGTGAGTCTTGTGTCTTTCTCTGGTTTATTGTTGTTCATCCATGGATTTGAGTTATTTAGCATGTGATTAATTTATGGGTTAAGGTTGCAAACTTAATCCTAGTCTAGATCTTAAATTGATGCTCGAAAGAGATCAATTGAAGTGTGTAAATAGCTTGATGCATGCAATTTAAGTTTGATTTTTATAGTTTGCTCGAAAGAGAAATTGTAGCTCAATTTTAGTTGCCAAATCTGCTTGAAGGAGAGATTTTAGTAAGGTATTGGGTTGATTTGTGATTCACATAGATGAGAATGAAAGAGAAGATTATGTGAAATGATACTTTGAGATCAAAAGATGATTTTTTTCATTGAAGATTACACAACATATCCACGTTTGTCTAGAATTATTGATTAAGAATTTGTGCCCCTATTTGACATCAATACCAATCGCCACACCCCTAGATTGTCTCTTACTTGTTTGAATCACTATTTTTAGTTTACTTGTGATAATTTATACCAAAAACTTTTAGTAAATTTGGTGGAATCATCCACCCACTTGAATAAATTACAACAATGAATTGGTTTGCATTCTTAATTTCATAATTGAATTCATTACATTATATCACTCCTTGTGGGATTCGACCCTTACTCTTTTGTTGGGTAATTTTATTGCTAACGATCGCTGACTCTTCTCATTATTTTTTGAGAGTAACTTGAGCGTTATTAGTATACAAATGGATACCAAAAGTAGGGGCACAAACTACTAGACAATAACCTAATGATCAACTTCTGAAGCATCAAAGTGTTGCCGAGAACCAAAGGAGGCTGAGTTGGTCCCCCATCCTCAGTCTACCGCTCAATAACATCATCATGCTCATATTTGGGCTCAGGTGATGCCTGCCTAGCTTGACTTCAAGCAGGTGTTTCCCCTCTTGCTTGGACATGACCCATAACTCCATTTCTTCTCCGAACTCACCCACAAACTGGGGCTTGGGCAGCAGGTACATCCTCGCCCTCTTAGGTAATGGCTCTAGTCCTTGACATCTGCGCAGAGAGAATAGATTAGAGATATGCAAAACTTGATATGAATAATTCACATGAAAGAAATCAAAGCAAATAAATTTCTATAACTAGGTATCTTGTATCTTGTCAAAGATAAGTACGGACATCTAAATACTTATCCATATAACTCTACTAGACACCTTACTCTTTAACTTATAGTGGCTCTGATACCAATTTGTCACGATCCAAACATCGAGTTCTTGAGGGCACACACCCCGATAATCTAATATGGTGTGTAAGACAAAAGAAACAAGACAAAGAAGACTTCCAAGGGTAGTTAGACCACTACTGATAAGAAAACATAAAAAAAGTTCCCAAAACCGGTTAGCGTAAGTATAAAGAACATCTAATTTATTTTTAGATTCTGAAATACATCTCAAGTCTTCGAAAGAAAATTAAAGACTATAAATGATTTATTGAGACCAATGGCTATATGGAAAGAAGGATCTCACCACTTGTCCGAAAGAGAAGAAAACCTGTAATAAACCGCTACAATGATCGACTAGGATCTGCGTCAAAAAGATAACAGAAGTAAGGGGTGAGTACAATCTACATGTACTTAGTAGGTTAGACTTACTGAGCATAATCAACTAATCGGACTAGGAAATAAACCATGTAACACTTCCACTTGCATGTAGAAAAGTCTTACTTCAGCATCGGTGCAACCAATTTATATAATAATGGCACGAATAAAGTAATTATGCAAGGGTACATATAGTACTCAAATCAATATATAATTAAGTTACATAACACAACAAGTTGGCCAATGTTATGCAATGAGATGATAAAATGATGGAATGTTGTAGTGGAACCAAGGTTGTCGCACAACCTGTTGTATACACCTTGGCGAGCTTTAGCTTTCAGTAAAGGACCCATAGGGGACTCGTAGTCCATATACCAATCTCATAATCTCAAATGTGCATCAGCATCACCATAGATTTGATGGACCATCAACACTCCCTCTATTGGATCTCTAGGTGCGATGTAATGAGCTTCTGCAGTAAGATTTATCATTGTTAGAGCCAATAATTCTTCATATACAATCGAAAATTTTAGTGCCCAATACATCAAATAGATCGACTTTATCATGAGCCCTCATCGTTAATTGACCTTCCACTACATCTATCATAGCATGTTTAGTGGCCAAAAATTGTCTCCCAAGAATGAAGGGCACCTCAGGGTCTGGCTCAAAATTTAGCGCAACAAAATCAATTGGAAATATCAATGATCCCACTTCAACCAACACATCTTCGACAACACCTTCTAACCTAGCTACTGATTGATCGTCCAACTGTAAGATATTGCTAGTAGGCTTAGGTCCACCCAACCCCAATTTATTGTACAAAGATGTTGGTATAAGATTAATGCTTGCCCCTAGATCATACAATCCTTGGGCATGAATGCTTTGACCTATAGTGATTTGGACAATAAAATTATATGGATCTTTTATCTTAGTAGGCATCCTATTTTGAATCCTTGAACTGCACTATTCAGTGAGTGCCACAATTTCATATTCTATTAGCCTCATTTGGTTCGCTACCATCTCTTTCACATATTTCGCATGCCTCGATATTCCGTGCAAAACATTAACTAGAGGCAAATTAATGTGAACTTTATTGAGAAGAAAAAGAAACTTATGGAGGCATTCATCCTCGCTATGGTTCTTAAACTTTTGAGTAAATAGGGGAGATTGTTTCACTTTCGTTGGCATTGTTTCCTCATGTGTAGCCTATCCACTCTCATTACACATAATTTCCCATACTGAGGTTTCATTGTTTCTCTTCTTCGTAGAAAACTCCTCTAATTGCAACCCACCGTGGGTACCCACATTTACCTGCCTCAGATTAGGATCTGTATTACCCGGCAATCCCCCTTGAGGGCATGAGTTTTTGGCACTAGCAAATTTCCTAAACTGTTTTTCTTGATTTTGTGTTGCCAAATGATTGTTTCTCAAATCAATAACTATCTTATCCTTGTTCACATTCTCTCTAGCCTTCCAAACCATGATTTTCTTCAACATCTCCTCAGTAGTCATGTTACTTTGCTAGCAATTTTGATGATCTCTTTGACCCTGCTGTTGATAATTTTGTCCATTACCTTGAGGTCGATATTGATTTTTGCTTTCTGCCTGATTTTTGTTTCCTCCCCATGAGAAATTTGAATGGTTCTTCCAACTAGGATTATATGTGTTTCCATAGTTTTGATGGCCCCTCCCCACTGTGCATTACCTAAAAAATTAAAGGCATATGGGTTTGCTCCACAATACTCTATCGTATGTTCACCACTTCCACATAATTTGCACCATGTATGTGACTATTATACCACATTCACCTGGACATGCTATTGTCCCATTGACATAATACTGATATGGGTGTTTCTCGTGTTTTGCATCGCAACAATTTGTGCAGTTAAAGCTATAATAACATCTATTTCAAACATTCCGACAGTCTTTTGTACCATTGATTTTATGCTTCCTCCATTCCACTCATGATTTCCCTATGAGATTTTATTCAACAAAGTGAACAATTCAGTATAAGTCTTCTCCAAATATTTTCCTCCTACAACTGAATCAAGCAATTTCTTTTGTGTTTGGTTCCAAACCCTCAATGAATAAGTGGACCAAAACTTCATATGCTTGATGATGGCGTGGATAACTTAATAGTTGTGATTTGCATCTATCCTATGGAAAATATTGGGCGTCGTACTGGGTTGTACCAGTACCGATTTGGTATCATTCCGGTCCATTTCGGGAGTATTCGGGATGGAATGGGATACATTGAAATGGTACTCGGAACGGAACAATATCAGGATTTGGTACCGGTTCATCCCGGTTTTGTTCCAGTCCGATCCCGATAAATCATTTTTAATTAAAATTAAAAATAGTATTTGTGTCATTGTTTTATGCTTTTATTAGCGTTTTTTTAATTAATTTTTTTTAAATTACAACCTTAAGTTATTTAAATTACAAGTTATAAGTATAACTTAATAACTTATAAACTTCAAAAGATTCAAATCTTAAAAACTTAAAAAAAAAACTTTATTAAACTTAATTTACAAACTTATATAAGTAAAAATTTAAAAAGCAATATCTTTAAAATAAACTTAAGTAAAATTACGTTATAAATTTTAAAAAATAAATATTATAAATTACTATTAAACTTAGAAAAAAAACATTCATATTTTCGTAAATCAAAATAACTCAAAAAATAATTATTTTTTTGAAATAGATATATGTGCTGTCCCGTTTATCCCATCCTGTTCCGTTCCGATCCATTCCGATCTGTCCCGGCTCTATTCCAGCATATAGTGGGATGGGACGAAACTGAGCTTCCATCTTGATAATTCCGATTTGGTTCATCCCGGTACCAGTCAACAACCCGGTCAAACCATCACATTCTAGTTCGGTACCGAATCAATCCGATTTGGTGGTCCCATTATGGTACGGTGCCCAGCCTTAATCATGCCTCGTACAAATTCTCCCCTCCTTTCATTTTAAAACTTAGTATCTTCCTCCTAAGCTTGGTTGATTTTCGAGATGGAAAAAACCGTATCAAAATTTTTTGAGCAAGATCATCCCATGAAGTAATAGAGTTCGCTGGTTCTGATTTCAACAATCTTCTTTCTTCCCCTAATAGAGAGAAGGGGAACAAGGTGAGTCTTACATAATCAGGGGATACTTCAGTTGAAGTGTACATGTCACTGATCATGAGGAACTTCTGAATGTGCACTTGTGGGTCCTCATGATATAAATCAGTAAACCGTCCATTAGTGTGCAACATTTTCGCTATATTCTGCTTCAATTCAAACCTACCACCCGCAGGTGGTTCCTGAATACTCGAAGCGACATTAGTTGTGCATGGGATTGCCACATCACAGATTCTCATCTCTGCCATTACTACATGTGCGACTGGTTCTCCCTCAACTATAGGAGTTACTGGTTCGCTCTTAACTAGAGGGATATAGCCTAAATATTCAAAGTTCCATGGTTATATATCCGACTCAAAATAAAAAGTTTCTCCAAACTTTCCTAATCAGGGCTAACACTTTGGAATGAAAAATGTCAAAATAGGAAAAAGAATGGATATTATTTGAATTCGTAAAGCTAAATAATAAATAAACTTCTATGAATGAGAAAAATATGGTAGGCTTACACCTTAGTTTAACTTCTGCTCTTATTTGTATATTCAACAAATTATAGACTATAATATCCTTCTTATGTAACTATTACATGCTTATCATTGAGAATTTTTCATGGGTAATAGCTCATCAAGTAACTAGTCAAAGTGGAAGGTGCTAGATTTTGGTAAAGAAATCAACTGGTGGAAAGTGTCACATGGGTGAATGTTATGTAAGACTTGATATATGGTACTATTATAATAAAACAGGACACAAAGAGATGAAAGGCCCAAAGACACTTGCAAACATATGCTACTATTCTAATAAAATGAGTCACGAAGAGACGAACGTCTCAAAGACACTTGCAAACATCCAAGTGTATGTCTGTAATGAATTTCAAGTCATTTTCCCCTTTATGCTATATTTTGAGCGTTTAAAGTGTTCCTATAGTGATCCAAGTCATTTATAAATTCTTTCAATTCACAATTCGGTAAGTAGGTCATTCATTTTGATTTTGTGGAAGTTTCCATATTTTGGAGCTTTTAAAACTTAAATTGTTGACTTTGGTCAAAAGTATAGGCAGACATCCTCAGAATGCAATTCTGGAAATTCCGTTCTCTTTAGAGCATCGAGTTTTGTCTATAGTAACTTTCAATGCAGATCGTGAGGCTTCCTAGCTCAAACCTAGTTGCTAGGACAAGCTTGGTATATTTTCTTCCCTTTATCAGCAGGCGGTATAGTGGAACTGGAATTATTCTTCCACCAGTACGACTCACTTTATCTAGATGTAACAGTGTAGTAGCAACTACAGACGGGGTCGGCATGAGACATCAGTTCTTGATTAACATCCTTTTGCCACTATCTTTCTTTCGTAAAAATAAAGCCCCTTCCATTAGTAATCTATGGAGATCTAGGATTCAGAATTGAATCAATCCAACATTTCGTTCGGTCACTTCAACAGTCATAAAAAACCTAATTCTATTGAGTTGATTTCATCTCCTTGACTTTTTTCACATTCAGTAGTAGCTTGCTGGTGTCCTTTCAAGTTAGGAACTCCTGCAATAAGCATCTACCCTTTGTGAAATTTGTCTTAAAATAGAGTTTGGGTATGGGTCCCTGTTTTCATTGAGTTGACCTCGGTTGGAAGTTTTAACATCTCTATTGAGTATGGAATGACAAATTTTGTGGGCTAAAATATGTCAATTTCATACACGGGGTTTCGAATGAATCTCGAGCACCCTGATAGAGAGTTTTTTCTTTAGGGAACTAGCTGATGTGCATCAGCTAGTGCATCACTATATAACCCTTTGGGTCTGCATGCCCTAGACTGCATTCGTAGTGACCATTGATCCTGGTCTCTATGTTCGCGAGGCCTGTGCCAAGTTTGTCAAGGCCTGGGTTTGTTGGCTATCACATTCACGAAGGCCAATATAGCTAAACTTCCATATTCGTAGGCTAGGTGCCGCGTTCAAGATGGGTAATAGGGTTAGCCTTCCGTGATCACGGACTGGGTCATACATTTACGGAGGTCATTTAACAAGTCTTTTCATAAAAGATAGTCATGAATTCACCTCCACTTAACAATTTCAAATTGTTATTGTAGGAGTTGTAGACCTTCATTTAGTATGATTCTTGTTGTGTTGTGTCGGTTTCTTGCATTTATATGTGATGTATTATTTGGGAGCATTTGGGGATCGTCATTTCAAGGTAATTTCCATCCCAAAGGGACTGGCAGAGCTCTTTAATGGTGCCTTTTCAGTGAAATTCTTGTATAAGCTCAATTCTCTCTTTTCTAAGCTTGAATTGTGTCTCATTGTGGGACACATGTTTAGTAAGCTCATTACAACCTATTGATAGAGTTACTTTTGGGATTTTTGGTGCGTGTCCCATAATTCCTTTTTGACTGGATTTTAGGTTCGTCTCCAATTGTATGATTTTGGTGTCTAAACATTCGTATTGACATTGTGATCATGTTTTTTGATAGCATGGCAGTGATTAGAAGTCGTTCACAAAGGAAAAGAACTAAAATTGTTATTTTGGAGCATGCATGTTCTATACTAAGGTAGGCTATGACTTCTCGATCTTTAGATTGAGCTTTTGATTGTCAATTCATGTTAACTTATCAGAATTAGGGGTAGGTTAGTAGTTGAACCATAATTGTTCAACAGAAATCATGCCTTTACTGTATTTCAGGTTATTTTTGGAAGTTCAACCATGTTATACCTTGTCATGTTGTTTACCTTGCCTTGTAGATTTCATAATATTATTGCTAATGCTTTTGTGGTTTGCTTTTATTTGGCCTTAGTCTAGGTTTAGGCCAGTGTTGCCTTAGATTTGCGGTTTAGAGCCGATAGACCTTAGAAATGCTTCGATGTTAGTATGGATGGATTAACTCAATGTAAATTGATATAGCAGACTTGGATCAAATAGTATGATCCTTATTTAGGCAATGACTCATATCATAGGACATTCTATCCATAATATTTCCTCATGGTTGACTCAGACTTATTCATTGGAAATTTTGTAGTTTTTTTGGGCTAATTGGAATCAGGTCTTGGAATCAAAGATGGAGTGAGTGTTTGGTGAATTGGAGGATGGGTTTTCTTGACTATATAAACGGGTTTGAGGAAGAGTGGGTATTTAGGGGATTTTAGGAGGCTTATAGTCGGGTTCGAGGCCCAAGCGTATCTTCTCTTAGTTGGGTTTAAGGCACTCGTGTACATTCTTAGTCATGGTTTGAGGCCCTGACTCATCTTTATTATCATTGGTTCGAGTCTGGGCATACCCATATTTATTCAGGTTTTAGTTCTGATTAGGTTATTCTATTAGGTTCTTGGGTTGGCCTTACCGCCGTTTGAGTCCGTGGATGGATGTGGTCGTGCTAAATGTATTCTTAAGTTCTTTTAGTAGTTCCTTAGCTTATTTGTGTATGCTGAAGTTATTTACTTTTAATTGCGCACGAGTATACATAATTAGGTTTTCATTACCTTTTGTTTTGTGGCCTCTAGTTTGGTTTGTTCCTGGTTTTCATTAGTTTTGGATCATGCTTGTCTCGTTCTGTTTTACTTTTGGCTATTGTTTTACTTTTGAGACAAGTCTTTATATTTTGATCAACCTTTGGGACTTGTACTCTTTGTAGTAAATATGCACATATGACTACCAGGTTTTGGAATTGTATCTCATTTTTGTTGAATATATATATATATATATTTTTTTTTTTTGATGTGTTCCTTAAATTATTTCTTTTTCACTTGTTGATTGTTGTTTCTACCCAGTATGTCTGTTATTAGTTGTTCCGGGATATAGGTTGGATTACTACTGGTGGGTTATGGTGAGTGTCATCATGCCTTAGGATCGTGGCTCATGACAATGCCATTTGTTGAGAGAACCATTAAATATCATGTTGTAAGTCAACTTGTGAATATTTAGTTATTGTGAATTAGTCTAATTTCTTTCAACAAAAAACAAGATTTACAATAAAAGCGCATAAGAGGATGTTTCATAACCAATTTAATATACGGTACAAAATAATTTTGAGGAAGTTACAATAATATAGATATATTAGCATATAGTGGTGGATCCAAAATTTTGTGTTAATGGGTGCAGATCACTCTTCAACATAAAATTTCTACCTATAATTAAATGTAAGAGCATAATATTTGGAATACAACAATAAAGTATATTTAATGGAAAAAATCAACAAACATTCAAAAAGATCGAGAAATTAAGGAAGTATAAAAAAAGAAAGGACAATTAGTTGTACGAGATAAAATGAAGGAAAAGGAAAATTAGAAAAAGATAATGAATCTCTTAAACATTATGTGTCACATGAGGATCAAACATGTGACCACTTTAAAAGCAATGCCACTTTAACTTCAGCTCTCAAACAAAACACCACACCAAATTTTGTTTTATGGGTTCTATTCACCGATTTGATCCCAATTTTATAAAAATTCTATCTAAGGATATATAGGTCCTGACCGAGTCAAAGTGTGGTTGAGCACCCAAAACACTTTATGTGTATCTGACCATACTAAGAATATCATAATCAGATTCTCCTAATTACGTGTAATTATAAATATTATTCCTTGCATAAATAACTTTCGAAAAAAATAAAAAAATAAGACTACCATTCATATTTTAAAGTCAATAATATAGTTTTTACTTTTCATATATATTGCTTTGTCTAATCTGATTTAGGTATGCTAATAAATATTATTTTAGGAATAAATATCTTTCCAAGTTTTTAAAGACAACCATGTATTTTATACATTTGGAAATATAGTTAGTTATTTTCTATACATATATTAGGCTTCACTAGTATATATAGTCATGTGGAGCTTACTTAAGCCTTATTATTTTTCTGAACAGAAAGGATCTACACACACTTTACATTTACTTTTGAAATGACAAAGGCTTTATTGGCTAGTGTGCTTTTATTGTTCTTAATTCTTTCCAATTTCAGCCATATGGGCAAATGTGTGGAAATGGAAAAACAACAATGTATGATTGGAAGGTATACAGAAGTTCCTCAAGGATGCAATACAGCAGCAGATTGTACAACTTTTTGTAAATATATTGGCTACAAAAGTTGTGGGTGTAATAATAAGCATTGTTGTTGAATTATTCCACCACCTAGTTCGTAAAAATGGATGGTCTAGAACTTCTATTCTGTAATATGTTCTTTAAATGAATTTTAATAAGAGAAAATGTGATGAATTATATATTCTATAATTGCTTGCTTTGTTTTTTAGAATTCTACTTATTTATTGCGTATCCCGATAGTATACTTCATAAGAGTCCTCTTTACTTGTTTTTGGTTGAGAAATAAGGAAAATCGTCATAGACCCTTATTTAAATCAAACACAAATGCTAGTATATGTGATCGTACAAGTAATTTAGTAATAAGATTATTGATTATCATTCCATAGAACTTATGATTAATCATTAACTAACTAATGTGATGACTTGAAAATTGGAGAAGTAATGAAATCTATCTCAACCCCAACTCATAGTTCTGCCAACCCAGTAACACTTACAAAAAGAAGAGTAAAACACGCATAAATAAAATTTAAAACAAATATAAGTCATAACACATTCTTTTTTATAAAAACTCAAAAGAAGTGGAGAAAATCTATTAAAAATCCTCCTAAAACCTGGTTTCACTAATACAAGCCTCAAAGTGCATCAAAGTATGATAATAGCTACAACACTGTCTGAAAAATATGAAAGATATGGATAAAATAAGAGGGTAAGAGATATTTATTTACAAGGGTAATTTTCTAACTTTTTATTTGGTATTTCCCCAATTTTTTGTAGGGTATTTTTTCTTTAAATCGTGTATGCAAAATGTAATTTGGGGATTTTTCTCACAAGTTCAGAAATCACAATTTAGTGATTTGAGGGTCGATTCAAACTCTATTTTGACATCGTTACTGAAAAAAGATAGATCTGACTGAACACTCATCTTGCTAGTATTGTTGCATTCTCTATCTCTTCTTTTGTGGTACACATTTTGACCTAATATTTTTGTTGGACATTTGTATTTCAATACGGATATACGTGGAATCGTATTCTCATTAATGACATGACTTTGATAGAGTGAGAGATTTCCAAGAATGTTCCAAAAGGTCAAGAAATCCCAAGAGGGGTCGTGGTGCATTTTGTCGTACTTCGACGTAGATTATGATTATTCTTGTAGATTTGACTTGGGTAGTGACTTATCACAAAAAAAATTCTACGGTTTCGTTGTATTGATGGGATTGAAGAGTTAGATGATTGAATTGATGATGTGAAAGCTGGAACTTAGCTGAGAGATCTTATAGCATTTAGAAGGGGAATATGTTATGTTTTACTTTATTTTGTTATGTCACATCAAACCTTGATTAGTTGATGGCCTATAGGCATTGCCTTAGGGAATTTATATTACTGACATACCGATATACATTTGAAATACTATTTTGTATAAGCTTTAAGGCAGATATACTTTGCCCGAAACTATTTTCCTGCAGAATAAAAACTTATTTATCTTTAGTATGATAAATCAAAAATCATATTGAACCATTTTTCGTCGAATGCATTTTTTTTTATTTCAAAACTATAATACCTTGCAAATTTGAATTAAGGGTATGAACCATCCTCCATATGAGTATCGATTCGAACCCAACAATTTAAGTTTAACTTGGTGTAAACGTCTAATAATAAGTGTGTAAAGGATATTGGATCTGAACAAGGGTAATAACGGACTACTAGTGTATGAAGAGTTTTTTTGGCCTAATATCAAGAAAATGAAAGGTCATGAAGCCTTCTTTCCAATACATTCGACCGTTCGTCAATCCAAGCTTTGTGCTAAAATTTATGCCTATTTTACTAGGCACTACATATTCTGCACGATCTACCATGCGAAGAAGACGTTCGTCGGCACTTAAGGTTAGTGCTATTGTTAAGGTTGTGTGAGGTGTTGATGAGTGGTAGATTTACACTTATTTGAGGCTTATTTAGTTCAACAATTACTGTCTTCAATGGCTAATTATGCCATATTCTAATGACATTTTGATGATTGGCAGCTATAAAGGCTAGGGACAAGGCAACTGAATACTTGAAAGAAAGACCAAAAATATAGAAGGAAGTGGTAACTCCACACTGTTGATCACCTAACAAAAAGGGTAGATCACCTAATTGGCATGACCTCGCACAAAGTGACTGCGCTCAACACTTGCCGAAAGCAAAGGGTGAACTTGATAACCATCGCTGAAGGTGACAGGACTTGGAAGAAAAATAAATGCTTAAAAGGCAAATAGATGTAGTACTTAGTGATTCACTGAATGTGAAAGGAAAACTCAAACGAGCTCGCTGACTGAGGTTCAAATACCTAAAGCCTAAAGCAAGAGAAAGGTGAGCTAAAAAGCAAATGGCGATCCGCTAAATCTAGTTGGCGAGCCCCAATAACGTTGCTGAAGTGGTCAAGTGGTGAATTTTGGGAAACCATATATAGCCCAAAGGAGAGAGAAAGAAGTGTGTTGAATCTTTTTCTGGATACTAGTCTTAAAACTTTTTCTTTAGAGTTTTAGAGTGTAAAACATTTTACCTTGTGAAGAACATCTTTAGTTTTGGTGTTTTCAACTTTACTTCTGAAATTGTCAATTGGAAGTTGAAATCAAAGTAGGTGTTGCTTATAATTGCTTAATTTCATCTCACCCCGGGCTGCTATAATAATAGGTATAATTTCTTTACACTTTGTGATGGGTGGGTAAAACCCAAAGTTTAGGGGTGCAATTATGGGGTTGGGTGTTGATATAATGTAGTGGGTATTGTGTCTTGCTCTGTTTTATTATTGTTCATCCATGGATTTGGTCTAATTAGCATGAGGTTAACTTATGATCAGTTAAGGTTACAAACTTAATCCCACTTCCGATCTCCAATAGAAGCTTGGAAGAGATTAATTGGAGTGGGTAATTAGTTTGATACATGCTATTAGGTTTGATGTATGTAGTTAATTGAAAAAGTGATTATGGGTCGAATCTATTTACCCTAATCCTGTTCGAAAGAGAGTATACTGTAAGGTAATGGGTTGTTTCGTTATGCACATAAATGAGACCAAAAGGAGATTTTATGAGTTGATGCTCTAAGATCGAAAGAAGATTAGTGTCATTGAAGATGATCGAGCCTATCCATGAATGTTTAGCTCTATTTAGCAACACAATTACCCCTATGTGACATCGATTTCGAATCTCCGCACCCATAGATTACTTGTAAATTACTTGAATTTTTGAAATTTTAGTTTATTGGTTTGATACAAAAACCTTTTTTCATAAATTTGGTGGAACCATCCACCCATTTTCCTTACCTGCTACACATAAATTGATTTACATTCTCAATTTTTTGATATAATTCCTTGCACTATATCAATCTCTGTAGGATTCTACCCCGACTATTAGTTGGATATTTTTATTGACGACTGTCGTTACTCTTTGAATTTGTTTTAGAGAGTAGTTTGAGCATATCAAAAATGGTTTTGTTTCTTCCACGATCATAGATCACCAATAGGTAAAACACCGTGAATGCGCCACAGTCCTGCAAAGGCGAAGGCAAACAACCAAATAGTTCTAGGTAATAAAAGGTCATGGAGTTAGCATGAATGGGGACGATTCTTCATTTCAAAGATCCAAAATTCTCTAGTTCTCTTCCTAAATTCCCTTCTCATCTCTCTTCCCTCAAGTCTTTAAGCTTTGTGTGCTGAGTTAGCATCTAAGGTATGCTTTCTTCCCCTCTTCTATTGAATTCTAGCATTGGTAAGTGCTTGGCATGGTCTTGTTGAGTTGTGATTTAATCATGCTTAGTTTTTGAAATTGTAGGGTTGTTGTGTTCATTTGTGGTTGTTCATGATGGGTACTAGCTAAGTTAGTGTTTTGGCTACAATTGAGGGTGTGAATTATGAGAAAATTGTGCCTAAAATGCTGCCCTCTACATGTTTGTCAAAATGCCTAAGCCAAACCTTTGAATTCTAGGGAAGAAAACTCCGTGAATGTACCCTAGGAACCGCGAAAGCAAAGGAATTTGATCCAAGATTCTATGTGAATGTGCCCTAGCTCCCGCGAATGCGGAGGAATCTGATCCAAGATTCTCTACGAATGTACCCATTAGTGTGCTTGCGAAGTTGTGATTCTCATTGAGCCATAAACACAACCCTCCTCCGCAAACGCAGAGGAGACAGTGATGGCAAACAAATATAGTAGCTTCGTATAGCTTAACTCAAGCCTTCTTTTGATGATTTATATAGCTTAAATACTTCCTAATACATTGTTTTAAGTGTATTCAAGAACTTTTAACATGTTGATTATATTTATAGGTGTTTTGGCTAAAAATAGCTTTTGAAACCAATCCAAATGATCAAGAAATAGCTCTAGAAATTAAGGAGGAAGAGTATTACGATGAGAGCAAGTTCCTATCGGAAAAATGTGCCTAGAAATATGAGAAAGACATAGCTTGGACAAGCTCAAGGAGGGGTAATGGTCTTCTATGGCAGGTTGATTTCTAGAGGTTGGATATGCTTTGCTGATGAGCCTATCAAGGCTAATCACATGCTCGTGGTAGAGGTTTATGCCAATGCCCTTGAGACCAAATTTGGAGGAGTGGTAGTTACCACAGTGTGAGGTGTTCAAGTCTACTTTTGTTTGACAATAATTCCCTATATGGACTCCCGGATGCTAATAATGAGGGATTTAGAAATAGGTATAAAGAGTTGGGCAACCAGTGGCTTGTTGACAAACTATATGGTGGTGAGCCTCTGTAACACCCCGCAACTAGAAAGAGCTAGAATTAGAAAGAAGCATTTTTGGAAAGAATGAAAATCTGGAAATTTGACAAAATTAAGTTATGTATGAGTTTTGGGACAACTTGAAACGACCACAACTCCTAGCTCAGGATAATTTAGGTGTGCTACAAGATACCATAGGAAATATCTTTGAATTATATTTCCAACGCCGTTGAGTTTGCTCTGTTTTGAGTTTGTATGAGCGAGATATGCCCATTGGAAGTTGGTCTGTCTAGATAAGGAAAGTCAAAACCTAATTTTGGAAGGGCATTATGGTCTTTTCACCATGCAATTAATTAATTTCCTTTTTGGTAATTCAATTGGGGTTTAAACTGATTGGATTGAATTTACGCTTTTGAAAAGCAAGTTAGGGTTATAAGAGAAGAGAAAAGAAGAGGAGAAAAGGAGAAGCAATGAAATCGTCAAGTCTTGAAGAATTGCTTGTGGATTTCGTCAAGGGGTGATCCCTACGAGGTATGTGAGATCACATAGCATTGGGTTAGTTCACCCACGTGTCAATCATGATTTATTTCACCGAATTTATGTTCTTGAAGGACTAGAAATTGAGTTCTTGATCGATTTTTTGTTGAAGTTCTATTAAGTTCTTGATTCGTTGAAATTGTTGAGGAGTTGTTGATTCAAATTCATGAAATTAGGTGTCGTTTTGAGTAGATTCTTGAATATATTGGTTATGTAGTGGAATCTAAGTGTTTGGGGAAACAACCAATTGAAACTAGAGGTTTTAGAGTTGAAAAACGACCAAAAAAATTGGGGAGTTCTGGATAGGGGCTTGGGCGCAGCGCCAGCCAGTGCGCCTTAGAAGTTGTTCTAAAGTTTGGGACCTAGGGCACCGTTCCAGCCAGCGTGCCCCAACTTCAGTTCTTAAGTTTAGCCTCTGGCACCCCGCGCCACTCAGAGCGCCAGGGACGCCATGTCTTCTACTTTTTCCCACTTCTTTCCGTACTAGTTCCCTTGTAATGTACCTATGTTTCCTAGTTGATTCCTACACTCTAAGGTACGTAAAAACAACATGAAATCATCAATAACATGAGATCATGATCCTTGAATCCATAATTCAATTCAAGGAAAATTAAGAGTCAAGTCAAGAGAAGTTAAGAGTCATGTCAAGAGAAGTTCACAAGAATTTTCCAAAATTCTTTTACAAACATTTTAACTTTGTTTTAAGACTTGAGTTTTGAGTTGAATAAAGAGTAAAGAGTAAAGATTGATCTTTATTTCTTTAAAAGTGTATATGGGGAGTATGTATTCCTAAAGAGTAAAATGTTTTTCACATTTAAACAAGGAAGGAAACTTTGATCTCCAAAAGACCTTATGAGCTAGTTTTTCAGTAAAGAGTAAATGCTTTCAAAATTAAGCAAGAGAGGAAACTTTGTTTTCCAAGATAGCTTTTGAGCTAAGTTTTGAGCAATTATCTCAAACCATAGAAAGAGGATATGTTTTTAGACATAAGAGCTAGTACGTATTTTGGGAGTAGTATTGAGCATCGATATGGGGGAGCGTTCAGACAACTCTGAGCCCCTATAAACCATGTAGCCATGATCATGGGTAGAAAAAAGATCATACTTTTTAGATGATTACTTAGTGATTTTTAGCATAGACGAGTGGATCCATTTAGTAGTCAGGTTCTATACCCTTGGCAAGGTATAGGACGGCCCTGGCAGCGTGAGGCAAAATGTTGTATCATCACAATAGCTCTTACATGATGGTTGTTGGTTAGAGAAACTCCCATAGCAGTATTTTGTATTTTTATATACATTTCTGAGTTATATTGTAACTTTGCATGCACACAGAGTATATTGTATTTCCAAATACACAGAGTTGTTATCCATGTTTTAAAAAGCTTTCTTTATATTGCAATTGTTTATACTGCTTATATTGAAATGAGTTGAGTTGAGTTGAGACCAGGTTTGTTCTTCAGTTCCTTTCAAACTTATGTCTTGTTTTAGAATTCCCCTCGCATACTTGTACATTCAATGTACTGATGCCATTTGGCCTGCATCTTTTTATGATGCAGATACAAGTAACTAGGATTAGCATCCAGTGCTTCGTTGATCCAGTTGAGCATTCAGAGTTGTTAGTGAGCCTCCTTGCTTTCTGGAGGATCCCCTTTTATTGCTTTCAGTAGTTAGTTCATTAGGATGTGTGGGTCTTGTGCCGACATCCATCTCAGTTATTAGAGGTTTTATAGATAGTCAATCAGTTAGTTTATTTGTCATTACTTTATTATTGGCTTATGTTTTGAGACTTGAGTAGCCATCTTCGCTAGTTTGAATGTTTCATAAAAAACATTCTATGTTTATTTCATAAGTTCCTTATTTGAGAATATTTCTTGTGATTAAGTCTTTCGCTGAGTAAGTAAGTCAGGCAAAGGGTTCTCTTGGTGCCAGTAATAGTTCTCGAATGCCAGTCCCACCTAGGGTGTAGGCTCGGGGCGTGACAAACTTGATATCAGAGCAGAGAGTTCAAGAGTCCTAGGGAGTCTTTGAAGCCGTATCTGTACAATCCTAGTTATCGGTGTGAAGTGCGCCATCTATTATTAGGAGGCTACAACATTTAGGAAATTCCTTCACCTATTTGATACTCATTTTGTGCGATAGAGTGAATCTTTATAAAGTTTCTTCTAACTCGTACTTGTGCGTGTCTTTCAGATCATGCCACCACGAAGAGATGTCAGAGGTCGTCTGGCTAGGAGAAATGTTGAACCACAGGAACAAGGGGTACATAATGCACCAAAAGTGTAACCCCAAGGAGAGGTCACAAATGCTAAGTTCCGTGAGGCCATCCGGATGTTGAGTCAAGCTGTGACCAATCAAGTTGGACAAATAGATAATCGACAGGAAGGGGCTGACACTTCAAGGATCCGTGAATTCTTAAGGATGAATCTGTCAAGATTCACTGGTTCAAGTGTTACTGAGGATCCGGAGAACTTTGTTGAGGAGCTTTAGAAGATTTTTGAGATCATGCATGTTGCTGATGATGAGAGGGTGGAACTAGTTGTATACCAAATGAAGGGTGTCACTAGGATTTGGTTTGACCAATGGAAGAAGAACCGAGCTGAGGGAGCACCAACTGTGTGTTGGGATTTTTTTGAGGAGGCCTTCTTGGGGCGTTTCTTTCCCCGAGAACTGAGAGAAGCATATGTATGAGAGTTCCTCACTCTTAAGCAGGATTCTTTGAGCGTCCAGGAGTATAGTCTGAAATTCACACAAATTTCTCGGTATGCTCCAGAGATGGTTGCTGAAATGAGGAGCAGGATGAGTTTATTTATTGTTGGGTTATCTCGCCTGTCAAGCAATGAAGGCAAGACAACTATGCTTATAGGGGATATAGACACTAATGATCCATGTGCAACAAGTTAAGGAGGACAAGCTGAGGGATAGGGAAGATTTTAAGAATAAGAGGGCAAATACATCAGGGAATGAGTCCGGGAAGCAGAAGAGTAATGCCAACCGGTCATCCTTCCAATAGAAATAGAAGGTACCTGCTTCATCATTTGCGTCAAAAAATAAAAGTGAGTACAATGTTAGAATTTCAGAGTTAAACCTGCATATTCTCAATTTAGTATGGCACAAGGTGGTATTAAGCCTCCTACATGTGCTAAGTGTGGTAGGAACCACTCAGGGATGTGTCGTTATGGCTCCACTGGTTGCTTCAAGTGTGGCCAGAACGGTCATTTTATGTGAGAGTGTCCAAAGAAAAAGCAGGGAAATGGTAACGGGGGGAATAGGGCCTAGTCTTCTTCAAATGCTCCACCAGACAGAGCTACATCTAGAGGAGCTACTTTAGGGGCAGGAGGAGGAGGTAACCGTCTTTACGCTATCTCTAATCGCCAAGAGCAAGAGGATTCTCCAAATGTTGTCACTAGTATGATCCAAGTCTTTAAATTTAATGTTTATGCCTTGCTAGATCCAGGAGCGAGTTGATCTTTTGTAACTCCATATATTGCTATGAATTTTGATGTTCTTCTTGAGCAACTTCTTGAGCCCTTCAGTGTTTCTACACATGTTCTTGAGTCTATTCTAGAAGAGAGAGTCTATCGTGATTGTACAATTTCCGTCAATCATAAGAGTACCATGGCTGACTTAGTTGAGATAGATATGGTAGATATTGACGTCATTTTAGGTATGGACTGGCTTCATTCCTGTTATGCATCAATAGATTGTAGAACTCGAGTAGTCAAGTTCTAGTTTCCCAGTGAACCAGTTATAGAGTGGAAGAGCAGTTCAACAATGCCTAAGGGTCATTTTATTTCGTACCTTATGGCGAGAAAGTTAGTTTCTAAGGGATGTTTCTATCACTTAGTCTGAAATAATGACTCTAGTGTTGAAATACCTCATATTCAGTCAGTTCCAGTAGTAAGAAGTCTTTCTAGATGATCTTCCCGGAGTCCCTCCTGAGAGAGATAGACTTTGGTATAGACCTTCTTCCAGATACTCGTCCTATATTTGTTCTGCCATATAGGATGGCACCAGCAGATTTAAAAGAGTTAAAAGAAAATTTGAAAGATCTCCTAGAGAAAGGTTTTATACGACCAATTGTCTCACCTTAGGGCGCTCCGGTCTTTTTTGTGAGGAAGAAGGATGGTTCCCTTAGGATGTGTATATATTACCATCAGTTGAACAAGGTTACCATTAAGAATAAGTATCCTCTTCAGAGAATTGATGATCTCTCCGATCAACTTCAGGGTGCCACTTGTTTCTCTAAGATAAACCTCAGATCTGGCTATCATCAGTTAAGAGTAAGGGAATGTGATATTCCAAAGATAGCTTTCAAGACCCGTTATGGTTATTATGAGTTTCTGGTCATGTTGTTCGGTTTAACTAATGCACCTGCAGCGTTTATAGACCTTATGAATAGAGTTTTCAAGCCTTATTTAGATATGTTTGTCATCGTATTCATTGATGACATACTAATCTATTCGAGGAATGACGAAGATCACGCTAGCCATCTCAGAATAATTCTCCAAACTCTAAAGGATAAAGAGTTGTATGCCAAGTTTGAGTTTTAGCTTGAGTCCGTGGCATTCTTAGGCCACATTGTTTTCGGTGATGGAATTAGAGTTTGACACTCAGAAAATAGAGGCAGTGCAGACCCACATCTCCAACTGATATTAGGAGCTTTTTGGGCTTGGCTGGATATTATAAAAGGTTCATAGAGGGGTTTTCATCTATTTCGTCCCCTTTGATCAAGTTGACTCAGAAAATAGTGAAGTTTCAATGGTCTGAAGCTTATGAGAAAAGCTTTCAGGAATTGAAAAAGAGGTTGACTGCTGCCTCAGTATTGACCTTACTAGAAGGTACGCAAGGCTTTGTTGTATTTTGTGATGCGTCAATAGTTGGTTTGGGTTGTGTGTTAATGCAGAATGGCAAAGTTATAGCTTATGCCTCCAGACAGCTTAAGGTTCACGAGAGGAACTGCCCAACCCATGATCTAGAGTTGGCTACCATAGTATTTGCTTTGAAAATATGGCACCATTATCTATATTGTGTTTATGTGGATATGTTCACCGACCACAAGCATCTTTAGTATGTGTTTAGTCAGAAAGAACTTAATCTCAGACAGAGAAGGTGGTTAGAGTTACTCAAGGATTATGATATGAGTATCCTTTATAACCCATGTAAGGCTAATGTTCTTGTTGATGCCTTGAGCATGTTGGTTGTCTATGGGTAGTACTTCCCATTCTGAGGAAGATAAGAAAGAGTTAGCAAAAGATGTGCACAGACTTGCACGATTGGGAGCTCGACTAATGGATTCCACAAAATAAAGAGTAGTGGTGATGAATGGGGCTGAATTATCATTAGTGTTAGAAGTAAAAGAGAAGCAAGACAAAGATCCTATTTTACTTGAATTGAAGGCAAATGTTCATAAGCAAAAAGTAATGGCTTTTGAACAAGGGAGAGATGTTGTATTCAAGTATCAAGGTAGATTGTGTGTACCAAGGATGGATGAACTCCAAGAGAGGATCATGGAGGAACCTCGTAGCTCCAGATATTCTATCCATCTAGGTTCCAAAAAGATGTATCATGATTTGAGAGAGGTTTATTGGTGGAATAGTATGAAGAAGGACATTGCAAAGTTTGTTGCTAAGTGTCCGAATTGCCAATAGGTTAAAGTAAAGCACCAAAGTCCTGGTAGTATGGCTCAGAATATAGAGCTTCTGGAATAGAAGTGGGAGATGATCAATATAGATTTCATCATGGGTTTACCAAGGTCTCGCAGACAACATGATTCTATTTGGGTGATTGTGGATCGAATGACCAATTCAACCCACTTTTGCTAGTAAACACCACCCATTCAGTAGAGGACTATGCCAAGTTGTATCTTCAAGAGGTAGTTAGACTTCATGGAGTTCCAATCTCCATTATTTTAGACATAGGTGTGCAATTTACTGCACAGTTTTGGAAGTCATTCCAGAAAGTCTTGGGTTCAAAGGTGAACTTAAGTATTGTTTTTCATCCTCAGACAAATGGTAAAGCAGAGTGCACTATTCAGACGATATGTTGAGGGCATATGTGATTGATTTCAAGGGTAATTGGGATGATCACCTACCTCTCATTGAGTTTGCTTACAACAATAGTTACCATTCTAGCATCCAGATGGCTCCTTATGAAGCTATTTATGGGAGAAGATGCAGATCTCCTATTGAATGGTTTCAAGTTGGTGAAGCTGGGTTGATAGGACCAGAATTAGTTCATTAAGCTATGGAGAAGGTGAAAGTCATTCAAGAGAGGTTGAAAACAATGCAGAGTAGTTAGAAATCCTATACAGATGTTAGGAGAAGAGACTTAGAGTTTGAAGTAGATGATTGGGTTTACTTGAAAGTTTCACCCATGAAGGGTGTCATGAGATTTGGCAAGAAGGGGAAACTTAGTCTCCAATATATTGGACATTACAGAATATCCAAGAGGATTGGCAATGTGGCTTATGAGTTAGAGCTACCGCAAGAGCTAGCAGCAATCCATCCAGTGTTCCATATCTCAATGCTGAAAAAGTGTATGGGAGATCCTTCATTGATCATACCAACTAAAGATATTGGTATCAAGGATAGCTTATCTTATGTGGAGATTCCTGTTCAGATTCTAGATCGCCAAGTTCACAAGTTGAGAACCAAAAAAGGTAGCATCAGTCAAAGTTATTTGGAGGGATCAGTTGTTGAGGAAGCTGCTTGGGAAGCTGAGAAATATATGAAGAAGAGATATCCAAATCTCTTCGAATCCGGAGAAGTTCTAAATTAAGGTACTAATCCTTTTCTTGGTATTCATTTATAAGTTGGCATGTTGTATTTACATTTTTCTTGATGTGTTAGATTTGCTTGTTGGGTGCTTGAGCTGAATGTTAGATGTTACACCCTTAGCCTACTAAGAGTAATCTCATTCGAGGATGAACGTTCCCAAGGGGGAGATATTGTAACACCCCGCAACAAGAAAGATCTAGAATTAGAAAGAAGCATTCTTCAAAAGAATGAAAATCTGGAAATTTGACAAAACTAAGTTAAGTATGAGTTTTTGGTTAACTTCAAACGACCATAACTCCTAGCTTAGGATGAGTTAGTGTGCTACAAGATACCGTAGGAAATATCTTTGAATTATCTTTCCAACACCACCGAGTTTGCTCAATTTCGAGTTCGTATGAGTGAGATATGTCCTTTGGAAGTTGGGCTACCTAGATAGGGAAAGTCAAAATCGAATTTTGGAAGGGCATTATGGTCTTTTCACCACCCAATTAATTAATTTCATTTTTTTATAATTAAGTTGGGGTCTAAACTGATTGGATTCAGGTTACGCTTTCGAAAAACAAGTTAGGGTTTTCAAAGAAGAGAAAAGAAGAGGAGAAAAGAGAAGGAGAAGCAAGGAAATCGCCAAGTCTTGAAGAATTGCTTGTGGATTTCGTCAAGGGGTGATCCCTACGAGGTATGTGAGATCACATAGCATTGGGTTAGTTTACCCACATGCCCATGATGATTTATTTCAGTAAATGTTCTTGAAGGATTAGAAATTGAGTTCTTGATGGGTTTTTGTTGAAGTTCTATTAAGTTCTTGATTCATTGAAAATGTTGAGGAGTTGTTGATTCAAATTCATAAAATTAGGTGTCGTTTTAATTAGATTCTTGCATATATTGGTTATGTAGTCGAATCTAAGTGTTTGGGGGAAAGAACCAATCAAAACTAGAGGTTTTAGAGTTGAAAAACGACCAAGAAAAATTAAAGAGTTCTGGGCAGGGGCTTGGGTGCCGCGCTAGCCAGCACGCCCCAGCAGTTGTTCTAAAGTTTGGGGCCTGGGGCGCCATGCCATCCAGCGCGCCCCAACTTCAGTTCTGAAGTTTGGCCTCTGGCACCCCACACCACTCAGAGCGCCAAGGACTCCAGGTTTTCTACTTTTTCCCACGTCTTTTTGTACTAGTTCCCTTATACAACGTACCTATGTTTCCTAGTTGATTCCTACACTCTAAGGTACGTCTAAACAACATGAAATCATCAATAACATGAGATCATGAACCTTGAATCCATAAATAAATTCAAAAGAAGTTAAGAGTCAAGTCAAGAGAAGTTAAAACTCAAGTCAAGAGAAGTTCATAAGAGTTTTCCAAAAGTCTTTTACAAACGTTTAAACTTTGTTTTAAGACTTCAGTTTTGAGTTGAGTAAAGAGTAAAGATTGAAGTTTATTTAATCAAAAGAGTATATGGGGACTATATATTCCCAAAGAGTAAAATGTTTTCACATTTAAACAAGGAAGGAAACTTTGATTTCCAAAAGAGCCTTTGAGCTAGTTTTTCAGTAAAGAGTAAATCATTTCACAATTAAGCAAGAGAGGAAACTTTGTTTTCCAAGATAGCCTTTGAGCTAATTTTTGAGCAATTTTCTCAAATCACACAAAGAAGATATGTTTTTAAACATAAGAGCTATTACATATTTTGGGAGTAGTACTGAGCATCGATATGGGGGAGAGTTTAGACAACTCCCAACCCCCATAAACCATGTATCCACCATGGGTAGAAAAGGGTCATACTTTTTAGATGATTCCTAAGTGCTTTTTAGCATACACTAGTGGATCCACTTATTAGTCAAGTTCTATACCCTCGGCAAGGTATAGGATGGCCCTGACAGCGTGAGGCAAAATGATGTATCATCACAATAGCTCTTACACGATGGTTGTCGGTTAGAGAAACTCCCATAGAAGTACTTTGTATTTTTATATACATTTCAAAGTTATATTGTATATTTGCATACACATAGAGTATTATTGTATTTCCAAATACACAGAGTTGTTATCAATGTTTTGAAAAGATTTCCTTATAATGCACTTGTTTATACTGCGTATATTGAAATGAGTTGAGTTGAGTTGAGACCAGGTTTGTTCTACAGTTCCTTTCAAACTTATGTCTTATTTTAGAATTCCCCTCACAATCTCGTACATTCAATGTACTGATGCCATTTGGCCTGCATCTTTTTATGATATAGATACAGGTAACCAGGATCAGTATCTAGTGCCTCGTTGATCCAGTTGAGCATTCAGAGTTGTTGGTGAGCCTCCTTGCTTACCGGAGGATCCCCTTTTATTACTTTCAGTAGTTAGTTCATTAGGATGTTGTGGGTCTTATCCCGACATCCATCTTAGTCATTAGAGGCTTCATAGATAGTCAATCAGTTAGTTCATTTGTCACTACTTTATTATTGGCTTATGTTTTGAGACTTGAGTAGCCATCTTGGCTAATTTGAATGTTTCTTTTAAGACATTCTAAGTTTATTTCATAAGTTCCTTATTTGAGACTATTTCTTGTGTTTAAGTCTTCCTCTGAGTAAGTATGCCAGGCCAAGGGTTCGCTTGGGGCCAGCAATTGTTCTCGAGTGTCGGTCCCGCCCAGGGTGTAGGCTTGGGGCGTGAAAGCCTCCAGAGTTGCTTACATCGAATCGAGGGGTTGATTCTCATGGGTTCACACCCGGGATAAATTCTTGGCTATCTATCATACGTGCTCGGATTGTCCCATTCACCCAAAACACTAAGGTTATGTTAGACAGGTTTGTGCTTATTGTTGCTGTTATGGATGGAATGGGAATTGATGTTGGTAGATTGATCGTGGACCATATTCCTGAGTGGCTCTGGGTAAAGCCAAGAGAATCATATTCCCATCTTTTATTACCTGGTTGTGCTATGATGTTGAGGTGATAAAATGCTCTACCGATAAGGAAAACAAACCAGTTAAAGAAATTCATTTCTTAAAAAAAAGGGAGACTAGGAGACAAGAGCAAGAAGAGGAAGATTGATGTAGAAGACCCTCAGTTTGACCAGTATACTGAAATAGTGTCTGCATCTGGTGCTTCCACATATGCAGGGCCTCTTAATTATGGGCCAACCACCATGAGGCACCTTTCCTCCCAGATCCAAGAGGTCCGAGAGATGATGGAGAACATTCATTCTGGCTCATATGGAGCTCCCATGTCTATGGGTGTTCCTTTACCTACCATTGCTTATGTAGTTGTTGCTCAAAAGGACACGTCTGAAAGGCTTGAACACTTGAGTCGGAGGCAAGGCAACATCGAGTAGAGGCAAAGGACACTCCAAGAGAATAAGCAGACAAAGAGAAAAATCTTCAGAGAAAATACTTGACCTTTGTGAAGAACACTTTCTAGCTTTTAGGGTTTTTAAACTTTGCTCTTGAATTAAACAAATTGAAGTTGAATCTAAAGTGGGTTTACTTCTAATTTCTTAATTTCATGTTACCCATGGCTTCTTTCATGGAAAGTATATTTGCTTTTCTTTTTGTGATGGGTGGCTAAAACCCTAAGATATAGGGATACAATTATGAGGTTGGGTGTTGATTAAATGTAGTGGGTATTGTGTTATGATCTATTTTGCTATTGTTTATACCTAAATTTGGGCTAATTAGCATGGGGTTAATTTATGGGTTAAGGTTGCAAACTTAATTCTTACTTTTGATCCCCGATCGATGCTCAAAAGAGATCAATTGGAGTGGGTAATTAATCCAATACTACCAATTTAGGTTTGATGTCTGTAACTTGCTTAAAAATAGAGGTTATGGCTCAGATCTATTTGCCCTATTTCTGTTTCAAAAGAGAGAATAGATTATGACTTTGGGTGGTTTAGATTGGCATATAGATGAGACCGAACGGAGATTATATGCATAAATACTTTGAGATCGAAAGATGATTAGAGTCATTGAAGACGACCTAGCCTATTCATGAATGTCCATCACTATGGAGCATCACAATTATCCCTATGTGACATCAAATTCCAATCCCTGCACCCCTAGTTTGCTTGTTAACTCTTAAGTTCTCTGAAATTTTACTTTCACTATGACAATTGATACCCAAATCTTTTTGTTAAATTGGTGAAATAATCTATCCACTTGTTCTTACTACTACAAATGAGAAATTTTACAATCTAAATTTCTTGATAAGAATTCTCTATGATATACCATTTCTTGTGGGATTCGACCCCAACTCTTCATTGGGTTTTTATTGACTACGACCACCGTCCCTTTTAATTGGTTTTAAGGAGGCCATTTGATTGTTATCAAAGTCCCTTTTGATCCGATTCAAGTTCTAACTAGGTGATGTTGTTGGATTCTTGGATTTGTTTACCGCGATCGTAGTCTTGGAGAGGTTGTGCAAGTTCTAGCAATATCTTCAAGTTCTCTTATTAGTTCTTAGCTATTATGTGTATCTGACGGGCTTATGGGGGTCCATTCAGGCTTTACTTAAACTTGCACACGAGTGTAGCTTCTGGACTTATGGGGCTCTAGTTAGGTTTAACTAGTTATAGTTACTTCTTATTTGTTCTTAGTACACTCGTGTGCATTCCCTTTTTCCCCATTCTTTGACCTCTGTGTGTTCAATTTATGCATTTCATATTGCCCTTACTTTTTTTACCTAGTCGGCCTATGATGCCTACTGAGTACCTATTGTTTGGGTATTCATACAACACTCTGCATCTATTTCGTGATGCAGGTCCAAGCACCATATACCAGCGTTGATATTGAGACTATAGTTTCTAGATCCGAAGGCGAGGGTAAGCATATGATGTTATGGAATTTACTTGTCTCCATTTGTATTTTGTTGACTAGTGTTTTGCATTTTGAGACAAGTCTTTATATTTTAGGTCCACTGTTGGGACTTGTACTCTTTTGTTTAGCATCTCTGTTCTTGTGTTTTCTGTGTTCTGGGAGGGATCCTTTAATTATATATATTGGCCTGCTTCCGCTTTATCTTCTATTTCTGTATTTAAATTTTTTTCCGCTTTGTTTCTACCCTTAAACCCATTACTTGTCGTTCCAAGTTACAGGTTAGTTTACCTACCAAGGGGTTATAGCAGGTGTCATAATGACTTGAGAAATTGGGTTGTGACATAATATTTATTTCAAAGAATAACATTTCTCTTTTTATTTTTCTATTATGTGTAAACACATCATTTTGATTAGTATTTTTTGCAATATGGCATATTGATTTAATTCAAAACTAATTTAGAAAAATATTTAACTGAGGGTCAAGCAATAGGTTAGTGTGTATCATATATTAATAAAAAGAAAATTAAGAAGGATTTAGTTTTTAAGATATTTGAAAGTAACATAAAGTTTCTACTAAATATATTTTTTTTCCAAAATTGGAAAAAATAATAATGTAATTCTATAAGAAACACATTGCTATAAACTTATGACCATATACATTGGATACTACTTATTCAGATTTAAACCACACTAATTCTTTTCATTATAAGACAAGTTTGACTCAAAAAATTTGGTTCGTATAAGACCGGATCCAAAAACTATATATATTTCTAGATGATACACCCTCGTTAAAATTTATTCCAAAATAGTTATTGTTGATATTAAGGAATTCTCTAATTCAAACTACTCAAAACTTTACATAATTCAAAATTTTCATATATATAGGGGTCAATCATAGGGGAAGACAAGAATAACAACAACAACAAAGTTATTTTTGAACAAACACATACATCATAATCTTTCTCCTCTTTAGCCATGCTGAGAAACAAAGTAATGCTTGCTTTGATTGAAAATGAAACTGATAAAAAAAGTCTCATACAAGAAAAGACTCATAGGTTTCTTGAAAAAGGCACAAGAACTCAGCACTCTTTGTGACATTGAAATGGGTGTCATCATCTATAGTCCTTATAGTGATGAACCTAAGGTGTTTCCCAATCATGGTGCTCCAATCAACACCTTTCTAAAGTTTAAAGAATTGACAGTGTTGGAGAGATAAACAAATATGGCGACAAGAGAAGAATTCACCGAGAAAAGGATAAAGAAGTTGATGAAAAAACTACTAAAGGTAAGAAAGGAAAATAAGGTCAAGGAAATTACGAATGACGAATTTGAAGTATTGAGTCGAAAAACTATTTCCTTTGACATGTATCCTTAAGATCTCATTGATCTAAGTTATGTGATCAATAAGAACCTTCAACTAGTATGTGAAGCAACGAAAAAGAAGGTTGGGGACGAGGTGCTTACATCAAATGTCCCTCAATCCACGGTTTCAACAACAATGACTTCTATGATGACTTCACCAATTATAGATCCTCCATTGTCTTCTCCAACGCCTTCTCCAATGACGCCACAAATGGACCCTTCAATAGAAAGCCCCCCAATGGGTGCATCGATGCAAATAAATAACTACCAGAACTACTCTACTGATATTCCACAATGTCCTTCATTGACTGAGTTAATAAATTGGAATAATGACAATGTAGTGACTTTGTTGGATGACCTATCACTAAAAAAATATTAATCATCAAGATACAAACCACACCAATAATATATAAAGTCTTTTGACTAGTGTGGTTGTCTTTTTATTAGTATTGTTTTATATGTCCATGTTGTCCATGGACAATTTGTGTCTTTAACTATTTTGCATGTCTAAGCGTGTCATAAGCCTCTCCACATAACTTTTACTTTGTCCTTATATTGAGTGTCCGTATGTCATATTTCATGATTTATTTTTCAAAGTTTGTTATTCACTCACTTATTAAATATATGAACAATTTACATGTTTACTAGTTTGTCATTTATTTATTTATTTGCGCTTTTATAGTTGTTGTTATTCAAATGTTGTTGGTATAGTTTCCAAAAACAAAAAAAAAACAATTGTAATTCAAAAGTTAAACAAATTAATTTATGTATTGAATACATTTTCACTGTGAACTTTTTAGAGTGAAATAATAACACGTCTAAAATTGAATATGAATTTAAACATTAAAGAAAATTATCAAGAAGACCTATAAAATATCCATTTTTAAATAATAAGGTGAAGTAAAAGATTCATTAATGTTTAAAATAGTTTACTGAATCTCAAAACAATATGAAAATACTAAGTATAAACTATAAAATTTTAAATAAAACATTTGAAACTAAATACTACAAGACTCTCCAATATGTCTATCTATGAAACCTCTATTGTATAAAGATAAATGTCGGGATAAGACCCATAAAATCTCAAAAACACTATTACTAATAAATCATAAAACTGGAGTCCTTTGAAACCAAGGAGATCTCACCAAAGCTGATGAGTGGATGATCTGATCTCAACGAAACACATGTTGGTGATCCTAAGTACTTGAATTTGCATTATGAAAAGATGCAAGTTGAGTGACTTCAGTACATTGAATGTAAGAGTATGCAACAGAGCTGAATGAAACAAATAGCTGAACTGAATGACTGAAGGTAGCTCAACTGAAGAATAATACAAATCATGATGAAAATAATTTAAACTCTTTTCGTGGGGATACAATAATAGTAAATCATGAGTTGAAGCATATAAATAAAAATATACTTTACTTTACTGAGAGTTTCTTATAATCGACATACACCATATGAGTTCATAATCATGTCCAACAGCTAAACTTGTTGGGAGGGCTGCCCTAAACCTTGTTGGAGTATAGGACCATATCATATATATGTGGATCCATTAATTTGAGCCTCTCAGGACCAGAAGGTCAACCAGCAAAGAAATGGAACATAATCCAACATTGACGCATATTTATGGGACCTAGGTTTTCTAAACTAGCGTCCTCATGGTACTAAATAGTCCTCCCAAAATAACATATAATCATATAATGCTCACAAGTATGAAAACCATTTATCATTTTAAATCATATAAGAGGCTCAACACGCTTATACGCTTTTCTCTATCTTTGATGTCAAGCCCAGTCCCAGTGACCCATTGGATTGGATTTCTCCCACTCAAAAGATTTCGCAAACTTTAATATACAAGGGAGGATTTTTGGTACATAGAGGAATAGGAAGGAAAGTAGGTTGGAGATTTTCTTAACTTTTCCTTTTGTCTGTTTTTTCAATCTGTTTCCTTCTCTTTAGAAGTCAAATATAATATGAATATAATATAATGTAGTAGTATGGGTAAAGTATGGCAAAATATGGCAAGTGGTTCCGTGTTTATGCTTTGTTTCAAATATTTTGTAAATCCTACTCAGTACTCCCTCTCTCATTTAGTTAAATCATGCTAATTTATGACTTAATTCCCTATTTTCCCCATGTTTTATTTTTATTTTTTATTTTTTATTTTTGTTTATATTTTTTATTTTTGTTTTTGTTTTTTATTTACCCAGTTCATCTCTTCTTCTTAACATGTGTTCTTAACAACTTCATCTTTAACCACACCCCGGATATAAATACTAGCAACAAATTCGTCCTTTCATCAAGCGGACTGTAAAAGCCAAGAATCCTAGGAATTTACAGGTTAATCCATAGTCGTTATTAAGAAGTTAAGAAGTTAATCATATACTTAGGGTAATTCTTTAACACATGTACAAAAATTTACATAACTTTAACAACTTTACATAAAAAGATAACATATTTTTGGGGGGAAATTTTGGGAAATAAGCATCATAAAAACTTACATGATTAACGGAGAGAGGTTTCCCTTTCGGGAACCCCCGAAGGACTTTGAAAAACATCCAAAAACTTTAAAACTAAAGCACACTTATTATTATTTCGCAAACTTTAATACACAAGGGAGGATTTTTGGTACATAGAGGAATAGGGAGGAAAGTAGGTTGGAGATTTTCTTAACTTTTCCTTTCGTCTGTTTTTTCAATTTGTTTCCTTCTCTTTTCCTATTGTCTTATATAGAACTTTAGGAAAACTAAAAAAGACCAAAATGATACTACTACATGGCCTTAATTATTTTTTAATGGCCGACAACTTGATAAGATTTCCATTAATAATGCAAGTCAAATATAGACACTTAGATATGTAGTATTAACACTAGTATTATATTAAGTATGTAGTATTAACAGTAAAAACAGTAAATACAGTAAAATTAAGTATGATAATAATATAAGTAAATATAATACCAAATAAAATATAATATATAATACTTTATCTATAATATAATACGTAGGTATTTAATATATAGTAGTATGAATATATTATAATAAGTAGTATGAATATATGGTAGTATGAATATATTATAACAAGTAGTATGAATATATGGTAGTATGAATATATTATAATAAGTAGTATGAATATATTATAGTATGAATATATTATATATATATGGCGGTATGTAGATATATAATAAGTAGTAGGTAGATATAGTATATAAATATAATATAAAGTAATAGTAGGTAGATATAGTATATAATATAAAGTAATAAGTAGGTAGTATTATAATAATGACTATATATTTTAGAAGTCAAATACAATATGAATATAATATAATTTAGTAGTATGGGTAAAGTATGGCAAAATATGGCAAGTGGTTCCGTGTTTATGCTTTGTTTCAAATATTTTGTAAATCCTACTCAGTACTCCCTCTCTCATTTAGTTAAATCATGCTAATTTATGACTTAATTGCCTATTTTCCCCAGGTTTTACTTTTATTTTTTATTTTTTATTTTTGTTTTCGTTTTTTATTTACCCAGTTTATCTCTTCTTCTTAACCTGTGTTCTTAACAACTTCATCTTTAACCACACCCCGGATATAAATACTGGCAACAAATTCATCCTTTCATCAAGCGGACTGTAAAAGCCAAGAATCCTAGGAATTTACAGGTTAATCCAGTCGTTATTAAGAAGTTAAGAAGCTAACCATATACTTAGGGTAATTCTTTAACACATATACAAAAATTTACATAACTTTAACAGCTTAACATAAAAAGATAACATATTTTTGGGGGGAAATTTCGGGAAATAAGCATCATAAAAACTTACATGATTAACGGAGAGAGGTTTCCCTTTCGGGAACCCCCGAAGGACTTTGAAAAACTTTCAAAAACTTTAAAACTAAAACACACTTATTATTATTTCGCAAACTTTAATATACAAGGGAGGATTTTTGGTACATAGAGGAATAGGGAGGAAAGTAGGTTGGAGATTTTCTTAACTTTTCCTTTCGTCTGTTTTTTCAATATGTTTCCTTCTCTTTTCCTACTGTCTTATATAGAACTTTAGAAAAACTAAAAAAGACCAAATGACACTACTACGTGGCCTTAATTATTTTTTAATGGCCGACAACTTGATAAGATTCCCATTAATAATACAAGTTGGGTACTCATTGGGCTCCATCGTCACGTGCATCAATAAGTTCATCTTTAGACTTATATTACAGACTTAATTATTAAAGGGACGCGTGTTATGTCAACAGTTTTTCCCTCTTTTGGAGGGTAGTGATAAAGTGACAACACTCCCATTTTTACAGGACACGTAGTGGGCATTCCCACACCTACTTCTTTTGATAATATTCATACCCATGGATGTCTTGTCTTCTTGTGGCATTTATTTAGATGAATTGACATACCATACTTTGACTAACTCTTTTGCCCATATCTTTTTTGTCTTGTTCTTATCTTTTCTTGTGACATGATATGTCATTCTTGACTAACTTTTTTGCCCATGTCTTCTTGTCATTCATTTTGCATGTCAATTTCCATCTTACCGTCTTTTGCCATCTTATCTTCTTTTATTTTCTTAGTAACTTGTCTTTTGCAATTTTGTATGTTCTTTTTGTAGTTGGTATGGACTAGAAAAATGGTTAAGTGTCTAAATTGTGTAATGCAATAGTATCAAAACTCATGCCTGAGTCATCATCTTCATAAGGGTCTTGTGAGTCTTGAATAGTATTTATCTGTTCCTCGTTTGATAGTGAAGGACTGTGAATATTGTCTTCTGAGCCATTACTTGGACTAGGACTGTCTTTAATAATATGTTTGTCTTGGCTCTTGTCTTGAAAAAAAATTTCTAACGTTTGTTTAATTATTTTTTCTAATTTTTCATTTTTTTTCTTTTTCAAAGCTTCGTTTTATCTTAATAAGTCTTTCTAAAAATATTTAGGTAATCTCCTTCGTGAGGAAGAAGACTCCTCTATTTCACTTTTTGGCAAAGTGACAGCCATTAACGGATTTGATAAGTCTTTACCGGTCACCGTTTGAACCGGACTAGCTGTATCATGCTCTGATATAGTAGAGTTCTTAGCATTCAGAGGGGAATGCACACCCGTCTCATCCATTTTTAAGTGAGATGGAGAACTCATGTCTTCTTTCTGAGTTGTACTGTCTGTTCTTGGAGCATATTTACTTTGAAAAGTCTCGAGCTGTTTAACAAGTCTCATGTTTTCTTGGATAAGAATTTCATTTTTTGTATTGAGTCTTTTGAAACCCTCAGTCATGGAAGAGCAATGGTCACAAAATATTATTTTGTCTGAGTCTTTTTGGATATTGTATTGTGGTATTTGGTTTGGGCTTTGTCTAAGAGCTGGTGAAATATAATAATTTGGTCCAAGTATTCCTCTTGCATAGTCTAAAGCTTCAGTAACATTATTAAAACCTTTAAAAAGCGGATTTTTTATCCCATTTATAGAATCTACTAGTTCTATCCAAGTTTGGAAAACACCTTTAGTTTTGCCATGTATAACTACATAATATTTAAATTTATTGTCTCTATTTTTGTCTGAAAAATATTGACATAAGGCATTTGATGCAGCAATAAAATATTTAGTATCTTGTTTATTATAAGCTATCCATAGATTGTCTACTAAGCATTTTTTAGGTTTATCTAAATTACAGTCTGAATTTATTCTAAATGATAAATTGCAATTAGGGTATGCTATTAAATTAAACTTACCAAAATGGATTCTCTCTATCATGTCTGTTGTACTCTGAGGTCTAAATTTTTGTCTTTCTAATAAAGTCTGAGCATAAGTATCTGGCTGGGCGATGCCCTTGCCTTTATCTGCTGGCTGTTGGCCAGTTGGTCTCATCCTTGGTCTCATACTGAAATAGAAATTAGTTAGTTTTTAATTGTAGTCTACTTAATTTATCTGCTAAATCATTATCTTTTCCCTTAACGTATTCAAAAACTATATTATTATATATAGATATTATATCTATGAAATTTAATCATCTTCGTTTACTACTAACTTTTCTATTTATTTTTTCATGGAATTTAATTATTGCTTCGCAGTCTGTTCTTACTAATACTTCATTTTTGTTTAAAATGTATAACTTAAAACTATTTAATCCATATATTACAGCTAACACTTCTGCGTCTATACTACTCATATTACCTTTTTCTTTGTATTGTCCATTTTGGTAGGCGCATATTTTTTCTTCATTCTTTAGACTATATTTGTTTGGTCTTAATTTTAAGATGGCTCCCCATCCTAATTTACTATCATCTGTTTGGACTATTAAATAATCTGAATCTAGAGGTATTTGTAAGTCTGGTATATTTTTAACTTTATCCTTAATTTGTTGAACTAATTTAATGTCTTCTATATTAAAGTGTTTTTGTCCTTTACTACCTGTCTTTGCATATAATAGACCTGCTATTTTTCCTAAGTCTTAAATAAAATTTCTCGCATAATTTGCTAATCCTAAAAATTTTTGTAATTCTTTTGTATTATCTAGCTTATCTGGCATGTCTAATACTTTTTTAGCTATATGTGGTTGTAATTTCACCTTTCCTTCTCCTAAAGTTACTCCTAGGAAATTTACATATGTTTTACATAATTCCATTTTCTTTTTACTAATCATTATTCCATATTTTACAAATAGTCTAAATACTATCTGTAAATGTCCTAAATGTTCGTACATGTCTTTACTAAATACTAGAATATCATCTACGTTTACTAATACAAAATTTTTATATTCTCCAAACATGCCATCCATTTTTCTTTGGAAGATAGGCGGAGCTGTTTTTAAACCGAAAGGTATGGCTAACCACTCAAAATGTCCTTCAGGACAAGTGAAAGCTGTCCATTCTATGCTTTCCGGATGCATTTTTACCTGCCAGTATCCTTATTTACAGTCGAATTTACTAAATATCTTTTTACCTTGTATTCTATTAATCAACTCATTTTTATCGGGTAATTTATATGCATCTGTTCTAGTATTGTCATTTAACCTTTTGTAATTTATTACCATACGAGCTTTTTCTCGTATTTGTTCACTATGATTTCTAACCATAAAAGCTGCTGATTTATGTCTAGATGTAGATCTTCGTATTACTTCTAATTTTAATAATTCTTTAATCTGTTTACTGAATTCTTCTGTGTCTTCATTATTTGCTTCTATAGTTGCTGTCTTTATTGTATATTCCGGGTTTATTATATCTAATTTACACATAATTTTACTACTTCCCCAAGGTATTAAAGATTTTTCTCCTATTATTTCCATTTCATCTAATATTGCTATTATATTTTCTAAGTCTTTAGGATGTTTTATTGTTCCTATAGTATTTATTCCCTTTTGAAAATTGTAAAATTTTGTTTCTATGTTTATTAAAGTATAATCTTTTTCTAGGTCTTCTATGTATGTATTTTCTATATTTTCTTCTTGTTCTTCTTCATATAGATTTTTTAAAGAACAACTACCATTATTGCCACAGTCATCACAGCATGGCGTTGCCGTCTTAATGTTTACTAACTTATCTTTTTTAATCAGTTCTTTGGTAGGTATTTTATCAGTTTGTACTGGAGTATATGTTGTATTTCTAAATAACATTATTCCGTCTCTAGAAAATAGACAACTTCCGTTATTCTGTATAAGAAACTGTAAACATAGTACTAAGTTAGTTTTAATATTAAGATCTCTTACTAATATTTTATACATATTATATATTGGTTTATAGAATTCGTTACAAGTATTTATAAAACTTATTTGTGCTTTTTCTATATATTGGTCGTAAAAATTATACGTTCCATCCATTTGTATTGCTTGTATAGGTTCTTTAAAATTTTTTAAAGTTGATATTAAATTATGTGGCAGTATCTTTTTATTAAGGAGGCAACTAGTGCATCCCGTGTCTACTAACGCTAAAGTTTCTATTTTTATATCTTTTATTTTTATTCTTACTAGTATTTTTATTGTACCAAAATTTTTATCTTCATTGCATATAAAACTAGTATTATTTTCTTCAATATTCATTAATTCACTTTCTATTTTATCTAAATGTATTGTACCTTGTGATTGTATATTATCTATATCTACTTTTTGTTTTCCTTTTTCTATTGTAATTAGTCTTTGTTCTAAATCATTCATTCTAGTTTCTAAAGTTATTAGTCTTATATTAGTAGCATGGTCTTTTGTTTGAACTTGTTCTTGTTTTTTGGCTACTTGTTGTTTTAATTTATTTTCTATACAACTTATACATGCTTCCATATAACAGTTTTAACATTTAGCTCTATTTATTTTACTAGGATACCATTTACATATACTACATTGATTGCTATCTATTCCTTTTTGTCTTTCAAATTCATGATTACAATCTTGACATATGTTCATCATTGTATAATTTAAATCTTCTTCTTTTAGTTTTAATTTTTCTAATCCTATTTCATTAATTAAATTATCATCTTCTGAATTAGATGTGTCAGTTTGAGTATTTATTTCTTCTATATCTATGCTTACTACTGAGTATATACTTTCTGTGTCTGACATGTATTCATCTACATTCAATAATGTTTCTTGAAAATCTTCTATTAATTGAGAATTTCTAGTCTTTATATTATTCCTTTTAGGACATGTATTTGCTAAGTGTTCTATACTTCCACAAGTATAACATTCTAATTTATTTTTATAATTCCTATCATTTCTATATTTTCTAACATGTCCATCTCTATTTAAATATGGCTTTCTAGCTGAAGATTTTCTTAAGAAATATTTTTTTATGTCTATAGGGTCTTTGGTTATATCCAACTCTTCTTTTATATTTTCTTGTTTTACTCGGTTCTTTATCATAACTTTGGGTAGTGTATATCATTGCCTTGCAAAAGCCCATTTCATTTTGTTTTAATTGTTTTTGTATTTGTATATTTGTACATTTTTCTGTTAATATTTTCATTATATGATTTATTTTTTGTCCTATAGACCATAAAAGTGTAGGGTCTTGCACCACTCATTCTCTTTTATACCATCTTTCTTCTATTTCTCGTCCTAATGCTCCTGGCAACTTATTAAATAACTTTTTTCCTAATTCTTCATTAAATGTATTTCCACTAATAGTACAATAGTAAAAATAGTTTTTAAGAAAACTCTTTATATGTATCCAATTAGATATACTTAACTGTTCTAATTTTATTAGAGCATTTCTTTGTAATGTCACTAATCCACTATTTGGGTCTTCTCCTGTTAATAATACATGTATTTTATTAGTGAAATTATATGGGTTTGGTCCTATTTCTATTAGTGCTTGGAATTCTTGTGGAAAAGTTTGTTTATAAGATTCCCATACTGCTTTACAAGATTCTCCTAAAAATGTCTCTAAATATCTATACATAGTCTCAGCATCAGTTTCTTGATAATTTTTAATGAAATCTGCTACCACTATTTCTTTCCATAAGTCTATTACCGCATTCCACATTTGCGGATCATGTGCTGCTATGTTTAATATTTTTCCTTTATTTCCTCCTTCTTGTAGTATAATAGGTTCTTCTATAGGCATTCTTTTTCCTGCTGGTCTAATATTATCTTTTATTTCTTGATCATGTCTAACCCATGATTTTCTAGGTAAATTACCTGTACTATAGTTAATATTTGGGGCTGTTGTTGTTCTTTGGAACGGACTTGCACTATGAGAGCCAGTTGCTTCTTCCATTAATTCTTTGTAACTAGTTATGGATAAGATTTCTTCATTTTCTTTATTTATGTCTTCTAACTCATTTGCCCTATATGCTAAATTATCATCTCTTTCTTGACATATTCTAAAATGTTCTATTGTTTCCATTATATCCATTTTACCTTTTTTACATCCTCTACATTTAAAAACTGTATTGTTATTATCTTGGTATTGTCTTTTTGCTTCTTCTATAGCTCTTTCTACCTCGTATCCTTCTTGTATTAATTCTATATTCATAAATTCCTCTTGTTCTGTTTCTACGGTACTTTCAGTTTCATTATCATCTAATTCTTTTTGACTTGTGTAGTTATAGTCTGTAAACCTAATAGATGTCTCTCCTTTTGAGCTGGTATACATTAAGTGTTGTTCTGGAGCCAATACTTTGGGTTTACTTAGTTTATCTAGATTCCATTCTAATCCTGCATACTCTTCTGGGTTTATTTTTATTGGTTTAATTAATTTTATTCCTTTATTACCCATTATTTCTACTACATCATTTACGTGGAGTTTAAATTTTGTGTTACTACTTAAAGTCATTTTCCCTATAAAACCTATACACATTAATAAATTATTTCCATTACTCATTTCTTCATATCCTTTAGTTTAGATTCATATTTTAATATGTTTTCCAAATTATTTTAGATTAATTAAAAAGTCTGGACTAATATAAACAATTCCTCAATTGTTTGTCATGTCTACTTCGGTTAGGCCAATTATGGATTTTTTTAAATTTGACCATCTATCATCGTATAATACAATTAGAACTTTAGATCCTAAATTCTTTCTAGTTAATCCTTTTATTCCTACAATTATTAATCCCATATGCATTAACATACTTTTTGGGATTTTTGACCGTCTTTATGAAAGCTGGGTTTACTAAATTTAGGTTTGCAAAGTCTTCTCCTATTGTTGATATCTGTTCTTCTCTATAGTGTCTGTATAATTGATTATCTTTAGAGAAATGTTTTACATTATATAATGTCTTAGAATTTAATAATTTAAGTTGATTTTGTTGGAAAATTTGCAAATCTCTATCTATGTCTATGCTTTCATTTAATTCTTGATTTTCTTTTATATTTGATTGCCTTTTAGATAACATTCTAGAAATTATATTATTGCCTATTCTATTTTCTGAGAAGTTGGGTCTGCTATCTTGGACTGTTCGCCTATTTGAAAGAAAGTCCATTGTTGAGGTTTTCTAGTTAATTTATGTTTTTCTGGTTTAGGTGTTATTTCTACTTTCTTAAGTTGAGAAATTAATTCATCTATTTCTGTATTATTTTTATGAGTTTGTTCAGGTTGTTTTTCTTTTAATATTTTATCTATTTTTATGTTTAATTCTATTAGTAAGGCTATTATTGTATTATTTTGTTTAAGGATTACTTTGTTTGTTTGGCTTGACGGCGTATGACTGGAATATCCTATAGGCTCTTGATGGAATTTGGTTGTATATTCTAATGTTTTTTTATAATTTATGTCTTCTTCACTCATGAAACTGAGATCTTTTCTAGTCTTATAATTATTTCTTTTAAATAACTAATTTCAGTATTTATTTTTTCTACTTGTTCAATGATTTTTGTTACTACTTGAGTATTTTTAATTTCTAATTCTTTAGGTTTTTCTATTATAGTTTTTACCAATTTTTCTATTTCTATTTTAGTAGGTATTTTTTCTAAATTAAATTTTGTATTTAGATATTGGATTTTTCTATCTATTTCTAGTTTTTGTGCTTTTAAGAAGTCTAAATTCTTTTCTAATTTATCTAATATTTTAAATTGCTTATTTTGTACTACTTCTATAGTTTCTAAAAGTCTTATTATAGTTTGATCTTTTTGTTGAGTTTTTTCGCTAAGATTTATTATTAGATCTATTAAAGTATTATATTGTTTATCTGCAGAATGTAATATATGTTCTCCGTCAGTAAAATTACACTTTAAAATACTATTTTTGGGTAGTGATCTATATTTCTTTTCTGGGAGTATTCTTAAATCTAAATATTCTAATTGTTTTAGAGAATCTATTTTTCTATCCTATAGAACTTCTAATTGGACATATTAGTTTGTAGTAATTTATCCTATTATTAGTATATTTAATATTTAATTTTATGTGATTAATTTCTTTTATTACTTTAGCTTTTTCTTTATTCAAAAAATCTATTGTATAAGTTTTAGGTATCTCTTTGTTAGCTAATTCTTCTTTTGACCAGATTAAAAATTCACTTATTTGTTCTTTTTCTAACTCTTCTTCTATCCAGGTTAAAAATTCTATTAATCTTTTTAGATTATGTTTAAGCTCAAACCTATATTGTATTTCTTTGTGAAGCCAACTATATCTTAATCTTATTCTTTTGATTTATTCTAGAGGCATGTATATTATCCGAATTGTATTTTGTTAAGTGTTTTCTTATATATTTTTATTCTTCTTTCAGAGTTTATAACTTGTCTTATAGTATATTATAATTCTCTATTTAGGTATTTTATATTTTGGTCTGATTCTTCTAGTAATAATTGTTGTTTTATTTCTAATTCTCTGTATAAAAGATATGTTTTATGGTATTTTTCTTCTATAAGCTACATAGTTAGTTGTCTATAGCTTCTAGCTATTGTTTGCATTAATTATCCTAACAAAATTGCTTCCTTTTTTAAATTTTTATTTATCCAATTTATTCTTGTATTACACCAGTTTATGTCACTATAGTAGCCTTGTATTTCCCACCTTATATTATTTATGAATTCCGAATCTAATATGTTGTCCAAATCTTTAGTAGTCTTAATATTATATTTATTTTCTATCTGTTTCTTCTTTGCTACAACTACTCTGATTATGCGAAACTCATTATTAGGAAAACATATTAGAAATTTAGTAGCTAGAAAAAGTTTTATAGAAAAATACATAAAACTTAGTAAAGAATATAGAGATCAACTTAGAGATATACTTAACAGGATAAATTTTTTTGAAAAGACTCATAAGATAATACATCCGGTAAAGTACGAAGTAGCAGTTGAGTGGCAACAAATAATAGTAAATATTAATAAAGCTAAGCAAGAAATAGAAGATATAAATTATAATTTATCCAGACTACCTTTAGGTTAAGGTGTTGAGTTACATTTGAATATATAACTAAAGGAATTAAAAAACTAATAAATAAACATAGCTAGTCTTAAAGATATAGAGTTTTTAGATTTAAAGATACCTTTAGAAATGAAATATAGAAGGCTAAAAGACAGTTCATTAATTAGGTGTAATTTTCAGACAGGAGAACATTCACTACACGGAGATAATCCCCAGCTAAATTTTAATACAGATTTATTAATAGTACTAGGAGAAAATTTGCAAAAAGAACATCTAAAAATTATAACTACATTAGAAAAAGTAGAAACAATATTAGAAAGACAAGAAAAACATATTCATAATTTAGAACAAAATATTAATTTCTTAAAAAACCAACAAGACGAGTTAAAACATAAAGTAGTAATAAATCCTATTAATTTCCAACAAGAAATTTCAGAGATAAGAAAAACAGTAAAAGAAATTAAAGATATTACTCTTTCATGAATGATCCTTTATATCAGACAATATTAAAAAGATCAGAACAAATTCAAAAATTACCAGAAGGTTTATCAGAACATCAACCTCAGAGTAAAACAGACCAAGTAATTATAAAACAAAATAATACTATAATACTTTTATTAATAGAATTAAATAACAAAATAGAAAAAATACTCAGCAAAGAAACAACAGAACTTAAAGACACAAATATTGACGAGTTAGTTAGTCAGTTAAAGAAAATAGAAATAACCCCTCAAAAAGACAGACCTATAAAATTAAAGCAATCATGGAAATTTTTCCAAGTAGGAGACGAAAAAACCAAAGAAGTAGCCATTCCCAAGACAAATTAGGAAGTACTTTTTTAAACAGAATAATGAGTTCTAGACAATCTAATAATACTAAACAACTAGAAGAAGTTATAGATATAGATAAAGACATAGAAATATTTCAACAAAATCAGCTTAAATTATTAAATCCAAAAGTATTATATCAAACTCAAAGATTCGAATCAAAAGAACAACTATATAGACACTATAGAGAAGAACAGTTAAGTATTTTAAGTGATAATAAACAAAGTATAGGATTAATAGAAAAGGAATCATTAACCAAACTAAAACAGACAAATATGACTCTTATGCATCTAGGATTAATAGTAATAGGTTTAAAAGGTTTAACACGGAAAAATTTAGGAACTAAAGTTTTAATTACCCTTTATGATGATAGGTTTACAGATCCAAAAAAGTCAATAATAGGTTTAACAGAAGTAGATATGTCAAATAATGGAGGAATATTTTACTGTAGCCCAGATTTTATGATAAACGTAAATGATTTTGGTAAATACATTAAAATAGGATTCCAGACCAAAGGATATGAAGACATGATAAGTGGTAATAATTTATTAGCATGTGTAGGATTCATTGGCAAATTAACTAATATTAGTAATACAAAATTTAAGATTAACATAGATGATGCTGTAGGATTAATGGGAAATAAAGGTATTCGATTAATGAAACCATTTAAAATAGACCCTCAGACGTATGCAGGTCTAGATTGGACTATAGAAAAACCAAAAGAAACAGATATTTTTAAACCATCAGACCATATGATGTATATTAATACCAAAGGAGAAACTTCAATTAGATTTACATATTATAAATATACCATTCAAAAAGAAGAAGAAGAAGAAGAAGAAGAAATACCAGAAAAAACAGAATTTATGAATATATATATACAAGAAACTGAAGAAAATGATGTAGATACACAAATACAAGAAGCTCATACAAAATATAATAATAATATTAATTTAGTCTTTAAATGTAAAGGATGTAAAAAAGGACAATTAAAAATAATAGAAGTAGAATCTCATTTTAAAAATTGTAATTTAAGGCAAGATAATTATAAGTATAGATTCTTAGAAAGTAGTGAAGATGAAGATAATAAATATCAGTTAGATTCAATTTCAGAAGATTTTAATGATAATATATCTTTAAAAAGTCACAAAGAATTTATGGAATCAGGATCAACTAGTAGCCTTTTTCAAAAAACTACTCAGACTTATACAGATGACATACCCATTGGAAATGTTCCAAGAAAAAGAGTTTATAGATTAAATCCCGAGACTCAACCAACAAACCCAATAAGACCAGTAGGAAAACAAAGACCCATAGAAGAACCTATTAGATTACAAGAAGGAGGCAATAAAGGCAAAATATTAAATATAGCAGCACATGACCCACAATCATGAAATTCCGTAATAGATGTATGGAAAGGAATAGTAGTAGCAGACTATATAAAAAATTATCTAGAAAGCGATCACGAGAAACCATGTACAGATATTTAGAAACATTTTTAGGAGAGTCAACTAAAGCTTTATGGGAAGCATATAAGGTTAATTTTCCGCAAGAATTTCAGACATTAATAGCTTTAGGAGCAAATCCATATAATTTTACTAATAAAGTACATAGTTTAATAACAGGCGAAGATCCAAATAGTGGATTTTTAGTATTACAAAAGGAAGCATTAATACATTTAGAACAAATAAGCATAACTAACTGGAAATATATAAAAGAATTTCTAAACGAGTATTTCTATTATTGTAGCATAAGTGGAAACGCGTTTGATCAATATTTAGGAAAGAAATTACTTAATAAATTACCAGGAGCATTAGGAAGAGAAATAGAAGACCGATGGAATAAAAGAGAAGGAGTAGTACAAAATCCAGATGGAAAATGGTCGATAGGACATATAGTTATACACATCATAGAGGTATTAAGAGAAAAATGTACAAATATACAAATACAAAGACAGTTAAAAAGAGGTGAAACTAATTTCTGCCAGACTATTTATACAACCCAGAATTATGATGATAAATACTACAAAAATAGACCAAGATATGAAAAGAACTACAAAAGAAAATACTATCCTAAAAAGAAATACTATCTTAGAAAATCCTCTGCTAGAAAACCATACCTGAATAAAGATAAACATGTAAGAAAATTTAATACACAGAGAAATTATAAAAATATTTTAGAATGCTTTACATGTGTTAGTTCAAACCATTTAGCAAATACATGCCCACGAAGAAATAATGCTAGAGATAGAAATTCACAATTAATAGAAGAATTAAATGAGACTTTAATAAATGTAGACGAATATATGTCAGACAATGAAAGCATCTATTCTATATGTAGTTTTGAAGCAGTAGAAAAAGAAGAAATAGATGAAGAAGTAGACAAATTTATTAATACATTAGGAATAGAAGATAATTTTGAAATACTAGACAATAATGACATTACCTCTTTTATGAATATTCACTTTACCTCTTTAATGAATACTCTAGATCAGACATCTATAAATTGTAAACATAATTTTGAAGAACATAAAGGTATAGATAGCAATCAGTGTTTTATATGTAGATGGTATCCAAGTAAGAATAAAAGAGCTAAATGTAGTAAGTGTTATGTAGAAGGATGTATAGATTGCATAAAAAACAAATTACCAAATAGTATATTTAAATCTGAAAGGCTAGTCATCCCAGAATCAATTCCTCAAAACCTAGAAGAAGAACCTCTAACACAAATAGTTCAAAGACTCAGAGACAAAATGACAGAAATAGATATGAGGTTTACCAATAAAGGAATAGAATTAGAACAGAGAATAGAAAAACTAGAAAAAGGAAAAAGAATGATAAATCTTGAACATGAAGAAGAATTAATGAATACTACAGAAAACTTTAAAGAATTAATTTGTAATGAAGATAAAAACATTAGTACTATTCAAGTTTTAGTTAGACTAACTATAGGAAATTATGAAGTAGAAACAAAGGCCATAATAGACTTAGGATGTACAAAAAGTATAATTAATAGTAAAATTATACCAGAACATTTAGTTAAGAAAATGGTACCCCAAGAATCCATGCAAATGGATGGAAGTTTCAATAGTTATAATAAATACATACCCCATAGTACGATAAGTTTTATAAATACATGTGGAGTGTTTTATAAACCTAGTTATAAATTAGAACAAATATGGGTACGAGAATTAAAAATTAGAACAGATTTAGTATTAGGTTTAGATTTTTTACTAGGAAGAAATGGAAGTTGTTTATTAACTAGAGACGGAATTTTTCTTTCTAAAGAAACCACTTATACCCCAGTAGATCTAGAAAAACGACCAACTCAAGCTAGACATAAACTAGATAAGACATCAAACCTTAAAATCATAGAAATAAAAGATAAAATATGTAGTAAAGGAGACAAATGCACATGTAATTAATTAATACAAGAACAAATTAATGAAATTAAAGAAGACCAAATACCAGAAGAATATAGTTTAATAGAAATAAATACTTATTTTTATAATTTTCAGAAAGGAATTCAGCAAATAGGAATAATTAGACATCAAGAAGATTTAGATAAAGTAATACAGTTGTTAGATAAAATAGAAATAATAGGAGAAAAACCTCTAACCCATTGGAAGACAAATCAGATTATATGTAAATTAGAAATAAAAAATAAGAAATTTACCATTAAGACAGCACCAATAGAAGCCACAAATCAAGACTTAGAAGATTTTAAAGTACAGATAAAGGAATTACTAGAGTTAGGAGTGATTAGAAAATCAATATCCAGACATAGATCAACTGCTTTCATGGTTAGAAACCATAGTGAGCAAGTTAGAGGAAAGGCCAGAATGGTCATAAATTATAAAAGACTTAATGATAATACCGAAATGGATGGATATAAATTACCAAACAAAACAGAATTAATAAATAGAATACAAGGAAGAAAAGTTTTTAGTAAGTTTGATTGTAAATCAGGCTATTGGCAAGTCAAGATGCATCCAGACAGTATTGAGTGGACGGCTTTTTACTGTCCTGAAGAACATTTCGAATGGTTGGTAATGCCATTTGGACTAAAAACTGCCCCACCAATTTTCCAACGAAAGATGGATGATATTTTTGGAAATTATAAACATTTTGTTTTAGTTTATATAGATGATATTTTAGTCTTTAGTAACAATATGCAGGAACATTTGGGACATCTGCAAAAAGTATTTAATTTATTTTTAGAAAATGGTTTAATAATAAGTAAGAAGAAAATGGAATTATGTAAGACTTATATAAATTTCTTAGGTATAACTATAGGGGAAGGAAAAATAAAATTACAACCCCATATAGCAAAAAAGATATTAGAAATGCCAGATAGACTAGAAAAGACTAAAGAATTACAAAATTTTTTAGGAATGTTAAATTATGCTAGACATTTTATTAAAGATTTAGGAAAAGTCGCAGGACCTCTATACGCCAAAACTGGCTCTACAGGACAAAAATATTTTAATACAGAAGATATTAAATTAGTTAAAAAATTAAAAGACATGGTCAGAAATATTCCAGACTTAGAACTACCTCTAGAAACATATTATTTAATTATAGAAACAGATGATTGTGATTTAGGTTGGGGAGCAATACTCAAAGCGAGACCCAATAAATATAGTACTAAAAAAGAAGAAAAGATATGTGCTTATAATAGCGGTCAATACAAAGAGAAGGGTCAGAGAAGTAGTATAGATTCTGAAGTTTTAGCCGTAATATACGGTTTAAATAGCTTTAAAATTTATATTATTAATAAACCCAAAATATTAGTTAGGACAGATTGAGAAGCGATAGTAAAATTTTATCAGAAGATTGCAGGAAAGCATAGTAGTACAAGACGATGGTTAAATTTCATAAATGAAACATCAATTTATAACTTGAAATTTGAACATATTAAAGGAATAGATAATATTTTAGCAGATCAATTAAGTAGATTAAATTTAAAAGTTTGATTAAGAAAAGTATAAAACTAATATTTTTCATTTTTTAGCATGTATGCAGGAAAAGACAAAGGCAAAAAGCCAGCAGACTCATCTTCAGACTCTTACTTACAAGCATTCCTCAGACAAACTCATTTCACACCACTAAGTGGTCCGGACGGTCTAAGAAACAAAATGTTTGATAGACTGTTTTTTGGAACACAAAGTCTAATTGCTTACCCAGACTCAAATTTAACGTTTAGACAAAAAACAGGATCTATTATCGATAGAACACAAAAGTGTCTACTTGACAATTTGTGGATCTCGTATAATAAGAATCCAAGAGACAATGCTTATTTCATTTCTGTTTTAAATTCGCTAACTCATTATTTTACAGAAAGAAATCAAGAGAAAAATTTTAAATTTTATACAGTGACCAGAGGAAAAAAGACAGGTGTTTTTCAGACATGGAAACAAGTGGTTGAGGTGATTACAGATTACCCTGTGCCAATATACAAAGGTTTCAATAATTTCCAAGAAGCTTTAGAATTTGCTAGAAAAAATATAGGTCCAAATTTCTTTATTACCCCAGAATTAAAGAATGCTAGCCAAAATATTCCATACATAATCCCAGACAACAAATGTCAAATTAATTTTTGTGACCATTGTGAGACCATGACAAGAGCTTTTCAGAAACTCAATCAAAATAATGACACATTAACCAAAGACAACCAAAAGTTGTTAAGACAAAACCAAATTTTGCAAGACCAAATTTATATTCTCCAGGACACTCTAAAACAAACCCAAATTTCCTCTCAGAATTCGAGTTCTCCATCTCCAAAAATGGATGAGACGGGTTTACATTCCCCTCTGAATGTAAATAAATCCACTGCACTGGATAAAAGTGTAGCTAGTCCGGTTCAAACGGCAACCGGTAAAGACATATCAAGTCCGTTGATGGCTGACACTTTGCCAAAAAGTGTAAGAAGATTACCGTCAAGTTTCAAATTACAGACCCCTAATAAAGACAAAGAAGCTAGTTCCAGTTCCAGGCCAGTAAAAGGTTTCAGATTAAACAAAAGAACTACTAAAAAAGATGTTAAAGATTTTCGAAAAATTATTGGAGATACAGTTAGACAATTTTTACAGAAAGACCGTAAAGAGATGAATAATCCTAATCCAAGTCCAGAAGATCAGTCAGATAATGATATGTTAGAACAGTTATACGGTGGAAATTTTGCTCAAGACCCAAATGAAGACGATGATTCCGGGATGTCATTTGATAGCACCGCCCTACATAATTTAGACACATAATAATGAATAAAGAGATTAATATAAGTAAGATACTAGTGCTAAATACTAGAAGACAAAGTTGAAAAGAAGACTATAAAGATATTCAGAAATAATGCATAAAGGAAGATGCCAAGACAAGCACTACACGACAAAAGGAAAAGTGATAAACGAAAAGCATCGGATGCTAATGGAAGAAAGAAAAGAATCACAAGGACAACAATTTCAAAAGACCATGTGACGATGGGGCCCAGAGCGCACCCGGCAGGCTGAAGTTGATGTTTTTGGAATCTTTTTATAATTTCATTTCAAATCTGGGGCTCAAATCCGACTTTCAGATTCTATAAATACCCTCATTCTATGTAAATACAAGCAGAGTGAAAAAGAGAGAGAGGTGTGAGATATTTTTAAGTAGTAAGAGTTTTTCTTTGAGTGTTCTTTGTGAAGAAGTCTTTCATATAAAAAAAAAAAAAACAAAAAAAAAAGAGTGTGTATATAAAGGTTTGAGTGTGGAATTTTTCCAGCTTTTTTAGGAGCAGTTCGGGGACTCCCGAAAGGGAAACCTATCTAAGTATTTCATGTAAGATCTATCTCTCTCAGTATTGTAAATTATTTTTATGAAAAATTATGTTTATATGCATGTTAATATGTGTTAATTAAACTTTTATAAGCATTTCCTTAATTATTAAGTTATCCAAAGTAGTGGTTATCCTCTTAACTGTATAACATCCTCCATGGATTAGTTTGTAAATTCCTAGGAACCAAAATGACATCATTAAGGCAAGAAGTCGTTGGTATGTCTAAAATCCAGGGTGGAGCTAAAGACGATGGATGTTATGCTAAAGGTTAAGAAGAAGAGATGAACAGGATAAACTAGTAATTTAAGGAAATGTTTTGAATTTGATTAACTTCATGAAAAAATTATTAAACTTTTCTTAGTAGTTGTTCTCTTCTTAAGTTGTATAATATCCCCTATGGATCAGCCTGTAAATTCCTAAGAACAAGATATCTGGGGTGTGGCTGGAGACGCTGGATATTATGCTAAAGGCTAAGAAGAAGATACGAACAGGCAGATGAGATAATCAATCAGAAGTTAAAAAAAAAAAGTATAATTAAGAGAGAGAGTCGATCAAAACATGAAATAGTATTAGATTAGGGAGTACTGAGTAGGATTTTACAACCATAAGAAAGAAAACCCTCAAAAATATCAACTATTTTTACATTATAACATTCTATATTGAAAATTACCAGAAGGTTTATCAGAACATCAACCTCAGAGTAAAACAGACCAAGTAATTATAAAACAAAATAATAATATAATACTTTTATTAATAGAATTAAATAACAAAATAGAAAAAATACTCAACAAAGAAACAGCAGAACTTAAAGACACAAATATTGACGAGTTAGTTAGTCAGTTAAAGAAAATAGAAATAACCCCTCAAAAAGACAGACCTATAAAATTAAAGCAATCATGGAAATTTTTCCAAGTAGGAGACGAAAAAACCAAAGAAGTAGCCATTCCCAAGACAAATTAGGAAGTACTTTTTTAAACAGAATAATGAGTTCTAGACAATCTAATAATACTAAACAACTAGAAGAAGTTATAGATATAGATAAAGACATAGAAATATTTCAACAAAATCAGCTTAAATTATTAAATCCAAAAGTATTATATCAAACTCAAAGATTCGAATCAAAAGAACAACTATATAGACACTATAGAAGAAACGATTAAATATTTTAAGTGATAATAAACAAAGTATAGGATTAATAGAAAAGGAATCATTAACCAAACTAAAACAGACAAATATGACTCTTATGCATCTAGGATTAATAGTAATAGGTTTAAAAGGTTTAACACGGAAAAATTTAGAAACTAAAGTTTTAATTACCCTTTATGATGATAGGTTTACAGATCCAAAAAAGTCAATAATAGTCCCCAAACGTTTGCTTCTCCCTTTCTCCAAAACTTTTCCTTCACAAAAACGGTTTCCTCCTTCCCCATGCCCCCTTCGTCCTCTCTCATCAATCTCCCATCACTCTTTCTTATCAAGAGCGGCCATGAACCGCCGGAAAACAACAATATCTGGCGATCTTCAACTACGCTCCTCCGCCGTCCATCAATCACAACCCCTTCCTATCAACTTTATATCATTTCCATCCCTTTTTTTCTGATCAAGGCAGGCCTAGAAATCTCGGCCACCATTATTACTATGCTTGAAATGGTGAGGAATACAAAAAACCATAAGATTTTAGTTCGTCTTACCTTTAATCTAATGGGTTTGAGAGTGGAAGCCTCCCCCCAAATTAACTATAAAAAGAGGCTTTGGTTCTTATTCGAAGATCATTCAAAAATCATTCGGAAAATCAGAAGCAAAAATCCCAGAAAACTATCTCAAAAACATAAAAAAAAAACATCCAAGAACGGATCAAAATCCGAGAACAATCCAAAAATCAGAGAATCAGCAAAGAACAAAGAAAAATCATCCGAGAGTCAGCTAAATTGTTTCTCTTTTCATTGGGTTTGTACATCTCGAGTTTGAGTCCAGAAAAGGAGTTTGGATTCGGAATCCTTGACGTCAAAGCCCATGTTTGCTGCCCCCAAAAAGGTACACTGCCTCGCTCATTTAGATTATTTTTTCCATCCATCGTCTTGTATGAAGCTTTGTTTTTCTTCCATCGTTTTGTACTCTTCCAGCTATTTTTCATAGTTCTCTACATTCTTACTGTTTGAATGTATGGTAATCCTTTGCTGACTGATTGTTTGTTGTTGCTATTGTAATATTGAACGTTCATTTTTGTTTAATCCTCCGAGTTAAATAGGTATTGAAATCTGTCTCATTATATTTCAGTTAAAAAAATTAGTTTATAACATGTTCAAAGAAGTTATTAGTATATCATTCACTAAGAAAATGTTATTCTTTTCTTAATTCATCCCACTTTAGCCGCAAATGGTAGGATTTTAAGGTACCTTAGTTCCGCCCTAGCCGCCGTCAAACTAAAAGTGTGAAGATCCGGTGGCAATGACTACCAAATCTCCCGGTCAACCCCCCACTGGGGTTGATCTAGATTTAAGGGAAAGAGAGCCAGCTTCTAAACTAGATTTTTTAGCCGGCGTACGACCATCAAGGAAAGCTAATGCGACTGTTTTGAAACCTATTGTGTATTTGCATGGTGAACCAAGAATTGTGTGGGAGGAGGAAGAGGTTGAACAAATTATCATGAAGGAAAATTTAGAGTATGTAGTGATAGGAAAATTTTCCTATGGCTGGCCTGAGATTCAAGATTTAAGAAAATTAATTCCGAAACAATGCGAGTTGAAAGGTGAATGCAACATAGGATTGTTAAGAAATAGACATATACTGATAAGGGCATCGTGCTTGGAGACTACGTGAATCTTTTATCACAGCCGACTTTTTACATATTGCATCATGGGTGGACATATCCAATGCGAACTTTGAAGTGGGAGCCAATGTTCGATCCGGGGGAGGAAACATCAACGGCCGTGGCATGGATTTCTTTTCGATCACTACCTCCAAACTTCTTTGTGAAGGAGGCAGTTTTTTCATTAGCAGGTGCAGTTGGAAAGCCTTTACAGGTTTATCTAGCAACAAGGAATCAGACCCGACCTAGTTGTGCATGGGTGAAGGTGGAGGTTGATCTATTACATGAATTTCCTAAAATAATAAATGTAGGGATGCGAAAGCAATCAGGGAAGGTTACGGAGAAATGATTCACAATAAGATTGATCATGTACCAAAAATATTGCAAAACTTGTAAGATTCAGGGACATGATGAGGAGCAATGTTTTGTGCTATATTCGAATTTATATCCAAAGGAAAACGTAGGGAAGGAAGATGAGATGGAGAAGGGGGAAGGAAAAAAGGGAGAATGCTCAAGGAAAGGGGAAAATCCAGAGGAAGGGTCATGATGTAGGAAAAGAAAGTGAAGAATTTAAGATTCATACAAATAGAAGGGGTGTAGGAGGGGTTGGACAGGGGGGAGGAAAACCAGAACAGATATGGCATAAGAAAAATAATCAACATGATAAAGAAGGCGCTGAATGATCAGGAGGAATGTGGGGAGACACAGGATGGGTAAAAGGTAAGGGTGGAGGGGATAGAAACGAAAAAATGGGTCAAGGAAGTGTTCCATAAAACAAACAAAATTGATGAGGGGAATAGTGTCAAAAATTCAGATGAAGAAATAAATAGGGTAGATGAAGAGGAGACGGCTGGGAGTGAAAGCTTCCAAAATTGGGAAGACATTCAGGCAAGTGAAAAGAAAAAATGCAGCGAGCAGGATGCCAGAAGTAGTAATATGGGAAATACGTTTTTGGCGATGGTGGAGTTTCAAGGGGTGCATGATAACACTGGGGTATTGTCTGCGAATAAGACGAGGGATAATAGGAATCAGGGGGATGATATTCCTGATCTACAAGAGATGACAGCGGAGGAAATACAAAAAAGAAGGGATAAGAAGGAAGACGATGAACTTGATGAGAATATTGGTAAGGTGGGAAGAGATGGGGATTTACCTCTATGACAAATAAAATTATTGGAGAGTGGAGCTAAGAGATCGAAGTCCAGTCAGAATGCAGTTCCACTTTAATTCAAAACAAGGAGTAGTAAAGAGAGATCATCAGAAGACATTTTCCAATGATTGGAAAAGCTATATTTTGGAACATTAGATCGGTTAAATCTCAGAAGGCTTTTGAGAGATTAATGGGTCTAAATAGGCATCATAAATACAATTTTATAGCTCTTATGGAACCTTTCCAAGATCCAAAAGAGTTAGATCATTACAAAAGGAAGTTAGGATGTAAAAATGCTTATTGCAATATATCTGCGAAAATTTGGGTTTTTTGGGATGATGATTGGACGGGTGAAGTGTTGAGTGATAGTATACAACAAATTAGTTTGAAGTTCAGTAAGAACAATGAGGATATGATTTGTACTGGCAGTACTGCAGTATATGCTAGGTGTTAGAAAGATTGGAGTTATGGGAAGAACTGGAGGCTTTATCCATTAATATTAATATACCTTGGATGGTGGGAGGAGATTTCAATGTTATAATGAATGAGGAGGAAAAACTGGGGGGATTAGATTTTACTCAATTTGAAGCGTTGGACTTCAGTCAATGCCTTAATAATTGCGCGCTAACAGAACTTAAGTATGTGGGTAGCTTGTTTACCTAGTGGAATGGTAGAATTGAAAGAGATAGTATTTTTAAGAGACTTGACAGAGTCTTTGGAAATTAGGAGTTTAGCAATATGTTGCCTACTAGTGAAGTTCATCATTTAGTGAGATAAGGATCCGATCATGCGCCTTTACATATTTTATACAATTCAGAGGAGGAAGTGACAAGCAGGCCTTTTAAATTTCTCAATTTCTAGACAAGGCATCCTCAATTTCAGCAGATTGTTGAGGAAAATTGGAAAATTGATTTTGTGGGCTGCCCGTTTATTGAATTTCAGGCGAAATTGAAAAAATTGAAAGGGGCGCTAGCAAAATAGAGCAAGGTTACTTTTGGAGAAATATTCCAGAAGGTAGCAACCTTGGAGGATGAAGTCAAGGTCAAGGAGATACAATTGGAGATTAATACAAATGAAGAAAATAAGGCAGATTTGAAGAGGGCAGAGGCTAATTTAAAAATGTTTCTATACTTGGAGGAGGAATTTTGGAGGCAGAAAGCTGGGATGAAATGGTTTCAGGATGGAGACAAGAATACTAGATTCTTCCATAATTATGTCAAAGGAAGAAGAAAAAAACTGCACCTGGCGGAAATTCAAATGGGCGATGTAGTGAATAGCAGTGATGGGATTGGAGCAACAACAATTTCTTATTTTGAAAGGCAGTTCAAAGAAGGAGGAACAAGTGAAGATGAAAGTTTGTTGAGGCTTATTCCTAAGTTGATTACCCCTAGTTAGAATGATGAAATGGTTAAAATGTCAACTAAGGAGGAGGTCAAAATGGTAGTCTTCGAATTGAATGGAGATAGTAGAAGTGGCCCTGATGGTTTCTCTGGATTATTCTTCCAATGTTACTCGGAACATATAGGTGAGGCCATTACCAAAATGGTGAAGACCTTTTTTTGTGGTCAGCAAATTCCTCATTTTATTTCACACACGAATTTGGTGTTATTACCAAAAAAAGGAGAGGGTTGTCAACTTTATAGATCTTAGACCAGTGAGTCTAAGTACATTTGCAAATAAAATCATCTCTAGAGTGTTGCATTGACTACCCAATATTATTTCAAGGAATTAGTCAGGATTCATTAAAGAGAGAAGCATTATAGAAAATGTGCTATTAGCTCAGGAGATAATCAGGGATATAAATAGGAGGAAGAAATATCAAAATGTGGTAATAAAGTTGGACATGACAAAAGCTTATGATAGGGTCTCTTGGTTCTTTTTAATAAAAGTGCTAAGGAGATTCGAATTTTCTGAAACCATTATTGATATGGTGTGGAGGCTAATTTCGAATAACTGGTATTCGATATTAGTTAGTGGAAAGTCATATGGTTTTTTTAGATCGTCAAGAGGGCTCAAACTAGGAGATCCTTTGTCTCCAACATTGTTCATAATAGCTGTGGAAGTGTTAGCTAGGGGTTTAAATGATCTGAATGAAGATGTAAAGTTCAAGGGGTATGGAATGCCAAAGTGGAGTCCTCCCATAAATCTTCTGTCATATGCAGATGACACAATACTCTTTTGCTCAGGGGAGAGAAAATCTATTCATAAGATGATGGGAGTGTTGTGGAGATATGAAAATATTTCAGGACAGATGGTTAATTTAAATAAAAGTTTCTTTCATCTGCATGATGATACCCCGTTAATTGTTGGGATGAGATTAAGGAGAATTACAGGCATAAAGCAGGGTTCTTTCCCATTTATTTATCTAGGCTGCCCATATTTTTATGGAAGAAAAAGGGCATCACATTTTGAAAAATTGGTGAGGAAGGTACATAGTATATTAATGATGTGGCAGAATAAGTGGCTGTCATACGGAGGGAAATACATATTGATAGCAAATGTGCTTCAGCCAATGCCAATTTATTTGCTATCAGCAATGAATCCCCCAAAGAAAGTTATTGAGAAGTTGCATAAACTGTTTGCTAGTTATTTCTGGAGCAAAACATGAGGGGAACAAGGAAAGTATTGGGTAGCATGGGAAGACATGTGTTTTCCTAGGTCTGAAGGAGGGGCGGGTTTCAAATCTATGCATGATGTGGCCAAAGAATTATTCTGTAAACTATGGTGCAATTTTAGAACTTTCACATCATTATGGAGCTCATTCATGTGGAGTAAATATTGCAAAAAGTTTCATCCTCTTATGGCTAAAATCATAGGAGCTTCACATGCTTGGAAGAAGATGATTCAGGTAAGGGATGAGATAGAGCATGACATATGGTGGCAAATAAAGGCCGGAGATGTGAGTTTTTTGTTTGATAATTGGACAAAATTGGGGGCACTTTATTATATAGAGGAGAAGGGAGATTGATGATGAAATAGAAGTACGGGAGTTGACAGAGCAGGGTATATGGAACATACAGAGGTTGACATGTATGTTATCAGAGGAGATGGTCCAATTCATTGTGGAAATTTTTGGCCCTAGGATTATAGAATGAGAAAAGGATAGAACATGGTGGATGGTAAGTTTGAATGGAAATTTCACTGTAAAGTCAATGTTTGAAGGGAATAGACATAAAAAAGAGGTTAATTGGTGGTGGAGTAAGATATGGTGTAACGAAATTCCCTTCAACATTAGTTTCTTTGTATGGAGATGCTGGAAAGGGAGAATAGCTACAGATGACAACCTGAAAAAGATGAGGATTAATGTGGCATCCAGATGTTTTTGTTGTGAGGACTATGAGCAGGAGACTATGAACCATCTTTTTCTAATAGCTTCCATAGACCAAAAGCTATGGAAGCAATTTGCTACTTGTGCAGGAATTAGCATGGAGGGAAGCTCACAACAATTAATCACTAATTGGTGGGGAGCATCGAATAAGCCAAAAATGAGGTCAATATTACAAGCAATTGAAGCCATTATTATGTGGGAGCTTTGGAAGAGGAGAAATGCTAGAAGACATGGGAAGGATGTGTCCAATTATAAGTTGCATCAACAATGTCAAGGCACCGTGTATAAGCTGATTAAACATCTATACCCTTGGATTCAGATTCCAAGAAATTGGGAAGGAATGTTAGGGGCCACGAAGGAGTACATACCTAAGTTACACTACCATACTGTGTGTTGGGGACTGCCTAAATAGGGGGGTGTTAAGTGCAACACGGATGGAGCAAGTAGAGGTAATCCGGGGGAAAGTGCATGTAGTTTTTGTGTTAGAAATCATGAAGGAAATTTGATGTATGCAGAAGCATGTAAGATTGGAATAAGGACTAATATGGAAGCAGAAACAATGGCTATACTAAAAGCCCTCAGATACTGTAAAATCAAGAAAATCAACAAGGTGTTGATTGAGACAGACTCACTGGTGGTCACAAAAATGATAAGAAATGAATGGAAAATCCCATGGAATTAGGCATAGGAGATAGAAGAGATTCAGGAAATTATATAGAACATACAAGCAGATATTACACATGTTTTTAGAGAAGCTAATCAGCTAGCATACAAGTTGGTCAATGAAGCATATAAGCAAACTGGTCTAAAGCAGTGGGAGAATTTTCAGCAGGTGAAGGCAAGAGTATTTTAAATGTAGACAAATCAGGTATCCCTACTTTAAGAATAAAAACAAGAAGGATACAAGTGCAGCAAAACAATCATAAAAATCGTACAAAGTTAAAGTATATCACAAACAAGATAATTACAGCAACAGGCGTTGCCACACAAGGGCTTACAAAAAATTGAGATGTAAGCGTACTAGGTTAGCTGGGCCAGTCTATTACAGTGTAAAAAAAGTATTACAAATAAGAGTTCAAATCATTAAAATCAGATGGAGAGTTGAAGACCTGGAGTTGAGACGACGCCCATGGATGAAGGAACTAATTTCATCTGGAGAAAGAAGATAAGGTCAAAGAAATTGAAGAAAAAGAAGAGAGGGGAAGAAAGAAGAGAAGATTACCTGAGCAAAACTAAGATCTTCGTTGAAGTCGCTTATGAAAAACATGCCAGGCACCGGAATAATAAGCATCACATAACAAACAAAATGGGAAGAACCAAAGAGTAGATGAAGATGATTACCTTGGTAAGATGTGTTGATACTGATGGAAGACTTGAAGGGATCGATGGACCAAATCAAATGGAAAAAGGAACTGATGGAAGCCCAACAGAGGTCATAGCAGAGAAAAGTTGGCAAAAATAAAGGAGAACAATTTGGGAAACCCAATGGAAAGGAAGTTAGATGTTTTAATATTTTGGGGGCAATTTGGAGTGGGCCATCTGGGCGGGTTCTGATATTTAGTTTGGGCCAGTTGGCCAAGTTTTGTATTGTTTGTTTTCATTCAATAAAGGAGCACAGAGCTTATTATTTGATAAAAAAAGTTATTACTATTAGAAAATCAACTACTAACTCAATTAGTTGAATATGTGATTGATATTTAAAGTTTGCCTAAGTTTCGTGTTAGTATTCTCTTTAGTTTTCTGCCCAAAGTGCCATTGTTGTTTGTCGTTGTACCATTGCTGTTTTCTTGTTGTGATATATCATAAAAAAAAATCATTCCACATTTCATGTGTCAAAAATTGACTATTTTTTTCACTTTAGAGATAACCACTATAAATGGTAATATCTTGCTCCATTTAATCCTTGCGCTGTTGTATGTGTAAGAAATCTTCATGGAGATTTTGAATGTTTATTTTTGTATTTTATTTATTAGCATGAACAATTAGTAAGAAAGTGAATGTTTTGGTCTGTATTTTTAAAACTAAATTCTCTAATTGGTGTGCTTTATTAATATAACATGTATCTCCTAAGGTCTCGAAAACATATGTGAGGTTTATGCTCCCTGCTCAACATATGAATAAATTTAATGGAAATCCATTGAAGTTTTTACTGCCTAACTATAAAAAATGCATATGTTCATTATTTAGTCTTGCTATTTATTTGACACATGATTCTAATCTTTTTCTTTCACATATTTTCCATGTACAATCGGAGGGCTGGAGTTTCTACTTTGGAACTTGTTATTGGCCTAAAATATTAGGCCAATAGCAATTAGGATCATCCCAATGCTTGGAGTCTCGCAAATTAGGAGTCCAATGTTTTCTTAGCCTTTCTTTCATTGTCCTACTTATGTTGTTTTGATATGTTGGCTAACCTTTACTTACAAGTTTTTGATATATTGCTTGTCTTTTATTTTGAAGATTATTTATGTGAGCTAATATTATTTGTTTATGAATTTAGTTGAAATACTTTTAGAACAAATGATACAAAAAATATTTTCTTAAAAATAGGTTAGTATTTTTACTTATAACATTCTTTCAGGCCTTTTAAGTTGAAAAGAGGGGCTGATAGTTTAAAAGTTTCCAAATGAAGTTTCAAAAGGGATAAAATAATATTCGTTTAGGCCTATTCATCACTTAGGACCTCCAAATAAATTTGAAATTAGTTTAAAGGCTAGAATAATTACATTTAGAAATATATTTAAGGCTAAGATATTTACCTTTAGATACACATATTTTTTAGAAAATAAGTAGGGAAGTAAGCTTATATATTTTTAAGAAAATAAATATAACTATAGAACAAGTCCCTATAGCAAGGTCTAATTTATATTTTTACATCACTCCTTTTGAAAAAATATATTTGCTATTATCACTTTTCAAATCAAATATTGCTAAAATATTTCAATTGTTTAGCATGCTATTTCAAGAGTTTAGATGTGTCAACAGGTTCAAAATCCAAGGTACATATACATGTCATACACATAAAGGTATAAATCCTATATTTACTCTACATAACCTATTGTTTTTATCTACTATCACTTTTACGAATGTTATTTATTTATTTTTATAATTTATAAATCCTTACACGTAAATATACATATTATTTTACTACATTTAATCTATCGTCAATTCGTCTGTACATATAAATAAATAGCAAGTGTTCATATGTTTTAAACAACTTACATGAATATACTATACTTAAGATCACAGACTTTATATAATATTTTAACACTTAGTATCATCATTATTTATTTTATTAAACTTCATTTTTTAGACATATTACTATATATTTACACTCGACTACTATCTTATTTTATTTTATTTCATGTCTTAATAAAATGACGTATTTTCATAAATTCAACATTTATATATTTTTAGGATAAGTTTATTATGATACATCTATATTTTCCAACATATAAAAACTTGTCATACATTTTAAGTGCATTTATTTATTTTACTTATTTATTTTACTATATGATAAATATACTATTAATTTTATTTTATAGACGTATATGTTTAATACCTTGTATTTTACATTTTTTCTTAAACTAACGAGATTTAGTTATCATTGATTTTTAAAGCAAATTAATAAACAAGTTTTCCTAATTATATTTTCCTAAATTGAGTTTAAGGACTATCTTCGGATAGGCTCTGAGGGATGCTTAATACCTTCCCCTTGAGTAACCAAAACTCTTACTCAGAATCTCACTGGTTTCGCAGATTAAAATAGAGTTTACATTCACATATTTTTTAAAAAAATATTTTTCCTAATATTTTCCTTAAAATTTAGGTGGCAACTCTAAAACAAAACATTTTTTCCAAAAATCAGAGTGGCAGCCATATTATGTTGTGAATTGTTTCAGCTAGTTCGAAATAGGGTGCGACATAGGTCATAATTCATATCATGCTTGTTTTCATGCTTTAAATCATAAGGGTTTGAATGACCATAAAAATCATGCTAAATGAGTACCATAAGGTTTTAAAACCAAAGTAAAATAATGAAAACATAGCTTATTGAAGAAATATCATAATTTTATAAAAGCCCTAGCTTTACCTCTAATAATCTTGTGAAATTCTTGAGAATCAAAATATTTTAGGCATGAGAGGGAAATAAATACTCTCATTGAAGCCTTACATATCTGGAAGAATAATGTTACTGAAGAAACTTGAACACAATCTTGGAAGATGAAGTGTGGAGAAGAGTTTTCGATTAAAAACCTTAGGTAATTTTGAAGAGAATCTTGAACTTGAAGCCTTTAGATCTTGCGAAATCAGAGAAATCCCTTTGTTGGAGTTCTTGATCTATAATAGAAGGATAATTAGGGATTTTGAGAGTTCCCACATGTATAATGATGATATTAGGTTATAAGATAGACTAAGGGAAGTTAATTGAGGCTAAAGGTTAAAAATACTCTTTTGGAAAGGTAAGAACACCATAAATATAAAAAAATGACTTTTTAATGAATCTCGTCGGTCAAATCAACGATCTCGAGGTGCCCTCACCGAAATATTTGGAGGTTCACCAAATGCCACTTTAGATCACCCAAATAGACAAATACTTAAGGTTTTCTAGACAATGTGTTGAGCTAATTCGGTGTTTCACCAACCCATTCGACGAGTCACCAAATTAGCAGGTGTCCTTGTCGAATTTCTCAGCCCAAACATATTCCTTTAAAATAGCTATAACTTTTTATTCTAAACTCAAAATAAGGCAAACCTAGTGGCATTGTAAAACGACTCCTAGAACTTTAATTTTACAGGTCATGGGCCACCTAGCACTTTATATGCTGAGATATATGGTTGTTTAAATTTGACCTATATATGAAGTCATGCGAGAACTTAGTCGATAGGAATGTATTGAACTTTGCTTGGCGTTTGAGGACGCTTATGACCCTAGATCACTTTTGATACCCTTGATACACTGGTTAAAAGATCTGAAAATACATGAGCAAGTAGGGAATCACCCGGTTCAAGCTCATATACTTAGAATGAGAGATTTGGATTTTAAGAGTGGAGTTGTGAGGTGTTACAAAATGATTCGAGTATTAACTTAAAAATTTTTGGGGTGTTACAAAGGCTTAGTTCCTTGTAGAGTGATATAGTAGACTTGGGTGTTATAGTTTGATCCTCAGCTAGGCAACTACTCAGCTCAACTTTCCCTTTTGTATAAAGTGTGGAATTTGAAAGATAATTACAAGTCTCAATGTCTATGTTTCTCAATTAGAACAAAGCATAAACGTAAAGGAAAAAGAGGGCCCACCGGGATGACAAGTAGCTACCTCTCAAGTCCTTTGAAAAGCCTCAGAAATAGACGACGAAGGAGAAGAAAATCACACGTGTCATGGCTCAACTCTAGACCCTAGATGTGGCTAGCACTTTAGAATCATTGTTGGCTCCAAGTGAACCCTTGGTCTGAATGACTACTTAGTGGAAGATTTGAATCAAGCAAATTAAAAGCCTTAAAGAGAAAACATAACTCAACTATCTCAAATAATCATTTAAGCAAAATCTAATATTCACCAAACATTTTAAAGAAAGATTTTCTGAAAGCAACTCAACTCTAGTTATCTATGAAGCCTAGACCCTCAGTGCCCCAAAGTTCATACTAAAATGAAAAACGAGGCCCTCTAGAATGCAAGGAGGACTTAACAAAACTATCATATAGGAAGATCAAAGTGACCTCAATGAAGCGCCTGTTGATGCTACTGAACACCTGTATCTGCATCATAAATGATGTAGGTCGAATGACATCAGTATCCTGAATGTATGAATATGTAATATAGCCAAAGCAAAATGACAAAATGTAAGGACTGTGATAGATATAAATATATACTCAATTGAATGTAAAGAAATAAAGGTGTGAAATCATTTAAACTTTACAAAATACTTACTCATCTCTGAACTCAACATATTAAGTAATATGATAAAAATATATTTTTAACTCTATTTAGGAGATTCTATAACCGACAACTATCACTATGAGCAACGTGATGATACAATATCTCACCTACCCTGCCAAAATTGTCCTATACCTTGCTGAGATATAGGGCATCTAAACGAAGTGGATCCACTAAAGCTCTGCTTGAAAGCAATAAGAAGTCGTCCAAAAAGTATGATCCTTTACCCATGTTGGCTACATGGTTTATGAGGAATGTGAGTTGTCTGAACTCATTCCCATATCGATGCTCAATACTACACCCAATAAATATATATACTCTTGCTTAAATGTATGAGACATACTCTTTCTAAATTTGAGGTAATTGGTTAAAATATTCTCTTATAAGAGGTAATCACTCTGAAACATCTCTACACTCATTAACTCATTTAGAAATCAAAATTTATCTTTTCTCAATGTAGAAAGTGATGCATTTGGGAATACTTAGTTCTCTTATACTCTTATTCAAATCATGTTTAAAACTCTTCCTCAAAACTCATCTTTGCTTTCTCAAAAAAATCAGTTTAAGACAAAAATGTTTGCTTAAAATGATTCTAAAAATTAACTCAAAATAGGGTTCATGATGAAATATAGACGTGAGAAAATCAACTCAAGTGTCTTAATAACAATATAGAAAACTCAATACTCAGAAATCAAGAACTTAGAACTCAACAATACTACTTATATCAAGAATACTCAAAATCCAGGACAAAACCCTTGATACTCTTTTACTGAATTTAGATAGATGTACGCATGAGGATGAACTCAATCCATCACTATGATAGCCTTATATATCCTGAAGAACGATGTTCTTGGCAAAACTCAGAGATTGTCTTGAACGCCCTAGTTTTTCTCCTCTTGGATCCTTGCTCTAAGACTGGGGAGCGACAATAAATGTAAAATATCACTTAACACTATATAAGCCCTTAATTAAGTGTAAAAGAGTTGGGGTTAAGGCTTAGAAGTGATGAGGTCTATGGTCACTTCCTATGGCTCGTCCTGACAACCGTAGATCCAAGTATTGGGGTCAAATTCTAGTCCACTTCTGACGGGTCTTTCCTATGGATCTAAGAACTTTCTATGGTCCATAGGACCTTCTCATAGAACCAACATCAAGTCCAAGACTTGGCTAACTTCCTATGGCCCATAAAACATCCTACGGCTCGTCATATTCCTTCGTAGACCAAACTTAAGAAATTCAAATCTTTCTAGACTCAAGTTGGTTCCTTCTTATGACTCATAGAACTTTCTATGGTTCATAGGTGGGTTCTATATAACCAGTCTCAGTAACAATTTTCCTATAAGTTTTTGATTTCCATGTTTTGGGGAGTTACAATATCTCCCCCTTGGGAACAATCCTCCTCAAATGAGATCATACAAAGCATGAAAGAGGTGGGGAAAGGTCTACCAACCCAATACAATGCACTTAACATACAACAACTCATTAGTTATAACATACTAAACTAAAAGAGAACTTAACAAAGAGTTAGTACCTAGGACTGGAACTCAATTAGTGGAAAAGTGATAAAGGTGTCTCTTTTTCATATCCTTCCCAGCTTTTGATGTAGCCTCCTCAAAAAATTGATTTCTCTAAAAGACTTTGACTGATGCAACCTTTTTGGTTCTCAACTAGCAAAATTGATGATAAATAATCTGAACTGGAATCTCCTTATAAGACAGGTTGTCCTTCACTCCAATAGTCTCAGTACACAGACAGATTAGTACACAGATGAATACCAAAAGCAGGGGCACTATCTACCAGACAATAACCTAACGATCATCTTCTGAAGAATTAAAGCATTCTCGGGAACCAAAGGAGGTTGAGTTGGTCCCCCATCCTCATCATGCTCATTCAAGCTCAAGTGATGCCTCCCTAACTCGACCTTAAGCAGGTGTTTCCCTTCTCACTCGAACATACCCCTAACTCCATTGCTTCTTGTAACTCACCCATGAACTGGGGCTCGGGCAGCAGGTACATCCTCGCCCTCTGAGGTACTGGCTCTAGTCCTTGCCATCTGCGCAGAGTGAATAGATTAGAGATATGCAACACTTGATATGAATAATTCACATGAAAAAAATCAAATCAAATAAATTTCTATAACTAGGTATCTTGTAGCCACTTAAAGATAAATACGGATGTCTACATACCTATCCACATGACTCTACTATACACCCTACTCTTTAACTTATGAAATCGGTGGACCTGGATTTGATACCAATTTGTCACGGTCAAAACACCGAGTTAAGATGGCACACACCCCTAATATTTATAAATGATGTGTAAGTGATGAGCCTGAGATTTTGACTCATTTAAGGCTTTTTTTTGATAGTTTAAGTGTCCTTAAATGCCTTATCTATCCTCTAAACTATGTTAAAGTGTTTATTTACAGCTATGAAGGCTAAGGAGCAAGGAAAAGACCCTACTGGGCAAAAAGGAGCTAACAAGCTGAAGAAGTGGAGAAAACCAATCCTGGTGCCAAGACCACTTGGTGTACCGTGGAGTGGCTCATCACTCCACTCAAAGTTCCAGCATGCCAGCCTTGGGGATGACAGATATAAGGCAAGGCATAAACCCTTTCGGCGAAGAAAGGTTAGACCATCAAAAGTTAGAGAATGAGCAGTGGAGATGTAACAAATCGGCGATCCAAAGGAACAAAGAGCGCATCGCGTATCCCATCGGCAATCCCGACATAGACCACCTAAAGTTACAGTGCTTATTAGATGAAAATACGAACTAAGAAGGTGATGGACAAGGGCGATTGGCGAGTCGCCGACCAGTCGACGAATCCTGACTTTCCTTGCCAATTGGCCCCAAAAGGTCAAATTTTGGATCAGTATAAATTGATATTTTGAAGAAAGAGAAGGCATAAAAACATTGGGAAATTCATACCCAGAACGAAAAACACTATTCTTAGTTTTTAAAGCTTTCAAGTAGATTTTAAAGTGGGTTTTGTAATTAAAGCTACGTTGAATCATTGTTAGGGTTTGGAAATCAATACCCAGCCACGAAAACTGTAATAGGTATTGAATTCTTACTTTTTATGATGATTAGCTAAAACCCCCATACTTGGGCGTGTAAATATGTGACTAAATTGTCTAATTTAGTTGTTGGGTGTTAGGAATTACTAATCTTATTGTTATTTTGAAGTGGGTTTGATTTATAGTTGGTGTTAATTTGATAAATTGAAATGTTTATTTTAATGTTACTTATTGCTTTGTACTTGCTTTGAGAGAGAGGTGTAAAACCAAAGTTATAAATTAGCATTTGTAGTCATTGGGTTGCTGTGGGTTTAGCTCGAGAGAGTGAATTCTAAGCTCAATTCTACTTATCTAGCTCGACAGAGTAGGTAAAGTGAGGTTTTGGGCTGTTTGTAGTGTGAAGCTTGTTGAGGTTCGAGAGAACTTATTTGTGTTGTAATAGTTGTTCGAGAGAAAGCTATTGCATTTAAGGTCCAGCCTACCCACTGAAATTTAGAAGACATTAGTAATAACCGAGAAGCCATTTATCGAAATTGATAATTAGTTGGTCATACCCCTGAGTCTCTCTTAATTAATTAATTTCTACTTTGTGTTTGTGATTGTTGTGGTTGTTACTTGACGAACAATTCCCCCATTTGACATTTATGTCACCCCTTTGATTTATTTAAGGGTGTTCGATAATTTCCATTCCTACAACTGATTAAATCACATTTACAACTTCATAATTGAATTTAAACTTGTACCGCTCCTTGTGGGTTCGACCCCAACTCACTTGTTAGGTTTTATACTAGTTAACAATCGTTTACATCTAGAATCGTATGAGGTGTATTAGAAACGTTAATCATAATGGCGTTGCTGCTGGGGAGGGGTGTTGTTTAGAATTCTTCTATCTAAGTTTAAATTGTGATCTCTTTATGTTGTAGTCGAATCAACTTACCTTTATTTTTGTGAGTTGTACTGATCAGGTGACAGGATGAGTTCAAATGAAAGAACCATGCATCGGCTTGGTCACCAACATGATGGTGGTGATCTCTTTCACACCAATAATGCTTTATTGGGAGCCGTAGGTGCCATTCGCCTACCTCTGGTTGAGAATCATGATGTATTCCATATGACAAATACAATGCTGCAACTCTTGCAAGCTAGAGGTATGTTTAGGGGGCTAGATCATGAAAACCCCCATGAGCATATTCAAAAATTTGTAGAGATATGTAGTCATTTCTCACTCAAGGATATTTCATAAGAATCAGTGGGGCTTCGGTTGTTCCCATTTTCTTTAATGGGGGAAGCAACCACATGGCTAACAGGGTTACCAAGATACTCCATTTCATCATGGGAGGAGCTTACCCAGGAATTCTACATGATGTTATTTCCACCCTTAAAGATGGTGAAATTTTGAGACAATATCCAAAACTTTAAGCGGGTAGAAGGGGAACCGGTTCATGAAACTTGGCTAAGATTTCAAAAGTTGCTATTACAATGTCCTACTTATGGGCTTCCGGGTGATGTGATACTTCAATATTTTTGCCAAAGTCTAGACTCAGTGAACAAAGGAGTAGCGGATTAGTTGGACCGAGGATGGATAATGTTGCAATCATTTGAGGTTGCCTCGTCCCTTCTTGATGAAATGATAAAGATCAATCAAGCATGGAACACTCAAGAGGATCAAGTCTCACCCTTAACTTTCAGGATGACAAAAGAGCAACTTAACAAGGAGAAAGAGAGGGGTGAGAATATTAGAAAAATGATGTCCCAAATGGAGTTGTTGCAAAAACAAGTTCTAGAAAATGGTGGTGAACCTAAAGAAGTTAGAAGAATATTTAGACTTGAGAAGGGTTCTCACCCGAGTTACTTAAACGAATGTGGGTATCAAGGTTAGAACTCATATAATGAAGAGGAGTGGAGACAGTACTACCAAGGTTGGACAAAACAAAATGACCTTTGGAAGAGAGAAGAGAGTCATGAAGAATACCATACACAATCAACTGGCAACCCAAGATCAAAGGGTAGTTCGAGTAACTTAAGAGTGGATGATTTGTTGTTGCGTATCCTAGATAAGGTTAAGGGATCTGATGACATGCTTAAGGAGATGAAGGTTGATTTATCATTATTTAACAATAGAGTAAATTCTCATGTGGATGCAATCAAACAACTTGAAAGTCAAATGAGCCTACTTTTAGAGAAATTGGAACCCAAAGTATTTGAAAAGGGTGAAGCTGAGTGTGAAACAAATTTGAGGGCCCACTATGACAAAGAGTTGGCGGTGGTTACTCGAAGTGGGAAGATAGCGGTTGGTAATGCAAGGGGTAACAACGGGATGACCATTTATGAAGAAGAGAAAGATGTCGATGAGGAAAAGAGGACCATTCAAGCACTGGAAAGTGATATGCTAAAAAAGAAGGCAGAAAGTCTTAAGAAAAGCCTCACCGAAGAATTGTCAAAAGCTAAAGAAAAGGCTACCTCAACCCAAAGATAGTGCAACCTCTCCCTAAGATAGTTCCTCCATTTCCTTAACGTCTAAAAAATAAAACTGAGGATGAAAAGTTTAAGAAAATCCTATCAGTGTTTAAGACACTTTCTATAAATCTTCCTTTAGTGGAAGCATTATTAGAGATGCCGGAGTATGCAAAATTCATGAAGGAGCTGGCCACTAAGAAGAGAAACATGAACTTCGAAACAATCAACATTTCTCACAATTGTAGTGCCATTATGACTAGGGAGATGATTACAAAAGAGGATCCGGGGGCATTTACTATGCCATGCACCATTGGCATGCTGCAATTCGCTAAAGCTTTGTGTGACTCGGGGGTAAGTATAAATTTGATGCCCTATGGTACATTTAAACAACTTGGGTTGGGTGAACCAAAATCCACAACAATGCCGCTTCTTATGGCAGACCAGTCAATCAAACACCCTGTTGGAATACTCTATGAAATATTGGTGAAGGTTGATCAATTTATCTTTTCGGATGATTTTGTTATTCTTGACTGTGAGATTGATGCTGAAATTCCTATTATTTTGGGAAGATCATTTTTAGCAATCGGGAGAGTGCTAGTGGATGTTGAAAGTGGGGAGTTGAACTTCTGGGTGAACGAAGATGAGGTCACCTTTAATGTGTGCAAATCAATGAAACACCCAAGTCATAGTCATGTAGTTTCAACGATTGATGTAATTGATGAAGCGGTGGCTAGTGTGAGCCATTTGATGTGTATGAGTGAACCTATTGAGGTTGTTCTTTCAAATTATGATGAGACCAAAGTTCAAGGGTATGATGGAGTGGTAGCTGCTCTATCGGGATTAGGTGAATACCCAAGGAACCCATTGAATCTAGACATCGATCTAAAGAATCGAGAAAATCCTTCCACCAAACCATCCACGGAGGAACCACCAAAGCTTGAGTTGAAAGTGCTCCCACTTCATCTTCGATATGCATTCTTGGGGGGAGATAACTCCTTGTCCGTTATCATTGCAACTGACTTGCTTGAATGGAAAGTAAAATTGCTTATTGAGGTGTTGAGAAGGTACATCAAGGCTATAGGGTGGACTATCGCTGACATTGTGGGTATTCCATTTGACATTTGCACTCATAAGATTCAACTTGATAGTGAGTGCAAATTGAGTGTTGAGCATCAAAAGAGATTGAACCCACCAATGCAAAAGGTGGTAAAAAAGGAGATAATCAAGTGGTTGGATGCAGGTATGATCTACCCTATTGTGGATAGCAAATGGCTGAGTCCGGTGCAATGTGTACCTAAAAAAGGTGGCATCACGGTAGTCCCAAATGAAAAAGGGGAACTTTTTTCTATGAGACCGGTAACTGGATGGAGGGTATGCATGGATTATCGGCAGTTAAATTATTGGACTGTAAAAAATTACTTTCCCATGCCTTTTATGGATCAAATGCTTGATCAGCTTTCAGAGCACAGATGGTATTGTTTATTGGATGGTTATTCCGGGTATAACCAAATCTCTATAGCACCGAAGGATCAAGAGAAAACCACTTTCACTTGCCCCTATGGAACTTTCGCTTTCAAAAGGATGCCTTTCGATTTGTGTAATGCTCCAACGATGTTTCAACATTGTATGTTGTCTATTTATGCTGACATGGTGAAAGATTCAATGGACGTTTTCATAGATGACTTCTCAGTTGTTGGTGATTCTTTTGAAACATGTTTGGCACACCTTGGGCAGGCTCTTTGAAGATGTGTGGAAACCAATTTAGTCTTAAATTGGGAGAAATGTCACTTCATGGTTAGAGGTTGAAAAGTCCAAGATTAAGGTAATTGAGAAGCTACCCCCACCAATCTCAGTAAAAGGTATTCGTAGTTTCTTGGGGCATGCTGGTTTCTACCAGAGATTCAATAAAGAATTCTCAAAAATTGCACACCCATTGTACAAGATTTTGGAGAAGGAGGTGAAATTTAGTTTTGATGAAGCATGTATAACAACCTTTAAGTGTTTGAAAGAGAAGTTAATCTCCACCCCGGTGATTACTAGCCCTAATTGGCCAGCACCTTTTGAAGTGATGTGTGATACAAGTGGGACTACGTTGGGTATTGTTTTGGGACAAAAGTGTAATAATCTATTCCATCCAATCTACTACGCAAGCAAAACATTGAATGGTGTTCAACGTAACTACACTATTATGGAGCAAGAATTACTTGCAGTGTTATATGCATTTGAGAAATTTTGGGCATACTTGCTAGGCACCAAGTGGTAGTTCACAGTGATCATCCAGCCCTGCGGTACTTAATGGCAAAGAAAGATGCTAAACCAAGGTTGATAAAATGAGTGCTGTTATTACAAGAATTCAACTTTGAAGTCAAGGATAGAAGAGGTTGTGAAAATCAGGTAGCCGGTCACCTATCTAGGTTGGAGGGCAAAGAGAAAGATGAACTTGAGTTAGACATAAATGACTTATTCCCAGATGAGTAGATATTCATGGCCACTCTTATACAAACTCTTTGGTATGCTGATTTTGCTAACTATGTGGTATGTGGGCTAATGCAGGAAGACTTGAACTTCTATCAGCAAAAACCTTTCTTGTTTGATGTCAAAAGATATTTCTGGGATAAACCATATCTATTCAGAGAATGTGCAGACAATGCCAAAAACAAGGGGGGTGTCCAGATGGCATGAGTTGCCTTTTAATCCTATTCTAGAAGTTGAGTTGTTCGATGTCTGGGGAGTAGATTTCATGGGGCCATTTGTGAGCTAGTTTGGTAATAAGTATATTTTGGTGGCTATGGATTATGTTTCTAAATGGGTGGAAGCCGTGGCACTACCCAACAATGAAGGGAAGAGTATTGTTCAATTCTTAAAACGCTATATTTTTGCAAGATTTGGCACTCCAAGGGCTATTATTAGTGATGGAGGTTCGCATTTTTGCAATCGGCTGTTTGCATAAAGTGGCAACGCCATATCATCTACAAACAAATGGCCAAGTCGAGGTTTCCAATCGATAAATTAAGAGTATCTTGGCCAAGACCGTGAATGCAAATAGGATGGATTGGTCTCAAAAGTTGGATGATGCCCTTTGGGCGTATCGTACTACTTACAAGACACCAATCGGTATGTCCCCATATCAGCTGGTTTTTGGGAAATTTAGTCACCTTCCGATTGAACTTGAACACAAAGCACTATTGGCATTAAAGGTAAATCTAGATTGGGTAAATACATCAAAAGGGAGAGTAGATTAGCTAAACGAAATGGAAGAATTCAGGCTTAGGGCATATGAAAGTTCAGCTTTCTACAAAGAGAAAATGAAAAAATGGCATGACTCTAAAATCCTTAGGAGAGAATTTTGAGTTGGAGATTTTGTGTTGCTGTACAATTCTCGACTGAGACTCTTCCAGGGAAAGCTCAAGTCGAAGTAGTCCGGTCCATTTAGAATGACACGAGTGTTCACGAATGGGGCCATTGAAGTCGAAGGTAAGGAGGGTCTAGGTTTCAAGGTGATTGGGCAGCGTATGAAACTTTATTTTAGGGAGTGTCGTGAGATTTCAATTATTGAAGAGGTGTATTTGGAAGATGCTTGAGAGAATTTCCACGTCGTGCCAAGACATTAAATAAGGCGCATCTTTGAAGGCAGCCCAAGCTTTAGTTGTTTTGAATAATGTGTGTTGTTTATGCAGGTTTGAGTGATTCAGCGAGGGTATGGCCATTTCGGTGAGTCACCGAATGGAACGACGATCGCGACTTGGCTCGCCTTCTTCCCCTCAGGGAAGGGCTTGCAGTTCTAGAACATTTTTCAAAGAAGAAAGCTTACTCGGCAATGCGTTTAAGAGGTTAGGCGAGCCCGACTTTCACAGCCTTTTCACCCCTTGAAAGGTTGGTGTTCTGGATATTTGGGCAAAAAACTTAGGACACATGGCGATGCACTGATGTTGTTTGGTGAGCCCAATTTTCATCACCTTTTGGTCTCAATTGAAGAGCCAATATTCTGGATATTTCGGCGAACTTCATACAATTATTCGATTCACCGAATCGTTCGGCCCTTCCCATATTACTTCGCCGAATGGCCACCAAGTGAAGAATTCTCCTAACTCTGATCTTGTCATTCAGTGCTATTACATTTCTGTCTTTATTCCTTGTTTGTTTATTTCTTTTGCATTGAGGACAATTTTGGATGTTTTTGGTGGAGTTGAACCTTATTAGGAATACCACCTCTAGATGCGTTTGAATGAAGTTGTTTCCCAACATTTTTGAGTATCGGTTAGGGTCAATACCGATGACTTAAATAGTGCTCTTAATTAAACGACATGAATGCACTGCTATGATGAGGCAAACTAAGTTATATAGGCAATAACTTTGAGCATCTCGTTGTGACTAGCCTGTTGTCGAATGAGTCTCTTGTGATGAACATTGCACACTAGCTATAAGTGTGGAGTCTTGTTTGATAATTGTATCAATGCCTTGTGTGGTGAGGTCGTATTGAACATTGTGCTTGATGACACCTAAAATTTGCCCCATTTGTCCGGTTGATTGAGTAATGCAAGCAATAGACATGATCTTAGGTAAAATAATTTTGGAGAGTGAACCAACTTGACAATATACCTCTTTGTGTCTAACCTTGTGAGATATGTGAACCTTTCTTGGCACCTTTTGAGCTATCTTTTTCTTGGAAGAAACTTGAGCAACTTTGACCTCTTTATCCCATCACCCATAACCTTCATGAAGTAGTGGTTTGTTTAAATAGCCAACTTAGGCCAAAAGCCTAAGTTAGGGGTGTGGTGGAAAGGAAGGAAAGTCAAGAAGTGTGAAGATTCCCCCTTTGATGGATTGTTTTTGAAAAAGATGGAACCCCTTAATATATATAAAAAAAATGTTATAAAATAAAATTTTGAAAATAGCAAAAGAAATGGGGTATCCAGTGAATCGTGTCTACTTGAATAATGGGGTGGACTATGATCATGTTTGAATGTGAAAGAGAAGGAGATGAAGTGATTTTCAGGCCATACTTCATGAAGGTAGAAGCCACTAAGTCTAAATGACCATACCTTTACACTCAGCCCAGTTACAAGCCTTAAAAAACCTTGGTGATCTTTAGTGAGCTAAAACGAATGTTGATTTTAAAATAAGAGGAAGCCTATGGGTGAAGTCATGCATATGTTCATCTTTGTGAATCTGAGAGTTGTATGTGATTCCGGGACTTTAAATTGTTGAGAAATTTTGTGTGAATATGGAATCATCTTTGTTGTGAGGGCATTTAATTACCTTTGTTGAGCTTGAACTTGCATTTAAAGAAAGCATGGTGAGCTTGAGTACTCTTGATAATGGTAAGTCACAATTTGGATCTTTGAGTGCACAATTGAGCATTGTATGGATAGTTTGAACCTTTTATGTGCAATCATGTAGAGTCTTAAGCAGCACTTCTTGTAGACATCCTTATTAAACCCAGTGATCTTGAGTTTGCTTGAGGACAAGCAAAAGTTTAAGTTGGGGTGCTGATAAGCCTGAGATTTTGACTCATTTAGGGCTTTATTTTAATAGTTTAAGTGTCCTTAAATGCCTTATCTATGCTTTAAACTAATGTTGATATGCAGCTATGAAGGCCAAGGAGCACGACAAGGACCCTATTGGGCAAAATAGAGTTAATAAGCTGAAGAAGAGAAAAAACACGATCCTGGTGCCAATACCATTCGGCGAACCGCCAAGTGGCTCATCACTTTGCCCAAAATTTTAGTATGCCAGCCCTGGGGATGAGAGAAATTAGGCGAGGCATAAACCCTAATGGCGATGCACCAATTGGATCAATGAAGAAATGTTAGACAGCCGAAAGTTATAGAATGAGCAGAGAAGATACAAGCAAATCGGCGATCCAAAGGACCAAAGGGCGCATCGCGGATCCCATCGGTGATCCCTACATAGACTGCCTAAATTTAAGGTGCCTATTAGATGAAAACACGAACCAAGAAGGCGATGGACAAGGGCGATTGGCGAGTCACCGACTGGTCGGTGAAGCCCGACTTTCCTCACTGATTTGCCCCAAAAGGTCAAATTTTGGATCAGTATAAATTGATATTTTGAAGAGAGAGAAGGCATAAAAACATTGGGAAACTCATACCCAGAACGAAAAATCCTATTCTTACTTAGTTTTTAAAGTTGTCAAGTAGATTTTAAAGTGGGTTTTGTAATTAAAGCTACATTATATCATTGTTAGGGTTTGGAAATGAATACCTAGCCATGTAAACTGTAGTAGGTATCAAATTCTTACATTTTATGATGATTAGCTAAAACCCCCATACTATGTGACCAAATTGTCTAATTTAACTGTTGGGTGTTAGGAATTATTAATCTTATTGCTATTTTGAAGTGAGTTTGATTTATAGTTGGTGTTAATTTGATAAATTGAAATGTTTATTTCAATGTTATTTAGTGTTTTGTGCTTGCTTGAGAGAGAGGTGTAAAACCAAGGTTATAAATTAGCATTTGTAGTCATTGGGTTGTTGTGGGTTCAGCTCGAGAGAGTGAATTCTAAGCTCAATTCTACTTATCTAGCTCGAGATATTAGTGAAAGTGAATTTATGGGTTGTTTGTAATGTGAAACTTGTTGAGGTTTGAGAGAACTCATTTGAGTCATAATAGTTGTTCGAGAGAAAGCTATTGCATTTAAGGTCTAGCCTACCCACTAAAATTTATAAGCTATTAGTAATTACCGAGCACCCGTTTAGCGAAATTGGTAATTAGTTGGTTATACCCCTGAGTCTCTCTTAATTAATTGATTCCTACTTTGTGTTTGTGATTGTTGTGGTTGTTACTTGACAAACAATTCCCCCATTTGACATTTATGTCACCCTTTTGATTTATTTAAGGGTTTCCGATAATTTCCATTCCTACAACCTAATAAATCCCATTTACAACTTCATTATTGAATTTAAACTTGTACCGTTCCCTGTGGGTTCGACCCCAACTCACTTGTTGGGTTTTATACTAGTTAACAATCGTTTACATCTAGAATTAGATGAGGTGTAATTGAAACGTTAATCAGTAAGCCAAAAGAAATAACGCATACAAGACTTCTAAGGGAAGTTAGGCAACTACTGATAAGAAAACATCAAAAAGTTTCCAAAACCTACTAGCATGAGTATAAAGAACATCCAATTTATTTCTAGATTTGAAATACATCTCAAGTCTTTGAAAGAAAATTAAAGACTATAAATGATTGATTGAGACCAATGGCTATCTAGAAAGAAGGACCTCACCACCTGTTCGAAAGAGAAGAAAACCTCTAGAGCCAATCTACTGATATGATGATCGACTAGGATCTATATCAAAAGGATAACAGAAGTAAGGGGTGAGTACAATATGCATGTACTTAGTAGGTTAGGCTGGTTGAGCATAATCAAGTAATTGGACTTGGAAATAAACTATGTAACAATTCTACATGCATGTAGAATAGTCTCACTCCGGCATCGATGCAACTAATTTATATGATAATGGCACGAATAAAGTAATTACACAAGGGTACATATAGTACTCAAATCAACATATAATTAGGTTACACAACACAACAAGTTGGCCAATGCTATGCAATGAGATGATGAAATGATGGAATGTTGTAGTGGAACCAAGGTTGTCGCACAACCTGTTGTATACACCTTGCCGAGCTTAGCTTTCAGAAAAGGACCTTTGGGGGAATCATAGTCCATATACCAATCTCGTAGTCTTATGTGCATCAACATCATCATAGATTTCATGGACCATCAACACTCTCTCTAGTGGATCTCTAGATGCAATGTAATGAGCTTCTACAGTAAGATCTATCACTTTTAGAGATGAAAATTCTTCATAGACGACCGATAATTTAAGTTCCCGATACACATCAAATAGATCAACTTTATCATGAGCCCTAATCATTAACTAACCTTTAACTAGCATATCCAATGACCAAAAAGTTTCTCCCAAGACTGAAGGGCACCTCAGGGTCTGGCTCAAAATTTAGCACAACAAAATCAATTGGAAATATCAATGATCCCACTTGGACCAACACATCTTCCACAACACCTTCCAAACTAGCTATTGATCGATCGACCAACTGTAAGATAATGGTGTGGGCTTAGGGATACCCAACCCCCATTTCTTCTAAAAAAGATGTTGGCATAAGATTAATGCTCACCCTTAGATCACACAATACTTGGGCATGAATGCTTTGACCTATAGTAATTTAGACAGTAAAATTACTTGTATCTTTTAGCTTAGTAGGTAGCCTAATTTGAATTCTTGAACTGCACTTTTCAGTCAGTGCCACAATTTCATAATCTATTAGCCTTCTTTTGTTTGCTACAATCTCCTTCACATATTTTGCATCCCTTGGTATTCCGTGCAAACCATTAAGAAGAGGCAAATTAATGTGAACTTGTTTGAGAAGAGAAAGAAACTTACCGAAGAATTCATCCTCGCTCTAGGTCTTAAACTTTGGAGCAAATAGGGGAGATGGTTTCACTTCCATTGGCATTGTTTCCTCATGTGTACCCTATTAACTTTCACTATTCATATTTTCCCATATTAAGGTTTCATTGTTTCTCTTCTTCGGAGCCTACTCCTCTAATTGCAACCTACTACAGGTACCCATATTCACCTGCCTCAGATTAGAATCTGTATTACCTAGAAATCCCCCTTGAGGGTGTGAGTTTTAGGCACTAGTAAATTGTCCAAACTGCTTTTCTTGATTTTGTGTTGCCAAATAATTGTTTCTCAAATCAATAACTATCTTATCCATGTTCACATTCTCTATAGCTTGCCCAGCCATAATTTTCTTCAACATCTCCTCAGTACTCATGTTACCTTGCTAGCAATTTTGATGATCTCTTTGACCCTACTATTGATAATTTTGCCCATCACCTTGACGTCGATATTGATTTTTGCCTTCTGCCTGCTTTTGGTTTCTTCCCAATGAGAAATTTGGATGGTTCTTCCAACTAGGATTATACGTGTTTCCATAGTTTTAGTGGCCCGTTCCCACTATGCATTACCTAAAAAATTCAAAGCATCTAGGTTCGCTCCACAACACTATGTAGTATGTTTACCATTTCCACATATTTTGCACCATGTTTGTGGCACTTGTACCACATTCACCTGGACAAGCTATTGTCCCATTGATATATTGCTGATATGGGTGTTCCTCGTGTTTTGCTTCACAACAATTTGTGCAGTTAAAGCTATAATTACATCTACTTTCAACATTCCGGCAGTCTTTTGTACCATAGATTTTGTGCTTCCTCCATTCCACTCAAGATTTCCCTATGAGATTCTATTCAACAAAGTGAACAATTCAGCATAAGTCTTCTCCAAATATTTTCCTCCTACAGCTGAATCAATAAATTTTTTTGTATTTGGTTCCAAACCCTCAATGAATGAGTGGACCAAAACTTCATATGCTTGATGATGGTGTGGACAACTTAACAGTAGTGATTTGCATCTATCCCATGCCTGGTACAAATTCTCCCCTTCTTTCTATTTATAACTTAGTATCTTGCTACTAAGCTTGGTTGTTTTTTCAGATGGAAAGAATAGTAGCAAAAAATTTGAGCAAGGTCATCCCATGAAGTTATAGAGTTTGCTAGCTCTAATTTCAACAATATTCTTGCTTTCCTTAATAGAGAGAAAGGGATCAAGGTGAGTCTCACATAATCAAAGGATAGTTCAGTTGGAGTGTACATGTCACTGATTTTGAGGAAGTTCGAATGTGCACTTGTGGGTCCTCATGAGGTAAATCAGTAAATTGTCCATTAGTGTGCAACATTCGCACCATATTCTGCTTCAATTCAAGCCTACCACCACCGGGTGGTTCCTACATCCTCGAAGTGATATTAGTTGTGCATGGAATTTCCAAATCACAGATTGTCGTCTCTTCCATTTCTACAGGTGCAACTAGTTGTCCCTCAACTATAGGGGTTACTGTCTCTCTCCCAACTAGAGGGACATGGTATGTTAGTACTTTTTGCCTTCTCTGGTAGTGAACGAATCTTTCTGGTTCAACGAGTGGCTCTACGAGCTCTTTTTCTCCTTCTAGCTTGATGAGAGTATGATTCAATGATCTTATTTGTTCTTTGGACTCATACTTGTTATTTTTCAGGTGTGTGTGTAGGGGTGATAAGGTAGAAACTTAGTTACTATGCTGTTCCAATTAAGATGAGACTCCATTAGATAATGCATATTTAATCTCTTTAGGTACTTAGTACTTTTATATTACATAACTCATGTCATATTTTATAGCCTAAATATTCGAAGCTCCATGGTTAAACACCTGACTTAAAATAAAAAGTTTCTCCAAACTTTCCTAATCAGGGCTAACACTTCAGAATGAAAAATGTCAAAATAGGAAAAATGATGGATATTATTTGAATTCTTAAAGATAAATAATAAATAAACTTCTATGATGTAAAAAATATGGTAGGCTTGCACTTTAGTTTAACTTCTGCTCTTATTTGTGTATTCAACAAATTATAGACTATAATATCCTTCTTATGTAACTATTACATGCTTATCATTGAGAATTTTTCATGGGTAGTAGCTCATTAGGTAACCCATCAAAGTGAAAGGTGCTAAATTTTGGTAAAGGAATCAACTAGTGGAAAGTGTCACATTGGTGAATGTTATGTAAGACTGGATATATGCTACTATTATGATAAAACAAGACACAGAGAAATGAAAGGTCCAAAGACACTTGCAAACATATGCTACTATTTTGATAAAATGGGTCACGAAGAGACAAATGTCCCAAAGACACTTGCAAACATCCAAGTGTGTGTCTGTAATGACCTTCAACTCATTTTCCCCTTTATGCTTTATTTTGAGCTTTTAAACTATTCCTATAGTGATCCCAAGTCATTTATAAATTCTTGCAATTGACAATTCGGTTAGTAGGTCATTCATTTTCATTTTGTGAAAGATTCTATATTTTGGAGCTTTTACACCTTAAATGGTTGACTTTGGTCAAAAGTATAGGCAGACGGCTTCATAATGCAATTCTAACAATTTCATTCACTTCGCAACATCGAGTTTTGTCTAGAAGAACTTTAGATGTAGATCGTGAGGCTTCCTAGCTCAAACCTGGTTGCTGGGACAAGCATGGTATACTGTCTTCCCTTTTTCAACAGGTAGTGTAGTTGCATTGAAATTATTCCACCAGTACGGGTCACTTTATCCGATGTAACAGTGTAGTAGCAACTATAAATGGGGTCGGCATGAGACGTCGGTCTTGATTAACATCCTTTTGTCACTATTTTTTTTGCTAAAAATGCAGCCCCTACCATTAGTCATGTATGGAGATCTGGGATTCAGTATTGACTTAATCCAACATTTCATTCAGTCACTTTAGCAATCATAAAAATACCTAATTCTATTGAGTTGATTCCATCTCCTTGACTTTGTTCACAATTAGTAGCAGTTTGCTGGTGTCCTTTCGGGTCAGGAACTCCTACAATAGGTAGGTACCCTTTGTGAAATTTGTCTTAAAATAGAGTTGGGTATGGGTCCTATTTTTCATTAAGTTGATCTTGGTTAGAAGTTTCGACATCTCCATTGAGTATGGAATGACAAATTTTATGGGTAGCATATGTCATTTTATACACGAGGTTTCGAAAGAATCTCGAGCACCCTATCAGCTAGTGCATCTATATTTAACCCTTTGGGTCCATATGCCCCAGATTGCATTTGAAGTGACCATTGGTTCTAGTCTCTATGTTCGCGAGGCATGTGCCACATTTGTGGAGGTCTGGGTTTGTTGGTCATCACGTTCACAAAGGCCAATGCAGCTAAACCTCCATAATCGTAGTCTAGGTGTCCCATTTGAGATGGGTAAGAGGGTTAACCTTTCGTGATCACGGACTAGGTCCCACATTTGCGGAGGTCATTTAATAAGTTTTTATATAAAAGATAGTCAAGAATTCAACTCAACTTCACAATTTCAAATTGTTATTGTAGGAGTTGTGGACCTTCGTTTAAGATGCTTCTTGTTGTGTTGTGTCGGTTTCTTGCATTTCTACATTTTGTATTCTTTGGGAGCATTTGGGGAACGTTATTTCAAGGTAATTTCCATCATAAAGGGACTGGTAGAGCTCTTTAATGGTGCCTGTTGTGTTAAATTCTTGCATGAGCTAAATTTTATCATTTTGGAGCTTGAATTATGTCTAATTGTGGGACACATTTTCTGTAAGATCATTACAACCTATTGATAGAGTTTATTTTGGGATTTTCGGTTTGTGTCCCATAATTTCTTTTGACTTGATTTTGGATTCGTCTCCATGATTTTGGTGTCTAAACATTCGTATTGACATTATGATCATGTTTTTTGATAGCATAGTAGTGATCAGAGGTCGTTCACAAGGGAAAAGCCCCAAAATTGTTACTTTGGAGCATGCGTGTTCTACAATAAGATAGGCTATGACTTCATGATCTTTAGATTGAGCTTTTGATTGTCAATTCATGTAAATTTTTCAGAATTGGGGGTAGGTTAGTAGTTGAACCATAATTATTCAATATAAATCATGCCTTTACTGTATTTCGGGTTATTTTTGGGGGTTCGAGCATGTTATACCTTGTTATGTTGTTTACCTTGCCTTGTAGATTTCATAATATTATTGCGTATGTTTTTGTGGTTGACTTTTATTTGGCCTTAGTCTAGGTTTTGGCCAATGTTGCCTTAGATTTGTGGTTTTAGAGCCAATAGGCCTTAGAAATGCTTCGATGTTAGTATGGATGGCTTAACTCCATGTAAATTGATATAGAAGACTTGGATCTAATAGTATGATCCTTATCTAGGCAATAACTCATCTTATAGGACATTCTATCCATAATATTTCCTCATGGTTTACTCAGACTTATGCATTGGAAATTTTATAGTTTTTTGGCTATTTGGAATCAGGTCATGGAATTAAAGATGGAGGAAGTGTCTGGTGAATCGGAGGATGGGTTTGCTTAACGATATAAACAGGTTTTAGGAAGAGCAGGTATTTAGGGGATTTTATGAGGCTTATAGCTAGGTTTGAGGCCCAAGCATATATTCTCTTAAATGGGTTTGAGGCCCTCGCGTACATTCTTAGTTATGGTTCAAGGCCATGACTCATCTTTATTATCCTTGGTTCGAGTCTTGGCACACCCCTATTTGTTCAGGTTTGAGTCATGATTGGGTTATTCTATTAGGTTCTTGGGTTTCCATTACCACTGTTTGAGTCCGTGGATGGATGTGGTCTTGCAAAAAGTGTTCTTAAGTTCGGTTAGTAGTTCCTTAGCTCTTTGTGGATATTTAGGTTATTTTCTTTTAATTGCACATGAATATACATAATTAGGTTTTCATTACCTTTTTTTTTGTGGCCTCTAGTTTTGTTTGTTCCTGCTTTTCTTTGGTTTCTTTACTTTCTGAGCCCAGTCTGCCTATGATGCCTGCTAGGTACCTATTGTTTTGGTACTCATATTCTCTACATCTATTTTTGTGAGTCACTATCGTTGAGATCTGATATTATGGAGTTTTGGATCATGCTTGTCTCATTGTGTTTTAGTTTTGGCTATTCTTTTGCTTTTGAGACAAGTCTTTATATTTTGATATACCTTTGGGACTTGTACTCTTTGTAGTAAATATGTACATATGACTACTAGGTTTTGGGATTGAATCTTATATATATATATATATATATATATATATTTGATGTGTTCTTTAAATTATTTCTTTTTCACTTGTTGATTATTGTTTCTACCCAGTATGTCTGTTATTAGTCGTTCCGTGCTACAAGTTGGATTACTATTGGTGGGTTATGGTGAGTGTCATCATGCCTGAGGACTCTGGCTCATGACAATGCCATTTGTTGAGAGAACCATTAAATATCATGTCGTAAGTCAACTTGTAAATCTTCAATTATTGTGAATTAGTATAATTCCTTTCAACAAAAAACAAGATTTTCAAGAAGTTACAACAATATACATATATTAGCATATAGTGGTGGATCCAAAATTTTCTGTTAATGGTGCAGAGCTCCCTTCAATGTAAAATTGCTACCTATCATAAAATGTAAGAGTATAATATTTGGAATACATCAAAAAATATATTTAATGGAAAAATATAAACAAAGAAGCTAAAAACTAAACAAAAAACATATAAAAAAAGGGTGGGGAATGAAAATAAAAATATACGTGGGAGCAAAAGAAGGAAAAATCAAAAAACTTGAATAAGGAAGTATAAAAAAAGAATGGACAAGTAGTGGGAGATAAAATGAAGGAAAAGGAAAATTAGCAAAAAGATAATGAATCTCTTCAACATTTTGTGTCACGTGAGAATCAAACATGTGACCACTTTAAAAGCAATGCCACTCTAACTTTGGCTCTCAAACAAAATACCCACACCAAGTTTTGTTTTATGGGTTCTATTCAGTGATTCGATCCCGGTTTAAAAAAATTTCTATATAAGGATATATATAGGTCCTGACCGAGTCAATGTGTGGTTGAGCACCGTAAATACTTTATGTGTATCCGCCCATACTAAGAATATCATAATCAAATTCTCATAATTAGGTGTAATTATGAATATTATTCCATGCATAAATAACATTCCAAAAAAAAAAATAAGACTACAATTAAGATTTTAAAGTGAACAATATAGTTTTTTTACTTTTCATATATATTGCTTTGACTAATCTGATTCTCCTAATTAGGTATGATAATAAATATTGTTTTAGGAATAAATATATTTCCATGTTTTTTAAAGACAACCATGTATTTTATACATTTGGAAATATAGTTAGTTATTTTGTATACATATATATGGCTTCACTAGTATATATACTCATGTGGAACTTATTACTTAAGCCTTATTATTTGATTTCTGAACAGAAAGGATCTACACACACTTACATTTACTCTTGAAATGATAAAGGCTTTCTTGGCTAGTGTGCTTTTATTGTTCTTAATTCTTTCCAATTTCAGCCATATGGGCAAATGTGTGGAAATGAAAAAACAACAAAGTGTGTTTGGAAGGTACACAGAAGATCCTCAAGGATGCAATACTACAGTAGATTGTACAGCCTTTTGTAAATCTATTGGCTACAAAAGTTGTGGGTGTAATAATAAGCATTGTTGTTGCATTATTCCACCACCTAGTTCGTAAGAAAAGATGGTCTAGAACTTCTATTTTGTAGGATGTTCTTTGAAAGAATTTTAATAAGAGAAAATGTGATGATTTATATATTTTATAATTGCTTGCTTTGTTTTTGATAATTCTACTTATTTGTTGCGTATCCCGATAGTATGCTTCAAAAGAGTCTTCTTTACTTGTTTATGGTTGATAAATAAGAAAAATCGTCATAGACCCTTGTTTAAATCAAATATCAATCCAAGTATATGTCACGACTTCATTATCTAAACTAATGTCACGACTTATAAATCAAATACCAATGCAAGAACTTATGATTAATCATTAACTAAACTAATGTCACGACTTGAAAATTGTAGAAGTCATGAAATCTCTCTCAAGCCCAACCCATAGTTCTATAAATCCAGTAACACTTACAAAAAGAAGAGTAAAACACGCAAAGTAAAATTGAAAACAAATATAAGTCATAACATGATCTTTTTAATAAAACTCAACTGAAGTGGATAAAATCTATTAAAAATCCTCCTAAACCCCAGTGTCACTTATACAAGCCTCAAAGTGCATCAAAATATGATAATAGCTACAACAATGCCTGAAAAATATGAAAGATATAGACAAAATAAGAGGGTAGGAGATATTTATTTACAAGGGTAATTTTCTCACTTTTTACTTGGTATTTCCCAAAAAAATTTTGTTAGGTATTTTTTCTTTAAATTGCGTATGCAAAATGTAATTTGAATTTTTCTCTTAAGTTTAGAAATCACAATTTAGTGATTTGAGGGTCGATTCAAACTCTATTTTGACACCATTATTGAAAAAATATAGAAGTGGTTGTAATACCCAAATTTTGGAGCAACAACTGGACAATTCAATTCATAAAAATGATAAACTTATCTGAATGAATACTCATCTTGTTGGAATTGTTGCATTCTCTATCACTTCTTTTGGGGTACACATTTTGACATAATATTTTCGTTGGACATTTGCATTTAAATACAAATATAGGTGGAACCATATTCTCATTAATAGCATGACATTGATAGAGTGACATTTTCAATAATGTTCCAAAAGGGCAAGAAATCAGGAGAGGGCTTTTGGTGCATTTTGTTGTACTTCAAGGTAGATTATGATTAATCTGGTAGATTTGACTTTGGTAATGACTTATCACAAAAAGATTTTATGGGTTCGTTGTATTGATGGGATTGAAGAGTTAGATGATTGAATTGATGATGTGAAACCTAAATTGGAACTTAGCTTAGAGATCTTATAACATTTAGAAGTGAATTTGTTGTGTTTTACATTATTTTGTTGAGTCACATCAAACCTTGATTAGTTGACGGCCTACAGGCATTGCCTTAGGGAATTTATATTAGTGACCTACCGACATATATTTGAAATACTATTTTGTATAAGTTTTAAGGAAGATATACTCTGTGTGAAATTATTTTCCTACATAATAAAAACTTATTTATACTTACTATGATACATCAAAAATTATATTGAACCATTTTTCGTCGAATGCAATTTTTTTATTTCAAAACTATACTACCTTGTAAATTTTAAGTAAAGGTATGAACCATCCTCTATATGAGTATCGATTCGAACCCGACAAGTTTAAGTTTGACTTGGTGTAAGCGTCTAATAATGAGTGTGTAAAGGATATTGGATCTAAGCAAGGGTCATAAGGGGCTCCTAGTGTATGAAGAGTTTTTTAGCCTAATACCAAGAAAATTAAAGGTCGTGAAGCCTTCTTCCAAATACATTCAACCGTTCGTTAATCTAATCTTTGTGCTAAAAGTTATGCCCATTTTACTAGGCATTACATATTCTGTACGATCCACCGTGTGAAGTAGACATCCGTCGGCTATTCAAGGGTAGTTCAACTGTTAAGGTTGCGCGAGGTGTTGCTGAGTTGTAGATTTACACTCATTGGAGGCTTATTTAGTTCCATAATTAGTGTCTTTAATCCTAATTATGCCCTATTATAATGACATTTTGATGATTTGCAGCTATAAAGGTTAGGGACAAGGCAAGGTTGAATACGTGAAAGAAAGACCAAAAACATAGAAAGAAGAGTAAACTCCACACTATTGATTGCCTAACAAGACAGGCGGATCACCTAATTGGCATGACCTCGCCCAAAGTGATAGTGCTCAACACTTGCCGAAAAGAATACCCTTCTAGAAATGTAAGAAGACCATAAATATAAAAGAAATGACTTTTTAATAAATCTCGTCGGCCAAATCAGCGATCTAGATGTCCCCTCACCGAAGTATTTGGAGGTTTACCAAATGCCGCTTTAGATCACAAATATAGACAAATACTTTAGGTTTTCTAGACAATTAGTTGAGCGAATTCGGCGTTTCATGTTTTCACGTATCAGGACACTATTTCTAGTTCAAGTGCCAACGATCATGAGTAGTAATATAACTCAACTAGTGAGTTGGGGTCGAGTCCCAAGGGAGTGGTTCGTACTCAAGAATCAATAGAAAAGCATAAATATGCTCAAGTCAATTATAGCTAAAAACATTTAGGAAGAAAAACATGATAAATTAAGGGTTGACACAAGTATCAAATATCAAAAGGGGGGTTTGTAGTCAACAAGCAACTTAAAACAACAAATAATGTGAAAATACGAATATAGAGACGGGATTCTTGGGATGTGATAAGATTATGGGTTAAGGTAAATAACCGGGTAATTGCAATTAATATTAAAGCGATGCAAATCAGTGAATAAGCTAGACTTTAGTGGGTGTAAACTTTCTCTCGAACAATTTACCCCGAATCGAATTGGTTTCTCTCGAACACCAATAAGCGGCAATGAAGCACAACCTTCACTTTAGTCCATTCACTCTCTCGAGATGAACCCATGACAACTCAATACCCACAGACCATCAATTCATCAATTTTGGCTTTAAAACCTCTCTTTTGAACAAGCCAAAAACACGAAGTTAGGATTGTATTTTCAAGTACAACCCATTAAATTCAACCACAATTACTGAACGAAATAACTTTTAAACATCAAATAGACTATCAATTAGTAATACCAGTAGTTATTTCAACCCATAATCATATAACCACACTCCAAGAACTGGGGTTTTAGCTAGATATAGTAAAAAGATAGAAATCGATACTAAAATGTTTTTCCATCAACTGGGTACGATTAATATTGTCTTTACGAAAGTCTAAGATGAAGAATTTTCAATACCCACTTCCAATTTCTTAGAAATAGAAATCTTCAAAGCTAAGGAAAAATGTCTCTCAAATTCAGTTAAGTTCTAAACTTCAAAAACTGAATAATAATATGATTCCTTACAAAATATGATACTACGCTAAAAATTTAAACAAGTATTTATAGTTGTCAAAAAGTGTGCTGTGAAGGTTCAGACAGAGTAGTTAGTCGGGATCGCCGATCCACTCGTTGATCCACCCTTTGGTAATTTATATCACCTTTTTGCTTTTGCCATTAGCATCCTCGAGGTTCTGCAACTTTAGGCGATAAGGCACTGCATCGTGGAACTGTTTGGCGACTCGCCGACTGCTCCTTTCTATCGCCGACTTAATTTTCTCCTTTAGGGCTTAGCACAGCGGAACATTAGGCGAGACCAAGGCCATTCGGCGCTTGCCCAATGGCTTGCGCTATCCTCAGGCCTTCTTTTCTTCGTTCTTTCAGCTACCTTGTTCCTTTTTGCTCAATAGTGTCCATGCTTTGTCCCTGCGTCCAAATACCTGAAATTTAAGGATTTGCATAAGTTATTAAGACAAAATATGCATTCGAGGACATTAAATGTATTAAAATTAAGCCTTATATGAGTCCAAATAATGGACTCATCAACACCCCCAACTTAAACTTTTGCTTATCCTCAAGTAAAACTCAAGTTCAGCAGTTCAAAAAGGATGTCTCAAACAGTGCTACACAAGATTCAATCATGAATGCACACAAAAAGACTCAACTTACTCCTGTAAGGATCAAATGTGCACTTAAAGAGTCAGGCTGTGACTCACCAATATCAAAGAATCTCAAGCTCACAATACTTGCTTCAAATGCAATTTCAAGCTCAACAAAGGTATTCAAATGCCCTCACACAAAGAATGATTTCATATTCACACACAATGGTTCAACAATTTAAAGTTCCGAAATCAACTGCAACACTCACACTCACAAAGATGAACACAATGTATGATTTCACCTATAGGTTTGCCCGTATTTTCCAACCAACATTTGTTTCAGCTCACTCAAGATCAAAAAGGTCTTTGCAAGAATTGTAATGGGGCTGAGTGCAAAGGTATGGTCATTTAGGCTCAGTGGCTATAGTCCTTACGAAATGTGGTGTGAACAACACTTCCTTTCCTTTTCTTCATCATTTTTCATTTGTGCTTACAAGTCATCCCCTTATTCACTTTCCTTGGACTGTTGGAAACCCCATTTCTTTTTGCATTTTCACAACTTTATTCCACAACTTTTTCATATATTTTCTTTTTCATTCCGTTTTTCTTTTTCTCTTTTTTTTGTATGGAGGAGTTCCATTTTTCTCAACACATGGGTAAAAGGGGACTTCCTTGCACTCCTTGATTTTCTTTCTCATTTCACCACACCCCCACTTAGGCTTTTAGCCTAAGTTGGCAATTCAAACTAACCACAACTTCATGAGGATTATGGATAATGGATAAAGAAAGGTATGTTTTCATCAAGTTTCTTCCAAGAAAAAGGTTAAGGCTCTAAGGGTGCTCTAAAGAAGTTCACATACTCACAAGGTAGGCCACAAAAAGAGGTATAATGTCAAATTGTTTCACACTCTTTAAAGTTGCCTAAGACCATATCAAGAGTTCACATCACTTAGTCAGTCGGACCAACGGGGAAAATTCTAGGTGTCATCATAAATGGTTCACGGTAAGCTAATTACACAAGGCATTGATACCAAAGCCAATTAAGACTCCACACTTTCGCTAGTGTGCAATGTTCATCACAAGAGACTCAATTTGATACTTGGCTAGTCACAACGAGATGTAAAGAGTTCACATATTGACCATGAAACTTCACTTGGCCTCATCGTAGCTGCACATCATTTTTGTTCGATTATGAGCACTATTCAAGTCATCGATATTGATCAAATTGATACTCACATTTGCAAAAGAACAACCACAATCAATACAAACAAGAGGTGGCAAATTTTTTTTGAAAGGGTTCAAAAATCATTTATAATTAAAAACACGGAGCCACAAGCTCAAACCTTTCTTCCACAAAAAGCAGTGTACAACACAATTTTAGCTCAAAACCCAAATATATAACCAAAACCAATCAGGTCACAACAAGTCACACAAAATGTGGGCCTCACCCCACCACAAATAAACACATATGTCCTCAAATGCAAACAAAGAATATCCAAAAGTCAAAATAAAAGTAAGACAGACAGGGAGGTAAAAAGGGGATCCTGTCTACACAGTTGTTCCATCTGTCTGGGCATCATTGTTTGGTGCATCAATTTGGTCTCGGGCCGAAGGTCTCGGAGTCACCTCAGAAGGAACAACAGTACTAGACCCACTAAGAGCTGCCATAGAAGTCTCGATCAGTGATGTATGGATCAGTGACTGCATGCTCGTCTCCTCAAGATCTGGCAAGTCTTCATATATGCTCTCCTCTTGTATCTCTATCTGCTCCTCGTCAGTCTCAGCATCTGACTCATCAACTATTGCCTCATCCCTGCGTACATCTCCGATGGTAGCCGGAGGAATCTCAGGAGCGTCCCTTTCATCTGATGTCTCTAGCAATGAAGTAAAGTCAGTAGACTTTAGATAGTCTACGTCCTTCCTCAAGTCAGCTACCTCGACTTTCAAAGTCGTAACCTCGGAGGTCTCTCCCTGCCTACTCTCACAAGCTGTGACTCTAGTAGCTAGATCATCAACAAAAGCCCGAAGGGGGGTCAGTGCAGCCAGAATAGTAGCCTCAATCATTAAGGGGACAGATTTCTCTAACCAAGTCGCCCTCACGTCAGCTGAATGGGCTAGATGCCCCATTTTCAGGATTATCGCCTGAGTAATGTTGGTCTGCTGGGTGGAAGTAGAGGAGCCTAGAGCCTGTGAGGATGAGGAAGGAGTGGTAGAAGTACCTGAAGGCCCGGAGGCCAGAGTAGGCACAGAGGTCTGTGCAGGTATGGAATCAACATCAACCTCCGAAGAAGTGTCTGTCAGAGTTGCTCTCCTCCTGTCAGTCTCCTCATGAGTGTACTCTGCCTCAATACGCGTCTATGGAGGAGGATGGGGTAATTTCAAAATCTCTAGCATCATTTTCGGGTACCCCAGCACGTCGGCATAACTTTGTGATCAGGATCAGGAATGGTAAGAAGGTCTGCCTCTGCTTGGCCCTTATGGCCATATCTTGCCCAATAAGAAGTCACAGGTCGATGTTCCTCCTAGATATGATAGCTCCAAGGCATTCCGTCTTAGGATGGTGGAGGACAGACTATTTATGGGATGGCATGAGGGTGCTTCTGATAAAGCTAAACTAGAACCGGGCAACAACACTCAAGTCCCTCTTCTCAATAAGGTCTCCCGCCTCGATCTACCTCAGGTTGGGATAAAAAATCAAAGGTGCCAGCAAACTTTTCAAATCATCTAGGGACTGAGCAACGGGCAATCCATCATAAAGGTGCGTAAAGTGCAGAGCTCTTCCCAGTACAGTGTTTATGTACTCACTATTGCACCCAACTTTCTTTCCCTGTACATATGACAAACTTCACTGATCTGAACTTGCTTGCCTTCCTTTTGCTCTTCGGGACCAAGTCACCGTAGGTTGTATAGAACTCCCGGACCCATGGGGGAATGTAAGGGCCCGGGCCCTAGTAAACTGATCAAACTGATGGTAGTAGAGGGTGTCCCTCACATCTGAGTATTTGCCCTCCAGTCAATCTGGGGATAACAACTTCTCCTTAAGGATGGTTCTCAAGCCATCGCCTTTCAATCCGTTGAGAAGCCTAGGCGGAGGGATGACCAGTGGCATAGAAGCCATAGGAGGTGCTGGTGTTAGCATTGAGTCTGTGGGTGTGGCAGCTAGAGGGACTCTAGCTGAGTTAGGTTGAGATCTAGCCTGCAGCTCATTTCACTGGGATTGTAGAGGCTGGTCGTCCTCAGGCTCAGTTAAATCCACATGAGAACCAGTAGTCATCCTATCGGATACGGGCCTTTTGCCCTTGCCTTTATCACCTGGAGGACGATCTTGTCTACCCTTCTTTGAAGGATTTGATCCCTTTTCATTTATAGTGATACCCCGTACTCTTTTCCAGGGTGGCATGTCAATGTTGGTCCATACCATATCTGCAAAACCATCAAGAAAAATTAGAAATATTTCAATCAAAAGCACATAAAAATAGTTGCAGACAGACTCACCGAACCGTTCGGCGACTCGCCGAACCACTTTATCGAGTTAGATCGTGCTCGCCGAAAGGATTAGCTTTAAAGCTATGGAAAGTCAATGATGGGAAAGTCCTTTTGGTGAATAGCCGACATATTTTAGCGAGCAAGGGTTAACCCACCAAAAATTACAGTTCAAAAAGGGTAAAAGGGTGCATACAAAAGGCGATCAAGAAGTCTTTCGGTGAGTCACTGAGTGCCTTAGGCGACCTCAGGCTTCTTGCCGAAAGTTATTGAGCCCAACAAAACATTTATCAAGTAATTAAAGGCGATATGGGGAACTTCGGTGAACTACCAAGTGGTTCAGCGAGCTCGACCCAGCTCGCCAATCGACCCAATGTGCCTACTTTCTACCCAACTTCTCGAATTCAACCCCGAAGCCCCTAAAAACAAAATCAAAACATTCACTACTAAAATTAAAGTAAGACCCATAACACCCATTACGCCGGGATATTATGACTTCTCCCGGTTTTGCCAAATTTGGCCAATTGATGACTTTTGCCCTTAAGAATGATGTCACCCATTCTATCATTGGACAAATTATGTCGTTTGACACAAATATGGGCTACTTAGACTTCACCCAACCAAACTAAACAACATGCAAGCACAACCCCACACGAATTAATTCATTTAAATGCGCAAAAATAAGGGATTTCAATATTTGAAATATTACGGACAGGATTATCGAATTTACATAGACACATATGAAAATAATTAAGATCATAGAGGCCCAGCACACATTACTAAGATAAGATCATTGCAAATGAGTATAAAATTGATTAAAAATAGACTCGGGGTTCAGAAAACCAACCTTTTATGCTGAATAAATAAAATTGAAATGCTAGGCGGCAATGTAACCCAATTCTGAGCACCAATCAACAACTCAAATACAGTAAAAATGCAAGAAATATAGAAAATACTAAATGGGTGTGAGTTTGTGAAGATTAGAAAGTGAGGGAAAGTGAAAGAATTTGAAACTTTTGAACCTTTGGCCTTAAAGCCATCCAATTCTTGCCCAGTTAGCGACGTTAGTCATGGTCGCCAATCCACTCAGCGAGTCATCGAGTGGTTACTTACCTCGTAGAGTTTTACAGGACCTCCAGTTAAACTGGGGTCCAAATGGCGGTATAGATAGCTATCGCCGAACTAGTCGGCGACTCGCCAATAATTTCCTAGGCTCACCGAGTTTTATAGACTCCACTTTAAAGTGTTCTTGAATTAAATAGCGATCTAGGTCAGGATCGCCGACCTCTTCGGCGATGTGCCGACTAGAGCTTTTATTCATCAACCTGCACTTTCCAACAACTTTCCCACTTCGACGTACACAAACAACACACTATTATTCCTAGAACAAAAACAACTTGGGTAGCCTCCCAAGAAGCGCCTTAGTTAATGTTATGGCACGACGTAAGTCCACACTTAATCCTCATTCTTGGGGTTGACCTTAGTGTCACTAGGTAACCCCTCTTTATGCTGTGATTTGAGACACGACAACACTTGGTTTATCTGGGCGTCTTGTAGTTGAATAATTATAGAATGAGAGGTTGTCATTTGATTAAGCATTAAGACATTCTCTTTAATCTCATTCAACACTCTATCTTGTTCTTTGATTTTGTGTAGAATAAGTGAGAGGACTTCTTCATTTTTTCCACCCTCTTAATGTTTCATCTTTTGACACTCGTGAGGGGGAAGGTACTTGTCCTTCTTGTTGGACCTTGCCTCCAACTCCATGACCTTCTTGGACAAGACATCCAGCTGAGTCAACAATGCAGCCCATTTTTGGTCTTTTTCTTTTTCCTAATTGGCCTTAATCATGCCATAAAGGAGTTGGGCTACTACTTCATAGGGTTGTTGTATCAAACAACTTGCAAAAACTTGATCAACAGCGCTTCTATTTTTGGGGCCAAGATCTCTGTAGAAGCATTTTAGTAGTAATTTATCTAGCATTTCATGAGTTGGGCACTCCTATAATAATGCCTTAAATCTCGGCCACATCTCATGGATAGTCTCACCCCCCAATTGCTTGAACGTTAGGAGGTTATCCCTAAGATTCAAAAATCTCAAAAGGGGGTGGTCCATTTGGTCACCAATCACACTCATTTTTCTTGTTTCAACACACAAACTAGCAAAACAAAACTAAAAATTAAGTAAATAGAACTACAACTAACAAGAACAAAATTTAACTTAACTAAAAATCCTCAAGTAGCACCACTCCCCGGTAGCGGCACCATTTTAATTTCACATATCAGGACACTACTTCCAGTTCAAGTGCCAATGATTGTGAGTAGTAATATAACTCAACTAGTGAGTTGGGGTCGAGTCCCAAGGGAGTGGTTCGTACTCAAGAATCAATAGAAAAGCATAAATTTGCTCAAGTCAATTATAGCTAAAAGCATTTACAAAGAAAAACATGATAAATTAATGGTTGACGCAAGTGTCAAATATCAAAAGGGGGGGTTTGTAGTCAACAAGCAACTAAAAACAACAAATAATGTGAAACCACGAATATGGAGATGGGATTCTTGGGATGTGATAGGATTATGGGCTAAGGTAAACAACCGGGTAATTGCAATTAATAGTAAACCGCTACAAATCAGTGAATAAGCTAGACTTTAGTGGGGTTAAACTTTCTCTTGAACAATTTCCCTTAAATCTAATTGGTTTCTCTCGAACACCAATAAGCGGCAATGAAGCACAACCTTCGCTTTAGTCCATTCACTCTCTCCAGTTGAATGTGTGGAAAAGGGTTTAGGGTTCACTCTCTCAAGTTGAACCCATGACAACCCAATACCCACAGAACATCAATTCAACAATTTTGGTTTTAAAACCTCCCTCTCAAGAAAGCCAAAACACAAAGTTAGGATTGTATTTGCAACTACAACCCATTAAATTCAACCACAATTACTGAACGAAATAACTTTTAAACAGCAAATAGACTATCAATTAGCAATACCCAGCAGTTAATTTAACCCATAATCACCCAATCACACCCCAAGAATTAGGGTGTTAGCTAGACATAGTAAAAAGATAGAAATCGATATTGAAATGTGTTTCCATCAACTGGGTACGATTAATATTTTTTTTACAAACGTCTAAGATAAAGAATCTTCAATACCCACTTCCAATTTGTTAGAGATGGAAATCTTCAAATCTTCAAAGCTAAGGAAAAATGTCTCTCAAACTCAGTTCTAAGTTCTAAACTTCAAAAACTCAATAATAATATGATTCCCTACAAAATCTGATACTAAGCTAAAAATTTAAACAAGTATTTATAGTTGTCAAAAAGTGTGCTGCGAAGGTTCAGTCGGCGTAGGTAGTCGGGATCGCCTTTTTGCTTTTGCCTTCAGCATCCTTGAGGTCCTATAACTTTGGGCGATAAGGTACTGCATCGCGGAACTATTCGGTGACTCGCCGACTACTCCTTTCTATCGCCGACTTGATTTTCTCCTTCAGGGTTTGGCATACTAGAACATTAGGCGAGACCAAGGCCATTCGGCGACTCGCCCAATACCTTAGGCGATCCTCATGCCTTCTTTTCTTCGTTCTTTCAACTGCCTTGTTCCTTTTTGCTCAATAGTGTCCATGCTTTATCCCTACGTCCAAATACGTGAAATTTAAGGATTTACATCTGTTATTAAGACAAAATATGCATTCGAGGATACTAAATCTATTAAAATTAAGCCCTAAATGAGTCCAAATTGTTGACTTATCATTTCACCAACCCATTTGGTGAGTCGCCAAATTAGCATGTATCCTTGTCGAATTTCTCAGCCTAAACATATTCTAATAAAATATCCATAACTTCTTATTCTAGACTCAAAATAAGGCAAAACTGGTGGCATTGTAAATAAGACTCCTAGAGCTTTAGTTGTATAGGTCATGAGCCATCTAACTCTTTATATGCTGAGATATATGATCGTTTGAATTTGACCTTTATATGAAGTCAAGTGCGAACTTAGCTGGTAGGAATATATTGAACTTTGCTTGGTGTTGAGGACCCTTATGACCCTAGATCACTTTCGATACCCTTGATACACTTGTTAAATGACCTCAAAATACATGAGAAAGTAGGGAATCACCCAGCTCAAGCTCATATACTTATGATGAGAGATCCAGATTTTAAGAGTAGAGTTGTGAGGTGTTACAAAATGATTTGAATATTAATGTCTTTGTTTCTCAAGTCTTATTGTCTTTGTTTCTCAAGTAGAACAAAGCATAAACATAAAGGAAGAAGAGGTCCCACCAGGATGACAAGTAGCTACCTCTCAAGTCCTTTGAAAAGGCTCAGAAATAGACGACGAAGAGAAGAAGATCACACATATCACGGCCCGAGCCTATATCCTGAATGTGGCGACACTCGAGAATCATTGTTGGCTCCCAAGTGAACCCTTGGTCTGGATGACTACTTAGTGAAAGATTTGAGTCAAGCAAATTAAAAGCCTTAAAGAGAAAATATAACTCAACTATCTCAAATAATCATTTAAGAAAAATCTAATATTCGCAGAACATTTTAAAGAAATAATTTCTGAAAACAACTCAACTCTAGTTATCTATGAACCCTAGACCCTTAATGCCACCAAGTAAATACTGAAATGAAAAACGAGGCACTCCAAAATGCATGGAGGACTTACCAAAACATTCAAATAGGAAGTGCAAAGTGATCTCAATGAAGAGTCTTTTAAAGATACTGAACACTTGTATCTACATCATAAAAGATATAGGTCCAATGACATCATTATACTGAATGTATGAGTATGTAATATAGCCAAAGAGAAATGACTAAATGTAAGGACTGTAATAGATATAAATATATACTTAATTGAATATAAAGAAATAAAGGTGTGAAAACATTTAAACTTTACAAAATACCTACTCATCTCTGAACTCAACATATTAAGTGATGCAATAAAAATACATTTTTAACTCTCTTTGGGAGATTCTCTAACCGACAGCCATCACTATGAACAACGTGATGATACAACATCTCGCGGACACAGGACCTAAGATCACAAATGACCCCAGGCTAACCTTACTGGCATGACTTGAGAATACTAAGAATAATAATAACTGATGTGGAAGCTAAATCATGAAAATAAAAGTGATGGGGAATACCCATATACTAAACTGAAAAAGTGAAATCTGAGAGTTTTAATACAAAAGAAATATCAAACTCAAATACTAACCTGAATATAACTATGTTTGAATATAGCCTCTAACTGACTAGAAGTGCTGGGACATGCCCCTTTTTGCTTTTGCCTTCAACATCATTGAGGTCCTGTAACTTTGGGCAATAAGGTACTGCATAACTGAAGCAGTGAACCACAACAAGGTTCATAGACTGTTATAGAGTCCATGGTTCATTGACCTACCCATGGTCATGACTTGGAAGTCACCAGGCCCAGACATTAAACCACGGGCACCTTCACGGTTCGTGTCCTTAACGACGGGCCGTGGTGGCGTCCGTGACGTTTAGGCAGTAGTCTCCCCTAGACTAGCCCTCAGACCCTCAAGCCTATGTGAGGACCACGGGGACCTTCACCGTCTGTGGTCTTCCACACAGCCCATGGTAGGGTTCGTAAAGGCCAGCCAATATGCCCACAGACCTAAGCCCAAATGAGGACCACGAGGACCTTCACGGTCTGTGGTCCTCCAAATGAGCCATGGTAGTGGCTCGTGGACCAAGCCTTCAGAACCACAGGACCAAGTGAAGACCACGAGGGCTTTCACGGTCTGTGGTCACTTTCACGGTCCATGAAAGTGGTCGTGGTCAGCCCCACCTGTAACTTAAGTCAGGGGACTTTTGGTATTTTCCTATTTTGTTAGACCCCTAAACTACGTTTTGGTCAGTTTTAGCCTAGAAACATAACTAGAACTTACCTAAGTCAGATCTTTCATCAAACTTAGAAAATTAGAAACGAAAGAAGAGAAAAGGTCGAACAACCCTAGTTCAAGAACGTAGGAAGTTTCCTCTAGTTCCAGCCCTAAAATCAAAGGATTTCTCCATGGAATTCGTCACCAGGTGTGTGGGATTCCATTAGTAGGTTCCTTTCGCCCATTAAGTCCCTAGAATTCAGTCGAATTCTTCATTCCCTATTATTAACTAGACCTAGGGTTTCTAGAACTTTAATAGATTATCATGAATTAGTTATTTATATGTTCCAAATTAGATTATCATGTTATTACTTTGTTTCTTAAATGAATTTCAGAACCCTAGCTTGGTAGTTCTTTAGTTCTTGAATTACACATGCTAGCTCAAATATTTCAATATTTCAGATATACATGTCTCAGGTTTTGAATGCATTACTTTCAATATAAAAATGTGCATTCTCAGTTTGTATGTCATTTTTGAGCTATCCAGTATATTATTGAAATTCAGTTATAATGTGTTAACCATTTAATATATTGGGAGTAGTATAATACCGAGTTGGACTAGGGTTAGTCACCTATATAGTCCCAGAACTATAAGCCACATAAGTTGTAAGTCCCCTCTATAGGCATCATTTTAGTGATCATACCAGCATGCCTCTACACCTTTGGCTGGGTGTATTGGGTCCTCTTGATAGGGCGTATACATCGGACTCCACATTTAGCTTATGTAGTTTTAGAATCGGTTATTAGTAGCTCCCACAGTCTAGTCAGACTCCATTGCATTGACCATATTTCATTACAGTCAGTATTCAGTCTTAGCATGTTATAAATTTTGTTATTGCATTCAGATAGCTCAGTATTAAGTATCTATATCATGTTCAGATTATACCCTTGCTTTATTGCTTGTTTAGTTATATGTTTATTTCATCTTTACTATATCCTTCATGCTCAGTACCTTTCAAGTACTGACGCATACTCTGCGCTATATCTTCTCGTGATGTAGGTTCAGGTTCTCCACATCCAGATCACACTTTGATCGATTCCCGATTTCAGTTCAGTAGCATCAGTGGTGAGTCCTCATTCTTCGAGAACAATAGTCATGTTATCTTTTCATTATTTCAGTCTTTTAGTTTCAGTTTTCTAGACTTAGTTGGGGCATGTCCCAGCACTTCTAGTTAGTTAAAGACTATATTCAAACATAGTTGGATTCAGCTTAGTATTTGAGTTTGACATTTCTTCTGTATTAAAACTCTCAGATTTCATATATTCAGTTTAGTATATGGGTATTCCCCATCACTTTCATTTTCATGATTTAGCTTTGCATTAGTTATTATTATTCTTAGTATGCTCACGTCATGCCAGCAGGGTTAGCTTGGGGTCACTTGTGATCTTAGGTCCTGTTTCCATGTCTCAGGGGTAGCTCGGGGCGTGACAAACTTGGTATCAGAGCCAGGTTAGGTTTAAGAGTCCTAGGATGTCTGAAAAGCCACACTAAGTCTAGTTTTTTTTATGCGTGTGAAGTGCACCACTTCTAATGAGAGGGAGGATACAGAGTGTTGTAGAAAAAATCTCCATTTTCTTGTTACTTTTATCGTGCGTAAGGTATGATCTAATTCCATTCTAACTCGACGTTTTATGTTTCAGTGATCATGACTCCTCATAGAGCTAATGCTAGGAATATGAATGCTAGGAATGCAAATGCAACTCCTTCAGTCCCAGATTAAGATGTTTCGAATGCAGAATTTCAAAATGCCATACATATGTTGGCTCAGAGCATTGCCAACCAGAACATTCAGTGGGCTCCAGTTTCGGCATATGCTAATGTTGGGTTAGCTGCAGCTAGAGTGCAAGATTTTTTTAGGATGAATCCGCTAGAGTTCTTAGGATTTCAGATTGGTGAGGATCCTCAAAACTTCATTGATGAGATCAAAAAGATTTTTGAAGTGATGCAGGTAACTGGGAATGATCGGGTTGAGTTATCATCTTACCAACGTAAGGATGTGGCAACTAGTATACTTAGTGGAAAGAGAATAGAGGTACAAATGCAACTTCTATCATTTGGGATTGCTTTAGTAAGACCTTCCTGGATAGGTTTTTCCCAAGAGAGCTAAGAGAGGTGAAAGCTCAGGAATTTATGAACTTAAGGCAATGTAGAATGATAGTCCAAGAATATAGGCTCAAGTTTACCCAACTCTTTAGGTATACTCCTCACATGGTTGCTGATTCCAAGGCTTAGATGAATAAGTTTCTATATGGAGTGTCAGACTTGGTGAAGAAAGAGTGTAGAAATGCTATGTTGCTGGAAAATATGAGCATCTCTAGGTTCATGGCTCATGCTCAGTAGGTTGAGGGTGATGAGCTTAGGGAACATGCTAAGGAGAACAAGAAGGCTAGGACCAGAAACTATGACTATTCTTAGTAGAAATCGGGTGGTGGAAATCGCTCGCATGGTTAGTAGAAATTTTCAGCTCCAGCACCTTCATTAGCTAGTGTTCCGTCCTCCAAGTTCAAACAAGATCAGAAAGGTAGGGCATCAAGCTTTAAGTCTCAGGGAAGTGTTTTAGGAACTAAAACCTACCAACTTGCCCTAAGTGTGGTTAGAACCATCCGAGCGAGTGCCTTGCAGGAAAGGAAGGATGCTTTGGATGTGGTCAGTCTGGTCACAGGTTGAGGGGTTATCCTTCCAAACAAGGTCAATGAGGCAATGGTAGAGCTTAGTCGACAACTTCAGCAGCACCACCAAGTCACCCGACTCAGCAGGGTAACTCATCTGGTACAGGTGGCAGAGAGTGCCAAAATAGGCTTTATGCTCTTCAGGCTCACCAGGATTAGGAAGATTCTCCTGATGTAGTCACTGGTACGTTATGAGTCTTTGATCTCGATGTTTATACTTTGTTAGATCAAGGAGCTACTCTTTTCTTTGTAACTCCTTATATAGCAGGTAAGTTTGATGTTAGTCCAGAAACTCTCTCAGAACCTTTCTCACTCTCTACTCCAGTCGGTGACCAAGTTATAGCTAGATGGGTATACAGAAATTACCCTATCACAGTCTCCTAGAAAGATACCTCAACAGATCTTGTAGAGTTAGAAATTGTAGACTTTGACGTCATTCTAGGCATGGATTGGTTACATTCCTGTTATGCCTCAGTCGATTGTAGAACTAGGATTGTTTGTTTTCAGTTTCCAAACAAACTAATCTTAGAATGGAAGGGTACTATCTTAGCACCTATAGGTCGATTCATTTCTTACCTTAAGGCTAGAAAGATTATTTCTAAGGGTTATCTCTATCATCTAGTTCGGGTTAAGGATTCAAGCACCGAAACCCCAACTCTTGAGTCACATCCAGTGGTTAATGAGTTTCTTGAAAATCTTCCTGGAGTTCCTCCCGATAGGGAAATCAACTTTGGAATTGATCTCCTTCCAGATACCTAGCCTATCTATATTCCTCCTTATAGAATGACTCCAGCTGAGCATAAGGAGTTGAAAGAATAGTTGAAATACCTTCTAGATAAGGGCTTCATCAGACCTAGTATTTCGCCATGGGGTGCACTAGTATTGTTCATGAAGAAGAAAGATGGTTCTCTCAAAATGTGAATTGACTATAGGCAGTTGAACAAAGTCACAATCAAGAATAAGTATCTCATCCCTATGATTGATGACTTGTTTGACCAACTTCAAAGTACTAGTCATTTCTCAAAGATAGACCTCAGATCGGGTTATCATCAGCTGAAGGTTAGAGATAGTGACATTCCGAAGACAGCCTTCAGAACTCGGTATGGTCATTATGAATTTGTAGTTATGTCATTTGGACTAACCAATGCTCCTGCAGCTTTCATGGATTTGATAAACAGAGTGTTCAAGCAGTATTTGGACTTGTTCATTATCGTCTTTATTGATGATATCCTCATTTACTCTAGGAATGAGGAAGAACATGCGAGTCATTAGATAGTCATTCTGCAAACTCTCAAAGATCACCAGTTATTCGCCAAATTTAACAATTGCGAGTTTTGGTTACAATTAGTTGCTTTCCTTAGGCATATAGTATCCAACGAAGGGATTTGAGTGGATTCCCAGAAAATAGAAGCAGTGAAACAATGGCCCAGACCTACCTCTCTTGCAGATATCAGAAGTTTCTTAGGTCTAGCGAGTTATTACAGAAGGTTTGTGGAAGGATTTTCATCCATAGACTCACCATTGAGTAGGTTGACTCAGAAGATGGTCAAGTTTCAATGGTCAGATGATTGTGAGAAAAGCTTCGTAGAATTGAAAACTAGGTTGACTACAGCTCCTGTTTTGACTCTACCAGAGGGTTCAGACGGATATGTGATTTATTGTGATGCATCCAAGGTCGGCCTATGTTGTGTGTTAATGCAACAAGGTAAGGTTATAGCCTATGCTTCTAGACAGCTTAAGGTGAATGAGAAGAATTATTCGACTCATGACCTCGAGCTTGCAACAGTGGTGTTTGCACTCAAGATTTGGAGACACTAGTTGTATGGTGTTCATGTACATGTGTTCATAGACCATAAGATCCTTCAATATGTGTTCACCCAGAAAGAGTTGAATCTTCGTCAGATAAGATGGCTTGAGTTCCTCAAATATTATGACATGAGTGTGCATTACCATCTTGGTAAGGCAAATATAGTGGGATATACCCTTAGCAGACTATCTATGGGTAGTGTAGCATATGTTGAGGAAAAAAGACAAGATCTAGCAAAGGATGTTCACAGGCTTGCTCGTTTAAGAGTTCGTCTTATGAGCATATAAGATGGTGGTGTGACAGCTCAAAATGGATCAGAATCTTCATTGGTAGTGGAGGTTAAGGAAAAGCAAGACGGTGATCTGATATTGCTTGAACTCAAGGGTACAGTCCATCAACAGAGAGTTGAGGTATTCTCCTAAGGGGGAGATGGTGTGCTTCGCTACCAGGGTCGATTATGTGTTCCTAATGTGGGCGAGTTGAGACAACTAATACTTGTAGAAGCCCATAACTCTAGGTATTCTATTCATCCAGGTGCCACTAAGATGTACCGTGATCTGTGGGAAGTCTTTTGGTGGAATGGTATTAAGAGGGATATAGCATATTTTGTGGCTAAGTGCCCCAATTGTTAGCAAGTGAAGGTAGAACATCAGAAACCAGGGGGGTATAACTCAAGAGATCGACATTCCTACTTGGAAGTGGGAAGTGATCAACATGGATTTCATCACAAGTTTACCTCGTACTCACAAACAGCATGACTCTATTTGGGTGATAGTTGATAGAGTTACTAAGTCTTCTCGCTTTTTGGCGGTCAAGATTACAGATTCGACAGAGGACTACGCCAAGCTTTACATTAATGAGATAGTCAGGTTGCATGGGGTTCCTTTGTCTATCATCTCAGATAGAGGTCCTCAGTTTACCTTTCATTTCTGGAAGTCATTTTAGAAAGGTATTGGTACTCAGGTTAATTTTAGCACAACATTTCATCCATAGACGGATGGTCAAGCAGAGCATACCATTCAGACCTTAGAGGACATGTTGAGAGCTTGTGTGATTGACGTTGAGGGTAGTTGGGATGATTATGTTCCTCTTATAGAGTTCGCCTACAATAATAGCTATTATTCCAGCATTCAGATGGCCCCTTATAAGGAATTGTATGGGCATAGATGCAGATCTCCTGTTGTTTGTTTTGCAATAGGTGAAGTAGCCTTGATAGGGCCAGATTCAGTCCATTATGCTATGGAGAAAGTGCAACTTATTAGAGATAGACTTAAGACAGCCCAGAGTCACCAGAAGTCTTATGCAGATGTAAGGAGAAGGGAACTAGAGTTCCAAGTTGATGATTAGGTTTTCTTGAAAGTATCACCTATAAAAGGGGTGATGAGATTTGACAAGAAAGTGAATCTCAGTCCTAGATGTGTAGGCCCTTACAAGATTCTGAAAAGGATTGGTAAAGTGGCTTATGATTTAGAGTTGCCAGTAGAATTAGCAGCAGTGCATCCAATATTCCTGTAATGACCCTTTCAAATTAATATATGCCAATAACTTGAGATTTTTATGCATATATTGTCCTCACGCTAGTAAACAATGATATAAAAAAAATATTATCAACTTTCGAGTACCCAAACTAAGTGATTCGTGCTTCATACAATCATTCAAAACAAGTAGTAAACTTAATATATTACAAAATTTGGGCTTACACACCCTAAATAAACAAAACATGTAGCCATACTTATATTACCACCCATGGTGACATGATTCGATTAGCCCTCAAAATTTCATGTAAATATACAACACATAGATCATGTATAACTCCCAAAGTTTGCACAAAATATAGATGCCTATATGCAAATGTGATCTTCCATAAGGCTCTCAAAATCTCTATCTCCAATGGCCAGCTTCATGCCTCCTCTCGATCATTCCCTACGATAGAAACAACTATCGCTACGCATATAGCTTAGTGGTGTAAAACTATAGGTCCGGAGCCCTTAAAATTCACCAAGTTACCTTTCTCAAGTCATGAGCAGCACAATTTAAACATAATAAATACATCAAGTGACAACCTATAAAGGGTATCAAGTTCGATATTTAAAGATCCAAATGTCAAGAACGTTCATAGCACCATTTTTCAAGAGATTCAATAACAAGGCTCACCTAATATACACCTCATGTCGTCACACCAGGCACAAGCAAGTATCAAGAAGGGCCAACGCCCTGTATCAAGAAGGGTCAAAGCCCAATAATCAAGAGAACCAAGAACCATATTAAAAATGGCTTTCTAGTTCGTACTTAAATTGGACAACTTCCATTCTTAAGACGGACTAAAAATCCAGAGTCAAGATGGAAAATGATTCGAATCAAGAGGCATGCCAATAGTGACAAAGTCACAACCATAAGAAGGACAAGATCCCAACAAGAGTGCCAAGTGATCAAACAATCCGTACGAGTGGGCGAGTTACACAAGCGTCATACCAACACAACAATGCAAAGTGATAAGAGATAACCAAGGTACCAAGACCAAATTTCAGATATACCAGCAGTTAAAAAAGTGCAAGTACAAGTTTATACACAAACCTCAATACTTTAGTGTAGAACAGTTCAACACACCTGCGCGAGTTCAAACCGTAGACCAACCAACGTATGAAGGTCCTCAACTTGTTTATAAGTATATACAACCTTAAAAATACAATTAAATAACTTCTTTAATTCCTAATATCTCAATAATGTCAAAATAAAATAGGATTATCATCACAAGTAAGCTTAGCCTGTATAGATACAACTATGCTCCCAAAATAGTGATTCTAGCTAGTCTAGTACCTCATGTTACAACTTAGATTTGGAAATGAAAACGGCAAAACTAGACTTTATAACCTTCATGAAAGATGTAGATATATCTCTTAAGGTTGTAACCTAACAAGAATCACCGAAAAATACATTTTATACAAAAAGATATCATCGATACACTAACAGTTGTTCATACAGGATTTCTAAATACTTAATCTGGACAGAACTTGTCCTATGTTGCGTCCCATATTTTGAATCCATAACAACTAAATTAGAATTTTACATTAACATAAGAGCTATAGGTATATGAATTAGCTTTCCAAATTATATTTATTCACCCAAAAATGAGTTCTAGAGAACGACATATTCTAAAAGTAATACACACTACTCAGCTACAAAACAGATTTCGACTACTTATCAAAAAGTAGTGTGTCTCGAATTCCAGCCAAAAGGACCAAGTTTTTCCTTTGTAATTTTGAAGAACAAATGGTTAGCTAATGCTCTAAGGTTCTTATACTTCAAGGGACACGAAATTCACTAGAGGAGATTTCAAAATATAGGCTCAAAAGTGATATTTATCCCAATGCACAGTTGACCCTCAAGGCTGCCCAAATAGTGTTGTGTACTGCCCAAGATGCATACATATACACCTATATATATATATATATATATCCTTTACCTCCTTTTAAAAGTATACATAATTTTAATTAGACTATTATGTAAATACCCCAATACAATCCCTTAAATTACGATCCAATTTATGCTAAGCAAGCTAGCAATTATCACAACATTTCAATTTCCCAAAATGAGAGTAAAACATAGTGTAGTAACTAAGCGACAGTAAATCGACATGCGACTCTTTGTTAGCAATTAGGGGTGTTACAACTCTCTTCCCCTTAAAGAAATTTCATCTCGAAATTTACCTTAAACTAGTCTCGAAACAAGTGCGGATACTGGGTCCTCATGTCTTCTTCTCTCTCCTAGGTAGCTTCTTTTCCCAAATGGTTCCTCCAAAGTAGGATTATCTTGTTTCTATGTTGCTTCACTTCCCAAGCTTGAATTAAGATAGGTTCTTCATTATACGTCAAGTCAGGATTAACCTCAATAGATTCAACTGGAAGAACATGAGATGGATCAGAACGATATCTTCTGATCATAGAAACATGGAAGACATTGTGGATCTTGTCTAACTCAGGTGGCAAAGCCAATTTATATGCAACCCATCCAACCCTTTCAAGTATCTCATAAAGTCAAATAAATCGGGGACTAAGTTTTCATTTTTTTTCCAAATCTCATAATCTTTTTCATGGAGACACCTTTAAAAACACCTTATCTCCCACTTGATATTCAACGTCATGCCTTTTAAGATCAGCGTACGACTTTTGTCTATCCGAAGAAATCTTTAGACGATCCTTGATAATTTTTACCTTGTCCTCTGTTTGTTGCACAATTTCAGGACCAATGAGTTTCCTGTCACCAACTTCACTCCAACAAAGAGGGGTCCGACATTTCCTTCCGTACAAGGCTTCATAGGGAGGCATTCCAATACTTGATTGGTAATTATTATTGTAAGCAAATTCTATCAAAGCCAAGTGTTTGTCCCAACTACCCTCAAAATCCATAATGCAAGCTCGAAGCATATCCTCCAAAATTTGTATCACTCTTTTCGACTAGCCGTTTGTTTGAGGATGGAATGAAGTGCTAAATTTCAGCTTAGTACCCAAAGCTTCAGGAAAGCTACCCCAAAATCTAGATGTAAACATTGGGTCTTAGTCAGATACAATAGACATAGGGATCTCGTGTAGTCTTACGATCTCATTAATGTACAATTCGGCTAATCGCTCAAGTGAGTAATCCATCCTCATTGCTAAGAAGTGAGCACTATTGGTTAGCCTGTCCACAATCACCCATATTGCGTCATGATTTCTTTGCGTGCGAGAAAGTCCAGAAAAAAAAGTCCATAGTTATTCTCTCCCATTTCCATTCCGGCATCGACAAGGGCTGTAGTAAACCAACTGGGACCTGATGTTCTGCCTTTACTTGTTGACAAACCAAATATTTAGAAATGAACTCAGCAATGTCTCTCTTCATACCACTCCACCAATAATTTTTTTTGATGGTCTGGTACATGTTTATACCCCCAGGATGCATTGCATATGGTGAGGGATGTGCTTCACTCAGTATTTCTCTCCTTAATTTGTCATCGTTAGGGACACATAGTCTATCTTGATAAAATAAGACAAAGTGTAAAATCAAGTTTTTCCCCACTTTGAACTTCTCTGGTCAATTTTACAAGTTTCTCATCTAACTTTTGTGCTTCTTTCACCTGTTCAAGTAATATTGGCTTTACTTGCAAATTAGCAATAACTGAACCATTTGAATCAAGTGTGAAACAAACATTCATGGCTTTTAACTCAAGGAGCAAGGGCAAAGGACTCAAAGAAATACTTGCGAAGGATTTTCAACTTAAGGCATCTGCAAACACATTAGCTTTACTTAGATGATTATCAATCGTGCAGTCATAATCCTTGATGAGTTCAAGCCATCTACGTTGTCTAAGGTTTAGCTCCTTCTGAGTATCCAAGTACTTTAAGTTTTTGTGATCAGTGAATATATGACATTTCTCTCCATCCAAATAATGCCGCCACATTTTTAAAGCAAACACTATAGCAGCAAGTTCAAGATCATGGGTAGGATAATTCAATTCATGCAGTTTTAATTTTCGAGAGGCATAAGAAATAACCTTCCCTTCTTGCATCAAAACACATCCGAGACCATTGTGAGAAGCATCGTTGTATACTACATACTCCTTGCCTTCAATTGGTAGAGTAAGTATAGGTGCTTGAGTCAGCAAGGATTTGAGAGTTTCAAAGCTCTCTTGGCATTTGTGATTCCAATTAAACTTCACTTGCTTCTGCAAGAGTTTAGTCAATGGAGAGGCGATAATAGAAAAGTCTTTCACAAATCTTCTGTAGTATCCTGCTAAGCCTAAGAAACTTCTTACCACGATTTGACTTTTAGGAGGTCTCCACTTGACAACTGCTTGTATCTTACTAGGATCCACCTTCACGCCTTCGACTGATACAACATGTCCCAGAAACGTCACTTCATCAAGCCAAAATTCACACGTGTAAAGTTTAGCATAAAGTTACCTCTCCTTCAAAATTTGCAAATTAATCCAAAGATGTTTATCATGATCTTCACTACTTCTGGAAAATATTAAAACATTATCTATAAAAACAACCACAAACTAATCAAGATAAGGCTTGAATACTCGATTCATTAGATCCATGAATACCGCAAGAGCATTTGTCAACCCGAATGGCATCACCAAAAATTCATAATGACCACGCCAAGTTCTAAAAGCAGTTTTAGGAATATCTTTCTCTCTAACACGCAGTTGGTGATATCCAGACCTTAAATCAATCTTTAAGAATACTTTAGCACCCTTTAGTTGGTCAAACAAATCATCAATCCTTGGTAGTGGATATCTATTCTTGATTGTTATTCTGTTCAATTGTCTATAATCAATACAAAGCCTGAGAGTGTCATCTTTCTTCTTTACGAATAAAACAGGGCTCCCCAATGAGAAACACTAGGTCGAATAAAACCCTTCTCAAGAAGTTCTTGCAATTGAGATTTTAATTCTCTTAATTCTGCAGGAGCCATTCTATAAGAAGTGATAGAAATAGGGGTAAATCCAGGAATAAGCTCGATTGGAAATTCAACCTCTCTTTTCAGGGGCAATCCAGGAAGGTTTTCTGGCAATACTTCTGGGAAATCACGTACAGCAGGTATGTCCTTGATACCAAGACTCTCCAACCATGTATCAACTATGTGAGCAAGGTATGTCCCACAACCTTGACGCATCAACTTTCTTGCCAAGGCCAGAGAAATAATACTAGATGTCAATGATCTTTCACCTTGTACAATGATGTGTGAAAATGTAGGATCTTTAAAAGTCACATGCTTAGACCTACAATCTACCACTGCATGATATTTATAAAGCCAATCCATCCCGATAATAACATCAAAATCCTTGAAGGGCATTTCAATCAAATCAGCAGGGAAGACTAGATTTTGAATCATGAAGGGGCAATCTTGATAAACTCGATTACACACAACTTGATAACCCAAAGGACTTTCAACCAGCACATCAAAATTAAGTCTCACAGATTTCACGTTTTCAGGAAGAGCAAGTGATGAACAAAGATAGGAATGTGTAGAACCAGGATCAAACAATGTAAACACACATAAGCCAAATAAGTGAAATTTACCGACAACCACGTCTTTTCCATCTTGATCCTCCCTCTGCCTCATAGCATAAGCGCGTGCAGTCGCCCTTGGTCCACTAGCTCTATTCGCTCCACTTGCCCCTACCGCTTGGGTGTTTTTAAGTCTTGCACCTTCATTAGTTCGAGGAGGATTAATAGAAGGTTTATGAACTGAGCCTTCAGTTCTCAAGGAAGGAGCATTATTAGGATTAGGACAATCCTTCACTTTATGATCAAAGCTCCCACAATTGAAACATGCACCAGAAGCTCTCCTGCAAGTACCATAATGATTCTTTCCACATTGTGGACAAGTGGGAACACGAGTCTCACCTTGGCCATAATTTGGAATGCTCGCTGTAGAAAAATCTAATCTATTTTGCTTTTGCTGAGGTGGCCTGTTAACACTACCAGCCTTAGAATCATCAGACCTTCCCTTTTTGGATGGACCTCCAAAATCTAGTCTAGGCTTTCGGAATTTGTTTTCATTTTAACTAGCTTCTTCTTTATCAAGTGGTTCCCAAGTAAAAGTAACAAACACTAAGTTACAAAAGTTCTCATGTTGCAAGATCGCCACATTCTTCCTAATGGAATCATTTAAACCATCTTCAAATTTCCTACACTTGTCTTTTTCCTCTTTAATAATAGTTCCAGCATAACGAGAGAGCCTTAGAAACTTCTGGTGGTACTCAACAATAGACATGCCTCGTTACCTTAAATTTAAAAACTCCTTTCTCTTAGCATCACAATAAGCAGGTGGGACATACTTCATACAAAATCCCTAAGAAAATCATCCCAAGTAAGAATAAGAGGTTTTACCTTGGCATTCAGAACACTTACCCACCAATCGTAAGCATTCTTTTGTAATAGTAAAATAGCATACTTAAATTTGGCAATATCTGAACACTCTAACTGCTCAAATACCCTCTCCATGCGCTCCAGCCATTGTTCAGCATCTGTGGGATCAACGATGCCTTCAAACTCTAATTCACCCATTTTCCTCATTTTCTCAAAGTTAATCCCGCGGGGATCATGCATCGCTTCAGCTATGTGGTGGAAGATTTAGCCATGTTTTGAAAAGGAGGGTTCATGGCTTGAGTACCACGACTAATGTGAGGATGTTAACCAACTCTTGCACCCTGATGGTTTCCCACTTCAGACCCACTAGTGTGGGGAACATAATGATCCGAGAAAGGTTCTCCAACCTCTTCTAGTGCATGAGGTTGGGAAACAGAGGCACCCGAACCTTCACGAGCAGCTTCCATAGGTCGGTCAACAGAAGAGGCCATAACTTAATTCCTTCAAAAGGGAAGATCACATTGCATTATGGACATGTATATGATGCATGTGCACTCTACATGCGATAAAATATTATAAACCATGTAAGTGAATAAATAGTCCAAATAAAACCTTTTTTTCAAAAGCAAACAAGTGTACAAGTAATTCACAGCAAAAGTCCTAGAACCACAAACCTAGGCTCTAATACCAAACTGGAACGACCCTGTCAAATTAATATATGCCAATAACTCACGAGATTTTTATGCATATATTGTCCTCACGCTAGTAAACAATGATATACAAAAATATTATCAACTTTCGAGTACCCAAACTAAGTGATTCGTGCTTCATACGATCATTCAAAACAAGTAGTAAATTTAATATATTACAAAATTTGGTCTTACACACCCCAAATAAACAAAACATGTAGCCATACTTATATTACAACCCATGGTGACATGATCCGTTTAGCCCTCAAAATTTCATGTAAATATACAACACATAGATCATGTATAAGTCCCAAAGTTTGTACAAAATATAGATGCCTGTATGCAAATGTGATCTTCCATAAGGCTCTCAAAATCTCTATCTCCAATGGCCTGCTTCATGCCTCCTCTCGATCATTCCCTAAGATAGAAACAACTATCGCTAAGCATATAGCTTAATGGTGTAAAACTATAGGTCCGGAGCCCTCAAAATTCACCAAGTTACCATTCTCAAGTCATGAGCGGCACAATTTAAACATAATAAATACATCAAGTGACAACATATAAAGAGTATCAAGTTCGATATTTAAAGATCCAAATGTCAAGAACGCTCATAGAACCATTTTCCAAGAGATTCAATAACAAGGCTCGCCCAATATATACCTCATGTCGTCACACCAGGCACAAGCAAGTATCAAGAAGGGCCAACGCCCTGTATCAAGAAGGGTCAAAGCCCAATAATCAAGAGAGACAAGAACCATATTAAAAATGGCTTTCTAGTTCGTACTTATATTGGACAACTTCCATTCTTAAGACGGACTAAAAATCCAGAGTCAAGATAGAAAATGATTCGAATCAAGAAGCATGCCAATAGTGACAAAGTCACAGTCACAAGAAGGATAAGGTCCCAACAAGAGTGTCAAGTGATCAAACAATCCGTATAAGTGGGCGAGTTACACAAGCGCCATACCAACACGACAATACAAAGTGACAAGAGGTAACCAAGGTACTAAGATCAACTTTCATATATACCAGCAGTTAAAAGAGTACAAGTATAACTTTATACAAAAACCTCAATACTTTAGCGTAGAATAGTCCAACACAACTGCACGAGTTCAAACCGTAGACCAACCAACGTATCAAGGTCCTCAACTTGTTCACAAGAACATACAACCTTAAAAATACAATTAAATAACTTCTTTAATTCCTAATATCTCAATAATCTTGAAATAAAATAGGATTATCATCACAAGTAAGCTTAGCCTCTACAGATACAACTATGCTCCCAAAATTGTGATTCTGGCTAGTCTAGTACCTCATGTTGCAACTTAGATTTGAAAATGAAAATGGCAAAACTAGACTTTATAACCTCATGAAAGACGTAGATACATCTCTTAAGGTTGTAACCCAACAAGAATAACTGAAAAATACATTTTTTACAAAAAGATATCATGGATACACTAACTGTTGTTCATACAGGATTTCTAAATACGAAATCTGGACAGAACATGTCCTATGTTGCGTCCCATATTTCGAATCCATAACAGCAAAATTAGAGTTTTACATAAACATAAAGATTTGTAGGTATATGAATTATCTTTCCAAATCATATTTATTCACCCAAAAATGAGTCCTATAGAACGAGATATAATAAATGTAATACACACTACTCAGCTACAAACCAAATTTTGACTACTTACCAAAGAGTAGCGTGTGTCTCGAATTCCATCCAAAAGGACCAAGTTTTTCCTTTGTGATTTTGAAGAACAAATGGTTAGATAATGCTCTAAGGTTCGTAGACTTCAACGGACACGAAATTCACTAGAGGAGATTTCAAAATATAGGCTCAAAAGTGATATTTATCCCAATGCACAGTTGTACCTCAAGGCTGCCCAAATAGTGTTGTGTGCTGCCCAACATGCATACATATCTATATATATATATATATATATATATATATATATATATATATATATATATATATATATATATATATATATATATCTATATATATATATATATATATATCCTCTACCTTCTTTTAAAAGTATACATAATTCTAATTAGACTATTACGTAAATACCCCAATACAATCCCTTAAATTACGATCCAATTTATGCTAAGCAAGCTAGCAATTATCACAACATTTCAACTTCCCAAAATGAGAGTAAAATATATTGTAGTAACTAAGTGACGGTAAATCGACATGCGACTCTTTGTTAGCAATTAGGGGTGTTACACTTCCACATTTCACTATTGAAGAAGTGTGTGAGTGATCCATCATCCGTAGTGCCATTAGAGAGTATGGATGTAAAAGATAGTCTTTCATATGAGGATGTACCAGTTGAGATCCTTGATCTCCAGATTAGAAGGTTGAGAAACAAAGAAGGTGCTTCAGTCAAGGTTTTATGGAGGAGTCAGTCCCCAGAGGGAGCTACTTGGGAAGCATAAGCAGTGATGAAGTCTAAGTATCATCACCTCTTTCCTTCCGATTCCACTCCAGCTTGAGGTAATAGTTCCTCTTCAGTTTTTCAGTCATTCATGCGTAAAATTAGTTTAGCATCAAGTTCCTTCGGTTTGTACTTGAATTTTCAGCGTATTTACATCTTCTTGGAACTCAGTTCAGTCAAAAATCAGTCTTCAGTGTTTGGTGGTAGGGTTGTAGCTCATTCCCTCCATTTCAGCTAGTTTAGTCTTTATTCGAGGTCAAACGATCCCAAGGGGGAGATATTGTAACAACTCAAAAATAAGACCTAGAAAAAAATTGTAGAAATTCTACCTAAAGCAGTGAACCACAACAGGGTACACGGACCATGATAGGGTCCACAATCTGTTGACTTGCCCGTTGTCATGACTTGGATGTCACCAGGCCCAGATGTCAGACCATGGGCACCTTCACGGTCTGTTGCCTTGACGATGGGCTGTGGTGGCGTCTGTGATGTTTAGGTAGTAACCCCCTAGACTAGCCATCAGACCCTCAAGCCTAATTGAGAATCACGGGACCTTCCACATGGCCCGTGGTAGGTCTGTGAAGGCCAGCCAGTAGGCCCTCAGACTTGAACCTCTAGACCTCAGCCCAAGTGAGGACCACAAGGACCTTCACGGTCTGTGGTCCTTCACACGGGCCGTGGTACTGGCTCATGGACCAAGCCTTTAGAACCACAAGACCAAGTGAAGACCACGAGGGCTTTCACGGTCCATGGTCCCTTTCACTATCTGTGAAAGTGGCCGTGGTCAGCCTCGTCTACAACTTAAGTCAGGGGTTTTGGTCTTTTCCTATTTCATTGGACCCCTAAAATACGTCATTTTAACCCTAAACTAGGTGATTTTGGTCAGTTTTAGCCTAGAAACTTAACTAGAACTTACCTAAGTCAAATCTTTCATCAAACTTAGAAAATTAGAAGCGAAAGAGGAGAAAAGGTACAACAACCCTAGTTCAAGAACGCAATATGTTTCCTCCAGTTCCAGTCTATGGAATTCGTCACCGAATATGTGGGATTACACTAGTGGGTTCCTTTCGCCCATTAGGTCCCTAGAATTCAGTCAGATTCTTAATTCTCTATTATTAAATAGACCTAGGGTTTATAGAACAAAATAGATTATCATGAATTAGTTATTTATATGTTCCAAATCATATTATCATGTTATTACTTCATTTCTTGCATGAATTTCAGAACCCTAGCTTGGTAGTTCTTTAGTTCTTGAATTACACATGCTAGCTCAGATATTTCAATATTTCAGATATACATGCCTCAGTTTTCAAATGCATTACTTTCAGTATATTAATGTGCATTCTCAGTTTGCATGTCAGTTTTGAGCTATCCAGTATATTACAAAAATTCAGTCATAATGTGTTAATCATTTAATCTATTGGAAGTAGTATAATACCAAGTTGGACTAGGTTCAGTCACCCATATAGTCCTATAACTACGAGTCACGTAGGTTGTAAGTCCCCTCTATGGGCATCATTTTAGTGATCACACCAGCATGTATCTACACCTTTGCCTGGGTGTATTGGGTCCTCTCGATAGGGCGTATACATCGGACTCCACATTCAGACTCCATTGCATTGACCATATTTCAGTACAATCAGTGTTTAGTCTCAACATGTTATAAATTTGGTTATTGCATTTAGTTAGCTCAGTATTCAATATCTATTTCATGTTCAGATTATACTTTTGCTCTATTGCTTGTTCAATTATATGTTTATTTTAGCTTTACTCTATCCTACATGCTCAATACCTTTCAAGTACTGATGCATACTCTGAGCTACATCTTCTCGTGATGTAGGTTCAGGTTCTCAGCATCCAGATCATGCTTAGATCGATTCGTGATCTCCAGTTCAGCAGCATCAGTGGTGAGTCCTAATTCTTCGAGGACAATAGTCAAGTTATCTTTCCATTATTTTAGTCTTTTAGTTTCAGTTTGCTAGACTTAGTTGGGGCATGTCCCAGCATTTCTAGTCAGATAGAGGCTTTATTCAGATATAATTAGATTCAGCTTAGTATTTGAGTTTGATATTTCTTTTGTATTAACTCTCATATTTCATATATTCAGTTTAGTATATGGGTATTCCCCATCACTTTCACTTTCCTGATTTAGCTTCCACATCAGTTATTATTATTCTTAGTATGCTCACGTCATGCCAGCAGGGTTAGCTTGGGGTCACTTGTGATTCTAGGTTCTGTGTCCATGTCTCAGGGGTAGCTCGGGGCGTGACAACATGACTCTACTAGACACCCTACTCTTTAACTTATGGAACCAGTGAACCTGGCTCTGATACCAATTTGTCACAATCCCAAACACTGAGTTCATTATGGGACACACCCCAAGAATCTAATATGGTATGTAAGCCAAAAGAAATAACACATACAAGACTTTCGAGGGAATTTAGGCCACTACTGATAAGAAAACATCAAAAAAGTACCCAAAACATGGTAGCATAAGTATAAGAAACATCTAATTTATTTCTAGACTTTGAAATACATCTCAAGTCTTCGAAATAAAATTAAAGACTATAAATGATTCATTGAGACCAATAGTTATCTGGAAAGAAGGATCTCACCACCTATCCGAAAGAGAAGAAAATCGCCAGATCATATCAACTGTTATAATGATCGACTAGGATCTGTGTCAAAAGGACAATGAAGTAAGGGGTGAGTACAATCTACATGTACTTAGTAGGTTAGACTGACTAAGCATAATCAACTAATTGGACTAGTAAATATACTATGTAATAGTTCCACCTGCATGCAGAAAAGCCTCACTCCGCCGTCAATGCAACTAATTTATATGATAATGGCACGAATAAAGTAATTACACTAGGGTACATATAGTACTCAAATCAACATATAATTAAATTACACAACACAACAATCTGGCCAATGCTATGCAATGAGATGATGAAATGATGGAATGTTGTAGTGGAACCAAGGTTGTCACACAAATTGTTGTATACACCTTGCTGAGCTTTAGAATTCAAAAAAGGACCCATGGGGGACTAGTAGTCCATATACCAATCTCATAATCTCAAATGTGCATCAGCATCACCATAGATTTCATAGACCATCAACACTTCCTCTAGTGGATCTCTAGATACGATGTAATGAACTTCTATAGTAAGATCTATCACTGTTAGATCCGACAATTCTTCATATACAACCAACAATTTAAATTCTTGATACATAACAAATAGATCAACTTTATCATAAGCCCTCATCGTTAACTAACCTTCAACTATATCTATCCTAGCATACCCAATGGCCAAAAAGTGTCTCCCAAAAATCAAGGGCACTTGAGGGTCTGGCTCAAAATTTAGCACAACAAAATCAATTTGAAATATCAATGATCCCACTTGGACCAACACATTTTCCACAACATCTTTCGACCTAGCTACTACTCGATTGGCAAACTGTAAGATAATGCTAGTAGGCTTAGGGCTACCAAACCTTAATTTATTTTACAAAGATATTGGCATAAGATTAATGCTCACCCCTAGATCACACAATCCTTGGGCATGAATGCTTTGACCTATAGTAATATGGACAGTAAAACCATATGGATCTTTTAGCTTAGTAGATAGCATATTTTGAATCCTTGAACTACACTCTTCAGTGAGTGCCACAATTTCATATTCTATTAGCCTCATTTTGTTCGTTACAATCTCCTTCACATATTTCGCATACCTTGGTATTCCGTGCAAAACATTAGCAAGAGGCAAATTAATGTGAACTTGTTTGAGAAGAGAAATAAACTTATCAAAGCATTCATCCTCACTCTAGTTCTTAAAGTTTTGAGTAAATAGGGGAGATGGTTTCACTTTTGTTGGCATTGTTTCCTCATGTGTACCCTATCCACTCTCATTACTCATATTTTCCCATATTGAGGTTTCATTGTTTCTCTTCTTCGGAGCGAATTCCTAAAATTGCAACCTACTACAGGTACCCATATTCACCTGCCTCGGATTAGAATCTATATTACTCATCGATCCCCCTTGAGGGCATGAGCTTTTAGCACTAGCAAATTGTCCAAACTGGTTTTCTTGATTTTTAGTTACCAAATGACTTTTTCTCAAATCAATAACTACCTTATACATGTTCAAATTCTCCCTAGCCTGCCCAACCATGATTTTCTTCAACATCTCCTCAGTACTCTTGTTACCTTGCTAGCAATTTTGATGATCTCTTTGACCCTGCTGTTGATAATTTTGCCCATTAGCTTGAGGTCGATATTGATTTTTGTCTTTGGCCTGATTTTGGTTTCCTCCTCATGAGAAATTTTGATGGTTCTTCCAACTAGGATTATACGTGTTTCCATAGTTTTAGTGGCCCCTCCCCGCTGTGCATTACCTAAAAAATTCATCGCATTTAGGTTTTCTCTGTAACACTGTGTAGTATGTTCACCACTTCCACATATTTTACACTAGGTTTGTGGTTGTTGTACCACATTCACCTAGACAGGCTATTGTCCCAGTGACATATTACTGATATGGGTGTACCTCATGTTTGGTGTCGCAATAATTTGTGCAGTTAAAACTATAATTTCATCTACTTCCAACATTCCAGCATTCTTTTAGACCATATATTTTGTGCTTCATCCACTTCACTCAAGATTTACCTATGAGATTCTTTTCAAAAAAGTGAACAACTCAGCATAAGTCTTCTCCAAATCTTTTCCTCATACAGTAGAATCAAGCAATTGTTTTGTGTTTGGTTCCAAAACCTCAATGAATAAGTGGACCAAAACTTCACATGCTTGATGATGGTGTGAACAACTTAATAGTAGTGATTTGCATATATCCCGTGCCTAGTACAAATTCTCCCTTTCTTTCTACTTAAAACATAGTATCTTTCTCCTAAGCTTGGCTATTTTTCCAGATAGAAAGAACCGTCTCAAAAAATTTTGAGCAAGATCATCCTATGAAGCAATAGAGTTCGATAGCTCTGATTTCAACAATCTTCTTGCTTGCCATAATAGAGAGAAAGGGAACAAGCCAAGTCTGACATAATCAGCGGATACTTCAGTTTGAGTGTACATGTTACTAATTTAAAGGAAGTTCTGAATGTGCACTTGTGGGTCCCCATGAGGTAAATCAGTAAATTGTCCATTAATGTGCAACATTTGCACCATATTCAGCTTTAATTCAAACCTACCACTAGCAGATGGTTCCTGAATACTCGAAGCGACAATAGTTGTGCATGGGATTACCACATCACGGACTGTCATCTCTGCCATTGACATAGGTGCGACTGGTTCTCCCTTAACTATAAGGGTTACTGGCTCGCTCCCAACTAGAGGTACATGGTATGTTAGTAGTTCTTGCCTTCTCTGGTAGTGAACGAATCTTTCCGATTCAGCGAGTGGTTCTACAAGCTCTTTTTCTCCTTCTAGCTTGACGAGAGTATGATTCAATGATTTTATTTTCGTCTTTAGACTCAAATTTTTTGTTGTTTAGGTGTGTGTGTGTAGGGGTGATAAGGTAGAAACTTAGTTACTATGGTTATTCCAACTAAGATGAGACTCCATTAGATAATGCATATTTATTCTCTTTTGGTACTTAGTACTTTTATATTACAGAGCTAATGTCATATTTTATATGCTAAAATTCGAAGCTCTATGGTTATATACCTGACTCAAAATAAAAAGTTTCTTCAAACTTTCCTAATCTGGGCTAACACTTCAAAATGAAAAAAAAGTCAAAATAGGAAAAAAGGATGGATATTATTTGAATTTGTAAAGCTAAATAATAAATAAATTATAAATTTCTATAAATGTGAAAAATATGGTAGGCTTACACTTTATTAACTTCTGCTCTTATTTGTATATTCAACAAATTATAGACTTTAATATCCTTCTTATGTAACTATTACCTGCTTATCATTGAGAATTTTTCATGGGTAGTAGCTCATCGGGTAACCAGTCAAAGTGAAAGGTTCTAAATATTGGTAAAGGAATCTACTGGTGGAAAGTGTCACATGGGTGAATATTATGTAAAACTTGATATAAGCTACTATTATGATAAAACAGGACACGAAGAGATGAAAGGCCCAAAGACACTTGCAAGCATATGCTACTATTTTGATCAAATGGGTCACAAAGAGACAAAAATCCCAAAGACACTTGCAAACATCCAAGTGTATGTTTGTATTGACCTTCAAGTCATTTTACCATTTATGCTTTATTTTGAGCATTTAGAGTGTTCCTATAGTGATTTCAAGTCATTTATAAATTCTTGCAATGGACAATTCGATCAGTAGGTCATTCAATTTGATTGTGTGCAAGTTTCTATATTTTGGAGCTTTTAAAAACTAAATGGTTGACATTGGTCAAAAGTATAGGCAGATAGCCTCAGAATGCAATTCTGACAATTCTATTCGCTTCGTAGGATCGAGTTTTGTCTAGAAGAACTTTCGATGCAGATCGTGAGGCTTCCTAGCTCAAACCTGGTTGCTGGACAAGCTTGGTATACGGTCTTCCCTTTATCAATAGGCGGTATAGTTGCATTGCAATTATTCCACCAGTACGGTCACTTTATCCGGAAGTAATAGTGTAGTAGAACCTGCAGACGGGGTCGGCATAAGATGTCGGTTCTTGATTAACATCATATTTCCACTATCTTTCTTTCCTAAAAATGTAACCCCTACCATTAGTCATCTATGGAGATCTGGGATTCGATATTGAATCAATACAACATTTTGTTCGGTTACTTTAGCAGGCATAAAAAACATAGTTCTATTGAATTGATTGCATCTCCTTGACTTTGTTCATATTCAGTAGCAGCTTGCTGGTGTCCTTTTAGGAACTCCTGCAATAGGTAGCTACCCTTTGTGAAATTTGTCTTAAAATAGAGATTGTGTATGGGTCCCACTTTTCATTAAGTTAACCATGGTTGGAAGTTTTGACATCTCCATTGAGTATGGAATGACATGATTTGTGGGGTTGCATACGTCATTTTCATACAGGGGTTTCGAATGAATCTCGAGCACCTTGTCAGAGAATTTATTCTTTGGGGAACAAGTTGATGTGCATCTGCTAGTGCATCCCTATTTAAGCCTTTGGGTCCGCATGCCCCAGACTGTATTCGCAGTGACCATTGGTTCTAGTCTCTATGTTCGTGAGGCATGTGCCACATTTGTGGAGACCCTGAGTTTGTTGGCCATCATGTTCACGAAGGCCAATGTAGCTAAACCTCCATAATCGTAGTGTAGGGTCGCGTTCAAGATAGGTAAGAGGGTTAGCCTTCCATGATCACGGAATGGGTCCCACGTTTGTGGAGGTCATTTAACAAGTATTTTTATAAAATATAGTCATGAGTTCAACTCTACTTCACAATTTCAAATTGTGATTGTAGGAGTTGTAAACCTTCGTTTAAGATGAATCTTGTTGTGTTGTGTCGGTTTCTTAAATTTCTACGTGTTGTATTCTTTTAATGAATTTGGGGATTGTCATTTCAAGGTAATTTCCATCCCAAGGGGACTAGAAGATCTCTTTAATGGTCCCTTTTGTGTGAAATTATCGCATGAGCTGAATTCTATCTTTTCCAAGCTTGAATTGTGTCTCATTATAGGACACATGTTCAGTAAGCTCGTTACAACCTATTGATAGAGTTAATTTTGGGATTTTTCTAGGTTTAGGCCAGTGTTGCCTTATATTTGTTGTTTTAGAGCCAATAAGCCTTAGAAATGCTCTGATGTTAGTAATGATGGATTATCTCCATGTAAATTGATATAGCAGACTTGGATCTAGTAGTATGATCCTTATATAGGCAATGATTCAGCTCATAGGACATTCTATCCATAATATTTCCTCATGGTTGACTCAAACTTATTCATTGGAAATTGTTGTAGTTTTTTGGCTATTTGGAATCAGGTCTTGGAATCAAAGATGGAGTGAGTGTCTGGTGAATCGGAGGATGGGTTTGCTCAATGACATAAGCGGGTTTGACGAAGAGAGGGTATTTAGGGGATTTTATGAGGCATATAGCCAGGTTCGAAGCCCAAGCTTATCTTCTCTTAGTTTGGTTTGAGGCCCTTGCGTACATTCTTAGTCATGGTTTGAGGCCCTGACTCATCTTTATTATCCTTGGTTCGAGTATGGGCACACCCTTATTTATTCAGGTTTGAGTCCTGATTGGGTTATTCTATTAGGTTCTTGGGTTGCCTTTACCACCGATGGATGTGGTCGTGCTAAAAGTGTTCTTAAGTTCTTTTAGTAGTTCCTTAGCTCTTTTGTATATGCTTAGGTTATTTACTTTTAATTGCGCACGAGTATACATAATTAGGTCTTCATTACCTTTTGTTTTGAGGCCTCTAGTTTGGTTTGTTCTTGCTTTTTATTAGTTTCTTTACTTTCTGAGCCCAGTCCGCCTATGATACCTACTGGGTACCTGTTGTTTGGTACTTATATTACACTCTACATCTATTTTTTAGATGTAGATTTGTGCATCAGTCACTATCATTGAGATCGAGCCGACTACAGGAACATTCGGAGGTGGGGGTGAGATTATGGAGTTTTGCATCATGCTTGTCTTGTTCTATTTTAGCTTTGGCTATTCTTTTAATTTTGAGACAAGTCTTTATATTTTGATCAACCTTTGGAACTTGTACTCTTTGTAGTAAATATGTACATATGACTAGCAGGTTTTGGGATTGAATCTCATTTTTGTTGAATATATATATATATATATATATATATATATATATATATTATGTGTGTTCTTTAAATTATTTCTTTTTCACTTATTGATTGTTGTTTCTACCCAGTATGTCTGTTATTAGTTGTTCCGGGCTACATGCTGGATTACTACTAGTGGGTTATGGTGAGTGTCATCATGCCTCAAGATTCTTGCTCGTGACAATGCCATTTGTTGAGAGAACCATTAAATATCATGTCGTAGGTCAACTTGTGAATCTTTAGTTATTGTGAATTAGTATAATTTCTTTCAACAAAAAACAAGATTTATAATAAAAAGAGAATAAGAGGATGTTTAATAACCAATTTAATATATGGTACGAAATAATTTTGAGGAATTTACAACAATACACATATATTAGCATATAGTGGTGCATCCAAAATTTTGTATTAATGGGTGCAGAGCCCCTTGAACGTAAAATTGCTAACTGTCATAAAATGTAAGAGCATAATATTTGGAATACATCAATAAAATATATGTAATGGAAAATATAAACAAAAAAAGATATAAAGAGGGCGAGGAAGGAAAATAAAAATATAGATGGAGCAAAAGAAGGAAAAATCAACAAACTTGAAGAAAAATCGAGAAATAAGGAAGTATAAAAAAAGAAAGGACAAGTTGTACACGATAATATGAAGGAAAAGGAAAATTAGAAAAAGATAATGAATCTCTTAAACATTTTGTGTCACATGAGAATCAAACATGTGACCACTTTAAAAGCAATGCCACTTTAACTTTGGCTCTCAAACAAAACACCCACAACAAATTTTGTTTTATGGGTTCTATTTAGCGATTCGATCTCGATTTTATAAAATTTCTATCTAAGGATATATAGGTTCTAACTGAGTCAATGTGTGGTTGAGCACCCAAAACACTTTATGTGTATCTACCCATACTAAGAATATCCTAATCAGATTCTCCTAATTAGGTGCAATTATGAATAATATTCCATGCATAAATAACTGTCCAAAAAAAATAAATAAGACTACCATTCAGATTTTAAAGTCAACAATATAGTTTTAACTTTTCATATATATTGCTTTGACCAATCTGATTCTCCTAATTAGGTATGATAATAAATATTATTTTAGGAATAAATATATTTCCAAGTTTTTAAAGACAAACATGTATTTTATACATTTGGAAATATAGTTAGTTATTTTCTATACATATATTAGGCTTCACTAGTATATATACTCATGTGGAACTTACTTAGACCTTATTATTTTATTTCTGCACAGAAAGGATCTACACACTTACATTTACTCTTGAAATGACAAAGGCTTTCTTGGCTAGTGTGCTTTTATTGTTCTTAATTCTTTCCAATTTCAGCCATATGGGCAAATGTGTGGAAATGAAAAAACAACAAAGTGTGATTGGAAAGTATGCATAAGTTACTCAAGGATGCAATACTACAGCAGATTGTACAACCTTTTGTAAATCTATTGGTTACAAAATTTGTAGGTGTAATAATAAGCATTGTTGTTGCATTATTCCACCACCTAGATCGTAAGAGAAGATGGTCTAGAACTTCTATTTTGTAGGATGTTTTTTTGAATGAATTTTAATAAGAGAAAATGTGATGATTTATATATTTTATAATTGCTTGCTTTGTATTTTAGAATTCTACTTATTTGTTGTGTATCCCGATATATAGTATGCTTCAAAAGAGTCTTCTTTACTTGTTTCTGGTTGAGAAATAAGAAAAATCGTCATAGACCCTTGTTTAAATCAAATACCAATGCAAGTATATATGGTCGTACAAGTAATTTAGTGATAAGATTATTGATTATCATTCCATAGAACTTATGATTAATCATTAACTAAACTAATGTCACGACTTAAAAATTGGAGAAGTCGTGAAATCTATCTCAACCCCAACCCATAGTTCTGCCAACCCAGTAACACTTACAAAAAGAAGAGTAAAACACGTATAAGTAAAATTTAAAACAAATATAAGTCATAACACAATCTTTCTTCCTAAATACTCAAAAGAAGTGGATAAAATCTATGAAAAATCCTCATAAAATCCGATGTCACTAATACAAGCCTCAAAGTGCATCAAAATATGATAATAGCTACAACACTATCTGAAAAATATGAAAGATATGGACAAAATAAGAGGGTAGGAGATATTTATTTTCAAGGGTAATTTTCTAACTTTTAATTTGGTATTTCCCCAATATTTTGTTGGGTATTTTTTCTTTAAATTGCGTAGGCAAAATGTAATTTGGGGATTTTTCTCTTAAGTTTAGAAATCACAAATTAGTGATTTGAGGGTCAATTCAAACTCTATTTTGACATCGTTACTTGAAAAATATAGAAGCGGTTGTTGATTGAATAATGCTATCAAAGACACTCAATTCAGTTCTAAGAGTCAACGATCGTTAGTCAGCATATAACCCAACTAAATGAGTTGGGGTCAAATCCCACAGGGAGTGGTACATGTTTGAGTTTGAATATGTTCAAGTCAATCATAGGTAAAGATATTTACGAATAAAAGCATACTTCAAATTAAGGGGTGACACAAGTATCAAATAACAAGGGATTTTTCTTGCAATTATCAACTGCGACAGCAGCAAATATCACAAATTAACAAGTAATGAGACGGGTTCTTGGGATGTGATTGGATTATAGGCTAAGGTAGACGAATGGGTAGTTGCAATTGATAGTGAATAGTTGTAAATTAGTGACTAAGCTAGACTTTAGTGGGGATAAACTTTCTCTTGAACAATTTACCCTGAATCAAGTTGGTTTCTCTCGAACACCAACAAGGAGCAATTAAAAACAGCCTACGCTTTAGTCCATTCACTCTCTCAAACTGAATGTGTGGAAAAGAGTTTAGGATTCACTCTCTCGAGCTGAAACCATGACATCTCAATACCCACAGACCATCAAATCAGTAATATTGGTTTTAAAACCTCTCTCTCGAGGAAGCCAAAAACATGAAGGTAGAGTTGCATTTGCAACTACAACCCTTTAAATTCAACCACAATTACTGATTGAAATCACTTTTAAACAACATTTACACTAGCAATAAACAATACCCACAATCTAAATCAAGCCACAATCACACCCCAAGAATTGAATTGTAGCTAGACATCATAAAAAGATAGAAATCGTTACCAAATTGTGTTTCCATCAACTAGGTATGATTAATTTCGTCTTTACAAAGGTCTAAGTTGAAAAATATCAAAGATCCACTTCCATTTTCGCAAAAATGGAAAACTTCAATTCTTCAAAAATAAGGAAAATATTGTCTCAATACTCTCAGTTCAAAACTCAAAAATTACTCTATTGAATGTTCAGAATAAAATTTGATACTAAACCTAATGTTTGAAAATGTATTTATAGTCGCCAAAAATATGCTGTGAAAGGCCATTCGGTGCAGTAATTCTGGATCGCCGATCAACTTGGTGATCCGCCTTTTGGTCAGTTCCATCGCCTTTTTGCTTTGGCCTTCAATATCCTCAAGTTTTGTAACTTTGGGTGATCCAACACTGCATCAGGGGACCATTCGGTGACTCGCCGACTACTCCTTTCTCTCGCCAACTTGATTTTCTCCTTCAGGGCTTGGCATACTGGAACTTTAGGCGAGGTAATAGCCACTCGGCAATTCGCCCAATGGATTAGGCAATCAACATGCCTTCTTTTCTTTGTTCTTTCAGCTGCCTTATTCCTTTTTGCTCGTTAGTGTCCATGTTTTGTTCCTCAATCAAATACCTAGAAAACAAAGATTTTACATTAGTTATTAGCACAAAATAAGCATTTGAGGACACTAAATCTATCCAAATAAAGCCCTAAATGAGTCCAAATCATGGACTCATCAACACCCCCAACTTAAACTTTTGCTTGTCCTCAAGTAAAACTCAAGTTCAGCAGTTCAAAAATGATGTCTCAAACAGTGCTACACAAGACTCAATCATGAATGCACACAAAAAGACTCAACTTACTCATGCAAGAATCAATTGTGCACTCAAAGATTCAAGTTGTGACTCACCATTATCAAAGATTCTCAAATTCACAATACTTGCTTCAAATGCAAGTTCAAGCTCAACAAAGGTGCTCAAATGCCCTCACACAAAGAATGATTCCATAATCACACACAATGTTTCAACAATTTAAAGCTCCAAAATCAAATACAACACTCACACTCACAAAGATGAACACAATGCATGATTCCACCCATAGGTTTGCCCTTACTTTCCAATCAACAATTGTTTCAGCTCACTCAAGATCAAAAAGGTCTTTTCAAGGCTTGTAACGGGGCTGAGTATAAAGGTATGGTCATTTAGGCTTACTGTCTATAATCCTCATGAAATGCGATGTGAACAACACTTTTTCCCTTCTCTTTTTCATTCTCATTCATGCTCAAAAGTCACCCCATTATTCACTTTCCATGGACTGTTGGACACCCCATTTCTTTTTGCATTTTCACAACTTTATTCCACAACTTTTTCATTCTTTTCTTCTTTTTCTCTTCTTTTTTTATTTGTATGGATGGGTTCCATCTTTCGCAAAATCATGGGTCAAGGAGACTTCTTTGCATTTCTTGATTTACCTTCTCTTTTCACCACACCCCCAACTTAGGCTTTTGGCCTAAGTTGGCTATTCAAACAAACCACAAATCATGAAGATTATGGGTAATGGATAAAGAAAGGTTACAATTTGCATCAAGTTTCTTCCAAGAAAAGGATAAGGCTCAAAGGGTGTTCAAACAAGGATCACACACTCACAAGGTTGGCCACAAAAAATGTATAAGGTCAAATGGTTTCACACTCTTCAAATTTGCCTAATATCATCTTAAGAGCTTGCATCACTTAGTCAACTGGACCAACGGGGAAAATTCTAGGTTTCATCACACATGGTTCAGGGTAAGCTCATCACATAAGGCATTAACACCAATGTCAAACAAGATTCCACACTTTTGCTAGTGTGCAATGTTCATTACAAGAGACTCAAATTGATAATCGGCTAGTCACAACGAGATGCAAAAAGTTCACATATCATTGATGTTTGTGTAATCAAGACACAACTTCCAATGCAAGTGTCTACGATCGTACAATAGTTAAGTAACCCAACCAAGGGTTGGGGTCGAGTCCCAAGGGAGTGGGCTTGAGAATTAATAGAAAAATAAAATTAAGTTCTAATAAGTCATAGCTAAAAACATTATCGAATGTAAACATGTTAAATTTAAGGGGTGACGCAAGCGTCAATTATCAATGGGGGTTTGTGACAAGTAAGTAAAAATAGAAAAAATGCAAAAAGTATTAATCAAGGAGATGAGATTCTTGGGATGTGATTGGAAAATGGGATAAACTAAACTATTGGGTACATGCTTTTGATAATAAATCCATTGAATATTTGTGACTAGGCTAGACTATAGTGGGCATAAATTCTCTCTTGAGCAAGTTACCCCGAATCAAATGGGTTCCTCTCGGATACCCACTTGCCGCATGAAGAACAACCTCCGCCTTACCCCACTCACTCTCTCGAGCTGAGTGTGGGAGAAGGACTAGGGTTCACTCTCTCGAGTTGACCCTCATGTCGACTCACTCCCACCGGCCATCAATTTAGTAGTCTTAGTTTTACGACCTCTCTCTTGAGCAAGCCTAAAACACAAAGGTGAAATCATATTTGCAACTACAACTTCAATAAGTTCCACCACAACTACCAAACAAAATCACATTTACTCAACAAATAAACCATCAACAAGCAAGACCCAATAGATAATCTAACCCATATTCACAAAATCACACCCCAAGAATTGGGGTTTTTGCTAGACATGTAAAGAAGATAGAAATTTATTGGGTATGAACATTTAAGTCTTGATACAATCTAAGATTGAAGAATCCAAAAGACCCAAGCCCAAATTCTTGGAGTTGAAACCCTCTGAATCTTCAAGTTCTTCAAAACCCTCTCCAAACTTAGAACTCAAAAATAAAAGCAAAAAATTTATGATAGAACTATGTAAAATTTGATATTAAAAATCAGATATTAAATGAGTATTTATATTTTTTAAAGATTTGTGCTGCAGCGGATCACTCGGCGACATTAGTTGAAATCACCGATCAACTCGGCGATTCGCCCTTTGGTGTAGTTCATCACCGTCTTGCATTAGCCTTCAGCATCGTCGTGTTTTGGATCATTAGGCGACATAGTACTGCTTTGCGGAACTGCTCGGCGACACGCCGACTGCTCCTTTTCACCGCTGATTTGATCCTTTCTTTCAGGGCTCAGCACACTGAAATAAAAGGCGAGGATAAGACCTTTTGGCAATTCACCGAATGGGTTCGGCGATTCTCAGATCCTCATTTCTTCGTTCTTTCAGCTGCCTTTGTTCCTTTTGTGCTAAGTAGTGTCCATGCTTTCCCTCAAACTCTAAATATCTGAAACTTAAGGGTTTTCATCAAATATTGAGATAAAATATGCATTTGAGGACACTAATTCTATCAAAATATAGCCCTAAATGAGTCCAATTGGTGGACTCATCATTACCCTATGCAACTTCATTTGGCCTCATCATAGCCGCACATTCATTTTTGTTCGATTATGAGCACTATTCAAGTCATCAGTATTGATCACGATCGATACTCAAATTTGTGAGAGAACAGTCACATTCAAACACAATCAAGAGGTGGCACACAAAAATTTTCGAAAGGGTCCAAAAATTATTTACAACTAAAATAAGGAGCCACAAGCTCAATCATCCACAAACTACAGTGCTAAACACAATCAATAGGACAAAAACCCGAATATATAGACAAAACAATAGTCACAAAAGGTGGGCCTCACCCCACCACAAACAAAAGCTATTTGTCCTCAAATGCAAGCAATAAAATATTCTAAAGTCCAATAACCAAGAAAGAGATAGAGGTAAAGAGGGATCCTATCTAAGTAGTCGCTCCATCTGTCTGGGAATTAATGCCCTGTGTAGTACTCTGATCCTGGGCATTAGTGCCTAGAGTAAACTTAGAAGTAATACCAGCTCCACTAGGGTCAGCTAAGGGAGTATCTGCCAAAGAAGTCTGCACAACTGCATCTAGCATGGCCTCATCATTCTCCGTAAGGCCCTCGTAAGAAGCCTCCTCAGCAACCCCGAGCATCTCCTCAACCGTCACTGCTTGAGACTCAGGATTAGCTGCCTCCTCAACTCTAACATCATCTCTGGTGGTAGTCGGAGGCATATCTAGCTTGAATGGCACATCTGGGATCTCCACCGTCTTGAAAATTATGGGCATATCGGTGGACTTCACTTGATCCACATCTCTCCTTAGTGCAGCAATGGCAGCCTTTAGAGCCGTCACCTTCTCGGTGGTCTCTTGGCCACGCTCACACACCGCTATCGTAGTCACAAGGGCATCAACGATAGCACTTAATGGTGTCACAACATTAGCAAAGGCTACCTGAATCATGCCTGGAATGGAGACCTCTGGTCTGGTAGCACAACGATCAACAGATTGAGCTAGCTGCCCCATCCGGAGTAATGCAGCCTAAGTGAGTAAGGGTCAGGAAAAAGCAACAACAGGAGCTTTGGGAGGCAATGTAGCAACAGAGAAACTAGGGGTGTCAGAAGGAACAGCACTGGAAGTACCTGAAGGCCTGGATGCCGGAGTAGGCAAAGGTGCCTCTGCAGGTAATGAGTATGTGTCCCCAACCGGGGAAGAGTCCACCGAGGCTATCTTCTTCTTCTTCTCCACCTCATCTTTCAAATACTCCACCTCAATTCTCTGGATATTAGTAGAAGATGTGGGAATCACTTCCACATCCTTCTTCGCATCTCTAGGAACTCGAGCCCGTCTGCACAGCTTGGTGATCAATACCAGAAATAGAAGGGAGGTTTGTCGCTGCTTGGCCCTCATGACCATCTCATGTGCCATAGTTATCCCTAGATTTATTGTTGTCTCATCAATAATGCAACCAAAACAGGTTGCCTTGGCTAGGCGGAGAATCAACTCGTTCTTGGATGGCATGATAGTGTTGCTGATGAAGCCAAACTAGATACTTGCAGCTATGTTTAGATCCTTCTTTCCAATTTGTGCTCCAATCTCCAACCACTTGGGAGTGCCATCTGATATTAGCAGGGCCAACCACTTCTTCATATTTTCTAATATCTTTGTCCTGATCAGATGCTAGCATTCGTCATCGATATTATCAGGACACCACAAGACAGCATTATTAGCCTCATTGTCACACTTGACCTTCTTTCCCCGGACAACTACGTAGTCAACTTGTAGCACCCCTAAATGCTAACAAGAGTCGCAATTCGATTTACCGTTGCTTAATTACTATAATATGATTTACTCTCATTTTGGGAACTTAAAATGTTGTGATAATTGCTAACTTGCTTAAAATAAATTGTAATCGTAATTTATGGGATTGTATTGGGGTATTTACGTAATAGCCTAATTAGAATTATGTATAATTTTAAAAGGAGGTGAAGGATATATATATATATAAGTGTATATGTATGCATTTTGGACAGCACACAAAACTGTTTTGGGCAGACCCTTAGGGACAGCTGTGCATTGTGATAAACATCACTCTTGAGACTATATTTTGACACCTCCTCTAGTGCATTTCAGTTCCTTAAAATCTAAGAACCTTAGAATCTTAGTTAACCATTTGTTCATCAAAATCACAAAAGAAAAACTTAGTCCTTTTGGCTGGAATTCGAGATACACACTGCTCTTTGGTAACTAGTCGAAATCTGTTTTGTAGCTTAGTAGTGTGTATTACTTTTAGAATATCTCATTCTCTAGAACTCATTTTTGGGTGAATAAATATGATTTGTAAAGCTAATTCATATATTGACAACTCTTATGTTTATGTAAAATTCTAATTTAGCTATTATGGATTCGAAATATGGGACGCAACATAGGATAAGTTCTGTCTAGATTTCGGATTTAGAAATCCTATATGAACAACTTTTAGTGTACCGATGATATCTTTTTGTACAAAATATATTTTGTGGTGATTATTGTTTGTTTGCAACCTTAAGAGATGTATTTACATATTTCATGAAGGATATACTGTCTAGTTTTGCCGTTTTCCTTTTCAAATTTAAGTTGCAACATGAGGTACTTGACTGGCCAGAATCACTGTTTTGGGAGCATAGTTATATCTGTACAGGCTAAGCTAACTTGTTATGATAATCCTATTTTATTTTGACATTATTGAGATATTAGGAATTAAAGAAGTTATTGTATTTTTAAGGTTGTATATACTTGTGAACAAGTCGAGGGCCTTGATACGTTGGTTGGTATACGGTTTGAACTCGCACAATTGTGTTGGACTGTTCTATGCTAAAGTATTAATGTTTGTGTATAAACTTGTACTTGCACTCTTTTAACTGCTGGTATATCTGAAAGTTGATTTTGGTACCTTGGTTACCTTTTGTCACTTTGCATTGTTGTGTTGGTATCCTTTAAGACATTAAAAACACTTGTGTAACTCGCCCACTTGTACGGATTGTTTGATCACTTGGCACTCTTGTTGGGACCTTGTCCTTCTTGTGGCAGTGACTTTGTCACTTTTGGCATGCCTCTTGATTTGGATCATTTGCCATCTTGACTCTGGATTTTTAGTCCGTCTTAAGAATGAAAGTTGTCCATTTTAAGTACGAACTAGAAAGCCATTTTTAATATGGTTCTTGTTTCTCTTGATTATTGGGCTTTAACCCGTCTTGATACAAGGCGACGGCCCTTCTTGATACATGTTTATGCCTGGTGTGACGACATGATGTATATATTGGGCGAGCCTTGTCATTGAATCTCTTGGAAAATGATGCTATGAGCGTTCTTGACATTTGGATCTTTAAATATCAAACTTGACATTCTTTATATATTGTTACTTGATTTATTTATATTATTTCAATTGTGCACACTTGAAGCGACCCTTCCGAAAATAATATAAGCCAATAACTCACGGGATTTTTATGCATATATTGTCCTCACACTAGTAAAAATGATATAAAAAGAATATTACCAACTTTTCCAGTACCCAAATTCGGTGGTTCATGCTTCATACAATCATTCTAAACAAGTAGTAAATTTAATATATTACAAGACTTGGGCTTACACACCCCAAACGAACAAAACATATAGCCATACTTATATTACAACCCATGGTGACATGATCAGATTAGCCCTCAAAATTTCATGTAAATATACAACATATAGATCATGTATAAGTCCCAAAGTTTATACAAAATATAGATTCCTATATGCAAATGTGATATTCCTTAAGGCTCTCAAAATCTCTAACTCCAATGGCCAGGTACATACCTCCTCTCGATCATTTCCTACGATAGAAACAACTATCGCTAAACATATAGCCTAGTGGTGTAAAAACTATAGGTTCAGAGCAGTGTTTGGTATCAGAGCCAAGGTTTATGGTTCTAGGACTTTTGCTATGAATTACTTGTATACTTGATCGCTTTTGAAAAAAGTTTTATTTGGATTATTTGTTCACTTACATGGTTTATAAATAATTTTTTATCGCATGTAGAGTGCACGTGCATCATGTACATGTCCCTAATGCAATGTGATCTTCCCGTTTGAAGGAAATAAGTTATGGCCTCTTCTTCTAACCTACCTATGGAAGCTGCTTGTGAAGGTTCGGGTGCCTCTGTTCCCCAACCTCATGCACTAGAAGAGGTTAGAGAACCTTTCTTGGATCAATATGTTCCCAACACTAGTGGGTCTGAAGTGGGAAACCATCAGGGTGTAAGAGTTGGTTCACATCCTCATATGAGTTGTGGCTTAATTCTTCCACCACATGGCTAAAGCGATGCATGATCCCAACGGAATTAACTTTGAAAAAATGAGGAAAATGGGTGGAGTGGAGTTTGAAGGCACCGTTGATTCCACGGATGCTGAACAATGGCTAGAGCTCATGGAGAGGGTATTTGAGCAGTTAGAGTGTTCAGATGCTGCCAAATTTAAGTATGCTATTTCACTATTACAAAAGGATGCTTACGATTGGTGGGTAAGTGTTCTGAATGCCAAGGTAAAACCTCCTGTTCTTACTTGGGATATTTTCTTAGGGAATTTCGTATGAAGTATGTCCCACGTGCTTATTGTGATGTAAAGAGAAAGAAGTTTTTGAATTTAAGGCAACGAGGCATGTCTATTGCTGAGTACTAACAGAAGTTTATAAGGCTCTCTCGTTATGCTGGAGGTATTATTAAAGAGGAAAAAGATAAGTGTAGGAAATTGGAAGATGGTTTAAATGATTCCATTAGGAAGAATGTGGTGATTCTGCAACATGAGAACTTTTGTAAGTTAGTGTCTACTGCTTTTACTTGGGAACGACTTGATAAAAAATAAGCTAGTTAAAATGAAAACAAATTCCTAAAGCCTAGACCAGATTTTGGAGGTCCATCCAAAAGGGGAAGGTTTGATGATTTTAAGGCTGGTAGTGTTAACAAGCCACCCTAACAAAGGCAAAACAGATCAGAATTTTCTACACTAGCACTCCAAATTATGGCCAAGGCAAGCCTCGTGTTCCCACTTGTCCACAATGTAGAAAGAATCATTATGGTACTTGCAGGAGAGCTTCTGGTGCATGTTTTAACTGTGGAAGCTTTGATCATAAAGTGAAGGATTGTCCTAATCCTAATAATGCTCCTTCCTTGAGAACTGAAGGCTCAATTCATAAGCGTTCTATTAATCTTCCTCAAACTAATGAAGGTGGAAGACCTAAAAACACCCAAGCGGCAAGGGCAAGTGGAGTGAATAAAGCTAGTGGACCAAGGGCTACTGCACGCGCTAATGCTATGAGGCAAAGGGAGGATCAAGATGGAAAAGACGTGGTTGTCGATAAATTTCACTTATTTGGCTTATGTGTCTTTACATTGTTTGATCCTGGTTCTACATATTCCTATCTTTGTTCATCACTTGCTCTTTCTGAAAACGTGAAATCTGTGAGACTTAATTTTGATGTGATGGTTGAAAGTCCTTTGGGTTATCAAGTTGTGTGTAATCGAGTTTACCAAGATTGTCCCTTCGTGATTCAAAATCTAGTCTTCCCTGCTGATTTGATTGAAATGCCCTTTGAGGATTTTGATGTTATTATCGGGATGGATTGGCTTTATAAATATTATGTAGTGGTAGATTGTAGGTCTAAGCATGTGACATTTAAAGATCCTACATTTTCACACATCATTATACAAGGTGAAAGATCATTGACAGCTAGTATTATTTCTGCGGCCTTGGCAAGAAAGTTCATGCGTCAAGGTTGTGGGGCATACCTTGCTCACATAGTTGATACACAGTTGGAGAGTCCTGGTATCAAGGACATACCTGATGTACGTGATTTACCAGAAGTCTTCCCAGAAAACCTTCCTGGATTGCCCCCGAAAAGAGAGGTTGAATTCCAATCGAGCTTATTCCTGGATCTACACCTATTTCTATCACTCCTTATAGAATGGCTCTGGCAGAATTAAGAGAATTGAAATCTCAATTGCAAGAACTTCTTGAGAAGGGTTTTATTCGACCTACTGTTTCTCCTTAGGGAGCCCCTGTTTTATTCGTAAAGAAGAAAGATGGCACTCTCAGGATTTGTATTAACTATAGATAATGGAACAGAATAACAATCAAGAATAGATATCCACTACTAAGGATCGATGATTTGTTTGACCAACTGAAAGGTGCTAAAGTATTCTAAAAGATTAATTAAGGTCTGGATATCACCAACTGCATGTTAGAGAGAGATATTTCTAAAACTGCTTTTAGAACTCGGTATGGTCATTATGAATTTTTGGTGATGCCATTTGGGTTGACAAGTGCTCCTGCGGTATTCATGGATCTAATGAATCGAGTATTCAAGCCTTATCTTGATCATTTTATGGTTGTTTTTATAAATGATATTTTCATATTTTCCAGAAGTAGTGAAGACCATGATAAACACCTCCAAATTATTTTGCAAATTTTGAAGGAGAAGGAAATTTATGCTAAACTTTCCAAGTGTGAATTTTGCCTTGATGAAGTGAAGTTTCTGGGACATGTAGTATCGGCTGAAGGAGTGAAGGTGGATCCTAGTAAGATACAAGCAGTTTTTGAATGGAGACCTCCCAAAAGTCAAACCAAGGTAAGAAATTTCTTAGGCTTAGCAGGATACTACAGAAGATTTGTGAAAGGCTTTTCCATTATCTCCTCTCTATTGACTAAACTCTTGCAGAAGGAAGTGAAGTTTAATTGGAATGACAAATGCCAAGAGAGCTTTGGAACTCTCAAATCCTTGCTGACTCCAGCACCTATTCTTACTCTACCAATTGAAGGGAAGGAATATGTAGTATACAGAGATGCTTCTCACAATGGTCGCGGATGCGTTTTGATGCAAGAAGGGAAGGTTATTTCTTATGCCTCTCATATATTAAAACCGCATGAATTGAATTATTCTACCCATGATCTTGAACTTGCTGTTGTAGTGTTTGCTTTAAAAATATGGCGGCATTATTTGTACGAAGAGAAATGTCATATATTCACTGATCACAAGAGCTTAAAGTACTTGGGTACTCAGAAGGAGCTAAACCTTCGACAACGTAGATGGCTTGAACTCATCAAGGATTATGACTGCACAATTGATTATCATCCAGGTAAAGCCAATGTGGTTGTAGATGCTTTAAGTCGAAAATCCTTCGCAAGCATTTCTTTGAGTCCTTTACCCTTGCAGCTTGAGTTAAGAGCCATGAATGTTTGTTTTACACCTGATTGAAATGGTTCAGTGATTGCTAATTTGCAAGTAAAGCCAATATTACTTGAACATGTGAAGGAAGCACAAAAGGTAGATGACAAACTTGTAAAATTGACCAAAGAAGTTCAAAATGGGGAAAAACTTGATTTTGCATTAACAGAGGATAGAGTCTTATTTTATCAGGATAGACTATGTGTCCCTAATGGTGACAAATTTGAGGAGAGAGATACTGAGTGAAGCACATACCTCACCATATGCAATGCATCCTGGGGGTACAAAGATGTACCAGACCATTAAAGAAAATTATTAGTGGAATGGTATGAAGAGAGACATTGTGGACTTCATTTCTAAATGTTTGGTTTGTCAACAAGTAAAGGCAGAACATCAGGTCCCAGTTGGTTTACTACAGCCCTTGTCGATGTCGGAATGGAAATGGGAGAGAATAACTATGGACTTTGTTTCTGGACTTCCTCGCACCCACAGAAATCATGATGCAATATGGGTGATTGTGGATAGGCTAACCAAGAGTGCTCACTTCTTAGCAATCAGGATAGATTACTCACTTGAGCGTTTAGCCGAATTGTACATTAATGAGATCGTAAGACTACATGGGATCCTTATGTCTATTGTATCTGACCAAGACTCAAGGTTTACATCTAGATTTTAGGGTAGCTTGCAGGAAGCTTTGGGTACTAAGCTGAAATTTAGCACTTCGTTCCATCCTCAGACAGACGGTCAGTCGGAAATGGTGATACAAATTTTGGAGGATATGCTTCGAGCTTGCATTATGGAGTTTGAGGGTAATTGGGACAAACACTTGGCTTTGATAGAATTTGCTTACAATAACAGTTACCAATCAAGTATTGGAATGCCTCCCTATGAATCCTTGTAGGGAAAGAAATGTCGGACCCCTCTTTGTTGGAGTGAAGTTGGTGACATGAAACTTATTGGTCCTAACATTGTGCAACAAATAGAGGACAAGGTGAAAATTAACAAGGATCATCTAAAGATTTCTTCAGATAGACAAAAGTCGTACACTGATCTTAAAAGGCGTGACATTGAATTTCAAGTGGGATATAAAGTATTTTTAAAGGTGTCTCCATGGAAAAAGATTATGAGATTTGACAAAAAGGGAAAACTTAGTCCCCGATTTATAAGACCTTATGAGATACTTGAAAGGGTTGGACCAGATGCATATAAATTGGCTTTGCCACCTGAGTTAGAAAAGATCCACAACGTATTCCATGTTTCTATGCTCAGAAGATATCATTCTGATCCATATCATGTTCTTCCAGTTGAATCTATTGAGGTTAATCCTATTTTGATGTATAATGAAGAACTTATTTTAATTCAAGCTAGAGAAGTGAAGCAACTTAGAAACAACAAAATCCACCTAGTAAAGGTACTTTGGAGGAACCATTCGGGAAAAAAAGGTACTTAGGAGAGAGAAGAAGACATGAGGACCCAGTATCCGTACCTCTTTTGGGACTAATGTAAGGTAAATTTCGAGACGAAATTTCTTTAAGGGGGGAGAATTGTAACACCCCTAAATGTTAACAAGAGTCGCATGTCGATTTACCGTTGCTTAATTACTATAATATGTTTTACTCTCATTTTGGGAACTTGAAATGTTGTGATAATTGCTAACTTGCTTAAAATAAATTGTAATCGTAATTTATGGGATTGTATTGGGGTATTTACGTAATAATCTAATTAGAATTATGTATAATTTTAAAAGGAGGTGAAGGATATATATATATATATATATATATATATATATATATGTATATATATATAAGTGTATATGTATGTATTTTGGGCAGCACACAAAACTGTTTTGGGCAGCCCTTTAGGGACAGATGTGCATTGTGATAAACATCACTCTTGAGACTATATTTTGACACCTCCTCTAGTGAATTTCGGTCCTTTAAGTCTAAGAACCTTAAAACCTTAGTTAACCATTTGTTTCATCAAAATCACAAAAGAAAAACTTGGTCCTTTTGGCTGGAATTCGAGACACACAGCTCTTTGGTAAGTAGTCGAAATCTGTTTTGTTGCTAAGTAGTGTGTCTTACTTATAGAATATCTCGTTATCTAGAACACATTTTTGGGTGAATAATTATGATTTGGAAAGATAATTCATACACCTACAACTCTTATGTTTATCTAAAATTCTAATTTAGCTGTTATGGATTCGAAATATAGGACAAAACATAAGACAAGTTCTATCCAGATTTCAAATTTAGAAATCCTGTATGAACAACTGTTAGTGTATCGATAATATCTTTTTGTACAAAATATATTTTTTGGTGATTCTTGTTTTTCTGTAACCTTAAGAGATATATCTACATATTTCATGAAGGATATACCATCCAGTTTTGCCATTTTTCTTTACAAATCTAAGTTGCAACATGAGGTACTAGACTGGCCAGAATCACTGTTTTGGGAGCATAGTTGTATCTATACAGGCTAAGCTTACTTGTGATGATAATCCTATTTTATTTCGACATTATTGAGATATTAGAAATTAGAGAAGTTATTTAATTGTATTTTTAAGGTTGTATATACTTGTGAACAAGTTGAGGACCTTGATTGGTTGGTCTACGGTTTGAACTCGCGCAGTTGTGTTGGACTGTTCTACGCTAAAGTATTGAGGTTTCTGTATAAACTTGTACTTGCACTCTTTTAACTGCCGGTATATCTGAAAGTTGATCTTGGTACCTTGGTTACCTCTTGTCACTTTGCATTGTTGTGTTGGTATCCTTTAAGACATTAAAGACACTTGTGTAACTCGCCCACTTGTACGAATTATTTGATCACTTGGCACTCTTGTTGGGACCTTGTCCTTCTTGTGGCTGTGACTTTGTCACTATTGGCATGCCTCTTGATTCAGATCATATGCCATCTTGACTCTGGATTATTAGTCTATCTTAAGAATGGAAGTTGTCCACTTTAAGTACGAACTAGAAAGCCATTTTTAATATAGTTATTGGTTCTCTTGATTATTGGCCTTTGACCCTTCTTGATATAGGGTGACGGCCCTTCTTGATACCTGATTGTGACTGGTATGACGACATGATGTATATATTGGGCGAGCCTTGTTATTGAATCTCTTGGAAAATGGTGCTATGAGCGTTCTTGACATTTGGATCTTTAAATATCGAACTTGATACTCTTTATATATTGTTACTTGATTTATTTATATTATTTCAATTGTGCTACTCATGACTTGAGAAAGGTAGCTTGGTGGATTTTGAGGGCTCCGAACCTATAGTTTTTATACCACTAGGCTATATGCTTAGCGATAGTTGTTTCTATCGTAGGGAATGATCGAGAGGAGGCATGAAGTTGGCCATTGGAGTTGGAGATTTTGAGAGGCTTAAGGAAGATCACATTTGCATATAGGCATCTATATTTTGTATAAACTTTGGAACTTATACATGATCTATGTGTTGTATATTTACATAAAATTTTGAGGCCTAATCTGATCATGTCACCATGGGTTGTAATATAAGTATGGATATATGTATTGTTCATTTAGGGTGTGTAAGCCCAAGTCTTGTAATATATTAAATTTACTACTTGTTTAGAATGATTGTATGAAGCATCAACCACCTAGTTTGGGTACTCGGAAAGTTGGTAATATTTTTTTTATATCATTTTTACTAGTGTGAGGACAATATATGCATAAAAATCCCATGAGTTATTGGCTTATATTATTTTCAGAAAGGTCACTACACAACCGGCTTGAATGCAACTGCATGCTTCTTTCTTTGTGGTACAAAGGCTCCATAGGCAGCGTAGAACTCCCGGACCCAATTAGGAATGTAAGGGCCACGGGGCTTGGTGAAGAGTTGGAAGTTGTGTGACTTTAGGCAACTCATTATCTCCGGGTACATGTCAATAACTCCATCAGTGGACAGAAGCTTCTCCTGACAATCGTCCTCAGCCCCTTAGTCTTTAGTATGTTCATACACTTAGGAGGAGGACCCTGTGCTGGTGGTTCTAGGACCAGGGCCTGTACTGGAGTTGAAGGAGGAGTACTTGTGGCCTGAGGAGTCCTGATCATAGATAGATGTTCATCCTTTTAGATCGTAACTCAGCCCTCTGTGTTGCTAATAGTTTATCATCCTCAGGCTCCGAAGCTGCAGCCTAATGCTCCTGGTGCTCACCCTCACTCTCAGAAGTAGTGAGGTGAGTAGCGTAGATACCGTCACTGTTGGAGCTGGCCTCCGGTGACGCAAGTGCCTTTACTTTGCCTTTTCCTTTCCCACCAGTTGTGGGCAGTTTGGTTGATTTTGCACTTGGATGCAGATACCTCCTCATTAATAGTTATCCTTTTTGCCCTCTTGCAGCGTGGCATGTCCCTATCAGCAACCTTTGGTCTAGCCATGTTTGCAAAAACATCAAAAAGAGTTAGAAATAATTCAAGCAGAAGCATAGAAGAAATAGTTGCAGACAGACTCACTGATCCGGTCGGTGACTCACCAAACTACTTTAGATAGCCATATCGGGCTCGCCGAAATGATTGTCTCAAAAAGTTCTCAGACAAATGGCCTATCGGCAATGGGAAAGGCCTTTCAGCGTATCGCTGATAGCATTCGGCGAGTATGGCTTAGCCCGCTGAAAGTTACAGTGCAATTAAGGGTCAGGGGTGTAGACAAAAGGCGAGCAAGGAAGACCTTCAGCGAGTCACCGAGTGCATTTGGCGTACTCAGGCTTCTCAACGAAAGTTATAGAACCTTTTTCAAGTTAAAGCATGAAATTAAAGGCGATAAGGGAAACCTTGGTGAGCTCGACCCAGCTCGCCAAACGATCCATCGTGCCTACTTTCAACCCAACTTCCCAAATTCAACCACGCAACCCCGAAAATAGAATCAAAACATGAAATCCTCTAATTCAACTCAAACCCATTACACCCATGCCCCTGAGATACTCAGACTTCTCCCGGATTAGCCAAATTTGGCCATTTGATGACTTTTGCCCTTAAGAATGACGTCAATCGCTCCATCATTAGGCAAAATACGTTATTTGGCAAAAATGTAGGCTACTTAGACTTCACCTGACTAGACCCAACAACATGGAAGCACCACTCCACAATTTTAATGAATTTTAAAGCAGGAAAAACTTGGGATTCAACATTATAGGCATTTAAGGCACGATGTTTAAGTTAAACTAGGCACACACAAATGCAATTATGATCAGAGAGGCCCAGCACACATCACTAAGACAAAAGTCATTGCATAAGAGTACAAATCACTAAAAATGAATTTGGGGTTTGGAACCTTAGATGTCGAATAATCAAGATTTGAAATTCTAGGCAGCAAAGATTCAACTCCGAACACAAATCTGAGGACTAAAATATTTAAAACCCACGAAAATATAAAACTATAGTGCGGGTGTGAGTTTGGGAAGTTTAAAAGTGAGAGAAAGTGACAGAGTTAGAAAGTTTAAACCTTTGGCCTTTAAAAACCGTCCAGTTCTCACCCATTCGGGGACATTGCTCGCTGACCCACTCGGCGACACGCTGAGTGGGCACTTACCTTGCTGATTTTTTATAAGACCTCCAGTTAATGTGGGGGTCCAAACGACGGATAAAGTCGTGATCTCTGACTTGGTCGGCCATTCGCCAATTTGCTTCTGGGCTCGCCGAGTTTTATAGACTCCAATTTGAAAATGCCTTGAGTCAAACGGCGGTTCAAGTCGGGCACGCCGACCTCTTCGGCAATGCGCCAACTGAACTTTTGGCTCGCCAATCTTGCACTTTTCAAACACTTTCTACACTTCAACCTACAAAATCAACACACGATTATTTCTAAAAAAAAATAAAAAGTGATACAGCCCTGGATTGCCTACCAAGAAGAGCCTTAGTTAACATCATGGTAGGACGTAAGTCCCCACTTAAATTCCATTAATGGTGTTTACCTCACTTTCATAAGGTAACCCCTCTTCTGGCTTTGGTTAGAGACAGGACAACACTTGGTCCATTTGGGACTCTAGTAGCCAAATGAGCATGGAATGAGAGGTTGTCATCTGATTTAGCATCAAGACATTCTCTCTTATCTCCTCCAACACCCTGTCATGTTCTTTGACTTTCTGGAGGATGAGTGAGAGGACTTCTTCAATTTTCACACCCTCTTGCTTCTTTATGTTTTGACGCTCGTGAGGTAAGATTTACTTATCCTTCTTCTTGGACACTTGTTCCAGTTCCTTGACCTTTTTGGCCAAGATATCCAGCTGCCCTAACAATGTGGCCAAGTGTTGGTCCTTTTCTGCCTCCTTGTTGGTCTTGGCCACACAATCAAGTTGTTGGGCTGCTATTTGATAGGATTGTCCAATCAAACAACCTGAAGAAAGTTGGTCGGCCACTATACAATTTTCAGGGCCAAGACCCCTATAGAAGCATTCCAGAAGTATCATATCTAAAATTCCATGAGTTGGGCACTATTGTAATAGGTCCTTAAATCTTTGCCACAACTCATACATGGTCTCATCCTCCAATTGCTTGAAGGTTAGGATGTCATCCCTAATACTCATCAATCTCAAGGGAGGGTGAACCATTTGGCCCCTATTGCTACCAGATAAGCTCAATTTCTCTGCTCAACAAGCAATACAAAAACCAAAGCTAAAAGTAAGTAAGTTCAACTATAACTAACAAGAACAAAATTCAACTTAACTAAGAATTCTCAACCAACACTACTCCCTGACAGCGGCGCCATTTTTATTGAATAACGCTATTAAAGACACTTAATCCATTTCTAAGAGTCAACGATCGTTAGTCAACATATAACCCAACTAAATGAGTTGGGGTCAAATCCCACAGGGAGTGGTACGTGTTTGAGAATCAAAAGCAATGTTCGAATATGTTCAAGTCAATCATAGGTAAAGACATTTACGAATAAAAGCATACTTCAAATTGAGGGGTGACACAAGTGTCAAATAACAGGGGATTTTTTATTGCAATAATCAACTATGACAGCAGAAAACAACACAAATTAATAAGTAATGAGACGGGTTCTTGGGATGTGATTGGATTATAGGCTAAGGTAGACAAATGGGTTGTTGCAATTGATAGTGAATAGTTGTAAATCAGTGACTAAGCTAGACTTTAGAGGGAATAAACTTTCTCTAGAGCAATTTACCCCCAAATCAAGTTGGTTTCTCTCGAACACCAACAAGTAGCAATTAAGAATAGCCTACACTTTAGTCCATTCACTCTCTTGAGCTGAATATGTGGAAAAGGGTTTAGGATTCACTCTCTCGAGCTGAACCTATGACAACCCAATACCCACAGACCATCAAATCAGTAATCTTGGTTTTAAAACCTCTCTCTCGAGCAAGCCAAAAACACGAAGGTAGAGTTGCATTTGCAATTACAACCCTTTAAATTGAACCACAATTGCTCATTGAAATCACTTTTAAACAATATTTACACTAACAATAAACAATATCCATAAGCTAAATCAACCCATAATCACACCCCAAGAATTGGGGTTTTAGCTAGACATCATAAAAATACAAAAATCATTACCAAATTGTGTTTCCATCAACTGGGTATGATTAATTTCATATTTATAAAGGTCCAAGTTGAAGAATATTAAAGACCCACTTCCAGTTTCTCAAAAATGAAAAACTTCAATTCTTCAAAGCTAAAGAAAATATTGTCTCAATACTCTCAATTCAAACTCAAAAATTACTCTATTAAATGTTCAAAATAAAATTTGATACTAAACATAATGTTTGAAAATGTATTTATAGTCGCCAAAAATATGCTGCGAAGGGCCATTCGGCATAGTAAGTCGGGATCGCCAATCAACTCGGGGATCTGCCTTTTAGTCAGTTCCATCGCCTTTTTGCTTTGGCCTTCAGTATCCTTAAGTTCTATAACTTTGGGCGATCCAACACTACATCGCGGAATCGTTAGGCGACTCGCCGACTGCTCCTTTCTCTCGCCAACTTGATTTTATCCTTCATGGCTAGGCACACTGGAACTTTAGGTGAGTTAAGAGCCACTCGGCGATTCTCCCAATGGATTAGGCGATCAACAAGCATTATTTTCTTCGTCCTTTCAGCTGCCTTTTTCCTTTTTGCTCGTTAGTGTCCATGCTTTGTTCCTCAATCCAAATACCTGGAAAACAAGGATTTTACATAAGTTATTGGCACAAAATAAGCATTTTAGGACACTAAATATATCCAAATAAATCCCTAAATGAGTCCAAATCATGGACTCATCACTTGTAATACCCAAGTTTTGGAGCAACAACTGGACAATTCAATTCATAAAAATGATAAATTAGTCTGACTGAACACTCATCGTGTTGGAATTGTTGCATTCTCTATCACTTCTTTTGGGGTACACATTTTGACCTAATATTTCCGTTGGACATTTGTATTTAAATACGGATATAGGTGGAATCGTATTCTCATTAATAGCATGACTCTGATAGAGTGAGAGATTTACAAGAATGTTCCAAAAGGGCATGAAATCACGAGAGGGCTTGTGGTGCATTTTGTCGTACTTCGATGTAGATTATGATTATTCTTGTAGATTTTACTAGGGTAATGACTTATCATAAAATTATTTTTTGGGTTTGTTGTATTGATGGGATTGAAGAGTTAGACGATTGAATTGATGATGTGAAACCTAAGTTGGAACTTAGCTGAGAGATCTTATAACATTTAAAAGGGGAATCTGTTATGTTTTACTTTATTTTGTTGTGTCACAACAAACCTTGATTAGTTGATGGCCTACAGGCATTGCCTTAGGGAATTTATATTAGTGACCTACTAACATATATTTGAAATACTATTTTGTATAAGCTTTAAGGCAGATATACTATGCCCGAAACAATTTTCCTAAGGAATAAAACTTATTTATCCTTAATATGATACATCAAAAATCATATTGAACAATTTTTCGACGAATATAATTTTTTTTATTTCAAATCTATAATACCTTGCAAATTTTAAGTTAAGGTATAAACCATCCTCCATATGAGTATTGATTCGAACCCAACAAGTTTAAGTTTGACTTGGTGTAAACGTCTAATAATAAGTGTGTAAAGGATATTGGATCTGAACAAGGGTCATAAGGGACTCCTAGTGTATGAAGAGTTTTTTTTGGCCTAATACCAAGAAAATGGAAAGTCGTGAAGCCTTCTTTCCAATGCATTCGACCGTTCGTCAATCCAAGCTTTGTGTTAAAAGTTATGCCCATTTTACTAGGCACTACATATTCTGCACGATCCACCGTGTGAAGTAGACGTTCGTCAGCACTTCAAGGGTAGTGCTAGTGTTAAGGTTGCACAAGGTGTTGATGAGTGGTAGAATTACTCTCATTTGAGGCTTATTTAGTTTAACAATTAGTGTCCTCAATGCCTAATTATGCCCTATTCTGATAACATTTTCATGATTTGCAGCTGTAAAGGCTAGGGACAAGGCAAGGCTGAATACTTGAAAGAAAGACCAAAAACATACAAAGAAGTGTAAACTCCACACTGTTGATTGCCTAACAAGAAGGGCGGATCAGCTAATTAGCATGAGCTCGCCCAAAGTGATTGTGCTCAACACTTGCCAAAAGCAAAGGGCGAACTTGATGACCATCGCCGAAGATGACAGGACTTGGAAGAAAAATAAATGCTTAAAAGGCGAATAAAGGTGGTACTTAGTGATTCACTGAATGTGACAAGCAAACTCAAACGAGCTCACCGACTAAGGTTCAAATACCTAAAGCCTATAGCAAGAAAGAGGAGCTAAAAAGCAAATGGTGATCCGCTGAATCTACTTGGCAAGCCCAACTAACGTTGCTGAATTGGTCATATGGTGAATTTTGGGAAATTATAAATAGCCCAAATGAGAGAGAAAGAAGTGTGTTGAATCTTTTTCTAGAGACTAGTCTTAAAACTTTTTCTTTAGAGTTTTAGAGTGAGAAATATTTTATCTTGTGGAGAACATCTTTAGTTTTGGTGTTTTCAACTTTACTTCTGAAATTGACAATTGGAAGTTGAAATCAAAGTAGGTGTTGCTTATAATTGCTTGATTTCATCTCACCCAGGGTTGCTATCATAATAGCTATAATTTCTTTACACTTTATGATGGGTGGCTAAAACCCGAAGTTTAGAGGTGCAATTATGGGGTTGAGTGTTGATTTAATGTAGTGGGTATTGTGTTTTTCTCTGTTTTATTGTTGTTCATCCAAGAATTTGGTCTAATTAGCATGAGGTTAACTTATGGGTTAAGGTTGCAAACTTAATCCCACTTCCGATCTCCAATAAAAGCTCGTAAGAGATTAATTGGAGTGGGTAATTAGTTTGATACATGTAATTAGGTTTGATGTATGCAGTTTGCTTGAAAAAGAGATTATGGTTCGGATCTATTTGCCCTAATTCTGTTCAAAAGAGAGTATAGTGTAAGGTAATGGGTTGTTTCTTTATGCACATAGATGAGACCGAAAGGTTGATTCTATGAGATAGAAAGAAGATTAGTGTCATTCAAGATGATCCGGCACATCCATGAATGTTTAGCACTATTGAGCAACACAATTACCCCGATGTGACATCGATTTTGAATCCCCGCACCCATAGATTACTTGTTAATTACTTGAATTTCTGAAATTTTAGTTTATTTGTGACTATTGATATTAAAACCTTTTTCATAAATTTGGTGGAACCATCCACCCATATTCCTTACCTGCTACACATAAATTGATTTACATTCTTAATTTCTTGATATAATTCCTTGTACTATATCACTCTCCGTGGGATTCAACCCCAACGATTAGTTGGATATTTTTATTGACGATTGTCGTTACTCTTTGAATTTGTTTTAGAGAGTACTTTGAGCGTTATCAAAAATGGTTTCATTTCTGCCACAAACATGGATCTCCAATAGGTAAAACACCGTGAACGTACCACAGCCCTGCAAAGACGAACAACCGAACAGTTCTACGTAATAAAAGGTCATGGAGTTAGCATAAATGGGGTAGATTCTCATTTCAAAGATCCAAAATTCTCTAGTTCTCTTCCTAAATTCCCTTCGCATCTCTTTTCCATGAAGTCTTTAAGCTTTGTGTGTGGAGTTAGCATCTAAGGTATGTTTTCTTCCCCTCTTCTATTGAATTCTAGCATTGGTAAGTGTTTGATATGGTCTTGTTGAGTTGTGATTTAATCATGCTTAGTTTTTGAAATTGTAGGGTTGTTGTTTTCATTTGTGGTTGTTCACGATGGGTACTAACTAAGTTAGTGTTTTAGCTGCAATTGAGGGCATGAATTATGTGAAAATTGTGCCTAAAATGTTGCTTTCTACCTGTTTGTCAAAATGCCTATGCCAAACCTTTGAATTCTAGGGAAGACAACTCTGTGAATGCGCCCTAGGAATCGCGAACTCGGAGGAATCTGATCTAAGATTCTCTGTGAATGTGCCCTAGGGCCCGCGAATGAGAAGGAATCTAATCAAAGATTCTCCATGAATCTGCGAAATGCGGAATTGTAATTCTCGTTGAGCCACAAACACGGCCCTCCTCCGCAAACGCAGAGGAGACACTGATGGCAGACAAATACAGTAGCTTTGTATAGCTTAGCTCAAGCCTTCTTTTGATGATTTCTATAGCTTAAATACTTCCTAATATATTTTTTAAAGTGTCTTCGAGAACTTTTAACATGTTGTCTTTATTTGTAGGTGTTTTGAGCTTAAAATAGCTTCTGAAACTAATCCAAATGATCAAGAAATGGCTCTCGAAATTGAGGAGGAAGAGTATTATGATGAGAGCAGGTTCCTATCTTCAAAGATGTCTATCTATGAAGCCTCTACTGTATAAAGATAAATGTCAGGATAAGACCCATGAAACCTGAAAACACTGCTACTAATAAATCATAAAATTGGAGTCCCCTGAAACCAAGGAGATCTCACCAAAGCTAATGAGCGGCTGATATGATCTCAACGAAAATCATTTTGGTGATCCTACGTACTTGAATCTGCATTATGAAAAGATGCAAGTCGAATGACATCAGTACATTGAATGTAAGAGTATGTAATAGGGCTGAATGAAACAAATAACTGAACTGGAAGACTGAAGGTAGCTCAACTGAAGAATAATATAAATCATGATGAAAATCATTTAAACTCTTTTTGTGGGGATGCAATAATAGTAAATCATGAGTTGAAGTATATAAATAAAAATATACTTTACTTTAATGGGGATTTTCTTATAATCGACATACACTATATGAGCTCATAATGTCCAATAGCTAAAGTTGTTAGGAGGGCTGCCCTAAACCTTACCGGAGTATAGGACCAAATCATATATATGTGGATCCATTAATTTGAGCCTCTCAAGTCTAGAAGGTCAACCAATAAAGAAATGAAACATAATCCAACATTGACACGTATTTATGGGACTTAGGTTTTCTAAACTAGTGTCCTCATGGTACTAAATAGCCCTCCCAAAATAATATATTTTCATAGAATGCTCATAAGAATGAAAACCACTTATCATTTTAAATCATATATGAGGCTCAACTCAGACGTTGTATCTTAAAATAATGTGTATTTAGGTCTTAATTCATATCATGCTTGTTTTTATGCTTTAAATTCATAAGGGTTTGAATGACCATAAAAATCATGCTAAATCAATACCATAAGGTTTTAAAATCAAAGTGAAATAATGAAAACATAGCTTTTTGAAAAAATGTCATAATTTCATAAAAGCCCTATCTTTACCTCTAATAATCTTGTGAAATTATTAAGAACCAAAATACTTTAGGCATGAGAGGAAAATAAATACTCTCATTGAAGCCTTACATATCTCGAAGAACAATGTTATTGAAGAAACTTGAATACAATCTTCAAAGATGAGGTGTGGAGAAGAGTCTTGGATGTAAAACCTCAGGTATTTTGAAGAGAATCTTGAACTTGAAGCCTTTAGATCTTGGGAAATCGGAGAAATCCCTTTGTTGGAGTTCTTGATCTTTAATAGAAGAATAATTAGGGTATAATGATGATATTAGGTTATAAGATAGATTAAGGGAAGTTAATTGAGGCTAAAGGTTAAGCATACCCTTTTGGAAACGTAAGAAGATCATAAATATAATAAAATGACTTTTTAATGAACCTCGTCGGCCAAATCAGTAATCTAAAGGTCCCCCTCACCGAAATATTTGGAGGTTCAACAAAGGCCGCTCTAGATAACCAAAATAGACAAATACTTAAGGTTTTCCAGACAATTTGTTAAGCTAATTCGGCGTTTCACCAACTCATTAGGCGAGTCGCCAAATTTGCAGGTGTCCTCGTCAAATTTCTCAGCCTAAACATATTCCAATAAAATAACCATAACTTCTTATTCTAAATTCAAAATAAGGCAAACCTGGTGGCATTGTAAATAAGACTCCTAGAATTTTAATTTTATAGGTCATGGGCCACCTAACTCTTTATATGATGAGAGATATGGTCATTTGAATTTGACCTTTAGATAAAGTCATGCGAGAACTTAGCTGATAGGAATGTATTGAACTTTTCTTGGTGTTTGAGGACCCTTATGACCCTAGATCACTTTCGATACCCTTGATACACTTGTGAAAGGACCTTAAAATACATGAGCAAGTAGGGAATGATCCTACTCAAGCTCATATACTTACGATGAGAGATTCAGATTTTAAGAGTATAGTTATGAGGTGTTACAGAATTATTCGAGTGTTAGCTTAGAAATTTTTAGGGTGTTACAACGGCTTAGTTCCTTGTAGAGTGATATAGCAGACTTGGGTATGATATTTTGATCCTTAGTTAGGCAACGACTCAGCTCAACTTTCCCTTTTGTATAAAGAGTGGAATTTGAAAGATAATTACAAGTGTCAATGTCTTTGTTTCTCAAGTAGAACAGAGCATAAATGTAAAGGAAGAAGAGGGCCCACCGAGATGACAAGAAGCTACCTCTCAAGTCCTTTGAAAAGCCTCAGAAATTGGCGATGAAGGAGAAGAAGATCACACGTGTCATGATCTGAGTCTACACCCTAGATGTGATTGGCACTTGAGAATCATTGTTTTCTCCCAAGTGAACCCTTATTCTGGATGACTACTTAGTGGAAGATTTGACTCAAGCAAATTAAAAGCCTTAAAGAGAAAACATAACTCAACTATCTCAAATAATCATTTAAGCAAAATCTAATATTTGCAAAACATTTTAAAAAAGGAATTTCTAAAAATAGCTCAACTTTAGTTATCTATGAAATCTATAACCTGAGTACCCCAAAGTAAATACTTAAATGAAAAAAGAGGCCATCCAGAATGCAAGGAGGACTTACCAAAACTCTCAAATAAGAAGTGCAAAGAAAACTCAACGAAGCGCATGTTGATGATATTGAACACCTATATGTGCATCATAAAGATGCAGGTTGAATGACATCAGTATACTGAATGTATGAGTATGTAATATAGCCAAAGCTAAATGACTAAATGTGAGGACTGTAATAGATATAAAGATATACTCAATTGAATGTAAAGAAATAAAGGTGTGAAATCATTTAAACTTTAAAAAATACTTACTCATCTTTGAACTCAACATATTAAGTGATATGATAAAAATACATTTTTAACTCTATTTGGGAGATTCTCTAACCGACAACCATCACTATGAGCAACATGATGATACAACATCTCGCCCACCCTGCCAGAAGTGTCATATACCTTACCAGGATATAGGACATCTCAACTAAGTGGATCCATTAAAGCTCTGCTTGAAAGCAATAAGAAGTCATCCAAAAAGTATGATCCTTTACCCATGATGACTACATGGTTATGAGGAATGTGAGTTGTCTGAACTCATTCCCATATCGGTGCTCATTACTATACCTAATAAATATATATACTCTTGTTTAGATGAATGAGACATATTCTTTCTCAATTTAAGGTAATTGCTTAAAATATTCTCTTAAAAGATGTAACTACTCTGAAACATCTATGCACTCATTAACTCATTTAGATATTAAAATTTATCTTTTCTCAATGTAGAAAATGATACATGTGGAAATACTTAGTTCCTTTATACTCTTACTCAAATAATGTTTAAAACTCTTACTCAAAACTCATCTTTGCTTTCTCAAAAAAAATCAGTTTAAGACAAAAATGTTTGCTTAAAAAGAATCTAAAAAATTATAACTCAAAATAGGTTTCATGATAAAATATATATTTGAGCAAATCAACTCAAGTGTCTCAATAACAATATAGAAAACTCAATACTCAGAAAACAAGAACTTAGAACTCAACAATAGTACTTATAACAAGAATACTCAAAATCCAGGATAAAACCCTAGATTACTCTTTTACTAAATTTAGATAGATGTAGTGTGTGAGGACGAACTCAATCTATCACTATGATAGCCTTATATACCCGTAAGAACGATGTTCGTGGCAAAACTCAGAGATTGGCTTGAACTCCCTAGTTTTCTCCTCTTGGATCCTTGCTCTGAGACTTGGGAGCAGCAATGAATATAAAAGATCACTTAACACTGTCTAAATCCTTAATTAAGTGTAGAAGGGTCGGGGTTTAGGCTTAGAAGTGATGGGAAAATACCCAAACACCCTTAATTAAATTGTTGAATAGGTCCTAAAGTTGAGGCCTATGGTCACTTCCTATGGCTCGTCCTGACCAACCCTAGAACCAAGTACTGGGGGTCAACTTTTGGTCCACTTCCTATGGGTCCTTCCTATGGATCGCAGAACTTTTTATGGTCCATAGGATCCTCTCATAGAACACAACTTCAAGTCCAAAACATGGCAAACTTCTTATGGCCCATAGAACATCCTACGGCTCATCTTGTTCCTTCGTAGACCAAATTTAAGAAATTCAAATCTTTCCAGACTCAACTTGGTTCCTATGACTCCCTTTTTACAACTCGTAGAACTTACTACGGTTCATAGGTGGGTTTCGTAGAACCAGTCCCAGTAACAATTTTCCCACAAGTTTTTCATTTCCAAGTTCTGGGGCGTTACAATATCTCCCCCTTGGGAACATTCGTCCTCGAATGAGATCATACAAAGGATAAAAGGGGTGGGGAAAGGTTTAGCAACCCAACACAATGCGTTTAATACACAAAAACTCATAACTCAAACATGTGATAAAAAATACTCCTCACCCATTTGATAACAATAAATTAGATCAAGCAAAATGGATGTTAAGAGTCAAATGGAAAATTCTCAGTAAGGAGTTCTTGGGAATATATTAGACAAAGAGAAGAAATGGAAGACATTTTCAAGTTCATGTGTTTCCACACCTTCCTTGAGTTACCTGTCCATGCTAGAAAGACAATCAATCTAGAGAAACAATTGGTCCTTAATTTGAGGATAAGTACCAGAAAAATCAATCACTATAAGTCTATGACAACAGGGAAGGGGGCATGTCTTCTATCAATTAAGAATATACACATTCTTTTTTTCATTACATCATGATTAGAGGGCTTCTCGGTATATGCTTTGCAGCATAGTAGACATAACAACTACAACATGGTATCAAAAATGCATTCATTGAAATATCAAAGAATTTTTTTGATTGAAACACCTAAATCACCTAGGAGAATCAACAGAGAACATTTTTTTCCATAGAGAAAACAATCAATTTTTTAAACAAAAGGAAGAACCAGAACTCATATTGGGGAAAATATTTTTTAGAAGGGGGAAGAATCAGAATGCAACAAAAATTCATGTGGATCTTAGAGGGAGCTTACCAGTTAACATCCCGACGAAATCGATCGATGATCCCATGAAGAGAAAGTCGCAAATAGTCCTCAAGGATGCAAAGCTCATTGGAGACAAATCGAAGGCCAGACCTTTTAAGGAAAGACCGAAGATAAAATAGTACATACTATGATCAAAACAACTATGAGAAGATAAAGAGGACACTAGTAGTTTCTTTTTTACTTTGGTCAAGGAAGAGATAGGCTTTCTCATATAGTTTCAACGCGTAGTGACATTAAAATTCTGATCCTCTGACCTTTGGGGACATGTGCAACACGGATTACAATGTGGGATCCCTAAAATGTAGTGAACGGTTGATATCACTCAAATTACACCCCAAATATAGATAACGATATCAAAATATAGTAATCCAACTAGGTTGGTATCAAATTCCAAAATATAGTAACCTTTGGGGCTATGGAAAAGCCCCTTTCGTTGTGGCGGACCAGTGAATGGTGATTGGGTGGAAACAAAAAACACCTAATTTATGACATACCTTACACATGATCAAGAGATGTCAACTTGAAAAACAATCCATTTCTAGTTTTTACTAACTCATCAAACTATGGAGACTTAGATAAGGGTATTATGGCCTAACCGCCCATAACGAGGGAACAGGCTCTGACAAGACACTTTTGACATTTAACACCTACCATGCAACATTCTAACATAAAAAATAAAAAATAAAAAACACAAGCATAAGAACACATAAAACCTCAATTGTCTTGAACGTTATTTGCACATACCAAAATTATTCTTCGCAAATAATAGTCATTATGAAGAGTGCTTTGTGAAAGTCAAATTGTCAACAAAGAGGACTTGTTCCTAAGGAAGTTGCTGCTATAGTTCTCGAGTTTTTAGGTTGATTTTTCTTCATGAAGCTGTAGCCGATTTACTAATTTGTTAGAAGTTTTGAAATAGGGGTTTGTTCATTAAGGTGTGCAGGCTTAAAAGGTGTAGTTGCATCCAGGAAGGGTAAGGTATACTAGAGTCATTCCAAAGACCGTTACAAAGTTTTTCTACTTTAATCTCCCAAATAGAAGGTCAGCTTATTGAGGAGTCGGTATTGATTCATGCAAAGATGCTCCTTTTGAAATTTGTCAGAACTATCATTACCTATGATTGATTAAGAAAAAAAAATTGGTTGTAGAGGTATAATCTTAAAGTTTTAGTTTTACTTTAGATTTGAGGCAAATCTTATAAGAGGTAGATCGTAACTTTTACTTCTTTTAGTAAGGAATTTTTTATGGTAAAATTCCTTATATTAATTACATCCCACAATTTACTTTCTTGTTAGATGTTTGGTTCTTCAATGCATTAGGTGACAACTTAAAATAATAAAAAAAATTGGTTGTAGAGGTATAATCTTAAAGTTATAGTTTTACTTTAGATTTGACGCAAATCTTATAAGAGGTAGATCGTAACTTTTACTTCTTTTAGTAAGGAATTTTTTATGGTAAAATTCCTTATATTAATTACATCCCACAATTTACTTTCTTGGTAGATGTTTGGTTCTTCAATGCATTGGGTGACAACTTAAAATAATAATATGAAAAATAAGTGGACAGCAATGAATCTCATTTCACAAGGAACACCATACATTATTGTCAAACCAAACAAAAAGGACTGTGTTACAATAATAGAAGACAAGAATAGAAGCTCGAATCATATGAATTGATTTGATATTAATTACATAATAGAAAATCTTAAACGATTCTTTAAATATATGTATAGTAAGACGACTAAGTCATGTGACATGAAGGAATGAGACTTGCCCTTGAATTGTAGTAGTTGATCAAGTTACAAGTGGAATCCATGGACTTATTATGTAAAGTGTTTTTTGCTCTCATTCAGTTGCATTGTTTAAATTATACCCCCTCCTGTCCCTTTTTACTTGTCAAATTTTTACTTGGTACACTTTATATAATGAGTTTACCATTTTATTCCTATTAATTGATAGAGACTTAAACATGTTTACTTACTATATTTTTCAAATATATTAACTCAATTTTAATAAATTTACGGTATAATAGCAAGAAAAAAAAATTCTTGCTTGATTTGTCATAAATGACAAGTAAAAAAGGAAATCAAATTACAAAATATCTGACAAGTAAAAAGAGATAAGGGAGGGAGTATTAGCTACAACTTGCTAGAAAATTAGTTCCCCTTATTAAATAACATGACAGCTAACAAAGTTCAATGAACAAATACTGGTGTTCAAGAAAAGTTTTATGCAAGCAGGCTAGCTCTTTCTAGTGAAAATCTTAATCCACTCTATTATTCCCGTGATATTAATGATGTACTCATCAACTTGATACTCAGTCAAAAATTAGAGTTGAGTGACTCAACGGTCACCTAACTTATACTCCATCTGATTCATAATAATTGAATTTTTGAGGTTTTTTTAATGTTCAAAATAAGTCAATTGTCCAATATTTAAGAGAGTAGTCGGAAATTTCTTTTATTTTTACCCTTTAATTACATTTTCAAGGTGATAAGTTCACGAGAGCTGGATGTTCATATTTATTATTTTACTTTGAATTATTTTTATTTTCAAAAATAGTTTGAAAATAACTAAAAGGTCATGAAAAATTGTGTTCAATTTATGTCCTAACTTCCCATAGAGCATGTTTGGCGTTGCTGTGAGGGGTGTCAATGGGACAATTCGATTTTTAGAAAATTATATCATCCCAATTTTTTGGGTATTTTATAATGTAGAACAAAAAATAGATTTTTTAAGATCATCACAATCATATAGGTTTTTTTCGGTATCAATATTGTTCGGTTAATTTTTTATTTTTTTTTTTTGCTTTTAAAGTATCACCTCAAAATATACTTCTATTAAAATATTATTTTTGCAAGTGTGTTCTTGAAGAAGCACTTAAATTTTTCACCAAGAAGTTAAGAATGTAAAATTTTGTTACCGTATTGTTTGATCTTGAGCATTTAATATGAGTGATTGCATATCTTTGTCGTGTTGTTTGATGGAGTATGTATTATAATATCTTTTAATTATAAACCTAATTAACTAAAGACTAATTAAAGAGCAAAGACTCAAAGTCATCCAATCACTAGAGGCCTAAGACCTAGGTTATATTTATATTTGAAAAAATGTTATAAAATATATTTTGTAATAACCCTCCAGGTCATTTTCTTTGTTTTCAATCTTTTCAGCATTTAGAGCTTTTCTGTAGCGACCCCAAGTGATTTATGATTTGTTGGGATTTACAGTTTGGTCGTTGGGTCGTTCGTTTGGATTTAGTGCAAGTTTCCCTATTTTGGAGCCTTTGAAACTTGAATATTTGACTTCGGTCAAAAGTTCAGGAAGACGACTTCAGAATATAATTCTGACGGTTACGTCAGCTCCGGAAGGGCCATTTTAGGCTAGGGGTATAGTTGGTTCGATCCCCAAGACTTCTCGTGTGGGTTTGTGTCATTAGGGGTTTTAACTTTGAAGTTTAAGCCCATGAGTACCCCCTAGATGTGACAAGGCACATAGAACCCGAAAGGCTCCATGTTAGCCCCTTAGCATATCATAACATAAGATAAAAGAAATTATACGAAATTTAAAACTTTATCCATACAATCGAAGTCTTTTATAAAAGCAAGTGGAAGCCTAACTTGTCTCAATTAGCCATCTAATACAATCTTTGAATAAAAATTGGGTCACAGCCCTTTCAACATAATCCGAACATGAAATTACTAGAAAGAAACTACTAATGACTCGTACGTCCTCGAATCTTGAGGACTCACCACAAGCGAGGAGAATAGTTGATCCAAGCTTGAACCAATAGAAGATCACCTTAAGAACCGGAACCTACACTTTGTGAAAAATGTAGAAAATATGGGTTAGTAAAAAAATGCACGAAGTGTGATAGACATGCATAAAAATCCTTGAAAACATGTTAAAAGGCATTTTAGTTGAAAAGCATGCATTTACCAAGTTTGAGAATCATCATGCACTTTTAGTGTAAAAGCATAAGTCACATGCATATTCAACATATAAATCATTATAACATAATAGAACCATCTCATAAGTAACCCTAAGTTATACTTATGCAATGTTAGATAAAGATCCCATAAGCCCATCTAACTAAGTACCATTTTTGGGCCACCATAACCATACTTACCATTCTTTGTTCTCATCTTTAGTTAATACTCATAGACAAGGAACATTCACATTTAATAAATCATGTCAAGGAAAGCAACTCATAGCAACAATCCAAGTTAATCATTCATCATTTCATAAGTCATTATACATTGAGGAACACACCAGAACTACTCTTAAAGCCTACTTGTACAATGCATGGATGAAATCTCATACCCCCACCCACACTTTATAGAGCTTCTTGAGTAACCATAGTACATAACTCATATTCTTGTTCATTGTGGAATTAGTCTTAACCAACATAGACCATGTGAGCAAATCATGGAATCCGGTGTTATGTTCCACACCGAAAAGAGTTGGTCTACTTGCCTAAGTTAGAACCGGTAACATTTATGCTTAGGTGGATCCACTAGCTAATAACCTATGTGGGCACATAGTTATGGGATAAGGATATTATTACTAGAAATCCGGCCATACATAGGGAGAGCTTCCACCTCACAACAGTCACTCGGTGTTAAGCATTAAATTCCCATGGAGTAGTTAATTCTCTTTTAACATCATTGCACATGAAAGGGATGTCATTGGCCTACCGGTTCAAGGTACATCATTGATATAACTCATTGAATCCTCATGAAAGGGTTCCACTAGTCTACCGATTCAAGGTTCATCATTATAATAGTTCTTTGACTCCTTATGAAAGGGGTACCAATTGTCTACCGATTCAAGACAAAGCCTTAGAATACTTCATTAGTCATTCATGAAAGGGGTATCATTGGCCTACCGATTCAAGGTTCATTAAGTCAAGATAGTTGTCTAATTACTTATGAAAAGGATGCCCTTAGCCTATTGATTCAAGGACTATTAATCAAGATAACTTTTAATCACACATGAAAGGGATGTCATTAGCCTACCGATTCATTTAGGTGAGGAAATCCTTTCACAACATGTCATCATCATTCATAAGTGTATAATTGAGAATAGCCTATCAACAACACCACAATTACATTATAGTCATAATCATATTACTTTCAAAGTATTCATAAAGCATGTACATAAACATCATGATCAGACAAAATTCTCATAACTTTGGATTTTTTAGCTTTGAAATTGGGGATTTTGAAGGGGCTCTATAAGTGAATACTACCCATAGATGAAGAGCTACAACACCTTATTGAAGATTCACCACAAATTTGGGAAGAAAAACTTGATTCTTGAATCCTAGATTCACCCTTCTTCTTCTTCTTCCTAGGAATTCTAGAGAGAGGATTTTTGGAAAAAGTTAGCTATGGATTTTGGGTTTTGGAATTTATGAGGTGTTTGGGTTAGTTAATGACTTTAAAAACTCCTATATAGGTGTATTAAAATAATATAAAATGACCTACATTAAACTAACTTAATTAGGAATTACCTAAACTACCCCTTACCTTGGTTGACCTTGGACAGCCTACTGGTCCCATCCACGACCCCCACCTACGGGGTGTGGACTGACCCATGAACCGTACTGGTGGGGCGTGGGTAGGGGTCTATAGATACTAGATTTTGCCCTTGACCCACGAACCTCCTCCACGAGGTGTGGATGGACCTACGCCTCGTAGGTCTCATTTATGGTTCACCTTAATTGGGCAGCTTGGAGGTTAGGCTTTAGTGTCCTCAAGGACCCTTGGTTGGTCCTTGGGGAGTCGTACCTCGACGTTTAACCCCCAAACCCTTCATTATAAGTTCGAGGAGCAAGTTTAATGACTCTAACACTTACAACAAACTATATTTAAGCCTACCAGTTTTCGGGGTGCTACATTCTCTCCCCCTTGGGAACATTCGTCCTCGAATGATGATCTAGATACCTTACGGAATTTAAGATTCAAGACTAGCAGCCCATCATGCATGAAGCATCAAAATAATGCAAAATTTAAAGGAGGAAACTTCAACTCTATCTCAACATACTTTATGCTACACAAGGAAGTAGGAACTACATCTAACAACCCATTATGCATGAACGCTCAACATTTCAATATTCATAGGAGGAACTACCTTCTCCAACTCAAAGCATGCTCAACTCAACATCATGAATCAAATTATGCAATTACTCTCAAAAGAATATTAAAGCATGTTTGACAATTCATTTCATAAAGCATATAGGCAACTCAATACTAAATGCACAACAACATAAGGAACATAAATCATGAAATCTCATTTTCTTACTAAACATGAATTTCATCAAGAACATGCATAACATAAGGAGATCATGGAAACACATACATCACACATGACTCCAAATCATGAAACAAGTCACAAGGAACTCTTTGTCTCAAGCTAGAATAGGAATAGAAGAAAGAGATGAGGATATCGGAACTCTCAACAATCTTGCTATCTAAGCATACCATCTCCCCCTTGGGAGTAAACCCCGACTAAGGCTAATATCAAAGTCTACCAAATAGCATAGGGATCTTAATAAAACATTTACATCTATAGGGAACTAACAACATATCAGTGCCTTCATCCGGAGAGACTCTTTGTCCTCCCTAGACCGAATTTCTTAGAAGCGACCATAATTTGGAGGGATAGGAACCGAACCATTAAGAGAAGCTTTCTTGTCCTCTCTTCCTTTTGTCGTGAGTGTAGGACAATGTTTCACTTTATGATCATTCTTTCCACAACCATAGCAACCGTCTGTATAGGCTAGGCACTTCCCATGGTGCTTCTTTCCACATTTGGTGCAAGTAGGCTTAGGTAATGGAGACCCACTACCTTTCTCTTGGTTAAACCTAGGGGTGTTGGAAGAATCTTGATCGGAATACCCTTGTTTAAACTTTTGTCGACCTTGCCCCTCGGACCAAGCATTAGAGAAATTCCCATCACCGGTTCTAATCCTTTTTACCTCCCTATTCTTTCTCTTGAGTTTTGACTCCTCCATTTGTTGAGCATACACCATAAGCATAGAGATATTCATGTCATCATGGAGCATTATTGTACGACATTCTTCTCCAACTAAGTCGGACACACCCGTCAAAAACCTACTCATCTCATCCCTCGGATCCGCCACCATAAATAGAGCATATTTGGATAGTTGGGTAAATTTCAAGGCATACTCTTGAACACTCATGCTACCTTGCCAAAGGTTAATGAATTCTTTCACATTAGCTTCCCTCAACTCTCGAGGAAAGAACCTATCAAGGAATGCTTTCTTAAACACCTCCCAATCTATGAGACCTGCTCCTACTGGCCTATTTCTCTTCCATTGAGTATACCAAACTTGAGAAACATCCTTCAATTGATAAGAGGATAGTTCCGCTTTTTCTACCAAAGTCACCCCCATAGCATTAAGTATTTTTTAAACCTCGTCCACAAACTATTGAGGATCCTCTCCCACTTTGGAACCAAGAAACTCGGAAGGGTTCATCTTAGAAAAATCCCTCAATCTAGAAGCTGTGGAATTCACATTAGGGTTCACATGAGTTCCAACATCTCTATTAGATTGGGCCGTTATAGCTTGGGCTAACATTAGAAGAGCTGACTTAACTTCCACATCCGATATAGCCAGAGTATTAATCGGAGCTTGATTAGCTTGAGGAGCTTGATTCACTTGAGGAGATTCTTCATTGACATTGTCACCCTTCATTCTTCTTGCATTAGCCCTTCGTGTATTCATTTCCTGAAGACAAAAGATAAGGATTAGGAGAGAGACTTTATAGAGTTAAACTCTATGGCACGACTTAAGAGTAATGAAAGAAGTGTACTTTCCTAACTTCTTATAGTCTCTAATTGATAAATGTGGTGTGCTTCACACTATGAACAACACTCTACTAGACGTGGTTATGAGACATCATCCTAGAATCATTCTAAACCTTGTGCTCTGATTACCAAGTTTGTCACGGCCTAGGAGTACCCTCTAGATGTGACAAGGCACATAGAACCCCGAAAAGCTCCATGTAAGCCCCTTAGCATATCATAACATGAGACAAAAGAAATGATGAAGAATTTAAACGTTTTATCCATACAATTGAAGTCTTTTATAAAAGTAATTGGAAGTCTAACTTGTCTCAATTAGCCATCTAATACAATCTTTGAATCAAAAATTGGGTCACATCCCTTTCAACATAATCCGAACATGAAATGAATTGAAAGAAACTACTACTGACTCACACGTCCTCAAATATTGAGGACTTACCACAAGCTAGGAGAATAGTCAATACAAGCTTGAACCAATAGAAGATCACCTTAAGAACCGGAACCTACACTGTGTGAAAAATGTAGAAAATATGGGTTAGTAAAAAAATGCACGAAGTATTTAGCCATACATAAAAATCCTTGAAAACATGCTAAAAAGGACATTTTAGTTGAAAAGCATGCATTTACCAAGTTTTACAATCATCATGCACTTTTAGTGTAAAAGCATAAGTCACATGCATATTCAACATATAGATCATTAGGACATAATATAACCATCTCATAAGTAACCCTAAGTTATACTTGTGCAATGTATAGATAAAGATCCCATAATCCCATCTATACTAAGTACCATTTTTGGGCCACCATAATCATACTTACCATTCTTTGTTCTCATCTTTAGTTAATACTCATAGACAAGGAACATTCACATTTAATAAGTCATTTCAAGGAAAGCAACTCATAGCAACAATCCAAGTTAAGCATTCATCATTTCATAAGTCATTATATATTGAGGAACACACCATAACTACTCTCAAAGCCTACTTATGCAATACATGGATGAAGTCCCATACCCCACCCACACTTTTATAGAGCTTCTTGAGTAACCATAGTACATAACTCATATTCTTGTTCATAGTGGGAATAAGCCTTAACAGGCATAGACCATGTGAGCAAATCATGGAATCCGATGTCATGTCCCACACCGAAAAAAGTTGGTCTACTTGCCTAAGGTAGAACCGGTAACAATTTAGCTTAGGTGGATCCATTAGTTAATAACCTATATGGGCACATAGTTATGGATAAGGAGATTATTACTAGAAACCAGGCCATATATAGGGAGAGGCTCCACCTCACAATAATCACTCAGTGCTAAGCATTAAATTCCCATGGAGTAGTTAATTCTCTTTTAACATCATAGCACATGAAAGGGGTGCCATTGGCCAACCGGTTCAAGGTATATCATTAAGATAGCTGATTGAATCCTCATGAAAAGGGTGCCATTGGTTTACCGATTCAAGTTTCATCATTATAATACTTCTTTGACTCCTCATGAAAGGGGTACCATAGATCTACCGATTCAAGACCAAGCCTTAGAATACTTCATTAGTCATTCATGAAAGTGGTACCATTGGCCTACCGATTCAAGGTTTATTAAGTCAAGATAGTTATTTAATTACTCATGAAAAGGATGCCCTTAGCCTATCTATTCAAGGTATATCAATCAAGATAACTTTTAATCACACCTGAAAGGGATGCCATTAGCCTACCAATTCATTTAGGTGAGGAAATCCTTTCACAATATGTCATCATCATTCATAAGTGTATAAGTGAGAATAGCCTATCAACAACACCAAAATTACATTATAGTCATAATCATAGTACTTTCAAAGTATTCATAAAGCATGTACATAAACATCATGAACATAGAAAATTCTCATTAGTTTCCCTTCAAGGACCATGGATAACATTCAATCAACACACCTACAAGTACTACATTAGGCATTGATAATAACATAATTCAAATAATCAATTCATAGCATTCATAATTCTATAGCATTCTACAATCATCAATCAATACCCACACTTTAAGATCCAATTTGAGAAATTAGGGGAATTCATGGGTTCTTGGGGAAAACTCATCATAAATCAACAATAATTCATCAATTTAATCATAATTCATTATAAATCAACCATCAAAAACATTTCTGAAAAGAACCCATAAGATTGAAGTCAAACCCTAACTTTAGGTTTTCTAGCTTTCAAATTGGGGGTTTTGAAGGGGCTCTATGGGTGAAGGATACCCATAGAGTAAGAGGTACCATACCTTATTCAAGATTCACCATGAATTTGGTGAGAAAAGCTTCATTCTTGAATCATAGATTCACCCTTCTTCCTCTTCTTCTTTTTCCTTGGAATTCTAGAGAGAGAAGTTTGGGGGAAAGTTGGTTTTGGATTTTGGGTTTTGGGATTTATGAGGTGCATAGGTTAGTTAATGGCTTAAAAACTCTTATATATATATATATATATATATATATTTAAAACAATTTAAAATGACCCTACATTAAACTAACTTAATTAGGAATTACCTAAACTACCCCTAATCTTGTCGACCTTGGACAACTTACAGGTTCCCATCCACGACCCCCACCTACGGGGCATGGACTGACCCACAGACTGTATTGGTGGGATGTGGGTTGTGGTCTGTAGCTACTGGATTTGGCCTTTAACCCATGAGTCTCTTCCACAAGGCGTGGATGGACCTACGCCTCGTAAGTCCCTTCCATGGTTCACCTTATTTAGGCAGCTTGGTGGTTAGGCTTTAAGGTCCTCCTCAAGGACCCTTGGTTGGTCCATGGGGAGTCCTACCTCGACGTTTAACCCCCAAACCCTTCATTCTAAGTTCTAGAAGCTAGTTTTACGACTCTAACACTTACGATAAGCTCTAGTTAAGCCTACTCGTTTTCAGGGTGTTACACCGGACTAGCCTTGGATTGAGTTCCTTGTTTTAGTGGTTATTGTTACTCGACGTTTAAGTGAAGTTTGTTGTCCTTCCGAGGGTTATATTGTGTTGGTTGGTATTAAAACTCTAGGTTGACTGGCATCATTCGTATGAGGGAAAATGCCTAGTAGAGTCTTGCGAATCGATGCAGAGACATTTGTATCGTATCTTTGGAAGGCTATAGGGCATTCTTAGGATATTTTATCTTTGACTCTTAACGTGTGCTTTTGCTTTTCTTAGCCTATAAAACTACTTCTTTGGAATCTACTCTCTCGTAAATGGATAGCATAAAGCATTCAATAGGTGTGGAAGGAGCATCAGCATATTCCACTAGAGTTTCAGTCTATGATCAGGCTAGAAGGCCTCAATTGGGCGTGGACCTTGAGGCCAGAGGCATTCTTCAGCATTCAGAAAGTCTCGGGGTAGCCCAGGCTTTGACAAGGTCTTTACCTACCTCGTTTCCTCAATATTTAGTGTTAGGAGGTTCGAGGTCCTCCGAGGGTACACCTCAGATAGATGTGGTTCTTGGTGCAGCGGGCGCTCCTAAGAGGAGAGTTGCTTTGACTTGTCCCAACAAGGTTCGTCGTATTTTTCTCACTCTGTGTTGGGATTTATAGAGTGGACTAGGCATAGCCCCACATTGTTCCCTTCAAATCAGAAGTTGAATCAGGGGCTCATCTGTCACGCCTCGAGGCTACATCCTGGACATGGCCGGCACTCGAGAACCATTGTTGGTCCCCAAGCGAACCCTTGGTATGGCTGACTACTTAGCGGAAGACTTACTCAAGTAATGATACGCTTAAAACAGAATTAAATAAGTTAAACTAAAACACTAATCTCATAAAACTGGAAAATACTCAATAGCAATACTTATAGTTTGTAGAACAACTCAAATAGAGTAAATATTAAGAGATACCTGAACTCTGCCTATCTATGAATCCTCTACTATTAAAGAAGGATGTCAAGACAAGACCCACGACATCTTAAACTACTAACTAGAAAGTAAATGTGAAGTTCTCCAAAATGAAAAGAGGACCACCAAAAGCTAGCTGGAGTGTAGAGTAATCTCAAAAAAGTGCCTGTTGATGATCCTAAACACATGTATCTGCATCATAAAAAGATACAGGTCGAATTACATCAGTTGAATGTACAGGTACGTAATATAGCTGAAGCAAAATAACTAAATGAAAGGATTATTATAGATAAAATATACTCAATATGGATGTAAAGAAATAAATGAGTTAAATCATTTAAAGCTTTACAAAGTATTTACTTATTTCTGAACTCAAAACATAATAAGTAATATATTAAAATACACTTTACTCTATTGGAGGTTCTATTACCGACAATCATCACTATGAGTTACGTGATGATACAACATCTCTCCCATGCTGGAAAAACTGTCCTATATCATGCCAAGTATAGAACCACTCAACTATGTGGATCCACTTAGCAATAAGGATTCATCTAAAAAGTATGATCCTTGTCCATGTTGGCAGGACATGGTTTATGAGGATTTTGAGTTGTCTGAACTCATCCTTGTATTGGTGTTCAATACTACTCTCAATATATATATATATATATATATACCATGTTCAAATGTATAAAACATACTCTTTCTCAAGTTTGAGATAATTACTCAAACTATCCTCTTAAAAGAGGTAATGCTCTGAAATATCTTTGAACTCATAAACTTAGAAATCAAAGTTTCTTTTTTCTCACTTTAAAATGATATATTTGGGAAATACTTAGTTTCCTTATACTGTCTCTCAAAACATCTATTTAGACTCTACTCAAAACTCTTCTTTACTTTTCTCATAAATCAATTTTAGATAATGATTGGTTAAAAAGATTTCTCAATAATAAGGCTCATGTGGAAAATAGACATGATTAATCAATTGAAGAATCTCAATACATGATATACAACAACTCAACAATTAGGAATAGCAATTCAGAATTCAATGATACTACTCATCTCAAAAATACTCAAAATCAAGGATGAAAACCCCAAATTACTCTTTCTCTGAATTTTGACATAGGTAGGGCATAAGGACAAGCTATTTCAACACTGTGATAGTCTTACATACCTGGGAAAAACAAAGTTTTTGGTGAAAATGGTGGAAAATTGAAAACGCTTGAAACCCTAGCCTTTTCTCCTCTTGGAACCTTGCTATATGATTTGAAGTGTTAAAGAACATAAAAAGGATGTTTAAAACTTCTAAGACCCATAACTAGGTGTAAAAGGACCGAGATTTAGGCTTAAGAGGGATAAGAAAAATCTTAAATGCCCTTAATTAACAGAAAACGCATAACCCCAGGCGCATCTGATTAAGGACCTGACGGCCCGTCGTGAGGTTGACTATCTATTACATTTCATCGTCAAATTCACCTGAAACACCTAAAATTTCTGCATGTGTGAAGGGCCAGTTGACAGCCCGTTAAGAGGTTGGCCGCCCGTTACCTGTCATCATCAAAGTCAATTGAAACACCTAAAATTTTTGCATATATGACGGGCCAGCTAACTGCCCATCAAGAGGTTGACTGCCCATCATGGTTGCCGTCAACTTTTTTCTAATATGACAGTTTTGGTAAGATGGCCAAAAAAATTTACCCCAAACTTGAAATGAGGCAAACTCGGTGGCATTGGAAAAAAGACTCAAAGTCCTTCAATTTGTTAGGTTGTGGAGCACCTAATTCATTATGTTCTGGGAGATATGATTATTTGAAGTTGACCTAAGTAGAATCTTATGTCCAACATTAATCGGTAAGGAAGCTTTCAACTCAACTTTCTGCCAGGGAGTTTTGGTGACCTTAATTCATATCCAAATCCATTCCAACACTAAATAATTGACCTTTACACATATGAGAAATTTAAGAATCAACTAATACAACTTTACATGAAAATAAAGAATGGTTCAGGCCTTAGATTAGAAATTTTGGTGTCTTATAATGGTTCATCAAAGGGTTGTCTTTGCCACTCCGGTTGGTATTGGAGCATCTCATATCAATGGGGTCTACAATTCCCAAGGTTATGAGTCATATGAGGTTTGTGGAACATACATGCCTCGAGACCTCCAGAGATAATGGTAAGAGGCCTTGCCATCAGTACAACGTCGAGTAATGAAGTACTTTTCCAACTTGGTTTCCAATTCATAAACTTTTTAAGAGGTATGGATTGGAGATGTGGAAGATACATTGGTCGAAGCTTCTTTCAAGAAGTTTTTATTTCTCTAAGAACTTTCATGAACATTATCAGTATATGAGTGTAACAGCATTCCACTTTGAGGTGAGTATAAGTTCAGTATGGGAAATCTTTCTTATAGACCCTATAGCGGTAGCATCTCAGGTTTTAGGGGGTTCTGAGGTAGGTCGTAGTGCTAGCCACAGGCAGAGTTCAAGCCAGACTTCTTATGGTGGTCATTCTGGAACTTTGGGTGTTGGGTCTAACATTTTGCCAGTTGGGTCTTCGCAATCAGTTACTCTCAATGATGATTGATAAGGGTATGGCAATATAGGCCACTATATTAGAGATTTTCGCAAGGCCTGATGCAGTTTTCTATGGTAGGTTCTGAGTTAAGAAGAGGTAGACAGTGCGGACCACCACATTCATCACGCTATAGAGGTTGGTATGATTGCGGTGGGAGTGACCACCGATCTAGAGAGTGCCTAGGTGGGCGTTCCTTTTCTATGGTATTCATCTAATATTTCCCACGTTAGGGTGTTTGGACTTGGTTGTATCTATGGGAAGCTTAGTCATCAACCTACAGCATTTCCCTAGCATGGAACCATGATGAGAGGTATTCAGTTAGAGAAGTCTCATGATTTGTCGGCTCCTTCGATCGGAGGTGGTGCCTTTGGTATTGCTAGTGTTATATCTAGTGTTCTGGTTAAGGTCGGGCATGATTTGTTCTATGTTTCTGTAGGCCAACTAAAGGCCGAGGCTACATGTACCTTATTTTTGTGTGATTTTTTGGCTTTATCATTTTAGTTTCTATTTGTGTGATTTGGGGCTTTCATACCCACTCGAATTTATTTGGCTTATTACCTATCACTGGCTTGCTACATCACCTTGATTTGAGGTTTGTGTTTTGTCTCATGCAGTTGATTCTTTTTAGTAGTGAATCGACTAGGTTGTGTTGCTTCAACTGGAAGTAGTGGTTAATTAACTCTTTGTGTCTTTGCCTTTATAGTCTTGTTTTAGTTGTGACCTTGGGATTGTTGGGTTCCCTTTTTGCGACCCTTGTTGTGTGTTTTTGTTGTAATGTCGATCCTTGTTCAATAGGTGGCTAGAACAGCTTTATTCGGTGTGAGATTTATATGTTATAGGGCCTAGTCGGCTTAGAGGGTTGACTTAGTTATGTGATGTCACTTTTCAGTAGTAGTTGAGAGATTGCTAGATTTCAAAGTTGCTTGTTGGGTAGTTTTCCTTCTTTAGTTGTGGTATTCCTTTTTGACTGCTTTCTTCCCCAGCCTTAGTCTTTTCTTTATTGCCGAGTTACATTTTTCCTTGTTTGGCCTTTTTGGATTCGTCTGCTTATTATAGTCTTGGAGTTCGGTTATTGCTAGCTGGAAGTTGGTTGTGTGGTCCGTTGTTGATTACAATCACTTAACGAAATAATTATCCTTAACTGTTAACCAATACTAACTACTTTAACCAATATTGTTGATGATAATGATAGTGATAGTACCTCAAGGTCAGGGCCGTCTCAACCCCTATACCACTAAAGTCATCGCTTGGGCCCCATATCTTTAGGGGCTCCCATTTTTAAAAAAATTACTTCTAAATGTTATTTTATAAAAAAAAAATTATATGTACTATGAGTGCTATGATTTCTACTAAGAAAATTGCATATAAGATGAATATAGAACCTAAATTTCATAACAAACAGTTTCATGAAAATATTGATAACGAAATCACAAAATCCCTTGAAATTAGAGTTGATTACTATATATATATATATATATATACATATAGTAGATCAAGTTATTTTTTCACTTCAAAATAGAATTGAACCAGTAGAAGCATTAGAAAATATTTTTGGTTTCTTTTTAGTGGTAAACTGGGATCACTAGATGATGAGAATTTAAAAAAAGAAAATATTGTTTTAACCTTAAACTTTCTTTAACACATAATAGTTATTTTGGTATTGATGGTTTAAATTTATTTTTTGAATTAAAAGTGTTAAGAAAAATAATACAAGTGGAAGATAATGATCTAATGAAAATACACAATCAAATAAAAAGACTTGATTATTTTCTAATTAAACATATTGCTTATAGAATAATGTTAACAGTTCTTGTAACTATTGCCTCAGCCCAAATAAGTTTTTTGAAACTAAAATTGATTAAATCTTATTTAAGATCAACAATGTCTCAAGAGAGATTGAATGAATTAGCTATATTATCAATTGAAAAAGAATTATTAGACTTCGCATCTAAAAAAGTTAGAAAAGTAGATTTTAAATAAAAGTATATGTGATGAAGAAAATAAAATATAAGGGCCCCTCTCTTAAGTTTCGCTTCAGGCCAGACCTGCTCAGGGTACATCAACACACTTGTTAAGTTGATTCACAATAATAATTAATTTAAATAGATTGATAATATTATTATTTTTTGGTCTCCCACACAGTGTCCGAAACCCACATTGGAGCTTCAACTAAATTTGGATCGCGCACTGCAGGGCCCATTTGGGGGTGGCGTTCCCAACATAATTTTCTCCATACCCAGGGCTCGAACCCGAGACATCTGGTTAAAGGTGAAGCACTCCCACTAGTGCATCACTACCTATGTTGGTAATAGATTGATAATATAATATATTGTGTTTTTATTTTTCATCTTTAAGTCCAACAATTTAAAAACACATATCTCTTCATCTATTCTTCTTTCGTTTTCGGTTTCACTTCTTCTGCTTATCAAATCAGTCTACATACATTGATCATATATGTAAGTGTAACACCCCTGACTTTTTTTTTTAAACTAAGATTCAAACCATCCTTCATTGTGAGTAGGATTTTACCGAGGAAATTAAAAAAACTTTAGTGTTAAGGTAACTAGATGTAGCACCTTAAGTTCCAAGAAGAACTAAAGAGAGTTCATTAAAGTTATTCCTAAGTTCCTTTAAGTTTTGGGTCAACTTCAAACGGTCATAACTATCAGTACAAGATGAGTTAGGTGGGCTACTAGGTATCCAATGCAAGGTCTTTGAGTTATCTTTCCAACGCCATCGAGTTGCTAAGTTTCGAGTTTGGATGAGTGAGATATGCCCTTTTGAAGTCAGGTTGTCCAAATAAGGAAAGCTACCCGAAAATAGTAAGGGGTATTTTGGTTTTTTCATTACCTAATCAGATTTAATTCAGTTTTAGTAAGGTTTTAATGATCTAATCCTATTAGGTTCAATTTTACAATCCTAATATACGCTTAGGATTTTAGTTGAGAGTTCAAGAAGAGAAAAGAAGAGAAAAGAGGAGAGGATCAAAGCATTCGTCGAGAGTCTTGCGTTTTGTTGCGAATTTTCGCCATGGGTTTAATCCCTAAGAGGTATGTAAGCTTCCATAGTATTGGGTTTGTTCACCCACATGCCAAACATGTTAATTTCAGCGTTAAATTCGTCCTAAAAGTTTGAGACTTCAATGTTTATGAGTTGTAATCTTGAATTGCTTTCGTTCTTGAATTTGGGATGAGATTGAGGAGTTCTTGAGAGTTTAAGGTCAATTTTAGAGTTCTGTTTTGATTATATTCTTGTGTACATATGATGGGTATTTGAATCTAAAGAGGAATTGAGAAAAAGAATCTAATTTAGGCGAATTGGGGTTAGAAAATGAAGAAGGAACAGGTCGGGCAAATCTGGGTACTAGGTCCGCGTCGCGGACCTGTTCCTCAGGATTGACAAAGTTGTTTTCGCGGAGCGGAGCGGTCACAGACCGTTCTGCCTCAAAATTTATTTCACAACCAAACAATTAAATACATCTCCGTGTCGTGGACTTGCTTCCAAACAGTGATTTCCTTATCGTTTTTCATGTTTAACTATCTAAAAACACTCCTAAATATCACGATATCTTTCCTATCACAACTCGCAACCTTGAATTCATATATCACATTCAAGGTGGAGTTGAGAGTCAAGTCTTGAGAGTTCTCTCAAACATTTTGAGAATGCCCCTTTGCGTCCTTTGAGGAGTCTTATACAATTTCTAATAACTTGTTTCAAGGCTCGAGCAAGTGAGTACGAGAGTGAGGAGAATATATTCATAAGTCTATTTTGTCATCACGATATCCTTCATATCATGAACCATAACTCTTGAATTCATAATTCACGTTCAAGAGAGAGTTAAGAGTAGAGTTCAAGGAAGCCTTGGAGTTCAATTGTGAATCCTTTTAGATCCATCATCGATTTGAGTTAAGTTCTGAGTAAGTAAGTATGAGAATGAGAAGAGTCGTATACATGAGTTCCTTATTGATATTTTGAACATTGAGTCGAGTCGTTCATTCCCATAACTTTCGCATGAACTCCATTAGTTGAGTACCTTTGAGATGAGTAGTATCTTCAAGTTCTAAGTCTCAAGTATTGAACTAATCACCTGTGAGATTATATTTCTAATCATGGGACTATTACATGTTACCCATTAAATCCTTGAGTCGAATTGTTCATGCCCATAATTCCGCATGAACCTTATAAGTCGAACAATCTTAAATGAGAAGTATCTCTGAGTCCTTGAGTTGAGTAGTTCATGCTCATAATTCCACATGAACCCTCTGAGTTGAGCATTCTTGAAATGAGTAGTATCATTGAAGTTCTTGAGTTTCAAGTATTGAGTTCTATCTAAGGTTATTGAAAACCTTGCATTGTATCGTTCACGTCCATAATTCTGCATGAACCATTTTTAAGAAGTCTTTTACAAACGTTTTAACTTTGTTTTAAGTTTTAAGCTTTGAGTTGAGTAAAGAGTAAGAGTAAAGTTCATTTATTCAAAGATTATACGGGAACTAAGTATTCCTAAGAGTTAAAATGTTTTCACATTTGAGCAAGAAAGGAAACACTGATTTCCAAGAGAGCTTTTAAGCTAAGTTTTGAGTAATTATCTCAAACCAAAGAAAGAGTTTTGTTTTAAAAACATATGAGCTAAGTATATTTTGGGAGTAGTATTGAGCACCGATATGGGGACATGAGTTCAAATAACTCAAGTCTCCATAAATCATGTAGCCATCATGGGTAGAAAGGATCATACTTTTTAGATGCTCCTTAGTGCTTTTTAGCATAGACTAGTGGATCCACTTAGTTAAGGCGTTCTATATGATGGCAAAGTATAGGACAGTTCTGGAAGCGTGGGCAAGACGTCGTATCATCACTTTGGCTCATAGTGATGGTTGTCAATTAGAGAAACTCCCACAGAGTTATATTATATTTTTATATACACATTGAGTATTATTGTATTTTTCAATACATTGAGTTGCTACCTACAGTTTTACAGCTTTCCATATATATTGCATCTTTTACTATTGCTTTATCCTTGAGTATCATGAGTTGAGTCCTTCGAGTTGAGTATCTTGAGTTGAATTGTGCTTCATTGAGTCGAGTACCTTATTGTTGAGTTGAGCCCCATTTCACTAAGTTGGGAACCTTATTACTGAGTTGAGTATCTTATCCTTGAGTACTTTTGAGTTGAGTAAGTTTGAGTAGTTTTTAGTATACTTGAGTATTCCTTGAGTTGAGTAAGTTTGAGAAGAGGTAAGTATGTTCCCTTTTTATCAAGTTTCAAGCTTATGTTATGCTTCATAATTCCCCTTACATGCTCGTACATTCCATGTACTGAACCAATTGGCCTGCATCCTTTCATGATGCAGATTCAAGTATTTGGGATCATCAACAGGAGCTTCGTTGATACCACATGGAGTTCGAGTTAGCTATGGTGAGCCTCCTTGCTTCCGGAGGATTTCATTTACTTTTCAGTTATATCAGTTGTTAGGATGTCATGGGTCTTGTCCCGACTTTCATCTTTGTCAGTTAGAGGCTTCATAGATAGATAGTAGAGTTTGAGAAGTCTGTTTCATTTATCTTATTAAATGTATTAAAGACTTGAGTTACCTAGTGTTGGCTAGTTGAATATTCTATTTTTATTCAGAGTTATTCATTTGAGTTAAAGATTTGTAAGTTTCATGAATCTTATTCAGCTTTTAAGCTTTGAATGCTTGAGTTAGTCTGCCGCTTGTAGTCAGCCAGGATGAGGGTTCCCTTGGAGACCAGCAATGGTTCTCGAGTGCCGGCAACGTCTAGGATGTAGGCTCGAATCGTGACAATAAGGTTGATTCTTACTATTAGTAATACGTTACCAAAATTTGAATGTCGAAGGGGTGACACTTGAAGATGGGTGCACCCCTAACATTTGGGACACTTTTTCTTATTCTAGGGATCTCTTTTCTTTAACTTAATTCCAATTAACTTTTTTTCAAGTAAGAGTATCATTGAGTTTTCTTCTAATGATTCATTCAACGGCAAAATTAGTAGTTTGCATGCGGATTCAGCCGAACTCAGTAGATTTTGCTCAAACAATACATTTATGTTATTAAATATGTATAACTATTAGATTTGAAACTCAATTATTATTAATCAAAGTCTTCATTGTAAAATTCAAAACCCATATACTTGAACTCTTAGTTTTGCCGTTGATTACTCATCATAGACCATGTAGATGCGCATTAAAAGATCTTTTTTTTTGTTGTTGGTCCTTATGAGAGAGAAAAACAATTGTTGGTGGGTGTAGCTTGTAGAAACTTCATAGGCGGTCACTATTGGAGCTTGAAACTTTAAAATTTGAAAATTAAATCCTATTTCAAATGGGTATTACCAGAAAAGATTGAATACGTATTGAGGAAACTGAATCTGAAATGTAGGGTGATTTGATGTGATTTTTTTAGGTGTTTTGGATGGATTTAATCCTTGGTTTCAAGAGAAAAAAAACTGAGTCAATTTTTGTATAGTAGTATGTAATATTGTATAGTATATGAGTATATAAACACCTCTTTTAATTTTGTATTACATTGTGCTAAAGATTGCAATGTAAATTTCAGACTATATTTTGTATTTGCGGTGGGGGGGACGTATTCACGTGACCGTCTAACAAACATTCACGTTGAGACTTGAGTCTCCTCTCAAAAGTCAAAATGAAAACGAAGGAAAGTGTAGACCGGGCCACCAACTTTCCCATCATTTTATTTTTAATTACTACTAAAATAATTTCACAAATCAAATAGTATATAGGCGGAGTTAGTAGCGGATCCAAAAATTTTACTAAAGATGTCTAAGAATAATGGTGTGTTGCTGTCAAATAAAATTAAAAATTATTGTGCTATTTAGGGTTCAAACCTAAAACTCCTTCATTCAAATAGACATAAATTACCACTACGTTAAAGACATAGTTTTTTGTCAAAAATGTCCAGCTTTAAATATATATCCTTTAAATATAAAATTTGACATATATATAACGTAATTTTACGATAAAGGGTGTCTTGTTAGACACCCTTGGATAGCTATACCTACGCTCCTGGACAGAGCCATCTTAAGCGAAGAATACTCTGATGTATATTCTTCATCAAAAAATTATATGATGTACAGAAGTTAAATATCAATTATAATAAATACATTTTTAATTTTACACCTCCTTAACAATTAACACAATTCAAAAAGGAAATTTGCATATCCTTTATTAAATTCCTGACCCTATCATGAAAATAATAGCTAGTCACTACTCAGTATACTACAAATATAAACCCCTTCTCGTGTATTTAGTAAAATTTCTTTTATTAATTTTAATTATAAATTAAGTCATAAAATTATTATTTTTTATATTAAAGTATTTCAACTTTACCGACCATAACTATAAATTGAAAATTTATTTTTGTCAAATTAGAGTAACTGAATTTATTTTGCCGAAATGTTGATTTTTTGACGTAGAATTTTCATATTTGTCCTCTTTATTTTGGCATTTGAGTGCTTCTTTTCTGTCTTCTGCTTTACAAATATGGATAAGTTAAGAAAATTACACGTGAATCTTTTATTTTTTGTCTTTTGCTTTGGTATTTATGCTTACTTTTTATGTTATTTAGACAAAATCAATAATTATAGTAGGAGAAAATATTTTTTAAAAAATATTTTGATATACTGTAATGAATTGCATTCAATTATATTTTATATGATAATATAATATTTTATGACTCTAGTCTTATAACGAGAAAAGTTCATGGCCATACACAAATTAATCAGTGTCTCGTTGTTAGAAAATACTACCCCTCAATTTTAATTTATATGAATTTTTTTAGTAAGTTTAAAAAGAAATAATATATTTTTTTATTTAGTAGTAATTTAATTTTAAAATACATATTTATTTTTCATGAAATAATTTATAACTATACACATATCTATGACTTATTATAAATCACAATTTAAAAAAAAAAAATTAAAACTTCATGTCAAAGTAAATTACATGAAATAAATTGAACCAAATAATAATAAGAATTAAGTTTTATAAAAATGTAATTAATTAAACAGTTCATAGAGTAACTTGGGGGGGAGGGGAGTGGGGGGGGGGGGTTTCCACTTATTTTTATGCCAAAACTGGCCGTGTGAACGTTTTTTATTTCCCCTTCTTACATCTTAAATAAAATGATAATTTTATCAAATTATTTTTTAAAATATAATAAAATTTAATATTTCTAAAAATATTTATAGTTAATAGTAAGAAAAAAAAATTAATAGTAAATCACTTTTTGATTTTTCCAATTGAACAAGTAAAATTTGACATTTATTTTTAGTATAATAAACAAGTAAAAATGATCATCTATTTTTAAGTATGCAATGGACAAGTGAAAATGAATCCAAAGAGTAATTCAAAAAATTTAATAAAATATCTTAATATATCAATTGATTGACTATTTGAGTTTTCATCTAATTCATGAGAGTGTTTTTATCATCCAATGTTCTCCACCCCCCCCCCCCTCGCCCCTACTAGTCTCTCTGACATAAGAGGAGGAGCCAAGATAAAGAGTTTAAAATTCTATATTTGCTTTAGAACCGTTAATTAATTTTGTTATATATATATATATATATATATATATATATATATATATATATATATATATATATATATATATATATATTTGGGATTAGACTTTTTATTAGGAAAGAATGGAAGTTGTTTATTAACTAGGGACGGAATCTTTCTTTCAAAAGAAACCACTTATACCCCAGTAGATCTAGAAAAACGACCAACTCAAGCTAGACATAAACTAGATAAGACATCAAACCTTAAAATCATAGAAATAAAAGATAAAATATGTAGTAAAGGAGACAAATGTACATGTAATCAATTAATACAAGAACAAATTAATGAAATAGAAGAAGATCAAATACCAGAAGAATATAGTTTAATAGAAATAAATACTGATTTTTATAATTTTCAGAAAGGGATTCAGCAAATAGGAATAATTAGACATCAAGAAGATTTAGATAAAGTAATACAGCTGTTAGATAAAATAGAAATAATAGGAGAAAAACCTCTAACCCATTGGAAGACAAATCAGATTATGTGTAGATTAGAAATAAAAAATAAGGAATTTACTATTAAGACCGCACCAATAGAAGCCACAAACCAAGACTTAGAAGATTTTAAAATACAGATAAAGGAATTACTAGAGTTAGGAGTAATTAGAAAATCAATATCCAGACATAGATCAACTGCTTTTATGGTTAGAAACCATAGTGAGCAAGTTAGAGGAAAGGCCAGAATGGTCATAAATTATAAAAGACCAAATTAAGGCTACCTGGGTAGTTTTTCAAGTAGTATTTCAAAATTATAAATAGAAAAGAGTTGCTATTTTAAGAGTTTCTTTCTTATGTTTGTAAAATCCTACTCAGTACTCCCTAATCTAGTAATATTTCATGTTTTGATTGTCTCTCTCTCTTAATTATTATTATTTTTTTTTTTTTTTAACTTCTGAGTGATTATCTCACCTGTCTGTTCGTATCTTCTTCTTAGCCTTTAGCATAATATCCAGCGTCTCTAGCCACACCCCAGATAACTTGTTCTTAGGAATTTACAGGCTGATCCATAGGGGATATTATACAGCTTAAGAAGAGAACAACTACTAAGAAAAGTTTAATAATTTTTTCATGAAGTTAATCAAATTCAAAACATTTCCTTACATTACTAGTTTATCCTGTTCATCTCTTCTTCTTAACCTTTAGCATAACATCAATCGTCTTTAGCTCCACCCTGGATTTTAGACATACCAACGGCTTCTTGCCTTACTAATGTCTTTTTGGTTCCTATGACTTTACAAGCTAATCCATGGAGGATGTTATACAGTTAAGAGGATAACCACTACTTTGGATAACTTAATAATTAAGAAAATGCTTATAAAAGTTTAATTAACACATATTAACATGCATATAAACATAATATTTTATAAAAACATAATTTACAATACTGAGAGAGATAGATCTTACATGAAATACTTAGATAGGTTTCCCTTTCGGGAGTCCCCGAACTGCTCTAAAAAAGCTGAAAGAAAATTCACACTCACACTTTTATATACACACTTTTTTTTTTTTTATGAAAAACTCACAAAGAACACTCACAAAAAAAAAAAAAAAAACTCTCCAATACTGAAGAATATCTCACACTTCTCTCTCTTTTTCACTCTGCTTATATTTACATAGAATGAGGGTATTTATAGAGTCTGAGAATCGGATTTGAAATCCGGATTTGAAATGGAATTATAAAAGATTCCAAAAACATCAACTTCACATGGTCTTTTGAAATTGTTGTCCTTGAGATTCTTTTCTTTTTTCCACTTTCTTCCATTAGCATCCGATGCTTTTCCTTTATCACTTTGTCCTTTTGTCTTGTAGTGCTTGTCTTGGCATCTTTCTTTATGTCATTGTTTCTGAATGTCTTTATAGTCTTCTTTTCAAATTTGTCTTCTAGTATTTAGTACTAGTATCTTACTTATCTTATCATTATGTGTCTAAATTATGTAGGGCGGTGCTATCAAATGACATCCCGGAGTCATAGTCTTCTTGAGCAAATTGTCCTCCATATAATTGTTCTAGCATATCATTATCTGACTGATCTTCCGGACTTGGACTAGGATTATTTATCTCTTTGCGATCTTCCTGTAAAAATTGTCTAACTGTATCTCCAATAATTTTTCTAAAATCTTTAACATCTTTTTTAGTAGTTCTTTTATTTAATCTAAAACCTTTTACTGGCTTAGAACTAGAACTATCATCTTTATCCTTAGTAATGGTCTGCAGTTTGAAACTTGAAGGTAGTCTTCTTACACTTTTTGGCAAAGTGCCAGCCATCAACGGACTTGATATGTCTTTGGACTAGCTACACTTTTATCGGTGGATTTATTTACATTGAGGAATGTATAGTCTCATTCATTTTGGAGATGGAGAACTCGAATTTTGAGAGAAATTTGGGTTTGTTTAGAGTGTCTTGGAGAATATAAATTTGGTCTTGTAAAATTTGGTTTTGTCTTAACAGCTTTTGGTTGTCTTTGGTTAATGTGTCATTATTTTGATTGAGTTTCTGAAAAGCTCTTGCCATGGTCTCACAATGGTCACAAAAATTAATTTGACATTTGTTATGCAGGATTATATATGGAATATTTTGGCTATAATTTTTGTAATAAAGAAATTTGGACCTATATTTTTTCTAGCAAATTCTAAAGCTTCTTGGAAATTATTGAAACCTTTGTATATTGGCACAGGGTAATCTGTAATCACTTCAACCACTTGTTTCCATGTCTGGAAAACACCTGTCCTTTTTCCTCTGGTTACTGTATAAAATTTAAAATTTTTCTCTTGATTTCGTTCTGTAAAATAATGAGTTAGAGAATTTAAAACAGAAATGAAATAAGCATTGTCTCTTGGAGTCTTATTATACGAGATCCACAAATTATCAAGTAGACACTTTTGTGTTCTATCGATAATAGATCCTGGTTTTTGTCTAAAAGTTAAATTTGAGTCTGGGTAAGCAATTAGGCTTTGTGTTTCAAAATCTATCAAACATTTTATTTTGGACCACTTAATGGTGTGAAATGAGTTTATGTCCGAGGAATGCTTGTAAGTAATCAAGATGAGTCTGGCTTTTTGCCTTTGTCTTTTCCTGCATACATGCTAAAAAATGGAAAATATTAGTTTCATACTTTTCTTAATCAAACTTTTAAATTTAATCTACTTAATTGATCTGCTAAAATATTATCTATTCCTTTAATATGTTCAAAGTTCAGATTATAAATGGATGTTTCGTTTATGAAATTTAACCATCTTCAGTACTACTATGCTTCCTGCAATTTTACGATAAAATTTTACTATAGCTCCTCCTAACCAATATTTCGGTTTATTAATAATATAAATTTTAAAGTTATTTAAACCGTATATCTAAAACTTAGAGTCTATACTACTTCGTTGACCTTTTTCTTATTTTAAGCACATATATATTCTACTTTTTAAGTACTATATTTATTAGGTCTTGCTTTTAGTATTGCTCCCCAACCTAAATCACAATTTCTATAATTAAATAATTTCTAGAGGTAGTTCTAAACTGGAATATTTCTAACCATGTCTTTTAATGTTTTAACTAATTTAATATCTTCAGATTAAAATATTTTTGTCTGTAGAGCTTTTGGCGTATAGAGACTTTTCCCAAATCTTTGATAAAATGTCTATCATTATTTAAGAGTACTAAAAATTTTTGTAATTCTTTATTTTTTTCTAATTTGTCTGTCATGTATAATATCTTTTTTGCTATTTTGGTTTGTATTTTTATTTTTCCTTCCCCTATAGTTATTCCTAAGAAATTTATATAAGTCTTACATAATTCCATTTTCTTCTTACTTATTATTAAACCATTTTCTAAAAATAAATTAAATACTTTTGATGTCCTAAATGTTATATTATTACTAAAGACTAAAATATCATCTATATAAACTAAAACAAAATGTTTATAATTACCAAAAATATTGTCCATCTTTCGTTGGAAAATTGGTTTTTAGTCCAAATGGCATTACTAACCATTGAAATGTCCCCACTCAATGGATGCATCTTGACTTGCCAATAGACTTACAATCAAGCTTACTAAAAACTTTCCTACCTTGTATTCTATTTATTAATGTAATTTATATCCATCCATTTTGTTATCATTAAGTCTTTTATAATTTATGACCATTGCCTTTCCTCTAACTTGCTCACTATGGTTTCTAACCATAAAAGCAGTTGATCTATGTCTGGATATTGATTTTCTAATTACTCCTAACTCTAGTAATTCCTTTATCTGTATTTTAAAATCTTCTAAGTCTTGGTTTGTTGCTTCTATTGGTGCGGTCTTAATAGTAAATTCCTTATTTTTTATTTCTAATCTACAAATAATCTGATTTGTCTTCCAATGGGTTAGAGGTTTTTCTCCTATTATTTCTATTTTATCTAGTATTACTTTATCTAAATCTTCTTGATGTCTAATTATTCCTATAAAATTATAAAAATCAGTATTTATTTCTATTAAACTATATTCTTCTGGTATTTGATCTTCTTCTATTTCATTAATTTGTTCTTGTATTAATTGATTACATGTACATTTGTCTCCTTTACTACATATTTTATCTTTTATTTCTATGATTTTAAGGTTTGATGTCTTATCTAGTTTATGTCTAGCTTGAGTTGGTCGTTTTTCTAGATCTACTGGGGTATAAGTGGTTTCTTTTGAAAGAAAGATTTCGTCCCTAGTTAATAAACAACTTCCATTCTTTCCTAATAAAAAGTCTAATCCCAATACTAAATCTGTTCGAATTTTTAATTCTCTTACCCATATTTGTTCTAATTTATAACTCGGTTTATAAAAAACTCCACATGTATTTATAAAACTTATCGTACTATGGGGTATGTATTTATTATAACTATTGAAACTTCCATCCATTTGCATGGATTCTTGGGGTACCATTTTCTTAACTAGATGTATTATTTTACTATTAATTATACTTTTAGTCTATTATGGCTTTTGTTTCTACTTCATAGTTTCCTATAGTTAATCTGACTAAAACTTGAATAGTACTAATCTTTTTGTCTTCATTACAAATTAATACTTTAAAGTTTTCTGTAATATTTATTAATTCTTCTTCATGTTCAATATTTATCATTCTTTTTCCTTCTTCTAATTTTTCTATTCTCTGTTCTAATTCTATTCCTTTATTGGTAAACCTCATATCTATTTCTGCTATTTTGTCTATAAGTCTTTGAACTATTTGTGTTAGAGGTTCTTCGTCTATGTTTTGAGGAGTTGATTCTGAGATGACTAGCCTTTCAGATTTAAATATACTATTTGGTAATTTGTTTTTTATGCAAGTTATACATCCTTCTATATAACACTTACTACATTTAGCTCTTTTATTTTTACTTGGATACCATCTACATATAAAACACTGATTGCTATCTATACCTTTATGTTCTTCAAAATTATGTTTACAATTTATAGATGTCTGATCTAGAGTATTCATTAAAGAGGTAAAGTGAATATTCATAAAAGAGGTAAAGTCATTATTGTCTAGTATTTCAAAATTATCTTACATTCCTAATGTATTAATAAATTTGTCTACTTCTTCATCTATTTCTTGATCATCTTTTCAAAACTACATATAGAATAGATGCTTTCATGTATCGATATATATTCGTCTACATTTATTAAAGTCTCATTTAATTCTTCTATTAATTGTGAATTTCTATCTCTAGCATTATTTCTTCGGGCATGTGTTTGCTAAATAACTACCACATGTAAAGCATTCTAAAGTATTTTTATAATTTCTGTATTAAATTTTCTTACATGTTTATCTTTATTATGGTTTCTAGAATTTTCTAAGATAGTATTTCTTTTAGGATAGTATTTTCTTTTGTAGTTCTTTTTATATCTTGGTTTATTTTGTAGTATTTATCATCATAATTAGGTTGTATAAATAGTAAATTAGTTTCACCTCTTTTCTTTGTATTTGTATATTAGTACATTTTTCTCTTAATACTTCTATAATATGTATAACTATATGTCCTATCGAGCATTTACCATCTGAATTTTGTACTACTCCTTCTCTTTTATTCCATCGATCTTCTATTTCTCTTCCTAATGCTCCTGGTAATTTATTAAGTAATTTCTTTCCTAAATATTGATCAAACGCGTTTCCGCTTATGCTACAATAATAGAAATAATCATTTAGAAATTCTTTTATATATTTCCAGTTGGTTATGCTTATTTGTTCTAAATGTATTAATGCTTCCTTTTGTAATACTAAAAATCCACTATTTGGATCTTCGTCTGTTATTAAGCTATGTACTTTATTCGTAAAATTATATGGGTTTGCTCCTAAAGCTATTAAGTTTTGAAATTCTTGCGGAAAATTAACCTTATATGCTTCCCATAACGCTTTAGTTGACTCTCCTAAAAATGTCTCTAAATACCTATACATTGTCTGCATGGTTTCTTGATAGTTTTTATACTACTATTCCTTTCCATACATCTATGAATTCCATGATTACCATATTTAATATTTTCCTTTATTACCTCCTTCTTGTCTACTGGACTTCTTTTTCCTATTGGTCTTTTTAATCTATAAACTCTTTTTCTTGGAATATTTCCAACAGGAATATTTAGAATTAATAAATACTACAGAAAACTTTAAAGAATTAATTTGTAATGAAGACAAAAAGATTAGTACTATTCAAGTTTTAGTCAGATTAACTATAGGAAACTATGAAGTAGAAACAAAAGCCATAATATAAAAGTATAATTAATAGTAAAATAATAACATCTAGTTAAGAAAATGAGAATCCATGCAAATGGATGGAAGTTTCAATAGTTATAATAAATACATACCCGATAAGTTTTATAAATACATGTGGAGTTTTTTATAAACCGAGTTATAAATTAGAACAAATATGGGTAAGAGAATTAAAAATTCGAACAGATTTAGTATTGGGATTAGACTTTTTATTAGGAAAGAATGAAAGTTGTTTATTAACTAGAATCTTTCTTTCAAAGAAACCACTTATAGATCTAGAAAAACCAACTCAAGCTAGACATAAACTAGATAAGACATCAAACCTTAAAATCATAGAAATAAAAGATAAAATATGTAGTAAAGGAGACAAATGTACATGTAATCAATTAATACAAGAACAAATTAGTGAAATAGAAGAAGATCAAATACCAGAAGAATATAGTTTAATAGAAATAAAGATTTTTATAATAATAATTAGACATCAAGAAGATTTAGATAATAGATAAAATAGAAATAATAGGAGAAAAACCTCTAACCCATTGGAAGACAAATCGATTATGTGTAGATTAGAAATAAAAATAAGGAATTTACTATTAAGACAATAGAAGCCACAAACCAAGACTTAGAAGATTTTAAAATACAGATAAAGGAATTACTAGAGTTAGGAGTAATTAGAAAATCAATATCCAGACATAGATCAACTGCTTTTATGGTTAGAAACCATAGTGAGCAAGTTAGAGGAAAGCAGAATGGTCATAAATTATAAAAGACTTAATGATAACACGAAATGGATGGATATAAATAATTAATAAATAGAATACAAGGTAGGAAAGTTTTTAGTAAGTTTGATTGTAAGTTAGGCTATTGGCAAGTCAAGATGCATCAAGGACATTTGAATGGTTAGTAATGTCATTTGGACTAAAAATTTTCCAACGAAAGATGGACAATATTTTTGGTAATTATAAACATTTTGTTTTAGTTTATATAGATGATATTTTAGTCTTTAGTAATAATATAACATTTAGGACATCAAAAGTATTTAATTTATTTTTAGAAAATGGTTTAATAATAAGTAAGAAGAAAATGGAATTATGTAAGACTTATATAAATTTCTTAGGAATAACTATAGGGAAGGAAAAATAAAATTACAACCCCATATAGCAAAAGATATTAGAGATGAAATTAGAAAAGACTAAAGAATTACAAAAATTTTTAGGAATGTTAAATTATGCTAGATATTTTATCAAAGATTTGGGAAAAGGACAAAAATATTTTATCTGATCGTAAGATATTAAATTAGTTAAAACATTAAAAGACATGGTTAGAAATATTCCATTTAGAACTACCTCTTATTTAATTATAGAATTGTGATTTAGGTTGGGAGCAATCCTCAAAGCAAGACATAATAAATATAGTACTAAAAAGAAGAAAAGATATAATATAGAAAAAGGTCAGTAGTATAGACTGGAAAGTTTTATTTTGTAATATACGGTTTAAATAGCTTTAAAATTTATATTATTAATAAACCGAAATATTGGTTAGAAGCTATAGTAAAATTTTATAAAATTGCAGGAAGCATAGTAGTACGGAAGATGGTTAAATTTCATAAACGAAACATCCATTTATAATCTGAAATTTGAACATATTAAAGGAATAGATAATATTTTAGCGGATCAATTAAGTAGATTAAATTTAAAAGTTTGATTAAGAAAAGTATGAAACTAATATTTTCCATTTTTAGCATGTATGCGAGGAAAAGACAAAGGCAAAAGAGCCGAGACTCATCTTGGACTCTTACTTACAAGCATTCCTCGGACAAACTCATTTCACACCATTAAGTGGTCAGGACGGTCTAAAAATAAAATGTTTGATATTTTTGGAACACAAATCCTAATTGCTTACACTCAAATTTAACTTTTAGACAAAAGATCTATTATCGATAGAACACAAAAGTGTCTACTTGATAATTTGTGGATCTCGTATAATAAGACTCGAGACAATGCTTATTTCATTTTTAAATTCTCTAACTCATTATTTGAAATCAAGAGAAAATTTTAAATTTTATCGAGGAAAAGTGTTTAAACAAGTGGTTGAAGTGATTATATACAAAGGTTTCAATAATTTCCAAGAAGCTTTAGAATTTGCTAGAAAAAATATAGGTCCAAATTTCTTTATTACCCCAGAATTAAAAAATTCTAGCCAAAATATTCCATATATAATCCCAGACAACAAATGTCAAATTAATGTTTGTGACCATTGTGAGACCATGGCAAGAGCTTTTCAGAAACTCAATCAAAATAATGACACATTAACCAAAGACAACCAAAAGTTGTTAAGACAAAACCAAATTTTACAAGACCAAATTTATATTCTCCAAGACACTCTAAAACAAACCCAAATTTCCTCTCAAAATTCGAGTTCTCCATCTCCAAAAATGGATGAGACGGGTATACATTTCCCTCTGAATGTAAATAAATCCACTGCACTGGATAAAAGTGTAGCTAGTCAAAGACATATCAAGTCGTGATGGTGGCACTTTGCCAAAAGTGTAAGAAGACTACCTTCAAGTTTCACATTACTAAGGATAAAGATGATAGTTCTAGTTAAAGGTTTTAGATTAAATAAAAGAACTACTAAAAAGATGTTAAAGATTTTAGAAAAATTTAGACAATTTAAGATCGCAAAGAGATGAATAATCCTAGTCCAAGTCAGGAAGATATAATGATATGCTAGAACAATTATATGGAGGACAATTTGCTCAAGAAGACTATGACTCGGGATGTCATTTGATAGCACTACATAATTTAGACACATAATGATAAGATAAGTAAGATACTAGTACTAAATACTAGAAGACAAATTTGAAAAGAAGACTATAAAGACATTGAAACAATGACATAAAGAAAGATGACAAAGGACAAAGTGATAAAGGAAAAGCATCGGATGCTAATGGAAGAAAGTGGAAAAAGAAAAGAATCTCAAGGACAACAATTTCAAGAGACCATGACGATGGGGCCAGGCGCGGCGGCAGGTGAAGTTGATGTTTTGGAATCTTTATAATTCCATTTCAAATCCGGATTTCAACCGATTCTCGACTTATAAATACCCTCATTCTATGTAAATATAAGCAGTGAAAAGAGAGAGAAGTGTGAGATATTCTGATTGGAGAGTTTTTTTTTTTTTGTGAGTGTTCTTTGTGAGTTTTTCATAAAAAAAAAAAGTGTGTATATAAAAGTGTGAGTGTGAATTTTCTTTGACTTTTGAAACCTATCTCAGTATTTCATGTAAGATCTATCTCTCTCAGTATTGTAAATTATGTTTTTATAAAATATTATGTTTATATGCATGTTAATATGTGTTAATTAAACTTTTATAAGCATTTCCTTAATTATTAAGTTATCCAAAGTAGTGGTTATCCTCTTAACTGTATAACATCCTCCATGGATTAGCTTGTAAAGTCATAGGAACCAAAAAGACATTAGTAAGGCAAGAAGCCGTTGGTATGTCTAAAATCTAGGGTGGAGCTAAAGACGATTGATGTTATGCTAAAGGTTAAGAAGAAGAGATGAACAAGATAAACTAGTAATGTAAGGAAATGTTTTGAATTTGATTAACTTCATGAAAAAATTATTAAACTTTTCTTAGTAGTTGTTCTCTTCTTAAGTATAATATCAAATTCCTAAGAACAAGTTATGTGGCTAGAGATTTGGATATTATGCTAAAGGCTAAGAAGAAGATACGAACAGACAGGTGAGATAATCACTCAGAAGTTAAAAAAAAAAAAAAAAAAAAAATAATAATAATAATAATAATAATAATAATAATAATTAAGAGAGAGAGAGAGACAATCAAAACATGAAATATTACTAGATTAGGGAGTACTGAGTAGGATTTTACAAACATAAGAAAGAAACTCTTAAAATAGCAACTCTTTTCTATTTATAATTTTGAAATACTACTTGGAAAACTACCCAGGTAGCCTTAATTTGGTATCAAAGCAAGAAGTTTTTGGGATCAATACTATATGAAAAAACACCCTTCTTTTAGACATATAAGATTTACATATTGGCTTTTATATAGAGAATACAATTTTAGAAGTATTGCTATAAAAAAGAAAAGACAACTAGAAAATAGAAGAGACTTAGATAAGTTAAGTTTAAAGGATACAGAATCAAGTAGCAATATTAGGTGGGATATAATAGGTTATGAACATGATATAATTGCTTATAATAACAGAATAAATTGGATTTATAAAGACTTAAAAAAGAAAGCAATTTTGCTAGGTTAATTAATAATTCAAAGTTATAGAAAAGTAACTCAGTATTTTATAGAAGAAAAATATTATAAAAAATACCTTTAGAAAGACTTTAGATAGAACTAGTTAAGATAGACTGATTATGCGAAACTCATTATTAGGAAAACATATTAGAAATTTATTAGCTAGAAGAAGTTTTATAGCAAAATACATAAAACTTAGTAAAGAATATAAAGACCAACTTAGAGATATACTTAACAGGATAGAAAATTTTGAAAAGACTCATAAGATAATACATCCGGTAAAAGAGTGGCAACAAATAATAATAAATATTAATCAAAGAAATAGAAGATATTGATTATAATTTATCTAGATTTCCTTTAGGTTAAGATCCGATTTCTTTTACCAAGTAAATAGACTAATAAATAAACATAGCTAGTCTAAAAGATATAGAATTTTTAGATTTAAAGATGCCTTTAGAAAAGAAATATAGAAGGTTAACATTAATTAGGTGTAATTTGAGAACATTCACTACGGAGATAATTCTAAATTTTAATACGATTTGTTAATAATACTAGGAGAAAATTTGCAAAAAGAACATATAAAAATTATAACTACATTAGAAAAAGTAGAAGCAATATTAGAAAGACAAGAAAAACATATTCATAATTTAGAACAAAATATTAATTTTTAAAAAAACCAACAAGACGAATTAAAACAAAAAGTAGTAATAAATCCTATTAATTTACAATAAGAAATCTCAGAAATAAGAAAATAGAAAAGAAATTAAAGATATTACTCTTTCATGAATGATCCTTTATATCACAATATTAAAAGATCGAACAAATTCAAAATTACGGAAGGTTTATAACATCAACCTCAAGTAATTATAAAACAAAATAATACTATAATACTTTTATTGATAGAATTAAATAACTTATATATATATATATATATATATATATATATATATATATATATATATATATATATATATATATATAATTAACTTTTTAGTACAAATACAAAATTTACAAAAAAAATTATTAAATTCGTCTGAATCTACAAATCTCTATCTAACTCCGTCTTAGGTATCAATTTTTGAAGTTACAAAAAAATGTGTTTTAGTAGTTTGCGAAAAAACCCACGAGTGGAAAATCAAAAGAAGACGGAAGAAAGTGAGGCAAAGCTGAATAAGATAAACGGGACACGTAAAGCCTTAGAAAATAAAGGGCCACGTTATTTATCGTTCTTCCATAACTGCAACCTTTTTAACCTTGCTCGGTTGCTCCTTCCACTAAATTCACGCTTACTAAAAAGTTTTTTTAAAAAAATAAATTACGCTAACTAAAAAGTTATTATTAATTAAATAATTTATTTCCATTCCATATGAACCCGTTGTGACCAATGATTAATGAAATAATTCAAACGAAGCTAATTATAAAATCAAATTACTTTATCACCAGTGGTAGTAATAAAATGAGGAATGTTTAAGGTAAGATTCTGCAAAATAGAAAGCATTTAATTTATATTAGGTACTATAGTTATAGTTTAAATTATAATTCATGGCTACAATTTCCTCAATTTCTGTCATTCGCCTAATTTTTATAAATTCAGAATTTATATAATTTGGTTTATAATTGTATAAATTGAGAATTTTGTATATGCTTACCGTTACTATTTGTATACGATTTATGAAAAATTCATAACAAATTATCATATTTGTATATTGGCAAGTGAAGGAATTATAAGGCAAATCAACATCGAGATGTGTACCTTGTAATTTACAGCGGAAGTCGTTGATTTTGCTACTTTGACAGGATTGCACTCAAGTCCTTCTTTGAATCACTAGGAAACAAAGATGTTTGTTCACAAACTAGAAGTCTTCTTTGTGTGTTGATTAATTTGTCTAGGATCGCTAGTTTTTCTTTTTCTCTATTGTTTCTCACGTTTCCTCTCCAATCTCTTTTCACGTTTCACGTTTTTTTTTAATTCAAAATACTCCCTCTAGGAGTCTTTTAAGGAGAGGTTGAACAGTTACTATGTAACTGTTATAGTAACTATTTTGCCTTATCCTTTTAAAAGGAATTATTAATTGGATAAGACATAAAACAGATTGGGTTGGGTCGGTCCACATGGGCGACCCACGACCCAAAACTTACATCTCCCACTTCGCACATGGTGGACAAGACCCAAGTCAACATTAGATCAATCAGACACACAATTCATATGACAAATAGTTATGCGACCTGTGAGCATAAAGAGCTTACCTTTAAGGTTTTACAAGCCCTACATAAGAATTCAATCACATGTGGAAAGAATTCACTACTATTTTAAGGACACTATTACTCACAATACCCCAGATGTCATTCACTACTTCAGTATTTACTTTTTCGATCCCTCAACCTCTTAAAGAGGTGAACTCGAGTTCATGTTTAGCTTTATACATACAATTACACTTAGTGTAATAGCCGGCTTATGTATACAAATTGAATTGTTCATTTAATCAGCTTCCCTTTCTACTCGAATCTATCTGTTCCATATCAATTGCTTTCATAGACATGTACTGCATTGCCGAATCGCTCATGGCTATTAGTAACATGCTAAAGTAGCAACACCGATTTGAAACTTCAAGAAACAGCAAAAGGTCAAAGGGTATTTCATTGAAAAGTCACTTTAACTTTTCTGGGTCTCACACAATGAAGAAGCAGGGAATATTCTTTCATTGACCCATTGATTGCTTGACACACGTGGTATGAAACACGTGCTACGATGTTTACACCTTAAATTGGTGTATGTGTCTCATTCTTTCGATTATTCAACATTGTACAAACCTTGGTCTAAATACCTCCAGATGTTTAACCTTAGTTTCTCTCTTCAATGATCCTTAAACTCATTTTCTTGGAGAAACTTTTGTCTGGATCACAAAACAAGTCATAAAATTGTGTTGAAACTCATCTCTTCACATTCCCTGACGTAAGAGGCGATTGCTCGTGTGAGAGAGCCAATCTCGCGACTTGTTCGACACTTTTATATCTTACAAATTATCACATGCATACTATATTTGAACATAAATTCAATAGTTTTATATAGAAGAGAATATTATAACAATCAAGTCATTTTACAATACTGAAATATCATCATACTCTACGTAAACCTAGATCCTTAACATGTTTTTCAAAGAAGTCTCTAGAGATGGCCTTCGTAAAAGGATCAGCTATCATTTCACGTGTAGGAATGTATTGCAAAGTTATTTCTCCACTTGCCACTACGTCTCTCACAAAGTTATACTTAATGTCAATGTGTTTGGTCTTGTTATGATATTTAGGATCCTTTGTATATGCAATAGCCGCTTAACTATCACAATATAGAATCAATGGACCCTTAGAATCCTTTGCAATACTCAAATGCTCAAAGAATCTCTTTAACCAAACAGCTTCTTGTACTGCAGACGTATAAGCCATGAATTCAGATTCCATGGTTGAAAGAGCCATGCAAGTTTGCTTCTTACTTTTCCATGAAATAGCACCACCATTTAGTAAGAAAGCATAACCGGATGTTGATTTTCTATCATTTCGATCACCAGCCTAATCGGCATCTGTATAACCTCTTATGAACAAATCAGATCCACTATAACAAAGTGTATGATCTACAGTTCCCTTCAAGTATCGGAATATTCTCTTTACTGGTTTCCAATGATCTCTTCCAGGATTGGATTGATACCTGCTAACTAGACTCATGGCATAACAAATGTCGGGACGAGTACACATCATAGCATACATCAAACTCTCGACAGCACTAGAATAAGGAACTCAAGACATGTCTTTCTTTTCTTTTTCAGTCTTTGAACACATTTCAAGGCTTAAAGTTTCACCCCTTGTTACAGGAGTATCCATGGATTTGCAACTATTCATTCAAAAACGTTCCAATATTTTCTTTATATAAGTTTCTTCGAATAAAATCAAAAATTTCTTGGAACGATTTCTTTGGATCTTAACACCCAATATATAGTCTGCTTCACCCATATCTTTCATATCAAATAATTTTGAAAGCCATGACTTAGACAGTTTTCACATACTCTAAATTATTTCCAGCTAATAAAATATCATCTACGTAAAGAGAAAGAATTACAAAATTTCCATTGGACTTTTTCACATAGATGCAATGGTCTTCATCGATCATGGTGAAATCAAATGACATCACCTCCTTGTGAAATCTCAGTACCACTGCCTTGAAGATTGCTTTAAGCCATAAATTGATCTTTTCAATTTACATATTTTTTTTTCTTGACCTTTAACAACGAAACCAACTAGTTGTTCCATGTAGATTTCCTGGTTTAATTCTCCATTGAGAAAAACGGTCTTCACATCCATTTGGTGTAATTCTAGATCTAAACGTGCAACAATAGCTAAAAGTAATCGTATGGATGTAAACTTCACAACTGGTGAAAAAATTTCCTCATAGTCTATTCCAACTTCTTGAGTAAAACCTTTTGCAACCAATCGTGCTTTGTGTCTTTCTATCGACCCATTCGATTTATGTTTAACTTTAAGAATCCATTATTCCCAATAGCTTTACGTTCCTTAGGAAGGTCAACTAGATCCCAGAATTTGTTGGTTTTCAGGGACTTTAATTCTTCTTTCATCGCTTTTAACCATTCATCCCTTTCAGGGCTCGAAAAGGCCTCTGTTACAGAATTAGGTTCATCCAATTCTGTAGGAGATACCAAGAAAACATAATCCTCAATCTCATAAGATCATTTAGATACACCTTTTCTTGTACTCTTACGGAGTTGAAGTTCAGATTCCTCTATAGGATTTTGGGATTCATAACTCTTACTTGGACCACGAATCATTTCTTGATCCATTGAATTATCAAGTATGTTTGACAACATTATCTGATCTTCTAAATTCAACATTTCGTACAGAGGCTCAACTTCATCTATTTCATCCTTTTTGGGAAAATCATATTCCAAAAATCTGACATCTCGTGATACAATTTCAGTAATGCTTCCATCCTCCAGTTCATCGATGAACGCATACCCTTTGGAGCGTTCAAAGTACCTTATAAAGATACATTTCTTTCATTTTGGACTTAGTTTATCAAACTCAACAAAACGATCTTTAATGTATGTTGCACAGCCCCACTATCGTAGATCATTCAGGTTTGTTTTATGACCAGTCCAAAGTTCATAAGGAGTGGAAGACACTGATTTAGAAGGCACTTTGTTCAATATGTAAGTTGTAGTCAATAATGCATCTCCTTATAAAGAGATAGACAAATTTGTATGCGCCATCATTGATTTTGTCATGTCTAATAATGTCCTATTCCTTCTTTCAGCTACTCCATTTTGTTGAGGTGTATAATGAGTAGTTAATTGTCTGATAATACCATTTTCAGTACATAATTCTTCAAATTGTTTTGACAAATATTCACGTCCTCGATCGGTTCTTAAAGCTTTTATTCTTTTATCTAATTGATTTTCAACTTCATTCATTAATCTTTTAAAGCACTCAAGTGCTTCAGATTTATGAGAAATCAAATAGACATAACCAAAGTGCGTGAAATCATCAATAAATGTAATGAGGTATATAGCACCAGACCTTGCCTTTTGCATTCATTGGACCACAAATATCATAATGAATTAATTGAAGTGGGAATTTAGCTCTCTTAGCCTCCCCATACGGTTTACGTGTAATCTTTCCAGCAAGACAATTTTCACAAGTTGGCATTTCAATTTTGGTGAAAGAACCTAAATGTTCTTCTTTTGCCAACCTATTCATTCGATCTTGCCCTATGTGACTTAATCTTGCATGCCATGTAATAAAATCAATATCATTGTTACTAGAATAACATGTCATTACACAACGGTGAACATAATAGTCATAAGTCGAAGGATTACAATCTAAAATAATAAATCGATCATAACGTAGTCCAAAACCATATAAAATATTATCTAGAGTTATTCTAACACCATTACGACTAAAAAAAAAATCAAAACCAACGTCTAAAAGAACAGTTTCGTCGAATTTCTGGAGCATATAGGACGTCATGCAACATCAAGGAACGGCCACCACGCAAGTCTACTTTGCAAGTGCCTATACCTTTGACTTCAAGCCTAGCATTATTTCCTACGTAGATCCACCTTGATTTAGGTGAAACTCGACGAAACTCTACAAACGCCTCTCTATCTCAACTCACGTGGTCGATGGATCCTGAGCCTACAATCCACATAGAATAAGATTTAGTTAGTAAAAAAGTGCTAAAAACATATGTAGCACTGAGAGATGCATTTAGAAATGCTACCTTTTTGGGCTCAATGTATTCACGAGCAAAATGCCCCAACATTTGACAATTATAGCACTTTATTTTGCTCGTCTCTCTTCTTAAAAACCCGTTTTCCTTTCTTGGAATTTGGCTTCTTCTTTTTCTTAGAGGGTCCTTTTCCGGTCTCTTTGTCTTTCCCATTTCTTTTCCAACTTTTCTTGCGCTTGAAGCCTGAAGATTTTGTACCACTTGACTTTGCCACAAAGGCATTAGAAGTAGTTTTAGCAGCACAAAGGCGCTCATCTTCAAGTTCAACATGACGTGCAACATCAGAAATTTCTTGATGATATCATTATGGGTCAAGTTAACCTTCAAATGTTCCCAATTATTAGGACGAGACCGAATTACTGCCTGAACTTGTTGCTCATCTGAAAGAACATGGCCAACACTCTTGAGTTGAGCTATCATGTTTGACATCACCCTAAGGTGTTGTTTGATATTCTGATCATGACATTTTTTGTAAGTGTCAAATTTGATAGTTAATTATCGGAGACGAGTTACAGACGTACCCCCATATGTTTCTCGTAGATGTGCCCACATAGTATGAGCAGTAGGGAATTCCTCATATTCATGTATGAGGTCATCAAATACAGAACTAATTATTATTCCACGTGCAGTGGAGTTAGCCTTTTTCCAAGCTTTGTAAGCTTCAAGATCCCTTTTGTGTTGTGCAGTATTACCCTCTTCTGGTTTGATTCAAAACATGATTTATACCTTCCAAAACATTTTGCTCTTCCAGTACATACCATATTTTATGACTCCAGATGTCGTAATTATCATCGTTAAGTTTTTCAACTTTGTTTAAGTCAGCAATGATACTTTTTGATGCCATGTATGTTATTGACATATAATTAGGCAAGAATTTTAACAATTATGCATGTGACATACACATTCAAGCAAATCAATTCTCATAATGGTTTCATATTTAAATGTAAAATCGAAAAGACATGTAAGCATCCATTCATCATCTACGAATTAAATATTTAACCAAAATTTAAAATTAACTTCTTAATATGTACACTGATTTATTTTAGACTATAATCACATAGATTTGCATGTCTAATAATCAAACACCTTATGACATTGTGCAATAGAATAAATATTCACTTATCCAAAACAAAAGAGAACAATACTCAAATATTCATATTAAAGCACAATCAAAAATTTTCACTACAAAGTTTTTTTTAAAAAAAAAAAAAATCTAATAAAAAGGGAGTATGTGGTGAAGTTTTACCCACTTAAATCCTATTTTTACTGTGTACACCTATAATTCTTCATTATCCCCAATTTCGATGCTAATTTCATTCAGTTCATTCTTCCAGTGTTTTGGCAAGGAATGATACAAAACATCATATCGTTCCCTCTCTGTAACTTGAATGTCACTTTCATTAAGCTTTTCAAATTTCATGACAAAGATATGGAGGAATTCTATTAAACAACCAAGGGGATCCATCTTCAAAGACCTAAACTCTCTCAGATCTTTTTCTCTTTTCCTTCGAATGGTCCTTTCATTCCTTAACATACTTTGTGTCTCTTTTGGGACACCAATCTGTATGATTTATCACCCTCGAAAACATGTCTTACGGCGGGTTGTTCTTCTACCTCGTCCTTTTGCTCGACTTTGAGAACTCCCACTTGGAGTAATTTGAGCATGTTCCCATTCAGCCATATGTCACAAATTTCTCATAAAAGGCAAGCAACTATTTAAGGAGCATAAGGACTAAACGAATACACAAGACCAATAAGATTCTAAAGAGGACACATATAAAAATAATCCTAAATAGGACACTAATCTCAATCCAAAAAAAAATTCCTTAAAAAAACGTTTTTTTTTTTTCAGCCCAACTTAAAAAGTTCATATTTTACTCGTTTTAAGCCTGTTTCTCTATTATAATATATATTTGGAAAGCTATAAACGAGCAGATCATAAAAAAATAAGTTTTCAGCCAAAAAACTATACACCGAATTTCCAGATTGCTACAGACAGAAGCAGCTTTTTCGGAAAACAGTAAAAAAAACAGCCAATTTTTAACAATTCATATCTCACTCGTTTTAAATCCGATTTTCCATTATAATATGTTTTCGGAAAGCTATAAACGAGAAAATTATGAAGAAATAAGTTTCGACCAAAATAATTGTACAGCTAATTTTCAGATCGCTACAAACAGAATCAGTTTCTTTTTTTAAAAAATGCAGAATTTCTTTCTTAGTAGGACAAGTAATCCTATCTACATCATGAGTCACATGCAAATACGGTTCTAAATCCTATTTACCATATAATTAATCCACATTCAAACGTCAAATAAAATTTAACATCTTCCAATTTTTTCCTACGAGATGTGTACCTTGTAATTTACCGCAGAAGTCGTTGATTTTGCTACTTTGACAGGATTACACTCAAGTCCTTCTTTGAATCACTAGGAAACAAAGATCGTTGTTCACAAACTAGATGTCTTCTTTGTGTGTTGATTAATTTGTCTAGGATCGCTAGTTTTTCTTTTTCTCTGTTGTTTCTCACGTTTCCTCTCCAATCTCTTTTCATGTTTCACGTTTTTTTTATTCAAAATACTCCCACTAGGAGTCTTTTAAGGAGAGATTGAACAGTTACTATGTAACTGTTTTGCCTTATCCTTTTAAAAGGAATTATCCAAATTAATTAATTAATTAATTGAATAAGGCATAAAACATATCGGGTCGGGTCGGGTCGATCCACATGGGCAACCCACGACCCAAAACTTACAACAAGCGAAATATATAAATAGAGTTCTGAAAAATTCTTAAATGTATAAATACAGAATTTGTAGATATTTACCATATTTGTATATTCGTAAACGAAATATACAAATGGGCAGAAATACATATATTGTAGCCTCCATAGCAAATAAAACTATAACTATAAATCGCAATTATTGAAACTATAATTATAGAACCTTATTATATCTATTATATTTGTTATTTCTAAAATTTTGTCCAATATTTAATTTAATTTTCTTGGGGCTGGAATTGGTAGACTTTTGGTGGTAGTGGAATTCGTTTGACTAACTAGGTTCTATACCTATTAAAAAGGAATTTTTATAATATAGTATAGAAAAAGAAAATACAAGTCAATTGTAGATGCTCAAGGTGGAGTATTCAATTGGAAGTCATCTTAACTCGAAATGCTTTCCTATTAATCAATATACTTTAAATTGGAATTTGGATGATAAATATGTTATCATTTTTATTATGTGGAGTATCAATTAATAGGATCTGCCGATCCGGCTCATCTCCATTTCTCTTCTCTTCATTTTTCTCAAGTTTTAGCTTAGATTGGAGACACATGTCATAGTTTAAAATTAATTATTGAAATCTAATTGATTAATACAAAGTCCTAACCATAGTTATTTACTTCTATATATCTGCTTCTTAAATATTTTTGCAATCCATTATATTTTCCCTAAATATATTAAAAACTTTTCTTTACTGCCCTGCATATATATTTAAAACTTACTAAATACTTTTACTTTTTTGAAAAAAATGATAATACAGTTAAATATTTTTATTATTCTAATAAAGTTTTAGGAGCTACAGTATCTATAGAGCAATATGGACTCCATTTAGGGAGTAAGAAAGAATTTAAAGTTGTTTGACAAGATTTATTTTACTCCTAAAATTAAAAAAAAAAAAATCAAGTCACAATTTTTTATTTTTATTTGGCAAATATTATTTGTGAAATGACAAACGTTAGGTAAAAAAGTAAAAAATCAGCAAAAAAATTACTTAAGTAATTAAGAAAAGAAATTCTTTTAAATACATTTAGGAAAAAATATAATGTAAATCTAGAATTGTTGGATTGCTAAAATATTTAAGAAACAAATATATGGAAGTAAATAACTATAGTTAGGACTTTGTTTTAATCAATTAAATCTCAACCATTAATTCTAAATTATGACATGTGTCTTCAATCCAAGCTAAAACTTGGAAAAAATGGAGAGAAGAGAAATGAAAAGGAACCGGATCCAACTAGTACTTATTATAGAAAAATCTATTTATATCATATGATTGTCTAAATATGTTTTCACTATCAATAATATATAACTTAAATTTTAATTAAAAATATTATTATAAGAAAATGTCTAATTAAAGTACAACGTGTTTAGGACACCACACTAGACCAAGAGCTAGCTATTGCTTGATTCTGTTTAACCTTTTTAACGCTCTGCCACATGATTTCTCAAAACTCAAATGAAAGAAATATTGCTAGAAATACTTACTTCCTCAGTTTCAATTTATTTATTCTATTTTTATTTGACAAAAAATTTAAGAAGATAAAAATAAAATTGAATCTTATCATTATGAACTAAAAATGTGTTAAATATATTAAAATATCTTAGAATTTAATTTATTATGAACTTAAAAGAAAAATAAAACAGATAAATTGGGTCAGAGTGTCTACAAATGTATATACACACACTATCTCTATTCCAACAAATAAAACACTTTTTTTATAATTCTAAAAATAGTGAGATATTTTTATATTTAGTAATAATCAACTTTAAAATATTTATTTTATTTTTAATAAAATAAATTATAATCACATAAATATTTATGACTTATTTTAAATTACAAGTTTCAATTTTTATCTTTCTTAAACATCGTGCTCCGTCTAACACATTTACAAAAATTGAGACAACGGAGAACTGACTAAATTAATTTCAACTACTATTCATTTGTTTTTATTCATGTTAATTACTTTCTCCCCAACAATTTTTTTTGTCTTACTATTCTTTTTAGTTTGTTACAAAATGAATACTCCATTTCTTTTCTTTTTGACAGCTTGTTAATTTCAATTTTCAACCTGTCATATGTAAAACTATAAATTAAATGACATTTTGATAAGTTCTACATATTTTAGTTTAAGACAAGATCCAAAAAATCTTCTTTACTTACTTCAATTTTATGTCAAATCAAAATAGACCAAAAAAAAAAAAAAGTAATTACTTTAAATAAATTAAAATAGTATTGAACACGGTGAGGTATGGTAGCTATATATAGAGATTCTTGAGTTCCATTCTCCAAAATTAACACAAGTCACATATTTTAGGAATAGGAGTAGTCAACTTTCTTTTGTGCTCTTTTTATTATTGTACTACAATTAGTCTTTGAATATATGGGTGCAGGAAACTCACCATGTGCTTCATGTAAACTGCTGAGACGCCGTTGCGCCAAGGACTGCATATTTTCTCCTTACTTCCCTTGTGATGATCCTCACAAATTTGCCATTGTTCATAAGGTCTTTGGCGCCAGCAATATCAGCAAAATGTTACAGGTACGTCGATAATAACGATGCTTCTTGTTAAATTAGATCTTAATTAAGCTTAACTCACGCCCTAAAAGTTAGCTCAAAGGGAAGAGGATTGTCCAAGTTTTATTGGGAGTTCATCCATCTCATTAACAATCAATGTGGGACTTTTGTCATTCTTTAACACTCACCTCATGCCCAGAGTTTAGCGTCTGGTTTGATTTTTTTTTTTTGGGCCCCAACATTGGGTGAGATGAGCCTGCTCTGATACTTGTTATGGACTAAATTTGGTCCGATGGACTCTTCTTAACAATGAGGTTGAAGAGTTAAAATAGAATAAGGTTGAGATGAAGTGTCAAAATGAAAATTCGGGGCACACAAGTTAGAGGGGTTGTCTATCTATGTATTTGACCTATCTTAATTAAATTGCAACATACACATATGGTTACACATTTGTACATGGTATTAGAGGAGATAATGGTTTTGAAATCGAATCTCACTACTATCTATTTCCAACTGTTTGAAAATATAATTAACTAATAAAAATGTGATTTTCTAACGGCATTCTCTCAGGAGGTTCCGGTGAATGAAAGAGCGGATGCAGTGAGCAGTTTAGTGTATGAAGCAAATGCAAGAATGAGAGACCCTGTATATGGCTGTGTGGGTGCAATATCCTATTTGCAGAACCAGGTCACCCAGTTGCAAATGCAGCTAGCAATGGCTCAAGCTGAAATACTTTGCATCCAAATGCAATCTGAGCCACCACAAGAAGCAGCAGCAGCAGCTTTTCCCATGACACCAGATAATCAATTAGTACCAAATGATCATGACATTGACAAATCCTTTTTTCTCTCAGATCAGTACCTCAACTTTGACTCTACCTCCCATAAATGTTGTAATTCTCAAGATGGACTTTTTCTTTGGAGATAATCAAAACAAAATCTCACTTTTAGTATGCTGCTTCATTAATAGTTTTGTTTTTTTTATCACTTAGAATTTATGTTGGTGAAAATACATATACTGTTGTTGAAAATAAAACGAATATAAATAAATATTCAGGTTGAGACACATATATTTCATTTCTCCTAAAGAGATTCAAGCTTAATGCTATAATCTATATCGATCCAACAATATATTGTTGACTTGTTTCTTTCCTGATACAACAACCTAACAACATCGTATAACTTAAACAACTTCAGATTAGTTAAAGAGTCAAAGTTCCACCAATACAACACCTTTATTCAATATAAAATTACTCTCTTTTGTGTAGTGAATTAGTTTGAAGACTTATAACTTTCTTTGTCTCGAGACTATCAACTCTCTCAGTCACTACACTAACCTATAATACATTTCATCTACTCTTTTTCCATCTATTACGACACAAAGGAAAAAAACATCCTTTATATATAGTTGTAGAATTTTTTCTAGAGTAATTAAATGTCAAGAAAGTGGATAGTTATTTTGAGGAATAGTGAGACAATTAGTAGAAAATAATGAGAAAATGGTCAAATGTCTTCCTAACCTATAATCGAATTTTCAACTACACACTTATATTTTACGAGTGTTTTATTACCTCCTTAAACTATTTTAAAGCGAAATAAATGCACCCTTAAGTGCTGACATGGCACAGAAAGTGTGCTCACTCTCTTAAAGACATGTGAGAGACAAAGAGTTGATAAAAAAATATTTCAAAAATATTATAACTTTTTGTTAAATATCATTTTTCAACTTTTTCCTTTAATTTTATTTTCTTTATTTTTTTCATTTCTTTTTCCTTTATCATTTTTCTCCCCCTCTCTCTCATCAACACCCACCCTACCTATAAATCTCCATCACCATTGTTGAACCACTATCACCATAGCTGCCTCATCTCCTCACCCATCTTCTAATACTTTTTTCATAATTTACCTCACTATTACTCACATCCATTAACCATCAAAATCACTAAATAATCATAAAAACTACTCCATCCGTTTCACAAAGAGTGATCTGGTTTGACTTGACACAAAGTTTTAGAAAATAAAGAAGACTTTTGAATCTTGTGGTCCTAAATTAAAGTTATGTCAAATGTTCTAAATTGTCTTTCAATCTTGCGGCTTTAAACATGCCACGTGGAAAGCTGAAATTAAAATGTTACCAAAAAAGGAAAGAGGTCATTCTTTTTTAAACAGACTAAAAAGGAAACAAGGTCATTCTTTTTTAAACGGATGAAGTATTATTTATGTAGTAAAAAATTAAATTAAAGTCATTAATTTTCTTGCCGAGGCAAAATCTATCAACTTATTTTTAGTCTATATTAACGTCCGATGAAGGAATCAAACCTACACATAATAAGAATTTCACGAGGTTGAGCAGCAACAACCAATTGATTCTACTCAATCCTGATAATTCAGTTATTTCTTTAAGTGTAGAAGGCGTAAATCCTCCACTATTTAAAAAATAAATAAAAGGGTGTATTCATCCTCAATTCTAAGACGATTAGCGAGAACTTCAAGCTTGAATTGGTGAAAATGGAGGTTTAAATAGCTAATAAAGTAGTTGTTGTGGTGTTGTTGATGAATATTGATACTTAATTTGTGGGTTATAAAAGGTGGGAGTGGGGGTGGGGGTGGGGAGTGATTAGAGAGGAATGGGGTGGAGAGAGACATAGGTTTAGTGGAGTTGCCGTGAAAAAACATTGAAGCATGACTTAGGACAAGTGAAGAGGAAGAAGATGATGAAGAAAAGAAATATAATTATGTTTTTTCTTTAATCTTTTTTTATATATATGATATTTGACAACTGGCAACGCATGGTGCACACTACATGAAAAGAATGTGTTTGTCTAGTTTTAGGGTTGTTTATATTCCACTTTAAAATAATTTAAGGAGGTAATAGAACCCCCGTAAAGTAAAAGCGTGTAGTTAATAATTCGACTATAAATTAGGGGGTCATTTGGCCAAATTCTCAAAACAGATCATTGTGATTATAATGAATTACAAAAAATAATAACACCACTTTATATCTACTAATTATCACTTTAATATTTTAATTTTATTATTTAAATGCACTTAGACATCAACATTTATATATTTACTCCCATTATAATATTGTACTTTTGTCTTTTTCCCCTCTTGTTTTGTCATGAGGAATAGTATTAGACAATGAAGGGTTTTGTTTTGTTCCTTTTAATCATCATGTGAGGCGATAGTATGAACAAGATAATGTACTATTATAGTTGAGTTAATTAAAAAATAGATTTAATTTGTCTGTTGAGTACTTGATAATTAAGTCAACCAAGCATGTGGGAGGTGCAAAATATTATAAACTATATAGTATATAATATTCCTAAACATTATTCTTATTACTATGTCAGATTTGATTATTCAACCAATTGTGCAATGGGCAAGGGACGGTGCCCATAGATGACAAGAGATAAAAATTGGACACTCCTCAGCAACATCAACAAATTAAAATAATTTCCCCATAAACATAGTTGTTTTTTCTATTATTATATCTGAATAGAAGTTTGATATTTATACCAACAAGCACCTAAAAGTAAGCACAATTAGCCTCTTGTTTGACTCTCGAATTGTGAGAAACAACAACACACCAAATGGAATCCACATATGAGGTCTGGAGAGGTAGAACACGCAGATCATACTCCTACCCTGTGGAAGTAAGGAGACTATTTCCGGAGGAAAAAAATATATGACCACTAAAGCCTCTCCCTGATACATAGAAAATTTTGGAAGAACTTGATTAGGTTACTATTTTCCCTCATTGCTTTAAAATATTATTTCCTCTGTCCTAATTCATATGACGTCTTTTGAATTTCGAAATTTGAATAAATCTATTTTTGACTCTTAATTCACAAGGGAGGGATCGTGAAAACGTCAACCTAACGACGAATTCAAACTTATATATAACAGTGACATTTTAATATTAATTAATTAAGGTCTATTTGACAGCCTCATTATTATGTGGTGAATCAGGTTATTGGTTAAGGTGGACAACTGATCTATAAATTAGAGAAAAAAGAGTCCTAATTAATTAGCTTTGTTTTGTATATATGGAAGCATGCATGTCCCACACCAAGGTCAAACTTTTTTTGTTTTCTACAATCAATATCAAAGCATCCTTTTGTATAATTTTTATTTATATTATCATGCTTTTAAGGCCACTTTGAGTTAGATAGTTTTTATACCGGATGAACTTTTTTCTACAGCAGCAAAAGTAGTGGTATCATATACATATGCATATGCCAGATGATTCAAGTAATTATCACTCTATTGGGCATTTCAAAGATCTTAAACTCATTATTATGAAATAAATAATCTAATGCTTTGAAAAATACTTTTGTTGTTAGAATGAACAATTCAGGTGATAGAGTTTTACTACTCCAGTAGAGTGGAAGCAGAGGCGAATCTAGGATTTCAAGAAGACAGGTGCACCATTGTCAGGGACGGCTTTGCCCCTTTAAAAAAAAGGCAACTACTTTAGGCTTTCAAATTTAAAGGACCTCAATTATCTTAGCAATAATAGATATAACTTTTTCATAAGAAAAATATTAAATATCATTTGCAAAAAAAAAAATTATTAAGAGAAAAAGTTATTAGAAGAAATTTCATATCCCTAGAGTACTACGTCACAAGAAAGATTAAATGCATTGGTTATATCAATTATTGATTGAAAAATAATTATTAAAAGAATCCAATTATAAAAAAATATACAATTTTGCATCTCAAGAAATTTAAAAAGTAGACTTTATAAAAAGAAGGGAAAAAGGACAAATATATCCCCGAATTATCATAAATGGTATGCAGATACCTTCCATCATATTTATGGGACATTGGTGCCCCTGCCGTAAAAAAACTAAAACATATATGCCCTTCACTCTAACGAAAGACTAAATAGGGACACGTGGCACAATCTTATCCGTCGATCCGATATATTAAATATCGAATCGACGGATAAGATTATGACACGTGTATATCCGTTAGTATAAAGGGTATATATGCTCTAGTTTTTGGACGGCAGAGACACCAATGTCCCAAAAGTATGACGAAGGGTATTTGCATACCATTACGATAGTTCTGGGGTATATATATCCCTTTACCCTAAAAAGAATATTAATTTTTCTTAAAAGTGTAAGGCTTCGGTTTGATTTTGTCTGAAACCACTTGTGTGTTTGAGCCGCCGTTGATCATTGCACATAAGATAAGATCTAAAATATTATAATTGATTTTGCTAGTTTGCTTACTAAGAATGGTGATTTCAGTTGAAAGAACGAAAAAGAAGGAAGAAATGGGTTTTTTCAGCTGGAAAGTTTGAGCGCTACTTTATGTTTTTTGTTAAATAAAATGCTTGCAATGGAACCTACTTTTAGATTATTATTATTATTATTTTGTAAAAATAAGAATAGAAGTAAAAAACAATGCTGCATTTTTTAATGTTTTTTTTCAAAAAAAGGCCAACTACAAGAAAGGAATGTAGTAATTGGGAATCGATCTCTCAACCTCACAGTGAAAAACAAACACTCAAACCAGTGAGCCATCCAATTATTTGTGATCATGGGTTTATTTAGTTGCTATTTGATATATTTTACAAATTATACAAGCGGTTATATCGAATTTTGTTGGATGACCACGGGTTCAGGTGACTCATTTTTTGTACTTAAATTCGCCCCTGAGTGGAAGAAACTATGAATCTGACTATTAATAAAGAGTATCAATTGTTAGCCACAATTCTCCAAATCATATGAGTAACTCCTTCATCAAAGCTCATACGAGTCAACACATTTACTGAGAAGCTTCAATTCACACTTTCATAAGTTTTAACCATATCTAGTTTAATAACAACATTTGCATGCTTTCTCCTCTTTCTGATATCTGTAACGATCTCTTGTGTCAATAACACATTTTGTGAAATACTCTTTCCCTTCACAAATCCTAACTGATTCTAGGAAATCAGTCTAGGTAATAAGTTTTCCAACTACAAAACATATGCTAATCAATTGAAGTGAAGTCTTAATCAGACCACCACACAAGTTTAAATTCAAATTTAAATATTACAAATTTTAAGTATAATTACATACGGATGGATACTACGAATGTAAATTTCTGCATAGATTATTATTACCATGATATATCCTTCTACCTTTAGAGAAAAATTTCTCGTAAAATTCCTTACAAAATTGAAAAAAAGATGATGGCAACTAAAAACACCTACACAAGAATAAATACTTGAGTTGTGATGGAATAAATTATAAATGTATATTATAGGGATAAGGGTCTGAAAAATACCCCAACTTTGATTGAATTTGCTGTTGCGATACTAAACTTTCATGAGGACCTATTACCTCCCTAGACTATTTAATACCGTATTTTAAACATATATATTTGCCCACGTGGACATAAAAAATAATGCAAAATTATAAATAGTAATGTGTCCACGTAGGCACATATATACCTTTAAAATACACTATTAAATAGTTCAGGGGGTAAAAAATACGGTATTAAATAGTCTAGGGAGGTAATAGGTCCTCATGAAAGTTTAGTATCGCAACAGCAAATCCGACCAAAGTTGGGATATTTTTCAAACCATTATCCCTATATTATAAGATATTCTTGTTAAATCCAGTAGCCCAAGCTTAGATCGAAGCTTTCGAGATTCACCATTAATGGTGCGAGACTGACTTCATCGATAGAGCATAAGAGAAAAGAAGAGATTTGGAAACTGATTTCTTATTTCTGAAAACTGATTTAGAATGAGTACAGAGTATCTATTTATAGAATCGGACTAACAACATCTATTCTAACTAACAACATCTATTCTAACTAATATGAATCAATATAAGTAACAATTAAATATCTAACTAACTAACTTGCAGCTTAACTAATTCATAACCGACTTCTGGACTTGTATCTTGTATCTTTAGCTTCAATACCCCCTTCAAGTTGGTGGTGAGGCAATCACTGCCAACTTGGACAAAACAGTGGAATGCTTAACTCCAATGAAAGCTTTAGTAAGAATGTCAGCTAGCTGATGATTTGTACCAACATGATGTAGAGTAATGAGTCCTTCCTTAAGCTTAGTCCTAACAAAATGGCAATATATTTCAATGTGTTGTGTACGCTCATGAAACACAGGATTTCGCGCAATATGTAGAGCAGATTGACTATCACAATAGACATGAAATGGACCAATGTTGGGAATAGTCAACTCATCAAATAATCTCTGCAACCATACTAACTCACCAACCACCTTCCTTAAGGATCTATACTCAGCCTTAATAGAAGATAAAGATATGATTTCCTGCTTCTTGGATTTCCAGCTCATAGGACTGTTCCTGAGTAAGACAACATAGCCTGTGACAAACTTTCTTGAATCAGGACATAAGGCCCAATCTGAGTCACAAAAGGACCTCACTCTATAATCATCTAAATTAGACATAAAAATGCCCAATGTGGGGTCTTGTTTTAGATATCTCAACATGTGGAAGGTTGCTTTCAGGTGTGGTTCTCTAGGTGCATGCATAAACTGGCTCAAGTATTGGAATCCATAAGCAATGTCCAACCTTGTATTTGTTAAAAAATTAAGCTTTCCAACAATCTTCCTATAATATGCAGGGTCAGAAAGCAAAGACCCCTCTTCGGCTCTGAGTTTTACCAAGGGATCAAGAGGAGGAGAAAGTATGGAGAACTGGCTGCAGTTGTACTGTTTGAGTAAGTCAAGAGCAAACTTCCTTTGAGAAATAAAGATCCCATCTTCCTTGTACAGAACCTCTAAACCAAGAAAATAATGCAGCTTCCTCAAGTCTTTTATTTTGAAGGTGTCATGCATAAAGGACTTGAGACTATTATTCTCAACTAGATCAGTGCTCGTAAGCAGTACATCATCAACATAGACTGCTACAAACACAATAGAAGAACCTAACTTTTTATGTAATAATGAATAATCATTCTAACCTCTGAAATTAAGAGCATCAGTCAACCTTGCATACCATTGTCTACTTGCTTGTTTTAGACCATATAAAGATCTATTCAGCTTGCAAACTAGGTCAGATCCAACATCCAATCCTTGTGGTACATCCATGTAGACCTCCTCATGCAGTTCCCCATGAAGGAATGCATTGTTAACATCCAACTGAAAAATTTCCCAATGTTTCTTAGCTGCAGTGGCCAACAAGTTCCTCATTGTCGTCATTTTCACAACTGGAGAAAATTTTTTAGTGTAATCAACCCCTGCATGCTGTGTATATCCTTTCACCACTAGTCTAGCCTTTAGTCTCTCTATACTCCCATCTACTTTATATTTGATCTTATACACCCACTTGCACCCAATAGGCTTCTTACCAGGAGGTAGGGGAACCAGGTCCCATGTGTGATTCTCATGTAGTACACTAAACTCCTGTGTCATAGATATCTGCCAGGCAGGGTTCATAACTACATCTTCATAAGATATTGGTTCACAATCATGAGATATGTTCATTACTAAAGACTGACTATCAGGTATCAATTCTTCAGGGGCAATGTGGTTTTTTGTATGAAAAGGAAGAGGAAAGGGAAAGTGAGGTAACCTTTGGTACATGATGAATGTAATCATTCAAATATGATGGTGCCTTATGACTTCTAGTGGAATTTCTTGGTACAGGTGCCTCATCAGGAAGTGCAGTAGCAGGGGAGTTAATTGGAGTCAATGAAGAGAGATCATTAGGAGATGTAGGAGTTAATGAAGGCAAATCATCATGTGGTAAGGTAGAACTGGGAATGGGAAGGTTTTGTTGATCAATGGGAGGTCCAACAGTGCTGTGTGAATCAAGATATGAGGAGGAAAAATTGGGAATACTGGAGTAATAAAAGGGAGATGCAGGAAAGATGGAAATGTCTCTTGTTAGTGCAAAAGGAAATATGGTCTCATGAAATATTACATCCCTGGAAACATGAATTTTCTGGTATCTAGACTTAGTACCTTGTATCCCTTTGTGATAAGAGAGTATCCTACGGAAATATGTGGTTTGGTCTTGGGGTCAAACTTGGTTCTTTGGACTTTTGGTGTGGTGGGATAGAATAGACATCCAAAGCTCTTCGTGTGAGAGTATGAAGGCTTTTTAAGGTGTAAAATCTCAATAGGACACTTTTTGTGAAGTATTTGTGAGGGTAGTCTGTTTATGATGTAAGTAGGGTTGGCAAGGGGACGGGGACGGGGACTGTGGGACGGGACGAAGGGGGATGGGACGGGATGGGGAACGCCTTGGCCGAGATTCGACCGGGACCATGATTGGGGGGACCTGGATTGGCGGGACAAAAATACGTCCCATCCCATCCCACTATATATACGGGATGGAACGGGGTTTGGGGGGACGGGACGGGACGGGACGTGGGATGTTTATTTTTTCTTATATGTTTATTTATTTGTATTGAAATTATATGTTATTGAATAACATTTTTAGTTTATTTGGTTTTCAATAACATTTTTAGCTAATAAAAAATGCTTAAGTTTTCAAATTTCAAATTTCAAGTTTCAAGTTTCAAATTTCAAATTTAAGAAGTTCAAATTTGTATTTTAAATATTTTAAAGTAATTTAAACTTGAAATTTCAAATGTCAAATTTCAATTTTTAAATTAAGTATTTTAAAGTTAGTTTAGTATATATGTAAATATGTATGTATATATTAAAATTAAAATGCAAGATTGTATAAAAAATACTTGAATAAAGCCTTCAAATTTATTCAATAAAATCTAATTGCAATAGAAGTTACAATTTACAAATATTAGTGGAGTAACTAATTTACGCAGCCAGCTTCTAGGAAGGGTTCTGTTTCAATAAGTTCTCATATGTAAAACTAATATTTGTTACAAATATTAGAGGAGTAACTAATTTACGCAACTACCTTCTAGGAAGGATTCTGTTTCAATTAGTTCTCGTACTACAAGAGGAATCCCAATTACCAACCAAAAAATTTGTTGGTAAATTGATCAAATTTGTTGGTAAATATTACCAACGATTTTAATTTGTTGGTAAACTTACCAACCAAAAATCAGTTGGTAAACACCCAAAGATGTCGTTACAAAGTTTTGAAACATGTCCTTGAAATTTCCGTTGGTAAATTCACCAACTAATTTTTGGTTAGTATATCGTTAGTACCTTTACTAACGAATTGCAAAGGAGTTAATAATTATTTTTTTCTTTATTCAATTCCATTGGTAATACGTTGGTAATTAAGTTTACGTTGATAGTAAACTTTTCATGATACGTTGGTAAATTGGTTGGCAATTTTAGTAACATAAAATTTATGTTGGTAATTTACCAATAAATTTTAAATACTTTTTTTCTTTTTTTTTGTTTTCCATCCGGTGTTCGGTACTCACATTGGAGCCCGACTAAATTCGGATTCACGCCGAGAAGTCCCACATTGGGGGTAAAGTGCTCCCTAACAAAGGCGACTCTGTACCCAAGGGGAATCGAACCCGAGACCTCTTGGCTAAGGATGAAGGAGTACTTACCACTCCACCACAACCCTTGTTGGTAATAAATTTTAAATTCATTAGTATGATTATTTGTTGTTCTAATAAATTTACTAATTGATTGTTAGTTTGTTGGTAATATATCATTCAAGTTTAATGTTAGGGTAGTAATGATTGACAATATGTTCAAAATATTATTAATTGAATGATTATTCAATAGTAAAATATTTATTAATTTATTGCATTAAAAAATCTAAGAGCACAAATATAAATCCAAAAATATTAATATCAATTTTATAAATCATATTTGAATGAAACAATGCAAAATCTATGATAACAAGTTAAATTAATCTCAATATGACACATATCATTATATCATGATGTGTTTCTAAATGTATGTAGTGTACAAGTTGACAATGTTAAGCAAAGTCAAATTTTGGCCAAAAGTTAAAAGTTTAAACGCCTAACGGTACAAACTGAATATGAAAACCTCAAAATCCAAACCAACCATCCTATTAGACGAAAAATGACCTTCCAGAGCTAACCGCGCTGACGAAATTCAAATTTGAGCATGTTTCCCAAAAAAATTGACCTAATTCAAATTTTAGCCAAAAGTTAAAAGTTAAAACGCTTAACGACACAAACTGAAAATAAAAGTCTCAAAACCCGAACCAACCATCCTATGAGACCAAAACTGAGCTTATATGGATAACCGCGGTGACAAAATTTCAATTCGAGCACGATTACCAAAAATATTGACTAAAGTGAAATATTTTTGGCCAAAACTTAAAATTTAAAATGCCTAATGACACAAGCTAAAAATGGAAGCCTCAAAACCCGAACCCTCTATCTTATTACATCAAAAATGACCTTCCGCATCTAACTACACTGACGAAATTCTCATCTGAGCACGTTTATCGAATATATTGATCGAAGTTAAATTTTGTCCAAAATGTATAGGCTAAAACACCTAACGGCACACACTAAAAATGAAAGCCTCAAAACCCGAATCAACCATCCTAATAGATAAAAAAAATAACCTTTGAAGTTAATTACCGTGACGGAATTCTCATCTGAGCATGTTCACAAAAATATTGACCAAAGTCAAATTTTGGCCAAAACATAAGATTTAAAACACCTAACGGCACAAGCAAAAAACGAAAGCCTCAAAACTTGAAACAAACTTCCTGTTAGATAAAAAATGACCTTCCGAAGCTAATGACACTGACAAAGTTCTAATCTGAGCACGTTTACATAAAATATTGACCAAAGTCAAGTTTTGACTAAAATTTAAAAGTTAAAACGCCTAACGACACAAACTGAATATGAAAGCCTCAAGACGCTGATTTACCAAAAAATTTAACTTCAATTGGTAAATTTGCCAACTATTCAAATATAAGTTAGTAATTAATAATTTACCAATAAATTTTATCACAGTTGGTAATAGTTACTATTCAACTAAACATTCATATGTAATATTACCAACTAATAGTTAATATGTTGGTAAATTTTACCAATGGATTAATGATCGGTTGGTATTTTACCAACTATTTTAATGATGGTAGTAATTTACTAACTACAATCTTTATTCGTCGGCAAAATTTCCAACTAATTGGATATTGGTTGGCAAGTTTACCATCAAATTACATTTCGTTACTAATTTACCAACACATTTATATTTGGTTGGTAAATTTAGCAACACAATTTTGCCGTTGGTAAATGTTTGGTTAGTAATTCATTGGTAATATGTTAATAAATTATATAAATAATTTTTTTGTCATAATTGCCAACTGATATATACTTTGTTGGTAATATAACCAACAAAAGGTGTGCATTAGTAATATTTCAGTTGGTAGTCCATTGATAGAATGTTGCTAAATTTGGCGCCATTTTTTCCAGCCGTATTTACCAACTAAAATATTTAGTTAGTAAGATTTTGGTTGGTAATCTGTTAGAATTTCGTTGTTAAGTTTTAAAATATAATTCGGTTAGAAATATGTTGGTAATTTGTTAGTAGAATACTAACCAACTTAAGTTGTTAGTAAAATTTGTTGGCAATTTGGGGTTTTTTTTTGTAGTGTCGGATGTAATCTAATATTTGTATTCTCCTTTAAAATTCAATTCTAATTGTCGTATCATATCGACGGTAACATCCTTTGGTGTTGGAAAACTTGCTAGAAACTCTTGTGACTCTAATTCATCGTCACTAGATCCAATTACCGCATTAATCCAAGCTTCTTGTTTGAAACTTAACTTTGGCAAATTAAAACTCCTCCTCTCGGTGTTGACCCAGTCTCTAAATAAAACTAATGTTTCCAAACTTTCTTCCACCAATGAATGTCTATGATCACCAAGTTGAAACCTTGCCGCACTAAAAGCAGCCTCCGATGCAATTGATGAAGCTTGAATAGCTAGAACATCACGAACCATTTTGCTCAAAATTGGAAATGCAACTCTCCGCCTCCTCCACCATGCTAATATTTCTATATTACCATCGTCGTCGTCCACTGTTTCTAAAGATTGATTAAGATATTCATCACGGTTAGTAGAATTAAGACCAAGAAAACCTCGCATAAAACTATTAATTCGATCTTTACTATGAGGATTAGAAGTTTGACCAACTTCTCCTTGAGTATTTCCTATAGTTCTATATTTTTCATACAAAATTTTTGCTTCTACTTTTATGCTAGACTTATACATTTCACAAGTTGAAATTTCTTCCAGTAAAATTTCTAAAGTATCATAAAAAGTTTCAACAAGTCCCTGCACACCTCGTAATTTATGTTGAGGGTTAAGTAAAGTAGCAGTTAAATAAATTTGAGGAATAGAAAAAAAAATATTTTAAAAATTTCCCAATCATACCTTCAATTGCAACTCTAAAATTTTTCAATTTTTTTGTATTTAGAAAATTGAATTGTAATAGCACACATATTTATTAATACTGATGAAATAGTAGGATAATAAATTCCAAAAAACATGGTTGTAGCATCATAAAAAAGTCTTAAAAATTCTAATAGTTCATTAGTTTCTTCCCAATCTTCTTCACAAAATCTATCTAATGGGTTAACATTATGAGCATTAAACACCATTTGTATGGATCCTTTATATTCGTAAGCAACTGAAAGCATTTCGTAAAAAGAATTCCACCTTGTTTTAATATGTCTGGGTGGCAAATCACATAGTACACAACGCTCATTAAATTCCCTAATTCTAGTAGCTCTATGAGCATAAAAAATCCAGGCAACAACATATTCAATTTTCATACAACCACAATCAAATAATGAAATACCATCTTGTACAACTAAATTTAATACATGTGCAATACATCTAACATGAAAAGCATTAACATCAATTGAACATAATCTAGTTTTTAACATACTAGTAGCGTTTGTATTATTAGATGCATTATCTAATGCGACAGACATTACTTTATCTATAAGCATGTAATAATCTAATACACTCAAAATATTTGAAGCTAAATATGCACCAATTTTTTTTCTCTACACATTCTTTTTAACTTAAGATTCTTTTTTTGCAAATTTCAGTTATGATCAATCCAATGTGCTATAATAGTTAAATAATCATGTCCATTAACACTACGACCCATGTCCGAAGTTAGACACTCTAAAATCTAATATGCTAAACAAACAATGAAGATATTGACAATGTTTACCTTGATATAAAAAAACATCAGCTTTTACAGTATTTCTTGAAAAACCTTTAAAAGAAGGATTATAAGTTTGTTGAATATATTCAATAAAATCAGGTTGTGAAGGAAAACTATAAGGCAAACCACAAATAGAAACCATTTTAGCTAAATTTTAGCGATCTCTTTCCTTATTATATTTACGTTGTGTTAGTGGACCACTTGGTTAGAAGGATCTAATGTTCCTTGAACCATGTTAGAAGCCCCTACCGATTCATTAACATTAATATCAACATCATTAACTGGAATTCCTTTTTTTCTATCGGCTAATGCTTTAGCTTCTTTATATTGAATCGGCACACAAGATAACAAATGTCTATATAAGCCCCCGTCCCACCTTGACCTCCACCTTGTTTATGTTTAAAAGGTTGCTTACACTTCTTACAAATAAAAATAGAGTTTTCCTTATTGAAAGTCATAAATTGCCACACAACAGAAGTTTTAGGGCGTTGATACTTCACCTTCTCCTTTGTAGGAGGTATAAGGGGTGGGCGTCCACAATTTTGCTCCGTTGAATTTGTAGTTTCATTTGGAACTTCTGTCACAAGACTAGTAGGTGTATCTTCTAATTCATCTTCTCCTGAATCAACTTATACTCCTTCACCCGAATTTTCATCAAGATTAGGATTAATATTACCATAACATCGTTCTAAAATTTCATGATCGAGTTGAACATTTGAATCAATAACATAAGAAGTATCATCAGCATAAGTAGAATCATTTGTATTAAAGCTAACTCTAGACATTGATTTAGAAGAAATACCACCACATTTACTCTTATTTTTTTTCTTACTACTTTTTTTATTAAAATTAAATAATTTACTAATGCCACCTGGTTCTTTCTCTTTTTCTTTACCGGTATCTTTTTTGCTAGAACACATATTTAATTATATATAAAGTGTAATATAAAAATAATAATAATAACACAAAAATCAATGAAGAAAAATAAAATATAAATATTATGAAACGAATGTACTAAATGTCTGTGTTAATAGCAGACGTTATAACCAATTCTTGAAGCTTGTAGTTTGTTGTAACTTATAATTTGGAACTCCAATACTTGATAGAAAATTTTAGAACTATATACATTATGATATAATATGAAAATTTAGAATTGAAATATATGTATTTTATGATATAATATGAGATTTAAATGGAATAAAAAATTAAGACTCAAGATTGAGAGGATATAGAAAATAGATGAGAGAATAGATGATTTTGTAAGAAATAATAAGGGATAGAGGGGTATTTATAATATTAAAAATGGGTTAAAGTGTATTTATGATAACTCGAGGGTTTAAATTAAAGTATTAAAAGTAAGAGGGTGGTAGGGGGTGTTGGGGAAGTGAAACAGGTAAATAAATCCGTTGGGGGGCCCACTAGCCATTGCCCCAACAGATATAATTCAAAAAGTAAAAAGAAAAATAAAAAATAGGGGATCTCGCGAAATTGGCCGATTCAGCTGGGCCGGGTCTACCGGGAACAAAAGGTGAACCGACACCTAACCGGTCTCCTTGTCAACCCTAGATGTAAGTGGCTGTCAAAATGCACTCCCCGCAGTATTTTATTGGCAACTTGGACTGAAATAAAAGTGCCCTTATAGTTTCCAAAAAATATTTGTGTTTCCCACACCATTTTATTGTTGTGTGTGTGGACATGTTTTCTGATGTATGATGCCTTTGGACTGAAAGAAAAAGTTGGTTTCATTATTGGAAAATTCTAACCCATTGTCTCATCTAATAGTCTTTATTGTGGTTTGAAATTGATTTTCTACCATAGATATGAAGGTTTTGACTACATGTAGAGCATTGTTTTTTCTACTTAGCAAGTGTATCCATGTAGCCCTACTATGATCATCTACTATAGTAATGAAGTAGTTGAAGTTATCATATGTTTTGATGTGATATGGACCCTATAGATCTATATGTATTAAATCAAAGAATTTGGTGGAGGCAGTTGTTCTAAGGGGAAAGGGTAGTCTAGATTGTCTTGCCATGGGGTAGTTTGGACAGAAAAAAGGTTGTTTTAGGGAAAACTTAACTGGTATGGAAGTGATCTTTTTCATCTTAATAAAGGGAACATGGCTTAGTCTATAATGCCAAAGCAGGTCAACAGTATCATCATGAGACATTGATGAGGAATGAACAACATAATTAATAATAGTACTATCATGAGACATGAAAGAATTAGGAACAATAGAACTGTCTTTATTAGCAGTAAGTGAATTTGTTACATCATAAGAAGGACAACATGAATGAAAATAACACTGCATTGTGGGTTGTTTACATTAGACATTGAAGAAAAACATAAATTAATATTTTTCTTCTTTTGTAGACAGTGTGAGCACAGAAAATATAAGCCATCATGGACTCTGCCAATCTCCTGAGGCCTCCTCAGTGAAGGGGTATGTAGCAGACACAAAGAATCAGTAAAGGAGTTGATACACTTAAGGTGAGTAGCTAAGGAACCGAAAGAGATGAGATTGTACTTGAAGGTAGGTATGAAAAGGACATTAGATAAGGTAATTACTGGAGACAATATCACAATTCCAACTTGATTTACTTTAACTTTATATCCAAATGGTAAATTGACAAGTATGGGGTATGGTAATGTAGTGAGCTTGGTGAAATGATTTTTATCAAACGTTATGTGGTGTGTTTCCCCCGAGTCCAAGATCCACAAATTAGATTTAGCTTTGAGACATTCACACGAAAGTTTATCAAAGTTAATAGAAGAGTTACAAGCTATTATACCTACGAAGTTGATAGCTCCACTTGTGGAATGTGGCTCAGTGAATGAATCCTTCATGTTGCCTCCTTGAAAATGTTGTAGCATGCTGACCAAGTGATGGTATTGTTATGTGGATAAGGTACTCAAGGGCTCATTCTGACGAGTTTGATTAGTGTCATTCCTCTCCTTCGAATCAGACTCAGATGATTCTCCATGCACATTAGCAACAATTCCTTTTCCTTTATAGCCTCTGTAGTTTGAGTTGGAGTTGCAATTTGAGTTCCTGGGTGGGTGATGATTATCATTAGGACCAGGATTGGGTTTGTTGGGATATCCATGAAACTTTTAGAATTTGTCCTTGGTGTGGCCTAGCTTCTTATAGTAATCACAGAAAGGTCGTAGCCTCACATTGCCATTCTATGTGTAATTGGTTTGGAATCCTCGAGTAGACAAAGGACTAGCAGTGTTTCTAGGCTGTCCATTGAAGGTGCTGGCATACAGTGAAGAGGACTCTATGAAAGGCTGGCTATTGGGTTTGAATTCTCTTTGTTTCTCTTCTTGAATGAAGAGAGCAAATGCCTGACCCATGGAAGGCAGTGGTTTCATCATAAGTATACTTCATCGAATGATCGTGTAGATCTCATTCATACCCATAAGGAACTGAATCAATCGCCTCTTTTGCTCAGCCTTGTGCATAGTGGCCTTGACTCCACAATTGCAAAGACAGTTGTACTAATTTTTAACACTCAATGTGTTGAGTTCCTCTTAGAGTTCCTTCATCCCAGTGTAGTAAGAGGTGATATCCAGATTACCTTGGATGAGATCATTAATATCCTTTTGGATTTGAAATAGCTTTGCTCCATTGATTTGTTCATAACGATCCTGGAACTCACTCCATAATTCCAGTGAATCAAACACATACTCAACACTGTCTACAATGTATTTGCTCAGTGAATTCAATATTCAGAAAGTTACCATAGTATCGCATCGTTCCCATTGTCGATAATCAAGGGAATTTGAGGCTGGCTTCATGCATTTCCTATTGATGAACCCTAATTTGTTCTTCTCTGAGAGGGACCATAAAACACCTCTCTTCCATGAACGGAATCCAGTTCCATCGAAAGGAACAGGGATCAACACTGCACCTGCGCTATCAGATGGATGAATATACAATAGACCTCCCACAATTAGACTTGTAGGAGTGGGAACAGATTGATCAGCAATTGGATCTACTACTTTTACCATGATGATAACAGAGGGGAGAAAAAAAATTGAACAATTTAACGAGAGCAAAGGAGAAATTGGGAATCGATGAATTTGAAAAAAAAATAGATACGATCAAAATTGAGTGAAGAAAAGCCTTTACAGCTCTGATACCATGTTAAATTCAATAGCCCAAGCTTAGATCGAAGCTTTCGAGATTCACCATTAATGGTGCGAGACTGCCTTCATTGATAGAGCATAAGAGAAAACAAGAGATTTGGAAACGGATTTCTTATTTCTGAAAACTGATTTAGAATGAGTACAGAGTATCTATTTATAGAATCAGACTAACATCTATTCTAACTAATATGAATCAATACAAGTAACAATTAAATATTAAACTAACTAACTTGCGCCTTAACTAATTCCCGACTTCTGGACTTGTATCTTGTATCTTTAGCTTCAATAATTTTCTGAACGGAAGTGATAATTAAAATTAATGTGATTCTCTCAAACATATATATATTGTTATAAATAAATATATATGTATATGTATGTCCATGGCCTATGGCCCATTACTATACAAGACTCACTTCTCCAACGAAGTGTTTCTCCTATAAAAGGGGTAATACTCCTACAATGTAGATACACTAGTACATAGTGAAAGAAAAAGTATTACTTTCTTCCTTTCCGAGTTAATCTCTTCCTCTCTCTTTCTGTTCTTTTGTTACTCTTATATTTTTTCCTTATAATAAATTAATATTTTATAACACGTTATTAGCACGAAACTCTAATTCTCTCCGTATAAATTAAGCTTTTATTTCAAATATGATGAACAAATGAATTATGTATTTTTATTTTTAATTTCAGCTCACTTATTTAAATTACAATTAGTTAACTTGATAATTTTTATTTATATTTAACTTTGTTATTATTTATTGGGCTATATTAACTTTAGATGTATTGTATCAATTTATGCGGGAATTTGTAATTTTGAGATTATTATTTTCTTGATTGAGTTGTGCTGGCCTAGAAGTATATTTGATTAGAGATATATTGTTGTATGTAGCAGCAAAATAAAATCTTTATTAGATAATTAAGTCTATCAATATTGAGACCAATTTCAACTTTCACAATCCTTTTATATATGACCAATACATCCTTAAATTCTTTCTTTTCTGACAAGTGCACCCAATAATTGATTAAATATATATATATATATATGGAGATATTTGACGTACACAAAGTTATACAAGAAAGAAACATGAAGCTTCAATAAGCCTACTATTTCTAACAAATATATCTTGCAAAAGAATATGTTCATAATTTGGGCATTTCTCCTTTATCGTCTCAATACAAAATCCTTTAATTTATCTACATTCCCAGCAATACCTGGGAACAGAATCACGGGGAACCAAGAAAGGCGAAATGGTGAAACCTGAAAAAAAATTCGATCAAACGAAAGAAAATTTAGTCTACAAAGGAAATATTGACCAAAAGTATATGAAAAGAAAATAGCAATTTTTCATTAATTTTTATCATGTATATCATTATTATTGTGTCTACATTAACCAACTTGTTTTAATATCTTGTGGATCTATTTAAATTTATCTAATTGATAATTTAGTTTTAATTATCTTGGTTACTTCTAATTTAATTTTCTCTTTTAGTTTTCATCATGTCAAATTTGTCAAAGCTTGAGTTTGTGGCACTTGATATTACCGGAAAGAATTACTTGTCATGGGTCCTTGATGCAGAAATTCACCTTGACGCTTAACGTCTCGGTGATACTATTAAACAAGGAAATAAAGCATCAAGTCAAGATAAGGCGAAGGCCATGATTTTTCTTTGTCATCATCTCCATGAAGAATTAAAAACTGAATATTTAACTGTGAAAAACCCTCTTGAATTATGGATTAACTTGAAGGATCGGTACGACGACCTAAAACTTACAGTGTTACCAAAAGCTCGATATGAGTGGATACACCTTCGATTTCAAGATTTTAAAATTATAAGTGAGTATAATTCTGCTATTCATAAGTGAGTTCCATATTAAAATTATGTGGAGATACTATCACTGATGATGACTTACTTGAGAAAACATTTTCCACTTTTCACGCTTCAAATGTGTTGTTACAACAACAATATCGTGAAAAAGGGTTTAAGAAATATTCTGAATTAATTAAATGCCTACTTGTGGCTCAGCAGAATAATACTTGCTGATGAAAAATCATGAAACCCATCCTACTAGGTCTGCTCCATTCCCTGAAGCGAATATGTAGCAGCACATAATCAGTCTGAATCAAGATAGAATAATTATTGTGGTTGTGGCCGTGGTCATGGTCATGGTTGTGGTCGTGGACGAGGACATGGTAGAGGACGAAATAATTATCATCATTATGGTGGAAATAAACATGAGAATAATAAAGTTTCTCAAAATAATCCTTCTCGAGGTAATCAATATTTGTCACCGATGTGGTATGAAAGGTCATTGGGCATGTGAATGTCGTACGCCTGATCATTTTGTGAAACTTTATCAAGCCTCTCTCAAAAGAAAAGATAATAATGTGGAGGCACACTTGACCTTTCAAAATGATGATAATGAAGCAACCCCCTCAAATAAATATGATGATATTGAGGCAAATCTTGCTTATAAAGATGATGATTTTGAAGGCCTCCCAAATATTACTCATTTGGAAGCTGAATACTTTTATGAGAATATTGATTGAAGAACTGATCATCTAACTGGGGATACAATTATGAAAACGAATAATTGTTATTTTCTATTATGTTTACTACTATGTTGTTCTTCTTAAATGTTTTTCCTAAGGCATTAAGTCTTACTAATTTCTAAATTTTTAGTATAATTTCTTAAAGTTCTTATGTTGTTATTTTTTCACATTCTTATAATATCTTTTATTTTTATGAAGAATATGGAAATTCCTCAGTCTTCAGTTGGATCCAAAATCAATCATGATGATATATATGTCTTATAGATAGTGCCACAACACATACTATTTTAAGAGATAAGAAGTATTTATCTTACTTGATTATGAAAGAAGCTAACGTTAATACAATATCTGGTAGTACAAAATTAATTGAAGGGTCCGAAAAAGCTAACTTAGTACTTATCGGAGGAACGAATTTGACAATCAATGAAGCATTATATTGTAGTAAGTCTCAAAGAAACTTATTAAGTTTCAAAGACATGTCAAAATAACTATCATATTGAGACTATAAGTGATGGAAATAATGAATATCTTTATATTACTACAATGATGTCAGGTAAGAAGTTTATACTTGAAAAGTTACTTGCTGTTTCATCCGGCTTATACTACACAAGTATTAGCATGGTTGAAACACATGCCATAGTAAACAAGATGTTTACTCAATCAAATCATTTTATTAGTTGGCATGACCGATTGGACCATTCCGATTCTAATATGATGCGCAAAATAATTGAGAGTTCACATGGACACTCTTTGAAGAACCATAAAATTCTTCAATTTAAGAAATTTTCTTGTGCTGCATGTTCGCAAGGCAAATTGATTACTAGACCATCAGTAATCAAAGTGGGAATCGAATCTCTAGCATTTTTGAAACGTATACAGGGTGATATATGTGGGCCAATTCACCCATCATGTGGACCATTTAAATATTATATGGTTTTAATAGATGCATCTACAAGATTGTCACATGTGTACTTATTATCAACTCACAATGTGGCGTTTGCAAGATTACTTGCTCAGATAATAAAGTTAAGAGCACAATTTCTAGATTATACAATTAAGAAAAATCGTCATTGGTGAATTTACATCCTAGGCTTTTAATAATTATTGTATATCAACTGGGATAACAGTTGAGCATCCAGTTGCTCATGTTCATACTCAAAATGGTCTAGCAGAATCATTGATTAAACGTCTCCAATTAATTTCTAGACCAATGCTTATGAGAACAAAGCTTCCCTTTTCATTATGGTGTCATGCTATTTTACATGCAGCAAGTCTTCTGTGGATCAGACCGATAAGTTATCATAAAGTCTCCCCATTACAATTGGCTTTTGGTCAGGAGCCGAACATTTCTCATCTAAAATATTTGGATGTGCGGCATATGTTCCAATTGCTCCACCATAACGTACAAAGATGGGTCCGCAAAGAAGATTGGGGATATATATTGAGTATGAATCTCCTTTTATTATAAAATATTTAGAATTTATGACTAGAGATTTATTTACGGCAAGATTTGTTGATTGTCATTTCGATGAATCAGTATACCCAGCATTAGGGGGAGAAAATAAGCAGCTGGAAAATGAAATAGATTGGAATGCATTATCACTATCTCATTTAGATCCTCGTATTTATTATGTCTCCTTGCTCTTTTTGAGCAGGTTCTTTCATATTATGACCATCTTGATTGTTAGCTCCTTTTCTTTTTCAAGGATTTTTATCTTTGGAACCGATTGGTCTACCACGTTTTAAGCATGGTTTAGACTCATTTGTATTAATTAATTATCCTATTGGGACGTCAACTCGAATTGAAGCATTAGCAGCTGGAATATGAGATTTAGTAACTCTTGATAGGTCAGTGAATGCATCTGGCAGTTGATTTGCAATATTTTGCAAATGGATTATCTTTTGAACCTCTTGTTCAGGCGCCTGAAAATAATGAAGAAATCTCAATTAACTATGTCTCATCAAGAAAAATATGGAACTGAAATGATATAATTGTCGATAATATTTTTGCTTATAATGTTGCTATAGAAATAATGCAACAAAATGAGGATCTTGAACTAAAATCTATTGAGGAATGTAGACAGAGAAATGATTGCCAAAATGGAAAGATGCAATTCAAGTTGAACTAGCTTCGCTTGAAAAATACGAAGTTTTCGGATCGATAATCCGAACACCTGAAGGTATAAATCCAGTGGGGTATAAATGGGTCTTTGTGCGAAAACGAAATGAGAAAAATGAAGTCGTAGGATATAAAGCACGACTTGTGGCACAAGGATTTTCGCAAAGACCTGATATTGATTATATGGAGACATATTTTCATGTGGTGGACACAATCACGTTCAGGTATCTTATAAATCTGGCAGTTCATGAAAAACTTGACATGCATTTGATGGATGTCGTTACAGCCTATTAATATGGCTCACTAGAAAATGACATTTTTATGAAAATCCTGAAGGATTAAAAATGCCTGAAGTATATAAAGATTTCCGGGAAAGTTGTTCAATAAAACTTCAAAAATCTTTATACGGATTGAAACAGTCAGGACGCATGTGGTATAATCGCCTTAGCGAATATCTATTAAAAGAAGGGTATAAGAATGACCTAATTTGCTATGGTTGCTACTTCTTCAAATCATGCAAAGATAATAGTCATCCATGAAGCAAGTCGAATGTGTGTGGTTAAGATCAATAACCCAACACATTCAGAAAACATGTGGTCTTTCTTTAAAAGGAGATGCCCCAACAACATTATATGAAGACAATGTTGCATGTATAGATCAACTAAGAGAAGGATACATCAAAGGAGATTAACAAAATATATTTCACCAAAATTCTTCTTTACTCACGATCTTCAAAAGAATGGTGAAATAGATGTGCAACAAGTTCGTTCAACTGATAATTTAGCAGATATGTTTACTAAGGCATTGCCAACTTCAACGTTTGAGAAACTGAGATACAAGATTGGAATGTGTCATCTTCGAGATATTAAGTGATGTTTTCATCGGGGGGAGTAAATACGCGCTGCACTCTTTTTTTCTTAATCAGGTTTTGTCCCACTGAATTTTCCTGATAAGGTTTTTGATGAGGCAGTAAATAATGTGTATTACAAACAGTTTTATGTACCTCTCTTTAATTTATACATGAACATCCAAGGGAGAGTGTTATAAATAAATATATATGTATATGTATGTCCATGGCCATGGCCCATTACTGTAGAAGACTCACTTCTCCAAGGAAGTGTTTCTCCTATAAAAGGGGGTATTACTTTCTTCCTTTCCCAGTTACTCTCTTCCTCTCTCTGTGTTCTTTTGTGACTCTTATATTTTTCCTTATAATATATTAATATTTTATAATATGTGTGTGTGTGTGTGTGGATATCAGTCCGTGACTCATGAGTATCTTAATCATGAATACATACATGTATCCTGTCTATTACATTGATAAGTCTAGATCATCAAAGCTTTAAAGACTAATTTTGTAAGACTCCAAAACATGCATCACCATCACTCTAATTAATTAATACATGAAACTCTGAGGTGGAGTTAGATGAAATTAAAGAGGTAAGATTTAAGAAGAAAGAGTCAAATTAAATGAGTTGACTGTAAAAGGCTAAGAGGATCCATTACAAAGCTGTATAAACATGTATACAAGTTACAACAATGACAAGTCCAATAATAATTTTGGAGACAGAATATATGTGGAAGCCATTTTCATTTTTTCTTTTGTTTTCGAGGGCTAGAGGCCAATAATGCTTCCAAATGAAGGTTGCAAGTATTGCTTTCCAACTTTTGTTCCCCTTTTGGCTTTTGGCTTTTCATTTTCTTCCATGCTCTTCTTTGTTTTGTCCTTGTTACACTAACAATTTTTAGAATCTCTAAACAAAAGTTAGTGTAGGAATTGAAAATTTGTGGGATAAGACGTATTTAATTCTAGTTGGAATCTATAAGATTTATTTGATTTCAGTTAGAATTCTTAGAGGCTATTCTGCTCTAAACTCTAGCTCATGCCCCACAAATTTGTGAAATATTCACAAAGATCAATGAAGATCAATAAATTTCAAGGAGATCTATACCATCCTAGTTCGAGAAATACATCACTAACAACCTTTATGGAGAAATATTAAGAGATCTTAGGAGAGAATTAGAGAGAATCTTAAGAGATCTTAGGAGAAAATAATCAAAGAGATAAACATATTTGTACTCACAATGTTTATTAATTAATAAAGTGAAAATTACATTTTAAAATTTATCGCAAACAAGTTTTCAACTATATTAGAAACTAAAATCTGAACAATCACTTGTCCTTCGTTGCAAGTAAATTGCGCTTTTAAAATTTGGTTCCACCTTTAGCTTTTCGTCTTCTTCTTTTATTATGCTCATCTAAGTTATCTTATTAAGTATTAACCATTTAGAGTTTAAAAGAACACATACTTTCTTAATCCTAACAGAAATAATCATGTGGTACAACTCAAAGGTGATTTGGTAATTTTTTTTCCTCAAATCAAAAGGTATTCTTTCAATTAGTATCATCTCAATTCATGTGGTATCGCTTTTCGAAATTTAGAGGGGTTATTTAAATGTTTTATAACTCTGACTAAGCCTTGTAAGGTAAGGCCTAGCCCCACTTGCTTGTACTTATTCTATTAATATCTTTCTATTTTTAATAAAAAGCCGCTAGACAGTCTATCTAGTAGTAAAGTTGAAAGGAAAAAAAGCCTTGGAAGTTGGATTAGGATGCAGTGAGAACTTGCCTTTTTGAACTTTATTCACTTCTTTTATTCTAATTCTAAAATAAAATGACCATTTTATCAACATGAATAATTTCCAAATAAGACTGATAGTGTTCCAACCATGGTACCAATTCACACTACATTACACCTTTGCTTGAAAACTTTGGACTGGAAGGCAAGTGAAGATAACTCTCCTTGTCAAGCCTCAACTGTTAACCACATACTGCAATATCAAACATCATGAAGAGGGAATTTCCGCAATTACCGCCTTCACAGGTTCAATAATTATACATTTTTGTAAAGATACAACAATCTGCATACATAAACGACATTATTCTGCATCACGTCTAAATGTGCAACACTTATTTTTAGTCCAACCTGGAACAATTGACAATTTAATTTATAGATTTAAGAACCTTGAACATCTAAATCAAGAGATGGAGACTCTTCGAGCTTTTGGAGAGCTCCATCCAGACTGCAAACTTGAATGATGAATGTAACACTTGAAGTGCCAGAGGGAACTACAAGATCAGATACATAATATGCTTCAACTACCGCAACTCCCAGGTACTCCTGGACTAGTTGAAGTGATCCATTTGATTCTGCAATTGAGAGATCGGGTTGTTTCTTGACATAGATATTATACTTAGGGAAAGGGTGAGTCTTCCCGCCTTTCAATTTCCAAACAAGCTTGACATTGAGTTTCCTGGAGCCATCAGAATCGGAAGACGACAATTTAGTGAAGTTACCTTCAACAAGCCATGAAGTTGATGGTGGGAAGTCGGAGTTCAGCATACAACTATTTATTGCAAGATGACCAAGCACTGCATGGTATTCTGATGGAGAAAGCGCCATGGTTTTACCTTGACTTTCTGATTTGTGAACTTCAGGTCTTAATTTATAGCATACAGCATGGATTTTTGTTAACATGTATCCTTCCATTGCTATACTACTTTCTTGTATGACCCATGATGATTCACTCTCTAATTTAGAAACTCGATGAGGCATTATAACATTGTCAAAATGTCTAACAAAACGACTCATAGTCAGCAAAGAATCACCCGAAGAAGCAAGTAATACTGATTTTTGCTCTGCAGCAGCAGAAGTGAACTCAAGAGACAAGCCCAGCAGAGAGCTTCCATTTGATTTTACCTGCATTAAACCGTAGCAGAAAATAAATGAACCCGTACAACAAGGGAAACAACATACATGTATTCCATCACAACATGAACTTTTCATATTTCTGCAGAAGTTGGGCCATTTGGAGGGTAATAAATCTGAAGAAATGCACCAAGCAGGAGAGAAGGATGAGCCCATATGAAAAAAGGAGAGTAATTAGCTGGCAGCCCCTAGGGGTAGGATATTTCTTGGTAAGATCCTTAAGGGTAGAGATCAATAATTCAAAGTCAGTATTTTGGCATTTGCCACTTGAAAAATAGAATAAATTTAACATTCTTAAGAAAATAAACTGTAAATTTTAATGTCCTAGAGCAAGGTAATGTATCTATACTTGTGGAGTAAATTTTATTACAAGAGCCTGAGAACAACAGCACTACTCTCAGGTGAACATAAAACTGGCCTTAGTAGCATAATTCCCCTCCACAAGAGAGGTAACAAATCTTTCTAAAAGGACTTCTGTGGTTGGTGAAAATATTAGTATGTCCTTGCAAGTGATAAGTAATAATTAAGAATTGCAACTACTATCCCAAAGAAAAAGATGGCTTACAGAATATGTAAAATGAACAGGTGAATCTGCTAACTGAAGCTTCCCTTCAAACAACCTTGCTGAGAACTGAAAATCATCCTCAAGTGTTCCATTGAATGTTAGGTTCCCTCCTCCATTATAAGATGGCTCCTTGATACTGCCACATCCGAGCATAGGTCAAATCCAATGCAGATGACCAGTTCCCACATCAAATCATTGAACAGAAATGTACTCCAGCTAGAAACTATTATGAACAAAAGCATGCTCATAAAACCCCAATACACACATGCATTACACACACACACACACACATATATATATATGAGAGAGAGAGAGAGGGAGGATATTTCGCTATCATACCAAATGAACGTAGCAGCCTAGTACGTCAGCCTTCTACCCACTTCTCTTTCCATTATCTACACCCCTAATTACCCTTGCCAATTCATTATTTGAAGGAAAAATTTTAAAATTAATTTTACATTCTCGCAGTTGTCTATTTTATCCATGTTCTTTGAGAATTCAGTTCAGTTGCATTGTTTTGTCTAAACTTTGGCTTGACCTGTCTCCGATAGGTGTCTTAATTTGCGTTGCTGGTCGGCACATTATTCTCATATGTTGATTGGTTATTTCTGGTGAGTCTTCTATTGGAAATTAAGGCTGCTTTTGCTGGTTAGTGAGCAGCTCCAATTTTTTCTTTAGGTGCTATCCGTCTGGGTGCTAGTCTGCAGCAAGCCTTGGTTTTGTTTTTCAACTCTGGAGGTTAAGGTTCTGCTGAGTGATTGAGGCTATTTCGATTTTGGTTTAGCTGTTCCAATATTGTTTGTGATTGACAACTGGAACACCCAATGATCAACCATAGGCATGGATTTGGTGGAACATGAGCCATCATTAGAATTTAGAAGTGATACGCAAGGAAGGTGAAAATGAAATATAATGGTAGAGCAGGATATTTGTTTATATACAAATATATAGAGGGTTTTGTAACCAACTACATGAAGTTAGAAGGTTAGCAATGTCCCAACCATTTTTAGTTCTCCAAATTGCCTGTATTATTTTCTGCAACACATTAAATGTTGGGACCTTTTTGTCCTTCACCAAAATCCTTCCATCCATTCTCACCCGAGATAAGACTCTGGCAAAGAACAATCTGAGCTTCATCTCCCAACGGATCCACAGAACTTTGTCCTAAAAATTTCTTTTTTCAATCGGATTATCAGAAAATAATTGACATATGCTGGATTACAAATGCAACAGTAATGCACTTTAAAGTCAAATATTAGTTTTGGCAGTTACTGATTTTCTTCATTATTCTGAATTGCAAGTTGAACCTCCATATGTTTAGCATGCAAGTTGAATTTAAAAGCAACCATTTTAGTCATTTGATGGTTCTCAAATACTGCCAAAGAGATTCAAAATCAAAGCAATGCTTCCCTCTTTTCTGTTACTCTTAGACATGAAAGAGAAGGAAGAAAAGAGATAAAGAGGAAGGAGCAAAGTCACCTGGAGGAAAGAAATGAGGAGGAGCTTGATGGGGAAAGAAATAGACCAGTATGTGGAGAAAGAAACGGAGAGGGACTACTTGTCAGCGAAGAGGAAAAGATAACTAGGGTGGTTCATTAAGAAGAGGATTCTAAGGTGTTTAGACTTTTTTTCTTGAAAAACCAAAAATTCCCTGTTGTTATAAGATAGGAATATGTTTAAAAGGATAGGAAAAGGGAAATGGTACAATGCTAACCTACTACATGAACGTACTAGGTTAGCAAGACCCATATATGTGTGTGTGTGGGGAGAGTTATGAGATGGACGGGTGCTGGGTGGGATTTGACTGTTATGAGGATTCAACTCTAAGAGGCATTCTTCCTTGTGATAAAAGCAAAATATATTTATAACACAGAAAAGGATAGGTATGCTGCTTATATATCCTAACCTGCAAACATGAAAGTATCTGTGATTCCCTCCTGATGAAGATGTTTGCTTATGCTGTTCAATGAAACCAAAAGAAGAGAGAAATAACAGATGATTTTCCAGTGAGGAATTGCTAATAGGAGATTGGAGAATTGCAGGGACTAAAAACTTTCTGAAAGAAAAAAAAGGGGAAAAGTGATTTTTTCTGGGTTTGCTAAGAAGATGATAACCCCGGTCCCAAAAGAAGGTGATTGGAAATGGAAAGATAGCTGGAGATTGGGGAAATATTTTTGTTGAAAGGCAACACTCTGCCTCCTGTTAAAGAGAATGTGGGGACATTATGGAGAACTATAAAAAGTGGGTGAACTGCTACAACCTACTAATAAATTTATGTAGCAGGACAGCAAAACCAGAAAACTTTCACCTGAATTGCTTGTTAAATGCTCTAATGTTTGAGTTGCTGAACTGGTGGGCTTTATACATTCCCAATTTATAGGCATTTCTAAGATGCTTCACTGATAAACTATCAAAACAAAGGGCATGTTTGGTATCTCAAATGAAGCTGCTGTCACAAAATGCATTAGGTCTCAGAGAGAGACAATTTAAGGTGCACATATATCTCAAAAAAATTCTAATCTAGAACAGCATTGCAATGGAGGAGGGCAAAGAGACACTATAGTTTACATGTGCTGGTGTCCAACTTTGTGCATTTTTATACATTTATGATGGCTTATGTAGAAAGATTTACATATTAAACCATTTTTCTCCACAATTCAAGTGTCAAATGCTTCAAATAAGACTTTAAATGTGACAGATCATCAGACTGAAATAAGGGACTACCACTGACAGAAAACAAACAAGTTGGGAAGATCGAAAACTAAATGTAATAAGCGCAGAAACCTACTCAACTGCAACTTTTAGATTCCCTCCAGTTGATTCTCCAGAAAACTCCAAGAAAGGCTGAGAAGAAAGTGTATATATTAGCAAGGGTGAGAAGTTTGTAAAAGGGACTGGATTATCTTAGTATAGAATCTAAGAGCTAAAATAACATCAGTACACTCATAGACATATTAAGAATTACGTAGATTGCAAGCGACAACCCTTGTCAGATATTCAATTATTTTACTTCGTGTTGTGGTTAAAGAAGAATTTTCACAAACAAAACTCAAGGATGATATTTCACACGGTGAAGGCAAATTCAAGCAGGAATAGCTGTGTTGTCAGTTCTAGTCACTTACATTCGATTTAAACTTATAATATTTCAAAAATTAATCTGAACAGAAAATCATATAGTTCAAGACATCCCCGTGAAACAGAATTTTGCTGACACTAATGACATGTGGAAGACAAGCATAACATGCCTCTGTAAAAGGTTTTCAGAAATTAATGAAACAGTCTGTATCTCCATATATTGTTGCCTAATTGCATGAATACTTTCTAGCCTTGCAGAAGTACTCCAAGCGAACATCTCAGAGACACCATTTACTATGGGAAACTTTGATGTCCAAATAGCAGAGAGAAGGTTACAGAAACATCTTTTTGACGATAGCAGTCCTATTATGCAATACTAGAAAGTAAATGAGATGATATGAACATACATTAGCTGTAAGAGCTGTACACCAGACAAATTAATGAAATTGTCGATAATGATTGTAACATGTAAAAATTGGAGTACAATGCTTTGTTTTAGATCTTAGAGGACAATTACATTAAACAGAAAATTTCTCCAAAATTGGAACCAGAAGACAATAAGCTCAAAAAAACAACCGGATACCAGAAGACACCTGAAAGCTTTGGGAAGAAATGTTGTTCCAAGGAGTCTGCGACATTTGCTTTCCATCGACAGTAAACCGGTAACCATGACCCTGATGATGATAACATGGATGTTAGCGGACATTGCCACCTCATAGACTTTTTGAATTAGAAATCATTTCGATTGCCTTAGCCTTCTCCCTGTTATTCAAACAGCCATAGAAGCACCTTTGGACCAAGATGGGGACCCTTTTGGGTATTGGGAATTGATTGCATCTTCCCATTAACTTTCAGTACTTGACAATTTTATCAGATACCCAATGCAAGTACACCTTTCTGCCTATGCATTTCACAGCCTCTTCAGCTTTAAGTTTCACACTGGACAATTTGAACATGCTTTTATCTGTGTTGCTAATCGAATTAATTAAAATACGATGACATACATAATTCATTCCCTCTCCGACATGCAGGAACCACTGTAATGGCCTAGACTCTTCTTTCAACTCTTGAACCATCATTATTTGCTTCTTGAAATCCAGGTTAAACATGTTTCTAATAGAACTAGAAAAGTTGCTAAGCATACTGGTTGTACTTCTCTAACTGAACTATTCAACAAAAAGTTTAACCGTAACTAGTACTTCAGATAAGGATCATACGAAGTCAACCCACCTTAGATTTGTAGGAAGAAGATACAAGCAATAAATCTGCATTTTATTTTGTAAAAAGACGAAGGAAACAAAAAACAAGATTATCAAAAACAAAGAAGTTCAGAACATACCTGATCAAAATTTGAGTAGAACGGAAGAGTTCGGGGGTAATTTTGTGAAATATCCCATGATTTTTCTACAAGTGCCCACCAACTGCATGTTAAAGCATTTAATAATGATATGGTTAACAGCAAGCATATACTACTTTTTGATAACCAAAACGGGCAAGTGTAATCAATTGCAGATATGATAATGCAACAGTATTTACAAAATCTGACAATATATTGATATTCAACAAGCTTTGAGACATACAATCAGGCTGTCCCATTTTATGTGACAAGTTTGATTGGAAACACAGACTAAGAAATCACTTTAAATTGCATATGATAGTGTAGTAATAGAAGAAAAACATTGAATTGAGCTGTTGAAACTTTTGTTCACCAGGGAAACATCCTTCATGGCAAGAAACTCTAAATTACTTGAATGTAACTTCTATATAGTAATATCATTTCGGAAGTGCGTAAAATTTTCTGAGACATTTAAATAAAATATGTCATATAGATTTAAATTAAGAGACTTTCATTTTCAGCTTGGTTGCTTAAAAATATTAAGAAATGGAGAGACTTCCATTTTTGCCTTGGCAATTTGAGTAATCTATTGGACCTCATCTTCCTTATTGCTGGCAGGGTGGTTTATCATTTGCCAAGGAAAGACCAAACGAAGAAAAGGATATTTGCTTTTTCAAATAACTAAAAAATCATGAGAATATCCAAGTGGTGCAGAGGGCAGTCACAACATGAAAAGAAATTGAACCATGGAAATCAGGATATGGAAATATTTTGTAAATCTTAAACAATAATCTGAAAAGTAATCTTTAGTGGAAATCTGTAAAGGCATTTTGTTAGAGTAAAGCATTTAAGAGATATTATGGAAGGCAGTGACGGACCAGTTCTGTGCAGTCTGAAAGTCAGGTAGTTGTTTTGTCTCATACACCCATCCAGGAGCAAATATGGCAGCTGACACATTATCCCTCTTAATAACATCAAGTGCCAAATTTGTCTGCATAAAAAAGATAGTATCAGATAATTTTACAAGTGGATAGTTCTTTTTAACAGGTGGCCTAAGAAAACAAAAGTGGAAACAAAGCTTATATAAAAGGTGAAACCAGTGATCTAGAGTGCGCTTTTAACAATGAAATGTGTTTTACAACCAACTGTCCAAACTAACTACTTGCTAAGAAAGACATTGATACTAAAACCTTACATCGGAGAATTAGCATCCTCCTTGCAGAACACTATTATATAAAGATCCCAAAATGGCTAAAAGAAGTTCTAAACAATCAGACAATGCAAGTGTCCTCTTACAAACTTGAAAGTGACACACATTGTTTAAGTCACTGAACTGGTTGAAATTGAAACTCACATATAAATGAAAATTTCACTTTGTCCATTATAGTAAGCATAAAACACACATTATATATACACAAATTTTTATGTGTGCATATAGGAACCACTTTCCTGTGAAAAATACGAAAGTGCAGAGACGATATAATAAAGGAGAAAAAGGAAACCTGAAGAAAAGGTCTCCCAACTTTAGGTAAGAATTCGAAGATGCTTTGAGAAATAGATTAAAATGTGATGAGAATCTTTAAAGAAAATTCACATGATAGACACTTCATCAGGTAATTTTTTGGAAGCTCATTAGAATCATAGAACATGGTGAGTCCAGTACTTGTGTTAGAATGATGAGTAAGACTGATGTAGTCAATTTTGAATAATGCTGTAATAAAGAAGGTTGATGATTATTTGTAACAGCTCTTAATTGCCTACTCACAGCATTATTATATCTGGTCCCAGTTTATAGTCTATGGTAAGAACCTAGCTAACTGAAAAAAAAAAGGCATAACTGTTACTCTCGAAGTAAAGGTAAAATATTGGTTACAGACATTTTTAGGTCGAATATCAGATGTTTTTTTAGTCTATTGATAAATAGGGTAACACGCCCATATCCTCTCTCCTTGAATAATCAAAGATACAAACAAGGAAGGACTTCTCACTAATAAACATTTGAACAAGATAACAATGTAAATTTTCAAATATTTCTGTCAACGTCATACAGTATAAAACACTAACTTACAAGATAATAACAGAACGATGATATGGATTATGTATTTAGCACTAATACATGAGCATAGAGGATGAGGTATGAATTTTTTTTATTTCCCATACTTGGTCTACAAACTCACCATCCATTGTCCACCACCATAAGTGTTTCTTCCAAAGACATCAATTCCCATGTAGACATCGAACTTCCTGTCACCAGCAACCTCAGCTGAATGCTTAGGATAATTCTCCTATAAGTACACAAGAAAACAGGCTTTAGCAAATATTATTATTAATCTGAAAGAAGAGAACTAGGGATAAACAGAAAATACCCGCCAAGTGTAGTTTACAAATATACCATCAGATATATCAAAAAAAGGCTTGTTTTTTTCATTTAGTTGATCTTGCCAGCTAAGGTTCCCATCAATTGTGACACTGTCATACCTGTAGCATCGCCATAAGAAAAGACAATTATGCTGTTTTTTCACTTTGAAGAGATGGTTTATTTCATGATATTACCATAGGACCAAAGATCCACAAGCAGAAAGAAAGAAAAACTATGCTTCTTTCAACTTTGAAGAGAGGTTTCCTTTCATGATATTACCATATGACCAAAGATCCAGGGACAAGGGAATGCATGGACTGAGTTAAGTGGCTGACAAATTCTTTCAGGTTAGGAATTTGCCCGACATCCAAGGAAACTTCCATATTGACCTGAAACCAAGATATTTGAAAAAGAAAAAAAGGATTCTGGTATAAGACATAGTTATGCAAAGAACTATGACAATGAATTTTTACCAGAAAGCAGTTACGACTGTATGACTAACCTTATTTCACGAACACCAATTACTATGGATTTTTACTTTGGAGATATTTGTCCTATTCTTCAATTTCCAAGTATGTTATTGACCAGAAAACTAATTTTTCTCCTCTGATATAGAGAAAAATTCTCTAGACTACTCTTCCAGAAAGGACAACAAAGAAGGAGAATATTTTTTTTATAAAAGAATCTCTTTTCAAGCTTAACAGGCATATCTAAAATTAAGGCAATCAGGAAATTTCATGCTATGAATGTAAAGATATGGCATCAAGTTTTGTGATTAGGAAATGTAAGAGAAGAAGAAAGGTGAAGGGCCTGAAGCACTATCAAACTTCAGAATCAATTGCTTACCAGCCATCCATCAAAGCCTAAAGCAGCAGCAAGCTCACTTAACCTCTCTGCATACATCTGAGTTGAGTTCTTTGATGACAGTAATTTGTTGGCAATACGTTTTCCTTCATCCCACTCCAAGATAAAAGTTCCCAATACCTTATAATAATAGGAGGAAGTGACCAAACAGGCAGAACCTTAGGTGTTTGAAGGGTAGATAAATAACTCTTAACATAAATGGAGAAATTAGTAATCCCAAATTAGTTGAAGTCGTGTACGAATAATTCTCTCTATTAAGGTTTTACTCAACATAATTGCAGAAGTAAAACACATATATTGACATATGGATGAGTAGCAAATTAAAAATAATACTCGTCTTGTTCAAAAGAAGTTGACCAAATTCAGTGTGAAACGAGAAAAAAACATAATTTGAATCAATATTGTTAACTGTAATACCTTCACTCCATGCTTGTGAGCAGTGTTAATCCAACAAGGAGGCGGTAGAGTAACCAATGAATGAGAAAAATACACGAATACATCAATTAAATACCAATGCCATATAGCATAAGCATCAGGATTATTCCCTCCTTGTATCCATTTATCGTCAAGGTATCCTCCAGCCATGTCGTGACACACCAGAAGCCTACGCCGTTTCGGTAGTTCATTGGCGGCGTAAGGCGGCAACTTCACAGAGGCCTTATTGAACGGAAAGTGAAAAGAATCGAAATAGGATCTCGACTCAAGTTCTTCCAGAGTTTTGAGCGGATATGATACCGGAATCGAAGGTTCCGACGGATGAAACGGCGGAGGATCATCGGAGGGATGAACTGAGTTTTGATTTGCGGCCATGGGATTAAATTTAGATAGCAGAGTGAAGAAGGAATTGAGAATAGACTTGAGAGAAGCTAGGATTTGAGGATGGTGAGATTTGAAGTAGGAGCGAAAGATGATTGTCATCGGAGAAATGGAGTGACGGACATTTAAGAATCCATGAAAGGGAATGGAGTGGACTAAGGAAAAACGTTGACGTGGGAATAAACGTTGCAATATTTGAATTTTTATTCTTCTTCCTTAATTTATACTCATCTGTTTCGCTATAAATAAATTTTATGATCCAAAACCAATCCTGTTTCGAAAGTTGATTTGATTAATTTTTTAAAGTAAATATTTAAAAATTATATAAAAAGTATATCATGACAATTAAAAGTAAACGAATGGAGTATTTTTTTCAAAATACAAACATGTATTAATTACTCCCTCCTATCTCTTATTAGTTCATCATCTTAATAAAAATAGTTGTCCATCTTACTAAATCAACAGAGTATTAATTAAAATTTTCTTATATTACAACTTTTGCAATTAATTCTTTTTGAAAGTGTTCACATTTATTTGTAAATTTTCCAAGAAGTTTTTTAAGAGGTGAATTAATAAAAGTATTTTTTTATTTATAATTTTTGTAAAAAGAAAAATGACCAATTAATATGTAATGCGGGGAGTAACTTTCTTTTTGATGAATTTTTCAATCATTTTACATTTTTTAAGATTCAATTATTTTTTACATTTTCTAGAATTATAGTATTAAAGAGAGTATTCTAGACATGAATTACATTAACTATAAGAAAATATTTTAATATTGCTAAATTATGTTTTAACTAACTAAGTGTGTCACACAAAAAAATTATTTATTTTAGGGAAAAGGCTCAAATATGTCATCGAACTTTCAGAAAAGGCTCATTTATGTCATCCGTTAAAAGTTTGGATCATATATGGCATTACCGTTTAAGAAAAAGCTCATTCATGCCATTATTTTTTAACAGAAAGGAATTGGTGAGTAAAGACAAGATCGGATCTTTAAAGCTGAAGTCTTTTTCTTCATCAAGAGTGAGAGATCCGTCTAAGAACAATAGAAGAGGGATATACCATCGAATCGGATCTTAGAGAAGTCTCGGTCTTCTTCCACACCTAGGACAGGGAAGAGGTTTAGAATTCTCATATATGAAGTTCGAACGAGAGCTTTGATGCTTTGCAAAATCATTTTTTACACGTGGCCAATTATAATTCGACCATGTCATTATTTTTTTTTATAATAAAAAATCAAAATTTTGAACAAAAATTGAATTAAAATAACCCACCCAAATTTTAAAACATCCCTATAACCCAATTCTTTTGTTCACTTTTAATCTAAAAAGCCCTAACATCCTTCTCGATCCTCTTTCAATCAAGTAAATTTCAATGCAATTTTATTGCTTATTTTTATTATTTCGGTACATTGTCAACGACGGAAAGTAATTCTCAATGTAATTTTGTTGTTTTGGTACTTTGTCAACCATTTTTTCCAGCATAGATGTGCCTTTAAAGCCAATTATTTGCCAACAAGTTTTTTGAAAGTTGACAAACTGCAAAGAACACAAATAACTTATCAATCAAAGCGGGCATATGACACAGCTGCACACTTGTAACATCTCTCAAATTGAAAGAACTAGAAAGAGTGATTTTTGAAAATAATAAAAATCTGGAAAATTGGTTAAGTTAAGTTTGAGTTTTGGTCAACTTTAAATGACCATAACTCTTAGCTTAAGAAGAGTTAGGTGTGTTTCCAAATATCATAGGAAAGCTATTGGAATAATCTTTCCAACGCCGCCGAGTTTGCACGATTCCGAGTTCGTATGAGTGAGTTATGCCCATTGAAAGTTGGATTGTTCAAATAATGAAAGTCCAATCCGGATTTTAGAAGGACATTATGATCTTTTCACCACCCAATTAATTAATTTCATTTTCGGTAATTAAGTTGGGTCTAAACTGATTTGATTCAGTTTACGCTTTTGGGAAACAAGTTAGGGTTTGGAGAGAAGAGGAAAGAAGAGGAGAAAAGAGGAGAAGGAGTAAGGAATCGTCAAGTTCTTGAAGCTAGGCTCGTGGATTTCGTCAAGGGGTGATCCCTACAAGGTATGTGAGTCTTTCATAGCGTTGGGTTCGTTCACCCATGCGCCAATCATGTTTATTTCAGCGAAGTTTGTTCTAGAAAGTTGAAAATTGATGAATCTTGAATGGTGTTCTTTAAATTGGCCTTCGTTCTTGAGTTAGGTTGAGATTGAGGAGTTCCTTGAGGTTAAAATATTGTTTCCTTGAGTTGTTTGAGTTAGATTCTTGTGTATACATACTGGGTATCTGAATCTAAAGGAAATTTGAGAAAAAGAACCGAGTTTAGGCAAATTGGGTTAGAAAACGAAGGAAGAAAAAGTCGGACAAGGAACAGATACCAGGTCCGCGTCGCGGACCTATTCCTTCAGTGTGAAAATTTTCTCTCCGCGTCGCGGAAAGGTCGTGGACTCCACTGTTTCAAAATTTATTTCGCAACCAAATAACTATATGCATCTCCGCATCACGGACTTGCTCCAGACAGTGATATCTTGATCTTTTCTCATGTCTAACTATCTTAAAACACTCCTAAATATCATGAGATCTTTCCTATCACAAATCACAATTCTTGAATCCATAATTCAATTCAAGGAAAGTTAAGAGTCAACTCAACAGAAGTTAAGAGTCAAGTCAAGAAGTTAAGAGTCAAATCAAGAGAAGTTCATAGAGTCTTCCAAAAGTCTTTTACAAATGTTTTAACTTTATTTTAAGACTTAAGTTTTGAGTTGAGTAAAGAGTAAATTTTGAAGTTCATTTCTTAAAAATGAGTATATCGGGACTATGTATTCCCAAAAAGTAAATGTTTTCACATTTAAACAAGAAAGGAAACTGAGATTTTCAAAAGAGCCTTTAAGCTAGTTTTCAGTAAAGAGTAAGAGTAAAGTTCATTCTTCAAAGATTATACGGGAACTAAGTATTCCCAAGAGTTAAAATGTTTTCACATTTGGGCAAGAAAGAAAATTGAAATTTCCAATAAAGCTTTTAAGCTAAGTTTTTAAGTAATTATCTCAAACCAAAGAATGAGTTTTGTTTTTACAAACATATGAGCTAAGTATATTTTGGGAGTAGTATTGAGCACCGATATGGGGACTAGTTTGAGTTCAGATAACTCACGTCCATAAACCATGTAGCTTTCATGGGTAGTGAAGGATCATACTTTTTAGATGACTCTTTAGTGCTTTTTAGCATAGACTAGTGGATCCACTTAGTTAAGCGTTCTATATGATGGCAAAGTATTAGACAGTTCTGACAACGTGGGCAAGACGTTGTATCACCACTTAGGCTTATAGTGGTGGTTGTCGGTTAGAGAAACTCCTACAGAAACTATATTACTTTATTGTATGAGTAAAGTTGAGTTTGTTATTGCATTTTCTTTAACGAACTAAGTTGTTTTCTATTGTTTTAAAGGCTTTCTATATATTGCATGTGTTTTATTGCTTTATATTGAGTTAAGTTATTCAGGAGTTGAGGAAAGCCAAGATAACTGTTTCTTTCAGATTCTTACCAAGCTTAAGTTATGTTTAGCATTCCAACTCTTATACTCGTACATTCAATGTACTGATACTAGTTGGCCTGCATCTTATTATGATGCAGACGCATGTAATTAGGATCAGCATCCAGCGCATTGTTAATCCAGTTTAGCACTCAGAGTCAGTTGATGAGCCTCCTAGCTTTCCGAAGGATCCTTTTTATTACTTTCAGTATTTTAGTTCATTAGGATGTCGTGGGTCTTGTACCGACGTCCATCTTAGTTGTTTAGAGGCTTCATAGACAGATTTGATGATGTTAGTTCATGAGTCTTTACTTTTCCTTTTCAGTTAAGTTGAGACTTTGGCAGTGAATGTTATTATAAACATTCTAAGTTATATTTTGAGCAGTTTAGTTTACTTGTTTTAAAAGTGTTTATCTTGACTAAAGTCTTCCGCTGAGTAAGTAAGTCAGGCCAAGGGTTCGTTTGGAGCCAGCAATGGTTCTCGAGTGCCGGCCACGTTCAGGGTGCAGGATCGGGGCGTGACAAACTTGGCTTTAGAGCATAGAGTTCAAGAGTCCTAGGGAGTCTATGAAGTCGTGTCTGTAGAGTCCTAATTATCGGTGTAAAGCATGCCACATCTATAATTAGGAGGCTGCAATATTTAGGAATTCCTTCACTTTTTTCATACTCACTTCGTGTGATAGAGTGTATCTTTATAAAAGTCTCTTTCTAACTGGTGCTTATGCGTAATCGATTTTGAGCTGACCTATGGTCGATAGTGCCTTAGTGAGGCATTTCTTTCCTCGTGAGCTAAGAGAAACAAAGAGATGGTTGCTGACATGAGGAGCAGGATGAGTTTATTCATAGTTGGGTTGACTCGTCTGTCAAGTAAGGAAAGTAAGGCAGCCATGCTAATAGGTTACATGGGCATATCACAACTGATGATCTATGTGCAACAAGTTGAGAAAGAACAACTGAAGGATAGAGAAGAGTTTGAGAATAAGAGGGCTAAGACATCAGGGAATGAATCCGGACATCAAAAGAGTAATGTGAACGGTCTTCTTTCCACCATAAGCAGAAAGGACCTGCTCCATCATCTGCTAGTGCACTTGCACCAAGGAACAAATGTGAGTACAATAGTTAGAATTCTCATAACTTCAGAGCTAGACCTGCGCATTCGCAAGGTAATAAGGCACAAGGGGGGTACTAAGACTTCTACATGTGCTAAGTGTGGTAGGAGCCACTCAGGGGTGTGTCGTGATGGCTCCACTAGTTGCTTCAAGTGTGGCCAGAACGGTCATTTTATGAGAAAGCGTCCTAAGAGCAGACAGAGTAATGGTAATGGGGGCAATAGAGCCCAGTCTTCTTCAGTTGCTCCACCAGATAGAGCTGCATCTAGATGAGCTACTTCAAGGGTAGGCAGAGAAGGAAACCGTCTTTATGCTATCGCTAATTGCCGAGAGCAAGAGGATTCGCCAGATGTTGTCACTGGTATGATCCAAGTCTTCAATTTTAATGTTCTTCCTAAGCAACTTCTTGAGCCCTTCAGTGTTTCTACACCTGATGGTGAGTCTATTCTAGCATAAAGAGTCTATCATGATTGTTCAGGTTCCGCCAATCACAAAAGTACCATAGCTGATTTAGTTGAGTTAGACAAGGTAGATTTTGATGTCATTCTAGGTATGGATTGGATTCATGCCTGTTATGCATCAATAGATTGTAGTACTCAAGTAGTCAAGTTCCAGTTTCCAGTGAACCAGTTATAGAATTGAAGAGCAGTTTAGCAGTGCCTAAGGGTCGTTTTATTTCGTACCTTAAGGCGAGAAAGTTAGTTTCCAAGGGGTGTGTCTATCACTTAGTCCGAGTTAATGACTCTAGTATTGAGATACCTCCTATTCAGTCAGTTTCAGTAGTAAAAGAATTTCCAGAAGTCTTTCCAGATGATCTACCCAGAGTCCCTCCTAAGAGATAAATAGACTTCGGCATAGACATTCTTCCAGATACTCGTTCTATTTCTTTTCCGCCATATAGAATAGCACCAGCAGAGTTGAAAGAGTTAAAAGAACAGTTGAAAGATCTCATTGATAAAGGTTTCATCCGACCAAGTGTCTCACATTGGGGCACTCTGGTTTTATTTGTGAGAAGAAAAATGGTTCCCTTTAGGATGTGTATAGATTACCGTCAGTTGAACAAAGTTACCATTAAGAATAAATATCCTCTTTTGAGAATTGATGATATTTTCTATTAGCTTCAGGGTGCTACTTGTTTCTCTAAGATAGACCTCAGATCTGGCTACCATCAGTTGAAAGTAAGGGAATGTGATATTCCCAAGACAACATTCAGGACCATTTATGGTCATTATGTGTTCTTAGTTATGTCCTTTGGTTTGACCAATGCGCCTGCAACATTCATGGACCTTATGAACAAAGTATTCAACCTTTATTTAGATATATTTGTTATCGTATTTATTGATGACATACTAATCTATTCAAGGAATGAAGAAGATCATGCTATTTATCTGAGAATAGTTCTCTAGACTTTAAAAGATAGAGAGTTGTATGCCAAGTTCTCTAAATGTGAGTTTTGGCCTGAGTTTGTGGCATTCTTAGGCCACATTGTGTCTGAAGAGGAAATTAGAGTTGATACTCAGAAGATAGAGGAAGTGCAAAATTGGCCTAGACCTACATCTCCAACTGATATTAGGAGTTTCTTGGGGTTGGCTGGATACTATAGAAGGGTCATCGAGGTATTTTCATCTATTTAATCTCCTTTGATCGAGTTGACTCAGAAAACAGTTAAGTTTCAATGGTCTGAAGCTTGTGAGAAAAGCTTTCAGAAATTGAAGAAGTGGTTGACTACTTCCCAGTGTTGACCTTACCAGAAGGTACATAAGGCTTTGTTGTATATTGTGATGCGTCTAGAGTTGGTTGGGTTGTATGTAGAATGGCAAAGTTATAGCTTATGCCTCCAGACAGTTGAAAGTTCATGAGAAGAATTATCTAACCTATGATCTAGAGTTGGCTACCATAGTATTTGCTTTGAAAATATGGCGTCATTATCTTTATGGTGTTCATGTAGATGTGTTCACCGATCACAAGAGTCTTCAGTATGTGTTTAGTCAGAAAGAGCTTAATCTCAGACAGAGAAGGTGGTTAGAGTTACTCAAAGATTATGACATGAGTATTCTTTATCACCTAGATAAGACTAATGTTGTTGCTGATGCCTTGAGTAGATTATCTATGGGTAGTACTGCCTATTGTGAGGAAGATAAGAAAGAGTTGGCAAAAAAAGTGCATAGACTTGTAAGGCTAGGAGTTCGACTAATGGATTCCACAGAAGGAGGAGTAGTGGTGATGAATGGGGCTGAATCATCATTAGTGTCAGAAGTAAAAGATAAGCAAGACCAAGATCCTTTATTGCTTGAATTAAAGGCAAGTGTTCATAAGCAAAAAGTGATGGCTTTTGAACAAGGGGGATATAGTGTTTTGAGGTATCAAGGTGGATTGTGTGATTGATTTCAAAGGTAATTGGGATGATCACCTATCTCTCATTTAGTTGCTTACAACAATAGTTACCAATCTAGCATCCAAATGGCTACTTATAAAGCTCTTTATGGGAAAAGATGCAGATCTCCTATTGGATGGTTTGAAGTTGGTGAAGCTGGGTTGATAGGACCTGATTTAAAGCTATGGAGAAGGTGGAAGTGATTCAAGAAAGGTAGGAAACAGTGCAGAGTTGTCAGAAATCCTACACTGATGTTAGGAGAAGGGAGTTAGAGTTTGAAGTAGATGATTGAGTTTACTTGAAAGTTTCACCCATGAAGGGTGTTATGAGATTTGGTAAGAAGGGGAAGCTTAGTCCTCGATATATTGGCCTTACAGAATATCTAAGAGGATTAGCAATGCAGCTTATTAGTTAGAGCTACCACAAGAATTTGCAGCAATCCATCCGGTGTTCCACATCTCCATGTTGGAAAAGTGTATGGGTGATCCTTCATTAATCATACCAACTGAAGATATTGGGATCAAGGATAGCTTGTCTTATGAGGAGATTCCTATTCAGATGTTAGATCGTCAAGTTCGCAAGTTAAGAACAAAAGAGGTAGCATCAGTTAAAGTTCTTTTAAGGAACCAGTTTGTTGAGGAAGCTACTTGGAAGCTGAGGAAGATATGAAGAAGAGATACCCACATCTTTTCGAATCCGGAGAAGTTTCAAACTAAGGTACTAATCCTTTTCATTGGCTTTTATTTATAAGATTAGCATGATGTAATTCCATTGCTTGTTGGGTGTTTGAGCTGCATGTTAAATGTTACACCCTTAGCCTACTAAGAGTAATCTCATTCGAGGACGAATGTTCCCAAGGGGGAGATGTTGTAACATCTCTCAAATTGAAAGAACTAGAAAGAGCAAGATTTAGAAAGAGTGATTTTTGGAAATAATAAAAATCTGGAAAATTGGTTAAGTTAAGTTTGAGTTTTGGTCAATTTCAAAAGACCATAACTCCTAGCTCAAGAGGATTTAGGTGTATTTCCAGATATCTTAGAAAAGATCTTGGAATAATCTTTCCAACGCCACCAAGTTTGCACGATTTCGAGTTCGTATGAGTGAGTTATGCCCATTGGAAGTTGGGGTGTTCAAATAAGGAAAGTCCAATCCGAATTTTAGAAGGACATTATGGTCTTTTCACCACCCAATTAATAATTTCATTTTTGGTAATTAAGCTACGGTCTAAACTGATTTGATTCAGTTTATGCTTTTGAGAAACAAGTTAGGATTTTGAGAGAAGAGGAAAAAAGAGGAGAAAAGAGGAGAAGGAGCAAGGAATCGTCAAGTTCTTGAAGCTAGGCTCGTGGATTTCGTCAAGGGGTGATCCCTACAAGGTATGCGAGTCTTTCATAGCGTTGGGTTCGTTCATCCATGCGCCAATCATGTTATTTCAGCGAAGTTTGTTCTAGAAAGTTGAAAGTTGATGAATCTTGAATGGTGTTCTTTAAATTGGCCTTCGTTCTTGAGTTAGGTTGAGATTGAGGAGCTCCTTGAGGTTAAAATGTTGTTTCCTTGAGTTGTTTTAGTTAGATTCTTGTGTATACATACTGGGTATCTGAATCTAAAAGGAATTTGAGAAACAGAATCGAGTTTAGGTGAATTGGGGCTAGAAAACAAAGAAAGAAAAAGTCGGACAAGGAACAGGTACCAGGTCCGCATTGCGGACCTGTTCCTTCAGTGTGAAAATTTTCTCTCCGCGTCGCGGACTTGCTTCCAGACAGTGATTTCTTGATGTTTTCTCATGTTTAATTATCTAAAAACACTCCTAAACATCATGAGATCTTTCCTATTACAAATCACAATCCTTGAATCCATAATTTAATTCAAGGAAAGTTAAGAGTCAAGTCAAGAGAAGTTAAGAGTCAAGTCAAGAAGTTAAGAGTTAAGTCAAGAGAAGTAAAAAGTCATGTCAAGAGAAGTTCATAGAGTCTTCCAAAAGTCCTTTACAGATGTTTTAACTTTGTTTTAAGACTTGAGTTTTGAGTTGAGTAAAGAGTAAAGTTTGAAGTTCATTTCTTCAAAAAGAGTAGATCGGGATTATGTATACCCAAAGAGTAAATGTTTTCACATTTAAACAAGAAAGGAAACTGAGATTTCCAAAAGAGTGATTGAGCTAGTTTTCAGTAAAGAGTAAGAGTAAAGTTCATTTTTCAAAGATAATACGGGAACTAAGCATTCCCAAGATTTAAACTATTTTCATATTTTAGCAAGAAAGGAAACTGAAATTTCCAAGAGAGCTTTTAAGCTAAGTTTTTGAGTAATTATCTCAAACCAAAGAAAGAGTTTTGTTTTTAAAAACATATGAGCTAAGTATATTTTGGGAGTAGTATTGAGCACCGATATGGGGACGAGTTTGAGTTCAGATAACTCACGTCTCCATAAACCATGTAGCCATCATGGGTATTAAAGGATCATACTTTTTAGATGACTCCTTAAGTGCTTTTTAGCATAGACTAGTCGATCCACTTAGTTAAGCGTTCTATATGATGGCAAAGTATAGGACAGTTCTGGCAGCGTGGGCAAGACTTTGTATCACCACTTAGGCTCATAGTAGTGGTTGTCGATTAGAGAAACTCCTACAGAAACTATATTACTTTATTATATGAGTAAAATTGAGTTTGGTATTGTATTTTCTTTAACGAACTAAATTGTTTTCTACTCTTTTAAAGGCTTTCTATATATTGCATGTGTTTTATTGCTTTATATTGAATTAAGTTATTCAGGAGTTGAGTAAAGCCAAGGTAAGTATTTCTTTCAGATTCTTATCAAGCTTAAGTTATATTTAGCATTCCAACTCGCATACTCGTACATTCAATGTACTGATGCCAGTTGGCCTGCATCTTATTATGATGCAAATACAGGTAATCAGGATCAGCATCCAGTGCATCGGTGATCCAATTGAGCACTCAGAGTAAGTTGGTGAGCCTCCTAGCTTTCCGGAGGATCCTTTTTATTGCTTTCAGTAATTTAGTTCATTAGGATATCGTGGGTCTTGTCCCGACATCCATCTCAGTTGTTTAGAGGCTTCATAGACAGATTTGGTGATGTTAGTTCATGAGTCTTTACTTTTCCTTTTCAGTTAAGTTGAGATTTGAGTTGCCACTTTGGCAGTGAATGTTATTATAATACATTCTAAGTTATATTTTGAGCAGTTCAATTTACTTGTTTTAAAAGTGTTTATCTCTGAGTAAAGTCTTCCGCTGAGTAAGTAAGTCATGCCAAGGATTCACTTGGGGCCAGCAATGGTTCTCGAGTGTCGGCCAGGTTTTGGGTGTAGGCTCGGGGTGTGACAACACTAGCATGGCAACATGCGAAAACAAACATGATGTTAATTCCTCGAGTCCAAATTTCTTAGACCAAATCGACAAAGCTTTTTTTTTTTTTAAACATAACAAACAGTGGCATTATTTGAGCGTTTCAAATAGAAATAGGACATTGTTGTACAACATCATATTCCAGTTTATTACATATTTGGTCAAGCAAATGTACAGTGAAGAAAACTGAAATTTGAACTTGACATGGAACCTCCGAAATTTCGTGAGCTACTCAGTCGAGAAGGATCTTAGGGCTTTTTGGATTGAAAAATTGAATGAAAGAATTGGGTTACTGATGGGTTATAGGGATTTTTTAAAATTTGGGTGGGTTATTTTAATTCAATTGTTATTGAGACTTTTGATTTTTTTTATAAAAAAATACTGACATGGCAGAATTATAATTGGTCACGTGTAAAAAATGGTTTTGCAAAACTACTGTTAAAAAGTAATGGCATGAATGAGCATTTTCTTAAACGGTAATGGCATAGATGAACCAAAATTTTAACGGATGACATAAATGAGCTTTTTCTGAAAGTTCGATGGCATAGTTGAGCCTTTTCCCTTTATTTTAAAATGGAGTAGGAAATATTTTACGACCATACTATTGACATGGTTCGATTTTTACCACCTATAGTACTTATTGATTGTTTTTAATTACATAATTTATAGCCAAAGAAATATCTATCAGTTATTTTAGACCACAAATTTTTTTAAAAAAAATTCTTAAATTTATGTCAAGTTAATCTAACTCATTTTAAAATGGAACGGAAAGAGTAAATTAGTTTCCAAAACTGAAATAGAATATCAAGTGGAAATTTAAAAATAAAAATTAATGATTTGTCATTTATGGACATTACATAGCATGTGGTTTGAGTCTAAAAAGTAGTGGGGTGATTGTGTTTCCAACAGAAAGCCGTATATGTCAGTTTATTAATGTACACTTTTCTTAGGAAATGTATCATTCACACATAGGACTGCGCAGCTTTTTTTATTTATTTTTTCCATTACCATGTAAAGTTTCGTATTCATATTAGAATTCGATTAAATTTGAATTTGCTCTAAAAATCTTACATTAATGGTAAGATGCTCTCTAACTAATGTGACTCCCTATCTAAGGGGCTCAAACCGATAACTCTAGTTAAAAATAAAAAAATACTTATCATTTCATTACAATCTTTGTTGGTGATTGCGGAGTTGCTATGCTTTACTTGGCAACTGTCTGACGTAAAGGCAACAAAGGACACAGGAAAGAGGAAGAAATTGATGAAATCATTCCTCCCATCTTTCTTTTCTTTATTTTGTGGAGCAAAGTACGGAACTCATTATCTTCCTTGCTTAGTGACCGAGCTTGTGGATCCTTCATCTTAAATTAAAGGGAAACTAAACAGATATGTTTTTGCAAATTTATATAATTTAGAACGAATATATTATTTATTACTCTTAATGGATTTATACTTATTGAATTAAACAAATCTTAAAGCTGATTTTTGTACTGCACAATCACACGCCAACGTCACCAATAACGCTGACCAAAACATGTTGCTCACACCAGATAGTAGAAATTCAGCCCAGTTCAAAAACTTGGTTTTAACATCAGAAACCCCTGCACACAAACCAAAAGTGCAAATCGATCATAAAATATATTGAAATCATCAAATCATTATTTTGGAGTCGTCTTGAACGAATGTTGACCAAGGTCAACTCCAAACTTAAAGGAACTCCATAATGCTTTGGGACCATTGCTATCCATCCAGCTAATAAGTCACAACCCTCTGGACTGGAATCTTCAAAACTCAAACTTGGAAAATCCAAAATGTTGACTTTGGTCAACCCTCTTAAGTTACAAACTTCCAAAACACACACAACCACCCAACCCCGAAAGTGGTGTGTCACCCATCTTCGCAAGTCACAAACGGCTAACCAAAGTCCAAAGCTATGAAGAGAGTCATAAAGGGGAAAGAAAAGAAAATGACAAAACAACCTTGAGGATTGTTAGTTTGTTACACTGACTTGGAGCTCCACATTTCGCTGATAATTTGCTAATTGGAGTGATTTGAATTTGAAAACTCATCTCCTAGTGAAATACTACGCGCCTTACACAAGTCCATGAACAAGTAGCTTTATGCCAGAGATCCTGATAACACATCAATTGGAATTTGGACTGCATTGAAACTTAGATGGTTCTGTATTTATGGAGTTTACTACATTTCAAGCACTTCCAATCAAATGTGAAAAATACTTTATTAGAATAGATGAAAGTACATGTAATTGATTTAGTTTATGCTACTCAGACGTTTTCATCAACACACGGAGATAAACACCTTATCAGTCTTTTCCAAAAAGCAACCTTGGCACAAAATTATATCACAACGACAAAGAAATATTACACATAAGAACAAGATATCCCGCTATTAATGGTTAATATCACAAAAAGAGGTGCTAAATGTTAGGGTTTTATCCTGATTTTCTTATCTTATTTGAAGTTTTTCAATTTATTTTTTCTTTAGAGGAAAAGTTTGGAGATCTATAAAGTGAATATTCCTATTCTCATAACAGAACACAAAAGTATCCACAATGTAGACATTTAGAGAGTTTTGTTTATGGAGATTTTCTCTTTACAATTTTATGTTTTTTATTAGTTTTTAATTATGTAGGTCAATTGATCATATCAAATAATAATATTATGGCTTTTAATATAGTTGTATGTGTTGTCTAATTTATCTGAATATGATTTGTAATTGTAAGCTTCCATATAACGCCCTAATCACCTTTATAACCCAACAATAAAAAGAATAAATAAAATCAAAAGGTAAGATAGCAGAAAATTTGGTTGTTCATCCATGAATCTGCTTGTTATCCAAAACTATTACTAGATCGACTTCAGCTTTGGAGTGATCCAGACATACTTATCTTTCTTTGCTAGGTAAATGGTATAACATCTGCAACCACCATATACAAATGTATTTGACCAACAGAATTTGTGCTTGCATGTAATCAAGTGTCAAAAAGCAAGTCTCCAGTCCCAGTCAATTTTGCAAACTCATTCTCATCGATAGCTCCCTTTTTTAGCATTTTGCAATAGGCGGTACTCCCTTGTAATCTTATCTTCATCTTTATCTTCAACTAACTGTGTAGCACGTCTCTGTTTGACAGTTTTCTTTCTCATGTCAGTTGCTGTAGAATTTGCTTCTTTTTTAAATCTCAGTGTCTTCTGTTCTTCTTCTTGTGCTATTGCTGCCTTCTTCACTTGCAAATTCTTCTTTCTTTGCTTCTCCCTGAACTTGTCCCTGAGTGGAAAAAGTAACGGCTAAATATCAAAGGCCAAGACACCAAACCAGATCTAACATTTAGTGATCAGTCTTTGAAGTCACAAGACGCATTGAAACTGCCTATCTGTATGACTCCAACATGATTATTTGCAGGCTGAACAATTAACAAACTTATGTGTATACTTGATCTCCTCCAGGTTGATATCTTCAACTTCAGTAAATCCTTTTGTAGAAAGAGAATGATGCTTCACATCAGGCATAGAAGTTCCTTCTGCAAAAGACCATATCCCATGCCCAACTTCCCAATATCAAGCTCCTTCCACCTGGAATAGAGGACCAAGCAGAAGACATGGAAATATAGCTATAACTTCATATTACATTATGCTGAAAATTTCAGATTTGTGTGGTTTTACTAAAACTCTCATATCTTGATGTAGGAATAATGAAATCACAAGTTGCTGGATTATTCTGAATCTAGACACAAAGGTATACAACATATCCTAAATTCAGAATTCAAAACCTTCGGGATTATTTCAAATAGGATTACGAAGTCAACTTTAGATTTCAGTGCACCAACCATTCCAGATTTGTGTGACACCAAAAAAATTGTATCTTAATGTAGAAGTATCGAAATTGCAATCGTTTGATTCTACAAAAAGTAGATACGAATGACCACAATATAACCAAAATTTAACTCCTTTAATATTGTTTTAAACAATTTTTTGAAGTTAACTATAAATTATGTCACACAGTTGATTTCAGATTTTTGTTGTCTCACAAAATATTTTATATCTCAATGTCAGAACGTCGTCACCAAAAAAGATTGTGATCGATTGAAACTACACTTCAAGGGCTTCATTCTCACCAATAAAATCTTGTCTCAAATTTAGCTTGTTAGTCTAGCATGACTTTCGAGTCTGAAACGTCTTGACAGGTAACAATTTCTCCTTGTATTTTCTTTATGCTGTCTTTTCTTTCTTTTTTCTTGTGTTATTTTTTTGTAGATCAATAGAAGAAATATTCATATTTTGTGGAGGCTACACAATGAAATTTTTTATTGAAACAGAAGAAATTGATTTTGAGGTGTGAAGGGATGGATACACATCCCCACCTTAAGGCAGGTAATCTTATGGCATAAAGAGGATGGATACGCATCTCTGCCTTAAGAAAGGTACTTGAGAGGCAATCTTTTGCCGTAAAGAGGATGGATACGCATCCCCACTTTAAGAAAGTTAATTTAGAGGTAATCTTTTGGCGTAAAAGGGATGGATACACATCCCCACCTTCAGAATGGTAATTTAGAGGTAATCTTTTGGCATAAAGAAGATGAATACACATCCCCGCCTTAAGAAATGTATTCTATAGGTAATATTTTGGCGTAAAGAGGATGGATACACATCCCCACCTTAAGAAAGGTAATCTGCGGGTAATCTTTGGGTGTAAGGAGGATGGATACGCATGCCCGCCTTAATAAAGGTAATCTAGAGGTAATCTTTTGGCGTAAAGAGGATGGATACGCATCCCCGCCTTAAGAAAGGTAATTTAGAGGTAATTTTATGGTGGAAAGGGATGGATACTCATGCTTACCCTAAGAAAATGCAATTTGAAGGTCAAGACATGAAAACTTCAACTTTCAGACTCAACCACTTTTGAAGAATTTGATTTGCAGATATGGTAGATCTAAAACTTCAACTTGAAGACTTCAACTCGCAGACTTGGAGGATCTGAAGATTTCAACTTGCATACTTGGAGGATTTGAAGACTTCAACTTGTATACTTGGAGGATTTAAAAACTTCAATTTAAAGACTTCAACTTGCAAACGTGAATAATTTGAAGACTTCAACTTGCATATTTGAAGAATTCGAAGGCTTCAAATTGTATTCTTGAAGAATTTGAAGACTTCCAACTTGCAGAATTGAAGAATTTGAATACTTCAATTTGAAAGACTTGAGGAATTTGAAAACATCAACTTGCTAACTTGGAGATTTTGGAGACCTTAATTTACAGACTTGAAGAATTTGAAGACTTTAACTTGAAAACTTCAAGAATTTGAAAACTTTATCTTGCAAACTTGGAGATTTTTGAATACTTCTAGTTTTGAAACAACTCATATTCATAGGGGTTTGCCCCCAATCGAGTCACCATCATTTTGTGCAAGTCTGAAGTTTGATGAAAGATTACTCATAGCTTTAACTTTCATGTGACAAATCAAGTGGGAACATGTGATTTTTTGACACTCATGCAACTGAACTTATAATATGATATTAAGCGTCTATGTACCTCAGTAGAGAGGATCATGTCACAATGCAATTTTGGGGTAGTTTTTTTATGTGTCGTACACAGTTTATACTCTTACGGGCCAAGAGTGGCATGCCGTTTAGGCTCATACCTTAAGGAGAATTTTAACTTGAAGGTTTAGCTCAAAATGGAAGAGCTTTCCAACTTAGAGATTTAGCTCAAATTTAAGAGTTTTGTGACATACAGCTTGAGCTTGTGTTTCAAGGAGCATTTCAGCTTGAAGATTTAGCTCAAATTTGAAGATCTTTGTGACATACAACGTAAGCTCGTGTTTCGAGGAGCATTTCAACTTAAAGTTTTACTCAAATTTGAAGAGCTTTATGATATGATGGTTTAGCTTGAATTCAAAAAGCTTTCCAACTTAGAGATTTAGCTCAAATTTGAAGATGTTTCAAACTTAGAGATTTAACTCAAATTTGAAGATTTTTGTGATTTACAGTTTAGGCTCATGCATCTAGGAGTATTGTAACTTACAATTTAGACTCATGCATTAAGGAGTGTTATAACTTGTAATTTTAGACTCATGCGTTAAGGAACATCATAACTTGTTATTTAGGCTCATGCGATTAGGAGCAGTGTAACTTGTAGTTTGAAGAACTTTGATGAGCTTTGTAACTTAGAGATTTAGTTCAAATTTGAAGAACTTTCAAACAATTAGAGATTTAGCTCAAATTTGAAAATCTTTCAAACTTAGAAATTTAGCTCAAATTTGAAAAGCTTTGTGATATACAGTTTAGGCTCGTGCGTCTAGAAGCATTATAACTTAAAGTTTAGGCTTCATGCGATGAGAAGCATTGTAACTTGTAGTTTAGGCTGCATGAGATGAAGAGAATTGTTACTTGCAGTTTAAGCCCATGTGTTAAGGAGCGTCTAGATATACATTGACTCTTCAAAGTCATCTTTGGATACAAACTTTTCCCCACTTTGGAGTTCTTCTTTATCTTCGTCTTCATGAGGCCCATAGCCGGAGATAATTGATCCTCTCTTAAAAATTCACGCTTAATTCCATGTCATGCACACGAATTGCTAACTCTTCAAATGTATTGGGCTTTAATCCTTGCAAGATATAGTGAAGACCACAATTCATGCCTTGGAAACACGTTTCAATGCTAGAAGTTTGACTAAGGCGAACTTTGCAGTTGAGGCTCAAACTTCTCGCCAGCAATTGATAAAGTCAACAACTAGCTTATATTCACCTTGACGAGCCTTTGTAAGTTCAATCATACTAACAACATATATTGTGCTATAGAAATGATGAAGGAACACGTGCTCTAACTGCTCCCAACAATCTTAAAACTAGGTTCGAGATCTATGTACCAATCAAAGGCATTTTCCTTGAGAGATCGAACAAACTCTTTAACGAGATAATTACCATACATCCCAACATCATTGAAAGTCTCGATAAAGTGCGCTATATTGTCACGACCCAGGGGTACCCCCTAGACGTAACATGGCATACTTGACCCCGAAGGGGTCTCATATAATCCCTTAGCATCATAACATAGGTAATAGAAATGAAAATATGGAACAATTTAAAACTTTTACAACCAATGTCATATTTCATAAAAGCAAGCGCAAGTCTTTACTAAAACCTTTGTCTCAAACCATCTATTAAACTCTTGAATAAAAGTCTTTGGGACACAGCCCATACAAAGTCTAAAAACATAAAGAAATGGCATAAAGGGAATAAGGGTTTGTCCTCGAAGCTATGAGGACTCACCAATTCTTCAACTCTTCTTGATCCTTGGAAACCTAGACTTCAAAGCAACTTAATCTCCTCAACCCTATATTTGATTAGAATGTAGGCAATATGTGTTAGTACAAAATGTACCAAGTATAAAAGCTAGCACAACATCATAAGAGCATCCCAAATGGTTAATCAACATAAGGCATAAGCATAAGAGAGAATAACATATTCATAACATAATCATCATAGTCATAGCATAATCTCCATAATCATAACATAATCATCATAGTCATAGCGTGGTCTCCAACATAAGATTCATATAAACATAAGTCAACATAAGACATAGTCATACTCATATAAGCATAATAGACTCTTAGTCCTCTTTACCATAATAGCACCATTCTCAAGTAACCTCAAAAGCATACATATGCAAAGCAAGAATAGCATCCCATAATACCACCCAAGCCAAGTATCCCTTTTTGGTCATCTTAATCATAGTTTATATGCATGGTCAACTCATAAGCTCTTCTTACCATAAGGGAACCATAATTCCTAAGTAACCTCAAGACACACTTGTGCAATGCATGAAAGGCATCCTATACTACCCTTCACCCTAAGCATAGCCTTGAAGTCATCTATCAAACATACATAAGGTAAGTTAGGTGAGTATATGCCTTTCACCACAATCCAACCTATTAGACTTCTATTCTCTTGTAGACTTTACTCTCAAAGCCTTAGCATTAATAGTTAATCACCTTAGCTTCACCCTAAAGCCCTAGCTATCATGATCACAACCTTACTCTCAAGGTTTCTTTCTTAATCTCTTCTTTATACCTAGATTTCAAGGTATTTTGATCACATCTTTCATTACTAGGTGATTCTAGTATTAATTGATCATAAAGGTTCAATTCTAACTTTACAAGTCAAGATCAATCATATACAATATAGTCTAGTTCAATTCATGATTATATGATCCTAACTTTGATTACTACACATAACATTAAATTAGGAAGATCAACTATGAACCTTCAATTTTGCCTCTAATGACATAAACCCACAAAGATCACATTCATCATTTTAGATTAGGGTTTACCATATAAATCACATGAAATCATCATAATATCATTAAACAAAGCTAAATCAATCATAATTGGGTGATATCCGCTAGATTGGAATCACATCCAAACCCTATCCACAATGCAATCACAACCCTAGCTAGAATTGGGTTTTTGATTTCACAAGTGGGGAAACTATGGGGACTCTACGGGTGGAAGAACCATAGATGATTAAGCTTAATATACCTTCAATCAAAGCCCTAAACAAAGCTTTAATCAATGTAGAAAACTCGACCTAGGTGCTGCCCTCCTCTCTTCTCTTCTTCTTCTTCTTCTTAGCTTCTAGAGAGAGAATTTCTTGAGAGTAATTTGGAGTCTTGGACGAATGAGTTAAAGTGATTAGTTTAGGGGTGTATTATACTTATATAGGTGGCTAATTAACTAACTAACCGACCTCCTTTAACCCCTAATTAATTAACTAATCAATTCCCAAACCCCCAACTTAAAACTAAAAGTCACAAAATTGTGTTGACCTACGCCCACCCATCCACAGACCATGGATGGGTCTAATGTCCGTCATTTGTTCTCGTGGTTGGGGTCTACACCTTAGAAGTTGCAGGCCAGTGCAGGCCTTGACCTACGCCCATGACCTATGGGGCGTGGTTTGATCTACTGGCCGTAGATGGCCCTCTGCAGGTCACCAAATTTTCCAGATTTTTGGGACTGTTTTGGGGTCCTCCTCAAGGACCCCTTGAGTAGTCCTTGGGGAGTCGTACCTGGACATTTAACCCCTAAAACCCTTGTTCTAAGTACGGGAACCATTTTTACAAGTTTTAACCCTCATACGACACTCCAAAACTCTTACCAAAGGCTCTAGAGCTCACTAGTTCAACTCACTAAATTACGGGGTGTTACATTATCCCCCACTTGGGAACATTCGTCCTCGAATGACACTTTAAACACTTCTTAAAGTCAAAAATCTAACTTAGCAGCCCATTATGCATGCACTACATCTAAATGCACACAACCAACCAAGAGAACTTCAATTCAAAGCCAAACTCATTCAATGCAACTCAAGGGAATGAGAATTATTTCTACCAACCCAAAAATGCATCAAAATCTATATCTGCTCTTTTTAAAAGGGAACTAACATCTCCTAACTAAAACATGCTCAACACATACACATGGAGCCTAAATGCAAAGCTCATCTCATAAAGCATTTATTCAAGGAGGAATCTTTCAACTCCAAAACTAAGGCATGCTCGTATAATCATTCTCATGAAGTCTATATGCAAATCTTATTCAAATGCATTACAACATGAGGAAAACAATGCATAAAAGTCATTTCTATTAAGACCTAAGCATTTCATGAACATGCATCACATAAGAAGATCATGGAAACATACAATTCACACATGACCTCACATAAAACCAAACCAAGAGGAACCTATCATCTCAAGCTTGAATAGGACTAAAAGGAAAGGATGAGGAGATTGGGACATATCATTGGCCCTTGGCCTCCCAAGTAGCACTCTTAACCAAATTCCTTACTAAAGAAAACTCCACACTACTTCATGGAACAACTTCTTTGTTCTTCTATTTCTTAACTTGCCTGTCTAAGACCTCTACCGGTACTTCTAAATTAGAGAGGTTCTCACTAAGCAACTATAGCTCACAAGAAACCTTACTAACACCACTCAAGATCTCACATGAGCCTAACAAACCGGGACTAAACTTCTCATACTCACTACACCTCTCAAGGTGAAAATTTCTAGCAACCCTAATTCATGAACATCAAGGATACTCAACGACCTTGCTATCTAAGCATATTAACCCCCCCCCCCTGGGAGCAAGCCTAAACAAACTCTTTTAAGCATCAATTCTTTCATTTCTAAGGTCGGAGCAAGTCATCACTTAGATTTTACATCATCACACAAAATGATTCTAAACCATGGTGAATTACACTTCTACCCTTCTAAGAGGAATCCATTCACTCAACCCATCTAGGTATTACTTAAACACCCTATTCCACCAATCTATCAACATACCTCAAAACTCATCATGACTAAGGTGGGTTCTACCAACAACTAAACATAGCCTCGCAATCACCTTGCTAGGTAGGAACACTATCTCCCCCTTGGGAGTAAGCCTACACAAATTATTTTAAAAATCTTTCATAATATAAAGGAAACAATGAAGCATCATTCATACTAAAATCAACATCAAAGTCTATCATCTCAAATCTACCAAGTCACATAGCCATAATTGGCATCTCAACCAACCTTTCTCCCTCACTCCTTGTAGCATAAACCCTTCTAATAGTCACATCCTAAAGACCATCGGATAAGGGATAAGAGAGAGAGAGAGCTTATAGATCTATGGCACGACTTGGAAAATGAAGAAGTGAAGTTTCCTAAGCATCCAATAGCCTCCTATTCATAAAAGTGGCGCGCGTCACATTTATGAACAAGACTCTACTAGACGTGGTTTGAGACAATCCTAGAACCATCTAAACTTTTGCTCTGATTACCAAGTTTGTCACGACCCAGGGGTACCCCCTAGACATAACATGGCATACTTGACCCCGAAGGGGTCTCATATAGGCCCTTAGCATCATAACATAGATAATAGAAATGAAAATATGGAACAATTTAAAACTTTTACAACCAATGTCATATTTCATAAAAGCAAGCGCAAGTCTTTACTAAAACCTTTGTCTCAAACCATCTATTAAACTCTTAAATAAAAGTCTTGGGACGCAGCCCATACAAAGTCTAAAAACATAAAGAAATGACATAAAGGGAATAAGGGTTTGTCCTCGAAGCTATGAGGACTCACCAATTCTTCAACTCTTCTTGATCCTTGGAAACCTAGCCTTCAAAGCAACTCAATCTCCTCAACCCTATATTTGATTAGAATGTAGGCAATATGTGTTAGTACAAAATGTACCAAGTATAAAAGCTAGCACAACATCATAAGAGCATCTCAAATGGTTAACCAACATACGACATAAGCATAAGAGATAATAACATATTCATAACATAATCATCATAGTCATAGCATCATCTCCATAATCATAACATAATCATCATAGTCATAACATGGTCTCCAACATAAGCTTCATATAAACATAAGTCAACATAAGACATAGCCATACTCATATAAGCATAATAGACTCTTAGTCCTCTTTACCATAATAGCACCATTCTTAAGTAACCTCAAAAGCATACATGTGCAAAGCAAGAATAGCATCCCATAATACCACCCAAGCCAAGTATCCCTTTTTGGTCATCTTAATCATAGTCTATATGCATGGTCAACTCATAAGCTCTTTTTACCATAAGGGAACCATATTCTTAAGTAACCTCAAGACACACTTGTGCAATGCATGAAAGGCATCCTATACTATCCTTCACCCTAAACATAGCCTTGAAGTCATCTTAGTCATACTCATCCTCATTTGGTCTCATTATTAGTTTAACTCTCATAACTAAGGGAATCTCTCACCTTTAGTCTACTATAACTGGGAAGGGCAACTATAGCACAATCCTATCTTACAACTTCTCTTTAGTAACCCTAAGTCATACTTGTGCAATGCATGAATAGCATCCCATAATACTACTCATGCTAAGTACTACCTTTTGGTCCTCATACTAACACTTCTTGGTTTGGAACCTAGTTCATCTCGTTAACTTTAGAACACTATGAGGTATTTTCTTAAGCACATCTTAGTTCATTATTAGGTTGAACCCTATGAGATACTTCCTTTAGTATGTCTAAGTTCACTATTAGCATGGATAATATGAGATACTTACTTAAGTATGTCTAGAGCCCTTTCTACTTTGAACACTATGAGATACTCTCTTTAGTATGTCTAAGTTCCTTCTTCACATGGACCCTATGAGATACTACCTTAAGCATGTCTAAGTCCACATATACACTTGAACACTATGAGGTACTTCATTAAGTAAGTCTTAGTTCAATTATGCTTTAGAACACTATGAGATGCTTCTTTAAGCATGTCTTAGTTCATAGGATATGGAGATTGCTACTAGGAACCTTGACTCAACTATGTGAAAGCTCTCATCTCATGAGACCTAACTTTGGGAAAACCCACACTCTACTACGTAAGAGTTCCCCTTTTAACTTGGATAATCCTCACATCAACTAGGTGTGTTTCTCCTTTCTACTTAGAGCCCGGACCCTCTTTTGTGTGACACTCTTTCTCTCATATTCAATATCCACTTGGGGCCAAGCATACACCCAAAGATTTACTTGTTAAGCCTCACTTAACACTCATAACTCATGGAAGGATGTCCTTGACAACCAATCCATGTTCAAGTGATTTTACCACTTCCATCTATCAATCATACACAAGGTAAGTTAGGTGAGTATAGGCCTTTAACCACAATCCAACCTATTAGACTTCTATTCTCTTTTGGACTTTACTCTCAAAGCCTTAGAATTAATAGTTAACCACCTTAGCTTCACCCTAAAGCCCTATCTATCATGATCACAACCTTACTCTCAAGGTTTCTTTCTTAATATCTTCTTTATACCTAGATTTCAAAGTATTTTGATCACATCTTTCATTACTAGGTGATTCTAGTATTAATTGATCATAAAGGTTCAATTCTAACTTTACAAGTCAAGATCAATCACATACAATAGAGTCTAGTTCAATTCATGATTATATGATCCTAATTTTGATCAATTATTACACATAACATTGAATTAGGAAGATCAACTATGAACCTTCAACTTTGCCTCTAATGGTATAAACCCACAAAGATCACATTCATCAATTTAGATTAGGTTTTACCATAGAAATCATATGAAATCATCATAATATCATTAAACAAAGCTAAATCAATCATAATTGGGTGATATCCACTAGATTGGAATCACACCCAAACCCTACCCACAATGCAAGCACAACCCTAGCTAGAATTGGGTTTTTGATTTCACAAGTGGGGAAACTATAGGTGGAAGAACCCATAGATGATTAATCTTAACATACCTTCAATAAAAGCCCCAAAAAAAGCTTGAATCAATGGAGAAAACTCGACTAGGTGCTGCCCTCCTCTCTTCTCTTCTTCTTCTTCTTCTTCTTAGCTTCTAGAGAGAGAATTTCTTGAGAGTAATTTGGGGTCTTGGATGAATGAGTTAAAGTGATTAGTTTAGGGGTGTATTATACTTATATAGGTGGCTAATTAAATAACTAACTGACCTCCTTTAACCCCTAATTAATTAACTAATCAATTCCCAAACCCCCAACTTAAAACTAAAAGTCACAAAACTGTGTTGACCTACGCCCACCCATCCACGGACCGTGGATGGGTCTAATATCCGTCATTTGGTCTCGTGGTTGGGGTCTGCAGCTTAGAAGTTGCAGGCCAGTGCAGGCGTTGACCTACAGGCGTGGTTTGATCTTCTGGCCGTAGATGGCCCTCCGTAGGTCACCAAATTTTCCAGATTTTTGGGACTGTTTTGGGGTCCTCCTCAGGACCCCTTGGGTGGTCCTTGGGGAGTCGTACCGGGACATTTAACCCCTAAAATCCTTGTTCTAAGTACGGGAACCATTTTTACCAGTTTTAACCCTCATACGACACTCCAAAACTCTTACCAAAGGCTCTAGAACTCACTAGTTCAACTAACTAAATTACGGGGTGTTACATATATGTTGTTTGAGATTTCCTTTGCTATCAAATTGTTGGAGCTTAGGAGGTTGATAACCCTTAGACATTTTCAAGTTATCAATCCTTTGTGTAAACGGCTTTACATATGTGGAAGAAAATTTGGATGAAGACTTATATTTCTCTTCGATAGCCGTTAGGATAAACTCCTTCAATTGATCAATGTGAATCCAACCTTCAGTGGAGAGATGAATCTATTTGATCTTTGTTTGCTTTATGCAAGATTCTCCTTTGTGTTGAATTTTAAGAAGCTTCAAAGGTTCTTGCCTTGATCTTCTCTCAATCATGTTATCCATCTTATTTGTTAGCTTGAAAAGTTCAGCATCTTGTTCGTGCACGCACTCTGTCAAGCCTTCAATTTCTTTAGTCAAGCTTGCTATTTGTTCTTCTATAGTGGAAGAGATACTTGAAAAGTTGAGATGAGAAGGTAGAGATTGTCCCATTGGGTGTGCCAGAATTTGTAGACAAGAAAATTCGCACTGAGAAAATAATAATAAAAAACAGGAAAGTATCACAACAATCGTATTTATTGATTTTGAATATGAGTGTTACAATCTCTATGATTCATCTTATTCATATTTTCTGATATAAATTCAAGGGGTCTTGAGCTTGATCTTGAATTTTTTTCTTGGACTTGGTCTTGGATTCAAGGGCCTTTGAAGTTTGTTCTTTAATCTTTGATGAATTTGAACTTGAACTTGATCTTGACTTTATACTTGAATTCAAGGGCTTCGAGCTTGATCTTGATTTATAAATTTGATGAACTTGATATGGAATTGAACTTGATGATCTTGATCTTGAACTCGATCTTGGATTCAAGGGCTTTGAAGCTTGTTCTTGAATCTTTGTTGAACTTGAACTTGAATTTTATTTTTACCTTGACTTTTACTTGAATTTAAGGGATTTAGAGCTTGTTCTTGAACCTGATGGTCTTGATCTTGATCGTTCTTGAACTTGAATGCTTGAATTCTTGAACTTGTAGCTTTTAGAGAAATCTGCGATTTTTCATCCACGAGCTCTCTCTAGCTTCTTGTTAGAATTCTTGGTCTTTTTTCTAAATTATGATGACCCCTATTTATAGTTTTAGCATAGATGAGTTGTGATAGGAATTGGATTCCCTTCGGCCAATCATATTTAAATGACATGGCATATGAGCTTTATGAAGCGGGCTTGTCATTTTGACACATGTCATGATCCTATTGGCTTCTTTGTTTGACTTGACATGCCACGTCATTTGCCACGTGACATCAAATTGGGCCTCTAGGATGAGATGACATTGGCTTGGTAAACTGGGCTCATATATTGTAGCTCAAATCAATTAATTTGGATTTTAATTAAATTAATATTTATTGAGCTTAGATAATTAACTCAATTATATAAATCTATAGTATTTATTTGGACCAACATATTCATGAATTTAATATAATTCGAATCATTTTATAGATTTATATTTAATAAGTTTTAAATGATTACACCACCATTAAAAAAACACTCATTGAAATTTTTCTTTACAAAATGTATATCATCACTTTCTTCTTTCTTCTTAGCCTAATAAATAGTTCAAGAATCCATCAAAAAACAAATCCGCTCCCCTGTAAATAATAAATTCTTTCATGGAAGATTCTCGTGAATATTTCAATTTTTAAGATTTTGAAATGGTTCTATTCCTAAATTTCTAAAACAATGTCCATCATTTTCATCATTTTGCTACAACTACTTTACGGATGTTTTTTAAGTTTGAGAAATGATAGTTGAAAAATGAGAAAGAAGAAGAAAAAAGTAATTAAAAATTAGCTAAATAAGTATTTCATACACGGTCAACGAGTGTAATACTAAGCAAAAAATGTCAAACCAACACAAGGTGTTTAGGATGAATAAACCCTAATTAAGGTGTAACCTATTTAAGTGATCGTTGGCGCCAATTTTACATGACCAGTGATAGGTTTTGTGTTTTTCATTTAGCATCATTGTATTAGAACCATGGGGAAGGTGTGGTAGGATAATTAGGATCACTTGATCACCATTAATTAAACTTGAATGGTTGAAAGGAGGAATCTTTCGATAAAATGTGTTTTATCCTGTCATGAGCCTTCCTGGTACTAATTCAAATTAGTTGTCTATTGAGTCTCATAAAAGGAAATCACCTATATAAACAAAATAAGATCAATATTTACAAAATGCATTACCAAACATAGCAGTATAAAATATATATGAAATATCGCTCATGATTTGAAATTTTCACTTAAAATTTAGTGTATGAAAATTGTATAAATCGATATGAAATATGTATAACTGTATAAATTTTGTATAAAATTCATGTTAAATTTTAAGGGGAAAAAAATCAAATTTAGTGTATAAAAATGGTATAATTTCATCAAATTTAGTGTATAAAAATGGTATAATATCGTACTTTTTACCCCTTAAGAGCTCCTCACTTTTTTTTCCTCCCTTAGTGACTCGAATCTACAACCTTAAAATTGAAGGTAGATGATATTGATCATAAAATCGGTATAATATATACATATAGTTGTATAAATTTTGTATAAAATTCATATTGGTTTCTGAAAATTTAATACTTACTATAACAACATTGTATACAAATTTAATATATACTACTACATACAAAGCTTAAAATACTATTTTCACCCAACTAAACATATTATTCTACAACTTTTATACCGTTCTGATAAAATTTGACTGTAATTTCAAATTTCAACAAATTAAGACCGAAAGTTGGTCCAAAACTAATTCAAATCTTACCTAATTATAGCCCAAAGTTTAGACTTAAGCCCCCCCCCCCCCCCCCCCTCAAAATTCCAATTCTTAAAAAATATGACCCACTCAAAATGAAGTATGTTTGTGATAAATCTATTTTTAAAATTTGAGTTTCGAACTTTTTTAGGGACCAGTAATGAAGTTTTGATATTTGGGATGTTGTTATCGTCGTAGTTGAGATTGTAGATGGTTGCACACATCTCAAGTAAACTTTGCTCATTTTAAACCTTGTAGTAGGACTTCATTGTGTTGTTTTGACAATTAACAAAAATCTCAAGGAGACTATAATACACTCGATGATAACGTAAAAAACACCTAATTAAATAATTGCATGTGACATTATAAGTAGAAAAAAAAACTATATTAACATCTATTTGATAAACAAAATAAAATAAATGTTTTTTTCAAAGAAAATTAGTTTACACTCCCCCCTCCCTTCCCCCCTCTCGTGTCATCTTCTCCACCACACCCGAAAATCTCTTTTGCAGAAATAACCCTCATACCCCTCGGCCCTCACCACATTGTCCCATATACCTCTAAACTCTCTCTATCTCTTATAGAAAAATTCATTTGACAAAAAATACAAATCTTTAACATAAAAAATACACAAATTAATAAAATCAAAGAATTGGTGTTTTCATTTAATAATAATAAAAAATAAATTGAGTTAAAAAAATAAATTTATTAACCGTATCTAAGTGTGGATTCACCGTCTTTCTTTTCGTTTACATTTTTCTCAATCCCATTTTAAATGTGTAGTTATATTTCTTATTGTTGTTTTGTGGGACGGGGGGAGAGGGGAGAATATAAATATGGGTGTTGATATCTATTTATTCCAGCGAAAAAGGTGGAGAGCAGTGATGGTACGCAGCTTTGGAAAAACAATACAATGAAGAAGAAGATCAATTTATTTATTTAAAAAAAAAAAAATTGGCTTGAGAACAAATATGGTTTGGTATTCACCTTACGACGGCTGACCTAGGGTTTAAAGGGTTTTAAGCCAGCAACTGCGCAACTCTCATGGTTGCTACGACCACTAGACAACCTCCTTTCAAGGCAGTCCAGCCCGCCCTACCACCCCAAACGCCACCCTTTTCAATTCCAATACTATAAATCCTAAACAATCTACCCTAATTAACTAAAAAACAATCGCAAAATCAATCGAAATAATTCATGGAGAACTTACTATCACGTTTTCAATGGAGGAAAGACAAGACTTTATGATTGAAGAGGGATTGCATCAAGCAGTGGTGTTTAAATTATCCTATGGTGCGCCAGATTTGAAGGTATTAAGGTCAATTTTATCGAAACATCTTGGTACCAAGGGAAATTGTTTGATTGGCTTACTTGCTAAAGACAAATTTTGTTGAGATTTGATCAATATAAAGATTATGTACTAGCTTTATCTCCCTCAGTTAATTATCTTCTCTACAATGGAGAGGAGCACCAATGCAGGGTTTTTCCATGGTCCATTAGATATAACCTAAGGAGGAAACGACGTTAGTTGTGGTTTGGATTTCTTTACCAAACTTATCTCTAGATTTATTTGCAAAGAAGTCTCTGTTGTCTATAGCATCGGCAGTTGGGAAACCAATAGCTATAGATAAAGCTACTCAAATCAAGTCAAGACCTAGCACAACTAGGGTCAAGGTTATACTTGATCTAATGGAAAAGCTTCCAAATCGTATAAGATTGCAGTTTGTGGATGGAAAATCTGGTAAGTTGATCGAGGTTTTTCAGGAGATTGTATATGATAATCTACCTTTGTATTGCAATTATTGTAAGCACCAAGGTCATGATGAAGATAGTTGTCGGTTGATCTAAAAAAGAAATCAAAATAACAAACAAATTGATGATACCATTGAAGTTGCTACAAAAGGTGCTATCGATAGTGAAAAGTATCAAGGTGATGCGAGAGAAATACTAAATGAAAAAAGAAAGGTTGTAGATGTCAATCAAAGTAAAGCTACTTCGTTAGATCGGCAGTTGGTTGCTGTCCCTTCTGAGCAAAATCGTGCACACTCAATGGATGTTGTTACAAGTAATATTGGTGTTCAAACAACTACCAAAAACAAAGGGGGAACGCCAAGAGTTGGGGTTGATGCGCCCCGAGTTGGTTCAGGACAAAAAATAATGGATTCAGGACACAAACTAATGGATACATATGATGTTGAAGATGCTGAAAATTCTGGGCAGCATGTTTTGCAAGTTGCAACCAAGAATGCAACTAAAAATTGGACACTGGTTGCACACAAAAAATTAAACTAGTAATCGGAGCCTTTCCCCGACTAGTCAAAATAATTCTCCATGTAGTGAAAAGGGTGCGACTGGAAATTTTTATGACAATGAGAAGAGGCAAGATATTAGTAATGCCTCAAGAGACCTAGTATGTTCGAATAGCTTTGATGCTTTATCGAAGACTACTGGAAAGCAAGTAAAGTTAACAGAGAATGACAACGATTTGATCCAAGAAAAGCCACCACCTACTTTGAATAGCAAATTAAGTCCAGAAGCTCCCGTATTTGTGCCTAAATGTGTGATTGCAAAGAAGAATGAGTCAAGGGTCTTAGTGTCAAATACAATTGATTTGGGTGAGGATTTTCTTGATGAAAATGAGGAATACAATATGCTTGATTTTGGCAAGGATTCTCTTGATGAAGATGAGGAAGATATGCTGGACATGTACTTTGATAGAGTGGATAGGGAAGGAGATATATCACCTAGGCAACAAAGAAGTGGAAGCAACAGAAGCAAAAAGAAGACACATGGAAGGCAACATAGTTGGGACGGTAAAATGACTGAGGAGTTTGTTCCAAGGCACCTACCGATACGACATGCAAAGCAGAACCATTTGACAGTATCAAGAGGTTCAACAAGATCCAATAAATCCATAAAGAAAGTATGAATTATCAAGTGTTATTGGATAGATTTGAAGAAGAAGACAAGAGAAAAATACTTCAAGTTACTTTTGATGGGCAATCAATCTTTTTTAATCCATGCGTTTGCAATAGAAAGTTTGAGGCTAATAACTCAACTTTCTTCTTGGTTGGCATATTTTTACATTATTTAAGCATCCTCATTTGTAACATCATCATGGAGTGTATTACAAACTCTATGGTTATCAGAAAATACTTAGTTCTCTCTAGTTCTTATTTTCTTTATGCTTGTTAGGTAGTAGACACTTCATTAGGATTAGTAAGGTAAGGCCTAGCCCCCCTTGCTTGCATTTATCCCTATTGATATTTTTTATGTTTAATAAAAGGCCACTAGACACTATCTAGTGGTAAATTTGCGGAAAAAAAAAATTATGGTTTGAAAAATTAGATCTTCATCGAAGAAGTTTAAGCTTGAAAAATTGATGAGAGATAGTGACTAGAGAAACGTAGAAGAAAAAGAGAAAATAAAATTAAAAAATGGCTAAATATAAGCTCTCACACACCTTTAGTGAGTGCATCACACTCACTTTGCCTTGTTAGCAAAAAATGTCAAAATGACACATGAGCCCTACTACAGATATTTTAAACAAACAAAACCTACTTAATATGTCTAAGTGAAATCGTCAATTTTAAGAGACTGCCGGTAGATTCTGCCTTAATAAGATAGAATCTTATTTGGATAAAAAACTAAAAAGTTCTTAAACCTTAGTTTGTCAAAGGTGATCACCTGCCCCATGTGAAAGACTTGTGTAGAGTGTAGAGATAGACGATCTTGCCAACTAAAATGAATATGAAATGTTACCAGAAACTCAATCACTCTCTAACTAACCCTTTGATTAAACAATCATAGTTTGGCTGCTAATTAAATATTTGTTTTTCCAAATTTCTGAAATTCACCAATACAAAGTGTAGAAAATGATTTCACATCTTTTACAAACCCTTCTACCCTTAACTTAGAAGCTAAGGGAAAATCATTGCTGTTTGGAAATTCTGTCATCCATCAAATTCCCATGTTACTTTACCTCAAACCATTAGGCTGTCAAGTAAAAAAAATTAGACAATTTAAACATCACTCCAAGTTATGCAAATCTCATAAGTTTTGATGGTAATGCGCCATCAATAATTAAATTAGGCATAATGCATAAATATTCCTCTAACTTATTGATTTCAACTCATAGTTATACCCTTCAATTTTAAATATGTATAAATCGACATTTAAACTTGTATAAAACTGAACAAGTAGATACATGCATCCTATGTGGCATAATATAAACAGGACGGCACAAAATTGTCATATAGGATGCTAGTAGGATGAAAGTGTTTATTTATAGGGGTCGTTTGGTTGGAAACAAATTATCCCAGGATAAGTTATCCTGGAGTTAGCTATCCTGGGATAACTTATCCGACCATGTATATGGGATAACTTATCTCATCACTATGATATAAATGGTGGGATAAGTTATCCCAAACATGGCAACCAAACAACATAAATTTTTTTTATCTCATCACTATTTCCTTATCCCATCACTATTATTTTTAATCCCTCACACCAAAGACATATTTATGTATTATATGACCTATCATTTTGGCGGTCAATTTAGAAATAATTATTATGTAAAAGGAAATGTGACACCAAGAATTACGAAAACAATAATGTAGTGACGGTAGGAAATTAAAAAAGACAAAAGATCAATGCATGGTTTAGTATGAATGCTATTTTATTGACAAAATATAGCTGCCCTTGTTTGTGTTTGGTTCAATCATATTATTATTACCTAAACTGAATATATAAAATGAACTCAATTACTAACTACGTTGCTTAAATAGTGTATAACCCATATATTATTCCTCATGCCCTTTACTTTTATCAATTTTCCTTCAAACCTAATATAACAATGATGAAACCACAATATTAATAATAACGAGAATGGTAGTAAGTAACCAATTTAATAAATTAAGAGATTTCAAACAGTAATAATATATTTTCAATGTACCAGTTTATATAACTTACTTTCCTTGATTAAATGATTTATAGACACACAAATATCTATCACTTATTTTAGACCTCCTTTTTTTCTTACATTACCTGTCGAGTCAAACTAACACATATGAAATGTGACGGAGAGAGTACTATTTAATTGCTGGAAAGAAACCTCTTGTCAAGGTTATTCAAACGTAACCAATATTGTTTCTTGTATTTAATCAGCCATAGACTACCTAACTAAAACGAAGAACAAAAAAACATAAACAAAAACAGAGTCACTCTGCTGCCAAAGGCTTCAAAGCAATGAAGCCACCTCCGTCTTCTTCTTCGTCTTCGATTCTCAGAAAGAATCGTCTTTCTCCTTTCCTATTCACTCTATTAGCCTTCATTGTTTTCGTTACCATTCTTTATAGTGAGGATTTTAGCTGCATTTTTAGCCAGCTTGAGTATTCTAGTCTATCTGCTCCTCCCAATTCAATCTCAAGAATCAGTAAGTAATTGTTAGTACATTTTTGAATGCACAAACATTATTTAAAAGAGTTACTAACTTATATACACTATCAACACAATTGTAATTCATTAAAATTGGATGTTGATTGTGTTGTGAATAATTTTTGTAGACAAGAACAAGAAGTTGCCATTTGCCATTGGAGAGACAGAGGATGGCTGCGACGTGTTCAGTGGTAGGTGGGTTCATGATGATAGCCGGCCACTGTACGAGGAAGAGGAGTGTCCTTACATACAGCCACAATTGACTTGCCAAAAACAAGGCAGGCCAGACAAAGATTATCGACAATGGAGATGGCAACCTCATGGCTGCTCTCTTCCAAGGCACGTTTAATTTTAACTCTATTTTTCTCATATTCGCTATCTACTTATCATTAGGCCACCAACATATCATTGGACATTAGTTATAGTTACAAATAAGTAACACTTGCAATATAATTCTTTAACTTGATCAAGTTGATGGATCAGGATCATTGGCGGAGCCAAGATTTTCATAGAGTTCAAAATATGAAGAAATAAACACACCAACTAGTCTACGGGTGTTCAACATATCATATTATATTATAAGTGGGAAGATTGAAAGCTCAAAGTTGAATTACCATTTTACCCTTATATAAATTAATTAAAACAAATGTTATAAAATATAATTAAATATATTTAATAAATAACCCATTTAAATCGGTGCATGAATCAAATTCACATTAATAATTAATTTCTCTTTTGTTGTAAAGTTCAAGAGTATTTAAGAGTTTTTCCATTAAATAAATTTGATATGGACTAAAATCATTCAACTAATTTAATGCAAATTAATTTTATCTACTCAAACATCATCCTAGCTACTGCTATAAAATGCCTAGCATGGTCTTCATGTAAATGATAAAAGGAGGATGAGAGATTATCAAGCAAAAAATTAATCTTGCTCATCATTTTGTATGTGCAGTAATTTCCTTTTGTTTTTATCCACTCCTCCTTGTCCAACCTAAGTATTTTGTATGTCATTTTTTAATATTTTGATATACTTTCTTATGATTTTATTTTTCTATTGGAATATCTTGTGTCCTACATGAAGAAATTAGTGATATACAATTCATGTTCTACTATATTTCTTAATTATTGATGAAATTCATAATGAAAGATTAATCAATTAATTAGATATGCGATTCTCGATAGAGTGTTTTACTTTAGTATAAATATATTTTCGAGATTATTATTTATTAGTAGAGAGAGGAATAACTAAATGAGAAAAAACACATATGATTTTTTTAAAAAAAATAAAATCCATACCCTAAAATAAATTGGGCCACCGAATTGGAGATAAAGGATGGATCCTAGTATGTGATTTTGAGGCTGTATTTTTATTTAACTTTTCGTTTATATTGTATAATCTATTGACCTTATTAGTCTATTATTTATTTGTGGAAACATTCATTCCTGAAATTCACCATATATCTAGAATAAGTCGTTTTAAAAGTTTGTGTTGCTCAATTTATATTAATTATTCAAAGAGAATTTTTATGAAAAGAAGAGTATTATTCTTTTCTCTCCATAAATCGGTTAAAAAGAAGATGTATGTGTGATATAATAATAAAAATAATTGACATAATAATTTTGGTGATGGCTGCAAGTGTGTTTCATAATATATCAATTGTTTATATCATTTGCAGATGTACCAAATGAATGAGGTCTTTTAGAACTTATAAATTGTATGCATCAAATGTCTATTTATTGTGATGATAAGCTATTTATTGTTGATGTGAAATTTTAACTATGGCTGGAAAATTGTCAATCTCCAGAATTATTTTACTTAAGAGAATGTGATATTCTTCTGCCTAATTATTTAATGTTAATTATTACTCATACCCATAATTTTTTAAAATTGAAAGTTGAATATGAAGAGTCAATTCTCCACTATTATGTAAAAACACTTTCATAATTAAAATTTCAATATGCTTTTTAAGAACCAATTTACAAAGATTGATGTTACTATAGGAAGAAAATTGCACAATTCAACCTGAGAAGAAAAGAGAATGAGAAACTGCAAATGAAGGATAACAAAAAATGCTTGAGTATATCATCTATTTAATGTTCTTCTACATAATATATTTTTATTATTTAATGAATAAAATATAAATGGTAAAATTACTATTGTTAATTTCAGCATTTCCTATTTTATAACTCAACTTTTAGTATATAGAAATTTAATAATAAGGGACAAACGTGCCAAACACGTTCCCGGAAACTAGTAATATACTATATAGATAAGCAATAATTTTAATTATATATAAATAACGTAATTTTCCGTCCCTAGCCCCCCATCTGGCTCCTGGTCAGGATGATGCAAAATCTAAGCATTCTGTAGTTCCTATTACAATACATGAGAGTGAAAAATAAGTACTTAATATATTGAAACATAACCTCTAAGTTCCGGATCCGTCACAGACATGTGACATAAAGAGTGAGGCCACAAAAAAAAAAAAAAAAAACTGAGTCTATTGCTAGTGACTCGCCGGCTAGTTATTTTTGGTTTTGAGAAATGATTATCGCTAGTTAATCTGGTTAATTTCTACATTATACTCTTTGTCTTTATTTGATAATGTTGGTTTATTGTGTAGTTCAATTTCTCTGTTTTATATTCTGATATAAAAGGCTAAGATTTTCATGTTATTTCCATAATATGATCAATGATTTAGCTAGACTAAGTATTTCCATAATATTGCAGTTTCAACGCGACATTAATGTTGGAAACACTTCGTGGGAAGAGGATGTTATACGTGGGAGATTCGTTAAACAGAGGACAATATGTTTCGATGGTTTGTCTTCTCCATAGACTCATACCTGAGAATGCCAAGTCCATGGAAACTTTTGGTTCCCTCACTGTTTTCACTGCTAAGGTGCTGTCATTTTAAAGTTACATATACAATTTTATGACTAGCTAAGTCGATTTATTGAATGTTTCCTAGCTTGAACTAAATCAATACTGCAGGACTACAACGCTACTATTGAATTCTACTGGGCACCATTTCTTCTAGAATCAAATTCAGATGATGCAGCTGTACATAGAATATCCGATAGAGTAGTACGAAAAGGCTCAATTAATAAGCATGGAAAGAATTGGAAAGGAGCTGATATAGTCGTTTTCAATACTTACCTTTGGTGGATGACTGGCCTGGAATTCAAGATTTTGTAATTATCCATCCCCTCTCATTTTCTTTTGATTTTGTTTCTTTCTTCTATTTAATGCTGATAGAAACATGAAATTGACACAGGCAAGGGTCTTTTGACGATGAAGTGAAAGATATAGCAATGGTATCGACAGAGGATGCATATCGAATGGGAATGAAGAGTATGCTGAGATGGGTGAAAAAGAACATGGATCCAAAGAAAACCAGAGTCTTTTTCACTAGCATGTCACCTTCCCATCAAAAGTAACAATTCAATTTTCTTTGAAAAATTATATCTCATGTTAAAATTTGAGGGTAAAATATAAAATGTATGAACATCATTTTTTGCAGGAGTATAGATTGGGGTGGAGAACCAAATATGAACTGTTACAATGAAACAACAATGATCGAGGATCAGAGTTACTGGGGATCAGATAGCAGAAAAAGCATAATGGAAGTGATTGGACAAGTGTTTCGTAGATCAAAGGTGCCGATTACATTTCTCAACATAACACAACTCTCGAGTTACAGAAAAGATGCACACACATCAATTTACAAGAAGCAATGGAGTCCATTAACAGCGGAACAATTAGCGAATCCAGTTAGCTATGCTGATTGTGTACATTGGTGCTTGCCTGGTCTTCAAGATACATGGAATGAGCTTTTATTTGCTAAACTTTTCTATCCTTGATATCATCCCCCAAAAACAATTTTTATCTACTACCAGTATAGTTACCTAGTATTTTATTTCTTCTTTTGAGTGATTTTCCCACATAAAATTGGTCAAAACAAAAAAGAAGAAAAATCTGTGTATAAATGTAATGATTCTGCAAAGATAAAATTTTGCAAAATGTGAAAAAGAATTATTGCTAAGAGAATTGTTTAGCAATATTTTTTTTCTCTCGGAATTGGAGTATGGTAACTTATTCTAGAAGTTTAGGCTCGAGTTTAGTGAAAAAGTTTAAAAAAAATTCATTAATTTTGTCTCCCTTTAGCATGGAGTTTCCACGCCAAATACTTGTGTTGTTTTATTATTTCGCAATTAATCTTCTTACATTGTTGCTCAAGGAACTTGGTACTTTGAGTGTCTAGGTCGCAGCCAAACTAATTTGCATCATAAAATGAACAAGTTAGGATCTTCAGGCTTATTGGAGGAACCTAAATTTAAATATAAGTTTGAACAAGCAAAGAAGACCAAGAGGGAAGGAAAATGTGGCTCGTTGCACACTGAAAGAGCCAAAAGGCTATAACTAGGAATTGGTAAGTAATTAATACTATTAACCTTCTAATTTATATGCTTGTATACAGTTGAGTAAATCTTGATTGATTAAATTTTATTTGTAGGCCAAAACTTGGGGGCGCATGCCGACTCATGATGAGCTCTTTCGGGCTACACATGTCAAAAAGAAGAAGAAAGAGTTGAATTCGGATACTTAATGGATCGAAGAAAGGGATCAACAAGTCCGTAAATTTGAATTTTTTTAGATAAAAGTAATAATATGACTCTAATATGTATATTTCCCTGTCCCAATTTATGTGACACTCTTTGTGTTTGGAGAGTCAAACAATTTATGCTTTGCTGAGAATTTGATCATGGAATCTTCAAATTTTTTGAAATAAATTTATATATTTGTAAAGTATATAAAAAGTATAATAAGTCACAATAATTGACAATTCAAAATATTTAAAAGATATATAAAAAATTTACGATTCAAGATAGACTTATTTGAATCTCAAAATCTGAAAGGTGTCACATAAATTGAGACAGAGAGTCTACTTACTTTTATTTTTATATATGCAGACTAATAAGCAATGACATTTGTCTGAGGCATCCCAGCCTCCCCCAAATATCGCTACTCAAATCTAAATCGAGCATGTGGTGAGTGGGAGGGAGACAAAAGGAAAGAGTCTATGGTCTAGGCTTTAGAAACTCATTGCAACACATCCAGTTAGGATTGGATGGTGTTGGAACTTCACGCCAGGCTGAAGTGGTTGATGGTATTCAGATCATTGTTCTATCGCTGCATATCGAAGAACTTACATATGCCTTCGCATGTGTAGTACCGTCGAGGCACTCAAGGCACAAGTGAGTAGCTTGATTGATAGTGACAGGTGTGGTGTCCCTGTTCTCCTCCCACCTCAGTTGATGAAGAGAATTCTAGTAGTGATCAAGAGTTTGTATATCGTACTCCTAAGGATTCTTGTTGAATTTGAAGACAATTTAAAATATTGCACCCCTATATATTTGAAGTAAAACCTTGGCAGACTTTGTGGATCATTTTAGTGGATCGTTTATATTCTTGTAATGATATGTCCCTTTGTTATGATTGTTGAGGGCTATAGTAACCTTGTAAAGGTCCGGGTTAAAAGTTGATAGAAATCTGAAAATAGAAAATCGAGAGTGGAATTATGCCGGAGGTTCTCTATAGTGAAGATCTTCTTTACTATTATGAGATCACTATAACGAAGGAAGGCTTCGCCATACCGAAGGCAGTGAGAATGCAAAGCTTCACCATAGCGAAGGTCGGAAAACAATAACTCGTATTTTAAGTCGGTTTTTGTCCAAACTTAGTCATAACATAAAATATTCGATAAAAGAACTCCAAAGGTGATTTTTTCAAGATTAAGGGTTTTTATCTCTTGAGTTGAGTACTTTTTGTTCATTTCTTCCTTCAATAATTTGATTTTTTCCAAAATCGAAGAGTATGTTCTTCATGAAATCCAGACTTATTTAGTTGCTAAGACAACATGTGGAGTAGGTCAATTATGCATGATTTTCAATTTTAGTCAATCAAATTATGTCTTCTAACATAGAATTATGAACCTAGCCTTAAATTATGATATTGGGAAACTAAGTAACCCTACAAAATGAGTTTTTTGTGCATATGAACGGCTCAAGAAGGGTTAATGGAGCTGAAACTATATGAATGAGATCAGTATGATCATGGAAACCTCTAGTTTGATAAAATAATCTTTAAATAAATTATTGGACCTTCTTCAAAGGTAGAATTAAGTGGGTATGAATATCTAAGACCTTCATTCGAGGAAATAGATGATTAAATTATTGTATTAGACTTAAAGCATTCTGAGGCACTAAGAAAATGGAAGGTCCCGCCAATTTAGCTTGTTCGTTTCTAATTCGTTAGTTGAGGTAAGTTACTGTTTACTTGAAGTTACACATTGCTTAGTTTCTTATATGTAGTGTTAGTTATATTACATATTGATTGGTCTTCGGACATAGTTGATTTTTTGTTTATGGATGAATTAGTGGTTGCTTGTACGAATAAGCATGTAAACTGTTGAACTATTTATTTCACTGATGTTATGAAATATGAACTTGTGATTGTTATATACGGAATGTGTTATCCTGAGCGGTAACTGAAAAGACTAGCATATTGAGATATGCATATATAGAGAGAATACATTTACTATTCGGAGAATGAGTGGCTCGAGTCTGATGTGAGCTTATAGACAAGCAATTATGTGTGTGGTTAGATCAGGTAACATGTCGGTATGATACATGGACACCTAGGGTCCCGTACAGGTCATGACTAGATGGAAAAGATTAAGACCCTTTAGCATATGTATACAAATGTGATTTTGAGAGAATATTAGAGCTTTCTAGTAAGATGTAGTGATTATACAGCTACAAAGCTAGGATGTATATGATTTCCATAATTCTATTAACTTGTTTGTATTTGATAAGTGTGTTGATGTTTTAAAGTGGTTGGTGATTGTTTGGTCAGTGATTCATGACTTGACATGCTAGTTAAGGTCATGTATTGATTCAGATACAGTGTACTTGGTCATTTAGTAAGTGATGGATTGTGATACGTTAGAAGCACAATTAGGTGTAATTATATACTCCCTATGTCCCTAATTACTTGTCCATTTTTTCTTTTTTAGTTGTCCCTAATTACTTGTCAATTTCGATAAATCAAGAAAGGACAAAAAAATTACATATTATACTCTCAATTAATTACTTTGAAAAAGGTAGAACTTCTTGACAATCTTAAGTTTTTAATTCACCCACTTCATAATTAATAGGGATAAAATGATAAATCCACTATGTCAATTATTATTTTCTTAATAGGTGTGTCACTTCAAAAGTGGACAAGTAATTAAAGACATATTGAGTATTTATTTTCACACAAATGTGTTAATAATTTTGAGATGACTCTATTGGCTTGTGAATTATGTGTTTGGCTATGTAGAAAGTACCAGTCTAGTTGCTCTAAAAATGTGAATATATATATGTTACTAATCTTAGTCGGTCTATGATGCCTATCAGTATATAGTGATTGTACTGATGCTACTCCTACACTTTCTTTTGAGTGCAGACTATGATCTTGAGGCATATACAAGACCTCACATTTAGCCAGGTACTCTAGATATGAGAGTGAGTTGCTTCCGTTTAGGCTACCACAGATCTTCTTCATTCTTAATGTCTTTCTTTCATACATTGAGTCTATTTATTATTTACTCATTTGCAACTCTTAGACAATTTAGTTAGATATTTTAGAATAATGACTTCTGAATTATGTGGACGTTTTGTTTAGACTTCTACTATTTTATTTCTTTATTTTGGAAACTTGCAGTTATTTGCTGAGCTTTTATATTTCTTTCTAGATTTCTAGGATATGACATAAGTTATAATGGTAAGTGTTAGTTCACATACAGAGGAATTGGTGTGGGTGTCATTTATGGTGGTTTGTGTCGTGAAATGGTTTGTACCAGAGTCCTAGACTTTTCAATGTCATCATACTATCTAGTAGAATCTTGCAGAATGATATAGAGACATCTATACTTCTCTTCATGAGGCTACAGGACACTAGGAAAACTAACTTATTCCTTTCTTTTGTGCTATTATTTGATTCAAATTGGTATCTAAACTTTTTCACTCTTTCTCTCGCAGATACTGAGAACATGTTCAAGTAAGGCTAGAGCCAACGTTCTCAAGCATTTTGTAGCCATGAATGATTGTAGAAGACGGGCTAGAGGTGGAGTTAGAGGTAGGAGAAGAGAAACATGCCTAATCGAGGTTAGAGATCCAATTGTTGAGCAGGTGTGAGATAAGACTAGGTCCCCTACACTTTAAAAGGCTCATGAGGTTGTGATATTAGAGGTAGAGGTGCCTGTTCGAAAGGCAATTGCCCCCCGCTCTGGCTTCTTCAAACATAATAGCTTAGGTGATTGCTTTACTAGGAAGCTACACAGGTAATAGGACTATGCCCAAAGTTCTCGTAGTTTAGTATCTTAAAGTTTAGTCTCTACAGATGGATGAAATTTCTCAATCAGGTATGTTTTCAAGACTGGTGATTGTACTAGTAATGACTAGAGATGAGCATGATATGTTCTTGAGGTTCACTAAAATTAAGCCTTCTATTTTCTATGGCACTGAGTTTGAGGATGCGTATAAATTCACCATCAATTGTCACGAGAAGCCCCATAATATAGGGGAAAGTGGACATATATGGGGTATAGTTCATCACTTACTAATGAGGAATGCTAAATTATGATGGCGGACATATGTTGAGTGCAAACTTGTCGGTTCACCCCCTTTGATAAGAAACCCAATTTTATTCTGTCTTTCCAAAGAAGTATGTTTCTCATACCCTCCAAAAACAAGAGACTGAATGAGTTCACTAGTATAGAGAAGGTGAGTATGTTTGACATAACATATAAGGCTCATTTTCACTCTTTCTCTAGGTATCCTTTACAACTACTAACCATAGAAAAGGATAGGGCCATAAGGTTTGTTAGAGGACTAAATGTGTAACATCTCAGATTCAAGAAAGGCTAGAAAGGGTCAAACGGGCAAATCATGAACCAAAAATGTATCATGGACCCTAGACATGTCGTGTAGGGAACCATGGTCCGTTAAAGGGCTCGTGAACAATTTTCAGAAGCTACCCCAGGCAGGAGTCACCTAGACAGTGCCTCAGACGGCCCATGGTGACTTGGACGGCCGGTCAAGGGGGTCGTACAAGTCACCCAATCCGTAGGGCGTCATCCAAAGCCACTGTAAAGGACCACGGACGTTTAGGCGGTCCATGAAGCTTCACACAGATCGTGAAGTCGTCTGTGAATTAGGTGTCCCATGACCTATCAAATTAAAGATACTTGAGTCCTCTTTCCAACACCACCAAGTTTGCCTAATTCCGAGCTCGGAGAAAAAATTTATGCACGTATTTGTAAGACCCTACCGGGCAGGGCATCATCACGACCCACTTGACGGGCAATGATTGTTGACACCAAATTTTGGTCTGATATTTCTAAAGTTAATACTTTTTAAGTATTTTATTTTTTAAATAGTTCAAAGTATATGTTTTGCCATTTTAATGCAATTTGTTGATAATTATCCTTATTCTCAAATTTTTAGGATTTTTATCGGTTAATTCTCTTTATATTATTTTGTCACAACCGGTTGAATACGTTCAAATATTTCTTCATTTTTTATAAAATCATTATTTCTGTTAAATTGTATTTTTTACATGTCATTGGTTACATTTGTTACATTTCTTAATATTCATTTTATCTGTTACATTTGTTAATATTCATTTTGATATTTTGCACAATCAAGAAATTCATTATGATATAGATAATATTTCATACACAAATATTTTATTGACCGGTGATTTTGGCCCACGGTTTAAAATAGTGGTATTGTAGGTTTCAACTCCTTATATAAAAAATAGTTCGCTTATTAAGTTAAGGGGATGGTGAATAAATTTTAGAATTGGGGTTCAATTTTCAGAGTTATTTTACTTTATTATTTTTTTTCTACTGTTCATCGTCTTTCCGGCAAACTTTCCGGCCAGTCACCACCCAACCCCACTGGTCATCCCTCTTATCTCTTCTCTTCTCACTAACCACCTCCATTCTCCTCCCAGCCACCGGAAACTACCCTCGAACCACCTGAAACCACCAAACCCATCTCTATTTCTTCCAGAAAACATCATCAGACCTCCATCAAAACCCCTTTCTTCCCTCTTCGTTTCACTGCTCCTAACTCCGAGCTCACGCCACCCCTGACTGGAAAAGAACACCAAACAGCCAGCAAGCAACTGCCTCACTCACTCCCTTTCCTCCACTAGAAACCACCATTAACATTCATCGTTTTCGACCAGCAACAAACCACCAGAGCTTCGGCAAAGCCCCGACCTAAAACCACCATTTCCTCTGCGAAATTGGCCCAGGACCTCACCATAATCGAGCTCAAAGCTCACTTCCCAAAAACCCCTTTTCCTTTTCCCTTTTCCAACGAAACCCTCCATTGTTCTCCACCGGCCTCCCCTGTCATAGTTCAGTGCTGGAGAACCCATCTCCGGTGAACCAAATTTGCTCCAACGAACAGCCACCACTGCCCTTTCTCCCTTTTCCGGCGATCATCCTCTTTTCCTCCATTTTCGCCTTCTCCAACAGCCACCAGAGCCCTTTCGAATCCATTAGTGACACCAAATAGCCTCAAAACCCTGACACCAAACCACCTAAAACCACCGGAAAATGACCCCATCTCCAGACTACAGCAACTCCGACCATTACCTGTTCCTTTTCCTTTCTCGATTTTTAACTTATTTTTGCAGGATTTCACTGGAACCAGCGAACTACAAGCTCCAAACCAGCAGCCAGTGGCTCCATCTCCGGTGAAACCCGTAATGCTCCGGCGAAGCTCAAAGCTTCTGCCATTTCCAACAACAACAACCAGATCTAACCTAAAAATACCACACTCAGGTGACCCATTTCTTTTTGACTTTTTTTTTGTACATATTTGACTTATTTTCAATTGGTTGATGTTATTATTGACAAGCATTTTTACTATTACTATTTGATTGGACTAATTTGGCTCTTACTTTTGACAAATTTTCATGGTTCTATTCTTGTTTCTGTTTTAGCATTTTACTATTAATTTGTCACTATTAGTTTTTATTTCTTTCATGTTACTTTATATTGATTATGTACATTTTTTTCATTTATGTTGTTACCATTGGTTAGTTTAGTTTGTTATTTCAATTTGTATATTTATTTTATTTTTAGTAACGTTATTTTGAGTTTCTAATGACATGTGATGTTATATTGATATTTTGCATTAACCGTTGATGTGGCTATGGAACTTTCCAATTAGAGTTTGTTTTTATTTTCATAATTATTGATTGTTATTATTGTTAGTATTAGGCTACATTGGCCAATGAAAAAACTATCCGTTGGTTTTAGAGGCCTCCCTAATGTTAAAAGACGGAAATTTATTTTAAGTTCATATATTTTGTTTGTTAAAATGGGCTGATGAAGAATTACCGTCGATTTTCAACGCCTCCCATGTTAATAAGACAGGTTTTTATTTTTAAGTTATTATTTTATTCAATTATTTTTATTCTTATTTATTTATTACTAACACTTTTATTAAGTGTCTTTACAGGTACCCGGAGTTGCTTCCCATTGAAGTTATTCAAACTTAGTTCGAATTATACTCTTTACTCATTATTTTGTATATATTGACGTTAGGCAAACTTAGGTAGCCTCTTATTTTATTATTTTATTTTATTATTTGTGTATATTGCATGTTTATTATACTTGTATATTGTTTTTATCTCCTCCTCAATTTGAAAAAATGAACTCAGTCGAGACCCACATTTGTGGATTTCGAAGGATGCCTAACACCTTCCTTTCGGAATAACTTGAACCCCTTACTTAGAATCTATTGGTTTCATAGACATTTCTTTTAAGTAAATTGGTTTCCTAGTTTTTCTAAAAATTAGGTGGCGACTCCTTTTAAACCCCTTTTACCCCTTTACCATTTTTTAAAACTCTTTTAACTCCTTTATAAATTGAACTTTTTTTTTTTTATATATTTTTGTGAGTCACCGCGACATTGCGCCCTCACATAGGATGTCAATAGAATGTCGACTCAGTTGGGGATATAGAGGTTCTAACCATTATGTGTTTATTTTTTCAAATTGACGAGACTATTCTTTTATTGTGTTATTAATTTTATCTTGTATATTTTGTTGATTATTTTCATATCGTAGTCATTATTTATTCATTATTTGTTGTACATTGTTGTTGCATTCATAGCATTTTTCTGATATATGTATAGTATATTAAAGAACGGTTTCTGTATAATCGCAGCCAGATTTTTTTATAGTCAACCCTTTTTCGGAATGATCATAGTTTATTGGTACGTCAGACGTCCAATGGTTGTCGTGATTTCCAGCCTAAGTTGTCCGCTTGGGTTCCTGGTTTTTCAAAAGTCACTCTTGCTAACCTAGTTTTAGAATATTCATAGTCCCAATCCAATCTTTATTTAAGTCAGAATCTGTTGGAACTACGTTTGACCTGATTCCTACTTCAACGGATACGTAGGCGCCACAACGGCTCGATCATGTTCCCCGTAAGCTTTCCATTATTTCAAAATGGAAACTGGGGAAAATTTTTTTGAGGGGGTCTCCAAAAATTTTACAAAGGAGACATTTGCTACAAGATTGAATACCGGAGGTTGTTAAAGCTATAACTGGGGCAAAATTTTTAAGGAATGTCCTCAAAAATTTCACCAAGGTTGTACTCAGACTCCAGACTTATTAGGCATTACTCCAAGTTGGTTTGTACCTTTTGCATAAATTTTTTGTACATGATATTAAATTCATTGTATATCTTTGATTTTATTTATCTTATCTTCTATTATAAATATTCTTTTATTTGACATTTTTAAAGTTAGGTTGTTCACCCTTCAATGTGACTCATTCATTTTTTTTTTTTACTTTCGTTACTTTTTCTTTAATTAATAAAAAAAAAATTTGTTAAATTTGGGTGATCCGCCCTTCAATGTGACTCACTGATTTTTTCATTCTTGTTAAGTTTTTCTTTAAATATTGAAAAAAATATTTTTTTGTTAAATTTGGTTTGCCCGCCTTTCAATGTGGCTCATTGATTTTTATTCCCATTATTTTTCCTTTCAAAGATTCATTTGTTGTTCAAAATATAGGTTTTATGACATATTTGGACTAACTACGCAAACCTGATTCTCATCAATGAGATACGCAGGCAACTCTTATTGGGTTCGGTATTCTTTATTCGAAAGATTCTTTATATTTTTTGTTCCTTTTAAAATCTTCATATTTTTATTGACTTGGTTGGTGCCAACATAGTTCAAGTGTGCATGTAAAAATAATTTGTACAATGGAGAAGATTGACTTCTTGTTAAACCATAGATTCTTTTGGTACCTTTCATTCATGTTTTTGTTACACGAGAAAATATTCTCTTGCATACATTCAAGATTAGAATAAAATCGGATTCATTGTTTCAGGTGCATTGTGTGGAGAGTTTTTGATTAAATTCAATTGTGTTGCTTTGTTGATCTAGAAATTGGCCTAAATGTTTGTTGAGGCGAAATTATGAGTAATGTTTGATTTTAAAAATGATTGTAGGCCTTTTTTGACCCGTTTGTGCCATTCAAAGCCTACCAAAGGACATCAATCCTTAGTATATCCCCACTTTGAGCCTAAAGCCTTTTCTTTGGACAACCACATTTTAGCCTATACCCTTTCTGAGTGCTTATACACACTATCCCCCTTTTGGCCTGACTTTCTTGAGCGCACTGAAGACGTGTAAGTTGCAAAAGAAGATTCAAAGTTCAAATTTGTCAAAAACAAAAGTTATCAAAGTCCCTGAAAGTCAAAAATAAAAAAATGACTTCAAAAGAAAGAATTGAAAATTCCCCACAAGTTCAAGCAAGCAAAATTTCAACAAAAAACAAAAGAAGAATGCTCTAAACAAAAAGGAGAAAATTCAAAAGGGGAAAAGCTCAGACAAGGAAAGCTTCAGAAGAAGTCAAAAAGTACATAAGGAGGGGACAACAAAAAGGATCAAACGCTAAAAGCGTAACAAATGTTGAAAGCACTAATTTAGTGCAATGCTCAAGAAGGGAATAAGTCACTTTTATCCCAAATGACTATCCTACCTGTCCCTAAGCCTACATTACAAGCTATTAACAAGCCCTACATGATTTTTTTTTTCAATAAATGTTCTCACATTAGTGGAGATATACATGAAGGCCAAGCCTATCGTATCACAATTGCATGTGTTGAACATTTTTTTTTGAGTGTGAGTGTGTTTTTCCAGATGTTCCCAAATTAAAATACTCTAAGTGTGTGCAAATTGGGACTTTCTTTGTAGTGAGGGCACTTGAAACATGATTTTATGTCTAGTTCAAAGCCTTTGTTTGTAGAAAGATGGACAAATCGTGTCGTTACTTGAGTACATTTGAGGTACCACTTGAATTCATAGGAATTACCTTGATATCAATCTCAATTGAAGGAGAAAGAATTGTGAGAAATTTTTGTACAATATTATTGTTGGCGCTAACCAAGTTAAAATATATTTCATTGTTTATAAAATAAAAACGGGTTGAAACCCACTTTTCAATATTTGTCCATGCCAATTTTGTGGACCATTTCATTGATAATATTTGTCCAAAGTAACTTTATGGACCGTTTCATAGTTAAAATTGTATTTCTGGGTCATCATATCCTTCAAAATGACATCTTTTGATTTTTGGGTCATCATATCTTTCAAAATGACAACCTTTTATTTTTTTGATAGTCATACCCTTCAAAATGACATCTTTTATCTTTGGGTCATCATATCCTTCAAAATGATATCTTATCATTTTGATAGTCATACCCTTCAAGATGACATCTTTTTAATTTTTTGGTAGTCATACCCTTCAAAATGACATGTTTTTAAAATTTGGGTAGTCATACCTTTCAAATGACATATTTTAAAGTTGATTTGTTATCTTTAGGGGGAACCCATCGGTAGCCCCCTAAACTTGGCAACAATTTTCACTTAGACATCTCAAGTACGCATTGTTCATTTTAAACACCTCAAGTAGGAGTCCGTTGTGTCATTTTGACACTTTTAATATTTTCAAAATCACATATTAAGTGCGTACATCCAAACGCTCTTATGTGGAAAAAAAACGAATTGATATTTGACATGTGAAAATTTTATTTTATTTTTTAAAAACTCAATTTTACTTTCTTTTTTTCTTTATTCCAAATCCCAAACCCCATGCCCTCACTGCCTTTCTTCTTCTTATGCTTTGGATGTACGCACTTAATATGAGATTTTGAAAATATAAAAAGTGTCAAAATGACACAACGGACCCCTACTTGAGGTGTTTCAAATGAACAAAGTCTACTTGAGGTGTCTAAGTGAAAATTGGTGCCAAGTTTAGGAGGCTACCGATGGGTTCCCCCCTAAAGAATAGTTTGCCTATTAGGTTAAGGGGGTGGTGAATAAATTTTAGAATTGGGGTTCAATTTTCAGAGTTATTTTACTTTATTATTATTTTTTTCTACTGTTCATCGTCTTTCTGGCAAACTTTCCGGCCAGTCACCACCCAACTCCACTGATCATCCCTCTCCTCTCCTCTCTTCTCACTAACCACCTCCATTCTCCTCCCAGCCACCGGAAACTACCCTCGAACCACCTGAAACCACCAGACCTATCTCTGTTTCTTCCAAAAAACATCATCAGACCTCCATCAAAACCCCTTTCTTCCCTCTTCGTTTCACTGCTCTTAACTCCGAGCTCACACCACCCCTGACCGGAAAAGAACACCAAACAACCAGCAAACAACCACCTCACTCACTCCCTTTCCTCCACCAGAAACCACCATTAACATTAATCATTTTCGACCAGCAACAAACCACCACAGCTTCGGCAAAACCCCAACCCAAAACCACCCTTTCCTCTGCGAAATCGGCCCAGGACCTCACCACAATCGAGCTCAAAGCTCATTTTCCTTTTCCCTTTTCCAACGAAACCCTCCATTGTTCTCCACCGAGCCTCCCCTGCCACAGTTCAGTGCTGGAGAACTCATCTCCGGCGAACCAAATCTGCTCTAACGAACAGCCACCACTGCCCTTTCTCTCTTTTCCGGTGACCATCCTTTTTTCCTCCATTTTCTCCTTCTCCAACAGCCACCAAACCCCTTTCGAATCCACTAGTGACACCAAATAACCTCAAAACCCTGAGACCAAACCACCTAAAACCACCAGAAAATGACCCTACCTCCAGACTACAGCAACTCCGACCACTACCTGTTCCTTTTCCTTTCTCGATTTTTAACTCATTTTTGCAGGATTTCACTCGAACCAATGAACTAAAAGCTCCAAATCAGCAGCTAGTGGCTCAATCTCCAGCGAAACCCATAATGCTCCGGCGAAGCTCAAAGCTTCAGCCATTTGCAATAACAACAACCAGATCTAGCCTAGAAATACCACACTCAGGTGACCCATTTCTTTTTGACGTTTTTTTTTAGTACATATTTGACTTGTTTTCAATTGGTTGATGTTATTTATTGACAAGCATTTTTACTATTACTATTTGATTGGACTAATTTGGCTCTTACTTTTGACAAATTTTCATGGTTCTATTCTTGTTTCTGTTTCAGCATTTTACTATTAATTTCACTATTAGTTTTATTTCTTTTATATTACTTTATATTGATTCTGTACATTTTTTTCATTTATGTTGGTTATCATTGCTTAGTTTAGTTTGTTATTTCAATTTGTATATTTATTTTATTTTTAGTAATGTTATTTTGAGTTTCTAATGACATGTGATGTTATATTGATATTTTGCATTAACCGTTGATGTGGCTATGGAACTTTCCAATTAGAGTTTGTTTTTATTTTCATAATTATTGATTGTTATTATTGTTAGTATTAGGCTACATTGGCCAATGAAAAAATCTATCCGTTGGTTTTAGAGGCCTCCCTAATGTTAAAAGACAAAAATTTATTTTAAGTTCATATATTTTGTTTGTTAAAATGGGCTGATGAAGAAATTACCGTCGATTTCCAAGGTCTCCCATGTTAATAAGACGGGTTTTTATTTTTAAGTTATTATTTTATTCAATTATTTTTATTCTTATTTATTTATTACTAACACTTTTACTAAGTGTTTCTACAGGTAGCCAGAATTGCTTTCTATTGAAGCTATTCGAACTTCATTTGAATTATACTCTTTACTCATTATTTTGTATATATTGACGTTAGGCAAACTTAGGCTGCTTCTTCTTTTATTATTTCATTTTATTATTTGTGTATATTGCATGTTTATTATACTTGTATATTGTTTTTATCTCCTCCTCAATTTGAAAAAATGAACTCAGTCGAGACCCACATTTGTGGATTTCGAAGGATGCCTAACACCTTCCCTTCGGAATTACTTGAACCCCTTACCTAGAATCTATTGGTTTAATTGGTTTCCTAGTTTTCCTAAAAATTAGGTGGCGACTCCTTTTAAACCCCTTTTACCCCTTTACCATTTTAAAAAACTCTTTTAACTCCTTTTAAAATTGAACTTTTTTTTATATTTTGGTGAGTCATCGCGATGTTACGCCCTCTCAAAGTATGTCAACAGTGATGATCTAGACTACCAGTTAATCCCTCTTGAGAGGTACTTCGTCGGCTTTAAGTCAGAGATAAGTTGGTCTTTTTCCAATTATTTTAACTCAATACTATGTCATTTTACCTTCTACCCGTGGCCTTATATAATAATTTTTACCCCAAAATCATCCAATTCAATTCATTCTCTTAAAATTCCAAAAGTTAACAGAGTTCATCCTCACAAATATTTCTCTCTCTAAAGCTTGAAGGAGAAGGCTAGAGTTTCAATATAAAGTCTCCAAATTCACCATTGATTGCAAGCTTTAGGCATCAAGGTATGATAATATTCACCTATGGAGTCCTTTCCTCCATATGGTTCCTAAATTCTCCAATTTTTCAAGTTAGAATCTCCTATTAAAGCAATCTCATAGGTTCTTTTCAATTACGATCTAGTTGATTATTTTATGTCTTATTATGCATTACTTGAGGTAATTGCATGTTTTAAGTTGAATTCCCCATTAATCCATGCAAGACCCATGATTTCTAGAATATGATGATATGATGTGGGTTTTGAACTATGAAAGATGGTTTTATGAAGATATGCATGTTCTTTATAAAATTGATGAAAAATGATTTAAGTTGCTTTGAGAGTAAAGCATCAACGTTGGTGTTGTTATTCTGAAAGGTATTCTCATGTACTACTTAGTGTATGAATGTGAAAGGGTTTTATCACATAAGGATTCTTAGGGTTGAAAGGTTTTCTCGACAAAACTTTGAATCAAGATTTAGGAGCTATTCTGATGAAATCTAGCTTGGATTGGCTACTTGATGTGCCTTCCATGGATGATAAGGCAAGCGACAATTACCCATGTCCTCTAATGATAAGACAAGTGGCGAATACCCATGTCTCATGAATGTTAAGATAAGTTAAGACTAATGACTATTCCATGGAATTTATGCTTAGCACCGAATGGACAAGTGGAGAATACCCATGTCCCATAAACTATGTGCTACCATAGGATGATTGTCTTAAATAGACATTAGCTAGTGGATCCACGTAAACTAAAAGTGCATGGTCCTTACCTTGGCAAGTAGGACACCCTTTTTCAGTGTGGAGTAGACATCGAATTCCATGTTATAGCTCACATGGTCTCTATGTCGGTTAAAGGTAAATTTCTCACAATAATGAACTAAGTTACTTCTAAAAGTATCTAACATGTGTTCAAAGATGATTTGTACTTGCATTAACCATGATCTCGATTATGCTTCTAACCTCTTAACTTATGTTTTAACTTGGTCATTGCATATAACGAAAAGTCATTTTAGCATGATTTCATATCTTTTATGCATGGTTATCATACTTGGTACATTCTTTGTACTAATGCATACTCTTGCCTACATTGTTTCACTAATATAGGGTCTGACGCTCCTATCCTGCATCTCTGTGTCTAGTGATCACATTAGTAGATTTGAAGATTGTTGAGTCCTCATTTTTCGAGGACCGAACCCTTTATTGCTTATTGTCTTTACTTTTCCGTATTGTATGTGTTACGTCCCAAACACTTTTGATGTACTAGATGACTTTGAGACTGTTAGATTTTGCGCCTCATTTCTCTTCAAACATTTTATGATATAAATTGTCTTTTGAACTCTTAAACTCTATTATCTTGTATGATGCATGCTAAACGGCTTGTGTAGGGCCTCTCGGGGTCCTATACGCCATGTCACATCTAGGGTGTACTTTGGGTCGTGACAAACTTGGTATTCAAAACACAAAATTTAGAAAGGTCATATGATGTCTCATAAGCCACATCGAGTAGAGTCTTGTTCATGAGTGTGAAGGACGTCATGAACAACCAGTGAATACCCATGGCTCATGAATGTTAAGATAAGTTAAGACTAATGACTATTCCGTGGATTTATTCTTTGCACTGAGTGGACAAGTGGAGAATACCCATGTCCCATAAACTATGTGTCACCATATGATGATTGTCTTAGATAGACATTAGCTAGTGGATCCACGTAAGCTAGAAGTTGTTGGTCCTTACCTTGGCAAGTATGACACCCCTTTTCGGTTTGGGGTAGACACTGGATTCCATGTTATAGCTCACATGATCTCTATGTTGGTTAAAGTTAAATCTCCCATAATAATTCTCTAAGGTTACTTCTAGAAGAATCATACATGTGTTCAAAGATGATTTTTACTTGCATTGACCATGATCACGACTATGCTTCTATCCTCTTATCTTATGTTTTAACTTGGTCTTTGCATATCACAAAAAAGTCCTTTCAGTATGATTTCATATCTTTTATGCATGATTATCATACTTGGTGCATTCTTTTTACTAATGCATACTCTTACCTACATTGTTTCACTAATGTAGGGTCCGACGCTCTTATCCCACATCTCCATGGCTAGTGATCACATTAGCAGATTTGAAGATTGGTGAGTTCTCATGTTTCGAGGACCGAACCCTTTATTGCTTATTCTCTTTACTTTTCCTTATTGTATGTGTTACGTCCCAAACACTCTTAATGTGCTAGATGACTTTGAGACTATGTTAGATTTTGCGCCTCATTTCTCTTCAAATATTTTATGATATAAACTGTCTTTTGAACTCTTAAATTCTATTATCTTGTATGATGCATGTTAAGCGGCTTGTGTAGGGCCTCTCGGGGTCCTATACGCCATGTCACATCTAGGGTGTACTTTGGGTCATGACAAACTTGGTATTCAGAACACAAAATTTATAAAGGTCATATGATGTCTCATAAGCCACGTCGAGTAGAGTCTTGTTCATGAGTGTGAAGCGCGCCATGAACAATTTGCGAATTCCCATGTCTCATGAATGTTAAGATAAGTTAAGCCTAATGACTATGCTATGGATTTATTCTTAGCACCGAGTGGACAAGTGGATAATACCCATGTCCCATAAACTATGTGTTACCATAGGATGATTGTCTTAGATATGCATTAGCTAGTGGATCCACGTAAGCTAGAAGTTGTTGGTCCTTACCTTGGCAAGTATGACACCCCTTTTCGGTGTGGGGTAGACACCAGATTCCATATTATAGCTCACATGGTCTCTATGTTGGTTAAAGGTAAATTCTCCACAATAATGATCTAAGGTTACTTCTAGAAGTATCATACATGTGTTCAAAGATGATTTTTACTTGCATTGACTATGATCATGATTATGCTTCTAACCTCTTATCTTATGTTTTAACTTGGTCTTTGCATATCACGAAAAGTCCTTTTAGTATGATTTCATATCTTTTATGCATGGCTATCATACTTGGTACATTCTTTTTACTAACGCATACTCTTTCCTACATTGTTTCACTAATGTAGGATCCGACGCTCCTATCCCACATCTCCGTGTCTAGTGATCACATTAGTAGATTTGAAGATTGGTGAGTCCTCATGTTCGAGGACCGAACCCTTTATTGCTTATTGTCTTTACTTTTCCGTATTGTATGTGATGCATGGGTTATGTCCCAATCACTCTTGATGTACTAAATGGATTTGAGACTACGTTAGATTTTCCGCTTCGTTTCTCTTAAACATTTTATGATATGAACTATCTTTCGAACTCTTAAATTCTATTATCTTGTATGATGCATGCTAAGCGGCTTGTGTAGGGCCTCTTGGGGTCCCATACGCCTTGTCATGTCTAGGGTGTACTTTGTGTCATGACAAAATGCAGGACTCCAGTTTGCAACTCTACATATAGTATCTTCGGATAAGTCATTTCAGAAGATGATTAAGCATGCTAAGAATGTAGAGGGGTGTAAAATAGGACTTATATGCTAAGAAAGGTTGTAGTTTCAGTGGATCATTTTCTAAGGGACTAGTTCCTTTGGAACCTGTTTCTCAGGAGTATTCTAGATACCATGTTTAGTCCGCCATGCATGTATCATCTAGGGGTCCATCTGAGACTAGTCGACGTCTATTAGGAAAGAGGAAATATTCCACCTCCTTTACTTCAGCACAGAGGTTGAATTTGGACGGAGTCTGTTATAAGTGTGGTCAGTCAGGGCATATTCGTAAATGGTCAGTTAGCGACGGACTTCTCAGGCTATAGTTCCAATAGATAGAGGAGGAAGCTCATTCAGTAGAGATCATCTTTATCTTGGGTAAGGTGACCACGCAACAATTAGAGGTGGTACTCAATCTAACTAAAGGTGTAGTCAGGCAGTATTTATCGCAACACGAGTGATGCACAGACACGAGTAATCATTTTCATATATAGTACCACTTAAACAAGACAAATCCAACTCAATTAAAGAGTAATCTGTTAAGTTTAGTGGTACATATACAGTTTCTTGTTCATTGATTCAACATGTTTTATCAATGAACAAGAGACAAACATAACAGTATGATACAAGGCCTATAAGACCAAGTCAGGCAGTGGCATTGCCAATCATAACAATATGATAATATATTATACAGTTATATTTAAACTTATATGATAAAACTTATATAAAGTCAGGCCGGGCGTTAATCAGGGCATGCGATGTCAAGGCTAAGGCCAGCGATCCGATTTGTTCCAATATTTTTGAGTTCTACAGAAAATTATACAAAATCTCTAGTTAATATTTTCAAAATCAATGAAAAAACATTCTAATAATTAGATTTTGAAACCAGTGATCCTCAAGATACAAATTATAAATTATCAGTCTCATAAATAAATCTTTATTCACAACATATGAAATATCAAATTCATACATAAGAATAAATTATTGATTTGAATCTCTTGAAATCAATAACATACAGAATCAATATCACCATACAAATTATTAATAAAATACATTGTACAATTATCAATTTCAGTATATGATTCAAAGATTGCAGAGACGTGAGATGTTAAAACAGGTTACTATTAAACGAATTTCATCAACAACATGAGTTATACATACAAACTATATATTAAGAAGGCATGTATATAAATCATTAACTTCATATTACATTATCAGTTATATGTAAGAAGACTCGTGGTACCAAATATTAGAATATACTATTTATATACAGCAGAAGCATAATTCATAACCACAAACTTACAAATTGTAAGAAGTTTGTAACAAGAACGAGAATGTGTACCTATTAACAACAGCAGAATGATAATGAAGTCTTGTGAAAGGTTGCTCCAAGTCCAACTTTGAGTTTCAAGGAATCAAAGCTATGTTTCCACAAACTGAATGCTACTTTTGTTTTTTGTTAATATCAGTGAAGAAGATAGAAATTTCTTCTTTGTTCCTTTATTTTTCTCTGTTTTGTGTTCTTCACACTTATCTTTTGAAAAGTGTTCAACCCCTATTTTAAAAGGAAAAAATAGTATACGTAACTGTTCCCACTCCTTTTTCAAATTGATACTTATCTCTTTTTCAAAAGAAAAAAATTCGGGTCGGGTTGATCCACATGGGCGACCCACAACCCATAACGTACATCTCCCACTTCGCACATGGTGGACAAGACCCAAATCAATATGATATCAACTAAATACACAATTCATACGACAAATATATAGTTCGTGCAACCTGTGATTACCAAGGCTTACCTTCAAGATTTTTACAAGCTCTACATAGGAATTCAATCACATGTGGAAATAATTCACTATTAATTTTAAGGACACTATTACTCACAATATACCAGACTTCGTTCACTACTTCAGTAGTTACTTATTTGTTCCCTCATCCTCTTAAAGAGGTTAACTCGAGTTCATGTTTAACTTTATACCCTCATCCTCTTAAAGAGGTTAACTCGAGTTCATATTTAACTTTATACACACAATTACACTCAATACCAATATGGTTCGTGCAATAGCTGGCTTGTGTATATAAGTTTATTATTCATTTAATTGTCTTTCCTTTCTACTTAAATCTATTTGTTCCTATTCAACTGCTTTCCTAGACATGCACTGCATTGTCGAACCATTCATGGCTATTAGTAACATGCTAAAGTAGCAACATCGATTGAAACTTCAAGAAATAGCAAAAGGTCAAAGGGTATTTCATTAAAAAGTCATTTTAACTTTTTAGGGTGGATCTCACACAATGAAGATGTAGGGAACCATTCATTCATTGACCCATTGATCGCTTTGACACATGTGGTATGAAACATGTGCTACGATGTTTTCATCTTATATTGGTGTATGTGTCTCATTCTTTCGATTATCCAACATCGTACATACCTTGGTCTATACGCCTCTAAATGTCTAATCTTATTTTCTTTCTTCAGTGATCCTTAAACTTATTTTCTTAGAGAAACACTTGTCTAGCTCATAAAATAAGTCATAGTATGATGTCGAAACTCATCTCTTCACGTTCCTCAACGTAAGAGTCGATTGCTAGTGTGAGAGAGTCAATCTCACGACTTGTTCGACACATTTTTTATTATAAAATATCACATGCATACCGCATTCATATGTAAATTCAATAGAATTATATTGAAGAGAATATTATAACATATCAAGTTATTTTACAATACTGAAATATCATTAAATCCTACGCAAACCTAGAGCCTAACATTTTTTCAAACAAGTCTCTAGAGATGGCCTTCGTAAAAGGATCAACTATCATTTCACGTGTAGGAATGTATTGTAAAGTTATTTATCCACTTGCCACTGCGTATCTCACAAAGTTATACTTGATGTCAATATGTTTGCTCTTGCTATGATACTTAGGATCCTTTGTGTATGTGATAGTTGCTTGACCATCACAAGATAAAATCATGGGACCCTAATACTTAAATGCTCAAAGAATTTCTTTAACCAAACCGCTTCTTGTACTGCAGACGCACAAGCAACGAATTAAGATTCCATGGTTGAAAGAGTTGTGCAAGTTTGCTTCTTACTTTTCCATGTATAGCACCACCATTTAGTAAGAAAGCATAACTGGATGTTGATTTTCTATCATTCCGATCACCAGCCTAATCGGCATCTGTATAAACTCTTATGAATAAATCATATCCACTATAACACAGTGTATGATTCGTAGTTCCCTTTAGGTATCAGAATATTCTCTTTCATGCTTTCCAATGATCTCTTCCAGGATAGGATTGATACCTGCTAACTAGACTCACGGCATAACAGATGTCTGGGCCAAGTACAAATCATAGCATACATCAAACTCCCGACAACACTAGAATAAGGAACTCGAGACATGTCTTCCTTTCTTTTTCAATCTTTAGACACATTTCAAGGCTTAAAGTTTCACCTCTTGTTACATGACTATCCATGGATTTGAAACTATTCATTCGAAAACGTTCCAATATTTTCTTAATATAAGTTTCTTGAGATAAACTTAAAAATTTCTTGGAATGATCTTTTTGGATCTTAACACCCAATATATAGTCTGCTTCACCCATATCTTTCATATCAAATGATTTTGAAAGCCATGACTTCACAGTTTTCACATACTCTAAATTATTTCCAACTAATAAAATATCATCTACGTAAAGAAAAAGAATTACAAAATTTCCATTGGACTTTTTCACATAGATACAATGGTCTTTATCGATCATGGTGAAATCAAATGACATCACCTCCTTATGAAATCTCAGGTACCACTGCCTTGAAGATTGTTCAATTTACAAACTTTCTTTTCTTGGCCTTTAACACCGAAACCTACTGGTTGTTCCATGTAGATTTCCTCATTTAATTCTCCATTGAGAAAAGCAATCTTCACATCCATTTGGTGTAATTCTAGATCTAAATGTGCAAAAATAACTAAAAGTAATCATATGGAGGTAAACTTTACAACTGGTGAAAAAATTTCCTCATAGTCTATCCCAAACTCTTGAGTAAAATATTTTGCCACCAATCGTGCTTTGTATCTTTCTATTGATCCATCCGATTTGCGTTTAACTTTGAGAATCCATTTATTCCCAATAGCTTTACGTTCCTTAGGAAGGTCAACTAGATCTCAGACTTTGTTGGTTTTCATGGACTCTAATTCTTCTTTCATCGCTTTTAACCATTTATCCCTTTTCGGGCTTGATAAGTCTTCAATTACAGAATTAGGTTCATCCATTTCTGTAGGAGATACCAAGAAAACATAATTCTCAATCTCATAAGAACATTTAGGTACACCTTTTCTTGTACTTTTACGTATTTGAAGTTCAGATCCTCTATAGGATTTTGGGATATTCATAACTCCCACTTGGACCAGGAATAATTTCTTGATCCTTTGAATTATCAAGTATATCTGACAACATTACATGATCTTCTAAATTCAATATTTCATAGAGAGGCTCAACTTCATCTATTTCGCCCTTTTTGGGAAAATCATTTTCCAAAAATCTGACTTCTCGTGATACAATTTCAGTAATACTCCCATCCTCCAGTTCATCGATGAACATATATCCTTTGGAGTGTTCACAGTACCTTATAAAGATACATTTCTTTTCTTTTGGACTTAGCTTACCAAACTCACCAAAATGATCTTTAATATATGTTGCACAACCCCACGGTCGTAGATCATTCACGTTTGTCTTATGACCAGTCCAAAGTTCATAAGGAGTGGAAGACACTGATTTAGAACCCACTTTGTTCAATATGTAAGCCGCAGTCAATAATGTATCTCCCCAGAAAGAGATAGACCAGTTCACCTGCGCCATCATTGATCTTGTCATGTCCAATAATGTTTTATTCCTTCTTTCAGTTACACTATTTTGTTGTGGTGTATAAGGAGTAGTTGTCTGATAATATCCTTTTCAATACATAATTATTCAAATTGTTTTGACAAATATTCACGTCCCGGACAGTTCTTAAAGCCTTTATGCTTTTATCTAATTGATTTTCAACTTCATTCATGTAGCTTTTAAAGCACTCAAGTGCTTCAGATTTATGAGAAAGCAAATAGACATAACCAAAGCATGTGAAATCATCAATAACTGTAATGAAGTATGTAGCATCAGACCTTGCCCTCGCATTCATTGGACCACAAATATCAAAATGAATTAATTGAAGTGGGAACTCAACTTTTTAGCCTTCCCAAATGGTTTACGAGTAATCTTTCCAGCAAGACAATTTTCACAAGTTAGCATATCAATTTTGGTGAAAGAACCTAAATGTCCTTCTTTTGCCAACCTATTCATTCGATCTTGCCCTATGTGACCTAATATTACATTCCATGTAAGTTACTTGAATAACATGTCATTACACAACGGTCAACATAATAGTTATATGTTGAAGGATTACCAACTAATACGATAAAACGGTCATAACGAAGTCCAAAATCATATAAAACATTATCTAGAGTTATTCTAACACCATTACGACTAAAAACAAATCAAAACCAACATATAATAGACACAGATAGTCAGATGCTAAGTTTTGTCGAATCTCTGGTGCATATAAGACGTCATGCAACATCAAAGAATGGCCACCACACAAGTCTACTTTGCAAGTGCCTATCCCTTTGACTTCTAGTTTGCATTATTTCCCACGTAGATCCACCTTGCTTTAGATGAAACTCGACGAAACTCCACAAACGCTTCTCGATCTTGACTCACGTGGTCGGTGGATTTTGAGTCTACAATCCACATATCATAAGATTCAGTTAATAAAGAACTGCTAGAAACATATGTAGCACTTAGAGATGCGTTTAGAAATACTACATTTTTTGGCTCAGTACATTCACGAGCAAAATACCCCAGCACTTGGCAATTGTAGCACTTCATTTTGCTCTTATATCTTCTTGAAAAACCGTGTACCTTTCTTGGAATTTGACTTCTTCTTTTTCTTAGAGGGTCCTTCTCCAGTCTCTTTGCCTTTCCCATTTCTTTTCCAATTTTTCTTGCGCTTGAAGCCAGAAAATTTTGTACCACTTGACTCTGTCACAAAGGCATTAGAAGCAACTTTAGCAGCACCAAGGCGCTCATCTTCAAGTTCTACATGGCGTGCAACATCAAAAAAAGTTTTAATGCTATCATTATGGGTCAAGTTAACCTTCAAATGTTCTCAATTATTGGGAAGAGACCGAATCACTGCCTTAACTTGTTGCTCATCTGAAAAGAACATGGCCAACACTGTTGAGTTAAGCTATCATGTTTGACATCACCCTAAGGTGTTGCTTGACATTTTGATCATGACACTTCTTGTAAGTGTCAAATTTGATAGTCAATTGTCGGGGGCGGGTTACTAATGTACCCCCATATGTTTCTCACAGATGTGCCCACATAGCATGATCAATAGAAAATTCCTCACATTCATGTATGAGGTCATCAACCACAGAACTAACTATTATTCCGCGTTAGTGGAATTAGCCTTTTTTCAAGCTTTATAAGCTTCAAGGTCTCTTCTGTGTTGTGCAGTATTTCCCTCTTCTGGTTGATTCAAAACATAATTTATACCTTTCAGAGCATTTTTCTCTTCTAGTACATACCATATTTTATGACTCCATACGTCGTAATTGTCACTGTTCAATTTTTCGCCTTTGTTTAAGTCAGCTATAATGCTTTTTGATGTCATGTCTGTTTTGAGAGATAATAAGACAAGAATTCTAAATCAATGTTGCATGTGACATACACATTCAAGCAAATTAATTCTCATAATGGTTTCATATTTAATGTAAAATCGAAAAGACACGTGAGCATCCAATCATCATCTACAAACTAAATATTTTATCAAAATTTGAACTTAATTTCTTAATGTGTATCCTCATATATTTTAGGTCATAATCACAAGGATTTATTTATCTAATAATTAACACCATAAAATAATGCACAATAGAATAACAACACACTAATCCAAAATAGGATAAAGCGCATATATTCATATTAAAACATAATCAAAGGTGTTCATTACATGATATGCAAAAACAAAATAAATACTTAAATATTAGACTATGATTCTATGTAATCACGCTGGACATCTAACTTCAAGATTCACTGTGAACCTCCAAAATGGTTCATTAGGACCAAAATTATGATAGATGTCTGCTAGTTCCTTCTATCAATAATTTGGTAAGAAAATATACAGAATAGATAATACAATGTAATCCTCAACATCGATGTAATAGTCATAAATTTGATTAATTTTAATCCAAATTTTTTCGAGGAAATCAGGTAATTTGTCAGACAAGTCCATTTTGATATTTTTGAACTATTCAAATAATCTTTTTTTTTCTTCTCTTTTACATGCTCTTTTATCTTTGTTCAGATTTTGCAGTATCCTTGAGTCATTTCTTATGACTTCCGACTCCGAATCTGAATCATATCTATTTTGATCCTTTTGTGTCGCATCCTTCTACCATTTCTTTTTGCTCCTCTATTAGTACCACTCCCACTTGAAGCAATATAAGCTTGTTCATGTTCACCCATATCTAAAATGGAAACAAAAAATCAAAAATATGGTTAAAGATCATTTAATGCGACAATATATGTCACAAATTTCTGCTAGAAGACAAAAATATTTATTGAAAAGAGTTACTCCTAAGAGAATTATTACAAGACCAATTTAATTATTTTTCAAAACAATGATATATTTCCCCACATATATAAACATATGGTTATTTATAAGTACCAACTCTTTTAGTATTATATTAATCCTCTTTAAAAAATAATAATAATAATAATAATAAAATGAAGTGACTTGATGTATATGAGATTCTCAAAACAAATAATATTTAAAGTCACATTACATGCTATATTATTTCTATATAAAAGGAGAAATAACACTTCATATTCTTAAAAGAAATCAAACACGCTACATCACTCTTTTTGTCCCTTTTTTAAAAAATTATTATTATTTAAAAAATAATAATTAAATCCCATGTTGACTCATTCATCAAATAAAAATAATAATTAAATCCCATGTTGACTCATTCATCAAATAAAAATTAGAGAGTACTACTACTTTTTCATAACAAGTACAACAGAATCAATTAAATAATAATAATAAAATTTCATGTTGACTCATTCAACAAACAAAAAAAAAGGTACTACTACTTTCTCATAACAAGTACAATATAATCAATTTTTTTTTAAAATTTTATAGTTGTCCTACACGTTTTCTTTAAAGAAAAAAAAAAAAAAAGAAAGAGTTGTGCTACAATAGTACTACAAGCCAAAAAAATAATAATAAAGGAGACATCCGATTGGTAAAGGACAACTTTTATATATATATATATATATATATATATATATATGACTAGTAACTTCTTTTTATATAGCAAAGTCATTCTAATTTATATCCCGAAGAAATTAGGCTATTTCTGTTTCTTCTTCTTCATTACCATATCTGTTCATTCTTATGAACAAAAAATTTACTAAATCTTATCCACGTTCAAACAATCAATTTATAACAACAAATTTGATTCCCAAAAAAAATTTGAAGGAGTATTAGATCTATCATTAGATACTAAAACTTTCAAACAACAAATATGTGAGTTCAAGCTGTAAACAATTATATTATTTGAATAGAATGAAATTAACCTGGCTCTGATACAAGTGTAAGAATTTTGTAACAGAAACGAGAATGTGTGTTTGTTAACAACAGCGGAATTATAATGAAGTCTTGTGAAATGTTGCTCCAAGTTCAACTTTGAGTCTCAAGGAATCAAAGCTATGTTTCCACAAACTGAATGTCACTTTTGTTTTTGTTAATATCAATGCAGAAGATAGAAATTTCTTCTTTTTCCTCCCTTTGTTTTTTTTTTTTCTGATTTGTGTTCTTCACACTTATCTTATGAAAAACGTTCAACCCTTATTTTAAAAGGGAAAAACAGTATACATGGGAACAGTTCCCACTCCTTTTTCAAATTGATACTTTTCTCTTTTTCAAAAAAAATTAATAATTTTGGGTCGGGTCATACCGGGTCGATCTACATGGTTGATCCACATGGGCGACCCACAACCCAAAACTTACATATATTAACATGATAACATAAATCTGATATTATGAGATTCGAAAAAACTAGTCTTTTGAAGCTTTTACAGAACTCGTTCAAGATAAGTTAATCAAGCGCTGCAGTTTTCTACTGTTTCCCAATTAATCTTTTCAACTAATTTCTTTGTGGGGGCAACGTGTTTTTTTCCTAAAAAATAATGATTCTTCCCTTAAGTCACAACTCCTATTTATTCCTAAATTCAACAGAATAGGGGAAAGGGGAAGAGAGACAAAACATATGTGCTATCAATGGCCAATTAAGAGGCAATAGAAACCCATTAAAAGTCATTAATCAGCCAAAAATATTTTCATAGAAAATACAAAATTTATTTTTAAATTGGCAATTAACCATTAGAAACGAATTGATTTTATTTCTTAGAAGACCAATAATATTACTTCTCTGAAACAATTCTTTCTTTTTTCATAATGCATTTATTAATTAGGCACAATATGGACCACAAGCTTATTAATTGATGCTTCCAATTATGATATTAATTTGTAAATAAATTAATTATCATATCATAATAAATTATAAATTATTCCACTAAAAATCTATAATTGCACTTCTCGATTTAATTTCGAAATCTATTATTACATCTTATTTAACTTCTCGTGTTAGAATTATGGACACCATCAATTAAATGAAATTTTCTATAAAATTAATTCATTGACGAATTTAATCCTTTATTATTATACGTAACTTAATTCACATGACGGATATAAAATCGACCCGCAGGGTTTTATGTGAAGATTTATAAATAATCATAATTATTAGGGTTTCTTCTATCTCAAGTCCGAAACACGGTTCTATCAACTAATTATTGTTTAACTAATTGTATTTGTCATTACCCAATCTATTAAAAATATATTGACTCATAATAAAGTCTCACCCTTTAGTAGATTAAAATAATAAATTAAAATACATAGATCATAATAATTATAACAAGATTAAGAGTATGTAATGGATGAGAGAATTTGTTTATTATTATTCAGAATATAAGCAAATGTCTCTATTTGCTCCTTCAATACGAATTTTTTTATTACGTATGAGGCATGCCAAGTCATACTTGTATGAGACATTATTTGATTGACAAATGAAATGGGACCCATCTGCCAAGTGACAAAGGGTCATCTATTAAGTCCTTTCAGCAATTTTTTTATTTTACACTTATTTTAATATATTTTTTGTTTTCATTTTTTTGAATGTTTTTTTTCTTAACTAATCTAATTAGTTTATGTTTTTTCTTTTTTCTTTTTTGTTTTACACTAATTACAATATATTTTTTGTTTTCATTTTTTTAAATATTTTTTTCTTAACTAATCTAATTAGTTTATGTTTTTCTTTTTTCTTTTTTGTTTTACACTTATTTCAATATTTTTTTGTTTCCATTTTTAAATGTTTTTTTCATTCTTAACTAATCTAATTAGTTTATGTTTTTTCTTTTTTATGTAGTGAAATTTGGTTTAATTTTTTATGATCATTGTGTAAATTTTTATTTTACTATATTAATTTTTATGTTATTTATTCATATTTTAATAAATAGTTGTTTGTATTTAATTTTTCTTTTATAAAATCAAGATATAAGTAATTTATTTAATTCTAACAATTATTTTTTATCAAAAGTATAAATAAAATTTGTAAAGTCGCAAAAATTCTTTTAAGAAATAAATTAATAAAATTATCATTTTTATTTATAAATCCTAAGAAACGTGTAAAAAAGTAGATAAAAAAAATATTTATTAAATTTCATCTAGCTTAAATTTACAGGAATAAAAAATATCGTATAAATTGATGGAAAGATTATGTATTTAAGTAGGCGTTTATGGATATTTTCCATACTTTCCATGAATAAAACTATTAAAGTATGGGAGTGCAAAATTTGAAACAATGGTTGAAAAAGAGAGAGGGGTAAGCGTCATAAAGGAAGAGAGGGAAAAAGGAGTTTGGGCCATTTTTTGAAATGAGACTCAATTATCCACTTGTCAAAGAATAAATGGAGCCTCATACAAGTTTTGTCTACTACATCATATTTGTGCCTCATTCATAGTAAAATTTTTCCCTTTAATACATACTAAATGTAGTAGCACAAGAAGTTGAAATTTTAATAGTCCCATAATTAAGATTGAATTATATTTAATCTTGTGTCACAATCATCAAGATGTTTGTCCAACTTCATCTTTGATCGTGAATGCTTAATTTATAACTCATAAGAATAGATAAATTTTAAGTTTCCGCGTATGAGTTAAATAACTCCATAGACAAAATTTGTCTACTACATATATAAGTAATGAACACGGATATTCAGAAACGGATCCAAAATTTGGGTCGGTTTCTTTAATTATGGGTTATGATTCTGATTATTTATCTTTTCCTATTTTTATAGACAATCGATTGAATATACATATTTAGCAATGTTTTTTTTATAGAAATTATGAGATTTAAAATATCTAATTAGTAGTACATTTTCTTTTTAGAAATGATTGTTCTTATTCACTAAAAATTTGAAAAAAAATTACTTTAAAAATCCAAACTTGTATAAATCAATTTATATAGTTACCTCAATGAAAAGAAAATAGAGAGAAGAAAAAAATGAAAAAGAAAGAGCTGAAGCCTGAAGCCCACTTTGTAGCAAGCAAAAACAAATAACTTTTTTTGTTGCATATGAGTTTCGAGAACCCGCGTCACCTGAGTGGATTGTTCTATATGTTGCCACTGGCACACCTCAACCTTTTGTTATTTTAGGTGGCAATGACAATAAATATTGTATTTTCATATATACAAAGTTTCAATCGTAGTCATCAAGTGTCGTGGCTGTAACGATCGGTTTCCATCGTTATAGAAAAGCCAACCTAGTCCAGATTTGGACTAAATCGGAGTCAATAAGGTCTTGGGGAATCTAGTAACAATTGGGTGATCTATTTATGATTTTGATCGCATGAGTAGATAGCTAAGACGTTAAGGACCCCGTACAACTTTATGAAATTGAATTCGGGCAAGTAAAACTCCCGAAATTAATCTTAGCGTGAGCATGTATTTTTTGAGTGTCATGGGATAAAGGTGTGTTGTGAAATGGGGGTTTCAGACTCTAATTACCACATTCTATCTCCGCGCAAGCCATCAAGGGGGGGTTTATCCACCAGGGCGGGGCCCGCTGTGGCGGGATAGGTGCCGCTATAGCGGGCCAGTCGCGAATTAAGTCAGAAATAAACCCAAAAAATGTATTATTTTGAACTTTTCGACTTTGAGAGCTAGGAGATGACCACATGCGAGTTCTTGACCATTTTTCACCATTCTTGACGCTAAAGGTAAGGTTTTAACTCCTCGAATCCATTTTTTCGATCAGTAGAAAGTAAACTAATGGGTAATTAACGATTGGGGAGAATTTTTGATAATTATGGTGGAAAAATCTCAAATTTGGATATTGAGATCATGGGTTTGATCTAGGGTTGTTGGTAATTAGGGTAATTAGATATTTTTTATTGATTCCGTGTTATATTAATAGTTTGTAGACCAAGAACAAGCGGAACAAATATGGAAAGGGAATAATCAAGTTTCTTACGGGATTTAAGCTTGTTTCGAGGTAGGTGATGGTTATGATTTCATGTTGTGTAATGTATGTTTGTTCTTGCTTCATTATAATACATGTATGTATGTGAATGTTGCATTATTGATCACAATATTCATAAATGAGGATGATTGAATAATTGTTTGCCATGAAATCATGACTTGATTGTAAGATTATGAGAAAATACTTATGATTGTGATTGTGGCTTGTTAAATGGATCGGATGTTGCGTTCCGACACACTAACTTGGATCGGTTGCCCCATTCCGGCATAAATATGAAATAAGTTTCCACATTTCGGCATAAATATTGGATCGGGTACCACGAACCGGTACACTAACAATTTGGGTTTGGGTTTGGGTTCCATGAGAGGACCATTGACTTGACATAATTGTATATCTTAAAATATGTGAAATGCTCCGTTGTTCGTAGATGATATTGATATTGTATATGTTCGGTGTATGCATGTGATTATTGTGTTGTAATGGCTTATGTATGTTGCACTTAGTGGGATAGCCGTGTGATCCTACCATCACATTGTAGTTGTGTACTGATACTGCACTTGATCTTTTCTTTGTTGAGTACATGGCATCTTCAGGTGGCTATTAACAAACCTCGATTAGAAGATCAGTGATCAATCGAATTCAAGGGTGAGCCAGTTCTTTCGGGCTGCCATTGAGTTCTCTTTTCTGTCTATGTCCACATTCCGGACTTAGACTAGTGCTTTAATTAGTCTTATGTTTAGTTTGGGGTTGTACCCTTCTTGTTTAGACTTATGGCTGAACCTTAGAGTTTTGGTACATTGACTTTCAGATTCTAGGTGTTATTTCTGCATTTGTTTTGTTAGACTTTTGGAGTTTATGGGAACTCTATTTCTTTCCTTAGCATTTAAACTTGCTTCCGTAACTTTAAACACCTTAGTTTTGATTAAGTTGTATAGTTCTTTGGTTAGCTATTTAGCATTAATGGTTCTCCCACTAGAGGGTTAGTGTGGGTGTCACTCACGACGGTATGGGTCGTGACAAAGTTGGTATCAGAGCCTAGGTTAGTTGATCTCAATGTACCAAAATGAGTCTAGTAGAGTCTTGTGGAATAATACAAAGACGTCTGTACTTTTCTTCGAGGGGCTATAGGACTTAAGGAAATCTCTATGTTTTTCTTGCCTCTTTTCGTGTTATAACCTTATTCCAATTGGTATCTAGCGATTCAAATTGGTATCTAACCTCCTTCACTCTTCTATCCGTAGAGTGTTAACACTAGGTTCAACGGCGTCAGGCCCGCAGCTCCCGTCAATGCTCCAGTTAAGGAATCTGTAGCAAGAGGTCGCAGTCGAGGTAGGGGTTCTGCAAGAGCTAGGGGTAGAGGCCGAGGAAGGATGGCGCTTACTAGGGATGGAGCACCGGTTGAAAATGCTCCCAGAAATGAGGCTCCTCCTGCACAACATGAAGAGGTAGAGGAGAACGTCGAGGGTGAGAATGAGGAGAATATTGGACAAGAGGAAGAGGTGCAGGCTGAGACTATAGATATTCCTCCCTTAGACCCAGTGTTAGCTCAACAGATTATGTCGTTCTTGAAAGTATTGGTCGGTCCTGGAGTGCTTTCCTCTGTTCAAGCAACTCAAGCTCCCGTCAATCTCCCTATTGCTATCACTGTCCCCCAAAGTGGGTGGAACTGTAGGGAATGATGCTTTCTTCCGTCCTTTGTTGGGTCCTGTTATGACGAGTAATGAACATGAGATGCTGGCTAAGTTCTTGAAGTTGAAACCGCATGTGTTCCAAGGTTTTGAGAGTAAGGATGCATATGAGTTCATCCTAGATTGTTATGCGAGGCTTCATAAGTTGGGAATTGTCCATCAATATGGCATGAAGTTCGTGACCTTTCAACTTCAGGGTTAGGCTAAGCAGTGGTGGAGAGCTTATGTGGAATGTCGATCTTCAGTTTTGCCTCCACTCACTTGGACCCAGTTTCATGCTCTGTTTTTGGAGAAATATCTGCGTCAGACTTTGAGAGATCGTAAGAAGGATGAGTTCATGGCTTTGGAGCAAGATGGTATGTCTGTGGCTGCTTATGAGGCCAAATTCTATGTCTTATCTAGATATGCTACACAATTGGTGACTACTGTGGAAAAGAGGATTCGTTTAATTATTAAGGGACTAAATTATGAGTTGCAGGTATTATCTGTTCACATGACCTCTGCAGGAAAAAGCTTCAATGAGGTAATGAATTTTGTGAAGAAAGTGGAGAGGGTGAGGCGAGACGGTCAGGCTAAGGCATTGGCTAAGAAAGCCAAGAATTCAGGAAATTTTCAGGGTTCTTACTCCAGAGGTTTGAGAAGGTCGACACTTGTAGCCCGACCAATTTAGTTTGCTATGCCCACTTCTACAGGTAATTACTCCATAACGCCACCTCATAATTTGATTCAGGATTGCCAGGGAGCCGCAGCTTCGACGGGCAGTAAGCCATCTTTTGATTGTACAGATCGAAACTGCATGTTAAATGTTGTAGATGATGATTACGGATCCCTGAAGGTCCGAATTAAGATTAAAAAGGTGATGAATTAGGGTGTCGTACTGTAATCATGTGATTTTGAATGAAAAATACGAGCTATGTCAGAGTTGTGATTAAAATGGTATATGTACTACTTAGTTAAATTGTGTTGCCTGCTCATATTTGTATAACTGAAGCGTTGTTTAGGCAAAATGTCGTCATGAGAGCTTGAGAGAAAATAGTAAGCTAATTAACAAAGATAGTAGTGACCTTGTCTTGGGGAAAACTCTATAAGGGTTAGATCATTCTATATGAGTGTGGAATGATCTCAGTGGGGGAGTTGGCAACGGAAAGAGGTAGGGTGACTTGAGGTAGAGTGTATGAGTTATATGGTAATGCTTGTAGTGAGAGTGGTGAATGGGATGATTGGAGCCCTAATTTTATATTCAAGTTGCATGTTTCTTTGATTATTTTCATGATATTACGTGGTGAGTTCGGATCGACTGATGATACCTCCCAGTACATGTTGTTTGTACTGATACTACTCTTGTTATGCCATTTGGCATAGTCTGGTTGCAGAATTAAGTGATGTCACATCTATAGGTGAAGACGATGTGATCTCCGATAGCTTCTATTTCTCTTTTCTTATGGTGGGAGTTGTGTCTTATTCTTTCATAAATTGTACTTCGTAGAAGCTCTTGTACCTGTTTAAATTAGTTCCTTAAGGAATGTTTAGTTTGTTTCGTTCCATTACATGATTTTGTTATAAATCAAGTTAATTGTATTTTCCATGATTAAATAAGATGTTAGATTATGTTTTATTAATTTTCGCATAGCCCTTTTTTTTAAATTGAGTGGTAAAAATTCTCATATCTAAGTGTTAGAATAGATGCCAATAAAAGTAGAGTAAATTTTTGGAATAACAAACATAAAAATCATATTTGCGCGCTATAGCTACAACTCTGTTATTTGCGCTCTATAACAAACATAGTTTGCTATTAAGCATCTAATTTGTATAAATCAGGTGTCTGTGTCTATGAAAATTGCATTTGTGTACTGATGAGTCCTAGATTTTGACTCATTTAGGGCTTGGTTTTCATAGTTTGTTGTCCTCAAATGCCTAATTTATGCTCTAAACTGACGTTAAAGTGTTGATATGCAGCAATGAAGGCAAAGGAGCAAGGCAAGGACATTACAGGGCAAAAAGGAGCTAAAAAGATGAAAAAGGCTGAAATGACAAAAACTGAGAATCGCCAAAGCCACTCGGCGACTCGCCGAGTGGTACTTCAGCCCGCCTAAAGTTCCAGACTGCCAGTCCTGGGGAAAAGCCAACTTGGCGATGGATTTAGACATTCGGTGAATCGCTGACTGGATCAGCGACATATCCTGGATCGCCTAAAGTTACAGAACATTGAGGATAAAAAGCCAAAGCAGACCGGTGATGGAAATGAGTGATTGGCGCGTCGTCGACCTGGTCGGCGATGCTCGACTTACTTCGCCTAATGGTCCTTGCAGCCAAAATTTGAGAAACTATAAATTGAATTCTAAAAAGAGTTCAAGGATTCCTGATTTTTATTATTGAAGTCCAGTTTTAGTTTTCTTCCGTTTTTGGAGAGTTTTCTTAGTATTTTTCATTGGAGAACAACTTTGAAGGATTATTCAAGTAGATTCGAAGTGAGTCTTTGATTTTTAGCACTTTGGATCATTTTAAAGACTTGGATTGCAATACCCAGATCATGGAGAATGTTTTTGGTATTAATTTCTATCTTTTTATGATGCTTGGCTAAAACTCCAATTCTTGGGGTGTGATCATGTGATTATTTGCTTAATTAACTTATGGGTATTGTTGTTTAATGATTTAAACGTTGTTTTAATGTGGGTTTGATTGATAGATGAGTAGTAATTTATGAATTGTAGTTGCAAATACAATTTTAGTTTAGTGTTTTGGGCTTGCTCTAGAGAGAGGTTCTAAAACCAAGGTTATCGATTGATGATTGGAGTGTGTAGGTTGTTATGGGTTCAGCTCGAGAGAATGAATCTTAACTCATTCCTACATATCTAGCTCGAGAGAGTATAAGGTTTTGGGCTGTTTTGTAGTGTCAAGCTTGTCGAGGTTCGAGAGAACTCGCTTGAACCGTAATAGTTGTTCAAGAGAAAACTATTGCACATATAGTCTAGCCTACCCATAGTGATTCAACACTTTATTATAAATCTCCAATTACCCATCTAGTGAAATTAGCTTATAATCGATCACATCCTGAGAATCTATTCCTACTTGTCTAATCCCCTGTTTTAGTGATTATTGTAGTTGTTAATTGATATCTTAAAATCCCCCATCTGACATTCATTGTCAAACCTTTGACTTATTTTATTTGATTTCGACAATGTCTACTTCTATAACCGATTAGAATCGCATTTTTACTTCCTAATAGAATCCAATACGGTACCACTCCCTGTGGGTTCGACCCCAACCTTTCGTTGGGTTATATACTAGATTACGATCACCTACACCTAGTATTGGATGAGGTGTAGTTGAGCGTTTATCATGTATGTATATGTTCTTTATGTTAGGCTAGAGTTGGGAGCGAGATTAGGAGAGAGAGGCGGGCTAAAGAGGGCAGATAGTAGATAGAGGTGAATTGTATATGTATATCGATTAGATAATTTTTTATATATATGTATCAATGATTGTGTTTGTATATCTACATAAAATTTGAATTTGTATACAATTGAATCGAGTTAATTAAACATTTATATTTGTATATCAAATCTATCTCTCATTTTATGGAAACAAAATTATACATTGTATTTGAATAATTTGTATTTGTATAAAGAGAGAGAGAGGGGGGGGTGCAAAAGAGAACTGGGCAGGGGAAGATTTGTATTAATATAATTATAAGTGTATAGGACGAAGGGATATGTATTTGTATATACAGTCTCTCTCGCTTTATACAAACACAAACACAATTATATACATTTGTGTCTATATGAAGTGAGAGAGGCGAGGGAGAGAACTGAGAGTGGCGAGCGAGAATCAGGGGAGAGAGGCGAATGACAATGTGTTTGCTGCGAATTGAAATTAAATGAAACTGTAACTATAACATTTACTTTGAATTCATAGTTCCTTATAGGAAAAATTAGTAAAGTAGTCAAAATTCCTATCATAATGAGCTAAAACATCTACATTATAAAAAATTATTAAAAATGTTATTATGTCATTATTTTAGCAAATATAATGTATCCTAATATAATTATTTTACTATTCTTTTATTTCTCAAATCAGTCACCTAATATGACTCTACTACCGGTTAAAAGTAAAAAAAATAAATGAAAAAAGACCCCACATTCTAATATTTCGTCTCTAGGTTTTCACCCCAAATCTCTCCACTCTCTCTATTGTTCCCACCATTGTTATCTCCTATACTTGTTTAAGAAATTTCTTCGACTTGTATGATTTCAACATCTGGCAATTCTTCATGTAAATTAGGGTATAATATTCGATTTTGCTCTCTCCTACGTCTAATCAGGAGTCGGACCTGCTCCACAACTTCTCTGCATATTGGGCTCGGGCAATTTCCTGTCGGGTTTCAGATCTCCGCCGCCGCTCTATGGATGGTTCCGAAAAGACTTTTCTTGAATCCATGGAACTTGACGAATCAATTGTCAGATCGAAGTTCTTAATTATCCATTCATTCTCAATTCTAAATAACCAAAATACAGTTTATTTATGTATTCATTATTTAGGTATTCATCCTAATTGCATATGTCAAACACACTTTTTATTTTATTTTTCTTATTTTTATTAGAAAAAATAATTTCAAATACATTGAAAAATTAAATATAGCTTGCTATTGGTCGTATAGCTATATATTTCACATTACTTTTATATATATACATTTTTTTTTATCAACACGTCATGATCTTATTAATGGTTGATGGGGACGTGTCATGATCTTATGTCAATTAATTACGTGTAGTGTCAATCTCTGATGGTCTATCCAAAAAATTTCTATAGATGTTTAGATCAATGGTCACGTCCCCCAGACCATTGGAGACACGCAATCCCTGTCCTCCGCTTAAATTTAATTATTATATCACAAAATAAATTTTGACGGTAGTATAACACACCCAACAAAAATAAAGGGCCTAGACGCATCGCCATTTATCAAAATTCGGGGGTATATTTGTCCTTTTTCCGTTTTTTATTTACAATATCAGTTTGTGTACTAAATAGTTTGTATTTAAATTTGATTTTGTATTCATCCTAATGGTATACCATCAAGTTTTGTATTTATATTTGATTTCATATTCATTCTCAATTCTAAATAACCAAAATACAGTTTATTTATGTTATATAGGTATTCATCCTAATTGCATCAGTAAAATAAATTTTGTATTTTATTTTTCTCATTTTGTATTTTCAATATCACTTTGTATACTAGATAGTTGGTATTTAGATTTGATTTGATATTCATTTTCAATTCTAAATAACCAAAATACAGTTTATTTACGTATTTATTAGATAGGTATTCATACCAATTGCATTAGTAAAATAGATTTTGTATTTTATTTGACTCATTTTGTATTTTCAATATCACTTTGTATACCAGCTAGTTTGTATTTAGATTTATATTTGTATTCGTCCTAATGGTATACAATCAGGTTTTGAATTGAATGGTCTAACTTTTCAACATGAAATGAGTATTTATCGTGCTCAATTTGTAAAAAGAAGTTCATCGGAACACTCAAAATCATATTTAAAGAAGTCCATCCGAATACACAAAATCATATTTAAAGAAGTTCACTCGAATACACAAAATCATATTTAAAGAAGTTCATCATACATTTCAGATAAAATTATATTTTAAAAAAGTTCAAACAAGTAAGGATAAAAAACTAAGGAAATTATTTTTACCTATTTTGAAATATTTTCTCCCATAATTATCTCCATTCTGTTATTAAAAGTTTGTATTCTTTCAAATTAAATAAATACAGTCAGCATTATAACAAATTAAAATATTGACATTTTAAATAAATATTGAAAGTGTTGACAAGAAATCTTATTAGATGCTAAAATATTGTTGTTTTGAAAATTTTCCCTTTCTTATATTGCACAATTTTCCCACAAAACTATATTTTAAGCCCAATAGAAGGGAGGTGGAAAAAGAGTAAGCAGGATGAAAGAGGTTAGTCACGAATTGGCTTCTAGTAATCACTATTTATGCAAATGATATTCTAGGGTAATATAGTAAACTATTTGCATGGAGCTAACAACATATATTAAAGTCAAACATGAAAAACATTATGCAACATGTCTTTTCTATGTAGGTAATTATTTTTTTCGTTTCCACCCGGTGTTTGGAGTCCACATTAGAGCTCCAACTAAATTTGGATCGCGCACTACAGGACCCATTCGAGGGTGGCGCTCCTAACAGATTTTTCTCCATACCCAGGGCTCGAACTTGAGACCTCTAGTTAAGGGTGAAGCACTCCCATCAGTGCACCACAACCCATGTTGGTGCCTCTTCTGTTCCAATATATATTTATATACGACGCCACGGGCGAATTAGGTGTCGGGTGTTCATTCGAATCTTACGGTAAAATTATACTACTATATTTATAAAGTATTTATTTTTATTTTTATGTATCTATAACGATTTTGAATCCCCTTAACATAGGACTAGAGGTTGACTTAGGCATTTAGGGGTTTAAACTTTCACCTTGAGGTTCAAAGTTCAAAGTTTCAAACTTCATGAGATATATTTTAAGTTTTCAAACTCCTTTAAAGAAAATCTGAATCCATTAACTGTATGAATTTTTTTCTTTTTTAGTTAGTAAAAAACAAGAGATATTTCAAAGACTTTTATGAATAATATCATCAATATTTTTACCTATGTTAAATCTTGTTTATCTAATAAAAAATCTATAAAAATGTACTATTCTATTTTAAAATTTATTAATTTAAAAAATAATTTTAAAACATTATGAATAATTTTTATATTTCTTAAATTTCATGCCGATTCAAACTACGTAATAACGACAGGAAGAGTAATTTATTTTGTGCAAATAGTTTGAGTAAAGTCATGACCATGTCGAAAGGGCAACCATCTAATTTGTCCAAATTTAGCTTTATATGTATTTCAACGCGAGGAATGGAATATTTGAAGAAAAAAAGAAACATATTATATACCTTTCTTCTTTTCAGTTTATGTGATTGTGTTTTATTTTTAAAAATAATTAATTTTAAATTTTCTATTTTACTTTTGATTAATTAAAAATTTTTATAGTCATTGAATCACAAGTTTTAAATTCTTTTATATTTTGTTACATTTTTTATCGTATCAAGTATGACAAATAAATTAAACGGAGAAATATATGCTTACAATATGGTTCGTTTCTTGAGATTATCAACTTGATGGAGTCTCGTGTTTCTTCTCCACTTTTTCCCTTTTACTTTTCTTGAGGAGGCTGGTGAGAGTGCACTTGCACAAACAAGTTGCTAATTTCTTTTATATTTAAACAAATTATTAGAGATGATGATTAAAGTTATTGCAATTTGTAGATAAAAGTCTAGTAACAACTTTGTATTGTTATTGAAATTTTCTTGGAGATTGATTGCAATTTGAAATTAACAATGGCCTAAATTATGATCCTATATTTAATAAGGAAGTTCAATGTACAGATATATCTATCTATTTTAGTAGTGACAAACGAGCGAATTGGATTGTTGAAATTGATTTGAGCTTAAAATGAATTGGACTGCAATTCACTTAAATGAATATGGATAAAATGTGGTTTAGTAAAATATGAATTTAAAGTTAAATGGTTTTATTTTCCACCGCTAAACCAAAATTACCAAATCACAAGATTTGAACTATATTAATTAGCTGCTATGTAAACGATAATTGGTCAGTACATGTAAATTATTTTCTTCACTAATGACTAATGACATGTATACTAGTATTAATATTTGCTTTAAATTATGAAACCACCGCAAAATTCTTTTCAAAAAAGAAAACCTTGATTTTAAATGGATATTTGACAAATAATAAATATATCCCAAGGGCAAGGATTAAGCATTTGAGGTACCTAATGATCTAAATATCTTCAGGATCCAATTAACATAAAGGGTCATCATCAAAGTTTAATCCAGAGAAAGAATAAAACTAGAATACGATTTATTTCTTTTGGCATGAACTATGTGTACATATTATATATGTGTTATACGATCACACTTATTTTTATCTATCAACTCTAAATTCTTAATTCATCTATAGATAAAAATAATTGTCTTTTTGAAAAATGAACGTGAAAAGGCTAATGAGATGGAATGAAACACTCGACGGTTTCTTCCAAGTTGGGATCTAAATTTTTCATGTTATTATGATCCACTTGACATTAAAAGTAGTATTTGGTTAGATTGAGCAAGATTCTATGGAGGAATTTGCTAATTATATATTCTTATAAAATAAAATAAAGCAGTAGCACCTTGTATGAGATGTGCACTCTTCAACAACATGAGTTTAATTAAGGTTGTATTTGGTATGGACTAAAATATTTTTCAATTTTTTCATGTTTGATTGACCATTTCCTTTGTGAAAAATAAGTTACTTAAAAATGAGGAAAATGACTTTCTTAATAAAAGTAGGGAATCCAAAATTTATATGTGACATTCCAATAAGTTCATTGTCTTTTCCGCATTCTCAACCCTTGACCATCTTGCCCTTCGCCACCTATGTACCCCCACTCCTTGCTTATCTCATCCCCACAATATTTTGTTAGATTATTTGAGTTATTCATTTATCGTTTACTTACCAAACATTAAAAAATATATTTAGAAAATCTACCTTAAAAAAAATAAAAACTTTTGTACCAAACACCCCTTAGTTATATATTTATTTGTTAAGTAAGTTAATCAACCAGAGATGGACCAAAAGTTTCAAAGCTTAAATTTAGGCTTTAAGTGAGCCCATGGTTTTGGTTTTCAGTCCCAACAAAATGGATTGTGTTGCACTCCAAATACATACGAGGAATACATTTAGCACTACCAAAAAAAATTAATAACAAATGATATTTCGTAATTCCTTTTTTATATTAAAAAAACTCAGACTTTAATAACACATGACTATTTTATTAAATTTATTTGAAGTCTAAATACATAACAAAATGGGGAAAGTTCAATGTAGAAATGAAACCTGGCCTAAAATGAAGAGTTACCTTGATGTATATTAGTGCAACGATCCGTTCAGTCATTTTAAGGTGGTTAGGGCTATAGTACTCATGTTAGAGACCTCATAGTGAAATGAGCTAATAAAAACTGAATATGGAGAGGTTTTAAAATTGTTATAAAAATGATTCCTTCGACATAAAAACTGCTCTGAAGGGGTAGATGAGGTAGAAACTGTGTGAATTAGGCTATTGGGATCATGTGAAAAACTATTGCATGATGAGATAGCCCTTGGGTAATAGATTAGACCTGGTAGAATTAAGTGGATTTGAATGCCCAAGACTAGTCATGCACTTTTCTTCGAGTGCAGACTGTGATCTAGAGACTTCTATATGCACCCCAACATCTAGCGTTGTTACACTTCATATATGACTGCTATCTAGAGACTTCTATATTCACCCCAACTGTCAAAACATGCTCTTATTCATGTACTCTAGCTGTTCCCCTAAAGAAGAAAAAAAATTTCACATAAAATTAGAGTAATCAGTTAACTGTCAAGTTCAGGTTCAATTGCATACTCAATTCTACTAGCACAAACCTCAGGCATTGCATAATAAGAATCAGTGCCTAGCCTAAAACAACAAGTAGAACCAATTCCAAACTCCATACACCAAAATAGTATTTCACAGTATGCAAGCACGGGCTATTCAGCTCGAGTTGCATAGATATTATTCAAACTAAAACACACTAGTTATTTATACCGAGTCCTTACACATTGCCACAAAGAAAGCATAATATAAATAGTATTTCACACTTATTTGCTTAAAATCCTGAATCCGCCACTCGTTGTGCTCAGCTCAAGTTGCAGATCTATAACTCAAGATACTTAAAACACACTTATTTATACTGAATCCTTGCACATTGTCATAAAGGAGCATTAATACACTACTATTTCACACGTACCGATTTTAAAATCCTGAATCCGCCTCCAAATGTGATGGAACACATTTTTCCTTCACACCAGCTAATGTTTGGCTTATGGCAGTCCCTTACTAGGCAGAGGGACTTCATTCCTGCAGACTTCCCATGTTGGAAGCCTTCTCATTTTTCATAATGGCATGGAATAATGTAGCTCGATCCTCCTCAACAATTTCTCTCAACAATTCATCTTCAATTTTTGGAGCTTGCCAGTGAGAAGGGTCCTCCACAAGGTCTTCACTGAATATCATGCTTGATACCCATTCTTTCCATGTTGTTCTTTTGTATTTCTCCTCTTCCAGTGTGCCCGTTGCCAGAAGCTGGTAGACATACACAACTTTGTCCTGACCAGGACGAAAAGCTCGTGCAATGGCTTGCTTGCTCTTAGAAGGATTCCACTCTGAATCCAGTAATATTACACGTGATGCTGCGGTCAAGCTAATGCCTTCTGCACAAGTTGTAATGGATGCCAACATAACCTTTGATGGTCCACCTGGCTCCTCAAATAGATCCATTATCCTTCCTCTTTGAAAAAGCTCAATGTCACCTTGAAGCACCAGTACTTCAATGCCCTTTCTCCACCCATAGAACCTCTCAAATATCTCTAGAAAAAGATTAATTGGAGCAATATTGTGGCAAAATATCAAAACCTTTTCTCTCCTGAGGAGACAACGAGGAATTAGGCTCATTACAAATTTGACTTTTGAACCCAGCTTCAGATCAAACTTGAATTTCTGGAGAGCCTCCAGCTCCTCTTCCTTGAAGTACTGGCTAGAACATGCTGTCGTTCTGATCAACCAAGGATGGATTGCACCAAGGGTAATCAACAGCTCTAACTCCAGAGGAAATCCTTTGTAGATGGGCCTTTGATTTTGAAGCTTCACCAAAATTTCTTGTTGAAGAGTAGTTGATTTCATCATCAAGGTGTAACATTGTAAACCAGGAAGGTTATCAGATGTTCCACCGTCATGCACATCTATGAATCCACCTGTTAGTTTCTTCAATATGTTTAAGCCTTCTTTCCTTTTCTTGGGGATGTCTGAATCAATGACGGTTGAAATTTTATCAATAAACATCTTTCTTGCTCGGTTTTCCAATGAAAAGCGCGATGCACCTTTGTTTTTCTTCTTGTACTTGGGATCCAGCTCCTTCAAGACCTCATCAACAAAGGTTGGCCTTGCTAAGGTAAGTGTATTGAAATACTCTCCAAAATTATTCTGAAATAATGTACCAGAAAGTAATATCCTAAGCCGTGTATTGACCTTCATTAGACCCTTTCTTAACCTGGATTTTGTACTTCTTGGGTTGTGCCCTTCATCAAGTATTAGTAGCCCTGGACACTGCCGCAACACCTGGGCCATATATTTCCTATGCGCATAAGGTGAATCTTCCCGTGTCAGCGTTAAAAAAGAGGTATAACCCATAAGGAGAACACTGGGTTGCGAAAGCCACATCTGCATTTTCTCAAGGCAGTCCAAGACATGCATGACATCTTGGTTGCGAGGAAGACCAGGACATAATTTCACCTTTTCCCTTAGAACCTCTCCCTTAAAGGTTTGACCACCATGAATTTGGTAGACTGGCACAGGAATCTTCCACTTTAGTACTTCTTTGTACCAGGTGTAGAGTGTTGTCTTGGGAGCAAGGACCAATGGTCGTGATCCAGGAAATAACTTCAGGTAGCTTACAAGGAAGGAAATAATTAGTAAGGTTTTCCCAGCTCCTGGAGTATGAGAAATAACACAGCCACCTCTCTCTTTGCTCTCTGGTTGCATTTCTGCAGGTACTATGGATCCAGCAATATTTTTCCACAGAAATTCAAAGGCTCTCGTTTGGTGTACCCGTAATTTTTTTCCTAGATCAGGTATCAACGCCCAGACATTTCCTTCCCCTCCTCCTGATGATGAGGGTGCTCTGGAAGAAACAGGAATGGACAAAGTATCAAGGCCATCATCATCCTGCTTGTGATCTGTAGCTTCTTCAGTTCTTTGCTCCTTGCTGGAACTGTAGTTTGATGAAGGCATCTATAGATATGAACGAATGGTTAGTAAGCATGGTGAGGAAAATAAGCAAGAGAGTGTAGCAATAAAAGCCTAATATGCAAGAGTCATAGTCTAGATCTGCTTCTACATGTGTACTGAATTACATGCCGAATATACTTCCTATTACGTGTAGGATAAAATGATGACATGGACCATGACAAAGCTCATCTCTATGTAAAAAAACATTTGGGAAGTGCCACCATTTCTTGGAATCTTCTTCCGGGGAATCTCTCAGACCTCTTAAGCAGATGCATCAGAATAAGAGAAACTGAAATAAGTTTGAGACTTTTGACTTACAAAGGGTGGTGGAACATCCTTTATTTCGGTGCTAACGAATCCACATAGCCGGCAAATAATTCCAATTTCTTCATTCAGTCGATAATCATGTCGACAAACTTCTCCACGTATTTCAGCTCCTATCCTGACATTACTTGCATATTGAACATGGGAATCCTGTCACATTTGATAAGGACAACATCAAACATAAGGTAGCACAGCAGTTATATAATCGATAAGACAAAAGAAAAATAAGACATCAAGACAACATCAAAACATAAAACAGTGACCAGTCCAATAATTTCCAGCAAAAAGCACATTCCACGAACAATATGTCTTTGTTAACATAACCAATGCCAGTAATTATTAAAATAACATACCTCACTGTCATCTAGAAGATAACATGATGCCAGGGCTAGTTCCATCTCCTTCCATAACATATCAATTTCTGAAACCTCTTCGTCCCTATTCATTGCGAGATGATCACCTGACTCTCTGTGGCCAGATTTTGTTGACTGAAACTCTTTCCACTGATCAATTATTGGTGGCTGTTCCTTATTAAGTGTGGCATCAATGTTCGCCATGCACCTTCTAATCAATTCCTTGTACACATTAGCCGCTACAGAACCCTTTTTGAATGATCTTATATCATAAATACTATCCTTCTTTGAAGTATTTCTTTTGTATTTCTTATGTGAACCTAACGCCCCACCTCTTCGATCAAGTCCCATGAACTTTAACTTTGAAATTTTGACTTGACCCCAGCGTCTAGCTTCTGGTTTTGTGAAGTTCATTTTGGAAGCTTTCCTATCATGCGATGTTGAAGAACTATAGAAATAAATATATCTGGAAACTATTTCACCAATCTCTGCAGACAAATGTTCAGGAACATCAACATCAAGCGGAACCTGTTCATGGACAGTTAAATCAGTTCCTGAAGAAGGATGCAGGGGAACAATAGCAAGTTGATGTTGACTGTCAGCTGTAACTGATTTCTTGTCTGCAAGCTTATTTACATCTGATTTGAGTGCATTTCTCCATCCGGATGAACTTTCAGAGGACTTCTCATGAGGTCTAATATTTCCTTTAAACAACTCTCTCTTGTAAGACCTGGCAATTTCATCGATTTCACCAGTTCGATAAGCATGATCAGCCTGAATAGAAAGTGCAAGTGGTAGTTCTTCATACTCCACTTTTCTCCTACCCCCAACTAACCTTGTCATCTCAACATCAAATTCTGCCATATCATCATCACATCCATAATAACGCTCTGGCTGTACAAATCGACGCTTTGACCTTCGTGGCCCCATTAGATCATACAGAACTAGAGGCCCAGCTTCACTAAGGTCACTGGTAGAATTTACAGTAGGGATATCCCTACTGAATTGAAAAACATTGGTTGTTTGAACTCCGTCTTCTAACTTGAAATTCACGGAGTGAGAATGTTGGTTTGAATTTGATTCTTTCTTGACTAGATCATCATCCACAATCTCATAGACAATCTGGTTATGGATCGATCTTACATCAAATGTAGCTTCTTTCAGGACAGATGCAGTCATTAACCATGTGAGGTCAGAGGAGAATTTTCCTATGAATAGTTTAAAAGTCTGCAACGAATTGCAGTCCTCAGAAGAACTCCAACGGTAATGTTTGTCTTCACAAGGTTTAGGGTCAAGTTTTTGGAGAACTGCAATCTGATCAATGGGCAACATCTTTATCTCTTTACTTAGGGTTTTCTTCAAAATGGGAGGAGGGCCTTGAGTGACATAAACGCTGACATGAAATTCGCAAGTACAAGTGAGCTCATGAGGCTTCCTCTCTATAGATCTTATTTTTCCATCAATCCACACCTACATGGAAGAATCAAAGGTAAATAAGCACAATAAGATAGTAAACTTCACAGGAAACCAACCCCAACAAACAAATGAACGAAGCACTGTGGGCTACTCCAGCAAAGTCAGGAAGAACCAAATTAGGTACAACACTTGGTGAAAAATATCTTCATATTTGGAATATAAAAGAAGGCAGTACAACTATCCAATGCTGCTACTTACAGGCTTGACATCTTTCTCATCCCCTGAGTCTTCTCCTTGGTAAGGGATTGAAAGCACACAAACCTCAAGTCCAGGTCGTAAGAAGCAGGCACAATCAGATAAAGTAGCTTTTCTAGACCTCATTCGAAGATTTGTTACTGGAATATTCTCCTCAATCACCTCCCCATCAACTAGAACATGAGTAGTGATGGTCCCCATATTGATCCTTAGGCGCTCCACAGCTTGCCAAGATCCGTACCAGAATGCCTCAAAAGCTGTCAAACAATACAGGAACAATCAATGTGCACAGTTAAAATGAAGATGTAGTCCTATGTCAGACAAATAATTTACATCCTCACTTCTACAGAAAAGAAGTGATCCATATTTGGTTCTGTCTCGTTTCTCATATCAATAGATGCAAATAGATAGTTTGTTTCAGAAAAGAATAGCAAGTCAATTCAGTTTGTATCAAGAACAACTAAAATCTAACTTTGAAAGGAGACTGAGCATCAACCAAAAGGAGGTAATACTCAATGCTTCAACAAGAGGCAGCAATATTACAACAGTTTGACAACTTTTTATGACTGAATGACAGTATGAACAATTTGCACTAACCAGTTTCTGCTTGTCTTTCTATGGCTGGTATCGCTTATAGCTACAAAGTATGCATGTACTCGTGCAGGAAAAAGAACAGAGCTGCTATATGACAAATATGAAGCAGGAGAAAGAGTGAAGTCTTGTCTAAAGGATACACTTCAGCAATGTTATATGTGGTTAATTTGATTATAGAAATTAATAAATGTTACCAGAGAGTAGACCATCAGGCCAAGGCCTTCAGAAACATAAATAAGTTGTTTAGATGAGGTTTCACTCCTTACAATCCAATAATAACGAACAGTTAAAATATCAATGTCATCACTAGATTCCACTCCAATAATTTATTGCTTCAATAATCAGAATATATTGCAAAAGTATGTTAACAATTTCATGAGGGTTTGATGATTCAACTTTCAAAACCACATCCAACTTAAATCAACATTCTCCCAGACAGCTTCTGCTGATAAAATTAATCAAAAAGTAAAAAGGAGACTAAGTTTGAAGGTCATTGCTTACGGTGTGGATCAATTGGATGAGCATTGTAATGTATATGCCTCTTCATCACCACCTAAGGGTTCAAGCCCAACCTTGTCAGTAATCAGAAGAAAGAATCAGTTTAGTTGTGCCCAATAGCTGCAATGGATACTGACGGAGCCGGATTTGAGGTCAACACTAAAGCAACTTGCTATGTACAATATTTCCATCTATTGCTGCAAAATTTTCCCAGTTTAACCCAATGTTTAAATTCCTGGATAATAAAAAAAATCTACAACACTTTTGTAAGATGACAAAAATAGAAATACTGTTATTCTCTCTCATTCCTTTTTGTTTTTGTTCCTCCCAAGAAATGGACAAATTTTCTTATTCAATTGATTTTTGTTTTTCCTTTGATCTCTTTTTCATATCTAACACAACAAAATTAATCAATGAAAAATGCATTTCTAGAACGGCCACACCGTTTGAATGCCCGTGTTGGACGTTACATGATTATAATCATAAAATTGAAAAACTTCCAGTATCTGAAGACAAATTCACAGTATGTAAGAGAATATATATATATGTGTGTGTGTGTGTGTGGGCGGAGCTGGAATAAGAGTTGGGGATTCGGCTGAAACCACTAGTTTTTATCCAAATTCTATATTTGTCTTAAGAAATGTAATGAATATGTATAAACTCTTAATTTAGAACCAATAACTAGAATCCCGAACCCATAAACTGCAATTCTTGGATCGGCGATTGGACTAAGGAACAAGGGTACAGAGTTGCATTAAAAAGTGAAATTTATGCCTAACAAAATTAATCAATGAAAAATGCAAAGGTGAGTGCTTAGAAGCACTTTTTAACTTTTCCAAATACCTTTAAAAGTAAAAAAGTGATTAAAAACAAAATCATCTAAAAATAAAGCTGGGTCGGCCGAAACCAGTAGTTTTGATCCAAATTCAATATTTGTTTAAGAAATGTAATGAATATGTATAAAACTCTTAATTTAGAATCAATAACTAGAATCCCGAACCATAAACTTCAATTCTTGGCTCCGCCACTGGACTAAGAAACAAGGGAACAGGGTTTGCATTAAAAAGTGAAATTTAAGCGTATCTAAAGTGGTTACGTTCAGTAAGGTCAGCAAAGTTTCTCCTTCGAGGAAAAAGACACCAGAAAGCAAAACAAACCTTAGAAGAAGTGTTCTCGTAATGCAACTTTGCTATATATGTTGATTTTTTGACTTAACAACATGATTAGCACCCAATTGTCCATAACCACTAAACTAGAGCATCGATACAAAAACAGAGATAAAGGAGAAGAACTTAAAAGCACTATAAATAGGTTAATTTTCCAAATGCGATAAAAACGCTAACAAAACGCAGTTCTGGCCAAAGTCAGCAGGAATCATCTTCTAGGCATAAAGAAGCTGCAAAAAAATGGCCAAAAGGGGGAAAAATACTCACAACAGCTAGTGTAGTATGAGGAAAAGGAATTAATTTACCAAATAGAGAAATACACATATTCCACAGAAATGTTGTAACCTGCAAGTAGAATTATTGAATTCAGCTACATATCAGTCGGAAAAGGGAAATTTGATAGTCCGGCGAGATTGTTTTTGGTTGAAATGCATTTAGGAATTTGGCGAATTCGGAAAGTGGAGTGAGTGGAGAGCGAATAAGGGAAAAGTCCAGAGGGGAAAATTGACTGAGGAGAGGAAAAGCGATTCTCTCCTTGGGGTTTGTGCTAATTGTCTGCCCATATAATAGATTTTTGTGCATTACTAGTCTAGTGTCTGCCTTTTTCCATGACCCTTTACGATAAATTTTAGGTGAATACTTTGGAATTCACGCACTGTTAAACAGGACAGTCAAAAATAATACCCGCATTTAAATGTGGATTAGTATTATTGGACATCTCAAAATAATATATTGCACAATTATTGTTGAACCGAGAAAGTATCTCTATCCCGTATGTCTCATATTACATGATCACTTGTTAAATTAAGATAGAATTAATTAATGTTTTCCCTTTTTAGCCCTATCATTAATATGACTTTGAAAGTTTAAACAAATTTTGAAGATTTGATTTTTTTTTCAAGAGCCAATTAATATAAATAAATTGCAAAATCATAAAGTTAATAAATATATTAATGATTGCTTGATAACGGTGTAAAATAGGAAGTATCCATTTAATATGAAACAGAGCAACTACTATTTGTTTTTGTTCATACTAATTTAGCCTCTTAAAAAAATGAAATTTTGGATCTTCAAATTTTGCTTAAACTTTTAAAGGTCATATTTATTGTAGGGGTAAAATGAAAAATAATTAATTGGTTCTATCTTGATTTAGTAAGAGATCAAGTAATAAGAAACAAAAATATCTTTAATAAAATATCATTTAATATGAGACGGGGTTACTTCTTTCATTTTATTTTATATGCAGTAGTTTTTAAAAAAAAAAAAAAATTGGTTTGATTTTAAATGATAGATATTTGTGTGGCTATACATCATTTTTTTAAGAATACATAAATATTTTAAAATTATTGTTATTAAATATAATTTACTTATTTTTTGAGATCGATTAAAATAAAAAATAAATTATATAAATTGAGAAGCAAAGAAATAGACATTTTCCAGTTGATAGCTCTGAGCGACTAATCACATTGACAGGTGTTTGAGCTGAAAACCTGGTTCCAAATTTTGTGTGTTGATACTTATCTTGTTTACTCACATTAAATTTTCTTGATATAGCAAGTAGGAGCCCCTAAAGTTCAGAAAAAGAAAAACTTTATAGGAAGAAGTAAATTATGACAGGTTTGCAGAAGTAAGATGACGAAACACAACTCCTCATCAGTTCCCGAATTAACACGATTAAAGATTTTTGTTTTTCATTTGATATTTGAAGTTCATATTAAAGTTTAATTATATTTTAATTAAATATTACAGGACTCATTTAAAGACGACACTTTAAAAAAAAAATTATATTTAAAACTCAAACACGATGTAAGATAATAAACACAAGGAGTAGTTGAATGGTAGGAACATTAGTTACCGTAATGATGGGGCCAACACTGGGGAGTAGTTGCAACCAGTGCCCACTAAGGGCAGGGGTGGTCATGATTTGGTTAGTAAAAAAAAAAAAGAAAAACGAAAAATATTGGATCGATCTCATTATTGTGGTACCAATAATGTGGTATCATTTGCTTTAACACAAAATTTAAGAAAAATCAAAGATTATTGAAATTTATGGTATTTTTTGATAATTTGTAAGATTATAAATCATTTTATTAAGAAAAAAAGAGAATTTTAAAATTAAATTGTTTATAATTATAAAAATGTTATTGGAGAGGTACTAGTTGAAGAGGTTCTATGTTGTTGCAATAATAGTGTAAAAGAGACCTGTGATAATTTATTTATGACCTGTCCTGAATCTAGTCATATGTGGAGTTATTTTGCAGGAGCAATATGTAACACTCCGTATTACGTATATGCTAGTTCTATTTATATGATACTTGACATATCCTTATCATATAGGTGAGGGACCATGTCTCTTATATGAATAGTATTGGTTTAAACTAGCTTGAAAGGTGATGTGATGCCTTGCACATTTCAACATGTGTACTCCAAGTTAACCCCGACAGAAGTATTTAAACTCGAGATAGTAAGGTGGTAATTGAGTTTAAAGCTCAAATTTAAGTGCTAAATTAAGGCAAAAGGGATTAATATTTAGAGAATGGAATAAAATGGTGAGCTGCTTGCTCGGCTTAATTAAGCTACTAGGTGCATCACCTACTTGAGCTATATGGATCTAGTTAAAGGGCTCAAGGTTAATGGATCAAATTTAGGCGTATATTAATGAACTCACTTGAGGCCCAAACTAAGTTAAATAAAATTAAAATCCAACAGCCAAATCTGCCAAGGCCCAATGTAAGTTTAGTCCAACAAAGGAAAAAGAAAGGTAGGTGAATCGCCTACTTTGACCTTTTGAGCAGCGTGATGTACATAAGCAGGTGCATCACCTGCTTGACCAATTAGTGATTGAAAATGAAGCTAAAAAGAAGGAAGTTCTAGAGGATATTTTTAAGTCAAGAAAGCTCAATATAAGATAAGTATTGGCTGCTATTTCACTCCTTTTAACACATAAAATTGAAAATTAACTCTAGCTCTCTCTTTCTCTTTTCTCTTAAGATTAAAACAACAGCCTTAAAATTTCTTCTAGGGTTCTTGAAGAAACCCTTATCTTTGCAAGACAAGGTAAGTGAAAACACATAGATTTAGCTTAATTCTCCCATGGATTATTAGGAAAACATGTTATTTGTGCGCAAGTATAAGTACAAAGGCAGAATGTTTCCACAAGCTACTGCTCAGTTTCCTAGATTATTAAGATAGTTTTCTCTTCTTCTTTGGTTTAAGTGTGAAGGGAAGTTGAAGTTCTTGAAGATTTCAAGTTAAAAGGAAATATTGCATAGATTGAGGTAAGGTGACTGCTCTATTTTTGTCCTCCTTATGCATGAGTTAGAGTAAAGAATTATGGGTATGTTGTTATTAAGAGCTCAAGGAATGGTGAGTTCAATACTTGGTTGCTATGATAAAGAATATTTGGGGCTGTTTTATGTGTATTGTTGTTGGGGATCTTGGGTAATCTTGGGAAAGAATATATAAGGTATGTATTGGACAGAGAAGGAGGGTGTGGTGATACACATTTGTTTAAGGGATGTATGGCTCATTGTCCGTCAAAGTTAGCTATTGTTTTAGAGGCCCACAGTGTGATAGCTGGTGATTTTAGTTTATCAAGACTTATATTGTAGATTAACACCTAAAAGGGGAGGCTGAATCGTGATAGTTGTACTGGTCAGAAAATAGGGTATGTAAGGTTGTTCCATTCCATATTCCTTGGCATAAAATCTGGTAATTGCAATTAATATCAACAAAGTGAGTTTCCTAAGCTCTATCCCTAGTAAAGGAAACATAGTGGCAGTGCACGATCTCCAAATAGCTAACAATATTTTTCCCCTCTTCCTAATGTGTCGAATTACTTCATTATATGTTCATTACTCTATATTTGTATAATTATCCTCATATGTGCTAGTATAGAAATGATATTCTCAACAACAAGCTTGGTGAATTCTCATCTTAGTCAATTGAAGTCAATTGTGTCATTTAAGCTCATAAGTAATGCATTGATGCTACATACGCTTGTGTTGTTGTTACTGCCTTGAATTTATTATTCTACTACTGGTCTGTAGTTCCAAATCTCAAAAATAATTATGACCACCAAAATAACAATCTCAAAGATTTAAGAAATTAAGTAAAGCAATCTGTATAATTATGGATGGCAGCCCAGGGGCAAATACCTAGCATGAGTCGATCACAATTGGTATAGAAGGGTGGCAGCTCAGGGGCGATAGCCTAGCATGGGCCGATCCCAATTTGTGTAATTACGAGGACAACATACCATGGGTTAAAATGCCTAGCATGGTTCATCCTCTTCTACTACTGATCAGTTGGTCATTTGTATCACATGCCTTACAAAGATTATAAAGTACAGAAAAGTAAAGAAAATAATGTAACATACATGATCCCACAAGAGTAAACAAAGGTGGTCTTTTGTTTTGATATATGCATTTATATATTGATACTTGATTTCATTTGAGCCCTTGTTTTACATATGTTATTACCTTACATATTCAATACATTATTTTTCGTACTGACGTCCCTTGCGGGGGACGCTGCATTTCATGTTGCAGGCATAGGTACCCCATCTAGTAGACCTCTTTAGCAGGAACACAGGTACTCAACTGCTATTGGTAAGGGTCCAGGTTGATTCGGGGCTTACCGAGTCTTTGGCACCTATTTTGTTACTGTATGATAGTTAAGGGTAACGTGGGGCCTTGTCCCGCCTTAAACTAAGGTTTTCTATCTTTTAGAGGCTTCGTAGATTGATGTATATAGTTATGTTGTGTCTTTTCTCTTAAGAAGTTGTGGCCTCAACGACCAAGTCTTGTATATAAACTTGTGTTAGTTCGTATCACTGCATCCTGTCACACCCCGAGGCTACCCCCTTAACGTAAACACGGGACCTAGGATCAAAAGTGACCCCAAGCTAACCCTGAGTTGACATATCATAAGCATACTGCTAATAACTGAATAAAATGTAAAGTATGCGGAAGCTTAAAATAATAGGTAGTTGAAAGATGGGGAATACCCAATACTGATATGAATATATATAAAGTACTAAGAGTTTAGTGATACTGAACAATCACTCAAAAACTAAAGTTGAATCTAATACCATGTTTGGAAAATCCTCTACTGACTAGAGTTGCTAGGACATGCCCCAGCTAACCCTAGTAAAACTGAAACTGAAATGAAAGACTAAACTATGAAAAACACATGTCTATTATCCTTAAAATATAAGGACTCACCACTGAAGATGCTGAGTACGGATCGGGAACCGATCTATGCGTAATCTGGATGCTGAGTACTTGAACCTACATCATGAAAGGATGTAGTGCAGAATATTCATCAGTACTTGGAATGTACTGAGCATGCAGGATATAGAATATAGCTAAACAAACATATAAACTGAACAAAGCGTAACTGAGCAATGACATAATTGAATATGAATGTAAATACTGCAATATGCTGAAAAGCTAAACTGAATGCAATGATCAAGTACTAAATCATGAATAGGACATGCTAACTGAATACCAAAGTATAAACTGAAAACATGGTCAAATGCACTAAAGTCTGACTGTGGGAGCTACTATTAACTAACACAAAACCATGTTAGCTAAACATGGAGTCCGATGTATATGCCCCATCGAGAGGACCCAATATACCTTGCCAGGGGTATAAAGGCATGACTGGCGTGATCGCTAAATCTGATGCCCACAAAGGGGCCTTATAAACCTACGGGGGCACGTAGTTCTGGGACTATAGGGGCAACTGAACCCTAGTCCAACTCGGTGTTAAGCCTATTCCTAACTGGAAATTTGTACAATACAACATAACTGAAATATACTGGATAGCTCAATATTCTGACATGCTAACTGAGAATGCAACATTTAAGTACTGATAATGAAACATTCGAAATATGAGGCATGTATATCTGTTTATCTAACCTAGCTAGTGTAATTCATGAACTAAATGAATCTACACAACTAGAGTTCTGAGTTTAATGCAAGGAACTAAGCAACAATGTTACAAAAACATGATAATTTGATTAAGAACACTATAACAGCTAAATCACCACAATTTTCTAAAGTTCTAGAAACCCTAGGTCTAAACAAGAGATAGAGAATCAAGAATCTGACTGAATTCTAGGGACCTAGTGGAAGAAAGGAATCCACTAGTGAAATCCCACATATCTGGTTACGAAATTCACGGAGAAATCTTTCGATTTCGGGGTTAGAACTGAGGAAAACTTATTGCGTGTTCTTGAGAAAGCTATCGCCTCTTTCCTCCTTTTTCATTTTAAGCTTGGTGAATTTTGGTGAATAGTCATTTAAGGTAATATCTGACTAGAATATTAGGCTAAAACTGATCAAAACGACGTAGTTTAGGAATAAAATAATTAGGAAAAGACCCAACTACCTCTAAGCTGCCGACCTACGGACCCTAACCGATGGTCCGTCCTGTCAGTCCGTCGATCAGCGTCTGGGAGTTGCAAACTGGGGGTCTGAACCACAGACTTGGACCACGTACCATGGTCCCAACTACGGTCCATAGGTCTCGTTATGGATGCTGGATAATCTGGAAATTCTGGGTGAAGTTGGGGTGACCAACCATGGACCACTGTCTATGGTCCCATCCACGGGCCGTGGGTGGCCTCCATCGGTGGCACCTGCAACATCTGAAAAATCTGCAACTTGAGTGATTGACATCCTACCTAATAATTTATTTTCCTTCTCTTTTAATAGCCATTAAGATCAGTGGTACAATAATTAGTAAATAAAAATGAGATAAGTGTCAAAAACACACTTAATTTATTTATTTTTTAGTTTCATTCCTAAACTATTGAGAGTGTGAGTTTTATACTTAAACTATCACTTATTAGTTTGAGAAACACACCCCTTTTATTTATTATACTCTCTTCATGGTGTGTGTACTATACTCTCTCTTTTATTTAAAATATGGAAAATGGCCTAAAATACCCTTGAACTATTGAAATTGGTACAAATTACCCCCCGTTAACCTATTAGTCACAAAATACCCTTGACATCCACCTTTATGGCCCTATATTACCCTTACCACAAACAGTCTCATTAATTGAATTAATTAACCTTTTATTAAATATGTGGCACATTTTGATTTGTTGGGTAGATAATTATTCAAAATTGATATCCAACCCAAATTTGGATCCTTAAATGACTGACCCAACTAAAAAATCCATTATTCTAAAGGGGCAAACCCATTAACCTAAAACTTTCCCAATGTTCTTGAAGTTGCTTTCTTTCTTCTTCCTCTCTTTCCTCTTAAGTTATCCAACTTTACTAAAATAATTATCAAAGTTAAATTCCTGGAAGTAGACAAAACTTCAAGATATGTGGCATTAGCTCAAGGGGGGCAAATTGCCATCCTCTACCTACATAGACTAAAACCAGAGCAATATTTGAAAAGTAGCTTATTCTAAATCACTAATTTTCACCTATTTCCAATCACTAATTCCTCTTTCTTGGAGCGGATAATTTGCTTCGCATTCTATTTGGATGGATTGTAAATCAGGGAATGGGCCAAATTCCCCTGCAACATACCCTTTTTCAGAACAAGATTTCAATTCTGATTTTGATTCCTCTTCTTCCCCCATCCACCGGAACTGGGTTTGCTCGGCAACAACCAAGCGCTAACGTCTGAAAAGGACGAAGAACGGACTCGCTCAACCACCGAAAAAAGGAAATAGAGGGAGAACAACATTGATTGAGAGGGAGGACAACCCTTTCTTGCCTCCTTTTCGTACGAAATTTCTGAATTTAGCACTCTTATTACATTCAGTTTGAGATGAAAGGACATCAGATAGTCTCATTTGTTTTTGAAACAACCGCATCAAATCGAGGAGAAGTTCTTCGTGAAAATATGATTTTGTTCTTTCTTGGGCATTTTTCAGATGAATAACTATTGTTTATCATTTTCCTTGAAATTTTAGCAAAAAATCGATTTGGGTGTGTATTTTGGGGTATATTAGTTGTTCTTGATCGTGCTTTATTTAGTATTCTTGAAAATTCAGCAAAAAATTGATGTGTGTTTTGGGGTAAATTAATTGTTCTTGGTAGTGCTTTCAAGAGCATATTCATGTTGGAGTAATCTCAGATTCAGAGCAACAATTGACTCTCCAACTTCATTTTCAAGAAATTGGTGATACATTTTTTGCTACAGTAGTGTATGCAAAATGTGATGCTTTGGAAAGAATCAATTTGTGGGATGATATCTACAACATCAATATCAATTTTAATGTTCCTTGGTTGGTTGAGGTAGATTTTAATGTCATATTGGGTGATTAAGAAAAAATAGGGGGATTGCCAGTATATCCTCATGAATATGAGGATTTTTCTTTTTGTATTAATTCTTGTGAGTTGATGGATCTGAATTTTAAGGGCAGTCCTTTTACTTGGTGGAATGGTAGAACTGATGAGGATTGTATTTTTAAAAGATTGGATAGGATTATGGTGAATCAATCTTTTTCTGATTTATTTGGAAATCTACAATTGGAGCACTTGGCAAGAACTGGTTCTGATCATGCACCTATGCTCTTGTATTGTGATGATCAAGTTTCTGACATGAGAAAGCCATTCAGATTCTTAAATTTTTAGGTGGAAAGAGAAGGTTTCCTAGAAACTGTGTCCAATAGTTAGAAATAAGTCGACTCCTCTGATGTTTTCATTAGCTTGAAATAGAAGTTAAAGAATACCAAAACAGTTCTATCCAAATGGAGCAAAGATAGTTTTGGTGATATTTTCAAGCAATTGATCATCAGAGAGGAGATTGTGAGGATTAAAGAAGAGTTATTTGAAGAATATCCTACAGCTTCAAACAGAGTGATATTGCAGCAAGCTCAAGCTGATTTAAATAAATATATTCATTTTGAGGAGGAGTTTTGGAGATAAAAAGCAGGTATCCAGTGGTTTACTGAAGGAGATAAAAACACTATATTCTTTCATTATCTAGTTAAAGGGAGAAAAAAAAAAGGTTTTCTATTAATAGAATGCTCAAGGAAGATGGGCAATGGCCGAAGGCAATGATCATGTGACTGAGGAAGCTATCAAATTTTTTAAGGCAAAATTCTCTGAAGAGGGAGGTGTTGATGATCTGTCACTTCTAAGGCATATTCCTTCTTTAGTTATTGAGCAGAATAATGAGCTTATTATTGCTTTTCCTTCTAAAGAAAAGGTGAAAAGATGGTTTTTGAGCTTAATGATAATAGTGCTAGTGGTCCTGATGGATTTACTGGCCTTTTCTACCAGAAGTGTTGGAATATTGTAGGGGATGATGTATTCAATATTGTGAAGGCTTTTTTTTTAATGGTTTTACTCTTTCAAAGTCAATTATTCATACTAATTTGGTTCTTATACCAAAAAAAGACATTGTTCAATTTTTTTCTGATATGAGACCAATAATTATGAATAATTTTCTTAATAAGGTGATTTCTAGAGTTGTGCATGATAGATTGGAAGGTTTGCTTCCTTTCATAATCTCTAAAAATTAGTCAGGTTTTTTAAAGGGGAGAAACATCACTGAAAATGTCTTAGTGGCCCAGGAAATTGTTTCTGAAATTAGAGTAAAGGGTAAGCCTGCAAATGTAGTTTTTAAACTAGACATGACAAAGGCTTATGACAGGGTGAATTGACAATTCTTAATTAAGGTTCTGGAGAAAATGGATTTTGATAGCAAGGTTGTGGATATAATATGGAGGTTGATTGCAAATAATTGGTATTCAATCCTCATCAATGGGCAAGCTCATGAATTTTTTTCACTCTCAGAGGTGTCAAGCAAGGAGATCCTTTATCCCCGCTCTCTTCATATTATCAGCAGATGTACTATCTAGGGCCTTGAATGATTTGTTTAACAACAAAGACTTTAAGGGGTTTGGAATGCCAAAGTTGAGTGATGATATAAATCATTTAGCTTACGCTGATGATGGATACTTTGGGGGATTATGAATCTCAGTCTGCCAACTAATAAACAAAGCGAAAAGTGCTTTTTACATGTTTAATAAGACAAATGCTACTTATATCGGTGATGTGGAGAAGATCACACGTTTTAGCAAAGGATGCTTTCCTTTTATATATATCTGGGATGCCCTATTGGTCATGCAAAGAAGTAGAACGTACATTTTAAAGATTTTATCAAGAAGGTGCAAAATAAACTTCAAGCTTGGAAAGGCAAACTACTTTCTTTTGGAGGTAAATATGTTTTGATTCAGACAGTGCTTAATAGTATTCCTATTTATGTCTTTTCTGCTATGAATCCTCCAAAGTATTTAAATAGGATCTTTGCTAGATTTCTATGAATTTTTAGAGAAAATGGGAGGAACAACCATTGGGTTGTTTGGACTGATATAAGTTGTCCCAAGGGGGAGGAGGGATTAGAATTTAGATCATTGTTTGATGTTTCTACAGCTCTATTTGCTAAATTGTGGTGGAACTTTAGAACTCAAAAGACTATGTGGGCCAATTTCTTATGGAACAAATATTGCAAAAAGTTAGCGCCTCAAACAGTGAAATGGGTGGTTCTCAAACTTGGGAATTAATGCTAGAAGCTAGAGATATGGTTGATCAACAAATATGGTGGGATAATGTGATATGTGTTTGTTGTGGACATGGGGCATCAGAGTCTATAGAACATTTATTCATACACTGTAACTTTTCTAGTAGACTATGAGCTATTTTTGCAGCTGCAACAGGGATTGATGGTCCTTTCATTCAAGTGAAAGACACAGTACTGAAGTGGTGGAAGACAGAGGTGACACTCAAGCTTAAAAACATATACAAGGCAGTACCTCTGTTCATTTTGTGGCAGATTCAGAAAAGAAGAAACATTATCAAACATGGTGGGAAGATGACACAGCCTACTATGACTTTGGAGATTGAGAGAAACTTACACTTTATGGAAAGATGTTTATATCCTTGGTTGAAGGACATACCAACTTCTTGGCCTATACTAGTGAAGTTCATGGAAGATTACACTCCTATTCTAGGTTATAAGGTGGTGAAATGGATTAAGCCTTTAATTGGTTTTAAATGTAATTCTGATGGTGCTTCTAAAGGAAATCCAGGGCCTAGTTCTGGAGCCTTTTTTTTTTTGCATTAGGGATGTGGAATGTAACTTTGTATATGCTGAAGTAAAGAGGTTGGAGGAAAATAACAATTTAAGGGCAAAGATCATTGCAAAAGAATTACTTCATGTTACTCTTGAAACAGATTCTCTTATTGTGAAGAAGACGATATATGGGGAATGGGAGGTCCCATGGAGTGTTTCAGTTGAGATCAAAAAAATAAGGCACTTGATGAAGGAAAGGGAAATTGTGATTGAACACATTTTCAGAAAAGGTAACAAGGTTGCAGATTTTTTAGCTAACTATGTTTTCTATTTTGCAGATACACAAAGTATTACACTCTCAACTTTTCAGGAACTTCCAAATGAGGTGAAAGCTCTAATAAACATGGATAAAGAAGGGGATGGAAACTTGAGAATCAGAAAAATGCAAAAAAAATTATGGCTACTGCGACAAAAATTCTAATGCACAATAAGGAAAAATCAACAGTAGATTAAAGAAAAGCATAGAGACAAGGCAAACATAATGGGGCGTACAAATCATACAAATATGAATCTTCAGTGATGCAATGATTTGCATAAACGATCTTTTACCAAAATGAATAGGATTTACCTGGCCTATGCAGCGGTATCAATTAGTTTCTGGCTCAATCTGAAAGAAAGGGTAAATTTTAGAAATTGAGGTTAAGGATTGGTTTTATGTTTAATTGCGAGTTAGGAAGTTGATCGATTCATACATGTGTTGCTCAAGTTGTGTGGAAGAGTATTCAATGAAAGTCGTTGCCATGACATTCGTGGAATTTAGAGTGTACTGTGTGGAAAAAATTCAAACTCAGCTAGTTGCAGCCATATATGAATCGATTTCTCTACAAGACATACGTTGCTTCTTCGTCCTCCATGGCAAGTGGATCTCAAGCTTGAAGAAGATCTTTCCCTTTCCTTTTTGTCTTTTTTAGCTTTCTTTGAGTTTGGACATAGTGTGAATTGTTCTAGGCTGGGTTTTGGCCCAAATTTGTTTGTTGATTTATTAATAAAGGATATATAGGATCCACCTCAAATTTTTATTTTTTTTTAAAAAAAATATTCATGTAACTTCAGCAATAAATCACTTTTAGGTATATATTAGTTGTTCTTGGTCATGCTCTGTTTAATATTCTTGGAAATTCAACAACAACAAAAAAAATCGATCCGGGTATGTGTGGTTGGGGTGGTTAATGGGTTAAATGATTTTGGGGCGAGTCTGATATAGGAATGAGTCTGGTTTTTAATTAATTTAGGTTAATTAAAATATGACCAATAGATGACTGCCACATCCTTAATGAATTAATTAAATGAGTTTAAATTGGTTGCCGTTTGGGATAAGGGTAATATAGGGCCATGAAGGTGGATGTCAAGGACATTTTTGGCCAATAGGTCAACGGAGCATAATTATGTACCATTTTCAATAGTTTAAGGGTATTTTAGGCTCTCTTCCATTAAAAAAAAAAACAGCATATTAAGAGGTCAAGTAATGTGTCGTGAGAATTATTTCCCAATAAGATAAAATTTATATTCTAATCTTGTTGCTTCCTTGTAATTTTTACAATGGTATTTGAAGACATATAAAGTAACATATTAATTTAATTTGTATATATTAGAATTAGAGTTGTCAATATGAGTTAGTCCATCCCATTTGGGCTAGTTCATACATTCTTTGAAATTTGATGGGTCAAGGTGGGTTGGCCCATCTTTTTGTGGGCCAGAAAATGATCAGCCCAACCCACAAGTACGTGGGCTACGGGCTATGTCGGGTCAGCCCACTTTTAAAAAAATATATTTCTTATAAATTTTTTAAATCAAATTATAATTTAAAAATATTAAATATTGACAAGACAATATTACATGCATGGTTTTAGACTGTTAGTGATACTACTTGTTAATCAAATCCACAAATAAAATTATTTTTATAATATTTATTAAGTTTGATTTCAAGTAAAAATATAAATAGCTAAATATAAATATTAACTTAATTGTTTTCTAATGATCATAATGAAACACAAAAAAAAAAAAATGAAAATATTCCATATGCTACGGCCTACGTAGTGATTTCCTAGAAATTTTAGGAAAATTTCATTTTATGTAGTACATATTTTATAAACATAATTTATATTTAAATTTTAATATTTAAAACTCTAAAATATAATTTGTATTTTAAGCTTAATATTTAAAACTTTAAATAGATTTTGAGTTTGGACTCTTAATATTTATAATATTCTATTTTTTTTATTTTTTTGTTTTTTTTATTTAGCCCACGGACCAGCCCTATACATATTTCTCAAGCCCCACAAATTAGCAGAATTATTCAGGTCGGCTAAAAAGTTTTTTTTTCTTAAATGGGCTCCAAAAATCTATAGGAAAAATTACATAACTAAACATATTTTACTACCATATATATTTAATTTACCTATACTTTTAAAAAAATTTACACATAATATCACTTTTAAAATTTATACCATATATTTTAAAATATTTAATCAGATATTCAAATCTCATAAATATGGTATTGAATAATTATCTTAAAATTTAAACTCCTTAATTAATGAAAAATTAGCAATTTCCCTCCCCCAATCTGTCCCTATCAGGGGCGGATTTAGGAAGGGGGAAGGGGTGTCACGTGACACTGCTTTGTCGGAAAAATTTGCTAAATAGGTACATACGGTTATGAAACAAAAGCAAACATAGACGGTTTATTATTACTTCCTATATAGAAGTGGGAGTTGATGGGACTAACACAACACAAACGGATAGTACCAAAAACAGACTATATGGTACTATAAATTGGTTATTTCTCCCCTCCACGGAAACACGTGGCAACACCATCGCTCTTCGGGGGAAAATCTGGCAACATCATTGTTAAGCACATGTGCTACAAAGTGTACCAAAAATAGCTCCGCCCTTTGCTTCACAATTTTACGTAAATGGGAAGTTGGCAAAATTCGGTCCCTCGGAGTTTCCATCTGAGATGAAATCGCGGCAAGTTCTCTGCTACTAGAATCGGCCACACTTTCTCTCCCCAGAGAAAATCAATCAAATATTGCAAACGACAGGAATGGTCTTCGAGTCCCCATCCTAAATCATTCTAATTTTGACCGATTCCATTTGAAGGTGGAAGTTAGTTTCTGAATTTATCTAAAAATAGTATCTTTATTCTTATTTTTCTTAGAGATCATTGATTTAGACATCTTTATCTATATGGATTTGAGTCTCTTTTTTTCCCAATAATATAGTCTTTCTTTAGTATTTTTTTGGATGGATGGTACATAATTGTTCTGTCTTTCTTCATGTTTCTTTGTTAATTATGTACAAAAATTTGTTTGTTTGTTCAAACACCTCTTATGAAACAAAAAGGCAGAAGAAAGAACTAGATAAATTTCCTAAACCTTTTTATTGCATCTAAAATTTGTTTGTATGAATTTGTATTGAACATAACTGGAAAAATTAAACGGTTTTCTAATCAATATTATCCTATTTTTTATTTGTATAATATATATTATCATTTTTCGATTGCAGGTACCACATGAAGAAAACTAAGAAGTCCAAATGGACAACCATAAAGATGGGTGTTAAGTAAGAAATTCTTTGTTAGAATTTACAATTGTTTACTCATGCTTCCTAACTGTTTGAATGGTTTATTGTTCTTTCAATAATTGCATATGCCAGAAAAGTGTGTTCCTCTGCCTACACTAAACAAATCACCTCATTGTCTTTAGTTTACTGTGTATACTTGCTAAAATGGTTCAGCATGTTTGTTGCCAGGAGCAACAAGATCAAGTAGGTAAGAATTAACACTTTAGTTCTATTTCTATTGTTGATGATCATAATAGCCCTTTTACCATTATGTATAAATGAGTTATTCCATTTGTACTGATAGGGTTGAGGGGACATTTAATTCTTTTTATCTATTAGTTTTCAGTTCTTATCTTTGGCTATGGTAGAGCAATTTGATAGCTCGCAAGGCTCATAACCTTGAGGTCACGGAAACTGTAGTTACTTTTCTATCCTCATTTTGTAGTCATATTCCTTTGTATATAACATGTTTGATGAAAGTTATGTTCAAATTGCTAGAAGAATGATCCATTGATTCTTAGTAAATATATTATCAAATTCTGTAACATCCTAAATCAATGGATTACAAGTGCCGCTGAAAGAAACAAAAGGAGTATGACCTCTTCAACTACGATTGACAAGAAAGGGAAGTAGCAGTGACAAAATATGCAACTTCAGGCAAGATGCTGAAATTAGGATCACCGACACAACTTGGTTAGCCAAATTTATGTTTACAAAACTTGCTTTTCATGTGTGTTCTTCCCACAATATCCATAATAACATTTAATGTAGTCATCTCCTTAGCTATTCTTTGTTTAGTATTATGACAACTTAAAATTTATCGTCCTTTGTGGAAATTGGATTGCTTGAATAGAAAATAACTTCAAAGCTATCTGAGTCCTGAGGTGTAGGATGATAAAATTTGAAGAAGTTTAAAGAAAGGAAAAAAATACCTCGAAGTAGTTTTTTATTTCCCTAGGACTCTTGATAAGATAAAGGAATTTCCCTAATGAGAATGGATAGATTGACTCATCAAATAAAAGAACAAAGATCTTCTAATTTTCTAAATATACAATAGAGTTTTACCACAATTTGCACATGCTTATAGTTTGGTCTATAGTCATTTGATGTAGATTTTCAATTGATAAGATTGCCAAGTAATTTTCCAATTTGTTGCAACTTTATGATTATGATGATATTAGTGGAAGCTTGGCTTCAACTATTCATAGACCATATAACACTATAAAAAAAGTGAGAATTACATGGGGATTTTTCTGGGGATTAGTATGAAAATTCGCAGCAAATTTTTATACTAATTCCCAGGAAAATCTCCATGTAATTCATAGTTTTCTTGTAGTATAAGAAGATATATATGAATGGCTGAATTCTCATTTGTTCCCCCCTTATCTTTTTGATGTTTCACTTTGGTAAATTTGGTGAGATCAATAATAGATGTCACTAACTCTTTTACTTTTATTTCAAAAAAGACATTTGTTTTAGTTTAGATCTTTTTATTCGATGAGTACAAAACTAATACTAAATATCAGTACCAAGACATCATTTCACAAGTCTGCACCACGATTCTACACTGTTATGAACTTACCTATGTTTTCAACGAGAATACATATATCTTTTGCAATAAAGTTATCCTTAGCATTTTACCCTTGAGGTTTTTTTCATGGTATATGATCCATGAATGATGCACTTATGAAGAGGTATTTTACCTCCTAGAGAGTGAAAAGTTTCAAACATGACTTTCATAAGCTAATTTTTAAGATAATTGTTTTTCTTGAAAAACAAGCTAAGTTTAGGGGGGAAATTACTGAAGGAAAATGAAGAAAATTACTAGAATACATGTGTAGAGAAAATGTTTTTGGGAACGTGGCTGATGGAGAAAGTGGTGGCTACAAGAGAGGAGGAGAAAAGAGAGTAAGAAGAATAGGAAAAAAGGAGAACTGAAAGAGAAAAAAGAGATATTTTTGTGCTAAATACTGTATGCTTGGATCTCTATTGCTTCATAAGAAATTTTTGCCAATTAGCCATAGATGAATTTATATTTTCAACTGTTCAATTCAATTCCTCTGAATTTGAAAATGATATAGTTTAATAATAGTTTCCTAATTATCTCTTTTTTCTCCTACTTTATGCTTGCCATCTGCAGGAAGCAACCCACTTTGCTTGGAATTTTTTACTACTGGAAAGATAGCCCTCTTTAGTATATTCACTATTAGCTGGCATTTGCTCTATTTTTGGGGATTCTTTATTTTTTTTCCCTTGGTTTTTGCTGCTTGAAGATGTGATATGTCTTCTTTGAGACTTCACATTGATTGATGAGCATAGAGGGAGCAATATTTCTTATTTGGATGAGAGATGGAAGAGGGGTATAGTGAGAATGCCCCATTCTCTATTGAGGACTTGATGCACAACGACCCTGTAATGAAAAAGACACGTATCGTTTGAGATTAATTTTCATTTGTTGTTGGTCATTACACTTGCTGATTTTCAAAGTATTTTTTTGGTTTCATATAAATCGTTGTATGCGGTAGTTACTTGCACAGTTGCAGCATTGTCACGAGAGTGTATTTGCATCGAAATATTATGGGGTCTGCTTTGTTGATTGACAAATATGGGATGCTAAAAATCACTAATTCTAGGTTCGCAAATTACTTCAATCATGTAAAAAAGCATCCTACGTCAAGTCAAGTTGTCACATTTTGGCAAAAAACCTCAAAAATTCTACTAAGTGCTCCAGATTATGGAATACATACTGATCTTTGAAGTGCAGGTCACCTCATGGCTGAAATGTTAGTAGGCAAGCCTATTCTGCCTGGTGTTACTAAAGCTTTGACATTTTCTTTCCATTTAGTGAACTTAATTTTGTCCGCAATGATATATGCTCAGATCATTGACATTTAAAGTCCCTAATAATGTAAAATACCCATCCATGAATTTGGCTTACATTGCTAGAAAAGCTAGATGGACTATGACTGAAGTTTCGGCTGTAGTAAAGGGAAAGGCAATGAAAATATTCATTAATGAGAGGTACGTAATATGTATTCTTGTATTCATTTTTTGTATAGGTTGCATCATATGTTTCAAGTATTGGTTTGCTACTATGTTTAACACTTGCTGATTGTAAATGATAGCGCTCTCTACTTTTTGTGTATTTGATGTGTCCTAATTCGAAAGAGAGAGCTAATATATATATATATATGACAGACTTAAAAATAATCCAAAGGCATGGTCAGTTGATCATATTGAAGCAGTTAGACGGATCAAGACTAAGGTTAAAAACCTTCCATGCCTTACTTTGGCAAACCCAATTTGGGAAAAGACGGTTGAGACAGATGCCTTAAAAATAGGGTTTGGAGGTGTTCTTACCCAGTATTGTCCTGATAATAAACGTCATTATATTGTCCAATTCTATTCAGGAAAATGGAACCCGGCGCAGAAAAATTATGCCACAGTAGCTAAAGAAATTTTGGCTATTGTGAAAAGTGTACTAAAGTTTCAAGGAGATCTTTATAATCAAAAGTTTATCATAAAAACTGATTGTCAAGCAGCTAAGTTCATGTTTAATAAAGATTGTAAACATGATGTGTCTAAGCAAATGTTTGCTAGATGGCAAGCTTTATTGGCACCATTTGATTTTGATATCTTATAAGTTCTCCTACTACTATTAATGATTTGAAAGAAGAGATTAATAATCTCAAAGATGATATTAGATATCTTAAAGAAAAAAATGTCATCATAGAAGCTCGTCTTGATAGCTTTGAAATTAGAAAGAATTTGAGTAATAACTCATCATCCTCGGTAGTGACCGTTGGATTACCCTAAGGGCGGACCCGGATACGGTGAAAGTCTTTACAATTATGCTGAAAATTACTTTAATTTATAAAGAACCCTTACAGTAGGTTGGGCGATCCGTTTTTGTATGGTATCAGAGCCATGGAAATATAGTATTTATAGGTGATATATTTCAACACATTTATTCCGATGAATATTATAAAGAAGAAATCTACTGTTAAAAACAGTAGAAAAGAAGAATATGATACACCTCAACATTTGGATCTACTTAATAAATGGACTATTCCAAAGATATCTCCTAGAATTATATATCAGATGGGAACTTTTGAGACACTTGATCTCAAACAAGTGGTTAAAACCACTGAAGAAACTATTACTATTGATTTTGATCATCAGACATTTAGACTTATATCTAAAACTGATTTTGCCCCTTATAGGGATGTTTATAAATTTATGTATATTGGCTTAGTACAGGTGGCGTTTAAGCCCCTCACTTTACGTGGTCTACCTAAAAGTTTTATAGCAGCTTTATGCGATGGTAGAAATCAGAACTGGAAAAAGTCTCTTATAGGACTAGTCTAGCATATGGACCAGTATATTTTAATGCTTATCCTAATTTGCATATTTCTTTGCAGGATGAAAATTCATTAAGTTCTCTTATGTTAAATGTTAAACTTCATGGTTATGATTATATGCCTGGCACTGAAGTTGTTTGTATTTATTATAGAATTTATTATAAATTATTGTATACTTTAAATCCTATGTGCAAAGTTATTGATTTTAAAAATGAAACTATTTTAATAAAAACTAATTTTGGAAAATCTAAAGTAGTTACTCGAAGACCGATTAAGTGGGAAGAAATTGATTTCCCAAAAGAATGGGTTATTGAGGGAGCTACTCTTCTGTAAAATAATATTAATGAAGAAATTTCAGAAATTGAACAGTTGAATGATGGAACTGTTAAAATAAAGTTTTAGATCATACTTCAAATAATTTAATTAATAATAGTAGTATGTCTTCTAGAATAACTAGATCTAATTCTTCATATATTTCTCCTCTGGATTATATTGTACAGGTTCCTTCTAGAGCTTCTACTTCTCAAATTTGAGAAAGTTATAGATGTGATAATATAAAAATTGACAAAGATAATATTGCTAGACCTGACTCAGATTTAGATATAACTGAATCTGAAATAAATTTCCCAGATGAGTTATCTACATAAAATGTTTTTATGATGTCTGACAAATCCATTGATTTTAGTCCAGGATCACTGGCAAGAGAAAAGATTTCTAAAGAATTTCAGAAATCAAGATGGAAACCTTTTAGAAAATGGGTTTTTAAAAACTTTAATAAAGAAGAGCAAAAGGGTTTTCAAGAAGAATTTTATAAAGATCTTATTGAATCCAGGAAAAATGTTTTAATTGCTTTTGTCCCTTGGTTTATGAGTAAATATGTTTATTACTATATTTCTATCTTAGAAAAAGATTTTACTCTAAGTAACGGAGAAATTACTAAGTCAGTATTTCCCCCATTGCAATATTTTCAAATTAATAAAGATGACAAGGTTGTGCATTTCAATGCTTTTTCTGAACTATTTGAAGATAATACTGCTTTAGTCACCACTCAACATATTAATATCATGATAAAGCAGCATAATTATACAAATATTTATATGAGCATGTTAGGGGATCATATAGTATCTTTGCATGATAAAGTTGATAAGCTTGTTTCTCAAATAAATATTGATAAGAAGGGCAAGGATAAGGTTGCTCAACCTAGTCTTCAGCCTCCCCCAGAGATTGAAGACTTTAAGCTAAAGGATTTCTCGGATTTGGAAAATTTCCTAGAAAAAACTTTCAAAGGTAATAACCTTAAACCTCTAAAGATTAATAATCTTGAAGAAGGAGAAAGTAGTAGGAACATGGAGTTTTCTAATGAAGTTAATAGGATCTCGGAAAAATATGCCAGAAAACCTGTTCAAAGGATGTACTACTATCCCAGGCCTACTCCCTAGGATGTTTTTATGGAAGAACATGAACATATTATAACTAATAGTTATAATGGAAAGGAGATCTATGAATGAAACATAGATGGGTATACAGATAGGCAGATTTATACGACTATGCATACAATACTTATGTATAGTACTATTTGTAAGACAAACAAAAATAGTGATAAAACTATTGCTGAGATGATAACAGCAGGATTCATGGGCCAACTAAAAGGATGGTGGGATAATTATCTCAATCAAGAGCAAAGAGATAAAATCCTTCAAGCCGTGAAACAAGAGGATCAAGGAGCAACTCAGAATACAGTTTATACACTAGTTCTGAATATTATAGAACATTTTTCAGGAAGATGGTCAGAAAATAGTGAGACTATTAGAACATTACTCTAGAATTTAAGATGTAAATCTCTTACATCTTTCAGATTCTATAAGGATGTTTTACTTTGTAGGGTGATGGAGTTACCAAAGTGTAATAGCACTCATTGGAAATCTAAATTTATTGATAGTTTGCCAGCTCTTTTTGCAGAAAGAGTTAAAAAAAGTTCTCAGAGGAGATGGCCATAGCATCAATTATGAGAATTATACATATGGAAAACTAATAAGTGCTTGTGTGTAGGAAGGTTTGGCTTTATGTATTGAAATTAAGCTAAATCAGCAGATCAAAAGGCATCGTCTTAATGAAAGATAACAGTTAGGAGAATTCTGTGAGCAATTTGTTCTAGATATTCCTAAGCCTGCTTCTAAGGATAGAAAGGACAAGGAGAAAGAGAAGCATTCTTCTAGAAATAAATCTTCAAAGAAAGATTATAAAGAATGGAAGAGAAAAATAATAGAAAGAAAAGAAAGAAGACATAAGGAAGGAAGAAGTGATAAAAGATTTTATAAATCTAGATGACGATATGATAAATCAGATACTTGTCACAGATGTGGCAGATTTGGTCATTATGCTAAGGATTGCCGAGTCAAGGAAAAGATTAAAAACCTTGATATAGATGATAATATCAAAGAATCCTTATATAAGATTATGCTCAACTCTGATTCGGAAAGATCAGATTCAGAGTATAGCAGTCAAGGAGTGCTCTTCATCAAGAAGATTATATGTCTTCAGGAGAAGAATCTTTACGTTGTCAACAGGGTTTGGAATGTGACAAGGAATGTGACAAAGAGGATGACGAAGATGATATTTATAAGATATATTCTCAGTTTAAAGAAATGAATATTAATGTCATTGATAATGACAAAGTTATAGAGCTCTTACAAACAATAAAAGATCCTGATATAAGAGCTCAAATTATTGATAAAATTAGTAATAAAACACCTACCTCAAAGGATTATATTCCAGGGGAGATACCAACTAAAGAAGGTGTTTATACCATGGCAGAAGTTAAAAATCTATTGTTGGAAAGAAGGAAACTTATAAGTTCTCCTACTACTATTAATGATTTGAAATAAGAGATTAATAATCTCAAAGATGATATTAGATATCTTAAATAAAAGAATGTCATCATAGAAGCTCGTCTTGATAGTTTTGAAATTAGAAAGAATTTGAGTAATAACTCATCATCTTCTTCAGATGAAAGGGAAGCTAATAATCTTGACTTTCTTAAAAATTTAAATTTTAATAATACTAAAGGAGATTTTTTACAAAACTTAAAAGCTTTTAATTCTCAAAAATTTTATACAAAAATTACTCTTCTTATCAATTATAATTATAAAAAAGAATTTATTATTCTTTTTGATAGTGCAACAGATTTAAATTGTATTCAAGAAGGAGTTATCCCTTCAAGATATTTTCATAAAACTACTCATAGTTTAAAATCCGCAAATGGTAGTAAAATGAATATTGAGTTTAAATTACCAAAAGCTTTTATTTGTAAAGGGAAAAATTGTGTTCATCAAAGCTTTGTTTTAGTTAAAAACATTACTAACCAAATTATTTTGGGAGTCCCTTTCATAAATGATATTTTCCCTCTTACTTAGTGGGACAGTGAAAAAATTATAGGAACTTGGAATAATAAACCTTTTATATTAGAGTTTATCACTAAACCTTTTACAAGAATGTTAAATGAATTAACTTAAAAAATGATTTTAAAAAATAATCAGATGAATTTTTTAAAAGGAGAAATCAATAGCATAGAAATTGATAATATTTTGCAAAATCCTAAACTATAGGAAAAAATTGTTATTTTAAAAAATCAGTTCTCTCTTGATATTTGTGGAGATCATCCGAATGCTTTTTGGAACATGAAAAAGCATGTTGTAAGTCTTCCATATGAAGATGATTTTACTGAGGATAATATTCCTACTAAAGCTAGGCCAAGCCAAATGAATTCCGAATATTTGGAATTATGTAAAAAAGAGATTGAATCTCTACTTCAGAAAGGCCTTATAAGGCATTCCAAGTCTCCATGGTCTTGTACAACATTCTATGTTAATAAACATGCTGAACAAGAACGAGGTGCCCCTAGGTTGGTTATAAATTATAAACCACTCAATAAAGCTTTCAAATGGATAAGGTACCCTATTCCTAATAAAAAGGATTTATTAGATAGAGTTTATGACGCTATTATATTTTCTAAATTTGATTTAAAATCAGGATATTGGCATATTCAAATAAATGAATCTGACAGGTATAAAACAACTTTCAATGTCCCTATGGGTCAATTTGAATGGAACGTTATGCCTTTTGGACTGAAGAACGCTCCATCTGAATTTCAAAAAATTATGAATGATATTTTTATACCTTACAGTAATTTTATAATTGTTTACATAGATGATATTTTAGTGTTTTCAAAAAATATAGGAACCCATTTTAAACATCTTGATTTATTCAAGAAAATTATTATTCAAAATAGTTTGGTTATATCCGCTCCAAAAATGGCTTTATTTCAAACTAAGGTAAGATTTTTGCGACATAATATTGAAATGGGATGTATCAGTCCTATTAATGGAAGTATAGAATTTGCTTCTAAATTTTCTGATGAAATTACTAACAAGACTCAGTTGCAGAGATTTCTTGGGAGTCTTAATTATGTGGCTCCTTTTATAAAGGATTTAGCTTTGGATTCCGCGATATTATATGACAGACTTAAAAATAATCCAATGGCATGGTCAGTTGATCATACTGAAGCAGTTAGACGAATCAAGACAAAGGTTAAAAACCTTCCATGCCTCACTTTGGCAAACCCAAATTGGGAAAAGACTGTTGAGACAGATGCCTCAAAAATAGGGTTTGGAGGTGTTCTTACCCAGTATTGTCCTGATAATAAACGCCATTATATTGTCCAATTCTATTCAGGAAAATGGTACCCGGTGCAGAAAAATTATGCCACAGTAGCTAAAGAAATTTTGGCTATTGTGAAAAGTGTTCTAAAGTTTCAAGGAGATCTTTATAATCAAAAGTTTATCATAAAAACTGATTGTCAAGCAGCTAAGTTCATGTTTAATAAAGATTGCAAACATGATGTGTCTAAACAAATGTTTGCTAGATGGCAAGCTTTATTGGCACCATTTGATTTTGATATAGTTTATAAAAACGGTGAAGATAATAGTCTTCCTGATTTTCTCATAGAGAATATTTAGCCTAATCATAAATGTTTTTGTTTTCAGGCATGAGGCCGTTATGGTCCCCTTCAAGGGGAAGAGGACGAGGAAATAATAGGGAAAAGAAGGTCATATCCTCGCTCAGTTGGGAAATAAGCAATTGTTTGCTGCTTCCAGCTCATCAACAAATATAGAAGGATTAAATACAAACCATCCCATGTATAAAGAGTTTATGGATTTTGTGAAATCCAAGCAAAGTAAGGATAATAATCCTCCTACTTATTCCACCATATTAGTGGATGAAGAAAGCACAGAAGTTTATGATATGAATGACAGAAAAGAAGTCATACTTCTTTTAGAAAATAATGATTTAAAATGGAAGAATGATCCTTGGCAGCTCATGACAAGGTATTTGGATACAGTCTGTTATACTATGACTGCGTATAAATACAGGATGCATTATGAGATGATACCCTCATCAACAGGGTCAGTAGAATTTCAACATTTCTACCCTTCTAATACAAAGAAAGTTTATAACTTTTCGAAAATTATTATAAAGAGAATTATTTCCCCATAGGAATGGGGAATGAGCCCATTGAAAGAAAGGGATTATATCCACCCAGAGCAGAAAATCGCAGTAAAATACAATTACTGGGATTATGTGGATGGCTTTAATAAAACTTTGTTATACGAGAATGCTAATAGAAAGCATTCATGGTTTATAAAAATTTGTTCTAATGTTTTTACGCAGGAAATTCCAAATTGGTTTTCCAAATGGTGGATGTCATACGGTCCTTCCATTAAAATCTTACCTGACCAATATAAGCAATTATATTTGGAATGGTTAGACTTATCCCCAAAGCTCATAAGCTTAGAACAAGATAATATTTTTTTTTTGAGGGGATGCCACTTATGTTCTTTTTTATAGAGTTCTCGATTCCATGGATTATGAAGTGGAATGCGGAAGTTGATACTACTTTTGAAGGATTTCCCTACTTACAACGAACTTTTTATACAAAGTTTTAGAGTAAGTTAATAACTAAAGATCTTGATGGAAAAATTCATGGTCAAGAGATATTAGATTTAATAAATAAAACAATTGATAAATATCATAATCAGGTGATAACACAACCACAAGATAATATTATTAGTCCTTTCAAACAAATTGCTAGGAAACTTCAGATGAAGAAGGGTGTAATATCTAAATCAGAAATTATTGCTTTATATGGAAGAAGCAAAGAAAGATTTAATGAAAAATCTTGATATAGAAATTGGCGATGATATTTCAATGACTTCAGCCAGTCATACAAATCAGGAAGATGAAGCATGTTTGGCAGGAGAAGGCCAAAGTGATCACAGTATAGAAGAAGAAATTGATATTGATGCTCTTTTCATGAAATTGCAAGAGCAAGTGGAGGAATCTTCCGACAAGAGCACATGCAAAGGAAAAGCTAAAGTATAGGAATCAACCCTACCACAATGACAAAGGGGTAATGGACAAATGACTTTTATAAAGAAGGAATCTACTTTATAAAGATAACATCTTTATAAAAGATGAAATAGTGGCCACCTAAAGATATGTCGGCCATGTGAAATAAATGTGAGGACCACATTAGCTTGTTGGTCTTATCTTTTTATTATTGGCCAATGTAAAGAGTGTGGGCCATTGTAATTTTACATTTTTACCCTTTTAGACCTCTATATAAAGAGGTGTAAGTTTTAGTTTAGAGACAGGTTTTAGAACCCCCTCTCTCTCTCTCTCTAAAAATCTTCCTTGTAATATTTCGAAGTTTGAATAAAAGTTTGCAATTTGGTTGGAATTTCGGTGAATCTTGAAGTTCCTTTAAAGATACTATTTTTCTTCTTATTTATTTCTTCTTATACTTAGCCTAAATGATAGGTTAATTTGTTTGTGTTGAGCTATATCATACTAGATTATTATAATTAAATGGAATTGGAACTATAAAAGATGGTTTAAACAACCGAAATTAAGGTCTAATTGAAGTAATTTAAGGCATGATAATAGAAGACTATTACGTTGATCCATTGAATTATCCCGTAAAGGACGGACCTGGATGTATTCGTTGGATTACCCTGTGTTGTGGGTGGAGACGGTAGTGACCGTTGGATTACCCTAAGGGCGGACCCGGATACGGTGAAAGTCTTTACAATTATGCTGAAAATTACTTTAATTTATAAAGGACCCTTACAGTAGGTTGGGCGATCCGTTTTTGTATATATATATATATACGTATATATATATATACATATATATATATATATACATACATATATATATTTATACATACACACATATATATATATATATATACATACATACATATATATACACATATATATACATATATATACACATATATATACATATATATACACATATATATACATATATATACACATATATATACATATATATACACATATATATACATATATATACACATATATATACATATATATACACATATATATACATATATATACACATATATATACATATATATATATATATATATATATATATAGTCTAAAACACCTTCACGTGTCTTTCATTGTAGGTGTTATGTCCCTTTTCAATTAGGAGGAAAGGTGAGAATGCGCTTAGTGAAGTTCAAGAAGTGTTTTGTCATGGACATCATAAGAATCTATATGATCAAGACCAAAGGGCTGCAAAAATGCTCCAACAGTGACATTCTATGGACTGCTTCAATTGGATAGCGCCTTATGACAGTCCATACGTATTAGCGATTTTAGACAAATATTAGTTTTAGACTGAAAAAGACTTTGCATTAAACCATAGAGATATTTAGTTTCTATACTCAAGTTTGTATGTGAAAATTTCCTTTTGTGTATGCTGTTGAAAATAACTGTGTAAAAATAATTATGTTGAGCACGGGCCATGTCCATCGTATAATATAAGTGACACTCTTTAAACATTAGAAGTGTGTAGCTCAGTTGGTTTTGTGCAAAAATTTCTTACGCTAGGTCGCGGGTTCAATCCTATATAGCCTCATTTTTTATGTCTTTTTTTCTTTGACCTTCTTTCTTTAGTAATTTTAACTACATTTCATAAATAAATTTAAAAAAAAAATCATCAAAAAAATTATAATGTGTTTTTTATTTTTTATTTTTTTGTTTGAAAAAATCATAGTAATATACATGAATTGTGATTTTTTTTTTTTAAAAAAAAATATGATTTATATTATTTTATTTATTTTCTCATTTTAAAAGGTGACACCGCCTATGAAAAATTCTACATACGCCACTGGTCTCAATATCTCACCCCCCACCCCACGATCTTCTCTCACCCCACATTTTCAAACACCTCCACTATCTCCTCTATTCCTTAATCCTCTCAAAACATGTTTGCATATCCCAAATTCAAAACTAAATCTTGATAATAAAAATACACGAAGAGGTAAAAAAAATTTCATTATTATAATGTATCTTGATTTACATCCCAGTCATGTATCTGAGATACAGTTCATATTGCTCTAAAGTTCAATTTTATAAACTATTATAAATTAGTATTTGTCAATTATACACATGTATCTGAGTAAATATTCATCACTATTTTTATCAATTTTGAATCTTTATCATTGTTTTAGAGTAAATCTTCATGTATTTGTCAATTATACACATGTATCTGAGTGTAATATTTTTATCTGAGTTATATCCCACAAGTTTTGAGGTATCTGAATATTTTATGTATCTTCTTAATGACACAAACATTTTATGTATCTCCCTAATGAAACAATAATATTGGCCATTGCAGGAACAGGAAACTAGAAGTTTTTTAAAAAGAATTAAAAAGAAGACTGAATTTTCTAAAAAAAAGGGGGAAGGATTTTCAGTATCTAGAAGTGACATATACATGTATCGGAAGTGGAAAATATGGTATTATATGTAATTATACAAACTTAGAGGGAAAGGAGGTAATTAGATACTAAACTATTGAAATTTGTGTTGTTTACTCGAATCTTAACTCAGCCCTATCAAATCACTGGTGTCTAGCATGTATTGATGGCTCTAATTATAATGGGAGACTGAAAGTAGAAGAGAAATGTGGAATAAGATAGAATAATTTTATTCATATCTTTCTATGTCATATACAAGGCCTTATATACATGAGAGATTGTGGAACAAAATCACCTAGATCCCATGAAATCTAGGATTCTATAAAATCATATATTTTACTAAAAAGAAGAAAAAGATATTCTAGATTACAACAATTATCTTTAAGATCTTAAGGGATCAAATCTTAATATGGAGAATATCCTCTATCAGCCAACACTCCCCCTCAAGCGGGTGAATAGATATCTTCCATTCCTAGCTTGTTTATTAGATCTTGAAACACATTATTTGGCAGTCCTTTTGTTAAAACATCTGCCATCTGATCTTTTGTAGATACAAATGGCGTACAAATTAGTCCACTATCTAATTTCTCCTTAATGAAGTGTCTATCTACCTCAATATGCTTAGTGCGATCATGTTGTACAGGATTATGAGCTGTACTTATTACTGATTTATTGTCACAATATAGTCTCATAGGTCCTTCCCATCTTATCTTCAAATCATCAAGGATTATCTTTAACCATAACAACTCACAAACTCCCATAGCCATAGATCTAAACTAGGATTCTACACTTGATCTGGCTACTACATTTTGTGTTTTACTCCTCCAAGTCACCAGATTTCCTCCTAAAAAAGTTCAATATCCAGAACTTGACCTTCTATCTACTATTGAACCAGCATAGTCTGCATCAGTATAAGCCTCTAAAACCATGTCTCCTCCTCTTTTGACTAGTATTCCTTTTCCTGGACTTCCTTTAAGATATTGTAGAATCATGTTGACAGCTTGAAGATGCATTTCCATAGGATCATGCATAAATTGGCTAACAACACTTACATCAAATGCAATGTCCGGCCTTGTATGGGACAAGTAAATCAATTTCCCTACAAGCCTTTGATACTAGCCTTTATCTACCACATAATCTTCTGGAGCATTGCACAATCTATGATTATATTCAATTGGTGTAGCCACTGGTTTACACCCTAATTTTCCTGTTTTCTTTAGCAAATCAAACACATATTTTTGTTAGGAAATAAAGATTCCTTGTTTTTAGTGTGCCATTTCAATTCCCAAAAACTACTTTAATTTTCCAAGCTCTTTGATGTCAAATTCCTTGAGTAAACACCTCTTCAAATTTTGTAGCTTATCTGAATCATCACCTGTTACTATGATGTCATCAACATAAACTAATAATGCTATCACCTTTCCTGTTTCTGAGTGTCGTATGAACAAGGTATGGTCTCTTTGACTTTGTCGATACCCTAGCTTGATTATAACCTTTGTAAATCTTCCAAACCATGCACGAGGTGATTGCTTTAATCCAAAAGTGCCTTCTTCAGTCTGCACACCCTTCCCTTCTTGCTTTCAAAACTAGGTGGCACCTCCATATGGATCTCCTCATCTAAGTCTCCATGTAAAAAGGCATTTTTTACATCAAATTGTTGTAGGTTCCAATTAAAAGTTGCAGCCAATAATAATAAGATTCTCACTGTATTCATTTTTGCCACAAGGGTAAAAGTCTCCAAATAATCAATTTCATAGGTTTGTGTATAACCCTTTGCTACCAAATGTGCTTTAAATCTTTGTATGGACCCATCTAACTTATATTTCACAGTAAACACCCATATGCACCCGACCAACTTCTTCCTTTCTGGTAATTCCACAATTTCCCAAGTTTTGTTTTTTTCCAATACTTCCATTTCAACCTTCATAGCTTTCTCCCATTCTTTGTTTCCGAATGCTTCAAACAAATTTTTAGGGATAGGAATTATGTGGAGGTTACAGAGAAAAGTTTTATGTTTTAGGGATAGATTTTGATATGTCACGAAAAAGCTCAAAGGGTGTTGTGTGCAAGTTCTGGTTCCTTTTCTGAGGGCAATGGGAAGGTCAAGATCATTAGGTTGGTTAGGTTCTTCATGATCAGTTTGGTTTGGTGTTTCTGATGGTTCAACAGGTGTAGGATGGGTACTAGGAGCAGTAACCTTAGGAGATGATTGCAGCTGAGTAGTTTGATTAGTTAGCCTCTTTCTTCTGGAATAAACCTGCAATGGTAGATTACTTTCTAGAATTCCATTATCTATATCTAGATTAGGAGACTCAATGAGTTCATTTGGATTTAGAGACTCAGGTGACTAAAAAAATGATAACTCGGGCAAGGATTTGGCACGACCAGAAATAGAAAAATCAAATAGTGACAAGTCTAGAGGTCCCTCTCCCTTCAACGACTCCCCCAGATTGTAAGAATGACCAAAAAAGGATTCACTCTCATCAAATGTAACATCAGCTGAAACAAAGAATTTATATGATGACGGTTGATAACACTTGGAACCTTTTTGAGTAGGAGAATATCCTATGAAAACACACTTAAGAGCACGTGGGTCTAATTTGCATTTATTTTGAGGATGAATATGAACATAGGCAACACTCCCAAAGATTCTAGGAACCAATTTATTGGAAATTTCAAAAACCAGAAAGAAATTCCTAAGAGTATCAAGCGGACTTTTAAAGTTCAGAATTCTTGATGGCATTCTGTTACTAAGATGTGCGTGATTAGACAACTTCCCAATCTGCTTTTGGCACCCTTTTATGAAACAATAGTGATCTAGTAATGTCAAGTAACAGACCGTTTCTTCTCTCTGCTATCTCATTTTGTTGAGGAGTATTGACACATGAAGATTCATGAATAATTCCCTCTTTTTGGAAGAAAATAGAGAGTGTTTGATTGAAGTAGTCTTTGGCATTATCAGATCAGAATCTTTTAATAGGCACATCATATTGGGTTTTGATCAGATTAAAAAAGGTGGGAAGAATTCAACTAACATCTGATTTTTGCTTTAGTAAATAAATCTACGTTACTCTTGTACAATCATCAATGAATGAAACAAACCATCTAGCACCAGAAATATTAAGAATGGGAGAGGGTCCCTAAATATCACTATGAATAAGAGAAAATGGAGTTTGACTTCTTTTGTGACTAATTGGATAGGAAACCCATTTGTGTTTTGCAATTTCACAATCATCACAATGAAAAGACTCAACAATCAAATCTTTGAACAAAGATGGAAACATCATTTTGATTACATAAAAGGAAGGATGACCTAACCGACGATGATAAAGCCATACTTTTTCTTTATTGGACTTAACAGATTCAGACAAGAATGAACTAGATAAGAAATTCTTAGTTGTATCTCCACCATTGTGGACATCCAGACAATAAAGACCATCTTTCTCACTAGCACGCCCAATCATCTCCTTCGTGTTATGTTCCTAAAATAAGCATTATGAAGGGAAGGAAGTTACTTGGCATTTGGAATCTTTGGTGAGTTTCTGGATAGAAATGTGATTTGCATATAACTTTGGGACATGAAGGACATCTTTAAGTATCAAGGATTTCCCCAGTGGTATGCCTTCTTGTCCAAAAGAATAATCGAACCATCACTATAGTTATTTTTTTATAGCTAGGAGAAAGGAGAATATGATATGAAGAGATGAGAAATCGGTCATGTGATCGGTTCCCGGAATCAACCACCCATATTGAGAAAGTTTATGCGAGACATTAGTAACAAAAGAGCAAGAAATACTGTGAAGGCCAATGAACAACTACTGCCAAGTTGAGTGTGGATTTGTTTCATCACCTGAGGGTTGCTTGCTAAATATGCTCGCTTTCCATCACTATTGTTTATGTTTGGAGGTCTACCATTGAGTCTCCAAAGATCTCTCGGTGTACCGATATTTTTTGCAATTGGTGCAACAAAGATTATCCCTATTGAATGGCGGTTTGTATGAACCTGTGGGCTTGATGGTGCTCTCCAATTGTGAAACTTCAGATTCTTTTGAACTTGTCCCTTTTGCTACAAGAGCTGATCCTTCATTAATTTGAGTTTCAAGCATAACACTCCTCCGTCCTTCTTCTCACAAGATATGGCCATTGTCTCATTCAATGATGGAAGATCTTTTTTTCCTAATATTTGCACTCTCACGGAATCAAATTCTGCATTTAATCCTGTAAGAAAATCATAAATTCTTTCTTTTTCAATAAATATTTTCAGAATTACAGCATTATCTTTACAACTCATTTGAATGCATTGATAATGATCCATTTCTTGCCATAACCCCTGTAAAAAGTTAGAATATTCAGTGTGTCGAGCTCCTGCTTTGTCGCAGAAAGTTTTGTTTTTATTTCATAGATCCTGGCAGCATCATGTACTTTAGAGTACGTCTCCTTCACTGCATCCCAAATTTCCTTAGCAGTGCTAAAAAACATAACACTATCGCTAATTCCTGGAAGCATAGAGTTCCATAACCAAGACATCACCATTGCGTCATGTTCATCCCATGCATCAAACGTGGGGTTTTCTTTAGATGGTCCTGTACCAAGAAGGTATCGTATTTTCCCTTTACCCTTTAAAAAGGTACGAACCAGTTGAACCCATTTAAGGTAATTTTTTCCATTCAAACGATAAGAGGCTTGAATGTTTTGCAGATCACTAGATGAAACTGTAGAGTTATTCTCTACAGTTGCAAAAATAGTTTCAGAGGCTGGAATAGTTGCAGCAATCACATTTTTTGGCATGGTTCTTGAATGGTTTCAATCTTTGGGTAGATAAAGATTAAAAATAAATATTTCAAGACAAGATGAATAAAACTAGTAAGGAATAAGCCTAAAGCTCGATACTATGGAATAAGATAGAATAATTTTATTCATATCTTTCTATGTCATATACAAGGCTTTATATACATGAGAGATCAGGAGCAGAATCACCTAGATCCCATGAAATCTGGGATTCTATAAAATCATATATTTTACTAAAAAGAAGAAAAAGATATTCTAGATTACAACAATTATCTTTAAGATCTTAAGGGATCAAATCTTGATATGGAGAGTATCCTCTATCAGCCAACAAGAAATGCTAAACTAGAGCTGACAAAGCTTGGATTTCTTCTGCTTCTTTTTGAAGAGTTAGTTTGATAGAACAACTACATTTCACATCTAGGATTCCAATCCAAACAATTTATTGAATTACAATGTAAAAAAGAACATGGACTAAAACATTTTAAAACGTCTCAAAACGTCTCAAAACGTATATTACATCCTGACTGAAACTTATTATAGAGATGCAAAAGCCGAAGTGCAAAATAGAACTACACAAGCAATAAAATCTACCAAGTTATGGATGAGGGCTAATATAAAACGCTGTATAGCACCACTGCTTTCATCCCCATATATTTGCTCTTCTCCTTACTGCAAATACTTATCTGATCCACTCGAAACACTTCACAAAGCAACACAATATTCATTGGCAAATCCTCTGGGAATACTTCACAAAGTAACACAAATACACACTACAAAATTTATTGGTCAGGTTATGAATGAAGTGTAAATGGTGGCAATGCATTCTACATTGTTCCAATCAAAGCACAAAAACAAGTACCTCAAGTGTCAACCAAACTTTACAACAAACTATAGATCCCAAAAACATCTTTATTTATCTATTTATTTGTGGTATCACAACACCAAAATGAACCAATTGTTGACTCATTAGGCAGGTTAGATCTGTACAAGATTAGTCCTCCAGAACACCAAATGCATAACTCTTCGATGCAAAAATTTATCGAGAATCAGCTGGCCTGGGAAAAAGGGCAACCAATGCTGCCCAACATGATAGAAAAAGATTAAACGATACCAAAACATTGTCCAAACTCAACCTCTCTAGTTTTCTCTTCCTCACATCCTATATCTCAATCAACGATGGTACCATGTATCTTGCTGCGTAAACTTTCAAACCACAAGTTCAAAATCCAAGTCTATGAATGTAAGGTCATCCAAATTGAAATTAAGATCTTCTTGCCAGTTTGGTTTCAGAAAATCAAAGCCATAGTCAACTGTCATAGGTGCCTCCTGCCCCATTTCCTGTGGATCTCCCACTGCATTCTGCAGCTGACATGGCAAATTTGATACCAAATTGTTGTCGTAGGCATATTGCTTTCCATCTGAACCGAAGTCCTTGGTGAAAACTGGAGCTGTAGCTGGGACTGCAGTAGAATCTAACATAGCCAATAGCTCATCTACATCAAGCATCTCATCCAAATTTAAGTTATCTAGACAATCCCATCCAGACTTGAGCGTATCTTGATCAGTAATTGTAGGTTCCTCTTTAGCTTCAATAATTTCCATCTCACCAGGCAACCCCGCGGTCTCGTCCTTTCCTTCGTCTTTCACTGAACTCAATGGTGTGCCAGCTTCATGAATAGCAGTTCTTGCACCTTCACCCAAACATACCTCACCGAAACTGGAAGCAACTGTACAATCAGATGCAGATGTAGTTGCAAAGGAAGCAGAATCAGAATCATCCCTATAAGACTCTCTGGACGAAGGGTAATTTGGCAAATTCAGCCTTGCACAAGGACCATACATAGCTCTTGCAGCTTCATCATATGCTAGAGCAGCTTCAATTGCTGTACTAAATGTACCTAACCATAGCCTACTACCTCTTTTAGGTTCCCTAATCTCAGTAACCCATTTACCCCATGTCCTCTGTCTAACACCTCTGTATTACACCGCGAATTTTTGGGTCCCCCTTTACCTCTCATACACCCCTTCTTTGAACCTTTAGCGGGAACTTTACGCACTGGCTTCCCTTCATCATCAACACTATCTAGTTTCTCATTATACTCTTTCCATTTAGCTATTGTCTCTTCCACATTCTTTGTTCTGTCCCTTCTACTCCTTGATTTCCTCTTTCGACTATAGTCCAACGGCAGAGAACCCATATTAGCAGCTTCATCCATAATAGCCATCTCCCAAATTTCTGTAAGTAGGCAAAACATTCATTACATACAAAACTATGCCACAAATATATCATTTTACTCCTCCACAACTACAATTAATTATACAATCCTAAAATATACTCATCATTAAGAGCAATGTAAACGGAAATAGAACACTCTAAATTTTCTCAAACTAAGAAGTGTGGGGGAAAAAATCAAGAAAAGAGAAAAAAGAAGCAAGAAAAGAAAGGCTGATCTAACCAAACTAATCACATATAGATGAATTGAATGAATGAGATTAGGCTACATACCTCTTTTCTTCTGTGTTTTTTCATAAATGAATTGATCAAATTGGTGAGTTGTTCAAGTTGTTTTATTTCCCTCTGATAATAGCTTTGTAGAGAATGATGACAATCAGAATTCTGTTAGTAAAAGAGTTACTTGAGTATTTATAGCCTTCTCTAGATATTTCTAGTATATCTACTCTACTCTTTATCTTATACTCTCTGTCTCATTTTATATGATTTTGTTCAACTTCCTCCGTCTATATTATATAATTTAATTTAACTTGATAAAGAATTTGTGAATTATTTTTTTAAGAAAAGTTAGGATCAAAAATAAAATAAGTGATAGACATTTTTAAGTAAATCATATAATCTGACAGAGGGAGTCTATTTATTTAAAAATCTCTCAATATGGTGACGTGTCAATTATTTAAATCGAGTCGTGGCTGTTGGGATGCCACGTGATTCAGTACATGTCACCTGAACCTTCGCGAATCACTCGTTCTATACTATTTGTAAATTTCTTATTTTGACCTCTCAGGATATATATTAAACCTCAATAGTCAGCTTAATTACCTTTATACCCCTCTGCTAGCGATTGGTCTAAATTATTTATTAGGGGCCAAAACTAACGGAGCCAATAGTTTTGCAAGTAGATACTTATTATTTGGTAAATCATATGGATCAAAAAGTTGGCACATCTTACTAAGACACCACATTATAATTTGACAAACTAGAATTCACACTATATAGAACCATTCGAAAAAATATGTTTCATGTCAATAATTTTACTCTCTCTTATTTATTCCCCTAAATAAAATCTCTATATTAGCACCATAAATTTCTCAAAATAGATACACTCAATAATTTTTCAAAAGAAGTAACGGTTGAAATTAAATATATTCCGAGATTATATGTATACGGTCAATAGTATATTTGGAAAATTGACTATATCATTTATGTATACATTATTGGAAGGAATTGGTTGTATACATGTTTACAAATTTTAGTGCTGGTCTTTCATGTCATCGGTTCATGTGAATCCATGCTCCCCTTCTGAAATCATATATAGTAGTGTTATATTTTTAAAAAAATATTTAAATATAAATGTGTGAATCCACACTAGACGTATCAAATATGTCATGGTGATTGGTGGACCTCTCTGAGTGAGGTTAGAAATTTGAATCTTGCATTTATCTTGTATTTTTCTTTCTAAAATTAGGTAACACCTCTCTAAATAGTAATTGGTAACTCTTTATATATATAACTTTAGTCTTTCAAAATTTTCAAGTTCGTCACATTGGAAATTCCTAAAAAAAATTAGCATAATAATTTTTTGAGAAAATGGTCTAAAACCTCTCCAACCTATACCACAAATCTCAACTACACACTCCAACTTTACAGGGGTCCTATCACCCCTCTGGACTATTTAAAAATGAAATAAATGACTCCTTAAATGATGAGTTGGCACAGAAAGTGCATTCACTCTCTTTGAGAGAGTGAGAAGCAAAAAACAAGTAAAAAGAATATGTTTATTATATTTTTGTTACAATTAAATAGTATTATGTATTATTTATTTATTTTTATAAGCAAAATGACACCATTTTAATGGATTATACTATTTTCCCTTTCACTTTGGAGAAGAAGAATCAGCAGTCCCAACCCCATCTTTGATGTATGATAAATTTTATATCTATTAGAGAAACTCATCGAATGAGCCGGCAATGAAGAGGAAATAATCACTGGAAAAGATGAATTCGCTGGCAAATTCAAAAATTCATACTTGAGCTTCGAAGCTCTTTAAACATGGTTGTCCATAGATTTGTATTTCACATTTCATTCGTCAATTTTTTTAGTTCAAATCAATTGATTTAGAATGGAATTCTCATAAAGGATTCAATTTAGTCTCTACATATTAGTAATTGCAAATGAAGATTTTCAGATTTAGATTCAAACCAGAAACCCATTTCTTTTTTGATTTTGATAGCTTTGTACGTCAATGGAGTTTTCTAGTTTTTGGCTCAAATCTTCACAACAAATTCGAAATCAATTAACAAGTAATGTGTAGATTCCATACACCAAACTTAATCACACTCACAGATTCGCACAAATCTGATGAACACGATGAAGAACAATAAGTTTTTTCTTCAAATTTTCAGAAATTAATAAAGCCAAGAAAACAACTAAATGATTTTGAGGCAAGTATTATAGCAATCTAAAATTTGATGGATCAATTTGTGTATATATATCGTTTACAAGTTTTAAAAGAAAAAGAAAAAACAAAATAGAATAAAGATGAAAGAAGAAACAAAGAATATAAAAAAAAAATCATTGACAGCTAGATGTGCGTGTCCACCACTGCAAGTTATGAATGTGGGTGTTCAGTTTTAGGGTGTTATTTATTCCATTAAAAAATAGTTCAAGGGGGTAATAGGTCCCCTGTAAAGTATAAGTGTGTAGTTGGGATTTCGAGTATAGGTTAGAGGGGTTTTAGACCATTTTCTCTAAATTTTTTTTATATAATTAAACCACATGTGCATATTAAAACTAGAAATATTAGATGATATAACATACAATCAATGGGTCAGTCGATCGTATACCCCGAGGCGAAATATATATAGTGATGCACCACTGGAAGACCCTACTAAGTATCAAAGGTTGATTGGGAGGTTGTTGTACCTTACTACCATTAGGCCAGATATATTCTTCTTTGTGCAGTGTTTAAGCCATTTTATGCATTCTCCAAAGACATCACATATGGATGCTACACTTAGGTTGGTAAGATACTTGAAGTGAACACCAGGTTTGGGAATTTTGATGTCATCTACTAGTGGAAGTGGTCTGAAGGTATTTTGTAATGCTAACCGAGGTTCATGTATAAACAGTAGAAGATCAATCATAGGGTAGTTAATACACTATGGAGACTCACTTATTCCATGGAAGTAAAAAAAGCAACACAATCTCTAGGAGCTCAACTAAGGCTGAGTATAAAGCAATGGCCTTGGTTGTTGCTAAAGTGGTCTGGCCTGTAAGATTGTTCCAGGAATTAGGTATTGAAATCTCACTTTACTTTATGTGTCTCTTCACTCAGACAATACTTCATCTCTCCAAATTGCTGCAAATCCTGTCTTTCATGAGTAGACAAAACATATTGACATTAATTGTCATTTCATCAAGGAAAAGATTCAGGATGGTCTACTGGTTACTACCTACCTACCTGCCATCCTCAGATCAGTCTGATAATGGTCTTACTAAGGCACTTGGAAGAGGTCCTCGTACTCATCTTATATCCAAAGTAAGAATGAAGAACATCTCCATAGCTCTTAGTTTGAAGGAGGGTGTAAAAGAGTTAAATAAATGTGTGCAAGTACCTTGATAACATTAGTTATAATTATGTTATATTATGTACATGTTGTGAATAGTGCAAGCAGAGTTTGTTATAGTTAGTAAATGTGTCAGTGACTTAGTTATAGTCAGTTAAATAACTAAGTCGGTTAGATTTGAGCAAACACATTGTATATATAAGTCAATGCATTACACATTGAAATTCAATTCAATGAAACTAATTCTCTTTGTTGATCTTCTGCATCCTTATTTTCTTCATAGTTAGTTCAATTTCATCAAGTTTCATTCTAGATTTCACAAACTTACTGTTGTCACACGAGCTCTCTTTACAATTGTCATTATTGTTGATTTCAACTATCTACTTCATTGCCCTTAATCATCTAATCATGATAGTATTTTTTTTATCGTAGTGTTGCTTCGTGATAGAATGTATGTGTACGCTATTAGTCAATGGACCAGGTCCCTTGACACAATAAGAACAATAATAAAAATGCAAACGATAAAGTAAAAGATACAAGCAGTTTTACGTGGAAACCCCCTTGCTCAAGGGCAGTGAAAACCACGACTTGTACTCACATGATTTCAACCCAACTCAATTTCACTCAAAACGGAGCAATGCTCATATTAAAAACTCTTGTAACCTAGGAATTTAACTCTAAATCTCACTAAGCAATAACTTTACTGCCTACTAAAACAACTAACTCTAGTTGATTTAGACTTTAACAACTCCAATAGCTAACTCTAGTTATGACTCCAAACGATACTCAATAAGAACAATCACTAATCCACTTCCTTTATAACTTAGGAAGAGATCTACAACGTGAAACCCTAAAATATAAACTTAAGAAAAACTAGGAACAAAGATAACCCTATCAGGTCCCTTGTTGTTCCGTCGGAAGATATTTCTGGTGTATGGTCTTTGCAATATTCTTCAATCCTTTTTCAGAGTATGCAAAAACTGAGGATGTGTCTAATGATGTTGGCCTTATATGAGATGGGAACAAAAACCCAAAAGTGAGTCCAACAATTGTCATTGACCAACGGCTCTACTGCACAGCACAGACGCGCGCCGCACTCTTTGCAGGACTGTTGTTGGAAGTGTACTATTTCCAACTGTCGTTTTCACCGCATGTGTCCACACAATGGGATCAAGTACCCTTACCAGATCCCTTTATTTGTCAAATCATCAAAACTAAAATATAATATTTTTCCCCTTTTTGATGATGACAAACAAATTCCCCCAATCAACAAGCCTTCTCATTAACAACAATTCATATATCATATCACCCTTTTCAACAACATCTCCTACCCAACCAACCTTCAACCTAAGCAAACAAAATATTTTCCCCCTTTTTGCATCATAAAAAAGAAAGGCAGTAAACTAGGATTAACAGTAAGCAAGAATGATAAAACCATGGCCAATCGGCAACACAAGCATAAAAAGAAGAGCATGAAAGTAAGCAAGGCCAAGTACAAAACAGAGATCCATTTCATTGCATTTAAGGAAAAAACATCAATAAATTATAATAAAAATACTAAGAGAACCCAGGACACTACCCACACAATGATAAATGGAAGGAGGGAGGACTTGATCTAAGAATTAGGAGAGGACTTGGAGAAGGAATGCTTTTGGGTAAGGGATTGGAGGACACGAGTGAGTCGATCATTTGCAGCATCGTTGGATTTGATCAGCGTTTCTTTTAGTTCAGCATTTTTTGCCATAAGAGTTTCATTATTCTTCCTCAACTCAGAGACTTCAGCTGAACCAGGTCCTTCTGTTCGTGCTTTACCAACTATGCCTTTAATAAGGCTATCTCAACATCTCTTTTGCCTAGCAAGGCAGTCATTTCTTACAATTCATGCTTCAATTAACCTTGCTCAACCACCAACGCACACATTTTACTTAGATGCCTTGTCCTTCCTTCCATGATCTCACACTCAATAAGAGTGTTCATTGAGAAAGACTGTTTCATAGTCCCAACTATTCCTGCTCAAAGAAGAATGTCCAAATGTTTGAACACTTTGGTCAGGAAGTAACCATATCCCATTTCATGCTTTCTCTTTTGAGTTATGACCGTCTTGTACATGTGCTCTAACATGAGGGCTGAAAGATTCAAGGGCTTGAATGTGCTTAGTGCCTCTATCACAAGCTGCAGAAGCAACTGTCCTCTTCTCAGATTTAGGAAGGAGCACTTTGTTGACAAACTCAAAAAGCAGTTGATAATATCCCTTGAGAAGTTTCTTGGAGATCCCAACACAATTCAGCTTGGTGATTTTGCCGCATTCTTTGGGAAAGCCCTTAGAGAAGAATTTCCCGATCACAGATCTGATCCCTTTCCCTGGGAACGTTCAAGATTTCACCCAATCTCTCCTCATTCAAATGAAGAATTATATCACCTACTCATGTGTTGATGCTTCCATCCTCAGCAAACTCAGCGCTATGGTAAAAATCCCTTACATGTTCCTCATGCAGAACATGAGTGTAGTTTTTGAACATGTATGTCCATGATTTGATTTCAACTACATCAACTAGAGTGCACATCCCTGGTTTTGAGATTATTTCAGGGTCGAACACCCTCCCATTCAGAACCTTATGTTGTCTCAGATTGTTAACACTATCCTCCTTGGACCCTTTCTTCTCAGCCTTCACCTTTTTACTCCTCGAATCTGGTCCCTCTTCAAAATTTGACTCAGATTTCCTAAACAGTTCATCAGTGTCAGGTGACACTTCTAGTGATACTTCTATCTTTGTCTTAGATGTCTCATATACTTTCTTCTTTCCCTTCCATGACCCAGTGGCCCTTTTTCGTGATGGTTTTTTTCTCTTAGGTTTCTCCTTCTTCTTACCCAGTGTTTCTTTCTTTCTTTTATCCACTGCGGAAACAATATCCTCATATACAGTGGCACTATCCTCCTGATCGTTTGAAACATCGACTACCCCTTCATCAGGAATAACCTTTCCTTGTAGCCCAGACTTTCTCTTTTTTCTGCTTTTTGTAGTACTAACTTTGTTTGCCATTATTGCATCATTCATAAACTTCTGAATGGCACCCCTGGTGGAATATTACCTTGGTAGTGTTTCTCCTATCACTTTCTCATTTCGTTTGTTGGAGATGGGAACCATTCTCCATCTAAGAGAAATGTTGTCCTCATCTTTTTCTTTAGTTGAAGAGACTAGAGAGAGACTAATTATAGGTGTTCTGTCAAACATTAGTTCAGGGGTTGCAAGGGAACCTTCTAGAGTTCTTTCTTTAGCAAAAGGTGTTCTGAGGCCTACCCTCATCTCTACAAGACTTTCAACCACTAACTCCTCACCTGCAGCGAGGATGTTAGATTCAGACCTATTTTCTTCAGGAAGATCTCCTTTGAACAGAAAATCAGATAAGGCAGAGATAGAAGGACCATGTTGAAATGACTCTAAAGGGGTATTCAGGTCTAGAGATGTCTCAAGTACGAAGAGGGTTTGGCTACTGGATCCAGGAATGTCAGCCAGAGGAATGGTTGAAGCAGGGTTAATGGTCGGAGAGTAGAAAACAACATGGTCTATTTTATTTAAGGCTTCCATCATTTTGCTAGAGGATGATGGAGAATGAGACATGTTTCAAAAGAGGAGAAGAAAAGAATGGAGGATTTTCTAGGGTTTCAAAAAAGTTAGAGAAGAAAGTTTGGAAAGTGTTACGAAGAAAGGCGAGGGAAAGAGTATAAAAGGAAATGAACAGGTGTGTTGGTCCCATTGATTAGATGTGTCGCTTGGACTTAAAGCGATGGGACAATGCTTAGAAGACGGATGACTAACACGCGGCAGTGACAACGGTTCTCATTAATATTTCAAAAATAATGCACAAAATGCTAACATTTGAGATGGGATCAGGTCCTTCTCTGCAGTTTGAAGATGATCATCTCAAAATTGCTATGTCATTGCTTTGTTTCAGCAATTCATTATGAGTGTACACCTGCAAGAAGGTACGAAATTGGTCCTTCCAAAACATACATTACAATTGTCAAGGTTATATGCCATCTGATCATAGCCAATGAGGGATTGATGCCTTTGGATGAATTTGGTTCAGTCTATCTTCAGTAGTCTCAACCTCTATTTGTTGTTCTCAAACTATTCCTTACTCAAGGCCTTGGTGAATATATCAACAATTTGATCTTCGGTCTTGCAATACTTCACACAGATAATTCCCTTCTTAACATTATCTCTCAGAAAGTGGTGTCTCACATCAATGTGCTTGGTCCTTTTATGTTGAACTAGATTCTTGGACATATTGAGGGCACTTGTGTAATCACACAAGAGAGGGATAGTGTGAGTAAGCACCCCAAAGTCTTCAAGTTGTTGTTTTATCCATATAAGTTGAGCACAACAAGAAACAGTTGTTACATATTTTGCTTCAGCTGTAGAAAGAGCCACTGAATTTTGCTTTTTGGTTCCCTAGGAGATAAGAGAAGAGCTCAAGAAGTGAACCATTCCTGAGGTGCTCATTCTATCAACTTGATACCCTGCATAATCTGCATCAGCATATCCTACCAATTTGAAACAATCTCCTGAAGGATAGAAAAGGACCAGGTCCTCTGGTTTTTTTAGATACCTTAAGATCCGCTTAACAGCTTTCAAATGAGACTCCTTTGGAGATGCTTGAAACCTAGCACACATACCTATACTGAACACAATATTAGGTCTACTTACTGTCAGGTACAACAATGAACCAATGATACCTCTATATATAGTTTCATTCACCATAGGACCAGAGTCATCAGCATCCAGTTTTGAGTTTGTTTCCATGGGGGTATCAATAGGCTTTGCATCCATCATCTGAAATTTCTTCAACAACTCTTTGACATACTTTTCTTGACAAATAGAGGTACCATTTGAAGCTTACTTGATCTCCAGCCCTAAGAAAAAACTTAATTCTCCCATCATGCTCATTTTAAATTCACTTTCCATCAGTGAAGCAAATTTTTCAGACATTACTTCAGAAGTTGCCCCAAAGATGATATCATCAACATATACCTGAATAATGAGAAATTCTTTACTTCTTGTTTAAAGAAAAGGGTATTATCAATCTTGCCTCTTTTAAAACCATTTTCCAAAAGAAACTTGGACAGTCTCTCATTACCAAGCCCTGGGAGCTTGGTTCAAGCCATAAAGAGCCTTGTCCAGCTTGAGTACATGGTTTGGGTAGTCAATATCTTCAAATCCAGGGGGCTGTTTCACATAGACCTCTTATTTCAGATAAACATTTAGGAATGCACTTTTCACATCCATTTGAAACAGTTTGAACTCTATGAAGGCTGCAAAAGCAATGAGAATTCTAATTGCCTTCATCCTTGCCACAGGGGCAAAGGTTTCATCATAGTAAATATCTTCCTCTTTGTTATATCCCTGCACCACCAGTCTTTATTTGTTCCTTACAATAGTACCATGCTCATCCATCTTATTTCTAAACACCCATCTAGTCCCTATAACAGTGCAACACTTTACTTCATTCAAATTAGTGAAGTTCCTCTTGCATGGAGTTCACCCAATCAGCATTCTTTAAGGCTTCCTTGATATTTTTAGGCTCAATACTTGATATAAATGCTGAGAATGCAACTAGATTCTAGTTTTGCACCTAGTATGCATTCCAGAATTCAAAGAAGAAATAAGATTGTTGAAGGGATGAGACGACTTGTGTTTCCACCCTAACTTGGTAGTCAAGGGCTGAGGCTGATCAGCTGCCTTCTCTTCATTTGCTGGTTGAACTACATCTTTTGGTTCAGCATTATCAAATAGACCAGGTCCCTCTTCAGGTTCAGTATCTTCAGTGACTTCTTCAATTTGATCTGGTTCAACAGCAATTGGATCTTGAGATCTTTCAGCTTGTAACTCATTCAGTCTATCTCTCTGAATTTGAAGAAGTTCTTATATCTCATCATCGTCCTTGTTCTCAAGATCTTAAATACAATCAGTCTCGTCAAAGATCACATGAACACTTTCTTCAATGCATAAAGTCCTCTTATTATAGACTCTATAAGCTTTTAGAGGAATATCCCACAAACATTTCTTCATTACTTCTAGGATCAAATTTAGCCAAATCATCCTTCCCATGGTTTAGTACAAAATATTTACATCCAAAATCCCTCAGATAACTCAATTTAGGCATTTTGTTGACTGCCTCAGCTCAGAAGTTTTTTGGAAGACTCGAGTCAATAAGCATGGTTCTGGCAATGTCGACTAGAGTTCTATTCTTCCTTTCAACCACACCATTTTGCTGAGGTGTTCTTGGAGCTAAAAAGTTGTGATGAATGCCATTTTCCACAAAAAAATTGTCAAGATTGGCATTTTCAAACTCACCTCCATGATCAGACCTGATCCCTACGATCTTGCAATTTAATTTTGTCTAAATCATTTTCGCAAAAACCATCAACACATCAAGCGTTTCATCTTTGGATCTCAGAAATATAGTCCAAGTGAACCTTGAATAATCATCCACAATCACCAGTATATATTTCTTTCCACCTCTACTTTGAATCTTCACAAGGCCACATGGATCCATGTGAATTAGTTCAAGAAGTCTTGATCTACTCACTAGTTTATTGGATCTGAAAGATAATCTGACTTGCTTTCCTTTGACACAAGCATCACACACTTTATCATCATTGAACTTCAGCTTTGGTAATCCATGAACTAAGTCCCTAGATATTAGTTTGTTCAGCAGAAAGGAGCTCACATGACCAAGTCTTTTGTGCCATAGGTTAGCATTTTCACTTTGGAAACTGAGATATGTTAGATCACCTCCTTGAGTAGTATCCAGATCAACGACATACATGTTCTTGTATGTTCAATCAGTTAAGATCACCTCCCTTGAAATCAGATTTGTAACAATACACCTTTCTGATAAGAATCTGACTTCATTTCCTTTGTCACGTATTTGTGAGATACTAAAAAGTATGTATTTCAAACCATTTACATAATATACATTCTCAATAGAATGTTCAACAGATTTTTCAATGCTTCCAACTCCCAGAATATATCCTTTTTTTCCATTACCAAAAGAGACACCTCCACCTTGAAGTGCCTTGAGTGAGAGGAAATTCTCAATCTCTCCATTCATGTGCTTCGAACATCCACTATCCATAAATTAGGACTGGATGCTACTTCCTCCACTCCCCTGCAACATAGATTACTTGTTAGGTTTGGGAACCAACTTCAATCTAACTCCCAGTAAACAGATAAATACATAATAAGAGAATTTTTTGTCCAGTATGGTAAGATGGGCTTTCTCCTGTTATGAGAAGAGCTAGAACTAGGACTACATCCCTTGTTTTGTATGATTTTTGGTTTGGAGTAGTTTGAGATACTTTCTTGGGTTCTCTTCCAAGCTAGACACTCCTTCTTCAAATGACCATTGCGCCCACAATGAAGGCACAACAGATTATCGGACACTGATAAATACTTGCTATGAGGATTATAGGGAGGGCTTATGTTCACGCTTCCTAAACCCTTCCCATAATTTCGACCCTGACAAGTACAATTTGCAATCAATTTTGAGGAAGTGATCCATTTAAGAGATTTTTCGGTTCTTCTTTGAGACCGACCAGGTCTATTTCTAACTGATCATATCTTTCCAAGGCCATAGCCAACTTCATTTCAGAGGTATTCAAGCTAGTTTCTAGCTCAAGTTGTAGGCTACTAGCTTCACTATTTCCTTTACCACAGTTATCACTTAATTTCTCCTTGAGTTCTTGATTTTCAGATTTCATTCTTCCATTGCAAACATTTGAAAAACCAAGGCTACCTTTTCACCATGAAATATATCTAGACTATTAATCATGACATCCTTTTCAGTAGTCAACTCAGTTATTAAGTCGATCAAAACAGCAGCTAGATTTCTCATTCGTTTAAAAAAGTAGACATGCAAGCTCGGTTTAAGGTCAGAAAGAGTTACCTCTTCTTCATGTTCTTCACCATTAGACTTTTCCATGAAGGCAAACATTTCATCACAAGGGTCCTCATCATCTTTAACTGCGAGCATGGAGACATCTTCAGGATGTTCCATCTCGTCTGAATCACTTGAAGAATCTCCCCGTACAGCTAGTGCCTTCTTCACAACATAGTCTGTAACAATTTTTGTTCCTTTCTTATCAAGGATCGGGTGCCTTCTCTTGTCTTTGTCTCCTCCATCATTTGCAAAGTCCTTATGTCCAACCTTGTGCATAGGTCAATCTCTGATGAAATGCCCTGGTTTTCCATACTTGTGGCATAGGTCATTTGTATTAGCAGCTTTGCTAGAGTTTTCTGCCTTCCGAAAACCTTTATGTTTCCTCACAATTTTCTGAAATCTCTTAATGAGGTGTGCCGTGTCTTCACCTTCTTCAGAGGTTTCTCCTGATGTTACTTTGAGAACTAGTGACTCATCCCTTTTTACCTCCTTCTTTGACGCTTCTTGATTCATGTTCATCTCATAAGTTTGAAGGTTTCCAATCAGGGAATCCATAGTCAAGACTTTTAGGTCCTTAGCTTCAGTAATAGCATCGAACTTATTAGCCCATGACTTAGGAAAGATTCAAAGTATCTTCCTGACTTGTTTGCTTAGATCAATGGGCTCTCCCATACATCGTAGCTCATTTGTGATGGATAAGAACCTGGTATGCATATCATGGATGGTTTCACTTTCCTTCATAGTGAAGTTCTCATACTAAGTAGTGAGCATGTCCACCTTCGACTCCTTTACTTATTAAGTGCCTTCATTGTAACATCCCGTATCTGAAACAGACCAAAAATGCAGATTTTGAGAAGTTGCAGGTGCAACCAATAGTTGCCACCCACGGACCATAGGTCAGACCATGGCTCATGTTGGTGGTCCATGGTTCACCACTGCAACCCCTCCCCAAACCCAGCTTAGAAAATCGGCTAAGTCTCGACCCACAGACAAAACCACGGTCCGTGGTCTGTGTCCGTGGATCTTGGCCCCCTTTACCCAGCCTCTGACGTGAATGATGGCTGACCAGCACGGACCGTCGTTCGATCCACGGTCCGTAAGTCTGATCGTTGGTGAAGGTCAGCAGCCAGTTCAGGGGGAATTATTGATTGGGTCAACTTCAAATGGTCATCACTCCCAGCACAAAAGGAATTATGTGTCCTATGACCTATGATATGATAAATAATTAAATATTCTTTTCAACGCCACCAAGTTTTCTAAAATCCGACCTCCGAGTAAAAATTTATGCTCATTTTAGTAAAGCCCTGTCGGGCAGACTTGACCTATGACCCCAACCTACGGACCGTAGATTGACCTATGGCCCGTATGTCCCGTCCATCGGTCACAGCAGTTAAGTCAGGGGTCTATTGGTCTTTTCCTATTTCGTTGGACCCCTAAGCTATGTCGTTTAGACCTTAAATAATGATGTTTTAGTCAGTTTAAGCCTAGAACATAACTAGAACTTACCTAAGTCGAATCATTAATCAAAACTTAGAAAAAAATTAGAGCATAAAAAGAGATAAGAGGTCAAGAACCCTAGTTCAAGAACGCAGCAAGGTTCAATCAGCTCCAGCCCCGAAATCGGAAGATTTCTCCGTGGAATTCTTCACCTAATATGTGGGATTTCACTAGTGGGTTCCTTTCACCCATTAGGTCCCTAGTTTTCAGTCAGTTTCTTGATTTCCTTATTATGACTAGACCTAGGGTTTCTTGAATGTTAGAATTGTTGGGTTCTTAGCTGTTAGAATGATCCAAATAAGATTAGTACGTTAATATTCAGTTTGTTGCATAAATTACAGAATCCTAGCTATGTATTTTTTTAGTTCTTGAATTACACATGTTAGGTCAGATATTTCAGTTATTCAGTCATACAAGCCTAAGTTATTAACGTATCAATATCAGTTTAATTGTTGCATTCTCAGTTTGCATGTTCAGTTTGAGCTATCTAGTAACTTACATAAATTCAGTCATAATGTGTTAATTACTCAATCCATTAGGAGTAGCATAATACCAAGTTGGACTAGGGTTCAGCGTACCCAAATAGTCCCAAAACTACTAGCCACATAGGTTGTAAGTCCCTTCTGTGGGCATCATTTTAGTGATCACGCCAGTATACCTCTATACTTCTGGCAGGGTATATTAGGTCCTCTCGATGTGTCGTATACACCAGACTCCACATTTAGCTCATGTGGTTTTATTATCGGTTATTAGTAGCTCACACAGATCAATTAGACTCCATTCTATTGACCACATTTCAGTATTCAGTCTCAGCATATTATAACTTGATCGTTACATTCAGATTAATCATGTTCAGTATTTCAGCATCTATATCATGTTCAGATTATTTCATTGCTTTATTGCTTTGTTCAGTTATATGTTATTTCAGCTTTACTCTATCCTGCATGCTCAGTACCTTTCAAGTACTGACACATACGTGCGCTACATCTTCTCGTGATGTAGGTTCAGGGTCTCAGCATTCAGATCACGCTTAGATCGGTTCTCGATCTTCAGTCAACAGAATAAGTGGTGAGTCCTCATTCTCTGAGGACAATAGTCATGAGTTTCTTTTCAGTATTTTTAGTCCTTTAGTTTTAGTTTTGCTAGACTTAGTTGGGGCATGTCCCAACATTTCTAGTCAGTTTAGGGGCTATTTTTAGACATAGTTAGATTCAGCTTGGTTATGCGTTAATATTTTCCCTGTATTAAACTCATCAGTTTTCATTCATCTCAGTTGTGGTATATGGATATTTTCCCCATCTTTTTATTTTATTTATGATTATAGCTTCCGCACAATTTTTATTATTCAGTTATCTTTAGTATGCTCATGATTATGCTAGCAGGGTTAGCTTGGGGTCAGTTGTGATCCTAGGTCCTATGTCAGCGTCCGGGGGTAGCCTCGGGGCATGACATTCATGAGCCATTTTAAGGCAGTCCTATATCTCATTGGCTAACTCACAAGTAGAGATCTGGTTGTACTCCTCTACTCTGATTCCACAAACCAACAACTTTTTAGCTTTATAGTTCTTCTCGATCTTCTTCCTATCGGCCTCATTGTATTGTTGGTGGGTTTTAGGAATCACCCTTGTGATTTCTCCCTCATTTACCTCAACAATTGGAACATACGAACCGTGAAGCACTACGTCCCACAGCTCACTATCTTCAGCCATCAAGAAGTTGTGCATTCTTGTCTTCCACCAACTATAGAACTAGCCATTGAACCTCGGTGGCCTTATTCATAGTTGTACTTCCTCTAGATTTAGTGGAGAAACCATTTTTCCACAGGATTCTCTCTAGGTGTTAACCAATTAAGAGCCCATACTCTGATATCAATTGATATAATGTATGTGTCCACTATTAGTCAACGGATCAAGTCCCTTAACACAACAAGAACAATAATAACAAATGCAAACGATAAAGTAAAAGATACAAGCAGTTTTACGTGGAATCCCCCTTGCTCAAGGGCAATGAAAACCACGACCTGTACTCACAGGATTTCAACCCAACTCCATTTTACTCAAAACGGAGCAATGTTCATATTACAAACTCTTGTAACCTAGGAATTTAACTCTAAATCCCTTCCCCCTCAATGTAGTAACTCTACTACAAAGAAGACTAAGCAATAACTCTATTTCCCACTAAAATAACTCTAGTTGATTTAGACTTCAACAACTCCAATAGCTAACTCTAGCTATGACTCCAAACGATACTCACTGAGAACAATCACTGATCCACTTCCTTTATAACTTAGGAAGAGATCTAAACGTGAAACACTGAAATATAAACCTTAGAAAAACTAGGAACAAAGATGAGTCTATCAGGTCCCTTGTTGTTCCGTCGAAAGATATTTCTGGTGTGTGGTATTTGCAATATTCTTCAATCCTTTTTCAGAGTGTGCAAAAACTGTGGTTGTTTCTAATGATGTTGACTTTATATGTGATTGGAACGAAAACCCAAAATTAAGTCCAGCAATTGCCATTGGCCAACGGCTCAGGGCGTCGCGCTCATGCAGGACTGCTATTGGCAGTGTACTATTTCCAGCTGTCGTTTTCACCGCATGTTCCACACAATGGGATCAGGTAACCTTATCAGATCTCTTTGTTTGTCAAATCATCAAAACTAAAAGGGATATAACACTTCACATGTTTGAAAAATCGTCCTCTATTCATTTTTCTACTGTAACATTTTCAAATCGGCTATTGCTGATCTACAAAAGAAAAGATAATATGTTAGGTTTTGTTCCGTAGAAAAACAGATTGATATTTTTAAATTTCTTATTGCATATGAGCCTTCATAGTTTCCAACATATAATCAACAATAATATCCTTGTAATGAGATTAGCAATAATGTTAGGGGTCATATAGTTTCACCAATTTAGGAAGAGCATCTTCAGGCTTTTATTCTTGTGTTCAATACCAAGATGGTAAAAAAAAATATTTCCAAATTCTTCATGCATGCTCTCCTTTGCTAAAGAGATGGTCAGTGTCTTCTAGCTCCATATAATTGTTGTACATATTATAGTAGTGGTATGGAATATCCACATGAATTTCAAACCTAGCTACTCTTTGTTCAGTGGATAATTCATCTTTTATTACTCTTCAGGTCAAAATAAAAATTTTAAATGGTATGTATTTGTGTTTTTCGCATCCTATTTTATCTCATGAAAGACGAGTCATGACGTGATAATTTCTTTTTAGAATTAAAAGAGTGAAGAGTCGCTACCTAATGAATTTAAGGTGCATTAGGACACCATTCTAGACTAAATTATGAATAGATATAATTTATTAGTCTTCATAACTAGAGATCTCGCAAGGATTCAAGTTACCTCAAAAAGAAAGAGTTGAACATCTTTTAATGTGTACAAATATGGGTTCATGCCGATTTTGTTTATTATGTGGGGGGGATTATGTGGCAATCAAAGGGATATTAATTTATTAAGCTAAAATTATAGCTATGTGATAAAGAATGCAAGAATTTATTTTAAGATGAGTGAATAAGTTAAGTGTAATTTAATTATCATTCTAGATGATAAAGTAATTAAAACATGCTAACTTATTTTTAATTAAAATGAGTAAGTGGAACTAAATATCGGATAAGTGAGAATTATTTTTTTAAAATAATAAAGTAAAAAAGGATTGACTATTTTATTAATGAACATTTTTTTTTTTGGCAAATTTACTACTAGACAGTGTCTAGCGGTCTTTTATTAAACATAAAAAATATCAATAGAGACAAGTACAAGCGAGGGGGGCTAGGCCTTACCTTACTAATCCTAATGAAGTACCTAACTTCTGCTACCTAACAAGCATGAAGAAAATAAGAGCTAGAGAAAACTAAGTATTTTTTTATCATCACAGAGTTTGTAATACACTCCAGGATGATATTACAAATGAGAATGCTTAAATAATGTAAAAATATGTAAATCAAGAAGAAAGTTGAGTTACCAGCCTCAAACTTTCTATTACTAAATCATGAATTAAAAAAGATTGATTGCCCATCAAAAGTAACTTGAAATATTTTTTCTTGTCTTCTTCTTCAAACCTATCCAACAACACTTGATGAATCATACCTTCTTTACTGATTTCTTGGATCTAGTTGACCCTATTGATACTGTCAAATGGTTTTGCTTTGCATGTCGCATCGGTAGGTGCCTTGGAACAAAGTCCTTAGTCATTTTACCGTCCCAACTATGTTGCCTTTCATATGTCTTCTTTCTGCTTTTGTTACTTCCACTTCTTTGTTGCCTAGGTGATATATCCCCTTCCCTAGTTACTCTATCAATGCAAATGTCCAGCATATTGTCTTCCTCATCTTCATCAAGAGAATTCTCACCCAAATCAATTGTATTTGACACTAAGGCACTTGACTCATTCTTCCTTGCAAGCACACATTTAGGCACAAATACAGGAGCTTCTGGACTTAATTTGCTATTTAAAGCAGGTGGTGAGACTTGTTTTTCTTGGATTAAATCGTGGTCATTCTCTGTTAACCTTACTTGCTTTCCAACAGTCTTCAATAAAGCATCAAAGTTATTTGAACATAATAGGTCTCTTGAGGCATTACTAGTATATTGCCTCTTCTCACTATCATGAAAATTTCCAATCAGACCCTTTTCACTACATGGGGAATTATTTTGACTAGTAGGGGAAAGACTCCGACTACTAGTTGATATTTTATGTGCAACCAGTGTCCAGTTCTTTGTTTGATTCTCGTTTTCCACTTGCAAAACATGTTGTCCAGAATTTTCAGCACCTTCACCATCATATGTTATTGTGTCCTTTGGAGCTGGGGATTTTTGTTTTCCAAAGGATGATTCAACACAAGATTTACAAGAACTATTATGTGCTTTCTTAGGACCCTTCTCCACTTGTTCCTCCTCCTTGTTATCCAGTGCATCAAAAGAATTCACCATTGGGATCTCTGCTATCTTTTCTGGCTGAGGTCTTTTCCCTTTGTTTGGGGTAAAAACTCGTATATCCTTTGTTACGTTCTAGACTTGTAGATTAGGATTTCTCTGTTGTGTTCATGTCCCTATATTTTGAAAGTCCATCATCTCTATTTCTTCATTAATCCTAACTTCCTGTTTCTGAGTTTGGATCTCTACACCCTTACTACTTGCTAGAACTTTTGATCCCTTATTCTGATGTTGACTATCACCATTGTTTTCTCCTTCATCATTCAATACTTTCAACTCTGGATGAAGGAGAAAATACTCCATCTATGTATGCCCTTAAAGCTTGCAAGTTTTGCATTACTTTGGCATATAATTATATTTTATGTAATCCATTTTGATATGATTTCCCCCCGAACTAGCCTTCTTCACTCTTACATTAATCCGTTTGGGAAAATCTCTCAGAAGATCAACTTCCACCTTGATCTTGGCACAACTTGGTCTAGATTTGTTTTTAGTAGCCATATCCACATGTAGAGGCTTTCCAACTGCGTTAGTCATAGTAAATAAGGACTCTTGAACAAAGAAATTAGGGGACAGACCAAGAAACGAGATCCAAGCCAGTGTTGTGGTTGTTTTTGCCTCTGGATTAAACCATGGTTCCCACTTAAGGGGCCTCATCTTATAGAACCCATCCTTGGCACGAAGAAAGTAGGCAGGTTTTGACATTACGTGTAAGTAATCCTACATGATGGTGAGTCAAATTAAAACATGTTTCTCTCTTAAAAAGCCTATTTTGCATTCTGCCTTGATCTCGCACTGAAGAGGCACAATTTTTCATATTTCCTCTAACACGGGCCATTTGTAAGAGAATTTTCCAATGACAGCAAATTTCAAATCTTCTTGTATAATCATATTATCCACTTCTTCTTCATCCCACAAGACTGCTGGTTCACCATGTACATAAGTTATATCCTTTATGGGAATAGAGTGTTTAGGTTTGGCAGTTTTTGGGGTTAAGGAGTTCAAGTAAGAAGGCATTACAGGTACTGGGAAGGGCTTTTGATTGATCAAAAGAAGAATCTACTTCAACCGATATGCCCTTAGGCACGGCCATACATAAGATAGAAATCACATTAGGAAAGGGGGAACAATTAGCTAGTGCAGCAATGAGATAGTACTGGAGTCGTTCAAAGAGCCCTTCTTTCTATTATGTTTTGTGCGTGTCAACTATTGATTCTATGCCATCAAAGCATGCTAACAGCAGAAAAGAAATGCAAGTACATACAACTGCGGTAATGCCGCATCATTGATAAAGAACCTTGACATCCCCAGCTTTGTCCTCTACAACAAGTTCATTGGCTCTCCACCTAGAAGAGGCAGCCAACCATTGCTAGCAGTAGCCACGGTACCCTCCGCTAGGTTTTCCTGTGTTTAGCTTATTATTAATGAACATAAACTAATTAATTACAAATAATTTTTCAAATTTGATTTACAAATGTAACTAATGGAATAACAAGAAGTCTAAAATAAAATACTAGTTACCCTAAATAAAAACAAACATAATTATAAATTTCATTTATAAACATTAAAGGTGTTTGCAAGTTGCACCGGGACTAGATTTGGGACATGACATTATTATGAAATGAGACATTGTAAGTTGTTAGTGTGTGACGAAAAATGCTACGATCTATCAGACTTGTGACGGGACCATCACACCCGGCCGTCATGGTGAGGTAGAATGCTTAAATCTTGATCAGATTTGATGGTTTAAATGACGATCCGTCACTAATGGACAATCATTTGGCCAAACGACGTCAGAAGGTCAAATTTTATCGATTTTGGGTTTTTATGAGGGTATTTTTGTCCTAAAACTTTTTGAGGAGTTATCTAAATGACCTTAAATGTGTAGGAAAGTCGATTTTCATTATTCTCAATCCTCAAGTCCTTTTCTTAAAAATTTCTATGCTCAAGAACCTCAAGAAACACCAAGCTAGGGTTCATCATCCAAGGTTTTTCTTCAAGATTTGTCACTAAAGTATGTAAGACTACCTCCACGTGTGGGAACACCTTGTTCTTCCCCACGAACTATGTTTCCATGATTTTAAAAAATCCTTCATGAATGAATTAAGGTTAGGGTGAAACCTCATATTCTTGAATTGTTCTTAAATCTTCTTGAAGCCCTAAGAACTCTCCATGAAAGTACTTCAATTTCTTGATAATTCTTTTATCCATAAGTTTTCTAAGATTTTTCTTCATGAAATTATGAATGATTATGAAAGTAAGTTTCTATCTTGAAAATTAAGTCTGATGGTTTCTTAATGACTTTTAATATTTTTTTCGATGTTTTCTTGATGAATTCATGAAAATTATTATTCTATGAATCATAGAATTATGAATTATAATTTTCCCCAAATGTAAATCTTAAGATTCCATCATATATTTCTTTGACTACTATATATATATCTTATGAACGCAAAACTATGATACAAACCACATGTTGTTATGATATGAATGAAGTTTATGAACTATGATCCTTGCATATTATGAATATGAGTCATCGGGCTAATTCATGATCAAATGAGCTTAGGAGCTAAATATATAGTTAACCGAGAAGGCATAAGTCTAAATGACAAACGTCTAAAACTATGTTTGCCGACGTAAGTTAAGAAAGAATCGTACCGTTAGCTTTTATGCCCATGATAATGGCTAGTTTTTAATCCACATGATATGTACACATATGTCTCATACCCGGCAAGGTGTGAGATGACTTAGATGATCTGGTTGAGATCAAACTTCATGCGCTCACATGATGGTTTATGTTGATTATACCACTAGATTTCCATAATAAACTAAAATATGATTAAGAGGTATCATTAAAGCAGTCTGAACTCTTAATTTTCGTATGTTACAATTATTAGTTGTTACTATTGATATGATATGTACATTATGTTTCATTCTGTCATTTTACATACGATATTATTTCATATGTACTTAGGTCCCTTTTGTCAAGGGTGATGCATCTTTTTATTGATGTAGACTCGGGTACCCAGACATGTGATCAAGTTGCTCGCTAGGTTTCAAATCTTCTGCTATTGGTGAGTCTCTCTATTTCTGAAGCTTAGTTTACATATTTTAGGAAGTTATATTTTTTTTAAGATATATCGGGGCCTATTCCTAATTGCCACTATTCAGTTATGTTTAGATGCTTCACAAATAGATGAATAGTAATGTCGTGTTCGAGCGTTCATGTCCTTTGACAATGGTTTTAAATTTCTATAACTTACGTTATGAAATCTATTTTCTTATGAAAAATATATTTTCAAATACTTTCAAATGTATTCTGCTACTCATGTTTAGATGTATGTTCATGTCCAATGTTATGTTATGAGGACTTTGAGTTATTTGAACTCGTCCCCATATCGGTGCTCAATACTACCCCAAAATATAACTTAGCTCATATGTTTAAAAGCATTTCGTCTTCCTCAACTTTGAGATTATTACTCACAAGGTTTCTCTTAAAAGAGATAGTACTCAAAACTCCTCATGAACTCCTTTGGAAATCGGTGTTTCCTCTCATCTTAAATGTAAAAACATTTTCCTCTTGGAAATATGAATTCAAGGGTTATGATTCATGATATGGATGATCTCTCGATGTTTAGATGTAGTTTAGAGAACTTAGAATCAGAAAAGAGTGAAGGTACACTTTAAAGGAATTCAGACGGGTTAAATAACTGAAAATAGGACTGGGTAGGCGACCCTGGCGCACTGAGTGGCGCGGGGCGCCAACCCTCAAACTTCAGAGCCTCTTTTCTAGCGCACTGTTGGCGCGGCGCGCCAGCCTCTACCCATATTTTTTCAACGAATTTTTTTTCTCGTTTTTTTACCCTAATTTGCCTAGAATCAATTGTTTTTCTCAAATTTTCCTTAGATTCAATAGCCCAATACAAGTACACGAGAATCTACTCAAAAGCAACCCTCAAACATATAACGTTTATCTCAAAAACTCATCAAACCCATCCTAATTCAAGAACGAAAGCAACATTTCAAGAACACTCATCAAGAACATTAAATTTCTCAATATTTATAGATAGATTTGAGAAAGAAAATCATGATTGGCGTGTGAGTGAACGAACCCAACACTATGAAAACTTACATACCTCGATTTGGCGAAACAAATCCTCGATTCGCAAGAAATCTTGATCGTTCTTCTTTTTCTCCTCTTTTCCTCTTCTTGAACTCATCTAAAAACCCTAGGCATATTTAGAATTGTGAAAACTGATTCAAATCAGTTTAGACCCCTAAAATAATATTAAAAATGTTTTAAGCTGATGGGGTAAGGAAGAGACCAAAATACCCCTCACTAATTCAGGTAAATTTCCTTAACTGGACAGGCTGACTTCAAACGGGCATGTCTCCCTCATCAGAACTCGAAACATAGCAAACTCGGTGGCGTTGGAAAGAGGATTCCAAGATCTTTCATTTGATATCCTATGGGTCACCTAACTCATCTTGTACTGAAAGTTATGGTTGTTTGAAGTTGACCCAAAACTCACAACTTAAGTATAATTTGCCAAATTCTCGCTCTTTCCAATTTAGTTCTTTCTAAATTTAACTCTTTCAAATATCGGGGTGTTACAGGTACCTCAATTTTGGTATTATTTATTGGTATCTCAGTTTTGGTATTATTTATTGGTATCTCAGTTTTGGTATATTTATGAAGTTTGACCAGATACAATATTCAAAACCTTTTATAAAAGGATACAACTCTATAAATAGATACATGAACTCATTCTTTGTTGACTTATGCATTCAGGTAACTTATACATGAACTTTTTCTATGTTGACTTAGTTATAATCGTTGAGGCTGCGAGATACATGCTTAAATATATAATATACAACTTATATATTTAACACTATCATGGATTCTCTATACAGATACTCACAACGACTTCGAGATACCTGCCTTACAAATTATACATGTTACACAAATCATTACTCAAACATCATATCGTTAATTTTAACAATGACGTATACATTATTTATCCGAGATACACACTATAAAATTATGACACTTTTTTCAACAATATTGTGATATTCGCCATTGGCAACATCAAGTCGTTAATTTTAACAATGATGTATACATTATTTGTCCAAGATACACACTATAAAATTATGACATTTTTTTTAACAATATTGTGATATTCGCCATTTGCAACATCAGGTCGTTAATTTTAACAATGATGTATACATTATTTGTCTGAGATACACACTATGAAATTATGACACTTTTTTTCAATAATATTGTGATATTCGTCATTTGCAAGAAAAAGCCTTGAAAATTGAAGATTCAATGGAAGGAATTGATGAAGAAGATGATGTTTATAATTTTAGAATTACTAATCTTTATGATTTAGATTTTTTGTGAAAATTGGTAACACTTGATACGGATGGATCCATTAAATCCATTTTGTTTGTTAATTTTCCATCATTTACTCATTTAATTAAGGATTGAGTTACAACATTTAATTCAAATCAATTAAATCATGTATCTTGTCCTACATGCAACTAACGGGTTATGATACATATATTTGATAGCCGAAAATGGTATATAAAGTAATATTGAAAACTATCAAAATTCTTAATAATTAGGATATAAAGTAGTTGAATTTATATAGTTTATCCTAAAATAAATAAGTCACTTATTATTACAATAAGTAGTCATTCGGTACTTTTTTCTTTCAAGTTTAGGCCTGTTCATCCTCCTTCTTCGTCGTCTCTTCATCTTCTTCTTCTTCTTTTTAAAAAAATAAATAAATAAAATTTGTCATACCGCAAAGGTCGTATTATATGTCAAAAGATTTGAAACATCAAGAAGATTTCATATCTAAAATTTTGGGACTATTTAGAGGTGATTTTGAATTGATCAAGATTGAATAATTAATGTATACTTCATGTATATCTAAGTTATATTCAGATTTTTGATTGTATCATATTGTATAGTCTGTGTATAGCTCATGTATGGATAAGTTATAGCCTATATTATATAGTCAATGTATATTTCTTATGTCTTTTGGCTATTTTTTATGTAAATAAAATATGGCCACAAATATTGTAAACTAATTTTTTTTATCGTACATATTTGAAACTAGCCTAAGAGTTCAAAGGATCGTAGTTGAAGCCCAGTACTGAAGCACTGTAATATTGTTACCGCAAATTCTTAATATAATAGAAAATTTGTAGCAAATTTTTAGACAAAGTGAAAAATTATTCTGAAATCAAATCATCTCATTAATTGTTGGACTTGAAAGAATACAGTATATATATCTGCAACATCTAAAGAATACAGTATATATATCTGCAACATCTAGATGGTGCCTTGACTTGCAAGTGTTGGCACCATCTTAACTGAATCAAAAATTAAGAGACTATTAATTAAGCCAAAAAAAAAAGACAATATAATTGATATAAACTAAAATATTCAAAATGATTTCTGTAGTGTTGTGGATAGCAGGTGTTAACAAACAGGAAGGTCAACTGGAGGCTCCTCTACTGCTTCTAATTCAGTAACTCCATTTTCCACAAGGAATGACATGGCCAAACCCCAAGTAATGTGCACATCCAAGTGACAGTGCATTAGCCAAATTCCTGTTTGTCATAAAAAAAAATGTTAGTCCAAAAGTTTGAATTATTGTAACATGTTATAGGAAAAAAAAATTAAGAAGTCCTCTGGCCCTCTGTCCCATTTTATATGAGTTAGGTTGATTTGACATGGAGTTTAAGAAAGAAACAAAGGAAAGCGAATCATATAATTTTGGATAGAGGGAGTACTTATTTTCTATCTTCTTACCTGGATTATCAGCTACAAATCTTATGACGGACCATCCATTGACTGGTACACTTGCAGTATTACGAAGAGGTGGATCAACAAGGTTAAATTTAGAAGTATCTGTTTGTGGATTGAAGTTTCCAAATCCCTCAGCAAGAATGTAAAAATCGTATCCGTGAAGATGAATTGGGTGGTTTTCAGCTGTGACGATACTAGTCCCCTGTAACACAATCTGCACTCTCGCGCCATAACTTAACTTGTATACTTTAGTCGCGGAAATAGGTTGCCAAAGTGACCTGCTAACATTACCAGTGTAATCAAATTTAACGGGTGGGCTTGATGGGAAATCTGTTGAGAAAACTCCAGGTATTCCCTGGTGATGTGCTTGCAGTAAGGAGAAATTGGATGGTAGCACAAATGATACATTGTTCATACTGGCAGTGAATCGCGTTCCATTTGGACCTTGACAGCTGCTGGAACTTGCCCCTGCAGGGCAATTATTGAGTCCCAATCCAACTGTGAAGAATAGATCTTCATCGATTTCAGTTGGCACTTCGACTTTTGTTGCACTTCTGAAGCTACTGGTGAAGGCAGTGGCGGTGGCTGTGTCATTAAATGCTGGTAGAGATGGGAAAGCGGGGTTTATCTTGACACCCTTAGCCGGGCAAGGAGCAGCCTTGTACTCTAAGATGGCTGTGGTTGTGGTGTTGTCAAAGGGTGCTCCTTGTGCACTTGCGTAGGCACGTGCAGCCATGTAGTATCTGGCTGGCGGTTGATTAGCAGTTATGAGGACATCAGTAGTCTGGCCTGGTCCTAGCATAAGGACTGATGTCGTGAATGGTTTAACATAAGATGCATCTGCTCCAACAACAGTGAACTTGTGGTTTGCCACTGAGAAGAAAAGTTGTTGGTTGAGTCCAGCGTTGATGACTCGAAGGAGGTTCGTCTCACCTGAGTCCACATGGACTATGGTAGTATCTGCACAAGGATTTAAGTTATATGCATCGGAAACTATTTTTACATCTGTTATAATCGTCACATTTTAATATACTCTTTTAAATGCATTGTGGATTGACAGTTACCTTGATTAGAACACTTGTAAAGATCACCCGGTTGGCCATTGATGGTGTAAGCATCTGATGCATTAGGTGCTGCTCCCGTTCGTGTGGCTTGTCTAACAACATCAATGGGGTTTGCATCCCACCACTCACCTAAACAACATGCCCAAATTAAGTACTATTTCAGAAAAAGCTTCTAAAGTAAACAAAATATGTGCAAAAATTGAACTGAATGTAACGAAAGAAGGAATTAGTACCAAGCAGAATGGGTGTTTGTCTCTTGGGCTTAGGGAATGGATAAGCAGTTCCTTCTTTTGGGTGGATAACTAAGGCTCCATAAACAGTGGCCCTGAGCCACGAGCTATGGGCGTGCCACCAAAGTGTCCCTTCTTGTCCTTGAATAGTAAACCGATAAGTGTAACTCCCTCCCGGTCTAATCGGACACTGAGTGATGAATTCTGGTCCATCTGCCCATGCCGTTCTCATTTGCCTCACCCCGTGCCTTTAAACAACATAAAGTATATTAGAAACAAGGGGGAAAACACGAAAATATCATCACATCATGATGTTCAACATAAAGTATATTTGAGTTGTGCATGCATGAACTTACCAATGAATGGTGACATTATATTGAGCTCTATTGACAACCTTGACCGCTAGTGTATCTCCATTATTCACTTCCAAAGTTGGTCCAGGAAATTGCCCATTCACGGTTATAGTACTATGCGTATTGCACAGTCTCTTCACCGGCGTTGCTTGAATCTGTACTTCCAAAAAAATAATAGAGATCAGACTATAGATCCTAGTTTTAAATATTAGCAAAAACAAAGACACACTTGGATAACATACAACAAAGTCATGGTAGTGAATTTTGGCTTTTGCTAAAGAAGCAGCATTAGCAAAAAGAAGCAAAATGGCATAGAATAACAAAGAGCTCATGTTGAAGGCTAATTTTGACAAACTCTGATTATGTTTGTTGGTGAAAACTTAGAGAGTTGAGGCTTTAGTTATATAGGAGAAGAAGAAGAGAGAGAGGGTGGTTTAATGGTTGGCAGATTAGGTTTTGATTAAGCAAGAAGGTCAGTTTATGGGGCAAAACTTAGTTCAACATTGTAGAAAGAGTTGGTGCACCCAACTCATTAGCCTATCAAACTCCAGAAATTTTCATCAAACGCTTGTTTTCTAAAGTTTCTCTTTTGAGCTTAATATGTTTTCACATTTCAAACTAACAGAAGTATATTTTGTTTTTGTTAATTTTTTCATCAAATGCTTGCTAATTAAAGTTTCTTATCATGTTTGTTTTGATTGTTACTTAAATTTTATTGTATCGTATCGTTTAAATCCAGCGTTAGCTAATGACAAAAAGTCTCATTTTGTGTAACGATCAATCAGGTGTGATCGTGTCATTACCTTAATATTTTCTTCTCATTTTGTCTTTACTTATTATTTAATAATCTTATTTTTGTGGTAGGTTTTATTATTTCAATTGTTGATGTGTGACAATTTATAAACGATACAATCCATTGAAACATTGTATTAATTAAAAAAAATATACTAACACAATACAATACAATATATTATAAAACAATATGTAATATTCCTTTTTTTAAAACAAAAATATGATTATTTTTTTGTCAATTTTTTAATCAAATTGTAATTACTTGTTATGATTACATACCGCGTGAATTGCATGGATTATATAGAAAATCTTCTTCCCTTTGTTAATAGTGTGAAGCCAAAACGGGTCAAACCAAGATAGTTTAGCATAAAAAGGAAACAATTTACGTATACATCTACAAATCAATACAATAAAGTAAAATCTTGGAGGAATAGCTTGCTACTCCCCATACTCTAATTTACATGACATATTTTTCTTTTAATTAGTTCCAAAACGAAAATGTTATATTTCCATAATTATAAATAATTTAATTTTAAAATTATCATTTTTTCATGATTTATATAGTCTGTTTCTAAGATTTGTTTTAGAACGACAATTTCAAAAAAAATTATTTTTTCTTAAAATTTTATGTCAAGTCAAATTATGTTAACCAAATCAAGGATCTTAAGTCTTAACTATAGTTAATGTAATAGATATTTTGTTATGTTTCTCCCAAAAGATTTGGCAATCAACGAGTCTAGAAAATGAATTAATTAGAACTTTTATATTTGGAGTATGCTTTCATCTCCCTTAAATCTTTTTATCATTGAATTAAAACATTTCATGCTACTCAATTTACAAAACTTCTCTTATTAATTTTGTTTTATTTGGTATGTGTGATTGTTCCCAAAATATCATATGCTTAGTGATTTCAATTCAATTATTGTGAGTTGGCGAAAGCAAGCTACCTTTTGAATTTCTTGAGCAATACTCCATCTAATTTATATTAAGTGAAGTCTTCAGATTTTTTTTCATAATTCAAAATGAGTAAATTATTCTAAATTTAAGAAAATTATTGAGATTTTTTCTTATATTTATCCTCTATTTAATGAGGTTCTTAACTACAATACATTTTTACAAGAATAATTTGAAAATAATCAAAAAGATAATAGTGAAAAGTAGCCTTTAATTTTTTTTTTGTTAAGAGATGTAACATAGCCCAATAATTCACTTACTCTATGGACTAGAGAGAGTGCTACTTGATATATTGAGAAAATTGAATAAATGACATATTTAAGACTTGATACTATCAGTCCTAACAGGATTCTTAAATTTTCAGGTTGTAACATTAGAATCTTAATAATCCCTAACAAATTTCATATCCTAAAGAAAAAAAAAAAAAAAAAAGAGAAAATAAGAATTTAATTGATAATGTATTTAATAATCATTTATATTTGTCATAAATTAAACTCTAACTAACAGGATATTGCATTCCTTGATTCTCTCCTAATCAGTTTCTTTTTCTTATTGTTACCCAAATTATCAGAAATTTAAATTTTCAATCATTTTCTTTGTTGTTCATCGGGAGAGGATATGGACATAACTCGTCAGGTGCCTTATCGCGGTCTAAGTGTCAGATTTGAATTGTGACATTGTTTCTCTTTTGAAGGTATATATTGAGGAACCACTTTTAATTTATTTTGTGATAACTAGTATATATATGTCACTTCTTCTTTTCTTTAGATGAGAATTGACAGTGTGATAAGACTCGTCTTATCCCACCAAGCCTAAAATCAAAATATAGCGATAGAAATGCGGAAAGTAAATTATTAATACTATAAATGTAGATAACTTAGTCAAAGTCATAAAACCCCTAAAATTTAGTTGTCACGTGTACAAGCCACTAATGTATTACAATTGAATTGAAAGAAGTACAAGTTTTAATGTCTTTGTTTCTAGGATAGAACAAGAATGTACATAAATAAGGAACAAGATGGTCTGCCAAGATGACAAACAACTACCTCTCAAGTCTCCACAGAAAAGCCTTAGATATAAGATAGAAGAAGAGCAATCACACGAATTCGGGCTCGGAACCTACACAAGTGTAGAAGTAAGGAATAAGTACCAACAACACAGTTCTCAGCAAGTAACCCACTAAAATAACATAAAAATAGCTAGAAAACGAGAACTCATTTCATCTCAACCGAACCGTCACAATTACAACCTGCATAGAAATCAACCCAATCTAACAATTCATATTTTCAAGTCACACACACTTCAACAACAATACCTTACAATTACTCATCAACAACAATTAAGTATCCAGTTCAACAATCAAAGTTTACCAACAGTTTTCACTCCACAACACAAAGCACAAAAGAGTATTTCCATCATCTCAACACAATTATACACTATCACAGTATTTCACAATCAAAGCCTCAACAATATAGAATCAGAAATCCTACTCAATCATACTCAATGAAGTGCAATGCAATGACGTGCAATGTCATGTCTTTCCTATGATACACATCGTGCAATGTCATGTCTTTCCTATGATACACATCTGTTGAATCTCAAATTGAAATTCATGGGGAACACGCAAGGTCCATGTAACTGTCGGAATCATTTCCCTTCGGCGTATTTCACTCACCGGAATCATTTTCTTTAGACATACTTCACTCTTCGGGATCATTTTCTTTCGACATATGTCACTCGCCGAAATCATTTTCCTTCGACATTGTCAGAACCATTTTCCTTCGACATCATCATCATAATAGAACTCATCACAGTGTTTTAGAACCAATGCAAATAGGCATGTGCACACAACAATTGATGAGATAATATTTTCAATATTGATTCACAATTCGGAACAACTCAATCATAGTGTTCCAACAATAACACGTCAATATCATCAACTTAATTATTCACTATAGTTCAACGATAACATATCAATATCATCACCTCAATCATTGATCATATCATACACTTCACAATATCATGGAACAACCTCATCATAGTGTTTCAACAATAACACATCAATATCATGATATCGCTTTTTTCATTAACCCCGTCTTTATCATTAAGGTTAATCAATTTGAGCGATTAACCCATCACCTTACTCCCCAACACATACAACAAAGAGAGTTCAAGATTTCACAAGCTTTAACATGGTTTAGAAGTTCACTTGCCTTAAGAAAATCACACAATCACTCTGGAACTTGACCTTTCCCTCCTTCTTTGAGTCTCCAAATCAATGTAATCTAATCAAATGAGTAACCACAATAAGATTTCGAAACTAATAACATCTATATCAATGATTTTGAGAATCGGGACAAATTGACCCAAAAACCCATTTCCAAAAATGAGAGATAATTCTAGAAATTTGTATAAAATCACATTAAGCAAAGGTTTTGAAATTCAATGGTGAAAATCTCATTGAAAAACGAGTTAAAATCATGCTCAAAACTTTAATTTACTTGAAACACAAGTTCATGAGAAAACCTTCAAGTAGTCGGGTCTGAAACCCCGACTAGAATCTAAAATATTTCTTGAAAATATCTTACCCATGCTTAGGGAAGTTAAGATATGAAATTTCATAAAAAAATAAAAATAAAAATTGGAGTTAAAATCGATCTTGAAATCCTCAATTTATCAAATTTTAATTTTACAGAGGAAAAACTCAAATTCTCAAGCTTATACGCGATTACTATGACGGAAATAATTGATGAATCACCAAGTTTATGCAAAAATCAGTTTACTCGTAACATAAGGATCCTAAATATACATTTTTCATTAAAACTGAGTCCAAATCGATAAAACCTTAATTTCTCCAAAGAAGTACACAAATAAGGAAAGAAGACCAAATGAAGAAATCATGAGAAAATGTCAAAATGAGGATTGGACACTAACCCCTATATTAAATCGAAAAGAGTGCTGCAAGAATCACTCCATTCTGAGCTCTAGAACTCCCAATATGCTCAAATTAACAAATGAAACACAATTTGAAATTAAATACATGTACAACGGTATTTATACGAGCACACCAACTGCTTAAATTTTACCTAAAAGGGTTGTAACTTCCTCACACGATAGAGAAATGATCCAATTCTTTTCTCTAAACGTCTTAAGTAATTATATGGATCTGCTCGTTTAATCGAAATTCAGTTTTGTGCTTGTTTTTCCAATCAAATATCATTTTTATCGGTAAACAGTTATTTCATGTATCGCGATAAAAGTCCAATCTCAGCTTAGTAAAAATGCACCAAACTTTGCAGATTAGTCCTATAATTCAGAATAATTTTTCAATCTTTATAACTAATAACTAATGTTTTAGTTGACACAAATTGCTGAAACAACATCACGACACCCAAAAAGGTTAGGAACTTACTCAAAACTCATCTGGAACTTTTCGAACACAAACCAAATATGCTTCTAGCTTGGAAATAATATTTCGGACTCAATGAAATCATCAAAGCACCCAAACAAGGTCACTTGTTGAACAAAATCAACTTTAACTTAAGAATCTCCAAACTTCCAAATAAGGACACGAAACTCATCCAAAAGCTTCAGGAACTGAACCAAGCCTTCAACTAGATGATAAATTTGCATGGGTTCTTTAGAAGATTCTCTTGTGAACTTTGTTATATGTATAAATTTTAGGATAAATTACCTATATACCCACCTTTATTTTTCATAATTTTCATTATTTCCTACCATTTCAAAATATTTCCAAAATCCCTTATTTTTTCTCAAATATCTAGTCAGCCGTATACATAAGTATCCCATCATTAATCAACGTTTCCTTCTTTTTTTCACTCCTTTAATCTCTCCCTAATTTCACTCCACAATCTTATCAGTTACAATTTTCATCTCAATTTGAATTTCAAAAGGATTCTCTCTCCGGTCAATCAAATCCAAACCACTGAATAGGTACTTTTCGTATTCTCCATTGTCAGCTTTTCAATTTTTTGTTTTTACCCTTTTTTTCCTGATACATAGGGATTATGCTCATTCATTTAGTATTGGTATTACCCAACTAAACTCTGGAAATAGATCCAAAAAAGGCACGATCCATTATTAACGAAAAATTTGAGTATGGAGAAGTCAAAGTCCAAGACAAATGCACCTTCGACTTCTAAATTTACTGTGGACCTCCCCCCCCCCCACCCCCCCAAAGGGATAAAAAATGTTGGATTTGTATTATCTCGTCCAACTCTACCTAAGGCACATATTTTTAATGTATATACTTTATTTTGATATTTAATCTAGCCTTTTGATAGTGATTTCAATGTTCGAATACATTACATTTACAATAGTCTCTATTATGTAATGTATCTCTATTGAAAAAGATTAAAAAAAAAAGGACGAAAAGTCGAATTTGACAATACACATCATTCACTACTAAAGGTTCAAATTTACTATGTAACCAGTTCTCAATACACACCATTCAATATAAGTTCTATTTCTTTTACAGATGGAATACTTTTTTTGCACAATTTTTAACATGATAATCATTTTAACATTGGACTTAAAAATACTTCGCGAGATTTTTAATATGTATAAACGTTAAAATTGAATTGGAGTCGATCCTTTTTGGACCAACATTTAAGATTTTGTCTTTTGAGATGTAATGCGAAAATGAAAATTTGATAACAAACAAAATTTGGACACAATTTATTGAAGTTTGAAAATTCCTTACAAATGATGTTGGAGTTTAGAATTTTTAGAAGTGAAATTTCAGCATACCGTGTCATAGTTTTCATAGTTTTTGATAAATATTACAGATTGCTCATTCACATTTTTTATATTGTCAGATGCATGTATGAGTTAGAGTTTGTTTGGCATTGCTGTTGAAATATCATAAGTGTTTTTTCTTTTTTATAAAAAATGAGTACTTATTTTGAGAAATAAGTATTTGGTAAAATCTTAAAACTATTTTAAATGGAAGCAGAAGCAGTTTTTCTGCTGTTGAGAAGAAACTAAAAATTTCTTATTTAAAAAAAAGCAGAAGCAGAAATAGAAAATTAATTTTTTAAGACTAAATATCCCTTACATATGTACATATACCTTATTAATTAATTAAGGAAAAATGCATAAGTACCCCCAACCTATGCCCGAAATCCCAGAGACACACTTATACTATACTAAGGTCCTATTACCCTCCGAACTTATTTTATAAAAAATTTCTACCCCTTTTTGGCCTACGTGGCACTATCAACCAGATAGCTTGAAAAAATTATCAACACGCGCTGGGCCCAGAAGATAGTGCCACGTAAGCCGAAAAGGGGTAGAAAATTATCTATAAAATAAGTTCGGGGGTAATAGGACCTTAGTATAGTATAAGTATGTCTCTGAGATTTCGGACATAGGTTGTGGGGTACTTATGTATTTTCCCATTAATTAACATATCTCATAAGTTTGGTTGATTTTTATTCAAAAATTTCATTTTTTATTTTTATATAATATTTTTCTTATTTTATTTATGTTTTATATTAATATTATTACATATTATATTGTATATATTACTTTATGTGTTATTTTACAGAATTAGAAATAAAAGTAACAACGATATTTGTGTAGAATTAAAAAAAAGAGGAAAAAAGTAAATGAAAGATTTAGACCCTCCCCAAAAAAAGTACTTAACATATAACAAAATTTTCTTTTCTTAATTTACGTATTATTTTATTTTAATTTGATTTTTTAAAAAAAGTTTAGAGTATTATAACAAAAAAAATATGAAGATAACAGCTAAGATCAAATCCAAAAAAATAGGTAATAAATAACAAAAAGATTCATCTTTTCAATAGTTTTCAACAATATTGATCGAAAATTTGAATATGTACATTTTAAATAATTAAATTAAAAATGTAATTAAAGTTTATGTATAAGATGTTTAAAATAGTTTCTCTCTATAAAATAATCTTACTATTAAAAAAAAAAAGAATTTTTCGAATGAATTTGCCAAACACAAAGTGTTTATTTTTAAAAACACTTTTCTGAAAAGTTATTTTTTTAAAAATACTTTTAAAAATAAGTAGTTTTTAGTAGCAATGCCAAACAAATTCTTAGCCTTAAATTCACTCACATGCTCATGTGAATTTTTGATCGAATTCTATTTACCAATCTAACTTTCTCTCTTTGTAATCCTTTATAAATATTGGATCCATCGCATTGTATCAATCCTTATTTTTACCGCATTTTAGTCTACTGCAAAATATTTTTATCAAATTTTAATGTGTCCAATAATTTTTTATTTTTTATCAAACATGCACAACTTAAAAAAGTATTATTATATGACGTGTAAATTATGATAAATTTAAGTTAGAGAGGCTAATAATATGATAAACGTGTGCATGATTTTATTTAATTTCAAACAAATTTATGAATTATATTTACATATGCTCAGTTAGAGAGGCTAATAATATGATAAACGTGTGCATGATTTTATTTAATTTCAAACAAATTTATGAATTATATTTACATATGCTCATAAAAGATGTGACAATGGACCCGATCCTATGTATTATCCGGAACAAATGCTGTGTTATGCCTCACAATTACACCTTGTTTGGATGGTTGTTATCCATTGTACTGTATTTATATAATTCGTTTAAATACAATGTTTGTTTTGATTGTTACTTAAATTATATTGTATAGTATTGCTTAAATTCAATATTAGGTAACAATGAAAAGATCCATTTTATGTAATGATTGATTTGGTGTGATCGTATAGTTAACTTAATATTTTCTTCTCATTTTGTCTTAATTATTTAATTTTTTTTTTTATAATCGAGAAATCCATCTCTGACTCGCCCTTTGGACCAATCATAGCCTTCTAAACTCGGTGGATAATGGGCCAATATTTCTATTTATCATTACCTTACCTTTTTCATAATAACTCTATCTCATACACTATTTTTCTTGTATATTTGTCATCCAAATTCTGCATAAGTGACATTATGTAACGACAAAGAACGATACAATCTATCTAAATATTATATTTATTAAAATAATACAGAAAGATACAATACAATACAATATGAAACAATAAGTTACAACCATTCAAGCAAAGTTGTTAACAGTCTTGTACAACGGGGTAGGTAGGTGATTAGAATTGTAATTTATTTATTTCTTTGACAGAAATTAGAGTTATAATTGAACAAGAATACAAATTAAATAGGAGTAGTACATTATTATCGAAAAAAGAAGAAAGCCAAATCCAAAACTAATCCTATTGGAGATGTGGCTAAAATGTAGTACAAGTGCAACTGGTATGCCTTATCGACACATGGTGTTCACGTGCTTCCAGTTGCCATCGTGCAGGCTTCGGTCTCACCGTCGACAACTTAGATCTCCCTTGCCGTAACAACTCTTCCTTCTTCCCGGCGAACTTCACTCTCTTCTCAATCTCTACCATCGATCTCCTTCTCACCTCTCTGAGTTTCCATTACTGACATATAGCAGTAAAGATGATGGGATATGAGAATCAAGAGTCCCACCTTTATGCATCCAAAGAGGAGATGGAATCTCTGGTACTCGACGACGATTCTCCCAACGGCACTGCTCATCCTTTCTCCGATCCACTTTCATCATCCTCATCTCTTCCTTTCGCTGAAATCCCTACTGACCAAAGTCAAACCCCTAATTCTTCCTTTAATTCCATCCTCGAACCTCCTTCTTACGCTGAGGCTATTTTCAGATCCTTTGACGCTGATCACTCCTTTCCTCAACTCAACGGCGCTCATGATCACTCTATCGCTTCTCCTTCCTCACCTCCATCCTCCGACGACTTTTTGACCATTACCGTTTCCGATCCACAGAAAGAGCAAGAGTTGTCCAATTCTCTCGTTCCTGGGGGGACTGCTTATGTTACCTATCTAATTACTACCAGGACGAATTTACCGGAATTTGATGGAACTGAATTTAGCGTGAGGAGGAGATTTAGAGATGTGGTGACTTTATCCGACCGATTAGCTGAGTCGTATAGAGGTTTTTTCATTCCGTTAAGGCCGGATAAGAGTGTTGTTGAGAGTCAGGTGATGCAAAAACAGGAATTTCTGGAACAGAGGAGAGCAGCACTGGAGAAGTATCTGAGGAGATTAGCTGCGCATCCTGTGATAAGGAGGAGTGAGGAGCTAAGAATGTTTTTGGAGGCAAATGGCAAGCTGCCGCTGGTGAGGACAACAGATGTGGGATCCAGGATGTTGGATGGGGCAGTGCAGTTACCCAAACAGATCTTTGGTGAGACAGCAGGGGGAATGGTCGATGCCAATGAGGTGGCTCAGCCTGCCAAGGGAGGTAGGGACCTGTTGAGAATCTTTAGGGAGTTGAAACAATCTGTGTCTAATGATTGGGGTGGTGTGAAGCCACCTGTAGTGGAGGAGGATAAGGAATTATTGGAAAAGAAGCAGAAGTTGCATGATTTTGAGCAGCAGCTCAGCAATGTGTCTCAGCAGGTTAATATCTTTCGGAAAACATTTTCTTTTCCTGTTTGTTCTTGTTCTTGTTCAGAATGTGGACCGGTAAATAGTTGGCATGTTCACATCTACTTGATTATTATAGCAGTATCATAAAGTTGGTCTTTTATGCTTGTTCAATATGCACATTATTACTGGTTCTCTAAACAAATTTCAGTTTTAATAAATGCAAGTTCACTTGGTGGATTAGTTACCTTTTTTTTTTTTTAATTTTTTTTTATGACAAGGAAACCCGCAGCCGCTACCCTTTGGGTGTGTCTGCTCCTATGCAATAGCTCGCAAACCACATAGGTGGGTTTAGTTATTTTAGTACTCATAACCTTGAGACTCATCATGAAAGTACTGTCTGTGCTCTATGCAGTAAATTTCTTAGACTGAGCATGAATATCTTCATTTGAGCTATTCAGTAGTCTTATGCTGAGAAAGTTATTTGTCCATTACTGGCACTGAGCAGTTATTCCTATTATTCTTCAGGCCGAAGCACTTGTAAAAGCTCAGCAGGATATTGGAGAAACCATGGGCCAAATGGGCCTAGCTTTTGTCAAGTTAACAAAATTTGAGACAGAGCGAGCAGTTTATGATTCACAAAGAACAAGGGCTGCAGATATGAAGAATGTGGCAACAGCTTCTGTTAAGGCAAGCAGACTATATAGGGAGCTAAATGCACAAACTGTCAAACATTTGGTAAGTTCCTAGTAGCATGAAAGCTGACTCATAAAGATGCACCCAATATACTTGATCAGACAAATTTGTTACCTGACATTCATCAGACAATATCCTGTTTGGAGACATCCTAGCTAATTATGCTTTACTAATTTTGAAACGTTTTTGATACAGTAGTCTTTACATTTGCTTATTTTCCATTCAAGTGTCGGTATGTTGCAGGATAAGCTCCATGAATACCTTGGAGTGATGTTATCTGTGAACAATGCATTTTCCGATAGGTCAAGTGCTCTTTTGACAGTACAGACATTGTTGTCTGAGCTGTCATCACTAAATTCGAGGATCGAAAAACTTGAAGCTGCTGCATCTAAGATATTTGGTGGGGACAGGTCCAGAATTCGCAAAATAGAAGAGCTCAAGGAAACTCATAGAGTTACTGAAGACGCCAAAAGTTCTGCAGTGAGGGAGTATGAGCGGATCAAGGTAACATCACATGTTAATAGTTAGTTTTGCAACTAAGTAAGCTTTCTGATTTTTGTATCTTCAATTGCTTCACTACTTAGTGAGAATCCATATCATTAATCACCATATCATCAACATCATTGTCTCTTTTCTTCAAACAATAAATCCTCTTTACTGTGTTCAATGACACTTTTAATCTTGAATATGACATGCAGTCTTTTGGCTAAATTCTTCTGGGTGCTGGTCACTAACAACAATTGGACTAATTTACTTCGTTCCAAGTTCAGGCTTAATTAACAACAATTGGTCTAGTTATACTCAGTTCCAAGTTCAAGTTTAGGTAATAACAATTGGACTATTTACATGTATGCCCAATTATTGATATGTTGACAAGGACGAGCATTAGCTTGCATCCAAGGGTGTGCCTCAGTGGTCAATGAAGTAGATTAAGAACCATGAAGTCTCAGATTCAAATCCCAGCGAAGGCAAATAAGCACTAGGTGGTTTCTTCCCATCTATCTAAGTCTTGCTAGACAAAGTTGCCCGATACCTGTGCTAGGGGTGGTAACAAGTATTTTATGGAATTAGTTGAGGTGTGCTCAAGCTAACTCGGATACATAGACTGCAATGGGAAGTCAATGAAAATGCTTCACCTGGTTAATTTGCACTGGCCTCCTATCTGCAGATTTTTGGCTTCTTTTTTCTCAGATAAGACAGCATTAGAGATTATTCAGTAATTGAGGGCAAAAAAGTGATGACTGCAATGGGAAGTCAATGTAAATGCTTCATCTGGTTGATTTGCACTGGCCTCCGATCTGCAGATTTTTGGCTTCCATTTTTTCGGGACAAAATAGACCATAGCTATTTAGTTCATGATATTCTTGTCCACATCATCTCTCACTTATTACTCTGAGCACCACAAGCGGAGCTAAAGTTGGCAACCTAGAATTTCATATCAGTGCATCTTGTTCATGCTTGATTCTATTATAGACTATTAAAGCTCTATTCCTTTACTCGTATTGGATTAGTGAAACATAATGTGAGGTTTCTATGGCTCTGGTAGGACAGGACAATAACTTTAAGAGTGCTTAAGATTAGGATTGGACATCACAGACCTACTTCCTCAGAGGTTTATCTGGCAGATTCATTTAAGGGCCTGTTTGGATTGGCTTAAAAAAAGTAGCTTTTAAGTCAAAAATAAAAAGTCAAACTGAAATGACTTTTAGTCAAAAAATAAAAAGTAGGGGGAGACCTACTTTTGATTTTTGACTTATTTTAAGTTATTTTTTTACCTTGCCAAACATTTCGCAACTTATTTTAAGTCATTTTTGACTTATTTTAAATTATTTTTTATATTTACCAAACACTTCCAAAAGTCAAAAACTGACTTAAAAGTAGGTTTGACCAACTTTTAAGCCAATCCAAACGGGCTCTAAAGCTTATGAACCTTAGTGTTGGAACAATATTTCTGGTTTATTAATCAGGTGCTGCCAACTATGTACAGTGTAGGTGATGTAGGTAAGCCGAGGCAATAGAGTTACTATTCAACATGTCCCCTGTTAAGAAAATGGCTTTTGAGCTAACTTAACCCATCCCCTCAATCAATGAGGGACAATTAACACCCTTAGGCACTTAGGCACTCTTACAACTGGACATCTGATGCGTGAATAATATGACGAGGACCTAACATTGGGTAAATCAAGAATAAATATGGTTCTGGCTTTGATACCATGTTAAGAAAGTTGCCTTAGGCCTAAGCTAGCTCATGAGATGAGTATTGTCCAAAAGAGACAACAACCTGTTTCCTCAACCAAGGTGGGACACTTAATATCAGCAATCATGCTACAATAAAACAAATGTTTTATATTCAATGTTACTAGGTAGTTGATAGTCATATTTGAATGAGGCTTCTTATAGTCTTTTTTTTTTATTCAAAAGAGAAGCTTGTTATGATTTTGTATTTGTTCAACCTTTTACTGTCACTGATGTTTAGTCCTTGGTGTCCATGTTGTTTCAAGAAGTAATAGTTTTGCTAAAGCAGTGCTCTTAAATGATTTTCCGTTAGTTTTCTTTTAACAATTTTAGGTGCTGAAGTTATTTTATGTAAGACCCCTCCAACCAGGCTCCCGCTTCAATCAAGAGAGTGATGATGCATGCATTACCAGTTCATCTTCTTTAATTTTGCATAATGGTTATTTTAGGAAGGCGATACTTCTGTATTATTTTTTAATTGAGCTCTGATCTGGGAAAGTATATAACTGCTGTATAGAGGATATTTAATTTATGTTCTCTTCCATTTTCTTTAATACTACATCATTTTCAATGAGATTGACATTATAGCTGTTTGATGGTGAATCTTGTAGGAAAACAACAAGAATGAGCTTGAGAGATTTGAGAAGGAACGGCATGATGACTTCTTGGGAATGTTGAGAGGATTTATTGTCAATCAGGTATCTTTGTTTCTAGACCGAGAAAAAATGTATCTTGTCTTCTAGTGTTGTTGCATCAAATGCCTTCTCGGAAATCATTGATTTAGCATTGTTCTGAGGAACATGCTTTATTTTTCCCCTTGTATTAGTAATGCTCGTAAGAGGCAATTGATTTTTTTCCAATATGCCCAACTAAAATTATAGACCATTTTAAACTCCAGATGTTAAGCACACTTAATCTAGTTTTATCTATTTTTAACCATCTAGTAGTCAGGGAAATGTCCGTTCTCCACCAACTTTCCAAAGAGTGCAAGTGTTTTAGCAAGTGCAAGAAAAGTAAATATGCAAGATATCGGCTTGTCCTTTGTGTTCCCTTAGATAAATTTTAGAGTGGAAGACGTAAGATTTCATCTGAAAATCTAATGCCAGAGAAGAGAAAAGAACAGAAAAGGATGAGGGGGGCAACTTTTCCTTTATAGAGATGAGTGATTGGAAAATAAGTACCCTGTGTAGGATATCAGAATATGCCACATAGCAGCTATGTTATTCCTGCCACAAAGCCGGTTTTGGGTCTTCACTATGGTTTTCTAGTCTTCTTAGACTTGCTCTTATTCTTTTAGGCTTTTCATGAACAACTACATCTCTTGGAGACAGGGAGGATCCTTGTTTCAATTACTTTAGAAAGGACTACGACATAATAATTGCATCCTCCCTAACCTCTTCTGCAGCATGCATACTCAGGGAGGGCCGTTTTCCTTCTTCCCACTCCATCCTATTTCCTTGCTATATCCAAATTGAGTTTGTTAATATTCTAGCTGAATACAGAGAAGTTGTGTTGAATGGGTAAATGACGAGGGGAAGCTGAGAAAGAGCTGATAAAGGAGATTGCTACGTAGATAGAGGGGTTTGGGAACATGGTGTAATCTTCAGTCATTTCTTTATTGCCTTGTGGAATGAAATTTTTTGGGTGCCTTGTCTCTTTTCCTCTCATATTGTGTCTCAACGGGGAAGTCAATACATGGTTTGAGACAAGGTCCATTGGTAGAATGTCTTTCCCGTTTCTCAGTGAAAAGAGTGAACATTGATGAGGAATATTACGTAGCTTTAACTGCTTTTAACTCAAGGTTTAGTGATGCATAACTGATGGACAATAGGTGATGAGTTTTGTGCTACGCCCAACACTAGGATTGAGTGTCACATCACAGTTTTAAGAGTTTTCTGTGGGTTTGCTCTGTACTCTTGTCCCAAGAAGAGTAAAGGCTAAAGTACTTATGAACTGAGTTGTTACAAATTAAGAACTGTTGAGAGTGATAATTGCTTGAAATGGTGCTGGTCATTTAGGTTAATTGGCTGGAAGTGGAAGCTTGATAATCAATCAAGTGTTAATGTGGGATCTTGGGTCTGTTTCTGTGGTTTCAGAAGCTATGAGCACAGGAACTAGAGACCTGGAATATTGTGATAATATCAAGAATTTTGTACTTGGAATCATGTGAAATGTTGATGCAATGCTGTTCTGCATTGCTTTGTTTCCTTCAGGTCAAATGATCATCATTAAGGAAGTCAACAGTATACTGTCACACCGCTCCATGGGGTGGGGTTCAATGCCTGACAAAAAAGGCCAAAGCAAAAAAGAATCTTTATTCTTCTGGGCTTGTTTAGCCATTTCTAATTACTCTCTTCTCGATATGATAGTAGCTATCATTTAGTTTTTAGGGTGCATCATTGTGAGTTATCCACTATATGATTTGGAATACAAGCATATGAATAACTTGGAAACATCATATGCATGTAGCAACTGTGTTCATTTTAGAATTTCGGGACTGCTTCTGATGCTTATTCTAGTTTTCAATAAGCTAAGGCATTGAGGAGGTCGAGCCGCTGTTTTAATTTCTCTGGCCAGCCTCATTGAACTACTTGAAGTAGTTTGCTTTGTTAAGCCATATTGTTAAACTGGATGATGATTAGATTCATTCTGAAGCACACGATTATTCAACAGAACTAAGACCCTTAAATCTGGTCCAACATTAAATGTGCCATCGGTGGAAATCAATTGTGTTTGCCATCTGTGGAAACTTGAAAAAAAATGCTTATAATAATGATTACATGGTAACCGGTGTTGTGCTTTACTGAAGGCTAACATACATTATCAACTCAACTCAAACAAATTTCTTATCGTCCTCTATCCTTCTTACTTGTTTGTGCTGTAGTTGGCTTTCCGGTTTGAGCAATCTGTATTAGAATGATTAGCTTCAGATTGTTGTGATCCATTCATTTCTCGGACAGACATGAGCAAATTGCTTGAACTTTCTTGTGACAAGTTAAAATCTTGGGTCGGGTATAGACGAAACTGAAGGTCACCTTCAAACTTTTCTTAGATAAGATATGTCACCTGTGAATTGGATGAATCATTCTGCTATTGCTGTTTTCAGTTGAAATGTTACTAATGATATTCCTTTCCAGCAAGAGTAGCTTTTCCTTCTATTCCCTTGAAAAGATTTATAGGAGAAAATAACATGTTGGGTTTTACCAGGCAGGATATGCAGAAAAGATGGCAAATGTTTGGAAGACGGTTGCAGAGGAAACAAGTGGATATGCAAAACATGGTAGCTGAGAAGTTGCTGTATATAATGGCTTTTGGCTTCTGCCTTTCTTTATCTATTTTTAGTTTCTCTATTCCCCCTCCCGGCTCCCTTTCCCTTTCTTTTGTATTGTACTTCATTTGTATACAAGCTTAGAGACATGTTCATATCTTAGGCATAGATGTTTGATCCAACATATTTTTCCTCGTAGAGTTCTAATTGATAACTTGTGGGGATTTTCATTTAACAAAACTTCCCCCAGATCCTCACATCATAAAGGCCTTGAGCCCGACACTAGGAGTATGAAGAACAGGAAAAACCTTTGAAAACTTCAAACTAACTTGCTACACACATATGCAAGCCGGTTTACCTACAATTTTCATGAAATCTTTTTCTTAAATAATATTTAGTTTGACGTGAGAGGGCTTACATATATTTCCATAATTTCATGAAATCTTTTACCGGGTTTGTTGTATAGAAGAATGACCGGAAAATAGACTCCACACACATGCAATTTTTAGTGTATTTTCTGTCTCTAGGGCGAGAAATTATGGAAATTAAGAGGATTCCATTGCTGCTCAAAATAACAAAACAAAATAGCACACTTGGGTATCTACAGACAGTAGAAGAACAAAAATCACTATCTTAACCAACCTAATTCAAGAATGAAAGAATTGTGGCACCTAACTCCTAACACACCTGCCTAAAAATGACTTAGATGAGAAATCTAATATCTAATCATCGCTTGCCGAGGGAGCTGCAGCACCATCGTCGTCCCCAGAACTGGTAGCTGTTTCAGGTCTAATTTCTTCTAGTTGCTGGAGAACTTGCTGAACTTCTGGTCGAGCTGATGGTGACGGATCAACACAATGCAAAGCCAATTTCAAGGTATTCAATAATTCATCACCGATAACGGATGCATCCCTCATTAGTTCTAAATCAAATACCTCATTAGTCCACTCCTCTTTCACAATTGATGCAACCCATTGAGGCAAATCCACACCATTCATTGCTTCTCCTGGTGACTTCCCAGTTAGAAGTTCCAGTATAATAACACCAAGGCTGTATACATCTGTCTTTGTGTTTGCTTTCTTGAGTTTTGAAAGTTCAGGTGCCCGATACCCAAGTGCTCCAGCAGTTGCAATAACATTTGCATTTGCAGCAGCAGTCATTAGTCGCGAAAGACCATAATCTGCAATCTTTGCATTTGTGTTGTCATCAAGTAAAACATTGCTTGATGTAAGATTCCCATGAATGATGCTGGCATTTGTATGAAGGAAGAGCAATCCCCTTGCTGTACCCTTCGCTATTCTCATCCTTGTTGCCCAATCAATTGGTGTATCAGGACTGCGAGCTGCAAAGAACGGTAAGATTTATAATCTGAAGTTCTCACAAATACAAAGTGAAATGGAAAACTGATTTTGTGCTTACCATGAAGAAAACTTGCCAAACTTCCCTTAGGCATGTAGTCAAAAACAAGAAGTTTCTCTCCTTTAGGTCCCATGTAATATGCTCTAAGGGCCAGAAGATTTGGATGCCTGATCTTGCCAAGAATATTGACTTCACTCTCAAATTCCCTTTGACCTCTTGTGATCTTCTCTCTCAATCTTTTCACAGCAACTTGATCGCCATCCTCTAACGTGGCCTTGTACACTGTACCATAAGTGCTCTTTCCCATTATTTCGGCGGTTGCACAAAGAAGATCATCTGCTGTGAACACAATAGGTCCATCAAAATGGACAAGCTTTCCTCCTGTATCTCCTCCTCCTGCTGCTTCAACTTCTCCAGCAGTTGGTGGAACACCCTTTTCACCTCTGGCTGCTACTGCCGCCCTACTCGTGCCTTGACCATCCTTCCCTGCTTTAGCTGCAGACCTTTTCCTGATCAAGCAGCATAGGAGAATGCAACATAGCAGAGCCAAGATTATGAGGAGTGCCCCTCCTGCTATGAGAATTATGTCCTTAGTACTTAACTTACGACGTTGCTTTTTTGGTGTTTTGGGGGATGGGCTAACTGGAGAGATTGGACATGGGGTTGATGCACTGTAACCACATAGCTGAAGATTACCCACAAAGGCACTCGAGTTGAATTTCCGTGCGAGATGAGTTGGAACAGGACCAGACAGATTATTATATGAGACATTGAAGACGCTAAGATTTGGTAAAGTATCTAAAGAAGCTGGGATTTCTCCACTTATATTATTATGAGCTAAATCTAGTTGTCTAAGAGTAGAGATATTTCCTATAGTGACTGGAATATCACCACTAAAATGGTTACTCCTCAAGTTGAGAACTGAGAGTTTCTGCAATTTTATTAAGGCTGCTGGGATTTGATCATCAAGTTGGTTGCTTTCCAAGTTCAAGACCACTAGTGAGGATAGATTCAAGAAGCTATCAGGCAAGCTTCCATTAATGGCATTATAAGACAAATCAAGTGTTGTAAGCCTAGAGAGTCTCCCAATATGACTTGGGATAACTCCAGTCAATTGATTATGACCAAGTGAAAACTCAACAAGTTCATTCAACTTGCCAAAGGAAGCAGGAATACTTCCAGAGAAGGAGTTGTGATCAAGTGTAAGAGACTGAAGTTGGAAGAGTCTTTTTCCATTTCCATCCCAAGTATCTGGTATTGTGCCTGAAAGATTGTTATACTTGAGATCAAGAAAGATGAGTGAGGGAGATTGTGTGAGACTTGTGGGGATTGAACCAGACAAAGAATTGTGGCTAAGATTAAGCCTATAAAGCTTAGTTGAATTAACAAGACTAGGTGGAATTGCACCAGAGAATGAGTTATTGCTGAGATCAAGTGTTTGAAGAAGAGGGCATAAACCAAGAGAAGCAGGAATAGAACCAGATAACCTATTGTTAAAAAGTTGAAGTCCTCTAAGATTAGGTATGAGTCCCAAAGTAGAAGGAATTGAACCACCAATGACATTATCATGTAAGCTAAGTTTTCTTAGAGACTGAAATTGTCCAATTCTTTCAGTAATTCTTCCACCTAAACCTCTCCATGGAAGCTGAATAACAATAACTTGTCCTTGAGCACATTTAATACCAAGCCATCCACCAGAACAAGCTCCAAATCCACTATCATTCCAGCTTTTCAAGAACCCTTTTGGATCAACCAATTCTTGTTTAAAAGCTTGAAGTGCTTGAAAATCTGCTGCAGTAATAATTATCCCATCCCAATCTTCACCTGAAGTTGGCTGAATCCCAAAAATCAGTAATTGAAATAACAAGAAAAGTTGAGCAAAAAGAAAGAACCTTTTTGCAAGATGAGAAATTATACATCTACCAGCTCCTCCTTTTCGAGTTAAAAACTTGTTAACTCGAAAAGGGTATGGTTCAAAACTAGTAAAAACTCGATCTTGATCTCTCATTTCCAATCTTAAAGAATAGAATCAAGATAAATAAAAGATTGGAACTTTCTTCTCCCTAATTTGAAACTAAAAACACTAGTAAAAGAAGAAGATTTTGTAGTATGAGGAGCTAAGATTCCACGTGAAGTGGAAGCATATAGAGCTAAAACTATGAGAAGTTTTATTGGGAGACATGAAAAAGTGTCAGGTGTAATCAGATTCACAAGACAGGCTCCCAACACAAATAATTAAAAGGGTATAACGGCTAGTTTTTCTACAACTAAAAATGTTTTTGGCCTTTATATTGGAAAGTTATGGTGTGTAGATAAAAAATGTACTTTGAAAAGTGGGCTATTTTAATTCTGGCCACCTAATAATTAAACCTTCTCTAACGGCTATCTTTTTCATGTTGGGGTCCTCCATATTCTACTTAAAATTGATACTTTTGCGTTGTCTTTATTTGTTGATTTACTAATTTCGCCTGCCATGGATATTTCCTCCGTCTCCATCTCAATTTAAAAGGAATGATATATATTTATATTTAATAATAATTTTATTTCAAAATATTTATTTTATTTTTAATAAAATGATTTCTAACCACAAAATATTTATGACTTATTTTAAATAAAAAATTCAAAGTCATTTTTTAAATTTTATATTTAGTCAAGATTAATTCATATAAATTAAAAGGAAGAAAAAATATATGATTATGACTTGATCCCTACCGCTGGTCTAAGCGGGGGGTCCATTTAGTCATCCGAAGTTGACTAGATTTGACGTTTCCTTATAACAAAAATATCGCTTCTTCTCATTTTGTGCTCTTCCAATTGGACGACAATTAAAGAGTACTTCCCCTCTCAATGATTCATTTGGGTTCACACAAATTATATAAACAAGGAAAAGGAGGAATTTTGATAAATGGTATAGATTTATCTTTCGGATTGTGTATCACTTCACATGATATTTTGATGCGTATATACCCTTAATTTAAATGGAGGACACGTGTCATGATCTTAATTACATGAGACGTGTCATGATCTTAATGGTCTATCCAAATTTAAATTAGACCATTAAGATCATGACGCGTGTCTCATAGACCATTAAGATCATGACACGTGTTCCTCCGTTTAAATTAAGGGTATATACGTACCAAAATATTGACGGTAAGGGTATACACAACCCGAAAGTATAACGGAGAGCATAGACGTACCATTTATCAAAATTCAGGGGTATATTTGTCCTTTTTCCCATTATATAAACAAGGAGGGAGGGGTGGAATTTTTTTTTAAATAATGGTCTAATAAATCTTAAATATTAATTATTTCATTAAAAACATAGAAGTTGAGTTTTTTTATAATAAAAAAGGTTATTCTTTTTTAGAGGGGTTAATGAAAAAATGTGATAGGTAAATTGAAATGGAAGGAATAACTAAGAGTTTTGAAAATGCAAATTTTGATGGAAGATAAGTTTAATGTATATTAAATATATATTTGTGTGTGGGGTTGGTTGTTTTATTATAGTTTTTGTTGATGATATATAATAGTTTTTTCTTGTTTTCAATAATTTGTCATAATATGTTGTTTTTTAATTATCGTACTATTACGTTGGTATTGGTTCTTTTAGTAGACTTTGCGCCATTTCCTTGTGATTTACTACTATCTTTTTTCATTGTCTCCTCCTTCACTTGAGAGAGAAATTTTGACCCAAGTAAGCCACTATTTAAACTAATTCATCAAAATAATATGTTTTTTTTTTTTTGAAATTTTACAAAACTAGAATAAGCGTATTTGGTAGTAACATTTTAGGTATTATTTTATTAAAAAAAACCAATGACTAAAAGACAAAATTTTGACGGAGGGAACATATATAAAACGTTACTATCAAATACGTTTCATTAATTCGTTACTCACCTACACATTTTAAGGCTAAAACGTTAGGGACAATAACGACTCTTTAGGCATGATGCTCTCGATTTCTCTAATGACGAAATTTTCTTCATTAACAAGAAAGAAAGGCTAGGAAAATTGAATTAAGTTCTTCCTCAATACAGATGGCAGTAACTAATGGAGTAGATTATTTTAGAAAATTTACAAACTCATGGTTTAGGTTTTTGAAAAAATCGAAAAAAAATAATTACATTTTATCAAAAGATAATTTATTGTAACTCATCTTTTTATTTTTTGCAAAAAAAATACTCCCTCCATCCCATTTTACGTGGCACCATTTCCTTTTTGGTCAGTCCCAAAAAAATGTTACATTTCCTTATATGATAAGTATTTAAAGGTACAATTCCTCTTTTACCCTTGTTGGTCTCACTTAATCTTAAAGATAGTACTCCAATACATTTATGAGGAGAGAGAAAAATGAGTCTACTTTTTAATATGACTATTTTTTTAAGGGGCAATTTGGTAAACATTTCAAAGTTTTTATTTATTTCTTAAACTCTGTCTCCGGTCAAATATTGCCACATAAAATTGGACGGAGGGAGTAATTGAACAACGTTACAACTATATTTTATATATAAAAGTATTTATTGTCCAATTGGTGGCTGTACGTTATTTTTAACTTATAAGTAATATTATTACAACTTATACTTTCATGAGTTACGATATAAAAGTATTTACTTTCATGTAATTTTTAAATATTACTCATAAGTTTTCATAATTTTTATTTTTAACATATTTTTTCAAGATTTTTGAGACTTAAAATTTTGAATGGTCCAATAAAGGTTATAGTCCATAAATATTAGTAACTCTAATAAAGCTCAATTTGAAATCAAATCAATATTATGCTAACAAAATAAATTAATTCAATACTAAGAATTAATATAGACTGATCCACCCCATCTGGGCTAACCCATACAAGCTTTGAAATTTACTGAAATTTCATTTTTGAGTGGGCCAAAAAAGTAAAAATTACCACAAATACGTGGGCTACGGGCTTTGCTGGGTCAACCCTCTTTTTTAAAAGGTATATTTTTTTCTATTTCTTTAATTAAACTATAGTTTAAAAATATTATCATAAATATCGACAAGCCAATATTACATGGTGTTAGTGTTACTACTTGTTAATCAAATCCACAAATAAAATTATCTTTATAATATTTATTAAGTTTGATTTCAAGTAAAAGCATAAATAGCTAAATAGAAATGTTAACCTAATTATTTCCAATGATCGTAATAAAACACAAAAACTATGACAACATTCCATAGGTTACGGGCCTATGTAGTGATTCCCTAGAAATTTTAGGAAAATTTTTATTTTATGTAGTACATATTTTATAAACATAATTTATATTTAAATTGTAATATTTCAAACTTTTAACAGATTTTGAGTTTAGACTCTTGTTATTTTTAATACTCTATTTTATTTTTATTTTTTAATTAATTCTTTTTAGCCCACGGGCCAACCCTATCCATATTTCTCAAGCCCCACAAATCGGCAGGCTTATTTAGGCCAGGCTAAAAAGTCATTTTCTTAAATGGGCTTCAAAAATCATAGCTCAGCCCTATTAAATCACGGGTTAGGTCAGGCAGGCCCTACGGGCCCAACCCATATTGACGGCTCTAATATTGAATATTTGTTCTTTAGTTTTACATTGGTTTAGACATTTAAAATGCATAATCTAATTTTAATTTTTCTTTAATGTTTAATCATGTAACTAGTACTTATTAGACTTATTTTAGCATGATTTAGTACTTTTAAATTATGATCATTTTCATTATGACTTTGCAATATTTATTTTATATGATGATTTCATTATTATTTTTTATTAAATAGTCTCATCTCATATTTTGTGTTATTTTCTTAAGAAACACTTTAGATAGTTGTATTTTGGTTGGACTAAAGAAATATTACACAAGTTAATTATATGTTTGTATGCATAATTTACCGGAAAATCCAAAAACCTGAAAAAATCTGATGTTTATTAGTTTAGTTTTATTTAAAAATTTAAAAATTTGACACAATGGTTTGGTTTGGTATTTGAAAAATCCGAATCAACCTGAAGTTGAAAAATCCGAAAAAACCGAATTTTATTAGTTTTGTTTGGTTATAAATTTAAATATTTTACGCAAATAGTTTGATTTGATATTTGAAAAACCCAAACCAACCCGATCATGTACGCCCTATCCAAAGGTATGATTCATTTTATTAATTTCTTATCTTGAGTCTTAAAATAGTGTGGGACAAACAGTTTATTTTGCTGAGATTTTTGAAAATCTGCCACATGATATGATGATAATTTCAGAAGATGCTAGTGATACTTGTCATTTATATATGTAATCTACAAGCTGCATATTATTTCTATTTTTGATATTAAAAAGGAGAAAGAATCTTATAAATATGTACTAGTGCAGTGCAGTAATAAATTTTGCATTTTAAATAACGCTTCTTTTCCAGATGCAATTTATGGAAGAAAAAAAAAAGAAAACCAATGGTAGTAGACACAACATTAGCCTGGCGTATTATACATTATCATTAATAGATTTTGACTGCCTGTAATCAATATTTTGTATGTTCGGATCATACGTGCAAGAATTCCAGAAATGTACAACCACCAGTAGTGGAAATATATTCCATGTCTTCGTTATCGGTATTTACTAGAAATGACAGTATTTTTATAGGCTTGTTATGATTATACAATGGAAGACATGTTAGAGAAAAATATTACTGTATATATTATGTGCATACCTCAATTTTCTACTAAAGTAGCAATATTTTTTTTAAAAAAAAATTGTAATTCTAAGTTATTATAATTTTAAGATGATTAATTATGTATCATTTTAGAATAAATAATTTCTTTTGATATATGTATAAATACATATTCATTACTTTATATATTGGTAAAACTTATAAATTTGAAGATGCATTTTCTGAAGCAGTGAATTTGAATTTGCTTATGAAATACTCTAAAATTTATACCCAAAGTAGTAAATACTCTAAATAGTAACTATATGTATGGAGTACAGTTAATGAAGCAAAAACAATATTATTATCCAAGCCATAGTTTTGAATGTGTTGGTATAGTATGAACATCACTGGACAAGTTGCTACTAAGTGTTTGCTTTAGTCAACTGCATATGAACATCACTAATTGTTCTAGCACCATGCATCATCTGGACAATCTGAACAGTGTGTTGTCATGTTCCATCTTGGCAGAAACAAGTTAGCACAGTGCACAACAGACAATGGGCCAAATGTAAGTTGCCCGTTGAACCACAACTATCTGGATTTGAAAACAATATCTTGGTTATTTCACAATTGGAAAAGTTTTCATGTCCTACAGAGTCGCAAGAAAAGTCGCTGCATGCTTCTTCTGTGTAGTCACTTAAGAAGAGATCCTGACTCAAGGAGGTACACATGTAAGGTGTTTGATTTTATGAGGCAGACGTTACAAGTGTGAAATTGAGATAGAGGATAACCATTTGCTTCTGTGTGGACCAGTGGTTTCCCTATTGTGCAAAGCTGAGTCAAAGATTTGCTTCTCAGCTGGACAGGTTAAAGCGTGTTGGCAAAAGGTAGAAGAAGAATCTGAGATACCATCCAGCTTTGTATTTGGTGGATTATATAGAAAGATTGGAAACTCAATGCTCGAGCCAGCACAGAGAACACACATAGGTTAGAATACCATTGACTTTTAGCTAGGTATTTTGGTGTAAAATGTAACATGTAAATTCTAGCATGTCCCATCAGCTCCCATAGAAGTTGTGCACAGAAACTGAGTTTTGATCTTCTTCTTTTTTTGTACACACCCAGAGCTATCTAAGTGCTATTATTACATTAATGAATGAAAATACAATTTTATTTACTGCCCCCGCCAGAAAAAAGAAGTAAGATCTCATTGCTGGACCTCTCACACTCATGAGGCAGACAACTTCAATTGAAGAACAATATAACTGACACTTGATAATCCTAGATGCTCTTAATAGTTAGCAAGTCGGTCATCAACTCATGATATTAAGGGGAGCAAGAGAGAACAAAAAAAGATACTACAATATCAAAACTAATATCATACTCAAAGAAAACTTAGTTTCACAACTTTGAGACACTTCACAAAGTGATCACAACGTCACACAAAGCATTTCCAATTAAGAAGGTACTCATGGTTCCTAAACCTCCATGTATATAAGACTTGTAACCCTACAAATTATTCATGTTGCCAGTAGGTATAATAGGAACATAATGCACCTCTTTCTTACCTTCCCTTTTATCCTTTTGGTTCCCTTCCGACAAGATATTAGTATAGCTTTATTAAGAAGCTACTGCAGATCATTCTACTGTAGACCTTGCTACAAGAGACAATACATCTTATCTATTGTTTAATCCATCCACTTGTTATTGAGAACATTGCATCTGATGCTAATAATGTCCTGTATTCTAACCTGGCTTAGCAACTCTTAAAAACATTTTGTGGTTTCACATAGAATAAATTGACAGTAGAAAAATAATAACCAACATATGTGTCACCATATGCTGCCTTTTAGAGACGGAATGTTGTCCCCGTCTCAATGTCACTAGACTAAATAGTAAATAGCTACTATCAACCAAGCGATTTTAACCATGCAGCAAGAACAATAACAATCATTTAACTTCTATAAATACAGCCAGCTGGTCATCGAAACTGATCAATCAGAAATTCATGAAGAAATAAATGCATACAAAACAGAGTCAAAGACAACAGGGTCTCTCTCTCACACACACTCTACCTTTATAGCTAATTTATCCACAACGAAAGACAAACTTAAAACTTCACATTACTGTGAAAATCAAGATAAGGCTAAACGGTTAAGAAACAACTTGTCTATCTGCAAACATCTCCAGAAATATATATATATATATATATATATATATATATCTGCAACAGAAGTGCAGAAGACTAGTGCTACCATAAACATAATCTTCCTTAAGAGGTTAGTGTTCACATATTACTTTCTCTGATAAAATAAAGAGGTTAGTGCTCACATATTGTTTCTCCCTCATCTCCATCTCTTTCTCTTCTTCTCATTCCAGAATAACTCCACACAGGATCATCTTAAACATCTCACATTCCCCTATTCTGATGGCATGTAGCAGAGATGCCCACAAACCAACAAAATAGAAAAGCATGTAAAGCAAAATTCAAGAACTATAAGCAGGAGCAGAACGAAAGTCATCATCAATTTTCAGTGTAGAAATCAACTCATATGCAAACTATTACGTAAATTTTAACATTTGAGCCACCAACTTACAGATAAACACGAATTAAAATGTAGTAGCAAACAAAGTAAGGAGTTAAATACAGATCTAAAAGTTCGAAATTACAGATCCAATCTAGATCTATAATCTGAATACAAAATTTCTAAATATTTTCTGCAAAATCCGACGCAGAAACTAGTTTTTCTCTACCAAGAATATTACAGTTCAATTAAATTGAATAACTGATTCACATCAAATATAGAAGCTCCAAACCAACCTCATAATCACGTCTCCAAATCAAATGGATCCGACTACACACGAGCAGCAACAGCCGGCGCAGCAGCAGCGGCGGCAGATGAAGCAGCACCACCGAGGAACGACAGGAATCCAACGTTGGCCGGCTCTTGATCATCAAGGAACAAATCTTCAGGAACCCTAAAAGCTCCATGAGCAGAAACAATAGCCAATCCAACAAGAAGAGCAGAGATAAGCAGGGATCCAACACTGGTGAGGAACACCACAACAATGGTGAATACCACTAAGATCCCCAAAGTTTCACGATCAGAGAAAGTACGGCCAAAGATAACAACGGGCTGATCTGAAGGTCTAAACAGATAGAGAAAAAACCATCCACCGAGGAGAGCAAGAAGGACAAGAAGAGAAAAAGGATGAGATAGAAGGGAAAGAGCGAGTACGCCAGCAAGTAGGGTTACGTAATTGACGCGAAAGTAGGAGAAGTTTTTGCGGATGCGTGAGGCTGCTTCAGCGACGGAATCAGGACGGGCAAATGATGTGCGATCGAGAAGTTCCAACCAAGGGCGGCGTTGAGCGAAACCTTGACGGATCGAAGATGAAAGACGGGATATGAATGAACGGAATGCGGGAGTGGAGATAGGGGCCTGAGATTGAGATCCGGCAGTACTCGTAGATTGCGGACTGGAGATCGGAAGTGTCACCGGAGAAGCCATTGTTTTTTCTTCCTTTGTTTTGCTCCCTTCTTGATGCGGAGGGTACACAGAGAGAGGGAGTGCAAGTGGGGAATATTGTGTACAAAAATAATGCCAACGCTTCTAGAGGCTTCGGCTATCCTTTTTTTTGTTATATATATTCACCTATTTCTTCTCAAAGCTTGTGACAGCCAATGATTTTCCTTTTTTCTTTACACTCCATTCCTCTTGTTCTCTGTGCAACTAAATTCATCTGGATACAATTTTAAGAAATCAATTAAAAAATTTAAAAATCTATTCTATATATTTATTAAAATATATGGACATAATTGATGCCAATTGACAGCTTAAAATTCAGTCATTTGGCATTATTTAGCTAATTAACTTTTAAAAATCCAAAAACAAATAAATCATTGTATATTTTTATACTGATAAAATTCATATTTGATTCAATTGCTTATGAAAATTATCGATATTCAGATTCTTTAATCTCTTTTGATGAGTGAATTTTTAGGAGATAAATTCTCGAAAAAATTTAAGAATCTCCTCAATTAAATTATAATCGTCTTGTTGGCTATTGATACCTTGATGATGCCTTAAGGGCTTTATAATTAGTTGCTTAGTATTTAATGTTGATATTAGAAACATAACAAATAATTTGATGTAGAAATTATGTGATTGCAACACCTATAAATCACATAGTTTGCTTTTGGCGTATCGCGATGCTTATAAAGTTAATGAGTTAGAATTATAGTTTTACCTTCAAGTAAATAGCATCGTGGTTGCCTATTGAATCATGATGATGACCTGTTGGGTGTTTCATCTACTTGTTAGCAACCTTCTGCTTCAATATGAAATACAGATTATTGAGAAGGTTGCGAGAAAGTCATTTTACTTGTTGATTAATTAGAATTGTTTGATGCCTAAAGTGGCTATCTTACTAGCTATTAATATTTGAGTGTAAGAATTTGAGTTATATACATATAAATGTCCCTGTATTTATTGTCTAGAAAGCCTATTGACAAGTGTAGATTGCCTATAGAACTATATTGAAATCTACTCACATGTGGACTTTCTTTATGCGTAATTTGAAATTACTGACCCTATAGAGTCTTGTGTGCTCAAGGTGCAGTTATAGGAACCCAGAAGGCTCAAATATAGCTATTGGAGTCAAAAGGCTCATGATACACATAAGGGCCAATTGTGCTCAAGATACAATAAAGCATATGAAAGATATGACTAGTTGTCCTAACTAAGCTACTCGTAGTCTTATTCAATTATGTTAATTGTGATTGATATAGACACTTCTCGTTGGGATCTATATTCTGGTTTTAGCGACCCCATATTTAGATAAGGCGTAATGATTGTTCGTGTAAGTTACTTATTGCCATATTGCTTGCTTTCTGGCCATTGATTATTTTGTCGTTGACCTCGGGTATAGTTAGTTGTAGGGTCTAACCCATCAATGGCCCCCTAAATTTGGCACGATGTCTCACTTAGACACCTTAACTGAGCGATGTTCACTTTCGACACCTCATGTAGAATCTTATTGTGTCAGTTTAACATTTTTTGCTCACATGACATAATGATTGTGATACACTCATTGATAGGTGCTTGAAAGAGTTGTTTAGTTAATTTTTAATTATTTTTTTCTTTTTCTTCACCATTTTCAGCCACCATTTTGCCCAAGTTAAATTTCATCTATTAGGGATGAGGTTTTCAACAAAAATGATGGAAAATGTTTTTAAAATTTAAGAATAAACTCATTCATAAAATTCTTTCATGGAAGAATCTAGCATTCACCATGAAGTAAATTTAAGAAGATTGATAAAAGCTTATTTCAATTATTTGCGGGGAGTGAATTCAATGATGCGCATCATGCAGATGTGGTGGGTGTAATTTCTTCAAAAAGGGATAGAGATTTGGTGAAAGCAAAGTGGGGGAGTCGGGGGTATTTTGCATACCGCAAAAAAGAAATTCAAATCAGAAGGAGAATTTGCTTGTTTGGGGGTTTTGGAGAAGGCGATCGGGGTTGGGAGAAAGTGTGTTTGGAGAAGCCGATTGAGGGTTGTGCCGGGGTGGTGGTGGTGGTTTGGAGAAGACGCTCGGGGGAGGGGGAGTGTTTGGAGAAGGCGATCGCGGGGGGGGGGGGGGTGTTTTTATTTGAGAAAAAATATCATGTGTCATTTTAATTTTACTCAATATTAATTATTTAAAAATTATTTTTGACACAAATGACAAATGTCATAATTTAATTGTCACTTTACACGCCATTCGCGAGCGTAACCCACACAAATTATATGTTTTTGATGATATTAAAAAAGTTGTGAAAAATAGTGGTACCCTACATGAGGTGTCTAAAATAAACATTGTTCAGTTAAGGTGTCTAACTGAAACATTATGCCAACTTTAGGGGGCTACCGATAGGTTAAGACTTAGTTGTAGCAATGTGATCTTTGACTATGGGATTATGTATTATATTGATGCCTATGAGGTTATATTGATGCCTATATTTAGATGTTATGCCCGCCAGGAGAGGAGAGAGGGACTACGATAGGATATATATACTAAAAATTGGCACTACTCAACTTATATGCTCTCGGATAGGTGGTCTTGTTTGCTATTGATTAGGTTATTTTTTAAAAAAATTATGGCCTTTCATATTTGGCACATTATTTATAATATATTACTTTTAGAGGTTTGCAAATTTTTAATTGTATAGATATGTATAGTTGGTTATGTTGGCCTTATTATTTTTTTATATGTTTCTAGACATCAAATTATAGATAGCATGATGATCGTGATGATATAGAATTTAGTTTCTATTCTATGTGATTTGTTTAAATTAGTTGAGTTGACTGCATATTTTGTGGACAGGAACCTTGCAAGCTGAGGGCTTAATTTTAAGTCGGGATATACTTATCTATTTTCTTAATTTTACAGCTAGTATTACGGTGGTAGTGTGATTCTCCAGTAAGAGTCGACTTGGGACAAGTGTGGCACTAGGTGCCAGTTGCATCCCTAAGTTAGGTGTGACAATTGAAACCTGTTAAGCGATGGTAAAATAAGAAAAATAAACACACTTAATGATTAAGATTACAATATTTAAGATTCAGACTTTGAAAACAAAAAAAATTTAATGATTAAGATTAAAAATTCATTAAGTACAAACAAATAAAGTCTTAAACATCTCTATTTCGCTCAGTTTGTGGCTAAGGTGTGCATGGATGTTATTGTTTTGCTACATTTCTACATGATATCATTACAAGTGAATGAAACACAATATTCTTAGTTTTTTTTACGAGAGTTACCCATGTTCTAGTTGGTAGTCTTATTTGTCTATAGCTGTGTATTTGAAAGGGCACATATGCAGAGGAAGAAGTCTTTCATAGAGATTCTTCTAAGGAGTAGTCTTTATAGCAAAGTAATTTTAAAATTATCACCACTGCTCAATAATTATGATTTGTAACACTTTTTCTTAATTTTGAAACCTTTTTACCCCCCTTAATTACTTTTCCTAGTAAGATACTGAACTATCCATTAAATGTTACATGGTAAGAGATCGTTTGGTAATTAAGTGTATAAAAATAGTGTTGAACATAATGCATTAATAATGCTGACATTAATATTGTTGATACTAATTATACTCGCATTAACTATGTCCAAATTATTTCTTATGCAATGTTTATTTCGATAAATTAAAAATAACATGCATTGCATAATTTCTAAAATAAATTATTTATTTATAAAAATATCCTCCATAAATATGGTGGAACGAATGTTGAAAACGTTTTGAAGAACAATTGTATCTTTAACCATGCAAATGCATGTCATTAAATCGTTATGCATTACTAATACCATAAATTTACATGTATTAGTTAACGTACCTTCATACCAAAAAGAAAGTATATCAAATAAAATATTAATAATACTCAAAGCTAATGCATGCATTGTTTTTTCTAATGCCCTGTAACATCCCGAAAATTTCTAAGTTAAGACTCGAGTCATTCTTCATTTGTGAATAAGATTTTACCGAGTGATTCTAATTTTTTTTAGTGTTTAGGTCCCTAGATGTAACATCTCAGATTTCAAAAAAAAAAAAAAAAAAAAAAAAAGAACTGAAGAGAATTTCGTTCAAGTCACCCATCAGTTTTTAGTTTTTGGTCAACTTCAATTGACCATATCTTTTAGCACATAAGGAGTTAGGTGGCCCATGACTACCAAATGGAAGGTATTTAAGTCCTCTTTCCAACACCAACAATTTTGCTTAATTTTGAGCTCAGAGTAAAAAGTTATGCTTGTTTGAATGAAGCCTTTCTATTTAAGGCATTTCGTCCGTATTAGAAAATGATATTTTGGTCTTTTCCTTTTCCTACTAAGCCTAGCAACATTTTCCTCACCCAAATAAGGGTCTAATCAGATGCTAAGTTACTTTTTCATGTTCCTAAACACTTAGAAAAATAGAGAAGAGTTCAAGAAGAGAAAATCTAGGTTTTCAAGCTTCTTCAAGAATTGTTGATTTTCGCCAAGAACATTGTTCTTTCCAGGTATGTAAGTCTTCTCACAGTGTTGGACTTGTTCGTCCTCACCTTATACATCTAATTCATCTATGAATTCGTTCATGAAATTGTTATATTAAGAGATTCTTGAGTAGTTCTTGATTTTAGGTTCATTCTTTAACAATGGAGGTTTTGAGTTTCTTGGGTTAAGGATCTTGAGTATGAGTTGTGATTCTTGAAAGGGATTGTATGAAATTCTTCATGTATTTGTGTTGGGGTTTGAGAATCAAGAAGAGTTTAGGAGAAATTCTCCAATTGTAGGCTAGTTTGAAGCTTGAATTTTACCAAAAAAATTCGTCGAAGTCGCTGGGGAAGGGTTGGGGCGACGCGCCACCAGTACCCCAGGAACGCTGGGGCAACGCGCCACCAGTATGCCCAAATCCAGCCCTAGTACTTTGGGGTCTGGCGCGGTGCGCCAACAGTCCTCCAGGAATACTGGGGCGACACGCCACTGATACACCAGGATCAACTGGTCGTTTTTTCTTCCTTGCTTTTTTTTAGAACGTGTTCCATTGAATCGTGACTACGTTCTCTTCTTTGTATTAGCTCCTAAAGTCTCCATTAACCCTTGAGAGTTCCTACATGTTCTAATCACATGCCTTAATTTTCATTCAAAACTAAAGTGAGTTTAAGAGAAAAGTTCAAGAGCTTTTAATGAGTTCTGAGTACTGAGTTTCTATATTGTTATTGAGGTCCTTGAGTTGATTCGTTCATGTTCATATGTTCATATTTCCGCATGAACCCTATGAATTGAGTATTTTTGAGATGAGTAGTATCGTTGAGTTCTGAGTATAAAGTTTTCTATATTGTTATTGAGATCCTTGAGTTGATTCGTTCATGTCTATATTTCAGCATGAACCCAATTTTGAGAATCTTTTAAAGCCAGGGATTGTGTTTTAAACATAGTTTTTGATAAAGTAAAGAGGAGTTTGAGAAAGAATATAAGGGAACTAAGTATTTTCCAAGTGTTTCATTTTAAATGAAGAAAGAGAGTATTTTCTTGATCAAGGAGAAACTTTAATTTCTAAATGAGTTTATGAGTTCAGAGATATTTCAGAAAAATTACCTCTTTTATGAGGATAGTTTGAGCAATTATCTCAAAGTAGAGAAAGAGTATGTTTTATACATTTGAACATGAGTATATATATCATTGGGAGTAGTATGGAGCACCGATATGGAGATGAATTCAGACAACTCAAAATCCTCATAAATCATATATGTCAACATGTGTAAAAGATCATTCTTTTTAGATGACTCCTATTGCTTCCGAGCATAGCTTAGTGGATCCACTTAGTTGAGGTGGTCTATACCCTGACAAGGTATATGACAGTTCTGACAGCGTGGACGAGATGCTATATCATCACGTAGCTCATAGTGATGGTTGTCAGTTAGAGAATCTCCCAAATAGAATTAAAAGTGTATTTTTGTTGTATCACTTAATATGTTGAGTTCAGAAATGAGCAAGTATTTTTGTAAAGTTTTAAATGCTTTCATTCCCTTAATCCTTTACATTCAGTTGAGTTTATGTTTTATATATTGCAGTCTTATCAGTTCAATTATTTGTTATTCAACTATATTACATACTCATATATTCAATGTAGTGATGTCATTTGACCTACATCTTTTAATGATGCAGATACAGGTTCTTAAGATCTTCAGCAAGAGACTCTTGAGATCATTTCGTCAGCTAATGAGTAAGACCTCCTTACTTCTAGAGGACTCCAGTTTTTATGAGTTGTTACTAGTATTTTCTTGGGGAGTCGCGGATCTTGTCCCAACACTCATCCTTGTATACAGTAGAGGCTTCATAGATAAACAGTTTTGGAGAATCTTTCAGTTTCAAATATTTTATTTAAAACTTATGTTTCATACTAGTTTTGAGATTCAGTAACCTGTTTTTAAACGTTTCTTTCAATTTGATGTTTATGTATGCTTGAATTAGTCTTCCGCTTGTAGTCAGGATGAGGGTTCGCTTGAGGGCCAACAACGGTTCTCGAATGACGGTCATGTCCAGGGTGTAGGCTCGAGCCGTGACATGCCCTCTACCAAACGACCCCTAAATAAAATAAAATAAGGTGAATGGTGATAACCAAAATAACATGTTGAATTCCATGGCAAAATATGTAGAGTTGCTCCAATCAACCACGCCTAAAAATAGGCAGTAATTGCAAACTCCACCATCAATACCCTTTTCTGGTCCCTATTGATAACGCCATCAGCGTTACATAAATATACAAAATCATACAGCCAGAAAAAATAATGAGTTCTCAACTTGGATCGGACAATCTTTTATTGTTCTAAAGCTGAATTAACCTGTAATAAAAAGCTTACAGTTACCAATCTAAACTTGCATCCCAAATGGGATTAGGAGAGTCCAAAGATGACAGAGTTGACCAAATACAAGAACAAGAAAAGCAGCATTAGTACCCTCCAAGAATTCAAAAACTAGAGGTGTAAGCTATTTCAGTTGATACCACGGAATGATGGCAAGACAGCAATAAGTGGATCACCATAACCAACAGCTTCTGCAAAACACCATGGAGTGAATAGTGAGTTAAGGTTTTCAAGAAATAAAAACATTAGAGCATGGTAGATACCATTAGAAAATTTAAAATACATGCACAGACCCACATCAAATAAGTTCAATGGTTTTGGAAGACAAAAGATTCTTCAAATGCATATGCCAATAATATTGGGTGAATGGCAAACAACCATGTGTGCTCGGTTGAAAAGAATCATCATAATGTGCAAAATGGGCAAAACTCACTCAGGCATCAATTAAGATCTCAGGCAAATACAAATGCAGCACCTATATATTAGGAGATTAGCGCAACATTTACAAGTATGCCAGGTGCTTGTATTTCACTGCAAATTTTGTGATTTTAAATTTCTCATATGCACTGTAATTGTTAATTTAGCGCGAAATTGCAGCTGCAACAACTTGATGAGTAAAACAAGGTGGAGAAATAAAAAATGTTGAAAGACCCATACCGCCATCATTAAAGAGGATTTTCAAGACTTCTCCAGCCGCATCTGACTGCTCAACAAATAAAAAAATAAGAAAGTAAAAGAAAAAGGTCAGCAAATATTACCCTGAAAGCAGATAATTTAACAAAAAAATTGCCTTAAAAAGGCTTACCCTGACAGGAAGTTCTGTCCCAAACTGATCCAAAAAGCCAATAATCTGTCCCTCCTTGATAATATCACCCTGCACACAACCACACATGCATGATTCAAGCGCTAAGCTAAAAAACCTCTGTCAGGTTTAATCCTGGTATGTGACCATCAGATTGAAGACTAAAGCATATGTCAAAGGTCTACTGAGTTCCAAGATCTAGTAAACCACTGGCGCTCAATCCTTAAGATCTTTAAGCATAGAAATGATGATGCTCACAAGGTATGCACAAGCTAGATGTCCTTGGCTCATCCCTTCCAATATCTAGACATGATAGTTATTTAGCATAACAAAATGTACTCTTTTGAAGAACTAAACCTACAACCATCTAGTAGGTCAAGAGATACAATAGGAAACTAATCTAATTTTAGGAGAAAGAAGTTGGTGATTATCTCTATAATATGAAAGCCTTCGAAAAGAATAAAGTTCAGAACATAATCCAGAGGGTTGGATTTATGATTGGTTACCTCTTTACATGCAGGAGGTTGTTTCTTTCCCTTTAATGTCCTGGCCCTTCGGAATGAACCAACCTGTCGGAAAAAAGTTGAAGCCATTGCTGACATAGTACATGATACATGCTAAAAGGGTTTAACAGTAATACATACCGTGGGGCATGATACAAGAACATAACCACTAGCTCCAGTAGACTCTAGAGCTGCTAATTTTGCTGATTTTTCGGCAGCAACATTTGTGAATGGGCTGATCTTTCCTGAGGATGATTTCCCTGGGGATGCTGCAGGAGCAGGAGCTGTTGATGAAATGGATGGTTTGCTTGTACTAGGTGGTGGTGGTGGTGGTGCGGAAACAACAGGTGCAGGCACTACTGGAGCTTCAATGTTCCGTTTCAGGTGCAGTTCAAAATCTCCAATCTACGATAAATGCCACAATATCCAATGACACATCAGTAGAAATCATAAAACCTTTTCTTTCAGACCATATCAGAAGATAATTTTTCTGAAATAATAATTAGAATTATATTTCGACAAAAAAGAATATATAATATTTACGACAGAAACCGACAAAAGTGATTTTCTACACTGGCAATGTGTCATGTCGAAACCAACATGGAGTTTGTCTGAAAATCTGAAAATTGACTATCATAATCATTCCACAGCTTTTGGTGGCAACTACAAACCTATGTGGACGATAATTGCTACAGTTCCAGTATGACAGTAGTACTGTAGGAGCAGCTTTCAACTCTTCATGCAGAAATGTTTCAATATTATATTTTTTCTCATTGCAGTATTATATAAGAACAAGCTTGGTGGTACAGAATTGTTGAATCCTGCAAAACTCCCGGCATCAATATGAACCTTTATTCCTTCTTTTCTTCCACTGTGTATCGATACTGTATATGAAATTCTGATTCCTATGGTGTCAATGCTAGGAAGGTATGGAGGTCGCTTTTTGGATAGAAGGTTAGTAGGTAGTGGAGTGTTGTCCTGTTGTTTGAAGGTTTAGGCTTGTTAGAGTGTGTAGTACTAGTCAATTCTCAAAAAAAAGTGTGTAGTACTAGTTGTATTCCAGTAGTTCTTGCTTTTGATTTCTATCAACATATGTAATTTATTGTGTTTCGATTATCACATTATTTTGTTGTTGCTATTGTTCCTTTCTTGTAGGCTCTGCAATGCTTTTCTTATTAGTTGCTACTATGATTGCTTCATTATTTTCTTCTTCTTTTACTTGGATTTGTTGCACATGAATCGAGGGTGTTTCGAAACAGCCTCTCTACCTCCACAAGGTAGTAGTAAGGTCTGCGTATACTCTCCCCTCCCCTCCCTAGACCCCACTTGTGGGATTCTACTAGGTATGTTGAGTTGTATGGCATCAATGCTTGAATTTACCCAATTATTACCAAATATACCATCACACTTTTCAGATCAAAATGGGTAGTTCTGAAATAGCAAATTTTACCATCTCAAGATATTCCATACTTGTTTTAACAATCGTAATACATTTTTACAACTTTTATTTAAACTCATATTTTTTATCGTTAAAAAGGTTTTGTATTAAAAGTCCAGCAACCAGAAGGTGATGTGGGGAATTTACAAGGGTTAGCTCCATTACATATTGTGTAATTGGCCTCTATATCATTTGCAATTTGCCATGTTACACCAAAAAAAATAACAGTTGGGATAAACATCTGTACTTCTTAGTACTAACTACAGACTGTAAGGAGCAAACTCACACCTATTGGTTGTACTCTCCCACCGTTACCACTAGGCTATAAGTTTTGGTACTGGTTAACTAGTAAAATAAGTAATATGTAAATTGCAACCAAGCTGAGGTTTGATTAGTGACTAATAAAATAATTTTAACATATGCTAGTAGATAGTTCAGGTCATGTGACAGTGGTAGAGCTATAATGCATACTCAGTGGCCCTGGAATTTCAGAGGATTTGAAGATAAAACATGCTTGAACCTTCTCCTTTAGTTAAATCCAACTTCCTCAGACTTTTAGTCTTATATTCCCCTCTATAGTATAGTTCCATATTCTATTTCAGAATCTCCACAACAAATAAGAAGGCCGAGTGATTATGCACTATACATGAAAGGATGCACCAGCAGACAAAGAAATGCTTACCTTAAGTTTCAGCTCAGCTACCTCTGTATCATCACACACCTCGGTGATCAGAGCCTGGTAAAAATCAGTAGAACAAACAAACAATCATGCTTAAAGTCACAGCAAGCAAAGTACTAGTCTAAAAATCTGTCGAAGATAAGAAAGCAGTATTAAAAAAGCATCATTATGACATTTGCCTACTGAAGACTAGAAGACATGATTTTGACTAGGTTGCCAGAATTAAGTAAAATGACACTGGTGACTATGGGTTTGCCACAAACATGAGAAGTATTTTTAAATCAATACAGAAAATGAGAATTAATTACCTAATCACAAGTTCAAATTATACCCGATAAAGACTGGCTGAAGTTGCAAGATTTCTAGGTTTCAACATAGTTCAATTTGCATTTGCTTGAAAATGGTGATAAAAGAAAATCCATAAAATTCATGCTTTAATACAGAAGGACCAATTAAGCCAAAAATTATCAAGCATATAATGATAAATAATCAACACAAGGTACTTACAGCACCCATAAAAAAAGGCAGTAAAAACATTCCAACTTCCAAAGAGATAAACCAACCTCAAAACCCTTTGGAAATGTTGCTGTTGGCAGTGGACTACTCTCTGTTGGAACTTTTTGATTGCTATCTGCAAGAAATGCCCATTCAGATTAAAAAAGTTAGACAGAAGACTACTTTCCACTCTTAATCAGCTAAATGCAAAATGATAAGCTTTAGATTCCAATAGAAGATATGCATGCTGCTGAGAATGAATTATAGGGTGATTGCAAGCACAACGGTATGGTAGATATCAAAAAGTACTAGCACATCAAATAAACCAAGAATGAGATGTACATTCAATATAATAGCCAAATGGAAATTAGAAAAAATTAGCCCCTAACTACTGATTTACACCTGGTGCAACAACAAAGCAACTCACCACCAGATTTTGCTGTCACAGTTGTTTCAGATGTCTTTGCACATGTCAGTATCAATCTACCGTGCTTGTTAGGAGAAGACATGAGCCTTGCGCCATTTGAGGAGCCCTTTAGGGACAACTTAGTAGGCTTGGAGAAGGCAATGCTATTTGTTGGAATAACGCCAGGCATTTCAATTACTGACCTCACATGGGAAGTGGTACCAACTGAATCTATCAGAAACAATAAAGTAGGATAACAGAAAGATTGATTAGAGTCATTGGAGGATATCCCACATGAAACAGATAGCTAGAGAAGAACAATTAGCAATTACTTATGCAAGAAAACAGGTTGGCATCAGTAAGATAATTGAAAAACTGGATGCAGTGAATGTCAAAAGATTGTTTCTTAGTTTATCCAAATGAATCATTCTTCTGGTCTCTAAATTTATATTGGACCTTCTTTTCGTTCAAACAGAAGGAGATTCGTTAATCAACATCAGTTTATACTCATTAATTAGGATTCTACCTGATGTTTTTCTGACTCAATAGTACATAAGTCCCTATAATCAGCAGAACTGAAAGTAAATTGCACGAAAAGACCTTACATCTTCATCAATCCAGAACCACTAGTTTGAAGTTCCTTTTAGAGTCTCAACAAAGCTAACAACACATATTTTTAGCCACAAAAACTAATACTAGCAGAGAAGAAAACAGAGAGATATCCACAAGCTTTAAAAGCTTACTTCAATATAAATAACTAAAATTCATACGCGTGCAATCTCATTCTTATGCATTTACACCAATGTCGGATCTGAGATGAAAATAAGAAAGTAAAGCAGATCGCTATCATTTCTTGCCAATGAGGAATCTAATCTAAGAACATAATCTCGATATCCTTCATTAATAACGACTATTACAGAAGTACACAGATAAAACTACATTAAAATACAAAACAATTCAATTAGAACCTGAAAATGTATATCTAGAAAACAAAGATAGGAAGAGAAGATTACGGTGGAAGGAGCGGAGAACGGCGGCGGACTCCATGAGCTCTGATTTGAGAAACCGAGGCAAACGAAGAAGAAATCGGAGAGATTTGAGAGAGAAAGATGGGAAGGAGGAATTTATAGCAAATGGAAAATGTGTGAGCTTAGTAGAGAGGTGAGTTATATTACTGTACTATCTTCATTGAGATGTCCGCCCATGAACTTCTATTTCTTCACCCACTTTCCGACTCTATGCTTGACACTGCAATTAGTTGCACGAAAACTCATTAGTATTATTTTATTTTTAGAAATAATTATTAATCTATGTGACTGTGTCATATATTTATATATAAGTGAAAATTATTTCTCTCCTATTTTGCGTAAAAAGAATTGTATTTTCCCTTTCAACCACGGATGAAGTTTGGGGCGTGTAAAAATTGATTTAATCCATTAAATTGAAAAAAAAAAATATTATAGATTTGTCGATATCAAGTTATTGGGTTATCAATTGGATTATTGATTTTATAATTGTGGTTAATGGTTAATCGATAATCCAATAAGATTGTATTAAAATTACTATTTTACTCGTAATTATGTAATAGTACATTTTACCAACATTATTTTCTAAATTTTACTATTACTTTCAATCGCATGCACACAAACTAGTCTGTTCGCCTCTCTATTGCGATACATTCTCTCTTCTCAATTTTAGATTTGACTGTAACAAAGATAAGATAAATAATATTGTTTCCACAATTTATTGCACTAGTCTTTAGTGAAGAAACCTGAACCACCTAACAAATACAAGAACCTGGTTCTTGTAATACTAACAGAAGACTATATAACAGAAAGAACAAGGAAATTTATCGTGGAAAGTCTCCTTACTCAAGGGAAGAAAAATCAGAACCTACATCTGATTGAATTTCAACAATTTCTCACTAAAACTTCAAAGAACAATTTTAGATTACAACTCTATAATCTAAGGGACTAACTCCAGTACCTCAATTCAACGATTAACTATAAATGTTAAGAAGTCAAACTCACTTCTTATTACAATTCTCACAAACTTACTTTCAAACTTAGTATAATTATCAAACGACTCTAAGTTGAATTGACAATATACTAACTTCAAAAAGAAGACTTAACTCTAGTTCTTCTTTCTTTTGCAGTTCTGCTCTCTCTACGTCATTGCATGCTCTTGCTAGGAATCACGTTTTATGAATGCAAAAGTCACCTTTCTCATTGAGCCAATTATCCTTTTATTGGAGTGCATAAAACCCTAGTTGATTCTTATAAGAAATGTAATAATCATCTAGGTTAGTTTCTCCTTTATTAAAACTTTCTAGTTCATTGTCACGCCCCGAACCTACACCCTGGATGTGGTCGGCACTCGAGAATCATTGTTGGCCCCAAGCAAATCCTTGGCCTGACTCAACTCTCAGTGGAAGACTTTCTCAATAAAAGATAAACTCATAAATAAAACTTTACTCAAAATCTCAAAACTCAGAATATTTTAAATAAAACATTCACTGGCCAAATGAGGCAACTCAAGTCTAGAACATTAACAACTGAAAATGAAAAAACTCATGAACTACTATTGTCTATCTATGAAGCCTCTAATACTATGAGGGATATTGGGACAAGACCTCCGATCATCCTAACAAATCTGATAACATGACAGAAATAAATGAGGGATCTTCCGGAAGCAAGGAGGTTCACCAAAGTTAACTCGAACTGTTATGGTATCAACGAAGCGCCTGTTGATGACCTTGATCTCCTATATCTGCATCATGAAACGATGTAGACCAAATTGCATCAGTACATTGAATGTACGAGCATGTAAGGGGAATACTGAACAAAACATAAAAGCTTGAACTGGAACTGAAGAAAACATACTTACTTCATCTCAACTCAAAGGTACTCAAACTTAGAAATACTCAAGTTAGTTCAATATAAAACCAACAATAGAGATGCATTATAAAGAAAGCTCTTAAAACGATAGTTAACAACTCATTGTATTTAAAAATACAAAATAACTCAGTTTGTATATAAAGATACAAAATAATTCTATTTGGGAGATTTTCTAACCGACAACCATCACTTTGAGCTATGTGATGATACAACGTCTCGTCCATGCTGCCAGAACTGTCATATACCTTGCCAGAGTTTAAGACATGCTCAACTAAGTGGATCTACTAAGCTATGCTTAAAAATCAATAAGGAATCATCTAAAAAGTATGACCCTTTCTAACCACGTTGGCTACACTGTTTATAAGGACTTTGAGTTGTATGAACTCGTCCCCATATCGGTGCTCAGTACTACTCCCAAAATATACTCAGCTCATATGTTTAAAAACTTTTCCTCATCCTCAAATTTTGAGATTATTACTCAAAAGATTTCTCTTAAAAGAGATAGTACTCAAAACTCCTTATGAACTCATTTGGAAATCGATGTTTCCTCTCTTTTAAAATGTGAAAAAAATTACTCTTGGGAATACTTAGTTCCCATATATTCATTTTAAAAATTGAAACTCAACTCTCCTGATTCTCAAACTCAAGTACTCAAGTCTTAAAACAAGTTTTAAAATATTGTAAAAGACTCCTCAAAATGACTGGGAAGAACTCTCAAGACTTTACTCTTAACTCTACCTTGAATTTGAATTATGAATTCAAGGGTTATGATTCATGTTACGAAGGATTTGATGATGTTTAGATGTAGTTTAGAGTAGTTAGAATCGGAAAGGAGTAAAGGTAAAACTTAAAAGAACTCAGACGGGTCAAACGATGGAAACATGACCTGGGTAGGCGACCCTGGCGCACTGAGTGGCGCGGGGAGCCAGCCCCTAAACTACAGAAGATGGTTTGGGGTGCACTGAGTGGTGCGGCGCCCCACCCCCTGCCCAAATTTCTGACGAGTTTTCTTGCTTTAATTTCGTGTCTAACTCCTCTAGAATCGAACGATTTCTCTCAAACTCTTTTGGATTTTTGGACCCAACATAATTACAATAGAATCCGCTCTAAATCACTCAAGAACAATACTCAAACTCAAGAGCCTCATCGCAAGAACTCAACGAAACCTCATACTTAAAGAATAAATCACAAACTTCAAGAAACTCATCAAGGATTCAACAAGAACTCACATATACTCAATCTTATGGATGAACTCGAAAAAAAGAATTCATTATTGACATGTGGGTGAACGAACCTATCACTATGAAAACTTACATATCTCAATTTGGTGTTATTCCTCGACAAATCTCACAAATCTTGACGAACGCCTTGAACCTTTCCTCTTTTCTCCTATTTTCTCTTCTTGAACTCTCTTCTAAAACCCTAAGCATATTTAGGATTATGAAAACTGACCCAAATGAGTTTAGACCCCTAAATTATTACTAAAAACATTTTAAGCTGAAGGGGTAAGGAAAAGACCAAAATACCCCTCTAAGACGATTTCAGAAATTAGAAACTTAATCTTTTTTGGTTTGGTGCGAGCTCAAATTAAGCTATACATTATCTGAGAAGAGTGGTTTGCCCAAACCGCTCTTCAACCACTTGCGGCAGAATTTCCAAATCTATTTAGTATGGAGATGTTGGCACAAGAAGGTGAACTCTCATTATATATCAATCTTTTGGTCTGGCTGCTATTGAATTGACTACATTGTAAGTTCGGGTAACTTTTCTTAACTGGACAGGTTGACTTCAAACGGGCATATCTCCCTCATCCGAACTCGAAATTTAGCAAACTCCATGGCGTTGGAAAGAAGACCTTTCATTTGATATATTAAGGGACACCTAACTCATCTTGTACTGAAAGTTATGGTCGTTTGAAGTTGACCTAAAACTCACAACTTAAGCATAACTTGCAAAATTCTCAATTTGGCTCTTTCCAAATTAGTTTTTTTTCTAAATTTAACTCTTTCTAATAGCGAGGTGTTATAATATCTCTCCTTTGGGAACATTCATCCTCGAATGAGATCACTCTAAGTAGACTAAGGGTGGTAACATCTAACACCCAACATGCATTTTGATGTTTAAATGTAAAGATAATTAATTAATCCTAATTTTAAGAAATTTGTGTATCTTTTTTTAAAATAAATTTAAAGGCACCTTTGTATTAGAACTTGAAAAAGGTTACATAGTAGTAGGAAAGCATTCCCAATTTATTTTGAGGGCTGACATGCCAGTCTCTATCGAAATTTGCAATCACAAATGTGAAGTAGTGGAAAAAGTTAAAATAAAGTCATGAACTCTTCCTCTTTGGGGAGGGGGGGGGGGGTTCAAATACTATTTCCTTATCATGTAAGTTTCTGATTCTTATTGATGTCACTTCCATGTTGTCCAGTTGAAGCAAGCCTCTCACTAATCTTGGTAGACTCTCAAAGCTTGTGTAGACTATGCACCACCCATGATGATTATGACTAATCGATTCTAGCTTGTTCGCCACTCTATTTTCCTCTCTATAACAATGTTGTATTGTTATTCATCTTCTTTTGCTCTCTTTTTTGTTATCGCTTCTATCTCTGTCTGCATATTCCATGGTGTGCTTGTTTTCCCTGTCATACTTGTTACCAGTAGCATAGAGGCAACCTCCATTATTACATTTTGCAAGCCCTCCACTTCCCCTCGATCCAGGCCATATTGGAGTGCTTTACATTCTGTCCAATTATTTGTTTCCCCCTCCCAAGATATATCAAGAAGGCGACTAGAATCTTACTCTCACCGTTTCTGATGACTCCACCTGCCTACACATCCCTTCTCTGCAGCTTTCATCTATGTTGATTTTGTAAGAATGATCTGGTGGCTTGTACCATTTAACTATTTTTGTTGTTGTGTGTACCATAGGCTTGTCAATAACGGCGTGTAAAAATTCCCATGAGTCTTGCAATTTGATTTTTCCAAACTTTTGTTCTGTGAGACCAATCAGATCATGTGTTATTGCTCTTTTGGACTTATATATTGACAACTTCTCTGAACCATATCTTGTGGCACAACTGGATCTCCACAATTCTCATATCACAAGGATAGGTATGATCTTTATCATAAAGGATGATACTATTCCACATTTTATGCATTCACTATTTGATCAAGATTTGTATAAGATTTAGTCCTCTTATTTGAACTCCAAATAGACCTGCAAATTTACTCCATATGTCTTTGGCAAAATTCCCAGAACAAAAGAGATGTTCATTAGATTCTAGTTCCAGAACTGGTGGTAAGCAACAGGACACTTTGCCTCTAGATTTCTACAAAATCTGCCAGTCTTGGTATCGGTGAGAAATTCATGATATGGTGCTCTCTATATTATAAATGACCTACTGAAAGGAGCCATTTTATGCCAAATTTTGGAATCTATATCAGAAATCTTCCTTTTTATCCATAGTTGATCCCAAGCATAGGCAACTGTGAAGGAACCTATACTTGTTATCCAAATTGCTTTTATGTCTTGTACCTCATGTGTTAAATATATCTGTTGTTGGTTCAAAATTTCTTCCACCTCTGTTGGTATGCCCATCTCTCTTAAGTGTCATTCCACACACCATTTGTCGTCACTTCTTTCAACAATACATCAGTATAGTTTATGTCACCCTCCATCAATAAGAGCTCCCTATTTTGCACAATTGTCATACCAAAAGGATATGTTACCTTTGTTGGAAAAAGAAGAAGAAATCAAAGGAGAAAGTGAGCAGAAATAGAGCAAAAAAGATTTAAAAACTACTGCAAAACTCTTTTATTTCTGATACATAACTTCAGCAAACAAGACTGCCTATAAATAGGCTTAAAATGAAACTGTAAATACAAAAAATCTAGATCCACTAACCTACTAATTTGCTAATTATCTGCAGCAATATCTAATCTTGCTTAAATAAAGGAAACTAGCTAACAAACTCCTAAAGACTTGGTCAAATATTTTTGAATCATTTTTCAACACTCCCCCTTGATTCAAAAGTGAAAACTCCAAGTTGACCTCTGAAGAACTCGTGCTTTGCTTGCGGAAGTGACTTCGTGAAGATGTCTGCTGCTTGCTTATTCGTATCGCACGCCTTCAGAGTAATTTCTCCAGTAGAAACAAGACTTCGAATATAGTGATAGCGAATATCAATGTGTTTTGTTCTACTGTGAAATGCCGGCTTTTTCGTCATTGCAATAACAGATGTATTGTCACAAAAGATCTGCGTTGCACCAGCTTGTTTCTGATTAAAATCTGCAACAAGTCTTCTCAACCAAACTGCTTGACAAGCTGCTGAAGTTGCTACAATATATTCATTCCAAGGCACGAAGTTGATAAGGCCACCACTTCTTTGAACTCCATGAAATTGCTCCAGATCTCGATTAAACAAGAAACCCGATGTGCTCTTTCTATCATCAATGCTACCCGCCCAATCACTATCGGTAAAGCGGTTAATGTGAAATTTGTTACCTTAGAATACCAAATTCCATGATCATTGTCCTGCGATATATCTCAGTATTCTCTTTGCAGCTCCAAGGTGAAGCTTGCTTGGACTGTGCATAAATCTAGACAATACTCCAACAGAGAAAGTAATATTTGGCCTTGTATGAGACAAGTAGTTTAAACCACCAACTAGACTTCTAAAATAAGTTGCATTTTCCATTTCAGTACCATCATCATGACACAACTTCTCATTGATATTCATCGGCGTAGCAGCAACTTTACAATTTAATATGTTAAATTTTTTCAAAAGATCTGTTGCATATTTTCTTTGTGAAAGGAATATGCCATCCATTCCTTGTTTCACCTCAAGACCAAGAAAATAATGCAATAGACCCAAATCAGACATCTCAAAATTCTTCATCATGCAATCTTTAAATTCAGCAATGATAGTCTCACTCGAACCCATATATATCATGTCATCAACATAAAGACATACTACCAAAAAGTCTTTTCCTTCTCGTTTTATATAAAGAGTAGGCTCATTGTTACTCCTTTCGAAACCACTCTCCTGAAAATAAGAATCAATTTTGAAGTACCATGCCCGAGGCGCTTGTTTTAAGCCATAAAGTGCCTTTTTTAACCTGTAAACCTTATCTTCTTTGCCATTAACTACAAAACCTTCAGGTTGTGAGACATAAACTTCCTCTTCCAAATCACCGTTTAAAAAAGGCAGATTTAACATCAAATTGGTACACTAGCCAATTTAATTTAGCAGCCAAAGCTAAGAAGGTTCTCACAGTTTCAAAGCGGGCAACAGGAGAAAAAGTTTCGTCGAAGTCGATACCTTGCTGTTGGGAATAACCCTTTGCGACAAGCCTTGCCTTATGCTTTTGGATGCTTCCATCTGCATGATACTTGGTTCTAAACACCCATTTTAGCCCAATAACTTTCTTTCCTTCTGGCAAATTGACCAAATCCCAAGTATGATTTTTTTGGATAGCCAACATCTCCTCTTCCATAGCTTTGCACCATTTATCCTCTTTTTCAGCATCTGTGAACCACATAGGATCTGAAACAAGTAAAGCAAAAGTACAAGATGTATTGTCAGCATACTTTGGATTTGGTTTTCTATCCCTTGTTGATCTTCTCAAGGGAATTAGCCCAGCTGAAGGTTCTTCTATCGTTGGAGAAGTTGTTGATGGACCTGCTGGTAAAGGATCCACTGGTGAATGATCTGCTGCAAGCTCTTGATCAACATCATCATCAGTAGGAAATAATTGAAAATTTGAGCTATCATTCCCAGAATCAAAGCTCCAGCTTGCTGCTTCATTAAACACAACATTTCTATTGACTATAATTTTGCCACTTACTGGATTATATAGCTTATAAGCTTTGGATTGTGTGCTATATCCAACAAAGATATATTTTTCAGATTTTTCATCAAGCTTACGTCGAGCCTGTGAATTCATTAAAGTATAAGCTATACATCCAAATATACGTAAGTGGCTTACCTTGGGCTTGTTACCTCTCCATGCTTCATATGGTGTTCGATTGAAAACGGCTTTGGTAGGTGAAATATTCAGCAAATAAAAACACTTTGGCACACCTCTAGCTTGCATCATGTTCTTTTTTTGCTCCGGTGTATAAGGTGCTGTGAGCTCCCTGTGTATTCCATTTTTTTCACAGAAAGAGCTGAATTCATTTGACATAAACTCACCACCTCTATCTGTCCGAAGAGTTTTGATTCTACATCCACTTTGCCTCTCAACAAAAAATATAAATTTCTTGAAATTCTCAAATGTTTCAGATTTAAATTTCAAGAAATATATCCAACTCATACGACTATAATCATCAGTAAAAAGCAGAAAATATCGACTCCCCCCTAAGGACTCAACACTTATAGGACCGCACAGATCAGCATGTACTAACTCAAGACAAACAGAAGCTCTCCAAGGCTTGCCTACAGGAAAAACAATTTTACTTTGTTTTCCATAAACACAACTTTCACAAAAATCAAGATTCTCAACTTTTGGCAATCCAAAAACCATTTCCTTTTGGCTCAATAACTTCAGCCCATTAACATTTAAATGCCCATAACGCAAATGCCACAGTCTAGTTTCACTATCTCTACTAGCGACCATAAGACACTTCTCAACCATTGAAACTTCTAGAGGAAACATTTTATTATTAGTCATTTGAACTTTAGCAATGGTTTGCCCAGATTTCTTACTTCTAATAGTGCAAAAACCATCATCAAAAGAAATTGAGTATCCGCTAACCATTAGTTGTCCAATGCTAAGCAAATTATGAGATAGACTAGGAACAAACATCACATCATCTAAAATCTTGGCATTACCTTGGCTGGTCATAATGCTAACAGTACCCTTGCCTTCAACTTGGATCTTTTTGTTGTCTCCTAGCCTCACATATGATTTTTTTGACTCATCAAGCTCTTTGAATAATGATCTTGTCCCAGACATATGATTGGAACATCCGCTGTCCAAAATCCAATCATCGTTAGAAATCTGTTTTTCACAATAAAGGGCCATAAACAACTTACTTTCATTATCATTTTTCTCTGCAAAACTTTCTTGGTTATTCTCATTCGTCTACTTTTGCCAACAATAAGCTTCTTTATGACCTGGTTTTCTGCAATAATTGCACAGAAATGTCCTATTTTGCTTCTCTTCGTTTGATCCTCCTCTATCTCGACCTCTTCCTTGGCCTTTTCCACGACTTCTTCCACGAAAACCACCTCTGCCACGACCACGATTAGAAAAAATTTCTGGTTTATCTTTCTGATGAATGGACTCCCCCTTCACCTGAAATGCCTTTTCTTCATTTTTTTCATGTGACCTTAGGAGCCTTTCTTCATGAGCTTGCAAAGAACTCATTAGTTCATCAAAAGAATAATCAGATAAGTCATGAGATTCCTCAATTGCAGCAACAATATGTTCAAACTTTGGGGTAAGACTCCTTAAAACTTTTTTCTTGATATATCTTCACCATAAGACTTCATTTGATTAACAAGAGAAGAAACTCTAGACAAATAAGTTTGAACAGATTCATTACTTTTCATAGAAAGAGTTTCAAACTCACGACGATAAGTCTGCAATTTTACCGTAATCACTTTAGCTGAACCTTGAAATTCCTTCTTCAAAATCTTCCATGCCTGTGAAGACGTGGTTGCTGCTGAAATTCTTGAAAAATTGCATCATGGACTGCTTGTTGAATGAAGAACAAAGCTTTGGCATCCTTCTGTTTGATCTCTTTTAGTTTTTGATCCACAAAATCTGCTTCCACCAGCTCCCAAACCCCTTGTGATTTGAAAAGAGTTTTCATTTTTATACTCCAAAACTCATACTTTTCACCAGTGAAAATTGGCATGAGTGGCTGTGAAGATGATGAAATACCATTCACTACCATTTTTCCTTTTGCTCTCACACTTCCTCTCTTGTTTCTCTCAAATACTAAATTGATATAAACCTCACGGTTCACTCAATTTCTGTAAAAAGAACCTGGTTCTGATACCAAATTTGTTGGAAAAAGAAGAAGAAATCAAAGGAGAAAGTGAGCAGAAATAGAGCAAAAAAGATTTAAAAACTGCTGCAAAACTCTTTTATTTCTGATACATAACTTCAGCAAACAAGACTGCCTATAAATAGGCTTAAAATGAAATTGGAAATACAAAAAATCTAGATCCACTAACCCACTAATTTGCTAATTATCTGCAGCAATATCTAATCTTGCTTAAATAAAGGAAACTAACTAACAAACTCCTAAAGACTTGGTCAAATATTTTTGAATCATTTTTCAACAACCTTACCCCGGTATCCATAATATATGCTCCTCTACTTTTGTTCTAATGTTGCACAAAGCTTTTCAGAAAAGTGATTGCCCAGACTTCCAAGTTGCTGCTACAGGGTGTGACTTTTTAAAATATTTTGCTTGCATAAAACATCTCAATAATGAGTTCTCAGTTCGTAAATTCCACCATGCTCTCACATTGAAGGCTTTGCATATATCTCTAAAATTCCTGAATTGTGTTCCCCTTCTTTATAAGGATAGCGTAATGATTTCCATGCCACCCAGTGGTGTCTGTCATTACCAACAGACGCTTATTGACACCTAATTTTGGGCCTCTACATTTTATATTAATCATCGAGCTTCTTAAATTTCCAACGATTTGAAATAATTGACTTTATAAAATTCAAAATATTTTCCTAAGTCATTTTAAGTAATTCCGTCATTTTTACGATTTTTAAACTAATATATATATATATATATAATTTTGTATGTATTTATGAATATTCAAAAATCATCTCAAAAAGATTTTATATTTTTTAGTTAAATATTTTATTAGTTTAGTTTGGCTTAAATTATAGTTATAATTTCGAGTTAATTAGTTTATAGCTAAATTAATTATTTTATAATTAAGTTAATTATTTTATGCCGTTAAAATTAAGAAGCTTATTAATTAATTATATAAATTCATCTTATTTTAATTTTGAGTCATTCCAACCCAACAACAATTTACATCAGCCCAGTGCTGCCTCCAATTTCCAGCCAACATTACATCCCACCAATATACCCAATTATTTTTTGGCCCACAACCAACCGACCCAACTCTCAAACCCAAACCCATTCCAACGATTCCTCACAACAATACATTATACAATCAGCATTCCAAATCCAAAACAGACCCAGCCCACAACCAATTCCAATAACCTAGCGTACAAACATTAGTACCCGACCCCACTTCGCTTCTTCTTTTTCTTCAGACGAAACCCAGAAAACCAATAAACGTCAACACCTACAGCAGCGGCGTTCCATCCGCCTTTTCAGAAATTTCCCATCCCTTTACTGTTGCTTCGAAAAAAGCACTGGAATTTGAATTTCAAATTCAAAATTTTCGACCGTTTTCCCCCTAAATCGACCCAAATTCCCTCTATATAAATCTCCATTTTTCTTTAGCGTTGGGGTGGGAAAAAGAGAGGAAGAGAGAAGTGGAAACAAGAGATTTTACATTCCAAAAAAAAATGAAATTTATTTTTAATTCGAGAGCTATTTTTTTGTATCGATTCTTTTCTTGCTCGAGTGTAGCTTAAAAGCTTCACGGTCAAGCGCATTGTCCTAGTCTCGCTGCCCCAACAAAGGTAATATCCCTTTCCCTTTGCTAAGTTCTTCTTCATCTCGTGTTATTGTTGTTTCGAAATTTTCAATTTTTGTGATCATGTTGCCGCTGTTTATTTTATGATTTCTTTAATGAAGATACAAAGTTATGGTTTTAACATTTGAATATGGCTAAGTGTTACTCTTCTTGCTGATGAAATATGTTGTTGTGTTATTGATCTTGTTTAAGCCATTATTTTGATCAAATTGTCCTAGCTTGTCTCAGCTTATTGTTGATGTCTAGTAATTGGTCGTTTTGGTTTGAGTTAGTATATTTTAGTTGTTGAGGTATAAAATATGTCCTTCGGAAATGATTTAAGCATAGAACGTTTCGATTAAGAGCTTTGGTTCCCTTTTGATTTTCGTGTTTAATATGCTAGTGTAGTAGTCTGTATGTTTCAATGGCTACAGATTTAAATCTTGTTTCGCTCTAATTTTGTTATAATGGTTTATATTTTTTGTCCTCCAGAGGCTCATGCTTAGCAGTAGCTAGTTCTCTCTTTAAGCGTGTTAGTCATTAATTAATATAATTTGTTTGCAAAATGAAGCAAATAGGAGGATAATTTTGTTTTCATTGGAAGTGTTTAGAATTGATATTGATGCCTCAATTGCTTGCATTCTATTATCATCTCGCATATTTTTTTATTCCTCCAAAGCAGTAGCTTCATGTCAAAATTAGTCCTTTATTTCGTAATATGTGGCCTTAGTATTGATATGCTATTTGTGTAGTTCTTTTATTTTAGTTTGAGTTTAAGTCTAGTAAAGTGTTAAATGTTTCTATGTTTGTTATTATTTAAGGCTGGTTTTCCTTTTGCTAACTTAGTTTTGTCTTTCTTTTTCTTGCCATGAAATTCGTCTGAGTTCTAACATGAACTCCTATCTCCCGTTCTTGCCTCTTGAGTTGTGTCAAAATTCAATATTTCTCCTATATCGAGTCATCTGAAGTAGCGGAACAGGCTGAAATGCAGTCCCGGAAAGCTGTAAACAGTTTGTATACACTAAGTATACAATGATATACATGTCGAATGCAGAAATACCAAACATAAATTTGAAATACAAGTTGGAGGCGTCAAAGAGGATTGTATACACTCAGTATATATTCCGATATACAAGAAAAATGGGTCAAAATACGACCCCTATGCAAAGTATATACTTGTCGTATACACAATTTTCAGAAGCGAAAGTGGGCTAGAGATGCCCAAATAATGCAACTGGCCCAATGTTTCTGGGCAGCAATAGGGCCCAAAAGGCCCAAATTCTTTTCTCCCTCTCTTTATCATTTGATTGCAATTATTTTTGTTTTATTTTAACTCTAACTTTAACATTGTAAATTAATTTTTTTAATTAAATCCACAAAAGATGAATTATTCTTTATGTTGGTTTATTTTAATAAAAAAATCACTTTTTACCAACTCTTTTTTTTATAATCTTTAATCAAAACTTTTAATTTATTTAAAATAACTTTCATGCTTTAATTGACCAAATTGGTTTAAATTATTATTTCCAAAATGAATTAAATAAATTTTAATTAACCTAGTTTTATTAAAATTTTAATCACTTGTATTTCAAGTGAAATGTTTCATTTTGGATCCCTTTCTCTAAAAAATAAAAATAAAATAAAATGTGTCATTTATTTAACTATTTTCTCAAAGTTAATCAAATATTGTAAATTATTATTTTTATGTTAAATCGCTTTTCTTAATAAAAAATAGTCAAAATATATTTCAGTCAAATCGCAGGTCAACGGCATGTTAGCGGGCACTTCGAATGCTTAAACTCTTCTCGAAGTGTAAATTGAATTCCGAACCCTCTTTGGTATTTTCAAATGATTTTGTATCTGTTTAAATTTTTGAAAATTATAAGTTTTCTTAATTTCTTTAAAAAATTAAGTGGCGACTCTTTTCTAAGTATTTTTCTCAAATTGTTTTATACTTAGAACATTTCAAAAAGTAATTTTTCTAAAGATAGTAAAATTACGGCATAACAGAAATGACGACTCTGTTGGAGAATTAATTAAGTTATAACCATAAGATTTGACTATTTGACTAACTGTTATTTATTGTTGAATTGTGTATATGCTTTACTTGTTAAATTGTTATAAATTGGCATTGCATTCATGGCATTTTCCAACTTGTATGTATAGAATATTAAGGACGGTTTCTGCATAATCGCATCCAGACTTTTTATACTTGATCCTTTTCTGGAATGATCAGAAATTTATTGGTACTTCAAGCGTCCAATGGTTGTCGTGAGTTCCAGCCTAAGTTGTCCGCTTGGATTTTCGGTCTTTCAAATGCCACTCTTAGTCAACTAGCGTAGAGCAAAACCAAATTCCGAATTTAGCGCATTTTGAACTAAGTTGACCTAACACCCAAGGCATGTTGGTCCCATTAGAAGCCCGCCTTGTGTCTATTTGGCTCATTGGTCAATAAAAGACAATCATGGTTATATGTTTAAATTTGAAGGATGTATACGTCATTTGACAAAACGTGTCTCTTAGAGTTTGGAGTTTAAGAGTTTGTTCGAGCCAAAGAAGGATCAAGTTATCAATGCAAACAAAAGTGTGGACATCTAGAGATGACAAAAATCAAGATCGAAGGATTTTCTTTGGAAGCATAGTTTAGGATTGCACTGTTGCGTGGGACTGATTATTATGTATCTCATTTCCCCTATTATGTATCCACATTCAGTTTATTCACAAAGCTTGTATAAATTTGGGTTTCGGGGACAATGGAATGTTTCAAATGACATTATACATCTTTCAAATAGCTAGGCCTATCCTTGGCACAAAAGGGTCACATATTTGTCTAGAACGCACAATATTTGTTATGTGTTATAATTGCTTGTGTGAGCTTTATTTGAAGATGTTTTAGCCTACTCTTTTGAAATTTACTAGAACCCCTAAGCATACATATCAAGTCACTATCGAAAGTGCGTCCAAATACTCTTTGAGTCTTTAGTTTCCCAACAAAATTTGAACTTCACTTTCAAAATCTCATAAAAAGGTCGATTTTTCGTCTCAAGTCAAAAACGAAGGTCGAACTACGTAGGATCTGAATTCTCCTTCGTGAGATACATAGGCGGCCTTTTAAGGCTCGGTCCCCATTTTGAGAAATTTTTTCTTTTCCAACTCTTGCAAAGAAATTAGAGTTACATCTCAATCAAAAATTAAAAGTACGACAATGAAAGATACAATCGACTTAGCTTTGACTCAAGTCGACATTTCTAATTCACTAATCCCAAATCAAGTAGACAAATACTTGTCTATTTAGTCATCTTTTCTATATACGTGGGCTAGTTTATCTTCAAGTGGAGCAACTTTTATGTGTTTGTGGTCATATGTGTGATATTTTGTATTATTTATCATCTACATAAACTAACACGTTTATCTTTTGAGTTATTTTTCTTTGTAAGGTACTTAGAATTGATCTTTGTTGATAAACTGGTTGGTCATCCTTATTTCACAATATCTAAGGAAAGATTCCTTCCCCGATCAAAGTTTGCAAAAAGGAAAGGCTACTATGGGTGATAATAATGACGAGATTGGCCTGACTGATGTTGTCGCGGCTCAGCCCGTCGTCGTTGATCAAAATGAATAAATTATGCAGTTAATGCAACAGATTGCCGAAATGAGGGTCGAAATGCAAAGAATGCAATATTTGCCTAATCCTATTTTCGCTTTCAACCCTCAAGGAGATGGAAGACCTCCACTTCACTTTCCTCCTCCAAGCACGGAACAGGTTCAGAACCCACCCTCTAACCCCGCTCAAAATCCCCCAATCATCGACCTAACCGCCCCAAATCCCCATCATGCCTCCGTCTCTTACCAAGCGCCACCTCATCCTCAAGGCACCAACCCCCAAACCTTTCCTCCTCATCAAAATGCCAACCCGCAAACTTGTCCTCCCCCTCAAAATCAAAATGTTAACAATCCGCAAACCTTACCCCATCACCAAAATCAGTATACCAACCCCTAGAATTTCCCCCAAAATTATCAAGCCCCTCAAAATACCCAGAATCCCTCCATTGCTCCACTCTTTCCTCAAAAGACTACTTTCCAAATCCCAATTTCAAATGAATCATATGCCAATGTTCTGATCTTGATCACGATAAGGAATAGAAGAGAGAGTGGAGGTCAAAGGAAGAGGCAGCCAAGTTGAATAAAAGAGATTAGGAAAGCCATGAAAGAGTTGCACTGCATTCCTGAAGTTGCTGGGTTGAGTTATGAGGATTTGTGCATCCATCCAAATCTGGACCTCCCGGAAGGGTTTAAAGTGCCGAAGTTCGACACTTTTGGAGGAACCGAAAATCCGTTGGCTCATCTGAGAGCTTATTGTGACCAACTCGTAGCAATTGATATGAATGAGGTCTTGTTAATGCGGTTCTTTAGCCGAAGTTTAAGTGGAGAAGCGTTGGAATGGTTTACCTCTGATGAGATAAAACAATGGTCTAGCTGGAATGCACTAGCTAAGGATTTCGTCGAATGGTTCGCCTACAATGTGGAGATCGCTCCTGATTGTTATATTTTGGAGAGAATTATGTAGAAATCCATTGAATGTTATCGTGAATATGCGTATAGGTGGAGGAAAGAGGTTGTATGGGTTCGACCTCCTATGTTTGAGAAGGAGATCATTGAAATGTTCATACGCATTCAAGAGTTACAGCATTATGACAGTATAATGTTACTCATTAGAACAAAATTTGCGGAGATAGTCAAGATAAGTGTGGCTATCGAAGATGGGATTAAAACTGGAAAGATTTCTCACATTGCCGCCCCAATCGAATCTTTAGGACTATTGAAAAAGAAGAAAGAGGATGTGTCTTCTATTTCCTACGTATCTGATGGAAAAAGACACTTTAGAAAATCCTTACCTTACAAAGGTTATCCTCAAGCTCTACAAAATTCATATTCAGCTTGTCATACTCAATCAGGGTATCAAACTCCACCACCGAGTTATCAAATCCCACCTCTTAATTACCAAACTCCACCACCGAGTTGCCAAATTTCACCTCTTGTTTACCAAACTCCACCGCCACATTATCAAAATATCTATCCATATTATCAGGCTCCATTAGTTAATTGTTCGAATATAAAATCAAGTTACCAAACTCCACCCCCACACTACCAAAACACCCCTCCTAGCTACGGAGCTCCACAATACCCAAATTTCCAAATGCCAGCACCAACTCACCAATATCATCCAAATTACCGTCAAGTACCTCCACAAAATAATTACAATTGTCCTTGCCCAAATCTTGAGAAGAAACCTTCTAGAGTTTTCACCCCCTTGATTGAGAGTCAAACACAACTTTTTGAGAAATTGCAATCAGCTAGCCTGATACAGACAATTGATCAAAAAACATTTAAATGCCCACTCCAAGTTTTATAGACCCGATCTTCACTGTGATTACCATTCAAGAAGTGTTGGGCATAATACTGAGGATTGTATCGACTTGAAGCATAAAATTCAACACTTGATAGATCAAAATGTCGTCACTCTTCAAATGTCCACTCCGAATGTCAATAGTAACCCCATACCGAATCATGGAGGGGTGACTATTAATATGATTGAAGTCGAAAAAGATTTGAATGTGGAGAAAGTTATAATCTCAACCAACCTTGAAAAACTTGAGAAAGTTGTAGCCACCAAAAGAGAGAAATATGAATTTGGGATCATAGCACCTCATCAAGATTTTGCTTTAGTGCCAAAGGAGGGTCAAAACAAGTAGAAGATCGATCAAGCTTTTTCAAACTCATTGTCTCACCCATATAAGTCTTTTCCAATGCAAAATGGTCTAGGGGAAGGAATCGAAAATTTATTCAAAGAAGGTGATATTGTGCTTGAAGAGATGATTGAGACGTCAGTCATACTAGACACCAAGCCAAAGGAGCAAATGTCTAACTGGACATCCACTCCGCTCTTGATTCCTCACTCGTCTTGGTAAAAATAGACAATTTTCTGTGTTATTTCTAAAATTGGTGGTGTTCGGAATGAGGCTCGAGACCCATCCTTTACTCTATTTTTGCCTCAATATATTTTAATCTCCCTCCAAATATTTTGAAAAAGGAAGAATGATTTATTGTCATGGCCAGAGTTCTTATTTTCTTATTTCAAATGAAAAACTCCTTTATTGAGAAATTTGCTTTACTTGCTTTATATTTGCTATCTAACAGTATCTGTCTACGATTTCAGTGAAAATATTTTCAAATCTGTTAATATCATGTCATGTCACAAGCTGAATGGACAAAATGTGGTAGATGCAGGCGAATTTTAGGACAACAATAAGAAGATCATGGTACCCAAACACATGGTTGAGGAATTCAGACAGTTCGAGAGTCAAGATGAACCGAATTCAGAAGAGATCGGAATAGTGAATTAGGAAAATGATGAATGCATCAAAGAAATCAAATTGGTCCATATATGACAAAAGCACAGGAGAGAGAACTCATCAGTTTGCTTAAAGAACATATCGATACATTTGTTTGATGACGACATTACATGGTTGAGCATGAACATTGGATCTCACAAGTCATCAATCTACTTAAGTGTTGTTAAAAGATACTATGTTTGAAGACTCAATTTTCGTCTTTTCCTTGTAATTACTTTTATTTGCTTGTAATCGTTTATGTTCAGAAATTATTTCTTTTGTATATGAACTACGTCTGACTTGAATTCTTAAGAATGAGATACGTAGGCGGCCTATGTCGGCCTCGGTCGTTTCCTTAATTAAAATTTCCTATTTTTGCTAATCTTTGAGGGGGGAACTACGTTTGACCTGATTTCTACTTCAATGGGATACGTAGGCACCACAACGGTTCGGTCATATCTCTCGTAAGATTTTATTCTTCTTTACAATAGAAACTGGGACAGAATTTTTGAGAGGGACTCAAACATTCTCAAGAAGAAGATCTCTCCAACAAGTCAAAACTGAGGTTACGGTGAGAATTGAGACTGGGACATAATTTTTTAGAGGATCTCAAAAATTCCATGGTTTGTTCGCCAACAGTTAAAGATAGGCCAAGACAATTAAGTGAGACAGAAATTTTTAAGGATGACCTCAAAAATTTAATTAGGGTTCATCGGCAGTTTAGAACAACTTTGAATACTTCCTAGCAAATAATTAGATAGACCTCGAGGCATCAACTTCAAAGACGTTCATTATGCTGACGTGACATGACACTTGGCAATGACCCTTTTCAAATACCATCTTTTTGAAAATCTATTTTGCTTAAAAAAAATTCTTTCATGTTTCAATTATTTTACATAAAAAGTTTTTGTCTTATCTATCAAGAGGCGAGAGATCGGAGAACCAATCGGAGATAGCTAGACAAGGAGCAGACAACCGAAGAAATCTACATAGATCAGTTCACTTTAAACTAACAATTTTTATGTGGATGCAGGTCTATAAGTTTGCCTCAAGATCATCATATTCCTCCATTCAATGACTATGGAGAAGTCAAAAGGGTGAGGAGCTCCCCAAAATTGACAATTTTTTTATGAATGCAGGAAAAGTTTAATGCTTCTTATTCCAGAGAATTGAGAATATAAGCAACATTATTTCATTCAAATTCTTAGCAAGGCGAGGTCCATAATGAACGTACAATTGTTTTTGGAGATGGATCAAATGAAAACCTCGAAGAAAGCAATATTATTATTTTCCAGCAACTAAAGATACCTGGAGGACATTATTTGCATCACATTATCAGAGATGATAATATTACTACCCGGAGAGTCATTTATATTGTATTGTCAAATGAGATGATACCACTATCCGAAAAGTCATTTATATTCTATTGTCAAATGAGATGATACGACTACTCAGAAGGTCATTTTTGTATTGTCAAATGGGACGATATCGCCACCTAGAACATACCCAGAAGATCACCTATGTAGCTCGGTGAAGCATTATCTTCTTTCGGTACCGGGGATGGCATCATCAAAAGATTCATGCATTGCAAGAAAAAGAGTCATGCATCGCAGGAAAGAGATTCATGCATTGCAAGAGAAGATTCATGCATCGTGGGAAGAGAGTCATACATCGCACGAAGAGAATCGTGCATAGCGCAAAAGAGATTCATGCATTGCAAGAAAAGATTCATGCATCGCGGGAAGAGAGTCATTCATCGCACGAAAGAGATTCATGCATTGCAAGAGAAGATTCATGCATCGTGAGAAGAAGATTCATGCATTGCAGGGAAAAGTCATGCATCGCTGGAAAAGATTCATGCATCGCGGGAAAGTCATGCATCGCTGGAAAAGATTCATGCATCGCGGAAAAAGTCATGTATCGCTGGAAAAGATTCATGCATCGCGGGAAAAGTCATGCATCATGGGAAAAATATTAATGCATCGCGGGAAAAGCCATGCATCGCTGGAAAAGATTCATGCATCGCGGGAAAGCTTCATGCATCACGGGGAAAAGATTCATGCATCGCGGGAGAAGTCACATCGCTAGAAAAAAATTCATACATCGCGAAAAAAAAAATCATGCATCTCAGGAAAGAAGTCATGCATCGCCAGAGAAGTCACCATCTACGGTTTTCGAGGAAACATCACCTGTATTTTTCAAGGAAGCATTATCTTCATGCATTGTGGGAGAAGTCATGCATCACAATAAAATCAACATCAGCTGCATCATTTTCATTTGCAAGAACCATCAACAACGACGTCAAGAGAACTATCAACACATTACATACGCCTATTTTATTACTTCGACATCAAAGAAAGAGTACATTGAAGATTATATTGCAAACATGAATTACAAGCTTATTTGCTCTACGTCAAATTAGGGGAAATTGACGTGAAATGTTCAAGGAGAGTAATTAAGTGTCAACGCGGTAAAAGACATTATCTCCCCATTTGAATTGCATTTTTTATGCTAATGAGTTTTATCTCAGTTTTTGTCGAGAGCATTCGAGAGGATGAATTCTCAAAAACAAACCACATGTGCGCACGACATCAAAAAAGATGCAGCACAACGTGAAACTTTTTCTTAGCAGCGAGTTGGGACATAGTCCAAAGAGGAACACCAAACTCTTAGGAAGCAAGCTGAGGAACGACTTCCACCACAATCAAACCACACCCCTATCAGAAGGAATGCGGGTTTTTCTTAGGTTTATCGATTTCTGTTTCGCATCTAGAAAATTTTGGTTTCCACCAGAAGTAGCTTTCCAATCCAAGTGACAATGCGCCAAGAGCTTTGAAAATTATGTTCGTGTAAATTTTTAATTATGGGTGTGAAGCGCCACATTCATGGCTAAGAGGTTGCAAGCCTTCTTTTCATACTCGACTTATTTTGTCACTCCTCTAGAACCAAAGGTTATCTTGCATAATAGATTTACTTTTCAACCGATCGAGTCGAACTGCAAACAACGTGATTCCTAAGGTTTAAGGACATGTAGGCGGGCTCAATGTTGAAAACCCGGCTATACTCCGACATTCTCTCCTAAATCTTATTTCAGAGCATTCTGGTCCCTTCATAATTTGGTATCGGGATAGCTTTTGAATTCTTTCAAGATCGTGTGTTAAAGTCAAGCATATCAAACTACAAGTGGCCTGAATTCTCATATAGTCTGAGATATGTAGGACCCATTTCCGGGGCTCAGCCATAATCCCTAAAATTTGTACCAAAACCCTTTTTAAAAGATGAAGATGTGGTCGGTCAAAATTGGATTTGTCAATTTCATTTGCCTTGAATTTCTTTCATCAATCCAAGTTAAACGAGAGACAGTTGTTGACAGTGAATTTTGGACCTCCACATTGTATATTAATCATCGAGCTTGTTAAATTCCCAACGATTTGATATAATTGACTTTATAAAATTCAAAATATTTTCCAAGTCATTTTAAGTAATTCTGTCATTTTTATGATTTTAAACTAATATATATATTTTATATAATTTTGTATGTATTGATGAATATTCGAAAATCATCTCAAAAAGATTTTACATGTTTTAGTTAAATATTTTATTAGTTTAGTTTGGCTTAAATTATAGTTATAATTTCGAGTTAATTAGTTTGTAGCTAAATTAATTATTTTATAATTAAGTTAATTATGTTATGTTGTTAAGATTAAGAAGTTTATTAATTAATTATATTAATTTATCTTATTTTAATTTTGAGTCATTCCAACCCAACAACAATTTACATCAGCCCATTGTTGCCTCCAATTTCCAGCCAACATTACAGCCCACCAATATAACCCAATTCTTTTCCGGCCCACAACCAACCGACCCAACTCTCAAACCTAAGCCCATTCTAACAATTCCTCACAATAATACATTATACAATCAGCATTCCAAATCCAAAACAGACCCAGCCCACAACCAATTCCAATAACCCAACGTACAAACAATAGTACCCGACCCCACTTCGCTTCTTCTTCTTCTTCAGACGAAACCCAGAAAACCCGTCAACACCTGCAGCAACGGCGTCCCATCCCCCTTTTAAGAAATCTCCCATCCCTTCACTGTTGCTTCGAAAAGAGCACTGGAATTTGAATTTCAAATTTAAAATTTTGACCGTTTTCCCCCTAAATCGACCCCAAATTCCCTCTATATAAACCTCCATTTTTCTTTAGTGTTGGGGTGGGAAAAAGAGAGGAAGAGAGAAGTGGAAACAAGAGATTTTACAGTCCAAAAAAAAAATGAAATTTATTTTTAATTCGTGAGCTATTTTTTTGTATCGATTCTCTACTTGCTCGAGTGTGGTTTAAAATCTTCATGGTCAAGCTCGTTGTCCTAGTCTCGCTGCCCCGACAAAGGTAATATCCCTTTCCCTTTGCTAAGTTCTTCTTCATCTCGTGTTATTATTGTTTCGAAATTTCCAATTTTTGTGATCATGTTGCCGCTGTTTATCTTGTGATTTCTTTAATGAAGATACAAAGTTATGGTTTTAACATTTGAATATGGTAAGTGTTACTCTTCTCGCTGATGAAATATGTTGTTGTGTTATTGATCTTGTTTAAGCCATTATTTTGATCAAATCGTCCTAGCTTGTCTCGGCTTATTGTTGATGTCTAGTAATTGGTCGTTTTGGTTTGAGTTAGTATATTTTAGTTGTTGAGGTATAAAATATGTCCTTCGGATATGATTTAAGCATAGAACGTTTCGATTAAGAGCTTTGGTTCCCTTTTGATTTTCGTGTTTAATATGCTAGTGTAATAGCCTCTCTGTTTCAATGGCTAAAGATTTAAATCTTGTTTAGCTCTAATTTTATTATAATGGTTTATTTTCCTTGTCCTCCAGAGGCTCATGCTTAGCAGTAGCTAGCTCTCCCTTTAAGCTTGTTAGTCATTAATTAATATAATTGGTTTGCAAAATGAAGCAAATAGGAGGATAATTTTGTTTTCATTGGAAGTGTTTAGAATTGATATTGATGCCTCAATTGCTTGCATTCTATTATCATCTCGCCTATTTTTTATTCCCCCAAAGCAGTAGCTTCATGTCAAAATTAGTCCTTTATTTCGTAATATGTGGCCTTAGTATTGATATGCTATTTGTGTAGGAGTTCTTTTATTTTAGTTTGAGTTTAAGTCTAGTAAAGTGTTAAATGTTTCTATGTTTGTTATTATTTAAGGTTGGTTTTCCTTTTGCTAACTTAGTTTTGTCTTTCTTTTTCTTGCCATGAAATTCGTCTGAGTTCTAACATGAACTCCTATCTCCCGTTCTTGCCTCTTGAGTTGTGTCAAAATTCAATATTTCTCCTATATCGAGTCATCCGAAGTAGCGGAAGAGGCTGAAACGCAGTCCCGAAAAGTTGTAAACAGTTTGTATACACTAAGTATACAATGATATACTTGTCGAATGCGGAAATACCAAGCATAAATTTGAAATACAGGTTGGAGGCATCAAAGAGGATTGTATACACTCGGTATACAGTCCGATATACAAGAAAAATGGGTCAAAAAAGACTAGTATGCAAAGTATACACTTGCCGTATACACAATTTTCAGAAGCGAAAGTGGGCTAGAGAATGCCCAAATAATGCAGCTGGCCCAATGTTTCTGGGCAGCAATAGGCCCAAAAGGCCCAAATTGTTCTCTCCTTCTCTTTAACATTTGATTGCAATTATTTTTGTTTTATTTTAACTCTAACTTTAAAATTGTTAATTAACTTAATTAAATCCACAAAAGATGAATTATTCTTTATGTTAGTTTATTTTAATTAAAAAAATCACTTTTTACCAACTCTTGTTTTTTTTTTTATTTATAATCTTTAATCAAAACTTTTAATTTATTTAAAATAGCTTTCATGCTTTAATTGACCAAATTGGTTTAAATTATTATTTCCAAAATGAATTAAATAAATTTTAATTAACCTAGTTTTATTAAAATTCTAGTCACTTGTATTTTAAGTCAAATGTTTCATTTTGGATCCCTTTCTCTAAAAAATAAAAATAAAATAAAATGTGTCATTTATTTAACTATTTTCTCAAAGTTAATCAAATATTGTAAATTATTATTTTTATGTTAAATCGGTTTTTTAATAAAAAATAGTCAAAATATATTTTAGTCAAGTCGCAGGTCAACCGCATGTTAGCGGGCCAAATCTACAGAACATGGCTAGGAGCATTACCCAGCAGGAACCAACGCCGAGCAGAAGGGTGGATCGCCAATTCTACTAGGCAAGCCCGACTTGGCTCGCCCTTTGTCATTTTTGGGTCACTTTTGGGCCTTTTAACCTAAAACTATAAATAGCTACTTTGGGTCCATTTTAGAGTTGGACTATTTGAATATTGATGTTGAAAACTGAAAACTCATGTTTGAGTGTTGAGAGCTTGGTTAAGCTTCTATTGATTGTTGTTTAGAAACGTCGGTTGCTTGGGATATCGATTCCCTTGAGGTCATCGTAAGAGTTTGGTGCTATAGTTGGATTAACGAATCGAGGTCTTATGGTTTAATATACACTTTGGTTGCTTTTTGTTTCCTCTTGTGTGTCTATCTATCTATCTTTATTTCTTGCATTTTCGATTTCCGCATTGTATTGTGATTCTCCTTGTGAGAATTACATCACACACTACAACGACTGTAGCATCTCTTGAAGTCGTCTTCTTTTGAGAAATCAAGAAACACATGTCTCCGGACATATTCCCCAATCTTAATTGTATCTCGCATTGGAAATGTTCTCTTGAATTCATCTCTTAACCTGTCGATTTGGGAACGTATGCGATAGAATTTTCCCATCATGGTCATCGTGCACTTTTCCCCTAGTATAGCATCTTCCTCTTTAGAGAAGATCACTTTGGCCCTTCCATCAACAAGTTCATAAGGCTTGTTTTCCAGTCATATTATCTTTTTTCCTTGTCCTAGCGCTGCTGCAAAGTTCAGTTGAGGTTGTTCCCTATTGTGCTTGGTTGGTATGGATTGGATTGTTGTAGTTGTTGGTTGTCGATGGCCCGATGGCTAGTTGAATTTGCCGCCACCATCGAAGTTGGAGTTAGGTCTCAAGAAGTTTTGTTGTGCGCAAGGCATGTTTTGTTTGATGTAATTTTTGAAATTTGTGTTTATTTGATTGTATCTTTTAAAAATATATGATATAAATATTAAAAGTGGTAATATATGTAATTGTTTGAAAGTAAAGATAATGTTAATATAATATATATGGTAGAGGGTGTATATTTGGTTATGTAGTTTTTCTTTAAAATTATTGAGATTCAGTGGGTCATAGTCATGACCCAATCCAATTTTTAACCCGTTGGAGCCCAAAGCAAATTTGGATGGGTCATGACCCAATCTAATTTCTATTTTAGCCCATTTTAATATCTCCAATTTCAATCCAACCCATCCATTTGACACCCCTAATTTTTTTCTTTTGATTTCCGACAGTAGGATTTTTCTTTGGTTGTTTAGGTGATAAACCTCTTTGCATATACAAATAATCCACATACCAATAAAAGTATCACCAAAGAATTGTATCAAGTGTTAAACAGTTCCATCAGAAGTATTGTTATCTTTATCTAGAGACTTATATTGGTCATCAAAGATTTTGTCTTTTTCCTTTGAACAGAGGATTAATATGCACTTTTGGCAGTGAGTTAGGAGCAGGTTCTTCAACCAAATGATCAAATCTAGAGCCGTTAATATTGGCTAGGTCCGTTGGCCGGTCTGGCCTAACCCGTGATTTAATAAGGTTAGACTACGATTTTTAGAGCCCATTTAAGAAAAGGGCTTTTAAGCCCAGCCTGAAAAAGTCTGCCGTTGTGAGGCTTGAGAAATATGAATAGGGCCAGCTCATGGCCCAAATAATATTTAATTAAAAATAAAAATAAAATAGAGTATTAAAAATAACAAGAGTTTAAACTCAAAATCTGTTTAACACTAGAAATATTACAATTTGAATACAAAATATGTTTATAAAATATCTACTACATAAAATAAAAATTCACTAAAATTTCTAGGAATCACTACATAAGCCATAGCTTATGGAATATTGTCATAATTTTTGTGTTTTATTATGATCATTGAAAAACAACTAAGTTAATATTTCTATTTAGCTATTCATGTTTTTACTTGAAATTAAACTTTATAAATATTATAAAGATAATTTTATTTGTGTATTTAATTAACAAGTAGTAACACTAACACCATGTAATATTATCTTGTCAACATTTATGATAATATTTTTAATTATAAAAATCACTTAGATATGCTATATTGAAAAAATATTTACCATTTATGACAATAATTTCTTTTTAACTAAATCTATCAGTTTCATGGAATTAAAATTGCACAACTTCGAACCCATTTTCTTTCCTATTTGTTCGTCTCTTTCTCTACATATGATTTCTCCTTTTTTTTTTTCTTCTTCTTCTTCTTCAAATTTTTAATTCAAATAACTATCTTTAAATATTCATCTCTTCAAATCAATATATACCCATGTTGCACGACTTACACCGAAAATATAACGAGGAGAAGAATAAAAAGAACCAAAAATTGTACAAAATCGTGTGTGCAAATTGAGATTTTAAATCTCTAAAATTGCAGCAACAAGTCATTGATGACCATTAAAAAGCTTCAAGCTTTGAATTCATTATTTGGATTTTACGAAAGTGTGATGTGTTTGTATAAGTTGTTCTTCCATATTATTGAAAATAACATTTTGGAGTTTATATCTTAATTTAAGGGAGATTTATTAACTGTAGCATTGATTTTATGAGAAATTTCAAATTAAAACTTGACGAAGACGAAGAGTTTGGAATTCTATTGCAACTGTATTAAAGTTGAATTAGATCTATTTCATAATTGTATTAAAATTGAATTAAAATCATGAACAATATACTACATTTATAATACATATTTCAAATATATCATCTTCTTTTATAAATCAAAATAATTTATAAGACACATATAATACATGTTTTATTCATGAATAATGATATATGTTTAATTCAGTTTATAGATCATTGTTTTGTATTTCGTTAGTTACGTTTTCAATTCATTCTTAATTCTATGTTCTAATTCAACTTTAATACTATGTAATACAATTTTAATTTTAATTTAATTCATTTTGAAGTTTTTTGATTTATTTGTTACTATTGGATACTTATTTAATTCATTATTGATATAACTTATAAGTTTAATTCACTCTATATATCATTGTCTTGTCTTTCGTTAGTTACGTTTTTCATTCATTCTTAATTCTCTCTTTTAATTCAACTTTAATACTATGTAATACAATTTTAATGCAAATTTAATTCATTTCACAGTTTTTTGATTTATTTGTTACTATTGGATACTTCTTTAATTCATTATTGATACAAGTTTAATTCACTCTATATATCATTGTCTTGTCTTTCGTTAGTTACACTTTTCATTCATTCTTAATTCTCTCTTCTTATTCAACTTTAATACTATGTAATACAATTTTAATGCAAATTTAATTCATTTTGCAGTTTTTTGATTTATTTGTTACTATTGGATATTTGTTTAATTCATTATTGATACGAGTTTAATTTACTCTATAGATCATTGTCTGGTTTTTCATTAGTTACGTGTTTTTATTCATGCTTAATTCTCTCTTCTAACTCAACTTTAATATTTGTGTAATACACTTTTAAATACAAGTTTAATTCATTTTGCAATTAATTGGTTGATTTGTTACGATTGGATTACTTGTTTAATTTATTATTGATACAAGTTTTTTTCAGTTGACATGCAGATCAAAGAATGTTATTTTGTTTGCTACATTTTGCATTCATGTTTGATTCTCTTCTAATAATTCAACTTTAATATGTTTGTAATACATTTTTAATTCAAGTTTAATTCATTTTGCAGTTTCTTATGTCTTTTTATTTGTTACGATTAAATTACTTGTCTAATTAATTATTGATACAAGTTTTATTCAGTCTAGAATCATTGACTACTCTACGTAAGAAAAGGAAAAAGAGCAATAGTAAGAGAGGGAAAAAGAGCAACAAAAAAGAAAGGAAGGGAGAAGGAACAACATAAAGAAAAAAAGGAAGGGAGAAAGAGAGAGACAGAGAAAAGAAAGAAAGAAAGGAAGGGAGAAAGAGCGAGACAGAGAAAAGAGAGAACTTAAAGAAGTTGTTATAAATAGTAATAATTAAAGAGTATATTTAAAATAAGTAATTATTTTTTAAAAGGGATCCACTCAAGTAATTAATCCTTTAAAAAATTATAAAAAGTATATTTTTAAGAAAAGAGGGTTGGCCCGACAAAACCCATAGCCCACATACTTGTAGGATGGGCTGACTTTTTTCTGGCACACACAAAAAATGAGCTAGTCCAACCTGACCCATCAAATTTCAAAACCCATATGGATTGGCCCCGATGGGGTGAGCTAACCAATATTGGCAGCTCTAATCAAATCTATTACTAGTAGTTATGCGTCGGGTATGCAACAGGGTCATTCCCAGAATCATTCTGAGCCCTAACAAGGCCTTGGGTTCATCATTAGGAACACTATTTTTACTTTCATCTTAACACTACAAAAATAGATGTGGAGAATTCCATTTTTACATATGCAAATAAATATATTTAACTGAGAAGTAACAAAAGATTAATACTGTCCCACCACAAGGACATCTTTTCAAATATGAAAAGATCATAATATGTTCCACTAGAACCGATCGACAGCATCTTAACATAGCAAATATTGTATAACGGAATTTCAGTGCAGCGGCAAAAGCATGGAGTTTAAGACAGTTACACATGAGCTTAGCACTACTTGTGTACCAGTGTATATGTCACTAGACACTAGTTATATATACTAACTAATCATTTACAGATCTGGATCAGCAATATGTGCAGTGAAGTCATTATCCTGTGTCATACTATATGACAATACATTACATGTATTAGCACCAAAACGTTGAGATATTCTTCCCAAACTCACAAGACGAGGGCAGAGAAGAAGCATCTCTTCCCTAAAGTCCTCGAGTTAGTCATCTGCCAACCATGGCCATCTTCATAGCATTCAACCTGCCATGAATTGCAGGCAACTTATAAGGCAAAGATTGGATAAATATTCTAAACCAAGGTGGAAGTGATAAATGCTTAAAGTAATATACCGAATTTAGAATCTCCTCTTGATCGTTTACCCCGCCAATTACAAATATTTTCCCTCCTATCACAACTGCTCCAGAGTAACCCCTGGTACTGTTCATCTGCTCTCCGATCACCCATGAACCAAACCGTGGATCAAGTATCTCAACAGATGAAACCATCTTCTCTCCATCATAACCACCCAAGGAATATCTGCGAGAATAAATTTGTATGTCCGGATATAATCATCTTCAAACAAAATGTACAAACATGAAATCAGGACCTTCTAAGGTCCAGTAACTACTGGTAATAGGGCAATAAAATACAAAATCAGTTAATAGTCACTGAGCTCGATCCTACCACCTTTACCCTCCCAAATATTTCTCGTACCATCCATTACCTTAAACCTGCTATAGAAAAACTTCCAATGGACAAAGTGACTGTCCACCCATTAACAATCATTTGAGGACCATGCAACACAGTTAAAATAGTTCAATGGTAAAATTAACATATCTAACAGAGGCTTCTAACAGAAATGGACTTACAACTTCTCATTGTAGGCAACCAAAGAGTGGCATCCCCTCCTCGTTTTCATGCATCCCACTGTAGTCCATGTATGTTCCCTCGGATCAAATCTTTCAACAGATCTAAGTGTAGAACCAAATATCAAGTCAGAAATAAATGCACTCCAAACAGAATCTAGACAAAAGTGTCATTATTATTTATTAGGTAAAAGTGCCGTATGGTCATACATCCACACCCAATAAACCATGGTATGAAGCACCCATTGAAACCAAAAGGCAAACCATATCTGACCTCTAGTAATTATCAAGAGAGCAGAGAAGAATAATCAGTTACATCTTTTCAGTCAAGTCAAAGGGTGGCACTGGGTCGGGCCAGGCCGGGTCGGTTCACTGATTATGGAACCCGGCCAGTCCGTGACCGGGTTGGACACCGGGTTCACCGGTCCATATTGAGTTTGAGTGACCCATGCGGTTCCAGGCAAGACCAGGCGGAATTTCAAAAAGATGTGATAACTGTTTAAATGGGTTCAAATTACACCACGGAAAGCAAAACCTCATATATAGTTACCTTCTAACTAAGAGCTGATAATACCATTTGGGGAAAATTTTGTGTCAAGCAGAGCACATGACTTCCCCAACATCAATGAATGCTTCACTATTTAGGTATTCACAAAGAACTCTTGGAATTAAGAGAAACACAATCCTAGTTTCTTTAAAGTGTATGATGTTATTTATATTATATAGAAAATTGATAATCTAGATTTTATTTTGGCTTTTACTACTGATACAACCCAGCTTACTCAATCTAAAAGGAACACACACATATCTATAAATATATTACGTCCTAATAGTTATATATATAGTATCCCAATGCGGTTTGACAGCTACCTGCAGCACAATGTCCCCACCGCCTGGCAGGTCAAAGAGGTGACCATGAACCATGAGTCTAGAAATGATTGGGAGAAGTACATGAAAAAAGTGAAACAAAAGATCCACCTTACTTGACCAGCTAGGAAAAACTAAATGGGATATGACCTATACAATTGCACCTTCCTACATAAGATAACAGGTTTGTCATAAAACAGTTTCTAAAAGCTGGATATATAAAACATATACAAGGACTTATCCTGAAAAAAAAGGGCACAGATGTTTCATAAAAGATATGGCACATACGAAAGTGGATATGATTTGAAGCATGCAACAAACGGCTAAATAAAATGAATTACTGGAAAATCACAGGAAGCTGAGCCTTAAGGAAGACAAGTTAGCAACAACACTAATTCTTACTTCGTATAAGCCTTCCCATCATAACCACCAGCAACATATATAGCACCATTAATATCTGTTGCTGCTGGAGCAAACCGCTGCAATATATGCAAAAAAAAAAAAAAAAAAAAACATATCAGTTGAATTGAGCAAACTTCAGAATATATTGCTTCCAGCTTATCTAAGAAAAAGACGCACACTTTTCTCATTAACAGAGCAGCATGCTTGGTGATACCAACTCAAATAAGTCATGTACAACACCATAAATTGTAATTAACTGGATGATACCTTTTGCATCATTGACTGAGCAGAGATCCAATGTCCAAGGTTCAAGTCAAACATTTCTACCTCTGAAAAACATTGAACACCATTTCCACCACCACAAGCAAAAATTTTGTCATTCAAAGAAGCTCCAGCTAAGCACCCCTTCTTCTCATTCAATGAAGGTTGTTGACTCCATTGATTTCTCAATGGATTGTACGATTCAACTAGAAATGAGCAAGTAATGTCAACACATTTCTTTAGGAAACATACAAAAATAGAAGGAACAACCTCAATTCTTATACCTGTATTGAAATACACATTATTATGCACCCCACCAAGTACAAAAAGTTCACCATTTAATTTCACTGCCGCCGCATGCGATCTTGGAAAGGTCATTTGGCTAAGTGCTTCCACACGATCGTGCGAAGGAAAGTAGGAATCCAAGGATGGCATCCATAAAGAACCATTATATCCCCCCACAATGACCACGGAATCATTAATTCCTGGAGGAAGTTGTCCTCGTGGTACGTGTACTTCCTCAAGAGCCCTTGAGGCATACAACAGCCCAGGTACCAATCCATTAAGCATGTTCATGAATTGTCGCAGTTCCAATTTGTAGTGAATCTTTACATGTAACAAGCATATAAACTTGATGAACTGAAAGCTCATATAATTCAACAAAAGAAAGGCACAATTTACTATAATAGGTTTAGCATTAGCTTCGAAATTTCTTATTTTTGTGTTTTGTGGCACAGAGAGGACCTCCATACCTACCTCTCAGAACTATGTGCAAATACAAAGATACAAATAGATAATTTTCGGGAGAGTTCACAACTAACGTACATAAGCATCAGGTATTTCAATACAATAGCCATAACTAGAGTAAACCATGAAAATTTTTAGGAAGCCCTTGTAATTTTTTCCAAAACAGACACTGCCTCTCCGGAAGTATATGATTTTAATGAATAATTAACATGTATTTGTTGAGCTCAAGAGTGAAACGTACCTAACACCCTATAAATTATTGTTGTTGACTCTCTATATAAAGTTTCCTTGAAGAGACACAAAGCTCAATACTGTCTTCAATTCAAACTTAATATTCATGTCTCCTCCTCATCTTCAAATTAACATCCATTTTCTTAGAAGTATTGAAAATATGCCATGCAACATTAAAAGCTCTATGTAGACCACATTACTCTTCATATTAAAATGATTTTCCTATCCTATAACCGAAAAACCAAAAGGTAACATGTAGATCTATATGTAACACTTGAAAAATACTAAATGACACTCCATGCCTTTTTTTACGAGAACACTTTGACATGGGGACTATTAATTTTCAAGAGTTAGATTTTGCTTATTATCCATTAGGAACATGTCGAGTCATTTGTGTGTTATATAGTAATGAAATAGGAAAAGTTGCATAAGAAGGTGTTGAAAGTGGTGCCTCAAAAGTCAAAACCTGGAGATTAGTTCCACTTTCTGCTGTATCAATATACAGCTTAAAAGTAGGATTAAGTTCAGATAAATAGGGCTGCAGTATTTGGCAGAATCTGATTAGTCAGTTGCTATATTTTAGGCTTTAGTTATTGGAGATAATGTTAGCTTATTTTACTCCTTTTCTTTAGCTTTTTAAGATATGAATTCATGTATTTATATTGCAGTCATTATTTCAATACAAAAATGCAACTTAACCTTGTTATATTTTCTTTCTTTCTTAGTCAATATCTGTTATTCTCCTACAGATTGGTATCAGAGCATTGCCATCTTGAGGGACCTGTGAGAAGAGAGTGAACCATATAAACCTTTCTTTGAACTACTATCTTAAATAGTTTATAGAAAATGAATTGTGAAACAAGCTTCTTAACTCCACCACTCTTCAATGTTGAGAATATCAAGCTTGGGTAATTAGAATGACAGTTCATCTTGAAGCGCTGGATCTCAGGAAGCAGTAGAAGAGGATTATGAAGTAACTCCTCTCGATGATAATCCAACAATGAATCAGATGAAATATCACAAGGAGAATAAGACAAGGAAAGCCAAAGCTAAGGCATGCCTTTTCTCTGCAGTATCCCCTTCAATTCTTACCAGAATTATGCAAATGAAGTCTGCTGCAGAAATTTGGGAGTATCTCAAAAATGAATACCAAGGAAATGAAAGAGTGCAGAATATGCAAGTAATGAATCTGATTTGAGAATTTGAAATGAAGAGAATGAAAGAATCAGAAACTATAAAAGACTATGCAGACCAACTACTCGACTTGGCCAACAAGGTGAGCTTGTTTGGTAAGGATTTCGCTGATGAAAGAATTGTTCACAAGATTCTTGTTACATTTCCTGAGAAATATGAAGCCACAATTTCTTCTTCAGAGAATTCTAAAGATCTGTCAAGTGTCACCTTGGCAGAACTTGTTAAAGCTTTGCAGGCATTGGAGCAAAGGAGATTAATGAGGAAAGAAGGTTCTGTTGAAGGTTCTTTTCAAGCTAATTCGCAAAACAACGAGTCAAACAAAGGAAGGAAAAAGAACAAGAAGCAGAGGCCAAGCAATAATTACATCAATCAGGGAGGAATTCAGCCTCCCTGCCCTCATTGCAAAAAGAAAAAATCACTCTCAACGAAAGTGTTGGTGGAGACCAGATGTCAAGTGCAACAAATGTGGTCAATTAGGCCATGTGGAGAGGGTATGCAAATCACAACCGCAACAAGAAGAAGCTAAGGTTGTTGTAAATCAATATCAAGAAGTGCAATTGTTTGTAGCAACTTGTTTTGCTAGCAAAAGCGCTTCTGAAAGTTGGTTAATTGATAGTGGATGCACAAATCATATGACCAGCGACCAAGAACTCTTTAAAGATCTAAATAGATCTTTTATTTCCAATGTGAAAATTGGAAATGGAGAATATCTCGATGCGAGAGGCAGAGGAACTGTTGTAATTGAAAGCCTTACAGGTTTGAAACTTATAGTTGATGTTCTTTTTGTTCCTGATCTTGATCAAAACCTCTCAAGTGTTGGACAGCTACTTGAAAATGGTTTGAAAGTGTTGTTTGAAGAAAAAGCATGTGTCATCAAGGATGCCGATAATAAAGAGATGTTCAAGGTCAAGATGAGAGGAAAAAGTTTTGCCTGGAACCTGTTGGACGAGGAGCAAGCAGCAGTAATCCAGTTGGAAGATAACTCAGAACTATGGCACAAAACGCTCGTACATTTTCATCATGATGCTATACTCTTCATGAAAGAAAATCAACTAGCAGAAGGTCTTCCAAGCCTTGAGAAGAACCTGCCTGCTTGTGAAGCTTGTCAGTATGAGAAGCAAACAAGGTTGCTTTTTCAGAATTCAACATGGAGCGCAAAGCAGAAGCTGCAACTTATTCACACGGATGTAAGCGGACCTTAGAACACCATCATTAAAGTGTAGTAAGTACTATATTGCCTTTATTGATGATTGTACCAGATATTGTTGGATTTATTTTTTGAATTATAAATCTGAGGTCGCTGGTGTATTCTGGAAATACAAGGCTTTTGTGGAAAATCAGAGTGGTTACAGAATTCAGTTGATAAGAACAGATAATGGAACCGAGTATACTTCAGAAAAATTCAACAAGTTTCGTAATGAAGCAGGAATTGAGCTTCAGCTAACAGCACCCTATACTCCCCAACAAAAAGGAGTAGTGGAAAGAAAAAATAGGACGCTAATGGAGATGACTAAGTGTTTGCTCCATGAGAAAGGACTGCCAAAGAAATTTTGGGTTGAAGCTGCAAATACTGCGGTATTTCTGCTAAACAGATTGCCAACAAAGGCCTTGCAAAAGAAGACACCATTTGAGGCTTGGTTTGGATACAAACCTTTGCTAACAAATCTGAAAATATTTGGTTGTCTTTGTTTTTCTTATGTACCTCAGGTGAAAAGAGATAAGTTGGATAAGAAGGCTGAACCTAGAATTTTTGTACGATACATACAACAGTCTCTCAAAAGCTTTTAGGATCTATCAACCTCAAAATGACAAAATCATTGTTAGCAGGGATGTCAAGTTCGTGGAAAATGACATCTGGAGCTGGCAAGATGATGAAAAGTGAAAAAATCTAGAATTTCTAGATGAAGATGTTGATGATGTACCTGTTAGAGGCACAAGAACACTTTCTGATATATATCAAAGGTGTAATGTTGCAATTTTAGAACCAGGAGGATTTATGGAGGCTGCTAAAGATGAAAAATGGAGATATGCAATGCAAGAGGAGCTCAAAATGATAGAAAAGAACAACACATGGGAGCTGGTTGACAGACCATCGCACAAGAAGGCTATTGGAGTCAAGTGGGTTTATATAACCAAGCTCAATCCTGATGTTTCCATAACAAGTACAAGGCCAGGCTGGTTGCAAAAGGGTACGCACAAGTGTTTGGAGTAGATTTTTCAGAAACTTTTGCTCCTGTCGCCCGTTTGGATATGATAAGAATGTTGTTAGCTTTAGCAGCTCAACGGGGATGGAAGATACACCAACTTGATGTGAAATCAGCTTTCCTAAATGGCTACCTTGAAGAAGAAATCATTGTAGAACAACCTGAAGGTTTTTCTATCAAAGGCAAAGAAGACAAAGTGTACCTTCTAAAGAAGCCATTGTATGGCTTAAAACAAGCTCCTAGAGCTTGGTATAGCAGAATTGATGCTCATCTTCTGAGCTTGGGCTTTACAAAAAGTCTCAGCGAGTCTACACTGTATATTAGAAAAGAAGATTCTGATTTAACCATTGTTTCTTTGTATGTAGATGAGTTGCTAGTTACAGGTAGCAATTTGAACTTGATCAATTTGTTCAAGACTGAAATGATGGAAGTTTTTGAGATGAGAGACCTTGGTGAAATGTTCTACTTTCTCGGCATGGAAACTCAGCAAAAAGGACATGAGGTCTTCATATGCCAACAGATATGCTAAAGAAATTCTCATAAAGTTCAAAATGGAAGAATGCAAGTCTACAACAACTCCTATGAATCAAAAGGAGAAGTTTTGCAAAGATGATGGAGCTGAAAAGGTTGATGAAGGACTTTATAGGAGCCTGATAGGTTGCCTAATGTACTTGACTGCAACGAGACCATATATTCTTTATGTTGTGAGTTTACTTTCAAGATATATGCATTGTGCTAGCGAAATTCATTTTCAAGCAGCTAACCATGTGATTAGATATGTTAAAGGTACTGCGAAATTTGGCATAATGTTCAAAAAAGCATCAGACTTTAAGTTTCTTGGATTTTCTGATAGTGATTGGGCTGGTAGCTCAGATGATATGAGAAGCACCTCAGGTTACTGTTTTAATCTTGGTTCTGGAATGTTCTCTTGGTGTTCAAAGAAGCAAGATATTGTGGCTCAATCTACAGGTGAAGCAGAGTACATTGCAGCTGCATCAGCTGTGAATCAAGCCCTTTGGATTTGGAAGCTACTGACAGATTTGTACATGGAGCAAACGAAGAGCACTGAAATCTTTGTTGATAATCAAGCTGCAATTTCAATTGCAAATAATCCTGTTTCACATGGAAAGACAAAACTTTTCAAGATCAAGTTTTATTTCTTGAGGGAGGTGCAAAAGAATGGAGACATAGACTTGGTACACTGCAAAATTAATTTTCAAACTGCTGATATTTTAACTTAGGCCCTACGTAGAGCAAGATTTGAATTTCTCAGAAAAAGACTTGGGATTGCTGTTCTTGAGTCAAGGAGGAGTGTTGACAGTGGTGCCTCAAAACCTGGAGATTAGTTCCACTTTCTGCTGTATCAATATACAGCTTAAAAGTAGGATTAAGTTCAGATAAATAAGGCTGCAGTATTTGGCAGAATCTGATTAGTCAGTTGCTATATTTTAGGCTTTAGTTATTGGAGATAATGTTAGCTTATTTTACTCCTTTTCTTTAGCTTTTTAAGTTATGAATTCATGTATTATATTGCAGTCATTATTTCAATTAAAAAATGCAACTTAACCTTGTTATCTTTTCTTTTCTTTCTTAGTCAATATCTGTTGTTCTCCTACAGAAGGGTAAAAGATCACCTCTGGAAACAATTTCCAGTTCACTAAAAGAGATCAACTCTACTGCATATCTTAGGCTTACTAAGTTATGAATTATTCAATCACTAAAGAGAAAGGAGCAGATCCCCAATCTCATAGCTGAAGTCAAAGGTGCAAAAAGGACTCTAGACTAGTTGAGCATAAAATGAACCACCAATATAAAAAATATTAGATCGGACAGAATAGAACATACCAGCTCTTGCTCCAGAATCATCATTTTCCGGTCTTGTTCCAACTTAGATCTCTTCAATCCCTCCACTTCTCCTGTTAACTTCAAAGATAACTTACCATGATCTATTAGTAGCAGCAAAAGGGAGGAAAGTAACCAGACTGGTAAAAAGGGCAATTTAATTCACCTTAGCTACAAAGGCTAAAGGATCAGAAGGGTTCACTTGTTTGAGCATCCCCAGCACTTCAGAATTTCCATCTTCAGAACCAATGTTATTAGCGAAAGATGTTTGAGAAATATCTCTTTGACCTTCCTCCTTTAAGCCCATTAAACTTGTTGGTCCATCATCTGGCACTTCCACATTATCATTGTCCATAGAAGATTCTGCATGCTGACTTCCTCCACAGGATGACTGCCATTCAATATTCAGTTCATTTAGCTTCTGAAGATTCAACTCAGAAACAGCGAGTTCAGAATGTTCACTCTCCTGTCCCGTGTATTGCCTTTCAAACAACTTGCTCTGCTGACTGGAGGAGATTGATTGATTCTGCATCGAACAACTGACAAAGCTTGATATTGATTCAACACGTTCTTCATGTTCCACTAAGCCCCAAGCCTGATACATATGTCCATCTTTGTCAACAGAAGAAGGAAGGCATGATTCCCAATCCATTCTACCTTTATATGGGAATGGTGAACTAGGACTTGAAGATGAATTCAGCATTGGATCTGTCTTGTCCATGTTAGAAGCTGGATCCATCTTATCCATATCAGAAGCTGATGATTTGAACAATGAACTCCACAACTTCTGTGAATTAGCCATGGGTTCGATTACTGATGTGGATGCACTAGTGCTTCTTAGCACAGAGGCATGTGACTTCTCATAATTTAGGTTCCCAGTGGTATCAGTATTCACCAATCTTGGAGTATCTGCCCAACCACCATGATCTAAGTGCTTCCAGTCTTCTATTTTACCAACTGCATCTATTGGCCCAGTCGCTGGTGAACTTTTGAAAGGATTGTTCAACTTAGATGGAATTTGCAGGCTAATGACATCATTAAAGGCTGGCAAAGATGAAAACAAGTCAACCAATCTTTTGGTTTGGCTTCGATCCAGCTCAAACCAAAACAACTTTGGTGCAAAATAGTTGTCACCAATGATTGAGATAAACTGATCTTCAGTCAAGGGATGGTACAACTTCCGCACTCGGATCCTTACCTGCACAAGAAAGAGACCACATTAGGGTGAGTAACTTGGAATTGCTAACAGCAACAACCCCGTACACCAAAACATGTATGATCAATTCTTGTACCTGTGCTGCATATGGTGTACTCTCTGTTCCATCAGATGTCCACGCATACGGATTGATATTCAGCTGCCCAGGGCTAGCAGCCTCAAAGATGCCATGGAGCTTTCGATCACTATAGTTGAATAGGAATAGAGTTAAGCCAATGTTGATATTCTTCACATATGAGAAATGAGGAGCTGGTAAACCTATTCAACAAGATCAAGAGAAAAATAAAGGTCCACGTTATCTAACTGTTGTGCAATCTTCACCCAATAAAACAGCACTGAAACAAAAGTCTGATCTGAAATTGAAGACTAACCAAATAACTGTTTGAACATGCATTCCTTATATGTCAAATGCTTGCATCCAAAAATTACTGATCCAAGGTCAGCCTTTCTCAGATTCCTAGCTGATGTACTACCATTAACTGTCGACGTGTATTCGCTTTTCTCCTTTAGCCCCACAGTTGTCGTCTTTCTCCCAGCCCCCGTTATTTTGTGGGATAAATGGCCTGCCAGTCGAGGACCAATGATGTTGGAAGTCTTGAATTGTAAGAGTTGGTAATCACAATTCTCGTCGAACCTGCACACTATGAATGTCTATGATCAGTAACAGTCGGTACTCAACAACCACCAGAAAAAGATTAAGATCATACGCAAGATTCGTTTCTGCCTCTACCACTAACTCTTGTCTTTTCAAGAATTAACTAAAAAATATTGATGAGCAGAATTAATTAAGATTGATGGCAGTGTCAAATCCACATGTATCAGCAAAGACAAGTATGTTAAAGCATTGCCATGCTATCAGGGAGGATGGAATACCAGGTTCAAGTAGTTTTTATGAGCATTAACAATGTTAAAGCATGACATGCAGAACATTTAGGGATGAAACAACAAATACATATTTCTTATGAGCACAAAAGGTGGCCTTCCTGTTAAGGCCATCTGGAAGAATTACAAGTTCACCAACAGTGGAATTGAACTATGACTGCATCAAAGTGTTTTTTGTGTGTGTGTGATAAGGTGATTGCACCAACTTGTTGTGATAGCAGTTAGGAACCTTTGTGTAAGGACAGCTTCATAAATGTTAACTATGCTTTGAAGTAGAAGAGAAAAAGTAACATCAATAATAACTAAGGTCGAGGTTCTATAATTGTACTTCTGGGTGTTTTAATGACCAAAATGAGTAAACAAAGATGTCCAGATAGTGAAAAAGAATTCTCAATCTAGGCATAAATTGGACATGTCCTATCTTGAGATCACAAATTGAGAGGAAGAAGTAACCATAAGTGCGTCATATGAACAAACAAAGAAAGGTCAAAGTAATTAACAGAAACATTTTGTACATAGAGCTAATAGGGGGAGAATGGGAGAATATGCAAGTACAACCCATGGTTGTTACCAAGGAAAAGATATAATAGGATGATAAAACCCTCAGCTGAATTATTTCAATTATTGATCACAGATTTATTGCTAGAGAATTTGGAACCTATCTGTACAAGTACTTGCTTCTTATTGGTTCCCTGCCCCCTATCGATGTGAATGGATTTTTAGCCTAAACCCAAGACCGTTTTCTCTTCCTCGGTGGCCAAGTTGAAGCGCTCAACGTCGCCCTACCATTTTCTTTTCAAGGTTGAGCTTGTTCTATTGAAGTTAATGCTATGCTGCCCTTCCCTTGTTCAAGAGAAAGTGAAGACTTTCTTTTAGCTATCGGCCCAAACAAAAAAGATTAGCCCTCTTGATCAATGATTGATTGGATTGAAGTACGAAGGGGGTGATTGAAGTCTGAGCATGGTACCAAAGATAAACCATGGAAGCTCACAAGCAAGCTAAGGAAGAAGCCTCCATTAAAAGGATGAATTCGAGAATGACTGATGCTTAAAATATAGATTTCTATCTTAATATCGCAAACATGGAGTTGAACAAAATGTAGCAGTGTTTGACATATCACGATATGTATGTAAAGCATGAATTATCACTTTCATGTTTATTCAAAGCTATTTTAGGTACACTCTTGTACAAGGCAACCAAAGGCCGTGATTTAACCATTGCAAAAGATTAAATTATAGTTCAAGACTGCTTATTTTGCTGGTCTCGAAAGAATTTCCATGCGGTTAAACAACAGGGAGTTTCTAGACTTTAAATAAGGGAGTATTACTTACACAAACCACAGCAAGTTGGTTATTAATCATTAATGCAAAGGAAAATACAACAAGTAGTGAAATACCATAGAGAAAGGACTCTAACTAAGTACAACTTTCATCAAGACAGGAGCTTACAGGTCGCAGCATCAAAAACAACAACCAATGGAGAACTTCTTATAAATCTTGAGCAGCTTTAGAGAAATTGAACAACGGACAATGTGCTACAGGCACCAACTAACTCAGTAATAAAAAGGTAATAAAGGATAAGGTAGTAGGCCAGATTCTATATTCTACAACTATAAGTAGTCCAGATACATATGGAGTTATATCGCTAAGAGTTTTTAAGCTTTCCAGGAGTACTTAATATTTTGCAATTATAGCAGGTTGTATTAATCTTAAGCAAAATGAAGACATTCTAAGAATCAAATATGTGGCCGAATTGTGAAATATGGTAAATAGCCCAAAGTTTATTTCTGGTTTCCAACTTCTGAATTGATGAAGCATTCTCAAAATAAGTCTCTTTGCCAGTCTTGATTTTCTTAACATGTACAGAAGGCAACTTCATTTGAACAGTGATGATGACTTTGAATTTAATGATATAACAAGCAATCTACTTCAGTTGTAAATGAAGCACCATGTGCAACTCCTCTGAAGTCTAGTGCATTACTCCTTTACTTGACAGATATAAAATAGTTTCAGAAGATTTGAAGGAAAAAAAAAAGCTTCTTTCTAAGACTAAAATTTCTAACGTCAAACAACCCATACCAACTTCACAAGACACCTATGGAAACAAAACGTAGCTAAAGATACGGCATTAATGTCCAGCTCTGTACCTTGATACAGCAGCACAGCATTGTTAATTAAATTCTATACATAAACAAGTACTGAAACATAAGAAAAACCTAAAGCCATGAGAGCAAAAGTTCTGAAATCAAGTAAATACAACTGTATCAAACAAAATAGAAACAACCCAGGCAAAACCCAGCGTTACTCAACTACCTAAATACTTACATTTGCATCATACCTTGCAATCACAAAATACGAAAAATGTATGTTGCAGCTGAAACAACTCCTCCTACTAGAGCACAACCAGTCGTTTTACAAACAGAAACTAAAAACACCTATTCTTAACCATTTCAAAGCCAAAATTGAAAGCAAAATCGGAAATCGAATTACAATCTAACAGCCATGGATGCATCCTGCAGGTAATTTAGTTTCGTTACCAAAAATAGGTCACATTAAAATATGATTCGCTTCTACGAACAGTAGTGAAAGGTAGAAAATAACAGTGTAAAGATACTCCAACACAAAATGAGAAGAAAAATAGTGTTAAAAAACACTCTCCACTTCAACGAACACTACAGTACTGAAAAGTGAAAATACATTAGCACTTCAACAACATGCTTCATATATACTAGTAAAAAACAGCAGATTTTTCGAAGACGATCACGTCTTAAGCATCAATATTTGTGGAAACATCCACATAATTGTTCAATAAAAGGCAGAAATGGTGATCATTAAGCATCAAACTGAAGAAAAAAACCACCTTTGCACATTTCAAGTGAGAATGGAAGAGGCGAGAGACCTTCCGCACAATGGTGAGACTCTGTGAAGTGACTATATAAAGAAAAATCACACTAATAAAAGCTTTTACAAATTATAGTAATAGTATATTTATTAATGTTCTACAATTTTCAAAAAAGAAAAGCAAAGTGAAGAAGAGACCGAGAGCCACGTTTTTTTTTTTCATTTCATCTTTATTACCCCCAACTATTTTCATATTCAGTGAATTTTTTGGGGCTTTTTTCATTATTTAAAGGTAAAATTACTTAATACACGTCTTATGTTTTCCTTATTTTCAATATCCCCTTTTATTTCTACAAACTTCTAAAATCCCTTATTTCTTTAATGTATTCGAGCTACATATTAATGTATCCGAGCCAGTATTTAATGTATTTGAGCTACATATTATGTATCCGATTTATTTTATAATGTATCCGAGCTAGTTTTTAATGTATCCAGTTTATGCTATAATGTATCCGAGCTACATATTATGTAGCTAATTTGTGTTACTTTTTAAGGGAGTAATGTAATTATAAACTAAAGAGAGATAGATTGTGTTTGAATTTTTCCATATTTATCATTTTCTTTAATGAAATTGGATATTTTCTAAAACATAAAGTGTACTCTTATAAAGTTATATTTGTGATTCAATAAAGACAATAATAAAAAGTATAATTTAAATTACATCCTAAATGGTTTTTCTATAAGTGTATATTGCCTCATAAATTCAGTTAATATAGAATGGATGGAGTATTATTTAAATTTAAAGAAGGCTAAGAGACATTAATTTATAAAAACTTACATAAATTTCACTAGTTTTATACTCCTCTATTCCTAATTATTTGTCCATTTTTTTCTTTTTTACTTGTTCCTTTTTATTTGTCCATTTTGACAAATCAAGAAAAGACGAAAAAAATTACTTATAATACTCTCAATTAATTAATTTTGGAAAAAATAGATTTTTTTGAAAATCTTAAACTTTTAATTCATCCACTTCATAATAAATGAGGGTAAAATGGTAAACTCACTATGTCAAATTGTCAATTACTGTTTTCTTAATACGTGTATCAATTCAAAAATAGACAAGCAATTAGGGACAGAGGCAGTAGTTAATTATTTATATACACTCTAGTTTGCAATGTTACATATCTTACCAGATTTTTGGTGTGTCTCAATACGTTCAATATGCCCAGATACATGTAGCTCACGATACATTGGGTCAAATTTATTCTAAATACATTCTATCCACGTAGATTTACATGTATTTGGAATATATAACAAATCTCGTTTGGCTCTCTCCCATCTCGCTTTATGTATTTGGTATCTCAGGTACATGCGAATCACACCAGATACGTGTATTTGGTGTGTATCTAGTGTGATCCGCATATATCTGAAATACATAGCAAAATCTCGCTCGTCTTCCTCCCAATCTCGCTCTTCTCTCTCCCTATTTTAGTATATTTGATTGCAAAAAAAATATGAAATTAAGTGTATATTTCTCAATATATAATACAAAACTCTTAATTAGTAGTAAGATATGTATCATTTTAAAAGTATATGTAATAATAATATATATGACAGTGAAATATGTCTAATAATTATTTCTCTTTTTATTCATTAAAAAAATATATTAGAGTAATCTAATCAAATATTTTTTTTACTATGATTGATGTTATGAAATACTATTATTAACAAATTACTATAAATAATTTATCACTTTGGCCAGTGTGTAGTTGGCTATAAAAAGTTACTTAGAATTGATTTTTCAACCAATCACAATGTGGAGACCCTTGACATTCCAAAATACGCATGAAATGCTGCCATGCGTCTATAACAAGTAAGTCCATTACTGCCAACTCACAAGCTTACTAATTAAGGTGGCGAGATTAAATGCAATTGAGCGAATTGACCGACTTACCCCTCCAAAACTTATTTTTAAGTTACTACTATTATTTTTAATTTTTGGGACTATGTGAGAAAACTAAAAATAGCTTTTTAAAAAAAAAAACGAACTGTATTTCTACTTTTCATTTTTTGACTAAAATTTAACTTTTTTAAAAATTATTTTTAAAAAAATTTAAGTCAAACGGACTTTTAGTTATATCTGCTATTCCTACTTTTTATTTGTTCAATCTCTTTCTTACCGTCTTTGGAATAAGATTGACATCATTATAAAATACTGCAATAGATGTGGTGGGTTGTCACTTGTAAGGTGGATAAATTCAAAATATATTGTATGTAAGTAATTAAACTACTAATTAGGAAAATGTTAGTGTTTTGTTTTTTTAAGAAACTAGTCGTACTTTCCATTAAAAACGGAATATGTCCAAAATACCCATTGAAAATAGATTAAAAAAAGGAAAAACTACCTATCTAGACATACTTCAATATCATATATACATATTTTATCACTTAATTTAAAAATATTATATATAATATCATTTCTAATAATTATACCATATATTTTAAAAAGTTAAATCAGATACACAAGTCCGTTAAATATGATAATTAATAATTATCTTAAAATTATCATTCCTTAATTAATGAGACTTTTACGATTCAAATCTCTTTCTCTCTCTTCAATTCTTTGTTTCCCTCTCTGATCTGACGATCCTCTTGTATCTCAACCCACTTCCACACATAATTCTCCTTCATTCACCATTACCTCCATCTTTATTAACCAACTCAATACATGTTTGCATGTACTAATTTCATAACTAACTCTCCATAAGCAGCATTATATATAAAGAGGTAAAGTAAGATTTTATTCAATTAATCTGAGATAGTTTATTGTCTTTTTGTTTTTCACCATCTTCATGTATCTGATTCAGATATATAGTGGTTTCAAAGTTCGATTCAAACAAGAGGATTTGAATACCCATTGACACTCCTAAAACATACATCTCAAAAAGTAGCTGCACACAAAGGCACTCAATTATAACCATTGAAGCTGACAACACATGCTTAAATATTTCATTTTAACAATGATGTATCATGTATACATTATTTGTCTGAGATACACACTATAAAATTATGACACATTTTCCGTGTATTTGTGCTAACTTATTACCTGAGATACATGCTCAACAAAATATTCATGCTACAAAAACTTTTATTACTCTTCAACATTAGATCTTTTATATTAACAATGATGTACGCATTATTTGTCCGAGATACACTTCATTTGTCCGAGATACACACTACAAAATTATAACTCATTTTTTCATGTATATGTACTAACTTATTATTTGAGATACGTGCTCAACAAAATATTCATGCTGCAAAAACCTTTATTACTCTACAATATTAGATTTTTACTTTTTAACAATGACGTATACAATATTTGTTCGAGATACACTTTATTTGTCCGAGATACACACTATAAAATTATGACACAATTTTTCCATGTATACGTACAACTTATTATTTGAGCTAAATTCTTCATACAAAATATAGATGCAACAAAATTCAACGCATCTACACTATAGATATAGTCTCAACGTCACTTCCAACTTCAACAATCGATGTGTCTTGGTCAAAAGATATTTCACCATTGTTGTTGCATCCAAAATTTTGCTAGGATACAACCCGCAGTTGGATTGACGTCTTTTCAATTCCATCAAAAACTCCATGCCCATCTTGTTTCGAATTTCCATTGGAAATAAATTGCCTTCCATCGTGTATCTGATCTCCATTCTTTTGCATGAACAATCGATTCCTAGTGGTGTTGAAATACCATCGACTAGATCATTGTAGGTTGCATTCTCTCTCAAAAGTATTCCATCAATTTTATAATTTTCATATTCGATTACATAGATTCATGAACTTGAATGCCTTAACAATATGGTTACATTCACCATTTGGAAAAAGAACTTTGAAAATTCATGATTCAAAGGAAGGAATCGACGAAGAAGATGAAGTTTACAACACCATATTCTTTATGATTTATTTGTTTTTTTTTTCAAAAACTGGTAACAGTTGATAGGAATTGATCCACCAAATCTTATTGTTTGTTAAGTCCCCATCTTTTACTCCTTTAATCATGAAATTAAGTTGCACCATTTAATTCAAATCAATTAAATAACATATATCTTCCTTTTAATTTTGACAAATGCACGTATCTAATAGCTTATGATACATATATCCGACTGCCGAAATTGATATAAAAAGTAATATTGAAAACTATCGGGATTCCTAGTAATTAGGGTCTAAAGTAATGGGATTTGTGTAGTTTGCTCTTAAAAATATCTTGGGTGATTTTTTCTTGGAAATAAATTAAAATAGGGGGTATTTTTAAAAATATACAGACTCACATAAAAAATTATGCCACATAACTCATGATATAATAATATATAACATTATACCTTACCTTGAATAAGTATTGCATAAAGCGTGTCAATCTTGTATAAAATATATAATAATAATAGTTAAAGATACTTATACACAAATATGGGCTAAACTAGGTTTAATGTTATAAAAAAATATTTTACAAAATATGATCTAATAAGTGAAAATTTTATGATGGACATATGTAGGACTAATAATTATAAGGTATAACATTATTCTTTATCTTTCAAGTTATAACAATAAACAATTATAGGTTATAACATTCTACTAAATTAAAAAATGATTTAAAATAAGAGTAAAAAACAATTAGTTTGAAAAATAAATAAAGTAAAATGGATATTTAGTAGGAAATAATGTGAAAAAATTAATGATAATTAATAGGAGGCATAAAAAAAGGAGAGTCATAACAAAAAAAATATATTTGTTTTTCTTGTTTAGCTCAAAACAGTTATTGACATTTTCTCCCACTTGTTTAATTTCGTTCAAACATAAAAAAAATTCCATTGTTTCTCTCTTCACAATATTCTCTCTTGTCGTCACTGTCGTCTAATTCCTATTTTTTTCTATTCATTAATCTTCATTTTCTTATAATGGACGGTTTCTTATCAGTATTAATAAAGCACGGTGATAGATGGGATCCTTCAGGTTAGTGTTCTTTCCGAAATTATATTTGTATTGACATATATAAATAATATTGTGTAAATGTTTTCTAATCAGTTTAAATGCTATGAATTTGTGAATGAAAGTTTCTTGATCGATTACCAACTAAACGTAAAAAAAAAATTATGGAACAGTGATACTGGAAAAAAAATTTAGATTTTTATGTGTATAATACTTTTAATTATGGCTTTATTTTTTTTTTATTTTTTTTTGTAGAATGTTAGATTTTGGTATGAACATTGAATTTGTTCATTCGTTGTTTTAACAATTTGTAACACCCCAAATATTTCTAAGTTAAGACTCGAACCATTCTTCATTTGTGAATAATATCGTACCGAGTGATTCTTAAACTGCCCATATGTGTAAAGTTCAATTCTTTAGAGTGGAAATGAATTTGGATATGAATTAAGGTCACTAGAACTCCTAGCATTGAAAGTTTCCTTACCGATTAAGTTTTGATATAAGATTCTACTTGGGTCAACTTCAAACAAACATATCTCTTAGAATATAAAGTGTTACGTGGCTCATAACCTATCAAATTAAATGTATTTGAATCTTCTTTCCAATGCCATCAATTTTGCATCAATCTGAGTTTTGAGTAAAGAGTTATGAGCATTTTAGTAACCTGATACAGTGTAGTGACGAATTATTAGCCGACTGGAAAACATTAAAAATGGTCTTTTTACCTCTAAGAAAATCCTAAACGAATTTCTAGACTAATTAGAGAGCCAAACAATCGGATTTTCATCTCTTAATCCATCATTCTCTTCTCTCTCAAACCCTAAGGAAAAATCAAAGTAGAAGACTTCATTCAAGATTTTTTCAATATTTTTCAAAATTCTTCTTCAAAATAAGTCTTGCTCCAAGAATTCCATTATTTCCAACTCAAATTCCTCCATACAATTATGAATCACTAATGAAAATCATAATCCTTTGCCATAGAGATTTTAAGAAACTAATTCAAGAATCTCAAGAAAGGTTTTCTTGATTGTTCTCCTTCAAGCTAGGGTTTCAAGGCTTCTAATCAAGTTCTTCAAGAACCTTGTTTTTTCATGTATGTAAGGCTATCATAGTGTTAGACTAGGTCGTCTTCACGTCCACATCTACTTTCAAATCAATAAAAAGAGTAATCTAGGATTCTATCCCTAGATTTGAGTATTCTTGAGATAAATTGATTTTGAGTTCTTGAGTTGTTGATTCTTTTTGAAATTATATTCCTAATTATTGAATTGCTATATGTTATGTATTAAGATTCTTGAGTTGATTCATTCATGACTCTATTTCAACACGAACCCTATGAATTGAGTATTCATGAGATGAGTAGTATTGTTGAGTTTGAAGTTCTTGAGTCCTTGAGTTCTCAGTACTGAGTTTCCATATTTGTAATGACCCTCCTAGTCATTTCTGTGTTTTGCCTTCTGTGTGTCGTTTAGAGCATTCCTGTAGCGACCCCAAGTCATTTATGACTTGCTGGGACTGACAGTTCGGTCACTTGGTCGTTCGTTTGGTTATTGTGCGAGTTTTAGTGTTTTTGGAGCTTATGAATCTTGAACGATCATTTTCGATCAAAAATTCATGAAGATGACATCGAAATCCAATTCTGACGATTTCATCAGCTTTAGAAGGGTTATTTTAGGCTAGTAGCATGGTTGGCATGCCTCCCGAGGTTTTCAGTGTGAGTCGGTGCGATTAGGCGTTTTAACTTTAAGTTTAAGCCTAAGTTTGACTTTAGTCAACATTCTGAGTAAACGTGCTCGGATGAGAATTTCGTCGGCGCAGTCAGCTCCAGAATGTCGAGTTTGGTCTAGATTGTCCCTTCTTTTGTGTTTTGAGGTTTTCGATATTTTTTCGAGCCCTTTTGTAGTTTTTGACTTAAAATGACATTTGGGTGTGGGATCCACTTTTTGTCAAAATGACCTCATATGAAAATTTTGACTATGACATTGTGTACGGAATATCAAATTTGGTATGGTTGCATATCTCGTTTGTGTGCACGGAATTCCGAATGAGTTCGAAGCACCCCATCGAAGTTTTTAAGTTTTTGGAAAGATAATGCAGAAAAATTTGCTATAAAATGCAGAAATATCAGCAAACCTTTTCCAAACTTAAAACCCTCATAACTCTCTCATCTCTTAACCGTATTAGGTGATTCAAAGTGCAGTAGCTTCGTATTTTCGGTGGCTTCGCTGTAGAGTGTTCGAAAGTTGTCGGGTGCGCGTAGTTTGAGGTAATTTCATGATAAAACTGACTATTGTACCCTTTTTCGAGCTTTTGTTTTTGGTATTCTTGTTTTGGTCATATCTCACTCATTCTAGCTCAATTTTGGGTGATTCGAAGTCCCGCATGTTGGGAATTATCGTGGCTTCATCATAGAGTGTTCAAGGAGTGCTGGGCACCATTAGATCCTTGTAAATTTTGAGTTTAGACTGCTGCATATTTTCTTTTAAGTTGATTAAAGTGTGGTTTTCTTGCATGTTAGTTTTTACTGCATTTTAAGCCTCGAATTGTGTTCCATTTTGGAACACAAGTTCGGGGTACTGTTTTGGGTCTCTTGACGAAGTCAAATTCAAACAGTTCGGTGCGGGTCCCACAATTCCCATTTTGACTTCAAAATTGACCCGTTTCCGTTTGTTGTGATTTTGGTGTTTAAACGATCGTACTAACGTTGTGATCCTATATTTGATAGAGTGACAGCATTCAAAGGTCGTTCGGGAAGGAAAAGCTTTGGCAAAGTGATTTAGAGCGCGCGCGATCTGCTTTCTTTCTATTAGATTGAGCTTAATGTTTAAAATCATGTGGATTGGAGTGAATTGGGGGTGGGTACCAATTTCATACTTTACTTTGATTAGATACCTCATATTAGGATCGATTGACCATATTTTGAGTGTAGTATCATGTTAACCGATTTAGTAGAGTTGCACGTTTATGTGCTAAATGTTATTGTATGCTTGTATGTTATGTGTTGTATGTTTGTTCGTCCTTAACTGTAAGCATGATGTCCTTAGTCTAGGTTAGGCTAACATTGCCTTAGACTTATGACCCGTGTGGGCTGGATAGCCTTGACTTTCTGCCGACGTCATTCGGATGACTTAGCTCCTTGTAGATTGGAGTAGTAGACTTGAGTCTGATAGTTGAACCTTAGATTAGGCGTTATCGCTGCTTGCTGCACTTCTGTATCTTCTCCCTCTGATTTTGTGGTTTCAACGCGTTATCAAAGATTCTGTGCATCACTAGAGGCGTGGGATTGAGATAGTATAGGATTGGAGCCTTTTCTGTGATTTCTTAGGGTGGATGGTGTTCCATGGTGATTGTTGTTGGATTAGATCCTATTGGAGATACCATCACCCCCGAGATCGTTCTTTCTAGCTGGGCTGGGAGCGTATCGCTGGCGGGGTAGACTCGGTGATTTCGGTGATTGCCCCCGGGCTCTCTTTCTAACTGGGCTGGGAGTGTACTGCTGGCTGGGTATCTCCGAGTCGCTCTTTCTAGCTGAGCTGGGAGCTGACTGCATGGTAGGACGACTCACGTTATCAACCTCACCCTCGAGTCCCTCTTTCTAGCTGGGCTGGGAGTAGACTGTTTGGTAGGGTGCCCTCTGGGGTCACTCTTTCTAGCTGGGCTGGGAGTGCACTACTGGATGGTGGAGTTTGATGGGTTATCTTGGTTACTTTGGGCTGGAAGCCTGGTTTCTTCTTTCTTAGTAGACTTAGCTTTTCTGTGTACCTGTCGGGCTTATAGGGGTCCGTTCAGGTTTTATTTAAACTTGCACACGAGTGTACCTTCTGGGTTTATGGGGGTCCAGTTAGGTTTAGTTTAGTTGTACTTAGTTTATTTCTGGTATGCTCGTGTGCTTTATTTTCTTAATCGCTTTGACATCTTTGTGTCTAGATTTTATCCTTTCTTATTATTTTTTTTACCCTTTTTGCTCAGTCGGCCTTTGATGCCTACTGAGTACCTGTTGTTTTGGTACTCATGCTACGCTCTGCATCTATTTCATGATGCAAGTCCCAGTACGAGTTACCAGCGGTGAGTAGTTCCAGCCTTCTTTTGTAGCTGTGATTCAGAGACGAGGGCGAGCACTTGAAATTTTGGGTTTGTCTTGTCTCATTCTTTTGGTTTAACTAGTCTTGTTGCCTTTGAGACACGCTTTGTTGTGGTCCACTTTTGGGACTTGTACTCTTTATTAGATAGCTCTGTACTAGTGACTTACAGGTTCTGAGAGGGATTCTGTATATATTTATTTTGGTTTGCTTCCGCCTTGTTGTCTTTGTTTAGATTATTGTTTTCGGTAGTTTCTGCAATTACGCTCATTGCTTGATGTTTTGGGTTACGGGTTGACTTACCTACTGGTAGGGTATAGTAGGTGCCATCATGACTCGAGAAATTGGGTCGTGACAAGTTGGTATCACAGCCCCGGGTTCATCAGTCTCACTTGTACAGAGCTAACGTCTAGTAGAATCCTACGGATCGATGCGGAGACGTCTGTAACTTATCTTCGGGAGGCTACAGGATGTCTTTAGGAAGATTTCCTCTTTTGTTTCACTTTCGTGCAACGTGTGTCTTATTGGTTCCTTGAAATCTTACTTGTTTCACTCTTTCGTAGGATGGCTCGCTCGCTCGATGGCGCGGTCGGGGGTGAAGCACCTCAGCCTGCACATAAAGCCCCAGCTTGGGGTAGACGCCAACCCTGAGGTCGATAGAGGGCCGCAACACCAGCCTAGGAGAGAGAAAAGGATCCAGAGCCAGTAGTAGACCCTCCAGCACATCGTATACCAGATCATCCGGTAGGGCTGTTCTTCTGGGAGTCGCCCTCGACAGGGTTTCTATGAGTGTGGTGAGATGGGTCATTGGGCCAGGGACTGTCCTCAGCATAGTCGTATTGCTCTCGCTCCTTAGGCAGCTCCACTATCTTTACTAGCACCTCCAGCTAGAGGCCGTGGTTAGGGTCAGAATAGTAGAGGTGGTCATCAGGGTATACGGGGTGGTCCCCGAGGAGGTAGGTCAGGTGGTAGGTTTGATGGTCAGGGCAGAGGTAGACATAGCCATTTCTATGCAACTCCAGCGAGGGCGGAGGCTGAGGCATCAGACGATGTGATCATAGGTACTATTCTTTTATACCAGCAGCCCGTCTTGGCTTTATTTGATCCGGGATCTACTTTTTCGTATGTTTCTATTTACTATGTCTCTCGCTTGAGTATGATTTATGAGCCTTTGGTAGCGCCGTTGCATGTATCGACCCTCGTGGGTGAGTCTTTAGTAGTGGATCAGGTATTTCGATCTTGCTTAGTTTCTATCCAGGGAAGTGACACCCGGGCTGACCTTATATTGTTTGACATGGTTGATTTCGATGTGATTCTGGGCATGGATTGGTTATCCCCTTATCGTGCTATTTTAGATTGCTTCTCTAAGACCGTTACCTTAGCCATTCCTGGTATTCCTCTGGTGGTGTGGCAGGGATCTCGTGGTAGCACACCAGTTGGGATTATCTCTTTTATTCGGTCTAGAAGGCTAGTGGCTAGTGGATGCTTATCATATTTGGCCTATGTGCGTGATATGAGTAGGGAGGTCCCTCCGGTTGAGTCAGTTCCTATTGTTCGTGACTTCTTAGATGTCTTTCCTACCGACCTACCTGGCCTACCCCTAGAGTGTGATATTGATTTTCCGATTGAGCTTAAGCCGGGTACTCGGCCTATTTCTATTCTGCCATATCGGATGGCTTCTACAGAGCTCAAGGAGCTCAGTGTTCAGCTTCAGGATCTTTTGGGTAAGGGATTTATCAAACCTAGTGTATCACCTTGGGGCGCTCTTGTTTTTTTTGTTAAGAAGAAGGACGGTACGATGCGTATTGCATTGACTATAGGCAGTTTAATAAGGTGATAATGAAGAATCGATATCCTCTGCCTAGGATTGATGACCTATTTGACCAGCTACAGGGAGCTTCAGTGTTCTCTAAGATTGATTTGAGGTTCGGTTACCACCAGTTGAGGATGAGGGCAGCGGACATTCCTAAGACTGTATTTAGGACCCATTATGGCCATTATGAGTTCTTAGTGATGTCATTTGGGTTGACTAATGCCCCTGCTACCTTTATGGACTTGATGACACGCGTGTTCATGCCTTATCTTGATTCCTTCGTCATAGTCATCGTTGATGACATTTTGATATACTCGCAGAGTAGGGGTGATCATGAGCAACATTTGAAAGTTGTGCTCCAGACTTTGAGAGATCAGCGGCTTTATGCCAAGTTCTCAAAGTGCCAGTTTTGGTTAGACTCTGTAGCGTTCTTGGGGCACGTTGTATCCAAGAATGGCATTATGGTAGATCCGGCAAAGATTGAGGCTATTCGTGATTGGGCTAGGCCCACCTCAGTTACTGAGATTCGAAGCTTCATCGGACTAGCAGGCTATTACATACAATTTGTGGAGGGTTTCTCTATCTTGGTAGCACTTCTGACCCGGTTGACTCGTATTGATGTTCCTTTTGTTTAGTCAGAAGAGTGTGAGATGAGCTTTTTGGGGCTCAAGGAGTTATTGACCACCACTCCTATATTGACTCTTCCAGTTGAGGGCAAGGGCTTCACAATTTATTGTGACGCATCCGGCGTTGGTTTTGGTTGTGTATTGATACAGCAGGGCTGGGTTATTGCTTATGCATCGCGGTAGCTTAAGATTCATGAGCGCAACTACCCACCTCATGACTTGGAGTTGGTGGCAGTAGTTTTCGCGCTTAAGATTTGGAGGCACTACTTGTATAGAGTTCGATATGAGATCTATACCAATCATAAGAGTCTTCAATACTTTATGAGCCAGAGGGACTTTAATTCAAGGCAGCGTCATTGGATTGAGTTCCTGAAGGACTATAACCTCTCTATTCTCTATCATCCAGGCAAGGCGAATGTGGTAACGGACGCCTTGAGCTGGAAGACGGTGAGTATGGGTAGTCTAGCCATCTTATCTGTTGAGAAGTAACCCTTGGCTTTGGACATTTAGTTCTTGGCTAATAGCATGGTTCGGTTGGATATCTTAGATTCTAGATGCATCTTGGCCTATATGGGAGTTCAGTCTTCTTTGCTTGATAGGATCCGTGGTTGCCAGTTTGAGGATGAGGCCTTGGTGCCCTTAGAGATCGACTGTTAGCAGGTAATGGTAGTCAGGCTACCTTAGATCCTGATGGAGTGTTGAGATTCGTCGATCGCATCTGTGTTCCAATAGTTGGAAATTTGATACAGTTGATACTTTCTAAGGCCCATGAGTCTAGATACTCTTCCATCCGGGCACATGTATCGTGATTTGAGGTAGCATTACTGGTGGAGTGGCATAAGGAAAGATATTGCTGACTTTATTTCCCGTTGCTTGTGCTGCCATAAGGTAAAGGCCGAGCATTTGAGGCTTGGTGGTGAGTTTCAGAGATTACCCATTCCGGAGTAGAAGTGGGATCGCATTACTATGGATTTTGTGGTTGGCCTACCACAGATTTCTAGAGGTGTTGATAGTATTTGGGTCATCGTTGATCGATTATATTTCCTTAGTTGGCTCGTATCTACATTTAGGAGGTGGTTCGACTTCATGGGGTGCAAGTTTCTATTATATCAGATCAGGGTTCTCAGTTTATGTCTAGCTTTTGGAGGACCTTTCAGGATTAGTTGGGCACTCGGGTTGACCTTAGTACAACTTTCCACCCGCAGACTGTGGATCAGTTAGAGCGTACTATTCAGGTCCTTAAGGACATGCTGCGGGCTTGTGTTTTGGAGTTTGGTGGTCATTGGGACCAGTTCTTGCCTTTGGCGGAGTTTACGTATAACAACATCTACCATTCTAACATTCAGATGGCCACGTTTGAGGCTTTGTATGGTAAGCGTTGTCACTCTTCAGTGGGCTGGTTTGAGTCTACAGAGCCTAGGCCGCGGGGTACGTATTTGATTCAAGAGGCTTTGGACCAGGTGAGAGTGATTCAGGATAGACTCAAGATGACTCAAAGTAGGCACCAGAGTTATGCGGATCGGAGGCATCGACCTTTGAGATTCTTTGTTGGTGATCAAGTATTCCTCCGTGTGTCGCCCATAAAGGGTGTGATGAGGTTTGGAAGACGGGCCAAGCTTAGCCCCAGGTACATTGGGCTTTTTGAGATACCCCGAACAGTTGGGAAGGTTGCTTATGAGTTGGCCCTACCTCCAATATTTTCTGCCATCCACTCGATTTTTCATGTCTCGCTGTTGCGCTGGTATGTTCCTGATGAGTCCCATGTGGTCCAGTATGATGCAGTCGAGTTGGATGACCGTTTGACATTTGTAGAGGAGCCAGTTGTCATTATAGCCAGAGATGTGAGGAGATTACACTCGAGAGTCATTCCTGTTGTTAAGGTTCATTGGAGGCATCGTCCAGTCTAGGAGGCTACCTGGGAGACCGAGCAGGAGATGTGAGAGCAGTTTCCCGGCTTGTTTGAGCCTTCAGGTACTTCTTGACCTTTACTTTTGCAGACGAAAGTCCTTTTAGTAGTGGATATTATAATGACCATCCTGGTCATTTCTATGTTATGCCTTCTGTGTGTCGTTTAGAGCATTCCTGTAGCGACCCCAAGTCATTCATGACTTGCTGGGATTGACAGTTCGGTCACCTGGTTGTTCGTTCGGTTATTGTCCGAGTTTTAGTGTTTTTAGAGCTTATGAACCTTGAACGATAATTTTTTATCAAAATTTAAAGAAGATGACATCGGAATCCGATTCTGATGATTGCATCAGCTCCGAAAGGGTCATTTTAGGCTAGTAGCATGGTCGTCTTGACTCCCGAGGTTTTCAGTGTGAGTCGGTGTGATTAGACGTTTTAACTTTAAGTTTAAGCCTAAGTTTGACTTTAGTCAACATTCTGAGTAAACGCACTTGAATGAGAATTTCATAAGCGCGGTCAGCTCCAGAATGTCGAGTTTGGTCTAGATTGACCCTTCTTTTGTTTTTTGAGGTTTTCGATATTTTTTCGAGCCCTTTTATGGTTTTTGACTTAAAATGAAATTTGGGTGTGGGACCCACTTTTTGTCAAGCTGACCTCATATGGAAATTTTGACTGTGCCATTGAGTCTGGAATATCGAATTTGGTATGGTTGTATATTTCGTTTGTGTGCACGGGATTTCGAATGAGTTCGGAGCACCTTGTCGGAGTTTTTAAGTTTTTGGAAAGATAATGCAGAAAAATCTGCTATAAAATGCAGAAATATGAGCAACCCTTTTCCAAACTTAAAACCTTCATAAGTCTCTCATCTCTCAACCGAATTAGGCAATTTGAAGTGCGGGAGCTTTGTATTTTTGGTGGCTTCACTGTAGAGTGTTCGGAAGTTGTCGGGTGCTCGTAGTTCGAGGTAATTTCGCAATAAACCTGATTGTTGTACCCTTTTTCGAGCTTTTATTTTTGGTATTCTTGTTTTGGTCATATCTCACTCATTTTAGCTCGGTTTTGGGTGATTCGAAGTCCCACATGTTGGAAATTATCGTGGCTTTGATGTGGAGTGTTCAATGAGTGCTGGGCACCATTAGATCCTTGTAAATTTTGAGTTTAGATTGCTGCATGTTTTCTTTTAAATTGATTAAAGTGTGGTTTTCTTGTATGTTGGTTTTTGCTACGTTGTGAGCCTCGAATTGTGTTGCATTTTGGAATACAAGTTCGGGGTACTGTTTTGGGTCTCTTGATGGAGTCAAATTTGAACAGTTCGATGCGGGTCCCACGATTCTCGTTTTGACTCCAAAATTGACCCGCTTCCGTTTGTTGTGATTTTGATATCTAAACGACCGTACTAACGTTGTGATCCTATATTTGATAGAGTGACAGCGTTCAAAGGTCGTTCGGGAAGGAAAAGCTCCGGCAAAGTGATTTGAAGAGCGCGCGATCGTCCTTAAGGTAGGCTACGACTTCCTTTCTATTAGATTGAACTTAATTGTGTAAAAGCATGTAGATTGGAGTGAATTGGGGGTGGGTGCCAGTTTCATAATTTACTTTGATTAGATTCCTCATGTTGGGATTGATTGGCCATATTTCGGGTGTAGTATCATGTTAACCGGTTTAGTAGAGTTGCATACTTATGTGCTAAATGCTATTGTATGCTTGTATGTTATGTGTTGTATGTTTGTTCGTCCTTAACCGTAAGCATGATGTCCTTAGTCTAGGTTAGGCTAGCATTGCCTTAGACTTATGACCCGTGTGGGCTGGATAACCTTGACTTTCTACCGACGTCATTCGGATAACTTAGCTCCTTGTAGACTGGAGTAGCAGACTTGAGTCTGATAGTTGAACCTTAGATTAGGTGTTATCGCTGCTTGTTCCACTTCTGTATCTTCTCCCTCTAATTTTGCGATTTCAACACGTTCTCGAAGGTTCGGTGCATCACTAGAGGCGTAGGATTGAGATAGTATAGGCTTGGAGCCTTTTCTGTGATTTATTAGGGTGGACGGTGTTCCATGGTGGTTGTTGTTGTATTGGATCCTATTGGAGATACCATCACCCCCGGGATCGTTCTTTCTAGCTGGACTAGGAGTGTATCGTTGGCTGGGTAGACTCGATGATTTCGGCGATTGCCCCCGGGCCTCTCTTTCTAGCTAGGCTGGGAGTGTGCTGCTGGATGGGTGTCCCCGGGTCTCTCTTTCTAGTTGGGCTGGGAGTTGACTGCATGGTAGGACGACTCGCGCTATCAACCTCACCCTCGGGTCCCTCTTTCTAGTTGGGCTGGGAGTGGACTGTTTGGTAGGGTGCCCCCTGGGGTCACTCTTTCTAGCTGGGCTGGGAGTGCACTGCTGGATGGGTGGAGTCTGATGGGTTATCTTGGTTACTTTGGGCTGGGAGCCTGTTTTTCTTCTTTCTCAATAGACTTAGTTTATCTGTGTGCCTGTTGGGCTTATGGTGGTCCGTTCAGGTTTTATTTAAACTTGCGCATGAGTGTACCTTCTGGCTTATGGAGGTCCAGTTAGGTTTAGTTTAGTTGTACTTAGTTTATTTCTGGTATGCTCGTGTGCTTCATTTTCTTATTCGCTTTGACCTCTCTGTGTCTAGATTCTGTCCTTTCTTATTGTTCTTTTTACCCTTTTTGATCAGTCGGCCTTTGATGCCTACTGAGTACCTATTGTTTTAGTACTCATGCTACGCTCTGCATCTATTTCATGATACAAGTCCCAGTACCAGTTACCAGCGGTGAGTAGTTCCAGCCTTCTTTTGCAGCTGTGATTCGGAGATGAGGGCGAGCACTTGGCATTTTGGGTTTGTCTTATCTCCTTCTTTTGTTTTAGCTAGTCTTGTTGCCTTTGAGACACGTTTTGTTGTGGTGTACTTTTGGGACTTGTACTCTTTATTAGATAGCTCTGTGCTAGTGACTTCCAGGTTCTGGAAGGGATTCTGTATATATTTATTTTGGTTTGCTTCCGCCTTGTTGTCCTTGTTTAGATTATTGTTTTCGCTAGTTTCTGCCCTTATTCTCATTGCTTGATGTTCTGGGTTACGAGTTGGCTTACCTACTGGTAGGGTATAGTAGGTGCCATCATGACTCGAGAAATCGGGTCGTGACAATATTGCTATTAAGATTCCTGATTTGAGTCGGTCATGTCCATAATCCGCATGAACCCTATGAATTGAGTTATAAATTTTGAGAAGCTTTTTAAAGCCAACACTTGAGTTTTAAATTGAGTTTTTAGGAAATAAAGACGAGTTTTGAGAAAGAGTTTCTAAAACATGATTAGTATGACAATCGAGTATACCATCAATGGTTAAGCAGTGTGGTATCTAGATATACCATCAATGTTTATGAAATATTACTTCCCGAGTCATCAATGATCATATTATTATATGATTTTGAAATGTTTTTGAGAAAGAGTTTTCAAGTATGAGTATAAGGGGACTATGTATTCCCAGAGGCATCAATTTTTACATTGAGAAAAGAGAAATTGAGATTTCTAAATGATTATGAGTTCAAAAGTTATTTCAAGAGCAATTACCTCTTTTAATAGGGTAGTTTGAGCAGTTATCTCAAACCAAATTAGTGGTGGCAAATGGGCGGGTTAGGTCAAATTTGGGCGGGTTGAAAATGGATCAACATAAAATAGATAATAATTCAACCCGCCCATATTTGATATGGGTAAAAATTGATTGGGTAACAAATGGATTGGGTAAAATACTAATTTATCCATATTTTCATGAGTAAATAGTACTCTACTTAAGAATTCAACATGGAGAAAATATTTTAGTCTTTTTTTAGCTGAAAAATGTTGAAAATGCTTCATTGAATTTTATTGTAGGGCAAAGGGTCAAATATACCCCTGTTCTATTACAAATAGTTTAAATATACCCCTCGTTATACTTTCGGGCCAAATATACCCTTCTCGTTATACTTTCGGTTTAAATATACCCCTTCCATCATACTTTGACAAAAATTTGTCCTTAACTTTAATGGAAGGACACATGTCAAGCTAAAAAAAAATGAGCCGCCCCAATTCTAAATACCTATTTTTTTTGTTGAAACCCACCCGTTTAACTAGACCCAATTCATTTTATTTTCATTTCTTCTTTTTTCAATACCCAAACCTTTAAAAAGGGCTTTTATTTTCATTAGCTAGATTCATTCCTTCATAGTTTGATCTTGCCATGAGCAGGACATTAACCTTAAACGACATCAAAGTCAAATTTTAAAGAAAAGGAGCAGGTATCATGAGTAAGCATACCAGTAGAGCTCTTTCAGAGCTTCTCAATAGTAAACTTTATTTGTGTATAATATTTTCACATTCAAATTCAGTGATTATATGAATAACCATATGACAATCTCCAAATTCAGGATCGTCTTTGTTATTGTTCAACAAACAAATAATCAAATGAAAAAAGTAGTGCAAAATCTTAAAAAAGATAATGAAACCTACTGTAAATTGTAAAAGTACAAGCTTTTGAAGGTTTGGGTATTGAAAAAAGAAGAAGAAGATGATGAAAAATAAAATGGATTGGATCCAGTTAAACGAGTGGGTTTCAACAAAAAAAAATTAGGTATTTAGAATTGGGGCGGGTTATTTCATTTTGAGCTTGACATGTGTCCTTCCGTTAAAATTAAGGGTAAATTTGTGTCAAAGTAATGATAAGAGGGGTATATTTGAACCGAAAGTATAACAAGAGGGGTATATTTGACCCAAAAGTATAACGGGGGGTATATTTAAACTATTTCTAATAGTACATGGGCATATTTAACCCTTTGCCCTTTATTGTATCATAAAAGTAAAAAAAATCCTATAACTTTTCAATATAAAATAAATTTATGTAATAACAAGAGAAAAATATTTTTAATTTCAAAGTAAATGAATATTTGCATTTTAGGACTAAAACATGCTTAATGCACTTTAAGCAATGTCAATACTAATACATGATTTACTTATTTTTACACTATTATTTACTAGGCTTAAGTCATATGCGCCCCCTTAAAGTTGTCCACATATTTCACTTAGACACCTTAAGTTAGACTTGTACCTATTTAACACTTTAACCTTAATAAATATATACCTATTTAACATAAAATGACAATCAGTTAAAATATTAAGATGTGTATTATTTCAAACGCTTGTACATAAAAAACATACCAATAAAACGATGACGGGTGGCATTGGATCCAACTTTTTAAAAAGATATATTTAAATAATCCAAAATGTTTTTTTAAGAAAATAAAATTTATTCTTTTGAATTACCCTCCCCACCCCGCCTCTTCTTCTTCAAAACCCATATCCCCTCTTCCATCGCCCTTCTATTGGCGCCAACGCCGGCACCGGCAGCCCAGTAAACCATCATCCGACCTCTTTCTTCTCCTCCATTGATCAACTCACATCTTTGTTTCCTCCATTGAATCTTCCTCCTTTCATCAGCATCGGCAATACACCATCCACCCAAGCTAAATAACTATTCTTTTTCATTTTAATAGCATCAAAACCTTCTATTCATTGCCTTTATCTTCTTCCCATTTGTAATTATTTATCACAATTATAACAGATAATAACAAATTTTTGTTCGAAAAAATTAATTCATATTTATTTCACCGGATTAAATGGAGTTTTGCTGGAATATTGAATATGCAGATCTACATAAAAAAATAATAAAAAGGGAAAAAGTAGAAGAAGAATTGGAGACGGTGAGAGAAATAGATAGGTAGAGGGGGGTGGGTGTGGGATGTGTATGTGTAAAAAAGATTATGGAAATGGTAGATGAGAATGACAAAGGGAGCGGAATATTAGGCTGGGGAAGAAGACTTCCTTTTCAAAAGAAATTATTTTTTTCCTTTTTTTATTAATTTTTGTATATGAGTTAGTGAAAAAGAAAAAATAATATTATTTTCAACAGTTTTATGTGCCCAAAGAGAGTGTAGTACACGTTTTTGACATGTCAGCATTTTGTGTCTAATAGGAATAACTTTTGAACAAATAAAGCGTTCAATAGGAACAAAGATAGGTTGAGGTGTTCAAATGAAATATGCAGACAACTTCAAGGGGCCGCATACTATTTATTATCCAATATAAAATAAAACAAATAAAAAATATATAATTATAATTAACAAAAAAATGTACATTTAATATATATATATTTGGAGGGCCAAAGGCTTCACCTTTTCAATTATAGAGAAAAATAATTACTTCTATAGAAGAACATAAAAAGGAAGAGAAGTTATAATATTTTTAGTGATATCATGAATTTTAAGTGAATAAAAATTAGAAGCTTAACCCATTTGGTTAATTCATATTTTACCCATATTTTATACCCATGTTTACCCATATTTTTATGGGTTGAATATGGGTATCAACCCATATTTTACCTATGTAAAAAGTCACTCACCCAACCCATAAAAATATGGGCGGGTTACCAAAATATGAGCTCATTTTGCCGGCACTAAACCAGATGAAGAGTTATGTTATTTTTAAAGTTATGAGCATGAGTATATATTATTGGGAGTAGTATTGAGCGCCGATATGAGAGAGAGTTCAGACAAATCACAACCCCAATAAACCATGTATGCCAACATGGGTAAAGGATCATACTTTTTAGATGATTTCTTATTGCTTTTAAGCACAGCTTAGTGGATCCAGTTAGTTGAGGATGTCATATACTCCGGCAAGGTATAGGACAATTCTGGCAGCATGGGCGAGACGTTGTATCATCACGTTGCTCCTAGTGATGGCTGTCGGTTAGAGAATCTCCCAATTAAGAGTAAAGAGTTTAATATTATATTTTCATATACATTCAGTTACTATCTACTGTTCTAAAATTTTCATGTATATAGCATCTTTTATTGTTGCTTTCATTTTGAGTTGAGTATCGTGAGTTTGAGTTGAGTATCTTGAGTTTGAGTTGAGTATCTTGAGTTGAGCTGAGCATCCTGAGTTGAGTTGAGCATCCTGAGTTGAGTTGAGCATCTTGAGTTGAGTTGAGTATCCTTGAGTCGAGTTGAGTATTCTTGAGTCATATTGAGTTGAGATGAGGTAAGTGTGTCTTGCCTTTTATTAGATTGAACTTATACTTATGTTACAGAGTTCCCCTTACATGCTCGTACATTCCATGTACTAACGTTATTTGACCTACATTGTTTCATGATGTAGATACATGTATTCAAGATCATTAATAGGCATTTCGTTGAGGTCATGTGGTATTCAAGTCAGCTATGGTGAGCCTTCTTGTATTCCGAATGACTTCACCTTTACCTTATAGTTAGCAGTTTTGAGATGCCGTGGGTCTTGTCTTGATATCCTTCTGTAATAGTAGAGGCTTCATAGACAGTGTAACACCCCTAAATGCTAACAAGAGTTTCTTGTCGATTGGCCGTTGCTTATTACTATAATATGGTTTACTCTTATGTTGGGAACTTGAAATTTTGGTGATAATTGCTAACTTGTTTAGCATAAGTATATCGTAATTTATGGGATTGTATTGGTGTATTTACGTAATAGTATAATTAGAGTTATGCATACTTTTAAAAGGAGGTGAAGGATATATATATAAGTGTATATATATGTTTTTTTGGGCAGCACAAAAACTTTTTGGGCAGCACCTTTGAAGGCCAGCTGTCCAAGTGATAAACATCACTTGTGTGGCTATCTATTGACACTTCTCTAGTGAATTTCGGTTCCTTCAAAGCCTAAAAGCCTTAGAACTTTAATTAACCATTTGTTCATCAAAATCACAAGAGAAAAACTTGGTTATTTTGGTTGGAATTCGAGAGACACACTGCTTTGTTGGTAAGTGCTGAAATCTGTTTTTGAGCTGGGTAGTGGTTGGTAATTTGTGTATATCTTGTTCTCTAGAGCTTAGTTTACTATGAATAAATATGTTTTGGAAAGCTAATGCATATACCTACAACTCTTATGTTTATGTGAAACTCTAATTTAGCTGTTATGGATTCGAAATATGGGACGCAACACAGGACAAGTTCTGTCCAGATTTCTCTGTTTTTGTAGCTGAGTAATGTGTATTACGTTGAGAATATCTCGTTCTCTAGAACTCCGTTTTGGGTGAATAAATATGATTTTGAAAGCTACTTCATATATCTACAACTCTTATGTTTATATGAAAGTCTAATTTAGCTGTTATGGATTTGAAATATGGGACGCAACACAGGACAAGTTTTGTCCAGATTTCGGATTTAGAAATCCGGTATGAACAACTATTAGTGTATTGATGATATCTTTTTGTACAAAATATATTTTTCGGTGATTCTTGTTGCGTTGCAATCTTAAGAGATTGTATCTACATCTTTCATGAAGGCTACAAAGTCTAGTTTCACTGTTTTCCTATTCAAATCTAAGTTACAACATGGGGTACTAGACTGGCCAGAATCACTGTTCTGGAATCATAGTTGTATCTGTGCAGGCTGAGCTTACTTGTGATGATAATCCTGTTTTATTTCGATAATATTGAGATATTAGGAATTAAAGAAGTTATTTAATTGCATTTTTAAGGTTGTATATACTTGTGAACATGTTGAGGACCTTGATACGTTGGGTGGTCTACGGTTTGAACTCGCGGAATTTTGTTGGACTGTTGCTACACTAAAGTATTGAGGTTTGTGTATAAACTTGTACTTGCACTCTTTTAACTGCTGGTATAGCTAAAAGTTGATCTTGATACCTTGGTTACCTTTTGTCGCTTTGCATTGTAGTGTTGGTATGATGCTTGTGTAACTCGCCCACTTGTATGGATTGTTTGATCACTTGGCACTCTTGTTGGGACCTTGTCCTTCCTATGGCTGTGACTTCGTCACTATTGGCAGGCCTCTTGATTCGGATAATTTGTCATCTTGATTCTGGATTTTTAGTCCGTCTTAAGAATGGAAGTTGTCCATTTTAAGTACGAACTAGAAAGCCATTTTTAATATGGTTCTTGGTTCTCTTGACTATTGGGCTTTGACCTTTCTTGATACAGGGCGTCGGCCCTTCTTGATACTTGCTTGTGCCGGGTGTGACGACATGAGATATATATTGGGTGAGCCTTGCTATTGAATCTCTTGAAAAATGGTGCTTTGAACATTCTTGACAATTGGATCTTTGAATATCGAACTTGATACCCTTTATATATTGTTACTTGATTTATTTATTATGTTTCAAGTATGCTGCTCATTGACTTGAGAAGGGTAGCTTGGTGAATTTTGAGGACTCCAAACCTATAGTTTTTACACCACTAAGCTATATGCTTAGCGATAGTTGTTTCTATCGTAGGGGCTGATCGAGAAGAGGCATGAAGCTGGCCATTGGAGATGAAAATTTTGAGAACTTTAAAGAAGATCACATTTGCATATAGACATCTATATATTGTATAAACTTTGGGACTTATACATGACCTATGTGTTGTATATTTGCATGAAATTTTGAGGACTAATCGAATCATCTCACAATGATTTGTAATATAAGTATGGCTACTTGTTTGGTTTATTTGGGGTGTGTAAACCCAAGTTTTGTAATATGTTACATTTCCTACTTGTTTGGAATGATCATATGAAGCATGAACCCAACTAGTTTGGGTACTCGAAAGTTGATAATATTTTTTTATTATCATTATTTACTTGCGTGAGGACAATTTATGCATAAAAAATATCTCGTGATTTATTTGCATATGGTAATTGGAAAGGGTCGTTACAGACAGAGTTGAGGAGTTTTTTGTAATTTCTTTCTTTTGAGTTGTTTTTATAACTCTGAGTATATCTTTTGAGTATTGTTCAAACTTTTTAAAGTTGATTATTTGAGTTTAATGAGATTTGATTCAGTATTAAGCTTTTGTATGCTTGAGTTAGTCTTCCGCTTATAGTCAATCAGGATGAGGGTTCTGTTGGGGACCAACAATGGTTCTCGAGGTCATGTCCGGAGAGATCTACTCTTGAGTGCCGGTCACAACCCAGCCTGAAGGGTTTTATCTAACCTTAACATTCCTAGAACATGCCCCGCGAACCACCGAAGTCAATTTCTAAGGTATGCACTAGCCAAACCTAAGCTAAGGCTCAACAACATTGATACCATGACCATCCTACCTTATCCACAACTCACGGAAATAACCACAACATCATACTAAATTAGATCAACACAATAATTACAAGAAATAATCAATATAAGTCTAAATCAATTCAATAATGATAACAAGAAGAAATCATACTAAAATATCAACGCAACACTTGGCAAATTATCATGCTAAAACAATCAACAAATAAGGTCTAAGAATAATAAGTCATAACCTTTCTCAAAGTCAAACACACGCGCTTCAAATCTATAAATCAGAGTTTTTCTTGTCTGAGCAACCTCCAAGCACTACCACACTATCAACATAGTGATCCCAACATCAATACAATTATTTAACACCTATAAAGCAATAATCAAATTCGAGTTTAAAACGGCATTGCAGGACTTAGACACAAAATCATAAAAATTGACTTCTTTACAATGTCTTAACTAGCTCAAGAATTTGTGTCCCAAAAATGGGCACAATTTGAACCCCAACGACGCTCAAGATTGCCCATGCTAAAATCAGTTCAAACACCACAATTTTCAAAGAAATTTTCTTTAATCTTAGCTCCAGCTCTTCTTCATTCAATGAAAAATAATGAAGAAAAGAGAGATATATAATTGTCAGTGGTATCACATAGGCGGACCAAGCTCCACAATAACAATGGTCGACTGAATTGGTCAATTTTATAGGAGCGGATCTGACTTCGCAGACGCGAGGTCGTTTGACAAGGTCATCTTTCGCAGGAGCGGTTGACTCTTCGTTGAAATGGCTCCGCCACAAGCCATCCCTGCTACGCAGAAGCGGCTACACCAGCAACTGAAACATCATTTATTGGGATTTAAAAATCTCAAATCTTGAACAGACCCTCGAATATCATTTGGGGTCTAACCAATGCAAACTAAATACACTATCCAATTCAGCAATGACATTCCAAACTCAACAAAATTATCAAAATTTCAACCGAGGTCGTTTCTATAAAAAGTGATCCAACACCATATTGTCTTGTGTTTGTCAAATTTCAAGATAGTCCAAAATGAGTCCGAAAGTCTCAATCAAATAACATACTTAAAAGTATTAACTTTAAAATATCAGGCCAAAATTGGGTGTCAACAAAATTTTATCAAAGATAGGGTGAAAAACCGAAATAAAAAGGTGAAAAAATATTTTTTAGGTCCCGCATAAAAAGTTGATGCTTAAATCTATTATATTTATTATTTCATCTTATGCTTTATCATGTTTTCAATTTCTTAATTTCTTGTGCAAAAAAATTACGACTATCTTCGCTAATTTTTTATGGGATATGATAAGGATAAAAAAGGAATGCGAAAAATGGAAGACTATCTTCTCTAATTTTTGATGGGGACATGATAAGGATAAAAGAATGCGAAAATTGGGAGACTACGTATAGTAAAGTCTAAAGGGGATATAAGATTTAGAGATTCATAGTGTTTTAATCAAGGATTGTTGGCAAAACTCGCTTGACAAATTTTCAATCAAGAAGATTTTTTGCTTTTTAAAATTCTCAAAAGCAAATATTTACAGTATACTTCTTTCCTCAAAACTATGTGTTCTACTAGTAGTTCTTGGATATGAAAAGGTATTATTCGGGGTAGAGATCTTCTACAAAAAGGTATTAGGTGGAGGATAAGATTCAGAGAAAGTATTAAAGTTTGAACAAACTTGTGAATTCCTAAGTATAGTGACTTCAAATCTAGTCTTTTTTATGCTAAAATGAATATCAAATTAAAAGTAAATGACCTTATAGATCAACATATCTATACTTAGAAATTGCAAAACCTATAATTTTTTTCCCATGATGACATCGATACTATAGTCTTTATTTCTATTTTCACCATAGACTAGTTGGATAAAATTATTTGACACTATACCAAATCTGATAAATATGACATTGAATTGGGATATTATAGCTTAGCTAGAAAAATAACTAGATGTGAAAAAGTGAATAGTGAGAGACTTCAATATAGTTATTTTTTTTGTATATATATATATATATATATATATATATAAATATATATATAAAGTAGAATTTTATAATCTATAACTATTAAGAATAAGTAAAAGTACTTTATTCAAAAATGTAAATAGAATATGTGGCCGGTCAACCACATTATATCCAAGACAATGAAACATATTTGTGAAGTATGTAAGGACCGTAAAATTGAAAGTGAAACTATCGATAACATATTTTTTAAATGCTTTAATGTTCAATTAGTTTGAAAAAATTGGCCCATTAATTAGCTTAATTTTAAAAGGGGGAAACTAAGCAAATACCCCATAAAAACAAAATAATTACAAGCGCGCGCGTGTATATATATACCCCTTTACATTCATACCCCATTAAATAATTACACTATATACTCTAAACTAATTTCACTTAACTGATATTAAATCAGTATCATCTATTGTATTGGTATCATTGACCAGTGAGTGATTTCGGAACAAGAAACCTTAATGATACACACACTCTTATAATATCATTGACTAATGAGTAATTACTGAACAAGAAACCTTAATGATACCACAACAATATATAGATACTCTTATAATATCATTGACTAATGAGTATTTTCTGAACAAGAAACCTTAATGATACCACAACAATATACAAATACTCTTATAGTATCATTGATTAATGAGTAATTTCTGAACAAAAAACCTTAATGATATTGCAACAATAGACATATACTCTTATAATATTATTGAGTAATGAGTAATTTCTGAACAAGAAACCTTAATAATATCAATATAGTATATATACTGATTTAGTATCAGCTAAGCGAAATTATCAACCTTAATGATATCAATACAATATATGATACTAATTTAGTATCTTTTAAACTAAAATTATCAGCCTTAATGAATGGGGGGTATGATTTTTTTTGTTTGTTGAAAAAATAGGTATTTCTTGAATTACTCTGGATTGTGGTATGAACATATAATTATTTTGAGTTTTATGACCCATTTGTGTAGTTTTTTTTACTAAAAATTTTGCTACATGGTGATGTGGTATTTTTAGTGATGCCAAATAATATTCTAATTCTATCGAGCTTATAAAATTAATTATTTCTGTCATGTGGCAAATTTGGAAGACATATTTTGAAGAGTTTCAATAAAACAAATTCTGAACCCGAGAAAATCATAAATAAGACTTTTTTTTAAAAAAAAAATTTCCATGAAAATGAAAATAACTTGGTTCCTACCATTTCTCCTATGATTATACTTGCTTCTATTATTAACAAAAATTAATATAGCTATGCAGAAGATGATAGTGTTTTATTTGTAAATGCTAGTTTACATAAAGAGAAGAAGATATCAAGCACTGGTGTGACAATTTTGGATTTTGACACCTCAATTCAATGTGGTACATATTCAAAATTTTAATACCCTCTTCGTTCATTTTTAATTATCATGTTGTATTTTTCGAAAATCAATTTAACTAATTTTCAAAGTTAATTTAGATTATATTAATTCGATATTTTAAACAAAAAATTTAGATATTCAAAAACAATACGAAAAGTACTATGAAGTACAATTTTTTGCATATCAATATGATGAAAAAATATATCGTAAAAATGTTAGTTAAAGTTCTTATAGTTTGACTCTAAAAAAGAAAACTATGACAATTAAAAATGCACGGAGGGAGTATATATAATAGTACATAATTTAGCGAAGGAAAAATCCTTTTGGCCAGAAAATTTGGATAGAATTTATCCTGTTAACTTTAATACCTTTTAATTAAAAAATGAAAAAAAAGATCAGTTTATTTTAAAATAAAAAGAATCTTATTGATTTTTTTTTTTTGATCAAATTCTGGCAAAATTTTCTGACAATTTAGAATTATGCTTTAGCAAAGTTCTCCATTTCATTAATACATGAGATTTCTCTTAATACATAAAGTTACTTTGATTTTATGTTTTTTCTAGATGGATTAGTTTTTTTTTTTTTGTGGGTAATAAATGGATTAGTAACTGATGCTATCACATCATTTACTCTTTGAATCTTTTTAGGCATTGATATAATAAGTTTGTTGGTGTCACTGGAAAAAACATATGATATTTATCAAACTTTCGTTCAGTCATATAAGCAAAACGGAGTTATATATTGACTTTAATCCTTTTTCCACAACGTATATCCCGAGGATCTATTGACACGCTTAATACACGGGTTATCAATAAATAAATATAATAATAATAATAGTAATAATAAGATAACCACTTAAAAAGAACACTGTAAATCAAGTTGTCAAATATTGGCGACGTTTTAGTTCAAGGGCCACAAAATGAGTTGGTCCATTACAGCCACTCAAATTGTGTATATCTGACAGGTAAGCAAAAGCCTTTGATATCATCCATCAAATAAACAAATTAAAATATCCAATGCACCAGCTAAAACAAAAAACAATTGGGTCATGTCCAAATTCTCGATTCCCCCCCACATCATTTTCCCCCCGTGGTAGTACAACTAACATAGTACTTGCACTAACATTTTATAAATACATTAATGGGATGATTACATCAAAATTCCTTTACACTATTCACGTTTTATTAATTTCATATGAAATGTTCTAATTTTTTAATTTGATTGGTTACAAAGTATATAAATAAAATAAATTTAATGATTTAAAACTTGTCATATAGATATTGAAATTGGAAAACATACTAAATTAGCGAAAGAGACACTCTTTTTAGGACATAGCAAAAAAAAAAGTAAGACACTTAAAATGAAAAAGAAAAAGTAGATGTTTGACCATAAAATTTGAGAGCCTAATTTCAAGTTTTTGATTTCAAATCAATATTTATTTATGAAATCTATACAAAAATCCAGCTTTTACTTCGAATCATGATTTTAAATTTTCCAAAATGTAGGATTTAAAGTTCCAACTTGTAATTTTAAATTTTTAATTATTTTATTTTTACTTCACCACACTATTGTTAAGAAGAAATGAATGTTAAGAAGAAATGAATATGAAAAGGAGAAAAAAACCAGAAAAAAAAAAAGGTCTAAAAGACCAGATAAATATTATTTTTGGCCCGTTTGTCTAGCTCCCATACATTACACTATAATAAAGAGAGTGATCTTACTCGTGTTACTTGGCAATGCAAAAGGGTTTTAATTAGAAAATATTAAAATATAAGGATAACAATAACACTATATAATTTAAATATGATACTAATAAAATGTAAATATTTTAGACAAATCAGATTTCCCGTCACATTTTTTTTTATTTAATTGTTTATTATTTATCAAGATATAAAAGAAAGAAAATTGGAAAAAATAAAAGGCTAAAAAGGATTGGTGATTTGGTGGGATTGCAGGGCGCTGACCATGTTGGATTGCCTCAGCTGATTTCTTAAAGCCTTCAACTGGAAAATGAAGGCAAACTCTGGCCGTTTTATCTCTTTTAAATCACTGCACTTACATGTTCCACCGGAAACTCTACTCCGGCGAAAGTATTTAATCAGAAGAAGATTCGATTTCCCCCGATGCTTGGTTCACGAGCATAGCCACGTCAACTTTTCAGTCCGTTGTTCTCAGACGCCCGCCGACGGCATTGATAACTCCGACAAGCTAATTCTGAAGCAAAACTCCTCGACTACTAGGCGTAATGTACTCCTCATGCCTCTTCTCACCATCGGAGTTTGTGCTCTCCGTTCCGCAATTGCTAGAGCGGACGACAAACCACCACCTGAGAGTACGCCGCAACCTCCGGTGACTGCAGTGGAGGCTCCGCCACCTGATCCGGTGGTTAAGGCGGAGGAAGTGATTAATTCGAGGATTTATGATGCGACGGTAATTGGAGAGCCTTTGGCTTTGGGGAAGGACAAGAAGAAAGTATGGGAAAAGCTTATGAATGCTCGGGTCGTGTATTTAGGCGAAGCCGAGCAAGTGCCAACTCAAGATGATAAAGAAGTGGAGCTGGAGATTGTGAAGAATTTGAGGAAGAGATGCGCCGAAGCAGAGCGGTCGATTTCATTGGCTCTAGAAGCATTTCCGTCTAATTTACAAGAACAACTAAATCAATACTTGGCAAAAAGGTTAGAATTCTCTTGGAGTGTATCCAAAATTTGGTTATCCTGGTGTGTCTTCAGAATAAAATTTCATGATGCTAGCAAAAAAATGGTTCTACATATTTATATTTTGAAAAATGCGATTGGAACTGTCAGTTCTACTGTGTTTAGTAAGGGTAGATTTTCCAGGTTTTCTTGAGAAGATTTAATGATGTTCATGACCTTTCATATGTGAAGTCGTGCAATAAATATTGTTTAGAGTTGTATGATCTTGTTATCAAAGAGTTTGTTATTATGCATTTGTTACATCTAATGAAAGAGAAAATTAGTTGCATTGGAATTTTTGTATGAGACATATATCTGATGTTATGCACTTGATATTGCAGGATTGATGGAGAGAGTTTGAAATCTTATGTTGCACATTGGCCAACTCAATATTGGCATGAGTATGAGCCCTTATTGACTTATTGTCGCGAAAATGGGGTTCGACTAGTTGCATGTGGTTTGCCTCTAGAGGTACTTATTATATGTGTCTTCATCTGTTAGTTGACCGGCATGAGCTAGAGATATTTATGAATCCAGAGAATAAAGTAGCAAACAGTATTATCTATGCTCATTTTTATGCACTATGCTTGCAAGATATTCAGCAGAAAAAAGATTGATTCCTTTTGTTACCACGGAACATCTCTTTATTCTATAAATTCCAATTCTTTTCACTGTCTTATAGTGCTGTGCATTGATCAAGTTGTTCTAGCTTCATAAGTAAGGATGAAAATGTTAATTTTCCTGGTTTTTCTTGGAATAGGTCCTACGAACAGTTCAAGCAGAAGGTATTCGGGGGCTTTCAAAAGCTGATCGTAAGAAATATGCTCCTCCAGCCGGTTCAGGTTTCATCTCAGGCTTTTCGTCTATGTCACGCAGATCATCTGTTGATGTAAATATGCTGAACCAGCTTACTCCTTTCGGACCAAGCTCATATCTCTCTGCACAAGCAAGAGTTGTTGAAGAGTACAACATGTCCCAGATAGTTTTAAAAGCAGTGACTGATGATGGGGCAGCTGGTATGCTTGTAGTTGTCACAGGTGCTACCCATGTCATGTATGGATCAAGAGGGACTGGGGTGCCTGCTAGAATTTCAAGGAAGATACAAAAGAAAAATCAAATTGTCATACTACTTGACCCTGAAAGACAATGGCTAAGGAGGGAGGGAGAAGTTCCTGTTGCTGATTTCCTGTGGTACTCTGCAGCTAGACCTTGTAGCAGAAATTGTTTTGATCGTGCAGAAATTGCCCGTGTAATGAATGCAGCTGGCAGGAGACGAGATGCCTTACCTCAGGTTAGTTTTTATGCTTCGAGATGAAAGGTTATAACTAACTCAGCTTCTAAGCTCCTATTTTGGCTGCAGTCGTACATATATATTGAATCATTAAAACAGATAGTCTCCTGCTAACTGAGTTTTTCAGGCTTTAAGTGTATGGATCTTGAAGTCATTAGATGGTTAATAACTAAAACATCAGTTATGTGGTACAAGATCTACAAGTGCCTCCTGCTGCCTGAGTTCTTCAGAAATCGTAGCTTGTGTTTACTAAATAAAGAGCTTGCTTCTTTACCCCACTAGTTTGTCAGAGGAGAATTGACCAAACCCAATAGAATACAGTACTTTTCAGTCAGAAGAAAAAATATTCAATTTGACCAAACCTTTTATAAATTTACAAAATTTTTAGTCCAAGACTTCCATACCACATTTGTAGAGAATACTTCTACTTATAGATTTGTGAACGAGATAAACAATAAAACAAATGAGAGAACTTAGACAAATCACTCTAGTACAAGAAGTCTGCTGGTAGGTATTCCTCAGGGGGTATTAGGTTTTTTCTTTTTGAAGAGACTTGTATCTAATGAAGGACCTGAGATCATCTGGCTGTAGGGTACTTCTCTCAGATAGTAAACAGAGACGGGAATCTTAGGTCTACCTTATCTTGATCTTGTTCAGCATAACTTTTCCTTCCTATATCCGGCAATGACTTGTGTGGTATATTCAGTATGTGAAGTGTTAGAATATGAATAGGTTTATACAATCCTATTAGAATAGGAATTGGTTTATACAATCCTATTTAGAATAAGAATATGAATACAAATAGGAATAGGAATAGTAAATAGTATCCTATTTGGTAAAGGATTGTATTCTAGTATCTATAAATAGGGTCTCAATGTAATAATGTAAAAACAACAACAATTCAATAATATTCATTTCTTATATTTGATCTTGGTAGAAAATCAACTCATATATGCCAATGATTATGTTAGCAAAAGTTGGGTCACCATGTATCTTTCATGTGACTATTTTCTTATATCTAATTTGTGTAGCACTTTGCCATCATTCCAGTGACTACTTTTTCATATATAATTTGACTACCTTTTGACTACTTTTCATATTTAATTTGTGTATTTTTCCGAACTATTTTCTCATTAGCATCATTGACTTAGATTTGATTTACATAGTTCCATTCATCTTTGTACCATCATTCCAATCCTACCTATATAATTTCTCTTTTCATTTACCCATATTATTTCTCTTTTCATCAATTCGAACTATCCTATATAATTTCTATTTAGTTGGGTCGTGACATCATCTACCTATATAATTTTATTTCTTAGATTGCGACCACTTTTAGCCATTCAATCTAATACTCGGCATATGAACATGTTCTGACTTGTTTAATATCGACTCATCTAATTCCAACATGATCCATATACTTAATACTAGATTTTGAGCACTTTGTTGCTCAGGGAGTTTAGTAGCCTTGTATGTCGAATATGTGAGTCACAAATAGTCTTTGCAAGTTTGGTTTGGAAAGTTCAACACTGTAAATCACTATGTGTTTTATCGGCATTATGCATCAAATCTAGTATTTAATGAGAAGACAAGCACATTGAGATTGACTATCAATTTTGTGAAGTCGACTGATCAACTTGCAGATATCTCACCAAGCCCCTCATTGGTCCTCGTATTAATTACATATGTAACAAGCTAGGTACATGAATTGTATGCACTAGCTTGAGGGGGAGTGTTAGAATATGAATAGGTTTATACAATCCTATTAGAATAGGAATTGATTTACACAATCCTATTAGAATAGGAATAGGTTTATACAATCCTATTTAGAATAAGAATATGAATACAAATAGGAATAGGAATAGTAAATAGTATCCTATTTGGTAAAGGATTGTATTCTAGTATCTATAAATAGGGTCTCAATGTAATAATGTAAAAACAACAACAATTCAATAATATTCATTTCTTATATTTCTCACATGAAGGATATCCTATAATCTCAAACAGTGCTATATTCTATATATGAGGCATGTTCATGATTATGACCAGTTAATGAATTGAAAATTCCGCATCAGTTCATTCTGGCTATGTCCAATGCTCTCTCTTGGCTGCTTTATCAAATTACATAAGACTGAATCTAGCTTGTCTTGTCTCTGGTCCCATATGGATTTGCATGTTTCTCACTTACCAAAATGAATTCCATTTACAAATGGAGCTTTTAGTACTGTGGGGAGAAGTTTTCTGATTGAGTTGTTACCCTTCCCTAGATATGCAATCACCATGTTTCTACTGAAGCACTATCTAGTTCCTCTCTAGTCTCATGTGCATCACATTTACTTTTTTTTTATTTTTTATGACGGTTGTGCTCGGGCCAGCTTGTGCACACCTCAACTATTCCACCGACCGGGTACGTGCTATTTCCCCACCAACACTGGTAATGGGTGAATCTGACTATCAAGAGTTCAAGACTAGGCATAGGAAAAACTAACCTAGTGTTTTCTGTTTCTACTAGGATTTGAACCCTAATCTCCAAGGTTTGCACCTCTTCATTGACCACTATGCCTCACCATTGGGTGCTCACGTCTACTTCATTTTTAGACCTATCTTTCCGAAAGGAATAACTTTCATATTACAACTGACTCATTGTATAATCAGAGTCCTGCACTGATGGCCTTTATACCATTTACCACAAGCTTGACCCCTGGATAGTGTGCTAAAGGTCCTCAGATGCAATTTCATTTGTTCTATCTGCTATAGTGAACTGAATTTGATGTCTCTGTGTGTTTATTAGTAAGGTACTTTCTTTTCTTTGACAAATCTTTCATACCTTCACATCAATGGTAAATTAGATTCCACAATTTTTATCGGTGGAAAAGAATTGTTTGAAGTTACTCATCATAAATTTTCTATTTCCATTTTGTTGACTTGGCTTCCTGAGCATTTTATGCGCTCATAACATATGAGGTGTTCATTGAAAGACTTCTTTCTAAAAATGTATTAAATAAAGTTACCAAGTTCAAAAAAAAAAATGTATTAAATAATTTCAGAAGTAAAGGGTTACAAGTTGGATAACTCAGTACCGGATGACCACTGTCCTGTATGCTGATTGCTGTTATCTGACCAATAAAGCGCAGCACCCTATTACTTTCTTACACTAGAATCAAGCTCCAGCTTGGATAGTGATGTCTGTTTAACATTCTTTTGGGCCCCAAAAGCATCAGCGAAAAGGGGCTTCCCCTTTTAATTATTTATCAGTAAGTAAGAATGACACAGGTTGTCTTCCCAGATTTAAAATATCACGTTTCATATTTGTAGAGAGTAATTGAGATAAAATTGAACTAAGCGGCACAAGGAACTGATTGATTGTGTAAAAGACTTCATTCTTAAAACATGTAATTTTCATTTGTATTTGCATGAAATTGCACTTTTTTATAACCAAAAAAATCCTCTGTTCTACTTTTCTCCACTCAAACCGGACTTGGTTCATTAGTCAGTATTCTAACTCGTGACATGCCCGTACCACACATCCATCTCTATATTTCTGTTCCGTTGAGCCAAGGGCTATAGCACTTTTTGGCAGGGTTTCAGTGAGATTGTATAGTCATGGATCCTGTAGCTACAATGCTAACATCTATGGGCTACATTTTCATCTTCCTGTTTTCCTAGTGTCCCATCTGTTAAGGTTAATTGACATTTTGTAGCAGAAAGTTTGAAGTTATTACTATCTTTGTCTTCAAATTTCAACTAAGATACACTGGTTGCAATTTGAGAGTATATGATACTGCAGCTGTTGGAAAATGATTACGTACTAGTAATTCTGCATATTATATTGAGTTGTACTCCGAGGAACTTGATCTCATTATACTTACATCTTACCTTTTTCAGGACCTTCAAAATGGACTAGATCTTGGTGTGGTATCCCCCGAAGTGCTGCAGAACTTTTTTGATCTAGAGCAATATCCTTTCATTTCAGAGTTAACAGGCCGCTTTCAGGTTTGCTATGACAAACATCTATTCTAAAACTACCTGTTCACCCGCAGAAGGAGAAAAGAGAATGAACAAAGAAAGAAAAAATAAATAATAAGAACATCAATTTTTTCTACTTTATCCTTTTGTTTTATGCTTGTCCTGGTGTATAAAGAAAATGCTAAGTTGTTTGAAGTTGAAAAGAAGCTTTCTTTGATGCAGGGTTTTAGAGAGAGATTGTTGGCTGATCCTAAATTTCTACATCGATTAGCTATTGAAGAATCTATATCAATAACAACTACTCTGTTGGCACAGTATGAGAAGCGTAAAGAGAATTTTTTTGAGGAGATTGATTATGTTATTACAGACACTGTTAGGGGTATAGTTGTGGATTTTTTCACAGTGTGGCTTCCTGCTCCAACGATTTCTTTCTTGTCAGTTACTGATGATGTTGATGCACCGGAGAGCATTGGAGCATTGAAAGGTCTCCTGGGTTCCATCCCAGATAATGCTTTTCAGAAAAGTCTTATTGGGAAGGACTGGGATGTGAGTCACAGAGTTGCCTCTGTGCTTATTGGTGGCCTTAAATTGGCCGGTGTAGGATTTGTTTCTAGCATTGGGGCGGTGGCTTCATCAAATATCTTGTTTGCAATGCGCAAAGTATTAAATCCGACCTTTACTACTGTCCAACCAAACAAGCGATCACCAATATTGAAAACGGCGCTTGTGTATTCATCATTTCTTGGTACATCTGCAAATCTGCGTTATCAGGTACATCATCATATACTTGACAATTTAATCTTTCATAACATTTTGCTTTCAAATCCAAGATGTTGATTATCTATTTTCATTGGATATCTTGGTTAAACATGGACTGTGCCAGTATATTTTAAAACCATCTTTGGCTCCTGCAATTTTAAGGATTTTTCTGTATGATGTTCCTGCCATAATCATGAAAAATTGGAGATTGATTTTTGCTGTCATTTTGTTTCAAAATTGACCCTTCATCATGGGTTTATATCCCTATCAAGTTTGAGAAAAAGCCCAAAATGGATTAACATTGAACTTGTTTTAATGCTTCCTGGAGCTTGTGGAAGTCTGATTGTTAATCAAATTTGGTCCCTTCATCTTTACTATTGTAATATGTTTGACACGAGACTGAAACTTTATAGTAGCAGTTACTTTAGAAACACCTATGTGACAATGATTTCCTTAACTTTCTATTGAGGTGTTTGAGGTTCAACTGAAAACAATAATTTTCATGAAATGCAGGTTATTGCAGGATTGGTAGAGCACCGGATTGCAGATAAATTTTCTGACCAAACATTACTTGTAAATATGCTATCTTTTGTTGTTCGAACGATCAACTCCTATTGGGGAACCCAGGTTAGATACAGTCTGAAATTCTTTGAAGTTAAATCTTTTTTTCCTTTTTCTTTTTTTACAACTAATCTACCACAAACTTCTTTCGTGAGTATCCCTGTAAACAGTCATGTAGGTTAATGATGATGGAATCTAAAAGATTAGTCTTTGTGAGTGTCTTCTCAGGGCTCAGGGTAGTGCCTTATATTTATTTGCTTATTCTGTTCCTGAAGGCTAGCTGGTGCAAGGTTCGAAGCTTGGTAGAAAATGTGCCCGCCCCTTTACCATTCTCTGCTTAAAACCTTCTATTGGATTTCCTATCTTTTATTGCTTTATCTTCCGCTCTTTATATTTTGTCCCATCCTTAACCCAATTAGCCTTCTTTCTCTAGCAAAAAGTTCTCTTAGAAACGTAGTAGGAGATACTGCTTTTCTTTCAAGAGAAGATCCATCTATCCTCATAGCAGCTCTGAAGTAAAGATGCAATGAACAACAATGTCACCAAGCAAAACCAATTAGATTCAAAACACGGTAATGTACCCTATTAATCCAAGCAAATCCTCCAATAATGAACTGAACAAATAGTCAAATACAGACACTAATTAAGGGACTAGACTGTAGCAACAGAATACACTTAAAAAGAGAAAGAAGGAGAGTGACCGAGAAGAACAGAGAAGTGGGAGAGGAAATCAGAAAGGGGATAAGAGGGACTAGAGAATTTCTCAATACCATTACTTGCCTAATTTCCCCCCTTACCCAATTAATCCCTCATAGCTCTTACCCCGTGCCTCACACATTATTTTCACACAAACTTGCCCTCCACCGTGGCCTCTTCTTTTACTAACCATTCATCCACCATCACCTCATTGTTGATAAGTAATTTTTCTCTTTGCTAATGATTAGTACTTCTGTATCTCTTCTTCGCAGCAATGGATCGACCTTGCACGGGTTACAGGATTGCAGGCTCGCAAGAGCAAGCAAGTTTCTGATCTTGCTCCAGATTCTGCAAATCCTACTGCAGTTGGTAGCAATACTCCAGAAGATACCAATACTGATGAAATCAACAGTCAATAGTAACACTTCCACTTATCTTCTTTTCTTTCTAGCATAACTTGTAAGAACCAGTTTTGATTCTTTTGCTGTATATCATTCAATTTTTAGCCTGTCAATATACACAGTTTATAAATTTTGACACAGGTCAAATAAATATTTGTTATTCAGACACTTGGATCTACTTTGCCGAGAATGAAACTACATTGGAGCACTGTTTAACTATAACCGAATACAACATTGCACTGGATAGTGGATACTCCTCTTACCCAGTAGTTGTAAACACCCAAAATTGACTTTAGTTGCACCTTTGGATACCCTTTTAAGTAAAACTGTAAAAATTGCGTTTGTGCTGTAGATAAAAATGAAATGTAGGAACGCATTGCAACAACAGTGAACGATGACATAAACTTTGTTCGTCTTAAGTGGCTGAATGCAAGGTACTTTACCTTGCAAAACCTGAGAATCCTTAAAATGGTCATGGGGGTTACAATCTCTAAAAGTCTATGGGGTCGGCATTCAATAATATGACTGGTCAAAAAAGGAATACAAAAAAAAAAAAAAAAAGGATGAAAACATAGATGCCGTTCACTTTAGAGTGAATTGTCAAAAATTAATTAATTTCTCGGTATCATCTTAATGATATGTCGAACAACAAAAAATCTTCTTAATAATAAATGATACAAGCAATGGAGCACTTTTACTGTCGACTCTTAACAACGTCCTTTTCATTTTTAGAGCTAATTGTCTAGAACCCTAGATTGATTCCTCGTGATGTGTCTTGGTAAAAGTTGCAACCAAATTATCATCTTACAGAATACAAACAATGAAATATTACAAGACCAAGAAATCGAGTATGAAGTTCCCATTCATTAATATTCTTTAACTGTTGTTAGAACTTCGATATGATAGGATCCTGCAGCTCCTTCAATCTCTCTTGAAGTTTCTCTTTAGTTTTCTCCAATGCTACTTCTAAATTTTTCATCTGCACGTCATTCTGTGGTCAGTTTTTCTTCTCCTTTAATCATACCAAGAAATTATGATTCAATTGCATAATACCAAAGGATCATTACTATACCTGTTGCCTGGCAAACCTATTGTGGATGAATAGCCCGCTGAACAGATCAAAACTATCTTTAACTGAGCTCTCCTTCTGCATGTTGCCCAATTTTAGCGTAATAATAAAAAATAGTGGTCCCAGAAGTTGAAAATTTATTCTTGAGGCTCAATGTGCAGCAGGCATATGCTTAATCTTCTACAAGTGCAATCAACTAAACTAAATAAATCTCTAAGGAATCGTCAGTGTTGCATAATTACCACTTGAACAAGTTTCTGAAATCCCTTTGTGTCTATTGGCGTGGGTTCAACCTCCATTTCCGACAAGATCCTGTCAAGTGAAGAAGATCAATACTATGGTAGATTGTATTTAGTTCTTCTGTAATTTGTCCCTAACGAGCAGGTGACACAAATTACCTGCCGATTGTGTGAGTAAGAAATTGGCTTTGAGCAGCTAATCTATCATGCTCTTCACAAGTCATTTCCAGCATTTTGCAACCCTGCAAAAGAGGATCAGTGCATTTCTCAGTTGAGGGTTCTGGATCTATCCAGTCAAATTGGAATCATTATGAGAAAGCAATAAAATTGAGGAAGACATATCTGCAGTACTTCCTTACCTCACTTGAGAAGATGTGCAGAAAGCTATAACACAGAGATTGATCTCTAATTCGAACCATGTCATACATAAAAGTCAAATCTGCCCATCCATCCTTACCACTTTCTGGTCCAAACATTGGGTGTGTACACAGCAAGTCACACTCTTCGGGCATTATCTTTCAAAGTTCAAACACATGGGTATTGTTAGACAAAATATGGAAAACCTTTGATGAGTTGCAAATTATATGAAACAGTAGTGTGAAAATTGCATACTCGCAGAAGGACATCTTTTGGGTGTTCTTTAACAGAGAGCACATCAACGAAAAGTGTAGGCCGCTTCAGACGATTGAATGGTATGGACTCCACAACTCGTGATAGAGACAGGATGGACGTGCTAATCATTATAACTTCATTATCCGATTCTAGAAATGCACCCATATCCCTGCGCACAATCAATAATAACTGGTAAATTTATTCATTCTTTTTCTACTATCAAAAAGTTGTCTATATGTCCATACCTGAAGAACAGGATGCCCAAATTTGCACAGAGCTCTGAATAATCTGATCTTGAAGTTACCCTGATAAAGTGACCTTGTTTCATCATAGTTTTGGCCAGAAACTGGGCGAAAGGACCATATCCAATTATGCCGATTCGTAAAGTTTTTGGTTGAGAAGAAGAAGAAGACGACGACATGGATGCGACAGAAAAAAGATAAAACAGCGACAAATGCGAGGGAGAAGATGTAGCTGATGCGTGTTATTGTCAGACCTTACGTGGGACGCATCCTTTTATACTTAAAAAATAGAAAAAAGAAAAAAAAGGAAGAAACGGTTTCAAAATCAAGACAGACGTGTAGACGCGGCAACGCAACTAAAGTATAAAACGGAAGCGACTAGAGTCCGCTTTTATCATTAGTCACTAACAAAACTATTTTTGGATATTTACGAGTTATAAAACTCTTCTCGCTATAAAACGTTTAATAGTTGGTTAGAAAAAATATTATTTATCTATTAGATTGTGCATAAGAATTTACTATTTTTGATATTTGATTAGAATTATATATAAAAGTAATATGATGTTTTGTTTGTAATTTAGAAATTTTCATAACCAATAAATACTTCCTCCGTCTCATTTTATATGTCATACATGTCATTTCATAAAATCAATGCATAAATTAGCATATTGTTTCTTTTTTACCCTTGTGAATTATTAGCATTGAAAACATACATTTGACCAACTTAGAAAAGTTAAGTAAATAATTCATGTTCATTGGTTAAATTAATTAATCAAAATAAATTAATTCATATTCACTAATTGAAAATTGAGTTCTAAAAAAATTAAAGAAGGGTAAAATGATAAAGTTACATAATTTCTTAATGCAAGTGCAAAGTAAAAAGGTGACATATAAAATAAAACGGAGGGAATATATAAGTTAAGAAGGAATTTAAGTATAATTTTATGAAGGATAAAAGATAGAATAACTAAACTCGACATAAAATAATATAAAAATTTCTTATAACTAATTCATTGATGTGTTGTCATTTAGTTGATAAAGGTTAATGACTTTATTGACAAAAATAATTGCGTGACCTTATAGTTATCTATATTGTATTGAAAGTATGAAGCTGCTTAAAGATATTGTTTGAATTTTTTGCCTTATAATAGACAAAATTATATTTTCACTATTTTTTAATTATTTTTAACCAAATAATATCATCATTAAATTATTATCCTAATATTTTGGACTTTGCCGAATATATAGGTAAATATACAGTAAACACAGTAAATGTAAATACAGTAAAAACAGTAAATATATAGATAGATATACAGTAAACACAGTAAAAACAGTATTTACTACTACCAATAAATATATATTCTTACTACTAAATATACTACTACCCAATATATATATATATAATATAGTAATATAATAATATTTGTCTTATCTTATGACTTTTGACCAATATATTAACTAAAGATAAAATATAATAATATAGATATAAATAATATAAATAACAATAAGATAGATATGGTACAACTATATAATAATATAGATATATACTGTAACAACCAATCAATATGGTATAATATAGATATGAAGTTGGAACGTAAATTAGCAAGAAATAAATATATTAATGGCTTGCTTCAAATATATTATAAATCCTACTCAGTACTCCCTCTCTCATTTAGTTAAATCATGCTAATTTATGACTTTAATTCCCTATTTTTCCCATGTTTTATTTTTTATTTTTTATTTTTGTTTTTGTTTTTTATCTTACCCAGTTTATCTCTTCTTCTTAACCTGTGTTCTTAACAACTTCATCTTTAACCACACACCGGATATAAAAACTGGCAACAAATTCATCATTTCATCAAGCGGATTATAAAGCCAAGAATCCTAGGAATTTACAGGTTAATCCATAGTCGTTATTAAGAAGTTAAGGAGCTAACCATATACTTAGGGTAATTTTTAACACATGTACATCAATTTACATCAAACTAACAACTTAAGAAAAATAAAATATAAAAGATAACATATTTTTGGGAGGAATTTTGGGAAGTAAACATCGTAAAACTTACATGATAAACGGAGAGAGGTTTCCCTTTCGGGAACCCCCGAGGGACTTTGAAAAAAACTTCAAAAACTTTAAAACACAAACACACTTATTTTATTTCACAAGCTTTAATATACAATAGAGGATTTTTAGTACATAGGAGTATGGAGGTAAAAAGGCTGTTGGATTTTTTCTCACTCTGGTTTTTCCTCTGCTTTTTCATTCTGTCCTCGGCTTATCCTCTTTCTGTCTTTATATAGAAAAATTAAGCAAGTCTCCTCACACACTCTACGTGGCCTCTATTATTGTTGGCCGACACAACTTATATTACAGACTTAATTATTGAAGGGACGCGTGTTTTGTCAACAATTTTTTTCTCTTTTGGAGGATAGTGATAAAGTGACAACACACTCATTTTTACAGAATACTTAGTGGGTATCCCCACCTAATACTCTAAATTATTACAAGACACGTAGTGGATATCTTTTTATACTACTTAATATTTCTTCTTCCGTATTTATCTCATTCTTGAATATTTTCCACCTTCTTGCCCATGCCTTGCCCATGCCTTCTTTGTCTTCTTGTTATTATGTCATTCTTGACTTTACTACTTTTGAATTGTACTTCTTTTGAATTGTTGAATTGCCTTTCCATAGTTTCTATAATGAAGTATATCTACTCCATTCTTGTCACCATTTTATTTTTTAAATTTGTGTACCTCTTTCCCATGTCTTTCCTATATTTTTGTCTTCTTTCTTGCCCATATCTTCTTGACATTTTGTATCCTTTTTTCATTTTTACCTTGTTTTTGCTTTAATTATATCCGTATAAAATAGTAAAGTGTCTAAGGAATATAAAAAAATTAAGTGTCTAGATTGTGTAATGCAATAGTATCAAAACTTATGCCTGAATCATTATCATCATAAGGGTCTTGAGAGTCTTGAATATTATTTATCTGTTCTTCGTTCGATAATGAAGGACTGTGAATATTGTCTTCTGAGCCATTACTGGGAATGTCTTTGATAATATGTTTGCCTTGGCTTTTGTTGTGAAATTTTTTTTCTAAAGTTTGTTTGATTATTTTTTCTAATTTTTCATTTTTTTCTTTTTTAATACTTCATTTTTTCTTAATGAGTCTTTCTGAAAATATTTAGGTAATCTCCTTCGTGAGGAATAAAACTCCTCTATATCACTTTTTGGCAAAGTGACAGCCATCAACGGGTTTGATAAGTCTTTATCAGTCACCGTTTGAGCCGGACTATTGTATGCTCCGTCTGATGGGAGTTCTTAGCATTCAGAGGGGAATGCACACCCGTCTCATCCATTTTTAAGTGAGATGGAGAACTCATGTCTTCGTCTGTTCTTGGCGAGTATTTGCTCTGAAATGTCTTGAGTTGTTTCACTAGTCTCATATTTTCTTGAATAAAGATTTCATTTTTGGCATTGAGTCTCTTGAAACCCTCAGTCATGGATGTACAATGATCACAAACTATTAGTTTTTCTGAATCTTTTTGGATATTGTATTGAGGTATTTAGTTTGGGTTTTGTCTAAGAGCTGGTGAAATATAATAATTTGGCCCAAGTATTTCTCTTGCATAGTCTAAAGCTTAGGTGAAATTATTAAAACCTTCAAAAAGCGGATTTTTTATCCCATTTATAGAATCTATTACTTCTATCCAAGTTTGAAAAATACCTTTGGTTTTACCATGTATAACTACATAATATTTAAATTTATTATCTTTATTTTTGTCTGAAAAGTATTGACATAAAGCATTAGAAGCTGCTATAAAATACTTAGTGCCTTTTTTATTGTATGCAATCCATAAGTTATCTATTAAACATTGTTGAGCCTTGTCTAAATTACAATCTGGAACTACTCTAAATGATAAATTGCACTTAAGATATGAAATTAAATTATACTTACCAAAATAAATTCTCTCCATTAAGTTGTCTGTTGTGCTTAATGGTCTGAAATTTTTTCTTCCTAATACTGTCTGAGCATATGTATCTGGCTGGGCGATGCCCTTGCCTTTGTCTTCTGGCGTTTGGCCAGTTGGTCTCATGCTTGGTCTCATACTGAAATAAAATTTAGTTAGTTTTTAATTGTAGTCTACTTAGTTTATCTGCTAAATCATTATCTTTTCCTTTTATATATTCGAAAACAATATTATTGTATATAGATATTATATCCATAAGGTTTAACCATCTACGTTTACTACTAGCTTTACTATTTATTTTTTCATGGAATTTAACTATTGCTTGTGATCATTCTTACTAATACTTCATTTTTGTTTAAAATGTATAATTTAAAACTATTTAATCCATATATTACAGCTAACACTTCTGCATCTATACTACTCATGTTACCTTTTTCTTTGTATTGTCCACTTTGGTAGGCACATATTTTTCTTCATTTTTTGGACTATATTTATTTGGTCTTGATTTTAATATAGCTCCTCATCCTAATTTACTATCATCTGTTTAGACTATTAAATAATCTGACTCTAGGGGTATTTGTAAGTCTGGTATGTCTAATACTTTTTTAGCTATATGTGGTTGTAATTTCACCTTTCCTTTTCCTAAAGTTACTCCTAAGAAATTTATATGTGTCTTACATAGTTCCATTTTCTTTTTACTAATTATTATTCCGTATTTTACAAATAATCTAAATACTGTCTGTAGGTGTCCTAAGTGTTCTTGTATATTTTTACTAAATACTAAAATATCGTCTACATATACTAATACAAAATTCTTATAATCTCCGAACATATCATCCATCTTTCTTTGGAAGATAGGAGGAGTTGTTTTTAAATCAAAAGGCATGACTAGCCATTCAAAATGTCCTTCAGGACAAGTGAAGGCTGTCAATTCTATGCTTTTCGGGTGCATTTTTACTTGCCAATATCCTGATTTACAGTCAAATTTACTAAATATCTTTTTACCTTGTATTCTATTGATTAACTCGTTTTTGCCTGGTAATTTATATGCATCTGTTCTAGTATTGTCATTTAACATTTTATAATTTATTACCATACGAGCTTTTCTTCGTATTTGTTCACTATGATTTCTAACCATAAAAACTGTTGATCTATGCCTAGATGTAGATCTTCTTATTACTTCTAATTTTAATAATTCTTTAATTTGTTTACCGAATTCTTCTTTGTCTTCATTATTTACTTCTATAGTTGCTGTCTTTATTGTATATTACGGGTTTATTATATCTAATTTACACATAATTTTATTACTTCCCCAATGTATTAAAGGCTTTTCTCCTATTATTTCCATTTCATCTAATATTGCTATTATATTTTCTAAGTCTTTAGGATGTTTTATTGTTCCTATAGTATTTATTCCCTTTTGAAAATTGTAAAATTTTGTTTCTATATTTATTAAAGTATAATCTTTTTCTATGTCTTCTATGTATGTATTTTCTTTATTTTCTTCTTGTTCTTCTTCATATAGATTTTTTAAAGAACAACTACCATTATTGCCACAGTCGTCACAACATGGAGTTGCAGCTTTATTAATTATTTTATTATCCTTAGGCAATTCTTTGGTAGGGATTTTATTAATTTGTACTGGAGTATATGTTGTATTTCTAAATAGCATTATTCCATCTCTAGAAAATAAACAACTTCCATTATTTTGTATAAGGAATTGTAAGCCTAATACTAAATCAGTTTTAATATTTAAATCTCTTACTAAAATTTTATACATATTATACGTTGGTTTGTAGAACTTGTTACATGTATTAATAAAGCTTATTTGTGCTTTTTCTATATATTTATCATAAATGTTGTATGTTCCATCCATTTGTATAGCTGTTATTGGTTCTTTTAAAGTCTTTAGTGTTGGTAGTATATGTTGAGGTATTATTTTCTTATTAAGAAGACAGCTAGTACAACCTGTATCTACTAATGCTAAAGTTTCTATTTCTATATTTTTTATTTTTATTCTTACTAGTATTTTTATTGTTTCAAAATTTTTATCTAGTATTATTTTCTACAATATTCATTAATTCACTTTCTATTTGATCTAAATGTAATGTACCTTGTGATTGTATATTGTATATATCTATTTTTTGTTTTCCTTTTTCTATTGTAGTTAGTCTTTGTTCTAAGTCATTCATTCTAGTTTCTAAGGTTATTAGTCTTAGATTAGTAGCATGGTTTTTTGTTTGAACTTGTTCTTGTTTTTTGGCTACTTGTTGTTTTAATTTAATTTCTATACAATTTATACATGCTTCCATATAACAATTTTTACATTTAGCTCTATTTATTTTACTAGGATACCATTTACATATACTACATTGATTGCTATCTATTCCTTTTTGTCTTTCAAATTCATGATTATAATCTTGATATATGTTCATCATTGTATAATTTAAATCTTCTTCGTTTAGTTCTAATTTTTCTAATCATATTTCATTAATTAAATTATCATCCTCTGAATCAGACGTGTCTAATTGAATGTCTCTTTCCTCTGCGGCCTCTATACTTACCACAAAATATATACTTTCTGTGTCTGACATATATTCATCTACATTTAATAAGGTTTCTTGAAAGTCTTCTATTAATTGAGAATTTCTAGTTTTCATGTTATTTCTTTTTGGGCATATGTTTGCTAAGTGTTCTATACTTCCACAAGTATAACATTCTAATTTATTTTTATAATTCCTATCATTTCTATATTTTCTAACGTGTCTATCACTATTTAAATATGGCTTTCTCGCTGATGATTTTTTAAGAAGTATTTTTTGTATCTATATGGCCTTCGGCTATGGTCTAGTCTTCTCTTATATTTTCTTGGTTTACTAGGTTCTTTATCATAACTTTGGGTAGTATATATCATTGTTTTACAAAAATTCATTTCGTTTTGTTTTAGTTGTATTCATATAGAATTAATACAAGAAGGATACGAGGTGGAAAGAGCTATAGAAGAAGCAAAAAGACAATACCAAGATAATAACAATGCAGTTTTTAAATGTAAAGGATGTAAAAAAGGTAAAATGGACATAATGGAAACTATAGAACATTTTAGAATATGTCAGGAAAGAAATGATAATTTAGCATATAGAACAAGCGAATTAGAAGACATAAATAAAGAAAATGAAGAACAAGAAATCTTATCCATAACTAGTTACCAAGAATTGATGGAAGAAGCAACAAGCTCTCATAGTGCAAGTCCGTTCCAAAGAACAACAGCAACTCCAAATATTAACTATAATACAGGTAATTTGCCTAGAAAACCATGGGTTAGATAAGATCAAGAAATAAAAGATAATATTAGAACAACAGGGAAAAGAATGCCTATAGAAGAGCCTATTAGACTACAAGAAGGAGGAAATAAAGGAAAAATACTAAACATAGCAGCACATGATCCACAAATGTGGAATACAGTAATAGACTTATGGAAAGGAATAGTGGTAGCAGATTTCATTAAAAATTATCAAGAAACTGATGCTGAGACTATGTAGAGATATTTAGAGACATTTTTAGGAGAATATTGTAAAGCAGTTTGGAAATCTTATAAACACACTTTTCCACAAGAATTCCAAGCACTAATAGAAATATGACCAAACCCATATAATTTCACTAACAAAATACATGTGTTATTAACAGGAGAAGTCCCAAATAGTGGATTAGTGGCATTACAAAGAAATGATCTAATAAAATTAGAACAGTTAAGTATATCTAATTGGATACATATAAAAAATTTTCTTAAAGACTATTTTTACTATTGTACTATTAGTGGAAATACATTTAATAAATAATTAAGAAAAAAGTTATTTTTTATGTTGCCAGGAGCATTAGGAAGAGAAATAGAAGAAAGATGGTATAAAAGAGAAGGAGTGATGCAAGACCCTACACTTTTATGGTCGATAGGACAAAAAATCAATCAAATTATGGAAATATTAACAGAAAAATGTACTAATATACAAATGCAAAAACAATTAAAACAAAACGAAATGAATTTTTGTAAAACAACGATATATACTACCCAAAGTTATGATAAAGAACCTAGTAAACCAAGAAAATATAAGAGAAGACTAGACCATAGCCAAAGGCCATATAGATACAAAAAATACTTCTTAAGAAAATCATCAGCTAGAAAGCCATATTTAAATAGTGATAGACACGTTAGAAAATATAGAAATGATAGGAATTATAAAAATAAATTAGAATGTTATACTTGTGGAAGTATAGAACACTTAGCAAATACATGCCCAAAAAGAAATAACATGAAAACTAGAAATTCTCAATTAATAGAAGACTTTCAAGAAACCTTATTAAATGTAGATGAATATATGTCAGACACAGAAAGTATATATTCTGTGGTAAGTATAGAGGCCGCAGAGGAAAGAGACATTCAATTAGACACGTCTGATTCAGAGGATGATAATTTAATTAATGAAATAGGATTAGAAAAATTAGAACTAAAAGAAGAAGATTTAAATTATACAATGATGAACATATATCAAGATTGTAATCATGAATTTGAAAGACAAAAAGGAATAGATAGCAATCAATGTAGTATATGTAAATGGTATCCTAGTAAAATAAATAGAGCTAAATGTAAAAATTGTTATATGGAAGCATGTATAAATTGTATAGAAAATAAATTAAAACAAGTAGCCAAAAAACAAGAACAAGTTCAAACAAAAGACCATGCTACTAATCTAAGACTAATAACCTTAGAAACTAGAATGAATGACTTAGAACAAAGACTAACTACAATAGAAAAAGGAAAACAAAAAATATATATAGACAATATACAATCACAAGGTACAATACATTTAGATCAAATAGAAAGTGAATTAATGAATATTGAAGAAAATAATACTAGATAAAAATTTTGGAACAATAAAAATACTAGTAAGAATAAAAATAAAAGATATAGAAATAGAAACTTTAGCATTAGTAGATACAGGTTGTACTAGCTGTCTTCTTAATAAGAAAATAATACCTCAACATATACTACCAACACTAAAGACTTTAAAAGAACCAATAACAGCTATACAAATGGATGGAACATACAACATTTATGATAAATATATAGAAAAAGCACAAATAAGCTTTATTAATACATGTAACAAGTTCTACAAACCAACGTATAATATGTATAAAATTTTAGTAAGAGATTTAAATATTAAAAATGAGTTAGTATTAGGCTTACAATTCCTTATACAAAATAATGGAAGTTGTTTATTTTCTAGTGATGGAATAATGTTATTTAGAAATACAACATATACTTCAGTACAAATTAATAAAATCCCTACCAAAGAATTGCCTAAGGATAATAAAATAATTAATAAAGCAGCAATTCCATATTGTGACGACTGTGGCAATAATGGTAGTTGTTCTTTAAAAAATCTATATGAAGAAGAACAAGAAGAAAATAAAGAAAATAAATACATAGAAGACATAGAAAAAGATTATACTTTAATAAATATAGAAACAAAATTTTACAATTTTCAAAAGGGAATAAATACTATAGGAACAATAAAACATCCTAAAGACATAGAAAATATAATAGCAATATTAGATGAAATGGAAATAATAGGAGAAAAGCCTTTAATACATTGAGAAAGTAATAATATTATGTGTAAATTAGATATAATAAACTCGTAATATACAATAAAGACAGTAACTATAGAAGCAAATAATGAAGACACCGAAGAATTCGGTAAACAAATTAAAGAATTATTAAAAGTAGAAGTAATAAGAAGATCTACATCTAGGCATAGATCAGCAGCTTTTATGGTTAGAAATCATAGTGAACAAATACGAAGAAAAGCTCGTATGGTAATAAATTATAAAATGTTAAATGACAATACTAGAACAGATGCATATAAATTACCAGACAAAAACGAGTTAATCAATAGAATACAAGGTAAAAAGATATTTAGTAAATTTGACTGTAAATCAGGATACTGGCAGGTAAAAATGCACCCGAAAAGCATAGAATGGACAGCCTTCACTTGTCCTGAAGGACATTTTGAATGGCTAGCCATGCCTTTTGGTTTAAAAACAGCTCCTCCTATCTTCCAAAGAAAGATGGATGATATGTTCGGAGATTATAAGAATTTTGTATTAGTATATGTAGACGATATTTTAGTATTTAGTAAAAATATACAAGAACATTTAGGACACCTACAGACAGTATTTAGATTATTTGTAAAATACGGAATAATAATTAGTAAAAAGAAAATGGAACTATGTAAGACACATATAAATTTCTTAGGAGTAACTTTAGGAGAAGGAAAGGTAAAATTACAACCACATATAGCTAAAAAAGTATTAGACATGCCAGATAAGCTAGATAATACAAAAGAATTACAAAATTTTTTAGGATTAGTAAATTATGCGAGAAATTTTATTCAAGACTTAGGAAAAATAGCAGGTCCATTATATGCAAAGACAGGTAGTAAAGGACAAAAACACTTTAATATAGAAGACATTAAATTAGTTCAACAAATTAAGGATAAAGTTAAAAATATATCAGACTTACAAATACCCCTAGAGTCAGATTATTTAATAGTCCAAACAGATGGTAGTAAATTAGGATGGGGAGCTATATTAAAATCAAGACCAAATAAATATAGTCCAAAAAATGAAGAAAAAATATGTGCCTACCAAAGTGGACAATACAAAGAAAAAGGTAATATGAGTAGTATAGATGCAGAAGTGTTAGCTGTAAAATATGGATTAAATAGTTTTAAATTATATATTTTAAACAAAAATGAAGTATTAGTAAGAACAGACTGCGAAGCAATAGTTAAATTCCATGAAAAAATAAATAGTAAAGCTAGTAGTAAACGTAGATGGTTAACTTTATGGATATAATATCTATATACAATAATATTATTTTTGAATATATTAAAGGAAAAGATAACGATTTAGCAGATAAACTAAGTAGACTACAATTAAAAATTAACTAAATTTTATTTCAGTATGAGACCAAACATGAGACCAACTGGCCAAACGTCAGAAGACAAAAGCAAAGGCATCGCCCAGCCAGATACATATGCTCAGACAGTATTAGGAAGACAAAATTCAGACCATTAAGCACAACAGACAACTTAATGGAGAGAATTTATTTTGGTAAGTATAATTTAATTTCATAGCCTAAGTGCAATTTATCATTTAGAGTAGTTCCAGATTATAATTTAGACAAGGCTCAACAATGTTTAATAGATAACTTATGGATTGCATACAATAAAAAAGATACTAAGTATTTTATAGCAGCTTCTAATGCTTTATGTCAATACTTTTCAGACAAAAATAAAGATAATAAATTTAAATATTATGTAGTTATACATGGCAAAACCAAATGTATTTTTCAAACTTGGATAGAAGTAATAGATTTTATAAATGTGATAAAAAATCCGCTTTTTAAAGGTTTTAATAATTTCACCTAAGCTTTAGACTATGCAAGAGGAATACTTGGGCCAAATTATTATATTTCACCAGCCCTTAGACAAAACCCAAACCAAATACCTCAATACAATATCCAAAAGATTCAGAAAAAATAATATTTTGTGATCATTGTACATCCATGACTGAGGGTTTCAAGAGACTCAATGCCAAAAATGAAATCTTTATTCAAGAAAATATGAGACTAGTGAAACAGCTCGAGACATTTCAGAGCAAATACTCTCCAAGAACAGATGAAGACATGAGTTCTCCATCTCACTTAAAAATGGATGAGACGGGTGTGCATTCCCCTCTAGATGCTAAGAACTCTATTGTATCGGAGCATGATGCAGCTAGTCCGGTTCAAACGGTGATCGGTAAAGACTTATCAAACCCGTTGATGGCTGTCACTTTGCCAAAAAGTGATATAGAGGAGTCTTCTTCCTCACGAAGGAGATTACCTAAATATTTTCAGAAAGACTCATTAAGAAAAAATAAAGTATTAAAAAAGAAAAAAAATAAAAAATTAGAAAAAATAATCAAACAAACTTTAGAAAAAAAAATTCACGACAAAAGCCAAGACAAACATATTATCAAAGACATTCCCAGTAATGGCTCAGAAGACAATATTCACAGTCCTTCATTATCGGACGGAGAACAGATAAATAATATTCAAGACTCTCAAGACCCTTATGATGATAATGATTCAGACATAAGTTTTGATACTATTGCATTACACAATCTAGACACTTCATTTTTTTATATTCCTTAGACACTTTACTATTTTATACGGATATAATTAAAGCAAAGACAAGGTAAAAATGAAAAAAAGATACAAAATGTCAAAAAGATATGGGCAAGAAAGAAGACAAAAATATAGGAAAGACATGGGAAAGAGGTACACAAATTTAAAAAATAAATTGGTCACAAGAATGGAGTAGATAGACTTCATCATAGAAACTATGGAAAGGCAATTCAACAATTCAAAAGAAGTACAATTCAAAAGTAGTAAAGTCAAGAATGGCATAATAGCAAGAAGACAAAGAAGGCATGGGCAAGGCATGGCAAGAAGGTGGAAAATATTCAAGAATGAGATAAATACGGAAGAAGAAATATTAAGTAGTATAAAAAGATACCCACTACGTGTCTTGTAATAATTTAGAGTATTAAGTGGGGATACCCACTAAGTGTTCTGTAAAAATGAGTGTGTTTTTACTTATCACTAGCCTCCAAAAGAGGGAAAAACTGTTGACAAAACACGCGTCCCTTCAATAATTAAGTCTGTAATATAAGTCAAAAAGTTGAAATTAATAATGCATGTGAAGATGGGGCCCAATGAGCACCCGACTAGCATTATTAAGGGAATCTTATCTAGTTGTGTCGGTCAATAATAATAGAGGCCACGTAGAGTGTGTGAGAAGACTTGATTAATATTTCTATATAAAGACGGAAAGAGGATAAGCAGAGGACAGAATGAAAAAGTAGACGAAAAACCAGAGTGAGAAAATATCCAACTGTCTTTTTACCTCCATACTCCTATGTACTAAAAATCCTCTATTGTATATTAAAGCTTGTGAAATAAAATAAGTGTGTTTGTGTTTTAAAGTTTTTGAAGTTTTTTTCAAAGTCCCTCGGGGGTTCCCGAAAGGGAAACCTCTCTCCGTTTATCATGTAAGTTTTACGATGTTTACTTCCCAAAATTCCCCCCAAAAATATGCTATCTTTTATATTTTATTTTTCTTAAGTTGTTTGTTTGATGTAAATTGCTGTACATGTGTTAAAAAATTACCCTAAGTATATGGTTAGCTCCTTAACTTCTTAATAATGACTATGGATTAACCTGTAAATTCCTAGGATTCTTGGCTTTATAGTCCGCTTGATGAAAGGACGAATTTGTTGCCAGTTTTTATATCCGGGGTGTGGTTAAAGATGAAGTTGTTAAGAACATAGGTTAAGAAGAAGAGATGAACTAGGTAAGATAAAAAACAAAAACAAAAATAAAAATTAAAAACAAAAATAAAAAATAAAAATAAAACATGGGGAAAATAGGGAATTAAAGTCAGAAATTAGCTTGATTTAACTAAATGAGAGAGGGAGTACTGAGTAGGATTTACAATATATTTGAAGCACTGTTTTTACTGTGTTTACGTTTACTGCGTTTACTGTATATTTACCTATATATTTTTACTGTGTTTTCTGTATATCTATCTATATATTTACTGTTTTTACTGTGTTTACTGTGTTTACTGTATATTTACCTATATATGTGGTATCAGAACGAGAAGATTTTGGGAACTAATACATATATGAAAAGACATCATTCGTTTAGAAATATAAGATTTACATATTGGCATTTATATAGAGAATGTAATCTTAGAAGTGTATCTATCTATATATTTATTGTTTTTACTGTGTTTACGTTTATTGTGTTTACTGTATATTTACCTATATATTTTTACTGTGTTTACTGTATATCTATCTATATATGTACTATTTTTACTGTGTTTACGTTTACTGTGTTTACTGTATATTTACCTATATATTTGGTATCAGAGCGAGAAGTTTTTGGGAACCAATACATATATGAAAAGACATCCTTCGTTTAGAAATATAAGATTTACATATTTACATTTATATAGAGAATATAATCTTAGAAGTGTAGCTATCAAAAAGAAAAAAACAACTAGAAAATAAATATAATATAAAAAACATAGAAGACTTAGACAAGTTAAGTTTAAGAGATCCAGAGTTTAGTAGTAATACTAGGTGGGATATAATAGGTTATGATAATCATATAATTTTGTATAATCAAAGAATACATTGGATAAATAAACGTATTAAAAAAGAAGCAATTTTGTTAGGATAATTAATGCAAACCATAGCTAGAAGCTATAGACAAGTAACTCAGTGGCTTCTAGAAGAAAAATACCATAAAACATACCTTTTAGACAGAGAATTAGAAATAAGACAACAATTATTACTAGAAGAATCAAACCAAAATATAAAATACCTAAATAGAGAATTAGAATATACTAGAAGACAAGTTATAAACTTTGAAAGAAGAATAAAAATATATAAGAAAACACTTAACAATATACATTTTGGATAAATAGATGCCTTTAGAATATATAAAAAGAATAAGATTAAGAAATAGTTGGCTATACGCAGAATTAAGATATAGATTTGAACTTAGAAATACTCTAAAAGTATTAATAGATTATTTAAATTGGACAGAAGAACAGTTAACTAAATCATTAATAAACGATAAATATCTTATAGATTCATTAATAAAAGATAAACATCTTATAGACTCACTGGTAGAACATAAAGCTAATCTTATTAACGAAATACACAATATTAAATTAGATATAAAATATACTACTAATAGAATAAAATACTATAAAAAAATTAGTCAAGTTAAAAGTTCACTAGGATAGAAAAATAGATTATTTAAGACATCTTGAATACTTAGACTTAAGAATACACCAGGAGAAAAAATATAGATCATTACATAAAAATAATAATATTTTAAAGTGTAATTTTTCTGAAGGAGAATATATACTACACTCTGAAGATAGACAATATAATACTTTAATAGACTTAACAATAAATCTTAGTGAAAAAATTCAACAACAAGACAACTATAATAAAACTTTTAGAAGAAATAGAGGTAGTGCAAAATAAACAATTTAAAAATCTTAGATAAATTAGAAAAGAATTTAGACTTCTTAAAAGCACAAGAACTAGAAATATATAGAAAAATCCAATATCTAAATACAAAATTTAATTTAGAAAAAATACCTACTAAAATAGAAATACTAAAACTGGTAAAAACAATAATAGAAAAACCTAAAGAATTAGAAATTAAAAATACTCAAGTAGTAACAAAAATCATAGAACAAGTAGAAAAAATAAATACTGAAATTAGTCATTTAAAAGAAATAATTATAAGACTAGAAAAGATCTCACTTTCATGAGTGAAGAAGACATAAATTACAAAAAGGCATTAGAATACTCAGAAAATTAAAATCAAGAACCTAAAGGATATTCTAGTTATATTCCCTCTAGCCAAATAGATAAGATAATTCTTAAACAAAATAATACTATAATAGCCTTAGTAATAGAATTAAATATAAAAGTAGATAAAATACTAAAAGAAAAATAACCTGAACAACAAGTTCATAATAATATAGAAATAGACAAATTAATAAATCAACTTAAAAAAGTAGAAATAACCCCTCACCCAGAAAAACAAAAAGTAATTAAAAAACCACAAACATGGACTTTCTTTCAAATAGAAGAACAAACCAAGAAAGTAGACCAAGTTTCTCCGAAAATAGAATAGGCAATAATATAATTTTAGAATATTATCTAAAAGACACTCAAATATAGAAGAAAATCAAGAATTAAATGAAATCATAGACATAGATAGAGATTTACAAATTTTCCAACAAAATCAACTTAAATTATTAAATCCTAAGACATTATATAATGTAAAACATTTTTCTAAAAATAATCAATTATACAGATATTATAGAGAAAAACATATATCAGGAATAGGAGAAGACTTTGCAAACTTAAATTTAGTAAACCCACCTTTCATAAAGACGGTCAAAAATCCCAAAAGTATGTTAATGCATATGAGATTAATAATTGTAGGAATAAAGTGATTAACTAGAAAGAATTTAGGATCCAAAGTTCTAATTGTATTATACAATGATAGATTGTCAGATTTAAATAAATCAATAATTGGCTTAACCGAAGTAGACATGACAACAAATATAGAAATGATAGGAATTATAAAAATAAATTAGAATGTTATACTTGTGGAAGTATAGAACACTTAACAAATACATGCCCAAAAAGGAATAACATGAAAACTAGAAATTCTCAATTAATAGAAGACTTTCAAGAAACCTTATTAAATGTAGATGAATATATGTCAGACACAGAAAGTATATATTCTGTGGTAAGTATAGAGGCCGCAAAGGAAAGAGACATTCAATTAGACACGTCTGATTCAGAGGATAATAATTTAATTAATGAAATATGATTAGAAAAATTAGAACTAAAAGAAGTAGATTTAAATTATACAATGATGAACATATATCAATATTGTAATCATGAATTTGAAAGACAAAAAGGAATAGATAGCAATCAATGTAGTATATGTAAATGGTATCCTAGTAAAATAAATAGAGCTAGATGTAAAAATTGTTATATGGAAGCATGTATAAATTATATAGAAAATAATTTAAAACAAGAAGTAGCCAAAAAACAAGAACAAGTTCAAACAAAAGACCATGCTACTAATCTAAGACTAATAACCTTAGAAACTAGAATGAATGACTTAGAACAAAGACTAACTACAATAGAAAAAGGAAAACAAAAAATAGATATAGACAATATACAATCACAAGGTACAATACATTTAGATCAAATAGAAAGTGAATTAATGAATATTGAAGAAAATAATACTAGATAAAAATTTTGGAACAATAAAGATACTAGTAAGAATAAAAATAAAAGATATAGAAATAGAAACTTTAGCATTAGTAGATACAGGTTGTACTTGCTGTCTTCTTAATAAGAAAATAATACCTCAACATATACTACCAACACTAAAGACTTTAAAAGAACCAATAACAGCTATACAAATGGATGGAACATACAACATTTATGATAAATATATAGAAAAAGCACAAATAAGCTTTATTAATACATGTAACAAGTTCTACAAACCAATGTATAATATGTATAAAATTTTAGTAAGAGATTTAAATATTAAAACTGATTTAATATTAGGCTTACAATTCCTTATATACAAAATAATGGAAGTTGTTTATTTTTTCTAGAGATGGAATAATGTTATTTAGAAATACAACATATACTTCAGTACAAATTAATAAAATCCCTACCAAAGAATTGCCTAAAGATAATAAAATAATTAATAAAGCTGCAACTCCATGTTGTGACGACTATGACAATAATGGTAGTTGTTCTTTAAAAAATCTATATGAAGAATAACAAGAAGAAACTAAAGCAAATACATACATAGAAGACATAGAAAAAGATTATACTTTAATAAATATAGAAATAGAATTTTACAATTTTCAAAAGGGAATAAATACTATAGGAACAATAAAACATCCTAAAGACTTAGAAAATATAATAGCAATATTAGATGAAATGGAAATAATAGGAGAAAAACCTTTTATACATTGGGGAAGTAATAATATTATGTGTAAATTAGATATAATAAACCCGAAATATACAATAAAGACAGCAACTATAGAAGCAAATAATGAAGACATCGAAGAATTCGGTAAACAGATTAAAGAATTATTAAAATTAGAAGTAATAAGAAGATCTACATCTAGACATAGATCAGTAGCTTTTATGGTTAGAAATCATAGTGAACAAATACGAGGAAAAACTCATATGGTAATAAATTATGAAAGGTTAAATTATTCTTCTTTCAGAGTTTATAACTTGTCTTCTAGTATATTCTAATTCTCTATTTAGGTATTTTATATTTTGGTTTGATTCTTCTAGTAATAATTGTTGTCTTATTTCTAATTCTCTGTCTAAAATGTATGTTTTATGGTATTTTTCTTCTAGAAGCCACTGAGTTACTTGTCTATAGCTTCTAGCTATGGTTTGCATTAATTATCCTAACAAAATTGCTTCTTTTTTAATACGTTTATTTATCCAATGTATTCTTTGATTACACAAAATTATATCATTATCAAAACCTATTATATCCCACCTAGTATTACTACTAAATTCTGGATCTCTTAAACTTAACTTGTCTAAGTCTTCTATGTTTTTTATATTATATTTATTTTCTAGTTGTTTTTTCTTTTTGATAGCTACACTTCTAAGATTATATTCTCTATATAAATGCCAATATGTAAATCTTATATTTCTAAACGAAGGATGTCTTTTCATATATGCATTGGTTCCCAAAAACTTCTCGCTCTGATACCAAATATATAGGTAAATATACAGTAAACACAGTAAAAATATATAGGTAAATATACAGTAAACACAGATAGAGGTAAATATATAGTAAACACAGTAAACGTAAACACAGCAAACAGAGTAAAAATATATAGGTAAATATACAGTAAACACAGTAAACGTAAACACAGTAAAAATAGTAAATATATAGATATATATATAGTAAACACAGTAAAAATATATAGGCAAATATACAGTAAACACAGTATTTACTACTACCAATAAATATATATTCTTACTACTAAATATACTACTACCCAATATATATAATATATATAATATAGTAATATAATAATATTTGTCTTATCTTATGACTTTTGACCAATATATTAACTAAAGATAAAATATAATAATATAGATATAAATAATATAAATAACAATAAGATAGATATGGTACAACTATATAATAATATAGATATATACTGTAACAACCAATCAATATGGTATAATATAGTTATGAAGTTGGAACGTAAATTAGCAAGAAATAAAGATATTAATGGCTTGATTCAAATATAATGTAAATCCTACTCATTACTCCCTCTTTCATTTAGTTAAATCATGCTAATTTATGACTTTAATTCCCTATTTTCCCCACGTTTTATTTTTTATTTTTTATTTTTGTTTTTAACTTCATCTTTAACCACACCCCGGATATAAAAACTGGCAACAAATTCATCATTTCATCAAGTGGACTATAAAGCCAAGAATCCTAGAAATTTACAGGTTAATCCATAGTCGTTATTAAGAAGTTAAGGAGCTAACCATATACTTAGGGTAATTTTTAACACATGTACATCAATTTACATCAAACTAACAATTTAAGAAAAATAAAATATAAAAGATAACATATTTTTTGGGGGAGTTTTGGGAAGTAAACATCGTAAAACTTACATGATAAACGGAGAGAGGTTTCCCTTTCGGGAACCCCCGAGGGACTTGAAAAAAACTTCAAAAACTTTAAAACACAAACACACTTATTTTATTTCACAAGCTTTAATATACAATAGAGGATTTTTAGTACATAGGAGTATGGAGGTAAAAAGGCTGTTGGATTTTTTCTCACTCTGGTTTTTCCTCTACTTTTTCATTTTGTCCTCTGCTTATCCTCTTTCCGTCTTTATATAGAAAAATTAAGCAAGTCTTCTCACACACTCTACGTGGCCTCTATTATTGTTGGCCGACACAACTAGATAAGGTTCCCTTAATAATACTAGTCGGGTGCTCATTGGGTCCCATCGTCACATGCATTATTAATTTCATCTTTTTGACTTATATTACAGATTTAATTATTGAAGGGACGCGTGTTTTGTCAACAGTTTTTTCCTCTTTTGGAGGGTAGTGATAAAGTGACAACACACTCATTTTTACAGAACACTTGTGGGTATCCCTACCTAATACTCTAAAATATTTAGGTAATCTCCTTCGTGAGGAATAAGACTCCTCTATATCACTTTTTGGCTAAGTGACAGCCATCAATGGGTTTGATAAGTCTTTACCGGTCACCGTTTGAACTGGACTAGCTGTATCATGCTCCGATACAGTAGAGTTCTTAGCATTCAGAGGCGAATGCACACCCGTCTCATCCATTTTTAAGTGAGATGTAGAACTCATGTCTTCGTCTGTTCTTGGCGAGTATTTGCTCTGAAATGTCTCGAGTTGTTTCACTAGTCTCATATTTTCTTGAATAAGGATTTCATTTTTGGCATTGAGTCTCTTGAAACCCTCAGTCATGGATGTATAATGATCACAAAATATTATTTTTTCTGAATCTTTTTGGATATTGTATTGAGGTAATTTGGTTTGAGTTTTGTCTAAGGGCTGGTGAAATATTTGGCCCAAGTATTCCTCTTGCATAGTCTAAAGTTTCAGTGAAATTATTAAAACCTTTAAAAAGTGGATTTTTTTTATCCCATTTATAGAATCTATTACTTCTATCCAAGTTTAGAAAATACCTTTGGTTTTACCATGTATAACTACATAATATTTAAATTTATTATCTTTATTTTTGTCTGAAAAGTATTGACATAAAGCATTAGAAACTGCTATAAAATACTTAGTGTCTTTTTTATTGTATGCAATCCATAAGTTATCTATTAAACATTGTTGAGCCTTGTCTAAATTACAATCTGGAACTACTCTAAATGATAAATTGCACTTAGGATATGAAATTAAATTATACTTACCAAAATAAATTCTCTCCATTAAGTTGTCTCATTGGCTTAATGGTCCAAATTTTGTCTTGCTAATCTTATGCGAGCATATGTATCCGTGGCGATGCCCTTGCCTTTGTCTTCTGGCGTTTGGCCAGTTGGTCTCATGCTTGGTCTCATTCTGAAATAAAATTTAGTTAGTTTTTAATTGTACTCTACTTAGTTTATCTGCTAAATCATTATCTTTTCCTTTTATATATTCGAAAACAATATTATTGTATATAGATATTATATCTATAAAGTTTAACCATCTACGTTTACTACTAGCTTTACTATTTATTTTTTCATGAAATTTAACTATTGCTTCGCAGTCTATTCTTACTAATATTTCATTTTTGTTTAAAATGTATAATTTAAAACTATTTAATCCATATATTACAGCTAACACTTCTGCATCTATACTACTCATATTACCTTTTTCTTTGTATTGTCCACTTTGGTAGGCACATATTATTTCTTCATTTTTTGGACTATATTTATTTGGTCTTGATTTTAATATAGCTCCCCATCCTAATGTACTACCATCTGTTTGGACTATTAAATAATCTGACTCTAGGGTATTTGTAAGTCTGGTATATTTTTAACTTTATCCTTAATTTATTGAACTAATTTAATGTCTTCTATATTAAAGTGTTTTTGTCCTTTACTACCTGTTTTTGCATATAATGGACCTGCTATTTTTCCTAAGTCTAGAATAAAATTTCTCGCATAATTTACTAATCCTAAAATTTTTTGTAATTCTTTTGTATTATCTAGCTTATCTGGCATGTCTAATACTTTTTTAGCTATATGTGGTTGTAATTTCACATGTCCTTCTCCTAAAGTTACTCCTAAGAAATTTATATGTGTCTTATATAGTTCCATTTTCTTTTTACTAATTATTATTCCGTATTTTACAAATAATCTAAATACTGTCTGTAGGTGTCCTAAATATTCTTGTATATTTTTACTAAATACTAAAATATCGTCTACATATACTAATACAAAATTCTTATAATCTCCGAACATATCATTCATATTTCTTTGGAAGATAGGAGGAGCTGTTTTTAAACCAAAAGGCATGGCTAGCCATTCAAAATGTCCTTCAAGACAAGTGAAGGTTGTCCATTCTATGCTTTCCGGGTGCATTTTTACCTGCCAGTATCCTGATTTACAGTCAAATTTACTAAATATCTTTTTACCTTGTATTCTATTGATTAACTCATTTTTGTCTGGTAATTTATATGCATCTTTTCTAGTATTATCATTTAACCTTTTATAATTTATTACCATACGAGCTTTTCCTCGTATTTGTTCACTATGATTTCTAACCATAAAAGCTGTTGATCTATGTATAGATGTAGATCTTCTTATTACTTCCAATTTTAATAATTCTTTAATCTGTTTACCAAATTTTTCGGTGTCTTCATTATTTGCTTTTATAGTTGCTGTCTTTATTGTATATTCCGAGTTTATTATATCTAATTTACACATAATTTTATTACTTCCCCAATGTATTAAAGGCTTTTCTCCTATTATTTCCATTTCATCTAATATTGCTATTATATTTTCTAAGTCTTTAGGATGTTTTATTGTTCCTATAGTATTTATTCCCTTTTGAAAATTGTAAAATTCTATTTCTATATTTATTAAAGTATAATCTTTTTCTATGTCTTCTATGTATGTATTTTCTTTATTTTCTTCTTGTTCTTCTTCATATAGATTTTTTAAAGAACAACTACCATTATTGCCACAGTCGTCACAACATGGAGTTGTAGCTTTATTACTTATTTTATTATCCTTAGGCAATTCTTTGGTAGAGATTTTATTAATTTGTACTGGAGTATATGTTGTATTTCTAAATAACATTATTCCATCACTAGAAAATAAACAACTTTCATTATTTTGTATAAGGAATTGTAAGCCTAATACTAAATCAGTTTTAATATTTAAATCTCTTACTAAAATTTTATACATATTATACGTTGGTTTGTAGAACTTGTTACATGTATTAATAAAGCTTATTTGTGCTTTTTCTATATATTTATCATAAATGTTGTATGTTCCATCCATTTGTATAGCTGTTATTGGTTCTTTTAAAGTCTTTAGTTTGGTAGTATATGTTGAGGTATTATTTTCTTATTAAGTAGACAGCTAGTACAACCTGTATCTACTAATGCTAAAGTTTCTATTTCTATATCTTTTATTTTTATTATTACTAGTATTTTTATTGTTCCAAAATTTTTATCTTCATTGCATATGAAACTAGTATTATTTTCTTCAATATTCATTAATTCACTTTCTATTTGATCTAAATGTATTGTACCTTGTGATTGTATATTGTCTATATCTATTTTTTGTTTTCCTTTTTCTATTGTAGCTAGTCTTTGTTCTAAGTCATTCATTCTAGTTTCTAAGGTTATTAGTCTTAGATTAGTAGCATGGTCTTTTGTTTGAACTTGTTCTTGTTTTTTGGCTACTTGTTGTTTTAATTTATTTTCTATACAATTTATACATGCTTCCATATAACAATTTTTACATTTAGCTCTATTTATTTTACTAGGATACCATTTACATATACTACATTGATTGTTATCTATTTCTTTTTGTTTTTCAAATTCATGATTACAATCTTAATATATGTTCATCATTGTATAATTTAAATCTTCTTCTTTTAGTTCTAATTTTTCTAATCCTATTTCATTAATTAAATTATCATCCTCTGAATCAGACGTGTCTAATTGAATGTCTCTTTCCTCTCATGCTCTATACTTACCACGTAATATATACTTTCGTGTCCATATATATTCATCTACATTTAATAAGGTTTCTTGAAAGTCTTCTATTAATTGAGAATTTCTAGTTTTCATGTTATTCCTTTTTGGGCATGTATTTGCTAAGTGTTCTATACTTCCACAAGTATAACATTCTAATTTATTTTTATAATTCCTATCATTTTTATATTTTCTAACGTGTCTATCTCTATTTAAATATGTTTTTCTAGCTGATGATTTTCTTAAGAAGTATTTTTTGTATCTATATGGCCTTCGGCTATGGTCTAGTCTTCTCTTATATTTTCTTGGTTTACTAGGTTCTTTATCATAATTTTGGGTAGTATATATCACTGTTTTACAAAAATTCATTTCGTTTTGTTTTAATTGTTTTTGTATTTGTATATTGGTACATTTTTCTGTTAGTATTTCCATTATGTGATTGATTTTTTGTCCTATCAACCATAAAAGTGTAGGGTCTTGCATCACTCCTTCTCTTTTATACCATCTTTCTTCTATTTCTCTTCCTAATGCTCCTGGCAACTTATTAAATAACTTTTTTCCTAATTCTTCATTAAATGTGTTTCCACTAATAGTACAATAGTAAAAATAGTCTTTAAGAAAATTCTTTATATGTATCCAATTAGATATACTTAACTTTTCTAATTTTATTAGAGCATTTCTTTGTAATGCCACTAATCTACTATTTGGGTCTTCTCCTGTTAATAACACATGTATTTTGTTAGTGAAATTATATGGGTTTGGTCCTATTTCTATTAGTGCTTGGAATTCTTGTGGAAAAGTTTGTTTATAAGATTCCCATATTACTTTACAATATTCTCCTAAAAATGTCTCTAAATATCTCTACATAGTCTCAGCATCAGTTTCTTGATAATTTTTAATGAAATCTGCTACCACTATTCCTATCCATAAGTCTATTATTGTATTCCACATTTGTGGATTATGTGCTGCTATGTTTAATATTTTTCCTTTATTTCCTCCTTCTTGTAGTCTAATAGGTTCTTCTATAGGCATTCTTTTCCTTGCTGGTCTAATATTATCTTTTATTTCTTGATCATGTCAAACCCATGGTTTTCTAGGCAAATTACTTGTACTATAGTTAATATTTGGAGCTACTGTTGTTCTTTGGAACGGACTTGCACTATGAGAGCTTGTTGCTTCTTCTATCAATTCTTTGTAACTAGTTATGGATAAGATTTCTTGTTCTTCATTTTCTTTATTTATGTCTCTAATTCGCTTGTTCTATATGCTAAATTATCATTTCTTTCCTGACATATTCTAAAATGTTCTATAGTTTCCATTATGTCCATTTTACCTTTTTTACATCCTTTACATTTAAAAACTGCATTGTTATTATCTTGGTATTGTCTTTTTGCTTCTTCTATAGCTCTTTCTACCTCGTATCCTTCTTGTATTAATTCTATATTCATAAATTCCTCTTGTTCTGTTTCTATGGTACTTTCAGTTTCATTATCATCTAATTCTTTTTGACTTATGTAGTTGTAGTCTGTAAACCTAATCGATCTCTCCTTTTGAGCTAGTATACATTAAGTGTTGTTCTGGCGCAAATACTTTGGGTTTACTTAGTTTATCTAAATTCCATTCTAATCCTGCATATTCTTCTGGATCTATTTTTGTTGGTTTTATTAATTTTATTCCTTTATTACCCATTATTTCTACTACATCATTTATTTGGAGTTTAAATTTTGTGTTACTATTTAAAGTCATTTTTCCAATGAATCCTACACATATTAATAAATTATTCCCATTATTCATTTATTCATATCCTTTAGTCTGGATTCCTATTTTAATATGTTTTCCAAATTCTTTTAGATTAATTAAAAAGTCTGGACTAATATAAACAATTCCTCCATTATTTGTCATGTCTACTTCGGTTAAGCCAATTAGTGATTTATTTAAATCTGACCATCTATCATCGTATAATACAATTAGAACTTTGGATCCTAAATGCTTTCTAGTTAATCCTTTTATTCCTACAATAGGGCAGTTTATGGTTATGATTAAAAGATCAAATCGAACTGCAATCCGAACTAAACCGATTAAAAAGCCGATATTTGGTTTGGTTTGATTTTAAATTTTGAAAACCAATAATATTTGGTTTGGTTTTGATTTTACTAAAAAACAATTGCAAAAATAACTAAACCGAACCGATAAATTAGATATATAAATTTTATAATTATTTATATATCATTCATAAATAAAATATAAATATTTTATTAAATTTTAATTAATTTAAGACTTTTAACTTTATCATTTTCTCAAGCCCAACACTTAAATTTTAGTCCAACTATTACAATTTACAATACTAAGTCCAAGTCCATCAACATCCATTACTTTAGTTTTTACCTAACACAGATAGTCACATTTTCTCTTAATTGAATCACTTTCTTTGTGTAATGATAACTCTAGTATTTTTTAATTGCTTAATTGAACCAACAATAGCTTTTCTGTGGATTGTTCATATACTAGGTGTTCGTGGTTAGTCCTCGCATTTAGAGGACTTCCGTTATGAGTCTAAATGTTATTCACTTCGGTTATGTTATTTAGAGGCTTTTGAATATTAGTATTCAGTTGGAATAGATTTATTTTTGCAATCTATTGCAGTTATAGTTTCGCTTCAGTTTTCATATGATATGCTTAGATATCTTATGTCAAAGATTATCTTGAGATCACGTATAGTTCCAAGCACCATGTCTTAACTAGAGTGTAGGTTTGGATCGTAACAACAAGTTTTACAGTTCGGATGAACAATGATAATTAAGGCCTTTGGCCAGTACTCTGAGAAGGTCTATTCTAATAGTTGTTGTTCTGACCTTGTCTTCCAGATTGAACATTAACATTAGATTGATTAGGTGCAAAAGATCCCTGTCGTTGTCCCCCATTATGTTTGCCATTGTAACTACGCACATTGGGCCTTCTTGTTCTCCCCTCTTTCCCTACCTTGTTTATTATAATTGTTTTAATGATGAAAACCTACCAATGACGAAATTGTACAGGTAGCAAACATAGAAACAAAAATAGATACTACTTTAACCTGCGGCCTTAAGCCACACACCTCTTCAATTTCTGCTTCTCAGTAGGAATTAGTGTTTTAAAAAACAGGGACGTGAGGCGAGACGTTTTACTTAGGATAGGACGAGGTGTAAGTCTCGAGACATGGGACATAAGCTCTATGAATCTTTAAATTTTTAACTTACAATATAGTATCTTATAATATAATATATATATATATATATATAAAAGAGAATCTTAGACCCGCCTATGTGGCGTACTCACAAATTAGGATTCTTATTTAATCCTTCTTAAAAGTCATAACCTTATGGAAAATCACAACTATTCATAAAAGTCACAACTCTTTAGAAAAGTCAGAATTCTTCATAAAAGTCACCACAACTCGTCATTTTTCATTCACACCTTTTAAAACTCAACACTTAATTCCAAGGCATCAAAAGAAGAAAGAATAAACAAAGAAAATTGATTTCAATTGCAATGCGACAGTGCTACTCTTGCACCTCTCAATCCACAACTCATAACGCTGTTGGAATGATTGTATTCATAACATTTGATTTTTTAGTAAACAAAACTTCTATTTCTGCCACTATTATTTGTAGCTTTTTTTCGGCTATAAGAGAGTTGAATTCAAATACATTAATTAAGCTTCTTATGAAGTGTGTTTCATTCCTCAAAGTTTTCTTCCACCTATTTCATGAAGCTTAATTTTTTACTGGAAGTCATAGTGATTCATGTAACTATTGCAATTTCTTTATGCTATTTTGGTGACTTTTTTTGAACTCTATTAAAAATCTCAACATGGATGATTGGAAATTGATCTCCTCTTTTGTCCCTTTTTACAAACTTCATATACTTTTTGAAAAAATTGCTTGTGGGCTATGCTATATTTGATAGCACACAACAATAAATATGTGATAACAATAAGGAACCAATGGTGAACTTTGTTAAAAGAACCAAACAAATTGCTCTCTTGCTTGCCATAGTTAATATATTATTTTGATTGTTTTATCTTAGGTACATGCCATTGTACTCTTCCTAGAATATTAGTATAGAGACAATTAGTCCACTTCTTTTATCGCAAGTGAACTATTTTGCCATATTTCTTCCTCTCTTCTTTTTGGGCATAATAAGAGATCAAGTGTTCTTGACACTAACAGATGCCCAAAATACACTATAACAAAAACATTTTTTTTATCGGCAATAAATATGCACATTAATGAAGAGTGGCTAGAGCCTTTACCGATATTAATTAATTATCATTAGATTCAATGTCGCTATAGACTTAGAGACATATTTATAGAGAGTACTAATTGCCTCTCAAAATACATAGTTAGCGGCAATTAAGCTATTCATTGTCGTTAAAGATCATTTTTGATGTAGTGATAACTTTCTTTTTTGGCTTCTTTCAATTAAATTTGTAAACTGTAAGCTTTGATACAACCCGACTGACTATTTTTTTTTTTGAAAAATATGTTAAGCAGCATGCCTTTTTCTTCTTGATTGTTAGGAAAGTAAGGCCGTCTTTATTATTATTTGTGGATATTTGTGAGTTCAAGTGCTCATAAAATTATGCTATGAGATTTTAATATGTTATGTATCAAAATTTTGATTTAGAATATCCAGTTGTGAACAGTTCCTTCAAATGCCACATGCTTCTTGGTTGATCATTGGATTAGCTCTTTGTAACTGCATACTATAACCATAACAATAACTATGGCTTAATTTCTAATAAGTTGGGGCCAGTGATATGAAATCTAAGTACTAATGACTATTTTGAGACAATGATGAAAAACCTTTATGATATTAACAATTTTAGGGTCATTTTTGACATATACATGATACGACATACTATAATAAAAAAGAGATTGATGGAGGTTCATAAGAAAGGAGCCAGAGGTCTCCATTTGAATTTAGTTAATTATATTCTTGTATGGATGTGATGTTCCATTTTACTTGAGAGTGTTGTTGTTGAAGGCTTTTTGATTTCTTCTTTAACGACTGATGTTATTCTTTATAACTTCCTGGAGTTAAGAAAATTTCATTACTTCTGACCAACTATTTCCATGGAGATTTTCTTACACTTCTTTCTTATACTTCAAATCTCTCTATGACTCATAAGTTTTGTGCAACAAAAACGAAAATCATAAAAATATAACACTTTAAGATTTCGGAGGAACACTTTGCCTTAAGATAAAATGTTCTTAACAATGTAATGTATGTATAGACAATACAGATATTACCGAATGATCATATGTAAGCTTAATAAGTACATAGTTCAATCTTGTGCGAAGCACGGATAATTTACCTAGTAATAATAATAGCACAAACTTATAAGAATACATCAATAATAGTTTGAAATAATTACAAAGACGATTAAGGAAACTTATAGAAAATAAAACTTCTAACATGATTATACAAAGTATCAATAATCTAATATCTTAACTTTCTATTAATAAAATAATCGTTATTTATAAAAATATACTATTATCATACTATACAATTTACCCCCTTAAAAGAAAATAATAAATAATTTTCCTAAAACTTTCTAGATTATAAGAAAATCATCAGTCCATCATGATGAAAATAAGCTTACTTTCAAATAGCTAAATAAAATATGATAATTTTGAGACATATGACAAAAACATGAAACCTAATAATAAGCGAAAAAGTAAATTTTCGCTACGTATTTTTAAAAGAAATGTTACGTAATATATAATCGCTTTCATGATGTTACCAAATAGAAAAGATGCGATACTACAACTTGTTATGTGAGTTATTCTTAATCTTCTTAATTCTATAGATTAAAAAACTATCAAGTGTCATTCATTTATTCCAAAATTATGAGGGCTAACAATGTTTTTTTTTTTTTAAGTAAACTTGGACCCTTGGTCTGATTTTATTGAGATAATCTGATGGGCTCAAAATGAGTCCATGTAGTCATCAAAACAAAAACAAAAACAAATAAAGGCAAGACAAAAAATCCAGCCCATTAGTAGGGTTCAAACAATACATTAAGACCCTAGATTATAGGGTGTCCTAATAAGTGCTGCAGCTCATCCTTCATCTTCCATTTTGTTTCTCCGCCGCTGCTGTTAGTTTCTAGGTGTACCATCTGGTAGTGGTTCCTGAGCTGGGGATACTCATGAGAAAGTCCGCCCATGCTTCGAAGCTTCATGTAAGTATCTCTTCTATTCCCACTCCATTCCTTTCCGCTATCTTCTTATTGACATCTTCCATTTCTTAACTAAAGCAAGGAGAAGAGAGGAACTGTTGTCCTGAGTAGCTTTCTGTCGATCTTCCCTCTATACACTCTTGTAGATAGCTGTCGATCTTCCCTCTATACACTCTTGTAGATAATACTTGCACAGCTAGTTCACTTTTGACATAGCCACAAACTGTGTTGTATATGGTAGCTATGTGACTTTGTGGCTTTTCTATGCTTTCCATGTTAAGAACTGTTGGTTCTCTTTATTTTCCTCGTCTTTATTCTGATTGTTGGTATTTGTTGTTTATCTATGTTTAATATCCCTTTTGCTTTGCCTGGTAGTTGATTAAAATGCTGATATTGTAGTTTACCTTCTTGCTCTTGATCTATGGTTGTAGTTGTGATGAACTCAGCTAATTGATTAGCTTCTCTAAAAATGTGCCTTATCTGAATATTAAGTGATTTCATCAGCTCATGAATCTTCTCTATCTTCTCAATTAGCTCCCAAGGTATTTTCCACTCCTTTCTAATCATATTTTTAAAACTTAACGAATCAGTCTCTAAAATAATGTTAGCATATGGATAACTTCGTAGTTTACAGTACCTCAGATCTTTCCATATCGCCGTTAATTCAGCCACCATGTTGGTGGCAATTAACCCAATTCTTTTTGCCTCTGCATATAGTAGATCCCCATCACTATCCCTTAGACAAAATCCATAGGAGCTCATCCAGGGATTTCTTTTGCTTGCTCCATCTGTGTTATTTAATCAAACCCTTGTCATGCCCCAGATTCAAGGGGCGCAACTAGCTCCTAATGCCAAAACTCAAGCTCAAGCCGACTCTGCTGAACCATTTGCTACTAGCGCATGATAGCCACACGCAATCAAGAAAATAAGCAAGTATATCTCGGCTTAAAATTAAGCCCTCGGCCGGCAAGGCTCCTGTAAACAGATCCATAAAAGAAACAGCTACTCCCAAGAGTTCACATAAAGAAATAGTCAACTAGCACATAAGTCCGATTGGGCTGTCGAGGCCACCATGATCTTCTCTATACCAACACTGAAAGCAGGTATATACCAAGATAATACATCAAACAACTAACAAGCTTCAGCAAACCAACAAACTAGGCCATCATGGCCATAATGTAGCTATAGATCCCACACACTAGTCTGGAAGCCTCTAAGAGTAGTAAAGATTGACGGGACCCATAAAGATATATATATATAACAAAAGCTAACAAACCTCCCAACTTTGGCAGCTCCGGAGGAAAAGGGCAAACCAATCAGATAGAAGTCAATCTTGCTGCTGAGGAGGTCTACTAGGTTGTCTGTCGGAACCTGCAGGTATGAATGCAGTACCCCAGGCAATGTGGCATTAGTACGAAATAATATACCGAGTATGAAAGACAATAGACCATGGGCAGGTATCCTAATATACTATATACTGGGACTAATCCGATAAATAAATCAAGGATAAGATAAGTGTACTGACCTGCTCCTAAATCTAAACATATCAAATATAATAAAACAACAACCTAACCAAGCCTCATAAGCTCGGCAGGTACAAACAGCACACAAGACCACCTAACTAGGCCCTCATAAGCCCAGGAGGTGCCAATCACTCTATATACTCCTATCGGTAGTCCCCTAGCCCCGTAGGCAGTCACATAGCCCTCTTAGGCAATAATATAGCCCCGTAGGCATCACATAACTGTCTTAGGCATCAATAAAACTTATAGACAACTCATAGCCCTCTTAGGAAACAACATGACCCTATAGGCAACACATAGCCTTTCTTAGGCGTCAATATAGCCCCGTAGGCTACTCATAGCCCTTCTAGGCATCAATATAGCCTCGTAGGCAACTCATAGCCCTTCTAGGTATCGAGATAGCCCCAATAGGCAGAACATAGCCCTTCTAGGCATAAATCACATTCCTGCATCTAACCACAATTGCCCCAATGGCAACAATAACAATTCAATAGGCTAAAAGCGAGCAATTTAGCTATAAGAAACCTATACGAAGAGCCTCTAAGTCGCGTCCAACATAGGGACGCCACTAACTGAATAAGAATCCCGACAAGGAAGGATTATATCTACTTGAACAACCATCAATCAACAATAATGGCTACGAGTATAACAACAAAATAACCCAATTACATTGCTCCTAAGCTTTAAGGAAACATGTCGTAAGAAAGGAATAACATTAACATACCTTTCCAATGAACGCTCGAAAGACCGTAGTTCCTTCACGAAAGTTGTTCCTTATGTCCTAAGCTTCACAAACACTATATATACACAGCTGGTACGCACCTATAAATAGTTCATAATTAATCTTAAATCGGCAGATTTGCCATATTACCCCAACTTGTCAAAACATCCGTAGAAATTCATAAAAACAATCATAAAAGAGTCCCGAGATGATTACCTTAGTTAACCAAATGTAAACCTTGAAGAAACACCAATAACTACAAATTTATATCTTTAAAAACTAGCTCCAAATACAGCTAATAGAAGGGAAAAATGATTGCCACGTGTAGAGATCACGTTTCTAGGCACAAGGCAACCTTTAATGGTAGAAATCGTCAAAAACTAACCTTCATCATGCAAGAACTCCATAGGAACCCTCTCTTAAGCTTTATTTCTGGTTTGGAAGTGAAAAGAAATGTTTTCATGGCTTAAAACGTTGAGTAAGCCAACATATCATATTTTTGACCCGACCCGGATTCGACTTGGATTCTACCCCAGCAGTCCGTAGTAAAATCCTCATAACTTTTTACTCCGATATCGGTTGGATACAAAGTTTTGTGCATTATAAACTAGACTCGTAGGCCTTCGATTTAATGGGTGATAGGCCTTGTAACTCTTTATATATTGGGAGAAAGCATCCAAGACATTTGACCCAAATTTCAGAGAAGTCTTTAAAAAGGAACTTACGATAACTTTCGCCAACTTTTATTTTGCCTCTTACCTAACTTCGAAACTTGAGATACAACCCTTGAACACTTAAAATATGACATACCACATCATTCTTAATTTATTACCCATACTCCTTGCTTTTCCGCGAAGATACGAGTTAATTTAGACGTTTTGAAAAGTGTGGGTGTTACATCCTTCCCCCCTTAGAAACATTCGTCCTCGAATGAAAAAACCTGAGTCACGCGGTTAACTCCTTAGGAGTTTCCAAAATTTAGGCAGAGTATCCTTTGTAAATGTGACTATCCAGGAACATGAAACACAGAAATTCTAACCTAGTCATTTCACAGAATGACATAAATAGCTAAGCACTATAGCTCCGCAATAACAATGCGAGCAAATATATAATGACAACAAAAATAATAATAAGCAACAATATAAAAAAATCAGATTGGTATCTAACCTCACTACACTAATATAAACTGATATGCCATCACCCTATGGTATGAAACAAGTGAGGATATTTGGACCTCATGACATCCTCATCTTCCCAGGTCACCTCTTCTCTATTCTTGTTTCTCCACAATACTTTAACCGAAGCCACCTCTTTGGTCCTCAATTTATAGACCTGCCTATCTAATATGGCAAATTAGAGTGTATTCGTAGGACAACTCTTCTGTGATATGAACATCCTCAACTGGGACAACCTGAGAAGGGTCTCCTACGCACTTTCATAGCATCGATACATAGAAAATTGGATGAACAGATTCTAGCCCCGAAGGCAATTCTAACTCATAAGCCACCCGTCTTACTCTCCGAAGGATCCGGTATGGCCCAATGAATCTTGGACTAACCTTGCTTTTTTTGCCAAATCTCATAACACCCTTCATAGGCGAGACTTTTAAGAATACCTAGTCATTGACACAAAACTCTAAGTCCCTTTGTCGCACATCTGAGTATGACTTCTGTCAGCTTTGAGCTGTTAGCAACCTTTCCCGAATGAGCTTAACCTGCTCCACTATTTGTTGTACTAAGTCGGTCCAATCAACCCAGACTCACCTACCTCGAACCATCCAATGGAGGACCTATATTTTTGCCCATACAAAGCTTCATAAGGTGTCATCCTGATGCTGGAATGATAACTCTTATTGTATGCGAACTCAATAAGGGGCAAGTGGTTATCCCAACTTCCCTTGAAGTCTAGCGCACACGCCCGTAACATATCCTCGAGTGTCAAAATTGTGCGCTCAGCCTGACCATCTATTTGAGGGTGAAAGACTATACTAAGATTAACCTATGTCCCCAGTCCTTTCTAGGACTTTTAGAAGTTGGCGGTAAATTGTGCTCTTCTATCAGAGATAATAGATACTGGAGACCGTGTAGCCTAAAAATCTCTCTAATATAGAGCCATGCATAGTCATCGGCTGTTAAAGTAGCCCTGACTGGTATGAAGTGAGCTGATTTTGTTAGTCTATCAACAATTACCCAAATAGAGTCAAACTTGCGATGCGATCGAGGTAACCTTGTAATAAAATTCATATTAATTGCTTTCCACTTCCACAAAGGAATGACTATCTCCTGAACTGTCCCAACGGGCTTTTGGTGCTCAACCTTCACCTGTTGGCAGTTAGGACACTTTGCCACAAACTCAGCAACGTCCTTCTTTATCCTGTGCCACTAATAGATCTCCTATCATGGTACATCTTCGTCGAACCAGGGTGAATAGAATAACGGGAATGATGTGCCTCTTCCATTATTCGATGTCGAAGCCCTGCAATATTCGAAACACATAATCAACCGCTATATCTAAGGACCCCATCTCCTGCTATATCAAATGCTAAAGACTGCTGATCCTGAGCCTTGGCTCTGAGCTGCTCTAAGCTATGATCCTCTTGTTGCCGTGATTTTACTTCTACCACTAGAGATGATACGGTGGTGTCATGAATTGTTACCCCACTATCTTCTGCCTCTAATAATCTGACTCCCAAGCTAGCTAACTGATGAAGCTCTCACACTAGATCACGTTTCTCAACACCTAAATAGGATAAACTACCCATAGATCTTCGACTGAGGGCATCGACTACCACATTCGCCTTTCCTGGATGATATAAAATATCTACGTTGTAGTCTTTGAGTAACTCAAGCCATCGACACTATCGTAGATTTAACTCTTTCTATCTAAAGATATATTGAAGGCTTTTATGATTTGTGAAGATGTCAACATGAACGCCATACAAATAGTGTCTCCAGATCTTTAATGCATGCACAACTGCAGCCAACTCTAAATCGTCGGTCAAATAGTTCTTCTCATGTTTTCTCAAATGCCTTGAAGCAATGACAACCTTACCATGTTGCATTATAACACATCCCAACCCAACACCAGAAGCATCACAGTACACCACATTGCCTTTTGAACTCTCTCTGGCAATGCTAGAACTGGTGTTGATGTCAACCTGTGCTTCAGCTCCTGGAAACTATGCTCGCAAGCCTCAGTTTATTGGAACTTGGTTGATTTTTGAGTCAGCTTCGTTAATGGCGGTGAAAGTGAAGAAAACCCCTCTACAAACCTTCTATAGTACCCAGCTAACCCTAAGAAACTACGAACCTCAGTCGGAGTCATGGGTCTTGGCCAAGTCTTTAAGACTTTAATCTTTTGTATCAACCACAATGCCTACATCTGATACAATATGGCCTAAGAAAGTTATAGAGTCCAACCAAAACTCACACTTAGAAAACTTTGCATAAAGTTCTCGGTCTCGAAAAACCTAAAGACCTGCTCGCAGATGATTTGCATGCTCAACTTTTGAACGTGAATACACCAAAATATCATCAATAAATACAATCACAAACAAGTCTAGATACGGCCTGAATATACTATTCATTAGGTCCTTGAACACTGCTGGGGCATTAGTTAATCCAAAAGACATTACCAAGAATAAAAAGTGTCCATATTTGGTTCTAAAAGCTGTCTTTGGAACATTTTTCTCCCGAACTCGTATCTGGTGGTACCCTAATCTTAAATCAATATTTGAGAACAATCAGCACCTTGTAACTGACCAAACAAGTCATCGATCCTTGGAAGGGGATACTTATTCTTTATGGTCTCCTTATTCAGCTGTCGGTAATCGATACACATTCTTAGTGAGTCATCTTTCTTCCGTATGAATAACACTGGCGCACCCCATGGTGAAACACTAGTCCTGATAAAGCCTTTATCCAGCAAGTCTTTCAGCTGATCCTTCAACTCCTTAAGCTCAGCAGGAGCCATTCTATAAGGAGGAATAAATATGGGTTGTGTACCTGGTAGCATATCGATAGCAAAATCAATTTCCCATTTTGGAGGGATACCAGGGAGTTCCTTTGGAAATATATCTAGAAACTCATTAACTACCATAATAGACTGAAGAGTCATTGGTTTTGCATCTATATCATGAACGTAAATAAGATGATAAATACAACCCTTAGTAATCATCCTCCTCGCTTTAAGATATGAAATAAGCCTACCTTTCAGCATTGCTGTATCGCCTTTCCATTCCCGAACTACCTCTCCTGGAAAGTAAAATATAATAATCTTTGTCCGGCACTCAACATTAGCATAACAAGATGCTAACCAGTCCATACCCATTATGACGTTGAAATCTACCATCTCTAACTCTACGAGGTCTACAGAGGTCTGATGGTCGATAATTTCTACCGTGCAACCTTAATAGACTCTCCTGGCAATAATAGACTCACCAACTGGTGTAGACACAATAAAAGGTCGATCTAATAACTCTGCTACTATACATAACTTCCCCGCAATAAATGGAGTAACATAAGACAAAGTAGATCCAGGATCTATCAAAGCATAAACACAATGGGAAGAAACAATCAATGTACCTGTTACAACATCTGGTGATGACTCTAGGTCCTGTCGGCCGGCTAGTGACTATGTACGGTTCTGTCCACTACCAGAACTAGATGCTCCCTCTCTGCCTTCGCCTCTACGTCTACCTGCTGAAGTCTAGGGTCCACGCCCTGTAGATCAGGCCGATGATGAGGAACTACTCGACACAGTCGATCGACCTATGCCACCACGACTATGGTGAGCGGTTTCTCCACCCATGCCCCTCCTGTCCACAAGAATAACAACATGTGGAATCTTGTCTGCACCTCCCAAAATGCATCCTACTGCAAGTAGCGCAACGTAACAGGGCTGTCCTAGCCTGGCCTGAACCCCTCTGCTGTTGAGAGCCTGATGCTCGTGAACCCACACCTAGGCCTGACTGTCCCTGACCCTGGAACTACTGTGATGGAGGTGTAGGTGGCCTAATAGAATATCGGGGTTTGGGACCACCCTGAAAATCTCCTAGTAGCGGGTCTAGCCCTCTTTTGTCTCTCTCTCGATCCTCTCACTCATATACTGTAGATGTTAGCGATCCTCTATGTCTTGTGCAAAGGCCTGAATTCGCGAGATATCCATACTATCATTTAGTGCAGTGATAGAACAAAGCGTCGATATAGTTTGAGTCGAGCTCTCCCACAAATCTACGCACCCTATCATGCATCATATCAACAAATGTTGGTGCATGTCTAGTTAATAAATCAAATCTCAGCCCGTACTCTCGGACACTCATGCTCCCCTGTCAGAGGTTCAGAAACTGGTCCACCCGGCCATCCCTAATCTCTCGAGGCAAATAGTGATCTATGAAAGCTTCTGTAAAGCTATCCCAAGTGGGTAGAGATGCATCTTTTCCTCTAGATCTCTCCCAACTTTCATACCACAATATTGCAACATCGCGCAATCAAAATGCTGCTAACTCAACTGACTCAGTCGCTGAGGCATGAATGACTCTAAATATCCTATGAAGCTGATCAACAAAGTGCTGAGGGTCCTCTTTGCGATCTGTCTCTGTAAATTGTGGAGGATTCAAGGCAAGAAATTCACGAACTTTCGAACTTCCGAGCCCTTTAGAAGGTCTGGCAACATATGGCGCAACTAGCTGGCGCTGTGCAGCTACTAACTGTGATAACATACATACTACACTCTTGAAATCCTGATCAGATGGAATAACAGGAACTAGAGGTGGTACTGCTGGTGGAGCCGAAAGTCCTATAGCCCTCGGAGGCTCCTGAAGCAGTGGAGAAGCTATAGGGGGCTGAGAAGATGTCTCTCCCCTACGTCTCACAATGGGCTATCTCCACCTGGGGTACCTTGTCGGTACCTTCGCCTGCAGCTGTATCTAGCCCCTGTCAAGCTGTGGTCTATCTGGTGTCAGCCATCTCTATTTGCATACAAGTATCAATTATAAGCCAGAAACCTCAACCCTTAAGACACTACTCTATAGCATGAGGTGAGCAAAAGAAGGATAGTCATTCTAACATGCCCGGTAGCTTCTTGCTTATCGAATGTTGTGCACAACACATTTATAAACAAGACTCTACTAGACACAACTTGCAGACTCTCTAGGATATGACGTTGCTCTGATACCAAGTTTGTCACGCCCCAGATTCAAGGGGCGCAACTGGCTCCTAATGCCAAAACTCAAGCTCGAGCCGACCCTACTGTACCATTTGCTACTAGCGCATGGCAGCCACACGCAGTCAAGAAAACAAACATGTATATCTTGACTTAAAATTAAGCCCTCGGCCAGCAAGGCCCCTATAATCAGATCCATAAAAGAAACAGCTACTCCCAAGAGTTCATATAAAGAAATAGCCAACTAGCACAGAAGTCTTGATTGGGCCGTCGAGGCCACCATGATCTCTATACCAAAACTGAAAGCATGTATATATCAAGATAATACATCAAACAATTAACAAGCTTCAGCAAATCAACAAACTAGGCCAGCATGGCCATAACGTAGCTATAGACCCTACACACTAGTCTGCAAGCCTCAAAGAGTAGTAAAGATCGGCGGGATAGGGCCCCAGCCTACCCATAAAGATATATACAACAAAAGCTAACAAACCTCCCAACTTTGGCAGCTCCGGAGAAAAGGGGCTAGCCAATCGGATAGAAGTCAATCCTGCTACTGAGGAGGTCTACTAGGTCGTCTGTCGGGACCTGCAGGTATGAATGCAGTACCCCAGGCAATGTGGCATTAGTGCGAAATAATATACCGAGTATGAAAGGCAATAGACCATGAGTAGGTATCCTAATATACTAGGACTAATCCGATAAATAAATCAAGGATAAGATAAGTGTACAGACCTGCTCCTAAATCTAAACATTTCAAAATAATAAAACAACAACCTACCTAAGCCCCCATAAGCTCGGCAGGTACAAACAGCACACAAGACCATCTAACTAGGCCCCCATAAGCCCATGAGGTGCCAATCACTCTATATACTCCTATCGGTAGTCCCCTAGCCATATGCAGTCACATAGCCCTCTTAGGCAATAATATAGCCCCATAGGCAGCACATAACTCTCTTAGGCATCAATATAACTTATAGACAACTCATAGCCCTCTTATGCAACAACATGTAGACAGCACATAACCTTCTTAGGAGTCAATATAGCCCCATAGGCTACTTATGGCCCTTCTAGGCATCAATATAGCCCCATAGGCAACTCATAACCCTTCTAGGAATCGATATAGCCCCAATAGGCATAGCATAGCCCTTCTAGGCATAAATCACATTCCTGCATCTAACCACAATTGCCCCAATGGCAACAATAACAGTTCAATAGGTTAAAAGCGAGCAATTTAGCTATAAGCAACCTATACAAATAACCTCTAAGTCACGTCCAACATAGGGACACTACTAACTGAATAAGAATCCCGACAAGGGAGGATTATATCTACTCGAGCAACAAACAATCAACAATAATGGCTACAAGTATAGCAACGATAACAACCCAATTACATTGCTCCTAAGCTTTAAGGAAACATGTCGTAAGAAGGAAATAGCCTTAACATACCTTTCCAATGAATGCTCAAAAGACCGTAGTTCCTTCACGAAAGTTGTTGCTTATGTCCTAAACTTCACAAACACTATATATACACAACTGGTACGCACCTATAAATAGTTTATAATTAATCTTAAATCGGCAGATTTGCCATATTGCCCCAACTTGTCGAAACGTCCGTAGAAATTCATAAAAACAATCATAAAAGAGTCCCGAGATGATTACCTTAGTTAACCAAGTATAAACCTTGAATAAACACCAATAACTACAAATTTATATCTTCAAAAACTAGCTCCAAACGCAGCTAATAGAAGGGAAAAATGATTGTCATGTGTAGAGATCACGTTTCTAGGCACGGGGGCAACCTTTAATGGTAGAAATCGTCATAAACTACCCTTCATCGTGCAAGAACTCCATAGGAACCCTCTCTTAAGCTTTATTTTTGGTTTGGAAGTGAAAAGAAATGTTTTCATGGCTTAAAACGTTGAGTAAGCCAACATACCATATTTTTGACCCGACCCGGATTCGACTTGGATTCTACCCCAGCAGTCCGTAGTAAAATCCTCATAACTTTTTACTCCGATATCGGTTGGATACAAAGTTTTGTGCATTATAAACTAGACTCGTAGGCCTTCGATTTAATGGGTGATAGGCCTTATAACTCTTTATATATTGGGAGAAAGCATCCAAGACATTTGACCCAAATTTCAGAGAAGTCTTTAAAAAGGAACTTACGATAACTTTCGCCAACTTTTATTTTGCCTCTTACCTAACTTCGAAACTTGAGATACAATCCTTGAACACTTAAAATATGACATACCACATCATTCTTAATTTATTACCCACCCTCCTTGTCTTTCCATGAAGATACGAGTTAATTTAGATGTTTTGAAAAGTCGAGGTGTTACAAATCTCCTCCGGCTTATTCCATTATACCATGTGATAATACAGGTTAGGTCTGTATTCTTGTAGCATATCAAAAATCCCACTCCATTGAAAATGAATGTTTCTGATCCATGGAAACCTGACTTGTATTATTTGATGAATTGTCATTTGTCATTGACGAAGCATTTTCTCGAATGATACCTCCTTGCCATGTCTTCTAGAGTTTCTCCTTTTCCATAGCTCCCACATGATAATGGCTGGGACAACTTTCATTATTTGTTGCAGATTTGAGCTTCCCTCAAACTCCCACCATTTACTAAGTAAATGATGTAATTGAATTCCCTCAATATTAAAACCTGCACAAGAAGCAAAATATTTCCATAGCCTTTTAGCTAAGGGAGTTGTTAGTAATAAATGTGTCATAGTTTCGATGTCCCCTTTTACGCAGCAGTAACATTTTGATACTATTTGTAACTTCACCCTCTTCAAATTGTCATCTATTGCAATTCTTTTCTTTCATACTCTTCATAGGAAAAAAGAGATTTTAAATGGGAGTCCTTTAATCCAAATGTCAGTCATCCATTCTAAAGATTCTCTTTTCTTCCTTAAAATGTGATAGGCTGACTTGACAGAAAAAACTCCTATTGAATTCCCCATCCACCATGGCTTATCATTCCGGGCATCAGTGTTAGGCTGGATGTTTTGACAATGTGATCTAGCATTTCCTCTGAAATATGTTCTTGCAATTTCTCCATCTTCCAACTTTCATTATCTATATACTCCTTCACCTCTATTTCCTCCTCCCTCAATCTTTCTCCTTCTGTGAAAACTAATGCTCCTTGTTTCATCCAGTTATCATACCAAAAACTCGAGTTCCCTGCTTTTACTTGCCACCAAATGTCATGCTCCATTGCTTCTCTTACTTCCAATAATTTCCTCCAAACATGAGAGGATCCTGAATTCCTAACTACTGTAGGGTGTAGTTTTTTGCAATATTTATTAGACATGTAGCTACTCCATAAAGAAGTAGATACCCTAAACTTTCATCATAATTTAGCAAAAAGGGCATTATTAACATCATGTAGCGATCGAAATCCCAAGCCTCCTTCTGCCTTAGGAAAACACATGTCATCCCTTGCCACCCAATGCTTACTCTGAATTTGGCCAGTATTTCTCCAAAAAAAACTTGCAAAAATCTGATGCAACTGTTCGATCACCTTCTTGGGGGGATTCATAGCAGATAGAAGGTGCACAAGTAATGATTGAAGAACATGACTAATCAAGATGTATTTACCTCCAAAGTATAAGAGTTTATTCTGCCACATTAAGATTCTTCTCACCACTTTCCTTACCAACTCTTCGAAGTAGTTATTAACCTTTCTTCCATAAAACACAGGGCACCCCAAATAAGTGAAAGGAAAATTTCCTTGTCTTATTCCAGTCAGTTTTCTCATACTGATAGCTACTATTAGTGGGGTCTTGTCATGGAGATAGAAAGATCTCTTAGCCTTGTTTATCATTTGACCAGAAACCTCTTCCTGTCATCATCTTAATCACTGATGCTCTATCTCCTGAACAAAACAATATGGTGTCATTCGCATAGGATAAATGGTTTATTTCTGGACTCCATTTTGGCATACCATACCCTTTGTACTCTTTATCACTGTGCAATGTGTCTAAGCCTTTAGCCAGGACTTCTGCTGCAATAATAAATAATGTTGGGGACAAAAGATCTCCTTGTTTAAGACCCCTAGAAGACTGAAAAAATCCATTGGACTGACCATTAATGAGAACTGAATACCAATTACTAGAGATGAGTCTCCACACCATGTCAATCTACAAGAAAATGATGAATTACATGGGATTTTCCTGGGAATTAGTATGAAAATTTACAGGAAAATTAGATTTTCATACTAATACCCATGTAATTCACACTTTTTTTGTAGTGATAACAACCTCCGAGAAACCAAATTTTTGTAAAACCTTAGTTAGGAAGACCCAAGACACTCTATCATATGCCTTAGCCATGTCTAGCTTTTACCACCACATTAATATGTTGATTCCTCCTTTGTATATCCCTGATTATTTCTTGTGCCAATAGTACATTTTCAGTTATATTCTTACCCTTAACAAATCCCGATTGGGTAGGAGGTATATTTTAGGTAACACCTCCACTATTTTGTCATGCACCATTATCTTGTTGATAAAGGAACTCAAACTTATTGGCCTCATGTCTGTAAAATTGTTAACCTCCTTCTTGGGTAATAAAATTAGATTAGTATGAGTATGAGCGATAAACTTTGGCAATGTGTGCCCACAAAAGAATGTAGTTACTAGTCTAGTAATATCAACTCCTATGATTTCCCAATAAGATTGGAAGAACAATCCTGAAAAGTCGTCTGGTCCACTCACACTATCTTCATTTAGTTCAAATACCACCTCATTTGTCTCCTCTTGAGTTCTCTTGATTTTCCTCCTCTGTGATCAGTTTGGCAATATGGTTCAACATTGAGTATTCTTGAGACGTCTCCTCTGCCTTAAACTGCTCAGAGAAGAAAAGCACAGTTGCATCCCCTATTTGTTGTTTTGTCTTCACCACATCCCCTTGCTCATTACGTATTTCTGTCAACAATAATTTCTTCCTTCTAACAATGTTAACTAAAGAATTTAACACATAATTTGTGTAAGATATGTTAGACGAGCCCCCAGTGTTGGGCGTGCTTAGGGTGTATAATCGGGTGCTTAGTGTTAGGACTGAAATAAGCAGGTGTAATGCGGAAGCCAGCAAAGAAAACCTCGAAATACCATGAGTAAGAAGACAAACGAGAAACACACTAAAAGACACAAAGATTTAACGTGGTTCGGTCAATCGACCTACGTCCACAAAGGAGATGAGCAATCCACTATAATTATGAGAGTACAAAATATAGAGAGAAATAACCTCAACCAATTCACTCGGAATACAAGTAGGTTCACAAATTCTCCCCCACAACCGAAACTCTCAAAACCCTAGGACTACATTGTGAATGCTAATTAAGTTAGAAGGAAGAAGTCTATAAATATAGAGTCCTAAAACCTTTCCTACAAGAAAAGGACTAGTAAAATATTAAAACATTTTTCTAAAAGAAAAACCTATTATGACAAGAAATCAGGGCAAATAAAACCCAACAAATCTCCCCCTTGGCCTGAATTTCTGACAAAATGAATTTGTCCACTTTCTTCACATAATCTTTAGGATCTTGCATCTCTTCTCCATAATCTCCTCCATCAAATATACGTCTCGACACCGAGAACCTCTCTGAAACAATTTCTCCAACAAAAACTTCAATACTGTAAAAAATGTTGCGGCTAGAACTACACCCACCAAGATGAATTTATCCTAATTCCTGTATTATTATTTTGATATTATATTTTCCCCATCTTTATATATTTTCCAACAAAACTTGAGGCATATAGATACACTGTCATCAAGGATATTTCGCCCACACAGTAAACAATATTTTGGCATATCCACGTGATTCAATAATACTATAATTCTAGAAAGTACAACCCATCATAGAAAGCTTTTCCAAATTAACATGGACATTCCCTTTTGAGATATTACTAGTTTTTCCACCATTATTTTCATGAACATTTATCTATAAGAACATTTGTAAAACAGAACATTATTGCTTCAGAAATCATGCTTCTCAATTTGACCAACAAATTAATGTTGAAACAAGTACAACAACAAAATTTGATACTGTTAATGTAAGTTTGTATTCAATTCATATTACTGTACAACAAGCAAAACTATGGAGGTTGTACATGGATGCAAAAACTAATTAGTTCTATCTATAGTGATTTCCCATCTTGGATGATCATTAGAGACGGTTGTTGGTGTTGACATCCCGTTGTTATTATGATTATTTATTTCCGGATATGGACCGCCATCTTGATTGTTAACTACTACTGGTTTTGCTGCTCTATTCAACAACTTTCCTCTAACTCTCTGCTGCTGCACCACTAGAACTGAAGATATGATCCCAACATCCGGTGAAGCCAAGAAATCTCCGACTACCCCAAGTTCAGGACATTCACTCCACTCCCCAAGTCCCACTAGCAAAGGTGACTCTTCATGGTGCCTTCCTACAACAATTAAATCAAATCTATCTTCTAAGCTTCTAAGTGAAGCAGATAGCCCAACCCCATCTCTTGTAACGCGTTCTTCATATATGAAATTCTCATTCATTGAGTTCTCATAGCGAACTGCTTCAATCAGGCTATTGTCTACCTTTCTTTCTCTGGCATTGTCATAGCCAAACATAAGAAAACGGACAAGTGTTACTGAGACATTTGGGTGTCTCGCCAGTCGAGCACCATAGGCTAGTGATTCTGCATCATCTGGACCTCCAATGTAAATCACTGCAACATGGTACCCCTTCTGATTGTTTAGTATAGCCATGGATCCCTTTAGGATTCCACGATCGACTAGTATCCCTAAAGAACAAGGTGCTTTCTTGATGACTTTGGAGTTGATATTTTGTATGGCATGACTTGATGTTCCAATGGAACCATCAATTTCCCAATGCTTGTGAAATGGTAGGATCAAAAATGTGGCGTTCTGGTCCAGTGAAAGGCGACAAATGTCTTCATGCATTAGATCAAAATGCGTGATGTCGGTGAATGGTTGAAGGGTGACACAGGTTTCATAAGCAAGCTCGTATTGTCTGAGTGCGTTGATGATTTGCAATGATATTGAAGCATCCTCAGGGATTTCTCCCTGGGTATGATTATGAGTGATAAGCAGGGGAGCAGCTCGACCCACGAGCTCAATGAGTACGAGACCTATGACTCCTATGGGGCTCTGCTCTGTTGCATTGGATGCTTCAAGTAAGTTGACCATAGTTGGTACACTTTGTAGATGGTGAACACAGACCAGTATCCTTAGCTCTGTGTCCGGCTTTGAGTGCTGAAGGGTCCTTCTCTTTGTTGGACTTTGTTCTTCGATTGAACCAAGGAGGTATTTTAATAGCGGTGTGATGATCACCGTAACTAAAATAACTGAGATAATGATAACCACTGCAAAGTGTTCATCTGTCAGGGCCTAGCATTGATTAGAAAGAGTTCAAATCATTTTTAATCATCATCTCAATTATTCGAAAAAGAAAAAAAAGGTTTGATGAAATATCACCTCTGAAATTCTCCATAAGTTAAAGAAAACAACATCACAGATGCCTTTAGAATTCAACATGAGACCAACAATGACAGAGTCATGAACGGTCAAGCCGGTGAAACGAGTTATGATAATCATTACTGCAATCTTGATTAGGACTGAAAAGAGAACTAGAAGGCTGATAACCCATAGGGACTTAAAATGAATGGTGAAAACATCTGTTTTGAGTCCACTTGTAGTGAGAAAAACTGGGTACAAAAGCTTGCCAATTGGATAATGAAGTTTGTTGATCAAAGCTGCCCCTAAAGGCGGGCCTTCAGGAATCGCCATGCCTAATAAAAGTGCTCCGAAGAGGAAGTGTTGCCCAATCGTCTCAGCAGCAAATATGTACGTCAATACAATTATTAAAATGCATACAAAGTAGTTTTCCCCAACAGGTTTCCCATCCGGTCTTTGTTTTAATGTCTTCTTAATTGCAGGCCTAACGAAATAAATTGTGAATATGACAAGGATCAAAGGAGAGAGACCTGAACCCATTTTCCGCGGGATAGAATGTTCTTTCTCCACCTGTAATTTTATAAAACCTACTGCACCCATAGTGAATCCAATAACATCACAGAACATAGCTGAAGTAGTCGCTAAACGGCCTTGGTCAGTGTTGAGCATTTGCATTTCTTTCAAAAGGGAACATACGTTAGGAAAACCAACAATGCATTGTGAAATTGCTATAACAGGTAGAGCCTTTGCAAGAGGAGGATCCATAGTGATGAAACTTTGCATAAGTGTTGCCATTCCCATATTCAATATAAGTGATGAAAACAATACAGAGATGCCTATGATAACTGCTTTTTTCCCTGGCCTGAACATCCTTTTCGAGTCACACTCAACTCCTATAGCAAAAAGATTGAAGAAAACACCAAATGTTGCTGCAGTTTCTAATGCCATAACGCCTCGTGGAGGGAATATTGTTTCTCTCAATACTTCTGAACGTCCCAATGCTGATGGTCCAAACAATATACCACCCTGAAATTGCCATCATCAGCTCATCATATATATAAATATCCAAACTAAAAATGAATTAATTACTACAACAAATAACTGCTTACAAGAACTTGTGCAACAAGGATAGGTTGACCCAAAGGCTTAAGTCCGACACCAATGATCAGCGATGTTAATGAGATAATGGAGAGCTGGAATACCATAAGAGGTGCAGGAAATCTTAAAGGATTACGAACTTTATAGCCATTTGAAATAACGTCTGAATGATCGTAACATACAATATTCCGCTCAGTAAATGCATTGTCCGTCAAATATGCCGATTTCGCCATTCTCATAAATTCTTATTTTCCTTCCTACTTTCTTCTATCTAAACAGATGATGATCAATTCTTTGTTATTCCATCATCACTCATCAATTTGGTGGATTAAATTTGTTTGTTTTCAACTAAATGGTCTATGAATTCATTAGCTATCTACACACGTATAACTATTTTCTCTCCAACTACATTGCTCGATTTAAGGACCCCCTGCCTCACTTAATATCCTTCTGTCTTTTTAGTTAAAGTTAGAACTAAAAAAAATGAAAGGTAGAGGGGATTAGTACTAAGTTAAAGCTTTTTAGTGAATAATTATAATTGAAAGAACATTGGACAAGTGCTTTAAATTATTAATACAAATTGTCATAGAGTTGATTGTTTTTTTAGACCAAAATGACCAGATATCATTGAAACATTTCAAAATACATTCAAAATTTAAATATGGGGAGAAAGTGACATTTCTTTAGCAGTATTGTTTTTTACTTTGCTCAATTTGGTAAACAAACTTAACCAACAAAATAGAAAAATAAATTCAATATAAAAACAAAATCACCAATAGCCTTTCCTCTTGAGTTATGACTATAAACGATGGATACCATTTAAGTACAATTTTTCTCTTAAATATTAATACTTGAAATTTAATATGCGCATGACACTAATAATGGATAGAGGTGTAATTTTACAAAAGTGTACTTCTGTAGTGAATATCCATGCTGTTAGAAGTAGAATGTTATAGAGACGAAAAACATAACATCAAAAATTAGCTCTAAAGAAAATTAAGTCGTTACACTGGAATGTTGTTATAAGCAGGGATGGATCTAGGATTTTCATTCAAGGGGTTCGAAAAATAAAAATATAAACGTGTGAGTAAGCCAACAAAATAAAATTTCAAGGAAGTACTAGTATATAGTTTATAAGTACAAAATGTTAGTTTTGTTAGCAAAGACCTTTTAGCACGTTTGGATTTTTTTGGGTTTCAAAATCTACTCTTTTTTAAAAAATAAAAATAATAATAAAAAACATGAAAGATTGGTCCTGAAAATAAATGCAACAAAGGTAAAAAATAAAATGACCACAATGGGATTCAAACACTGGATGTGAGGGCCAATCTAAAAGGATATCTACCATTACACTATAACTTACTTCTTGTTCATAAGGGGTTCAAAATTATTATATCTACATAAATTCAAAAAAAATTACCTTATATGATCTTAAATCAAATTAAAGATTCTATAAATAATACTTTAAATGTTATTCATCTATTAATTTTTTTTATTGAAAAAATTTAATATTTTATATCACGATACAACTTCTATAAGATACTAGATACTCTCATTAGACAATAACTATATGATATGTATGTGGCAGAATAAAGGAGAAGACTACAATTCCGCAAAGATAAGGTAGAAACTTAAAGAAATAAGTATTTATTACCATAGGTGATGTTTTTCATATATTAATATTAAATTATGCTACTGAAATATATATATATACATACAAAGAATTGGTCAAGCTAAATATTTGACATACCGTGGTCTTCAGGGGGTTCACCCAAACCCCTTCGGTAAAAAATTACACTGTACATTTTATGATCAATCACCATTTTCTTATCTATTTTCATATAGCTAGTAAAGAGTGTATCTTGTGACATAGCATTTTCTTAGATCAAAATGAACACAAAATAACATGAAATTTATACTTTAAAAAATTCATACTCAATATAAATATAAAAAAACAAAAATATATGGACAATTCATAGCCAATGAAGAAGGAAGACGAAACTATATGTTCATGCTATATTCACTCTAATGTTTCATTTGATTGAAATCTCTTGCCACCAACACTTTACTTTCTCCGTTCATTTTTACTTACATATCAATTAAAAAAAATAGTTATTATCATGGCTATATTATCATATTATAAGTAAAAGTGAAAAACTATGTTTTGAAATAGTGGACTTAACATCAAAATGAATAATTCAATGGACTACATTGATGCCCACTGTTTTAGCAAAATTAGGAAGAAACTCCTTCGTTTGAGGTTAAAAGAATAAAAAATAGAAACACAAAGAAGAAATATTTTACCCTAATCATGTGCCTTTTTCGTATTTGTTTACTATTATTGTCTCTCCCCAACTTTATCTATTTATATTATAAGAAAAAAAATACACAAATTGTGTATTCGTCACTGTTCACTCATTATGTAAACACTAATTATTAAATCTTCTCTAGAATGAAAATACAAAAGAAATTAACTAAAGAAACAAAACAAGGAAAAGAAATGAAAATTCCCGCGCACTATATATTGAAGTTTATAGTGTGAAGCAAAGTTCATAGATAAGTGAACATTTCTTTGTTTTCTTCTTTTCTTCTTTAATAGAAAGTCAATACCTAAATTCCAATGCTAAGAACTTCGGCGAAACATATCAATGGGTTGGAGATGAATCATATATGAAAATTTTAAATGATCTCAAATTGTCACAGAAAAGAGATCCCTAAAAATTTATAAGGAGTGAATGGTTGTGATTTATGACTGAAGAAACATGAAGGTAGAAATTGTTGTGACTACTTATAGGAATTTAGTCTTTTTTTTAATAAATAAAATATGTAGGTTAATTAAAAGTGCATTAATGTTCTAAAATGATATAAATAATAAGTATTGAAGTATGTATGTGATGAAAATCGTAAGAGGAAAATATGAGTGTGAATTATTGATGAATGATCTGGTACAATTTGTCCACCATTTCTTTCTTATGTGGTACCTCAAATTTCGAACTTAATCACTGTTGCAAATAACACTTAAGATTTTTTAAGAAGATGAAGAGTAGAAAACCTAAAAAAAAAAAGTTGTAGTTTAAAAGTGAGAGGAAACCCTTATATTTATAGCTAACAAATAGTAGTATAAATATGTGCTGATTGTGTCTTATCAGAAAAATCATAACCCTTCGAAAAAGTCATTATATTGTTCATTGAAAAAGTCATAACCTTTTGAAAAAGTCACAACTCTCGGATAAGGTATAACCCTTTGAAAAAATCACAATCCTTCGAAAAAGTCATAACTCATCAAAAAATGTCACAACCCTTTGAAAAAGTCACAACTCATTGGAAAAGTTACAATTCTTTAATGTTGAAAAGATATCTATTTTTAATATAACATAGTTACATAAAAAAATACATTGAATATTTTTAATTGGGGATATTATTGTAATTCAATATTTATGTTTGAGAGTTTATGTTTTTAAGATAGTATAGAAGATAGATAAATAAATAGAAGATAGAGATAGATAAATAGATAGATAGATATGTGGAAGTTCCTAAATTGTACAAAGCTTAAATTTCATCTTTGGTAATGTAAAAAGTGGAAATGGTCATATTTGCACCTTTATTATTGAAGCAAGTTTAATATTATACTTTGTTGCTATTGATTTATATATGCCTATATATGCCTGCTATTGATTTATATATGCCTATATATGCCTTTATTGTTATATTATGAGTCCATATATGTCTTCACTACTATAAAAGTGACTTAAATTTGTCCTTTCTCCATTAACACTTTATTTAGTCAAATTAACATGTCAACTTACAATATTAATTCTTCTTCTTTCATAACTATCTAAAATCACAAGCATCTTTACTATATATACCATCACAATCAACATTAAGGGCGATTAATTAAAGTTAGAGTTAGTGGCATGTATGATCACTCAACTTATGATTATTGTTATTTATAATCACTTAATTTTGTTTTTCAAAAATCACTTAACTTCAGCTTGTTCACAGATCATTTTGGCTAAAAAAGTACAATTTCTCATACCTAATTAATGACGTGATAATTTTAAAGTTTTAGAAATAATGTTAAAAAGTTAAAAATAATATATTCAACTCACCATAATCAGACACAATTGTTGACCCAATTCGCTTAATAAGTTGATTATATAAGAATTATCTTCAAATTTAGTAGCATTTAAGTAAAAGAACCCAATAAGAATTTACAAGATGAGCAATATAAGACCTCATGTTTTTAATAAGATTTAGACGTTTGAATCTACATGATAAAGATGTTGTCTCACTTTATTACAGATTGATACAAATTATTTATTTTTCAAAATCTAAATGTAAATAATTTATTTTAGATGTACATAGTAAAAATATAATTTAAATAAAAATTAATTAAAAATTTTTAAAAAATAAAATAAAATCAATATTCAATTAATTTTTTTTTAAAAAAATATAAGCTTACTAGTGATGGTGAAAATAGTTTGTATTGATGGCGATGATGGAAAAACTTTATTTTGAGCGAGGTACAACCAACCAAACTAGGATCCACTAACGTTTCGACATGTGGATCGTTGGGCCCAGACTGTCAGTTAAGGCTGAAAAATGAAGGCAAAAGGAGAGAGAATGTAAAGTTTGAGTGGGAATTGCAAGGAAATTGTGGGGTCCACGTCAAATTCAATTAAATAAACTAAAATATTGTATTGAAAGTGGAAAAGTACAGTAAAAAGAGTAATGAAGGAAATAAGAAGTCATTTGATACGTATATTGAAATATTCTGATTAAAATTTATATTAATAAAAATGTCAAATAAGCCCAAATTGAATTTCATTAATTTACTATTTTTAGAAATAAATATAGTAAAAAAAGGTATCCAATAAATTTAAAATAAATTTTGTACGATTTAATAGAAATATAGTAGGTAGAACTTTGACTGTTTAGCTCAAAATTAAAATGAAATCCGTACTACATAATGTTATTATTCATTTATCATCATTAAGATAAAAACAGTACTCTAATAATATTCTCATTAGATCATAAGATACTTTTTAAATTTTTCACTTTGTTACACTTTTCAAGTCTTTTCTCAATTCATATACCAACTTTTTTGTTTTTAAATAACATGAGTTTGAAGACAATAAAATATACACAAATTTTATCTTATCTTATTTTATAATATAGAGCTATTTTTAAAAATAACGCGAGTTTAAAGAAAATAGAGTATAAACAAGTTTTATTTTATCTTATATCTTATAATATAAGAATAATATTCTTTGATAGATCTTCCATTCAACACGTTAAATAAAAGTGAATATAAAATATAAAATAAAAATATTAGTCAGCTAATAATATGACTTTTTATTGCCTTCATTACTTTTTTACTGTGCACTTTTCCACTTTCAATATAATATTTTAGTTTATTTAATTGAATTTGACGTGGACCCCATAGTTGTCTTGCAATTCCCACTCAAACTTTACATTCTCTCTCCGTTTGATTTCATTTTTCAGATTTAACCGACTGTTAGGGCCCAACGATTCACATGTCGAAAAGTTAGTGGATCCTCATACAAGTTTTGTTTGTTATACCTTGCTCAAAATAATTTTTTTACGATGATGGTAATAGTTGTTGTTAGTGGCTAGTAATGATGGTAGTGATAGTTATGATGATGGAGGTGGTAGGTGTTGTGGTGACTCAAATTAATAACAATTGATAGTGATGTCAGTGATTGTAATAGCGAAGTTGACTAATGTCAGTAGTTAGTGGTGTTGATAATGACGGTTGAAGAATGTGTGATGGTTGATGATATGTTTGTATTAGTTGGTGATGGTGCTAGTCAGTGATGAATTTAAGTGTAAAAAAGGAGTTATTGAAACTCGTGATCATTCGACAAAACTCGATATATTATTTGTATAATTCTTAAAATATATTAAATATCAAATAAAGGAACCCACGTATAATTTAAAAGAGAGCTCTTAATTTCTTTTGAAAATTTATCATTTTCTTTTTATAAAGTGTACTTTTTAAATTTTTTGAGATGTAAAATTGCATTTTTTTTAATAATTTTTTTTTCAATCAATAATTCATATAACCAATGTATTTAATTTTTCTTGTAACATAGTACTCAAGATATATCAAACTTCTAATAATTTTTTCCTTCAATATTATTTTTCCCCTCTAATCGTATTTAATATTTTTCTCATGAAAAACTTATAGTCTATTATTGCTAAAATAAATGACGCCCTCAAATTTGGGAGCCTAAAGTGGTTGCCTTTTTCTTAAAGGTGCAAAGCCGCCCCTGACAATGGTGCACTCGTCTTTTTGAAATTCTGAATTCGCCTCTGGTGCTAGTTATGATGTGCTTGCAGTAGTTGTAGGTAGTTGACAATAGAGATTGATCATAGTAATGATAGTGACTGATAATTGTGACAAAAATGACGGAAGAATGTATGGTGATAATTAGTGGCGATGTTCATTATAATGATAGAGTTTTGTATAAACAACCTAATACTAGAGATGACAAAATGGATAATTTATATGGGTATCCATTCAAATTACCTATTTTAATTGAGTTGGGTACCCAACTCATTTAAAAAGGGTAAAAAACGAGTCAAATTTATATTACCCATTTAAAAGTGAGTAATTAAATGGGTAAAAGAGACTCATTTATAAAAGAAACAGAAGTGACACTAATATTTTTCTTAAAATGTAGTGATTCGGATAGGGATGGATTGGATAAGGAAAAAAAATGATTTTGAATTTTTTTTGAACATTATCGGTTTTGATTATCGATTATCGGTTTGTAGACTAGCTAAACCGTTAAGGAACCATTAAGTTATCGGTTAACCGATTATCGGTTAATCGGTTATCAATCCTTATCGGTTCGGTTATCAGGTTAACCGTTAACATATCACACAATTTTTTAAAATCAAAAATCACATGAAGAATTGAAGCATTCTTGAAGCATGAAGAGGTTGCAATTCTTTGAAGAGAAACCATTCAATAAGAGCATGATCATATTTGCACAGCTTTATCAAGCATCAGAAGTAATCGATATGCATGAAACCGTACTATGAATTCACATAACTACCTGAATTAGATAACCATATCAAGTCATCAAAGAATCAACTGGTTGTTCATTTTGCCAGTTGTGTATTCTCTACAATCCTAGGCAATAAATTCACCAACTTAACAAAGAAGCATAGTGACATTAAATGCATTTCCTACCACTACATCCGTTTAACATAAATCAAACTAGTATTAAGGAAGCATTAAATACAATTAACAACTGATTATAAGTATGAAACAACATGATTCCTCTCTCACAAGAATTCAAATTGACTCACAGTCAAGTCAATTAAGCATAAACAAAGCAGAACATATCACTATATTTATGTAAAAAAAACACAAATCCACATCTCTTCTTCGTCGCAATTCAAGGTAAATACATTGCTTACATTCATCAAAAGCCACATAAACTTTACCCACAAATAAAAATATAACAGGTAATATAAAAAAAGTTCAATTCAATAAGAGCTTGATCATATTTGCAATTCTTTGAAGAGAAACCAAAACGCTGATTCCAAGAGAGAGGTGGGAGATCTATTCCATAAAGATGACTTCTGAGAGGACCATTTGCCATGTATTCATAAACAAGAATCATTTCCGACCTCTCATCGCAATAACCAATCAAAGACACGAGGTAACAGTGGCGAAGTTTGGACAACATTTCAATCTCAGTTTGAAATTCAGCTAGACCTTGTTCAGATCCTGTGTTTCCTCTTTTGACAGTAAGTTTAATTCCATCTTCCATTGTTCCTTTATTGACCCTACTGAAACCACCAACACCAAGAAGCAAGTTCTCGTAAAATTAAAGGCTGTCACCAAATTCTCAACAGTCAACACAACAACAACACCCTTAAGGCCCTTGCCAGTTGCTGTCACCCAACTCTAACACAACACAACAATTCAACAACACCAAACACTCACAAATACCACAACAAAGAAGCCAAGAACTCATTGCCAAAGAACACCAAACTCTCAACACTCAACACAACAACACTTAAATAAACTTTTCAACACAAATATGAAATATCATATTAAAATAACAGAATAAAACAGCAGCACTACAAGTTGCAAGCCAGCAACATTGCAAAAGTCAAAATGCAGCACAACCTGCCAGTCTGCCACAGCCCACACAGGCACAAACAGAATTTCAAAAATTCAAAATAGCAGTCACACATCCTGAAAAGTAAGTCCAAACATAGTACTATAAGTTCACGTTCAAGTAAACAAAATAATAACTAGTCATCAATCCTTGAGAGTTGACGATTCTGGTTCCTGTTTTCCAAACAACACTTAACATGCTTCCTTAAGGAGGCAGCCCCAGTTTTGTGTGAATGGTAATAAGTAACACCGCCACAATGAACACATTTCACTATCCACGATCCATCTTTTTTTTCTTCAAGCTTGTCATAGTTATTCTAAACAGGTGATCGAGCATTAGAACCATAAAGTCGAGGCATGATGAAATCTGATTGACAAAGAAACAGAGAAAGTATTAGATATTTTGATGGCTAACATGAAAGAAAAGTCAAGATAAACTGATGAAGAACACCAAGTTCTACAGGGAGCTTGTTTCGCACATGTATTTGTATTAACCATAATTTAACACACTCATTAGTCATCAGAAAAGAGAAGCCAATCATAAATCAGACATAAAGACAAGATAACACATGTATATAAAAATCCACCTCAATAGTAAGACATCTACCTTCCTTCTCCTTTAGTAGAGCTAGTGAAGGAAACCTCCAATTTTACATGTTATCAATGCAAAGTTTTTTTTCAAGTTTAGCCAAATCTAGAGAGAAATACGATAACAAGTCAAGACTTAAGGCTTAAACAATAAAAATATTAAATAAACTATTCACAATTTTACATCAATAAGGTTCTTTTCTTACCTTCTTCAAGTTGCTCAAGAAAATCTAAATCTTCCTTAATACTTATGGGTTGTGGCTCACTCCGAAGTCAATCTTGAAGGCACACTAGAGCTTGTACCAATTTAGGAGTTAATGAATTCCTAAATGAATCAAGTATGCGCCCTTCAGTACTAAAAGCACATTCAGACGCCACACTTGAAACGGGAATAGCCAACACATCTCGAGCCATCTCAGAAAGAAGTGGAAATCTAGGTGACTTAACTTTCCACCAAAGCAATACATCAAAATCTGATTTTCCAACTTCAATTTCTTCATCAAGATATTTAACTAATTCTGACTTTGAACTTACTCCTCCCTTTTCAGATGTATGTTTTTGTAATTCCTCAAAAAAAAAAAATTCCCTAGCCTCCTACAGACCTTGAATCAGAAGTATCCACCTCAGTTGAAGAACATTGGCCATTTTTATCATTTGAAATAGACTTTGTATACTCATTAAACAAAGATTTCATGTATGTTCGCACACCAATTTCTACAGTAGCCCCCTTTTCTCCAAACATCTTCTTAAGTGCAAAGCCAAGAGTGCTAAATTTGTGACGAGGATCCAAAACACATGGTATGAAACCATTTTATTCATTTTTTCAGTATCACCCCAATATTTGTCAAATTTCTCCTTCATATTTTCTGCCATTTTAGCCAAAACATGATCTTCATTTGATATCAATTGATTCAAGCAAACACCAACTTGACAAATTTCAAGAAAATGAATATTTGATGTAACATATCGTGATCCAGATATCTTCAAAGTAAGATTAAAAAACATTTCTAGAAATTTTGTAACTCTCTTTACGCCCTCCCAATCACTACTCAAAAGTGTACTTGTAGAATTTTTATCCACAATAATATCAACAAACTTAAGATGTAGTGCCAAGCCAATATCACGATCGGCGTACTCTACAATTTCACCTTCATATTCAATAACCTGATTCAACATCATGTAGGTGGAATTCCACCTTGTAGGAACATCCAAGCATAAAGCCTTTTTAGTAAGATTTTCATCTTCACAACATTCTTGAAACTTTTTCCACCTAGCAGGAGATTGCCTGATGTATCTCACTACTTACCTAACCCGTTCAATACACACATTTGCTTTTTTTGTACCGTCTTGAACAATAAGATTTACAATATGAGTCATACACCTTATATGAAGGTGACTACCACCCATTAGGTTGGTCCCTTATTTAGTTAATTGCTTAGACAACTCAGTTATTGTCACACTATTTGAACCAGCATTATCAACTGTAACAGTGAAAATTCGATGCAATCCCCACTCATGTAAGCATTTACTAATAGACTTTCCAAGATCTTCACCTCTATGACTAGAGATTGGACAAAAATTGATAATTCGTTTATGCAAAGTCCAATTTTTATCAGTCCAATGAGCAGTAATGACCATATAATTGATTCGTTGAATGGAAGTCCAAGTATCCGTGGTTAAAGACACCCTTTGTTGTGTTTCCTTAAAAACATCCATCAACTTGTGCTTTTCTTTATCAAAAAAATCAAAACAATCACGAGTCACAGTGGTACGGAAAGGAATGTGGAAACAAGGTTGTGCTACTTTCATAAATTGTTTAAAACCTTCCTTTTCAACAAATTTGAAAGGAAGTTTATCAATAATTACCATACGACACAAGGCCTTTCTACACTCTTCCTGTTCAAATTTCTATGGAACAACAACCACATCACCCTTGTTACCCCCTATCATTGGTTGAAATGCTAATCTTGATTGTTTAATATCAATATTATAAGGCATGTTTGGGCATTTGGCTATATGAGTAAGCATTGATGTCATACCATGTTCTTTTGTGTCAGCAAAATATTCTCTCTTACAGTAGTTGCAAACATCCTTTTCACTTCCATCAGAATCAGTTTTACGAGAAAAATGATCCCACACACGAGATCTTTTTTGCCTTCCTTTCTTTACTTGGGACTCAACAATTTGGCTTTGACCAATTGCATTTGAATTAGAAGCTCCACTTTCACCAACAACCTTATCAATTATTATATTTTCAGCCATGATACTTTCACCAAAAACTGCGAAAAGATATAAAATGATCGTTTATTGAACTATTTTTTATAAGAGGTCGATGAAGTAATGAACTGTTGAAGCCTTGAAGGAACTAAACAAAGAGTAATTAGTTTTATTAAAGCAAGAACTACAAAGTACAATCAGTTGGCTAAGTAGAATCAGACTTTACACACATGAGTCATGACAATAGACACATCACAGTATCACACAAAGCAGCAACTAAAAGACAAGTACAAGAAAATGAGCCAAAGTGCCAAACAAACCAAATGCCAATTCAAATAAAACAGTAATGCCTATTCAACTATTTCAATTGTAGTTTTCTCATTATTCAAATCCAAACATCACACTTCATAGTGAAATCTTGAAATTAAGTGAATTTAAAATTTTGAGACTTACTTATGAGGCGTGAGCAGTGAGCGACTGAGAACCTAAGACTGGAGAGCCGAGTAGGTCTATGCAAAAGTCGTGAGAACTCCAAAGCTGCATAAGCACCTAATACCCTGGATGCCGGATGGCAAGCTCAACATTAACCAACCCAGTGCAAAATATAAAACTCAATGGGAAGAAAGGCTAGTATTATTTGATAAACCATTTTTCGGACACGTTTACATACAATTGGTAAATTACAATCTCATCACCATCAAGGCATCAACCAAAAACTATGCTTAAAATTACTGAATCTTCCACCAAGAACCAACTTAGTTTTGCCATTAAAAATATATAAACAATTTATAGAAACAATCTCACAATAACAAGTCAACAACAAGCCAACTGCCATGACCACAAGCCCATATGATAACACTCAACACTTACATAAGCTTTTCAACATAGGCTGCTACAAATGAACTCCACCATCGCGAAAATCATCCATTAGACCAGATAATAGTACACAAATGTACTGAATTCATATCTCAATTCGACTAGACAACAAACTGGTATAGCATAGAAAAGAGACACTATCAGAAGATACACCAAAAGTACGCATCAATATGCACTTCTACAGAGTAACTGAAGCTTGACTAACACGTCTATATTCCATTCCTTCGTTTGAATCATGAAAATAGACATACATGATGATAAATGGAACGAATAAAAGAATTGCAGACTTGAGGTGTCATCGTTAGTCGTTACCTTGCGTCCTCGCCTGAGTGACTGGAGTTGTCGTCGCCTCGCCGGACACCTGAGTGACTGGAGTTGGTTAGTCGTCGCCTCGCATGAGTTTGGAATTTGGAGAAACGAGAGGAATGGCTAGAATGAAAAGTTTTCTAACCTAAGTCCTAAAAATTAAAAACCCTAAGTCCCTAACTGAGAATTGTGAAATTAGAAAATTTAGAAATAAAAAATAGCGGGTCTTATCGGGGTATCGGGTACCCCGAGATTTTTCCTTCCCAACCCAGCCCCGAACCGTTAATCCAATAAAAAATTACTGAACCGAGCCCTGAACCAATTACCCAATATCTCGACCCGTTTTGCCCAATAAACCAAAAATCGATTCGGGTTAATGGTTTCACTCGATTTTTGTACAGGCCTACTACACACTGGGCAAAGTGATAAATTATTTATAGTAATTTGTTAATAATAGTATTTCATAACATCAGTCATAGAAAAAAAATATTTGATTAAATTACTCTAATATTTTTTTTAATGAATAAATTAAAGAGAAATAACTATTCGACATATTTCACTGCCATATATATTATTATTACATATACTTTTAAAATGATACATATCTTACCACTAATTAAGAGTTTTATATTATATATTGAGAAAGATACACTTAATTTCATATTTTTTTGCAATCAGATATACTAAAATAGGGAGTGAGAAGAGCGAGATTGGGAGGAAGACGAGCGAGAGATTTTGCTATGTATTTCAGATATATGCGGATCACACTAGATACAAACCAAATACACGTATCTGGTGTGATTTGCATGTACCTGAGATACCAAATACATAAAGCGAGATGGGAGAGTGCCAAACGAGATTTGTTATATATTCCAAATACATGTAAATCTACTTGGATAGAATGTATTTAGAATAAATAAAAATATATGGGTATCCATTCAAATTACCTATTTTAATTGAGTTGGGTACCCAACTCATTTAAAAAATGTAAAAAACGAGTCAAATTTATATTACCCATTTAAAAGTGAGTAATGAAATGGGTAAAAAAGACTCATTTATAAAAGAAACAAAAGTGACACTAATATATTTTTCTTAAAATATAGTGATTCGGATAGGGATGGGTTGGATAAAGAAAAAAATGATTTTTTTTTGAATTTTTCTTTAGGGAAGGGGCTGGGGGGCGGGGGTGATAGTGGTGTTGGTGAGCGAGGGTGGGGGGGGGGGGGTCGAAGTAGTAAAAAATAAATTTAATTTTTGACACATTGAAATTGGGGTTGGGGATGGTGGTGGGAGGTGAGTGGCGTGAAGAGTGAGATAAGAGATTTTTACTTTTGAAGTTTTTAAGATGATTCGTATAATAATAGGCGTAAATATGAATATTCTTATTATTCATTGTGTAATTCGTTTTTACCTATTTAAAATATAAATAAAATTAATTATTTTATTTAACTCATTTTTAATTAACTCATATTCGATTCGATCCACTCAATTACGACTCATATCTTATACTAACCGAGTGGACTCGGTGAGTTCTGAGTTTACAACCAAAAATAGCCGAAATGGGAGTTGCAAGTAATTTTATTCTTTTGTGGTTAGTAACGCTTACAAGGTGCAATTTGGTAGGTAAAGTCAGTGAATCGGATAAGAACAATGACGCGTAATCTCTTCCAGCCAACAGATTGGAACAAAAATCACGTGCTGTGGCACCTTGCATCACAGTATACGTTCTATGTGCCCCCTCCCTATTGGTTTAGACTTACACGCGGACGGCTGTCTGTCAAAGAAAATTAATTTCACTCTAAAAATACATAATTTCACTTGACCACAAGCAATTTTTGGTAATTAAGAAAAAATAAGTGGATTGATTAGGATAAAGTTTTATTAAACCTTATCTCTATCTTTTTGAAAAAGACAAAAATTTGACGGACCCGGATAAAATAAGTAAATAATTAATGAGTTATAGTAATGCGCACTACCCACAAAGCACTATATATTTATCGGTGGAGCCGACTCATAATATCCATCACCCTTACTATTCTCACTTGTTTTTTGTTTGGAAAAAATTGTTCATCAACAATGGCGACTTCAACCCTAAATCCTAATGCTCCAATGTTCGTTCCCTTTGAATATCGTCAAGTGGAGGACTTCTCCGATCACTGGTGGGATCTCGTTCACTCTTCTCCTTGGTTCCGCCATTACTGGCTTCGTGAATGCTTCTCCGATCCCGAAGCTGACCACGATTTCTCCGATACCTACGATTCTCTTCTCCCTGATACTGATTTCATCAAGCGTAAGTACCTACTTTACTGGCCATTTAGTACTAAAAACAGTCGTTCTTGTCAATTGATTGAATTTTTGTTTTGTGTTTAGAAGAGGAGAATAAGAAGGAATTGATTACTTTGGGGATGTTGGAATGGAACAAATCACGAGTTACAGCTGAAATTCCAAAGTACGGGAAGAAAGTGCCGAAAATCATGAACCTCAAAGTGAGGCCTAGGCATATTCAGCAGCCTAGATAGAGCGAATTACTACTCGGAAGCATTTGAGTCAGTTAGTATCTATCGTGTACATAGTGCGTTCAACTTTTTTTGTTCCCCTTTTAATCTTGTTTTAACTTTCACTGGTTCATTTCTTTTAGCATAAAAAAACTTGTTGTATATATTGCACTTTTCAACTTGCTTTTCCAATAAATGGCAGAACAGAAAAATATGTATTAGATTTAATTGATCTGTTGAGATATAGAATGTAGAAATACTTCAGAAATATTGTTTAGTACTCCGTATAAAATTGATAAAAACAGGAGTAAGTATTATTAATAGGATGATATTGTATAAAATTGCTAGATGGTATTGCGCACTCTGGGCTCTTATTGATTAGCAGCAACTTGATTGTTGATCCCAGTTGCTTGCTTGTTTCCCGATCTTTTGAAGAACTTTGATCACCTCTTCAGTCGTCACATTTCCAGTTACTGTTACCTTGTTTAGTTGTGTATCCACATCATATGTTTCAATATCTGCACACATCCAAAAAAATATTAATCAAAAATCCAGAATCCTACATCATTATTGGGAAGATAATTTTAGGAATTTGAAGTTGCAGAGAAATACTTGTCATACCTTCAATTTTCTTGATTGTCTTCAAGATTTTCTTGATGCATTGGTCGCAGTGCAGACCAACTTTAAGCTCAACAACCTAATGTACAGATGAAAAATAAAGTTCAGAACATTGGAAATCTGATCTTCTAACAAGAGAAACCTGTTACTACACGCGAATGGTTTTGAGGTACTAACATTGGTCATTGTAGTTCTTACGTTACAAAGCTTCTTGATGCCAAACAATCTTCCTAACTGATGTTATTAGTTTAGAGAAGAATGAAGAGATGATGAATGATTAATGTTTTGACAACATTTGAAAATATTTAAAGTGGCTGGTTGGTTGGGTATAGGATTCTTTTCTTTTTGGTAAGTGATTGCAAGTTATTTCACTTTACCAAAAGTTGCTTTAAATTTCCTTTTTTCTCGACGCGTAAATTATGGGGGTCTCCTCAGGGCCGTGAAAATTCAAATTAGCCTAATATTCTTGAAATGCGAACATGAACTATGATATTTGAAACCATATGTTTTCTATTATTAGAAATAGTTTAAATATATGGCTCATTATATTTTTTGTCAAAATATATTTTTGTTTCAAATATACTAGTTTAAAACAAATTTATGACAAAGTTTGAAAACAAATGGCTCATTTCTTATTTTAAATATTGAATTCAGTCATATGCGACCCTTTAAAAGTTGTTCATATCTCAATTTGTATTTTATTGAGCACTTATGTCCCTTAAAATTGAAATGTATTTGACACTTTTTGATAGATAATTAAAAATATGAGATGAGTGTAATACACTCTGTAAAAGTTGTTCATATCTCAATTTGTATTTTATTGAGCACTTATGTCCCTTAAAATTGAAATGTATTTGACACTTTTTGATAGTTAATAAAAAATTTGAGATGTGTGTAATACATTCTGTGAAAGTGACATGTGACCAGAGGCGGAGCCAGAAATTCATGTCAGTTGGTTCTAAATTTTTAAAAAGAAACAATAATTTTAACCTAAAGTAACAATCATCAAATTAATGAACAAATACAAGTATTAATTCACTAAAAACGAATAAGGAAACAAATAAGGAAAAAAATGAAAAGGGAGAGACAAGAGTACAAACCGGAGGCTAGATGTTGGATGGCAGCAATTAGATCAACAATAAAAGTTAGAATCCTAACTTTTGGATAAAAAAATTGAGTTAAACTTTTTGAATGTGAGTAGAAATCAATAGTACTTTCATAGTACGATACAAATACTATTTTCCTTTTTTGTTTTTCCGTTTAACAATTTTTTGTATTTTAATTTTTTTTATATAAACCCACCTATGTTTTTAATTAATTCTTACCCATTTTTTATTTTTTAAAAAAATTAATTACGACACAAATACTATTTCCTTATCGATATTCTATTTTTTAATTATTTTTTATATAAACACTTGTTTAGAAATAATCCAAAAGAAATTTGTGCCTACTAAGATTCGAACCCACATTCCGCGGGGTTAAGCGATCTCACTGGGTGCATAGCGATCACTGGGCCAAACACTTCAGTGTGTTTTTGGGTTTGCAGGATATATATACACACATTGTACTTCATATTTTAATACAAATACTAGTGAATTTGTCTGCGCTTCGCGTGTTTATGAAATACGATAAAATGTTATTATATATTTGTTCATACATATAATTGATTTCATAGAGAAAAACGTTTGGTTAGTGGTTAGATGACTTCCAACAAAGTCATAAGTTACTCTTTTCAATCAAAAGAAAATATAAACTTACGATAATAATTTTTTTTATATAAAATACAAAGCAAAGAGAAATCATAAAGAGAATTACAAAAAATAAATAATGCAACATTATTTTTACAATCTTAATCATTAAAAAATAAAAAGAAAAAACACGAAATCGATACACAATCTTCCGAACTCTAGTCAACATGATCCATTCTCACAAGCCGATCATCATTCAATAACCTTTATTTTATTCTTCAAGTCAAATTAAAGAATGAATGAAATATGTACCAAAAATATAACAATTTAAAAGGCTAATGTGATCATTTCTCCAACGTCTTCCAATGCTTCTATTTATAGGACTATAATATGAATAACAAATAATGTCATGAATATAACAATTAATTATTTTAGAGGTTATGATAATAAATATTATGGGAGTAATCAAAGTAACGATCATTAAGTTTTGTATTAAATAATATGAATGAATGGTTAATTGATATATGTATTATTCTACAATAAAAAAAATAGAGGAACTGTAAAAAAAAATCTAAGAAAATAAATAGAATTCTTAGCCAAATAGATGCAAAACTCAAGAGACTCTTGTATTGAGCTTTTGGTATAAAATTTGCATTACTTGAAACTCTTGTCAAGTTCTTACAATAAAATTCAAGTAATAAGAAATACGACTTACATACAAATAAAAAAGAAAAATAATTATACCTTTCCACCAATAATCTTGTGGGAGCTTGTTTAAATTTTTATCCCTAAATTGCTAGATTGAAATTCGATACGTTTATCAAATATCATGGAGAAGATGATTTTTTCCTATTCGACAAAAAGGCACATGTGATAAAATAATCAAATCTCATATAAGTAAAAAAAAATTAAATGCAACATATAAACTATAAAATACTATTTTATAAAGTGATGTAAATGTGATTCTTGACCAAAAAAATGAGCAGGCTTCACCTAATTAATCCTAGCTTTATTTCTTTTGTAATAAAATTTTCAAATGCCTCTATTTATAGAACATAATATGGAATACCAAAAGATGTCATGAACATGACTATTAATATGAATTAGGAGTTATGATTATCAAAATTCATGGGAGTAATGGAAATAAAGACAATTAAGTTTTTATTTTAAAGAATATGAATAAATGGAGTAGTAATTGGTACATTCATTTTTGTGCAATAATAATAAATTAAAAAATGTCAAAAAAAATGAGAAATAAATAAATAGGATCCTTGGCCAAAGAGAGGTGCCACATCACTATTCTTTTATCTAGCTTTATATTATATATAGATTATATTAAAAATGGAAATATCCTAAATCAAAGTTGGATTATCATTTTATCCTTCACTAAATCAAGATCTGGTTAAATATCAATTATATGCTATAATGATAGAATTAAATCATAAAACAAGGCTATTTGTATATTAGAATCCTTATTGTTAATAGGTTTTAGGAATTGATTTTGAACATTATAATGTGCCTTTTATTTGATGTTTCTTGTCGCACATGAAAAAAAGTGTTACTCACTATGCACAACTTTTACTCACTATGCAATGGCTTTAGTGCTCACATGATTTTTTCAATTGTAGCCATTGTTTTTAAGATTGTTCTTGGCTATTTCATAACTCTTGGAGTTTTGTGTGATCAAATACAAATATATGAGCCTTGTGTGCTCAAATACAAATATGCTGGCCTTGTGTGCTCCATTACTTAGAGCTTCTAGGTTGTTAGTTTTTTTGAGTATTTTAATATTTGTTTATTATTAAATTGTCTCACATAATTATGTCATAGGCTTAATAGCCATTCTGCCGCAATGAACATGGAATAGAGGACGTGGGAGTTATGGCGTTTCATTATTGCAACGGGTATGCATTTGTGCCTAATTACTTAGTGGTCAATTAATGACCACAAGTATTATGCACTTTGCTTTCTGATGAACGTTGCAGTGAACGTTAGCAATAGTCAAAGTGTAACCCTTGCACGTTGGTGCATTTGTTACCCTTCTCCTCCTCATCTTTATTTCATTTTTTTACTCCTCCATTATATCTTGTAACCTATGTAACCTCTAGACCATTTATCTTCATTATTTACTACCCTCATTATTTTCTTATTCATTGGTAGGAAGACATCCTCAACTATAAATAGTGGTGGTCTTCATTTGGTTTGTATACACAAACACACAAGAAATTATAGAGTGCATAAAGTTTGTCAAAAAGAGAGTTCTTATTAGTTGAAGGGAGGTGTTCTTTTTGTGGAGCTTTGGACTCAACTCTTATCCAGAGTTTGTTAAGTTACACTTTGTGATTAGGCTGTTGTATCCTGGAGGGGACAAGTCATGAGGACTAGTGGTGGTTCGATGAAAAACATTTGCTGCAATGGGCATGAATCTCCTTAAAGAGAGTGAGATATCTGCGCCTCAGCCTGAAGAGATTTTTATTTCTTCATTTTATTTTAAATTGTAATCTTGTAATTCTACTATTTTGTAATTTTTCACTAACAGTTTTAAGGAGATTCACAATGGCTACAATTGAAAAAACTGCGGATGTCAAGATGGGAGATCTTAACAAGCCATTTTGGTTCAATGGTAACCATTTCAAGAGATGGAAGAGTAAAGTACTATTCTACTTAAGTCTTGTCAATGTTTCTTATGTATTAACTGAGAAGAATCCTAATAAAGTTGACATCACCTCTATGAATAATTCATGAAACTACTCCTTATTCTCCTTCATCTAATGGTGTAGCGGAAAGGCAAAATAGAAATTTGATTGAATTGACTAATGTCATGCTTATTGAGTCATATGCACCTTTAAATTTATGGGGTGAAACTATTTTAACTTCTTGTTATGTGCTGAACCGTGTGCCTCATAAAAAAGTCTAAATTGACACCTTTTGAATTGTGGAAAGGTCACAAGCCAAATTTGGGATATCTAAGAGTTTGGGTTGTCTGGCCTTTGTAAGGCTAATGGATCCCAAGATTACAAAGTTGGTAAGAAAGTTACTACTTGTGCTTTTGTTGGTTATACTTCAAATAGTACATCCTATAGTTTTTTTAATCTTGAAGATAGTATTATAATAGAATCAGGTGATGCTATTTTTCATGAAAATAAATTTACTTTTAATTCTAAAAATAGTGGGGGTTAAAGGATTGAAAAAAATATTTTGACACTACCTAGTTCTTCTACTTCTACTTGAAAAATAAAGAAGTTAATGGTTTTGAGTTAAGAAGAAGTAAAAGAGCTAGAGTAGAAAAAAATTTTGATCCTGATTTTTGTATGTTTAGTGTTGGAGATGACCCTCTCACATTGAAAGAAGCATTATCTTCACATGATTCTATATTTTGGAAGAGGCTGTAAATGATGAAATGAAATCTCTAATTTCTAATAAAACTTGGAAGTTAGTTGATTTACCATCGAGTTGTAAAATAATTGGTTGCAAATGGGTCTTACGAAAAAAGTTGAAACCGGATGGATCTAGTGATAAATACAAGGCTAGACTAGTTGCAAAAGGTTTTAAACAATTAGAAGGCCTAGAATTTTTCGTACTTTTTCTCCAATTACAAGAATTACATCCATAAGACTTTAATTTCAATGACTGTAATTTTTGATTTGTAAATTCATCAAATGGATGTAAAAACAACTTTTTAAAATGGAGACCTAAATGAGTAAATTTATATAGATTAACATGAGTATTTTGTTGAAGCAGACCAAGAAAGCAAAGTATGTAAACTTTTAAATTCCTATATGGGTAGAAACAGGCACCAAAACAATGACATGAAAAGTTTTATTCCTGCATGATTGAAAATGATTTTAAAACAAATGAGTGTGATAAGTGCATATATCATAAGTCTTGAAATAATTCACATGTGATTATTTGCCTATATCTTGATGATTTATTGCTTTGGCTCTAACATGAATGATATTGATGAAGCTAAAAATATTCTTAGAAGCCATTTTGATATGAAAGATCTTGGTGAGGAAAATTTTATTCTTGAAATAAAAATAACAAGAACATGTGATGAAATTTTCCTTGACCAGTCACATTATGTTGAGAAATTTTTGAAAAAGTATAACTTTCATGATTGCAAGTATGCTGTAACTCCTTTTGATTCAAGTATTCACTTATTTCATGTTGAAAGTGAAAATGATTGTAATAAATCAAAAGGGATATGCTAGCATAATCAAAAGTTTGAGACATGTGACTGATTGCACTAGACTTGATATTGCATATTGATGTTTGCGTAATCAAGACACAACTTCCGATGCAAGTGTCTACGATCGTACAATAGTTTAGTAACCCAACCAAGGGTTGGGATCGTTCCCAAGAGAGTGGTTTTGAGAATTAATAGAAAAATAAAATTTAGTTCTAACTAGTCGTAGCTAAAGACATTAACGATTAAAAATATTGTAAATTAAAAAGGGACACAAGAGTGTCAATTAACAATGGGGTTTTGTCACTAGTAAGTAAAAACAACAAAATAAACAAGGATTTCTAAGTAATGAGAGGGGATTCTTGGGATGTGATAGGAATACGGGATAGACTAAATCATTGGATACATGCTTTTGATAGTAAATTCTTGGGTATTTGTGACTAGGCTAGACTTTAAAGGGGATAAGCTTTCTCTCTCGAGCAACTTACCCCGTTTCAAGCGGGTTCCTCTTGAACACCCACTTGCCGCATGAAGAACAACCTCTGCCTTAACCCACTCACTCTCTCGAGCTGAGTGTGTTGACATGGGACTAGGGTTCACTCTCTCGAGCTGAACCTCATGTCGACCTACTCGCACTGGCCATCAATTTAGTGGTCTTAGTTTTACGACCTTTCTCTCGAGCAAGCCGAAAACACATATATGAGACTATATTTGCAACTACAACCTCATTAAGTTCATCCACAACCACTAAACGAAATCACATTTAAACTACGAATAGACTATCAACAAACAAGACCCAACAACTAATCTAACCCATATTCACAAAATCACACCCTAAGAATTAGGGTTTTTAGCCACACATGTATAAGAGATAGAAATTTATACCAAATTGAGCTTGTATTCAACTGGGTATGAAGATTTAAGTCTTGATACAGGCCAAAATTGAAGAATCCAAGAGACCCAAATCCAAATCTTGAAGATGAAACCCTTTGGATTTTTAATTCTTCAAAACCCTCTCAAACTTAGAGAAAAATATCAAAAAGTACTATTCTATATAAAAATTATAATAATTGTTCGACTCTTAAAACTATAACTCTAACTAGTATTTATAGTTTTCATAGATTTGTGCTGCAGTGGACTATTGGACGTTGTTATTCGAAATCGCCGATCAACTCGGTGATTCACCTTTTGGTGGAGTTCATCGCTGTCTTGCACCATCCTTCAGCATCGTCGTGCTCTGGGTCATTGGGCGACATGGTACTGCTTCGCAGAACTTCTCGGCGATGCGCCGACTGCTCTCTTTTTCCGCCGACTTGATCTTTTGTTTCAGGGCTCAGCACACTAGAACAAAAGATGAAGTAAGACCTTTCGGTGACTCGCAGGCCTTTATTTCTTTGTTCTTTTTAGCTTTTTCGTTCCTTTTTGCCACGTAGTGTCCATGATTTCCTTCAAACTTTAAATATCTGAAACTTAAGGATTTTCATCAGATATTAAGATAAAATAAGCATTTGAGGACACAATTTCTATTAAAATATAGCCCTAAATGAGTCCAATTTTTGGACTCATCAATACCCCCAACTTAAACTTTTGCTTGTCCTCAAGCAAACTCAAGTTCAGCCGTTCAAAAAGGGTGTCTCGAACAGTGCTACAGAAGACTCAATCATGAATGCACACAACAAGACTCAATTTACTTATGCAAACATCAAATGTGCACTCAATGATTCAAGTTGTGACTTACCAATATTAAAGAACCTTATGCTCACAATACTTGCTTCAAATGCAAGTTCAAGCTCAACCAAAGTGTTCAAATGACCTCACATAAGGAATGATTCTATATTCACACATTGCTTTGCAGTTTAAATCTTCGGAATCAGATACAATACTCACACTCACAAAGATGAACACAATGCATGCTTTCACCCATAGGTTTGCCCGTATTTTCCAATCAACATTTGTTTCAGCTCACTTAAGATCAAAGAGGTCTTTTCAAGGCTTGTAATGGGGCTGAGTGCAAATGTATGATCATTTAGGCTCAGTGACTTTCATCCTCATGAAATGTGGTGTTCACAACACCTCCTTTCCTTTTCCTTCATCATTCTCTTTAGTGGTCATAAGTCATTCTATTATTCACTTTCCATGGATTGTTTAGGAACCCCATCTCTTTTGTTCTTTATTCCAAACTTTCTTTTTCATTCTTTTTCTTTTTCTTTCTCTTTTTCCTTTTTTTTTTTATATATATGGAAGGGTTCTATTTTTTCTCAACACCATGGGTTAAATGAGACTTTTCTTGCACTTCTTGACTCGCCCTTATCTTTTCACCACGGCCAAAGTTGGCTATTCAATTAACCACAATTTAAGAGGATTATAGGTAGTGGATTAAGAGAGGTCTAGTTTTCATCAAGTTTCTTCCAAAGAAAGGTAAGGCTTAAGGGGTGTTCAAAAGTGGTTCACACACTCACAAGGTAGGTCACAAAAGAGGTATATGTCAAATTGGCTCACACTCTTAGAAGTTGCCTAAGATCATATCAAGAGATAGCATCACTTGTTGATCAGACCAACGGGGCAGATTCTAGGATCTATCATGCATGGTTCAAAGTAAGCTCATCACACTAGGCATTGACATTACAGTCAAACAAGACTCCACACTTTCGCTAGTGTGCAATGATTATCACAAGCGACTCAATTTGATACTAGGCTAGTCATAACGAGATGCAAATAGTTCACATATTGTCTATGCAACTTCATTTGGCCTCGTTGTAGCCGCACATTCATGTTCGTTCGATTGAGAGCACTATTCAAGTCATCGGTATTGATCGAAACCAAGACTTAAATTTTGCATAAGAACAACCACATTCAACACACGAGAGGTGGCAAAATTTTTTCGAATGGGTCAAAATCATTTTGCAATTTAAAATAAAAGGAGCCATAAGCTCAAACATCCACAAAAAAGCAGTATTAACACAATTTTAAACAGAACAACCCAAATATATACATAAAACACAACTATCAACACAAATGGTGTGGACCTCACCCCACCACAATTAAAAAGCATTTGTCCTCAGATGCACATGACAAAATATCCAAAATGACAATTAAAGAAAGACAGTGAGGGAGGTAAAGAAGGGATCCTGTCTAAGCAGTTGCTCCATCTGTCTGGGCATCAGTGCTCGGAGTGTTGTCATTTTGCTTCTGGTTCTCTTTTTCTTTTCTATTTGCTTCAGCTTTGTAGCGATATTAGCCTAGATCATATTGTCCAACTCGTGAGCTTCCACAAAGGCGTGTATCGCATTGCTGAACCCTCGAGCCCACGATGGGACATTAAGGTCGATGGGCATTCTCCTCCTCGAACTGGCTTTATTGTTCTCGCTTCTTGCAGTTCTTTTGAACTTTTGTGCTCTTATGTGTCTGGGTGGCATGTTTCTTCCCGTAACTTTTGGTCTGGCCATGTCTGCAAAGTCTTGAGATAATGTTAGAACATATTTGACAACCAAAACAAAGACATTCAGTTGCAGAAAGACTAGATAGTCCATTCGGCGAGCCACAGACAATCCGCCGAAGGTCACAGTGCAAAAGGAGTTAGGGGTACAGACAAAGGGTGAATAAGAAGACTTTTGGCGAGTTGCCGAGTGCTCTTGGCAACCTCATACTTCTTGCTGAAAGTTACAGACACCACAAAAAATAAAGCATGATAATAAGGGCGAGATAGTGTAATTAGGAGAACCGTGGAATAGTTCGGTGGCTCGTCACAGCTCGCTGAATGACCCAACGTGCCTATTTTTGACCCAACTTCTCAAAATCAGCCCCGCACCCCTCGAAAACACAATTTAAGCACAAAAAACACAAATTCGATCGGGACCCATAATATACGAATACCACTCATTACTCATTAACTCCACTCAATGCATTGGAGAACAAGATTTCACAATTTAGGCAATAAAGGTGTGGTTATCGAAGAAAAATCGACACATAAGCAATTAAACCCAATCAGGAGGTTCAACAGATTTCGACAAGATCACACATTTGCAAATGAGTACAATTTTGACAAGATAGTTATAGGGTTCGGGACACTAATCTTTTCTGTTGATAAAATGGATATTGAGATGCTAGGAAGCGCTGTAATCTGACTCATAGCACAATTCGACACTAAAAATACTCTAGAAATTCAAAAATATAGGGGCTAGCTTGCGGGTGTGAGTTTTGGAAGACAAAAAGTGAGGGAAAGTGAATGAATTTGAAACTTTTAAACCTTTGGCTTGCAAAATCGTCCAGTTTTTTCCCATTCGGCAATATTAGTCCTGATCATCGATCTATTCGGTATAACACCAAGTAGTCATTTACCTCGCCAAAGTTTACAGAACCTCCATGTTTTGTGGGAGTCCAAACGACTGTCTCTGTCGGGATCGCCGACATGGTCGGCGGTTCGCCAATAATTTCCTGTGCTCGCCGAGTTTTACAGACTCTAACATAAGATGGTCTTGAGTCTAACGTCGGTCTAGTTCTGAGTTGTTGAACCGTTTGGGGATTCGCTGATTGGACCTGTTGCTCGCCAATTTGCACTTTTCATTTACTCTCCACTCTTCCATCTGGACAATCAACACACCATCATTTTATCAATGCAAAAGAAAGCAATAAATGGTTTTGGATTGCCTCCTAAACAATGCCTTAGTTAACGTCGTGGCACGATGTAAGTCCACCTTCAAACCTCACTCTTGGGGTTAGCCATAGTATCACTAGGCAAACCCCCTTGCTGTCTCAGATTGAGGTGAGACGAGATATGACCCATCTGGGTCTCCAACTGCTTGATTGAAACAGAATGGGAGGTGATAGTCTGGCTAAGGGTAGAAACATCTTCTTTCATGTCTTTCAACATTTTTTCTGACCCTTCAACTTTGTTGAGGATACGCGAGAGCATATCCTCAGACCTATCGCCTTCCGAATCCTTGGGCTTCTAACGCTCATGGGGAGGCATATATCTATCCTTCCAGCCTTCGTCTCTAACCCAACCTTGGTTACCACCCTGCCTTGGGTAGTTTGAACGATAGCCCCCGCTTTGATTTGCTAGAAAATTTACCTCCTCATTATATAGGGCTTCAAATTTCATCTCCCCACAGTGTTGACACTACGGGCACCAGCCCCTATGACATTTTTGGATAGAATGTCAAGCTGTGTTATGATTTTGGCCATGTTTTGGTCTCTCTCATTGTCTTTTTCAATATGCTCCTTAGATAGCTTGAATGTGAGAGGGGATACTTGATCCTCGCGAGTGTACCACGCTCTGTTGATGGTTGTCATGCCATCTAAAAGTTGGGCTGCTACTAGATATGGCTGTTGCATTAAGCCTCCTAGCGAGAGTTAGTCAGCGACACCTTTGTTTATCGAATCCAAACTTCGGTAAAAGTATTGAAGTAGCACGTTGTCCGACAAACCGTGGGTTGGGCATTACAGTACCAACTTTTTGAATCTTAGCCAAGTTTCATGCAGAGGCTCTCCTTCTAAACGTTTAAAGCTCTAGATGATATCCTACAGTGACATCATCTTCGAGGGAGGGAAAAATTGCACTTGATATGTGGTTACCAACTCCTCCCAAGAAGTGATGGATTCACGTGGCAGCTCGGCTAGTCACTTGCACGCCTCTCCCATTAATGAGAAAGGGAATAGCCTTAACCAGACGGACTCCTGAGAGATGTTTTTGAATGAGAATGGTCCGCACACATCTACAAAGTTTCGAAGATGCTCGTAAGGATCCTCATGAGCCAGTCCACTGAAAAGTCCCTTTAGTTGCAACATGGTGCTCGTTATGTGTCATATTGCATTTCCCTCGGCTGGGGGTAAACGGATGGCTCCAACACCTCCCATGAGATGGGGGCCATTGATGTTGGGCTCTTGGACATCGTTGAGATTTTTGATGTCGTCTTGGTGGCCTACCTGACTAAATTTGCTACCATTAACACTCATGCTTTCTGAAATATTCACACAGCAAACAAAACAAAACTAAAAATTAGGTAAGTAGACTACAACTAATAAGAACAAAAATTCTACTAATCTAAGAATTCTCAAATAACACCACTCCCCGGCAACGGCGCCATTTTAATGTTTGCGTAATCAAGACACAACTTCTGATGCAAGTGTCTACGATCGTACAATAGTTAAGTAACCTAACCAAGGGTTGGGATCGTTCCCAAGAGAGTGGTTTTGAGAATTAATAGAAAAATAAAATTTAGTTCTAACTAGTTATAGCTAAGGACATTAACAATTAAAAACATTGTAAATTAAAGGGGGACACAAGAGTGTCAATTAACAATGGGGTTTTGTTACTAGAAAGTAAAAACAACAAAATAAACAAGGATTTCTAAGTAATGAGAGGGGATTCTTGGCATGTGATAGGAATACGGGATAGACTAAATAATTGGGTACATGCTTTTGATAGTAAATTCATTGAGTATTTGTGAATAGGCTAGACTTTAAAGGGGATAAGCTCTCTCTTAAACAACTTACCCCATTTCAAGTGGGTTCCTCTCGGACACCCAATTGTCGCATCAAGAACAACCTTTGCCTTAACCTACTCACTCTCTCGAGCTGAGTGTGTGGACATGGGACTAGGGTTCACTCTCTCGAGCTGAACCTCATGTCGACCTACTCGCACTGGTCATCAATTTAGTGGTCTTAGTTTTACGACCTCTCTCTCGAGCAAGCCAAAAACACATATATGAGACTATATTTTCAACTACAACCTCATTAAGTTCATCCAAAACCGCTAAACGAAATCACATTTAAACTACGAATAGACTATCAACAAGCAAGACCCAACAACTAATCTAACCCATATTTACAAAACCACACCCCAAGAATTAGGGTTTTTAGCCACACATGTATAAGAGATAGAAATTTATACCAAATTGAGCTTGCATTCAACTGGGTATGAAGATTTAAGTCTTGATACATGCCAAAATTGACGAATTCAAAAGACCCAAATCCAAATCTTGAAGATGAAACCCTTTGATTTTTAAGTCTTCAAAACCCTCTCAAACTTAGAGCAAAATATCAAAAAGTACTATTCTATATGAAAATTATAGTAATTGTTCGACTCTTAAAACTATAACTCTAACTAGTATTTATAGTTTTCACAGATTTATGCTGTAGTGGATTATTTGACGTCATTAGTCAGAATCGTCGATCAACTCGGTGATTCGCCTTTTGGTGTAGTTCATCGCCGTCTTGCACCATTTTTTAGCATCGTCGTGCTCTGGGTCATTGGGTGACATGGTACTGCTTTGTGGAACTTCTCGGCGATGCGCCGACTGCTCCCTTTTTCCGCCGACTTGATCCTTTCCTTCAAGGCTCAGCACACTAGAACAAAAGGCGAAGTAAGACCTTTTGGCGACTCGCCAAGTGGACTCGACGATCCTTAGGCGTTCATTTCTTCGTTCTTTTCAGCCTTTTCGTTTCTTTTAGCGACGTAGTGTCCATGATTTCCTTCAAACCTCAAATACCTGAAACTTAAGGGTTTTCATCAAATATTGAGATAAAATAAGCAGTTGAGGACACAATATCTATTAAAATATAGCCCTAATTGAGTCCAATTTGTCGACTCATCACATATGCTATAGAAGTACTTGGTAGGTTTACAAGCAAGCCATGTAATGAACATTGACATGCTATAATAAGAGTTATGAGATATTTAATTGGAACAAAAAATTGTGGTTTGTTCTATAAAAAATATCCTGCTATACTTGAAGGCTATTCTAATGCATATTGAAACACTTTATGAGGTGATTTATGTTCTACCACTGGTTATGTCTTTACTTTGGGTGGTGGTGCTATTTGTTGGCGATCAAAAAAGCAAACTATAATTGCTAATTCTACCATGGAGGCTGAACTAATTTCTTTAGCTTCAGCTAATGAGGAAGCGAATTGGTTAAAAGATTTATTATTTCAAATACCTTATTTTGAAAAAAAAATAAATTCCTCATATTTTAATTCATTGTGATAGCACCACTGCGATTGGTAGAGTTTAATATCGTTATTACAATGGTAAATCCAGACATAGAAGGAGGAAATACAGTAATGTAACATCATATTTGACAAGTGGTACCATTAATGTTGATTATGTCAAATCTTGTGATAATCTTGCAGATATTCTTATTATGGCCTTAACAAGAGAAAAGGTTTGGAGCACATCGAGGCGATGAGATTGAAGCCTATAAATACTTGAGTCATATTTCAGGAAACCCAACCTGGAGACTAGAGATCCTATAACCATGTTCTATGGGAAAAACTAATCATATGATGATTTGTTGTGAAAAAATGCACTATTTTTTTATTCCCTCCCTATGATGTGAGTGCATTGTTTCCTGTAGTAATTTGTGAAGGTTGAGTTTACAGAACTCTTAATGAATATCTGTAACCCATATGGGTGGAGTGTTAAACTTACAGGAGTACTCTCGTTAGATTTTACCTATGTGATTGTGGAAGTAGATCTCTTCCTATGAGAGTTAGACTTATTCTCAAAAGCACTCATGAAATCGGGATAGCACACGACCGTAACGTGCTGACTTTTAAAGCTCATGTCAACACCTTGATTATTATTTGTGAGCAGTGATGTTTTATTTTCCTTAAGTAGTCATAGTTCAAGTCTGAGACCACTACGACTCTGGAGTAAAAATTACTGTTTCACTAAGTGGAGGTTCAATGCAGAGCACACTTTCATTATGCATAGTAGTCTTCCTGATAAACTCTCTTGGTCAATATTAAAATGAGTGGGCGATTGTTGGTTTTTTGAGCATTTTAATATTTGTTTATTATTAAATTGTCTCACATAATTATGTCACAGGCTTAATAGCCATTCTTCCACAATGAACATGGAATAGAGGACGTGGGAGTTATGGCGTTTCATTGCTGCAACAGGTATGCATTTGTGACTTATTACTTAGTGGTCAATTAATGACCACAAGTATTATGCACTTTGCTTTCTGATGAACGGTGCAGTGAACGTTAGCAATAGTCAAAGTGCAACACTTGCACGTTGGTGCATTTGTTACCCCTCACCTCCTCATCTTTATTTCATTTTTTTACTCCTCCATTATATCTTGTAACCTATGTAACCTCTAGACCATTTATCTTCATTATTTACTACCTTATTATCTTCTTATTCATTGGTAGGAAGACATCCTCAACTATAAATAGTGGTGGTCTTCATTTGGTTTGTATACACATACACACAAGAAATTATAGAGTGCATAAAGTTTGTCAAAAAAAGAGTTCTTATTAGTTGAAGGGAGGTGTTCTTTTTGTGGAGCTTTGGACTCAACTCTTGTCCAGAGTTTGTTGAGTTACACTTTGTGATTAGGCTGTTGTATCTTGGAGGGGACAAGTCAAGAGGACTAGTGGTGGTCCAATGAAAAACATTTGCTGCAGTGGGCATGAATCTCCTTAAAGAGAGTGAGATATCCGCGCCTCAACTTGAAGAGATTTTTATTTCTTCATTTTATTTTCAATTGTAATCTTGTAATTCTGTTATTTTGTAATTTTTTACTAACATAGGTTAAATAGATATATAGAGTTTACTAACTAGCATACAACAATGATGCAAATAGTCTCTGGTCAAGAGAGTCCAAATGACCCACGAGATCCAAATAGTAGCTAATATGAGTAGTTTAATTGGTGTGTATCTGTCGATGGAGGTTCAAATAGGTTATATGATTATTGTTTGTATTTGTTTGCTTATGGAGGTGGGTTCAGTTCTTGTTTTCATAATTTACTACATATGACAAATGCAAATAAGTACAATTAGATTTTCTATTGACTATTTTATCTGATTTCTTATGATATTTATAACATTAGCTTCCGTTTTAGCTTTCAGTTACCTTACATTATGAAGAAACCTTACTCCTTATTGCAAGAAACATGTTCTTGTAGGTTTGCCTAGGGAATTTAAACTAAACAATAAAACAAAGATTTTATTGTGAAAATCTTTCTTCTTCAAGGAAGGAAAAAACCACAATTTTATTAACTTTATTCTCAACTCAAGATTACAATTCAATACTCAATAAATTAAACCCTTCCTAACTAAGTAGTCAAACCCACTTCTTGTTATACCTTTCTCTCTTCTCAACTAACTAAGAAGACAAACCCACTTCTTGCTACGACTCTCTCTACACTCTACTCTTCAATAAGTCAATCCCACTTCTTGTTACAACTCTAACACAATACTCTAATCAGCTGATTCAAATCGAACCAATGTAACCCTAAACACAAAAGAAATCCTAACTCTAGGACTTCTTTTCTTCAGCTTTCAACCTTTCAAATAAGTTGGCCTTTGCATTTTGTGACTTTCTTGATTGTGAATTGACAAAGACACCTTTTTCCTTTCTTCCTCCATGTCCTTTTATAGAGACTGACTTGACCGATTCTACAAGGAGAAGCATTAGTTCTCCTTTTTGGACTCGTACACCTTTTTCCTTGCTTGTATTGAAGACAACTTCTAAACAAGAAAACCTTTCCTTATTTTTATTGCATAAATAAGAAAATTTTCCTTATTTTAATTTGCATGCACGGTTCTCTTACAAGATTCCTCTTTGGACTTGATTTGCTATTTTACGACAAACTCCTCTTCTTGTTATTGTTCTATTTCCCACTAAAATCTATGAACCTGGTTCATGTTTTGTTATCATCAAAATTTCTCTTTTTCATCAATTTCCCCCTTTTTGATGATGACAATTATACTTCATCCATGTCGTTTACTTAGGAATGAAAAAAAAAATAACTTCCCTCTTTTGACATATAAAAAAGAAGTAGAAAGTGAGAGAACAACAACATAATAATCACAACAAAAAAAACCTTCATGGTAGCACCTAGTAAGAAAAAAGCACAAGTCAATGTAAATCTAGGGATATTAGCCATCCAAACCAAGCAAAAAAAACATCACAAACCAATTACAGATAAGCATCGAAACAAGATGCACCGGCTATTAAGCTCAACGAGCTCCACAAAAGTAATTAACATATGCAAAAGCATAACCATGAAATGAAATTATCTTAAAGAAGCAATAGAACACTGAAGAAAAAGATCTAGGATGCGGGAAGAGGAGAAGTAGGAAGAGGCTGGGATGAGGCAAGGAGTTGAAAAACACGATCCACACGAGCGTTGTTTTCAAGATGCTACTGAAGTAACTTATATTTCAAGTGTGAAAACTTCCCCCTGTGAGAGAGCCAGAGTAGAACCGGAGATTTCAAGTTCAGCACGAAGAGCATCATTCTGTGCTCATACAACATGTGCATCATTCTGTGCTCGTGAAGGAGCAACATCAACCTGATCACTCTCAGCAGCGAGATGGCAGTCAACAAGTGTAGATATAGTAATCATATCATACCTACTGAACACTCTACCTTCACCCAAGGGAACATTAAAAGCTTTAAATACAATGGTGAGAATGTTTCCAAAGGCCAACTGGTGAGAACCTGGATTGGGATAAACCACCCTCGCTATATGCTTGATCATAAGAATGGGCCAGTCAATTGGGTCCTTATTTTCTAACGCATGAGCAATTCCTATATCCCAAAAAGAAGCCTTGTGTCTCCTTTGTCCCCTAGGAAAAATACCTTTATGCGCTAGTTCAAACAAAAATTTGTGAAAAACGAACATCTCCCCCTTAAGTACCTTCCTATGACCCTTTCCTGAGTGTATTTTGAATTTAGCATGCAATTTTAATCCTTAGATCACACATACTCAGACAGCCCAACAGAGGGTATGTGAAAAATTTCCCCAAGGCGTATAGAATCAAATACCATTTCCACCCCATGAACAGATGAAGTAGAGACATTACTCTCTAACACATTCAGATCCACGTAGAACTCTACCACCTCAGGCTCATACACAGTCAATTTTGTATCTACAAACAAATCTACCCACCCTTGAAAGTTCAAAAGATCGAGAACCCTTAAAACCACCCCTATAGTTCATACTTAAGGTTCTACCCCGTAGAACAGTCAGTGATCCAAAGTATTTTTCTTTCCCCATTTCTACGTATTTAGCCATATTTTTAGTCATCTTTGGGGATCGGGGAGAGGATGCAGAAGGGGTAGTCTCAAAGAATTCCTCGGTTTCTGAATCAAGTACAATAGGTGATAAAGGTGGGTGAGCTGGAGATTTACAAGTACGAAGATGCCTTTTGCTTGCTTCAGCCACCTATTTTAGTTGAGCCTGAATACCGCTCCGTGTGAAGGGGATGTGAATACTCGTTTGCTTTACTGTGATATGCTTGCATGGTCGCTGCGGTATTTATGGATGGAGAAGACTAAGGGGTACGTTATCAAGATTTTGATCAAAGAGAGCTATGAGTGATGGTGCTGAGGCTTTTAGGGTGAGTTTGTTGGTAGTGTTAGGGATTGGGGTTTTGATGGGGGATGGAGGAGTTTTAGAGAATGGAGTACGGTTAGGGTCTTAAGAGTGGGGAGGACATGGGGATGGAGTGAATGGTTCTCCAGACGTATATGGTGGTAGTGAGTGAATATGAGAAGAAGATTTATGAACTAGATCAGGGTAGGTGGTGTTAAGGAGGTTTCAGTAGAGGAGACTTCATCTTCTCCCCTGAGATGATGCAATGGGTGATGTCGGAGCAGTATCTAGTTTCGGTGAGCCAGAGTAGTGCTCATCATCAGAGTAGGCGACCAGATTTAGGGGTATAGCCATGGAAATTTCTAGGTTGTTCTAGGTAAGGTGAACAAGTGGGGTTGATCTTTCTTTCCTCCCCTTTTTTAGATTTGTTTGATTTGATCTTGGAGTGACAATTAGTGTTATTTTGTTGGGAATAAGAGAGTAATGATGAGTATTCTGACGAATGGTTGACGGTTAAGTGTTCTGATGGGGGAGGTGACCTTTGAAAAACCAGCGTGTGAATTTATTATTCTTTTTCTTTCCTACATAAATACTCCGTGTAAGAAATAAAAGGGTTGGACCAGGATCTCAATCTTCTTTTAAGTACAATCTTCATATATTAGAATGTGATGCACATGTGAATACATATGAGGATTAGGGCATACCTATTGAGATGAGAACCTGGTCCCTGGTTTGAGAGCATTTTTGTGCCATAGTTGCAAGACACTAGGAGTAATTTCATTAGACCTATTGACGTGCCGTTCTTACTAGTATGTACCTAAAAGTTTTTTAAGATAAGTGAGTTATACATGGTGCTGTATACTTTACAAAATTTTTGATATGAGTGTACAAAGTAGAGAGTGAGGGATTTATTCTTGAAACACCAGTCCCAAAGCGAGACGATTCCATTGAAATGGTTCTCTCCCAAGAGGTTTTGTGAATATATCAACGACCTGGTCCTCAATTTTTGCAAAAGGTCATGATGATGAATCCTTTATCTACATTATCATTGAGAAAGTGGTGATGGACATCTATATGTTTGGTCCTTTTATGCTGGTTTGGGTTCTTGGCCATGTTCATCGCACTGGTATTGTCGCACCTGATGGGTATACAACCAACTTTGATTCTGAAATCTTCAAGTTGTTGCTTTATCCGGAGGAGTTGAGCACAACATGAGGCAACTGCTACATATGCAGCTTCAATAGTAGATCGAGCTATTGAGTTATGTTTTCTTGTTGCTTAAGACACCAGACATGGTCCTAAGAAGTGTACTATTCCTGTGCTTTTTCTATCCACTAAGTATCCAGCATAGTCTGCATCGGTGAATGCTACCAGATCAAATGAGTCTCTTATTGGATACCATAGTACCAGGTTTATTGTATCTTTAAGATATCTTAGAATTCATTTTACCGCTTGGCCAAGATTGGAATCGTGCACATAGACCAACCCTGAAAATGATGTCATGTTTTTCTAGCAGTTAGGTATAGAAGAGATCCAATCATTCCTCTATACTTTGTGTTATTTACTGGAGAACTAGGTTCATCTTTATCAAGCTTGGTTGTTGTTCCAATGGGAGTATTATTTGTTTTGGCCTCGTTCATCTCAATTTTTTTAGCAGTTCTTTGATATAGTTTTGTTGGTTTATTGAGGTGTGTCATGTATGTTGCTTGATTTGGACCCCTAGGAACAAATTTAGTTCTCCCATCATGCTTATCTCAAATTTGCTACTCATCAGTTGTTTGAATTCCACTCCGAGTCCTGGATCAGTTCCTCCAAATATAATATCATCTATGTACTTGAATTATGAGTACATCTTTACCCTTTTTTTGAAATAACATAGTGTTGTCTATCTTGTCTCTCGAGTACTCGTGTGTGAGGAGAAAGCTTGATAGATAATCGTATTGTGCTCTAGGTGCTTGCTTCAGGCCATATAGTGTTTTGTCTAGTGTTGTCTATATTGCCTCTCGAGTACCCATGTGTGAGGAGAAAACTTGATAGATAATGGTATCATGCTCTAGGTGCTTGCTTCAGGCCATACAGTGCTTTGTCTAGTTTGTACACAAATTCACAGTGATCAGGATTTTCGAATTGGGGGGTTGTTTGACATATACCTCTTCTTGAAGAAACTCATTTAAGAAGGCACTTTTGATGTCCATCTGATAGAGTTTGAATTCCATGTGAGCCGCAAATGCTATCAACATTATGATTGCTTCCATTCTAGCTACGAGAGCAAATGTTTCATCATAGTCTATTCCCTCTTATTGACTATATCCCTGAACAACTAATCTAGTTTTGTTGCGTGTGACTTGTCCTTGATTATCCAACTTATTTCTGAAGACCTATCTTATTCCAATCACTGTTCTGTCTTGAGGTCTTAGGACCAAATTCCAGACCTTGCTGTTCAAACTGAATCAATTCCTCTTGCATGGCTATGATCCAGTCAGGATCTGATAATGCCTCTTTGATGTTCTTTGGTTCAATCAAGGATACATAATCAGAGAATGCACACATATTCCTTAGTTTTGATCTTGTATGAATCTCTAAATCTAAGAGAGTAAGAATGTTTTGGATTGGATGAGAACTCTGATGCTTCTAGGTACTTGGTTGATGTTCATGTGAGAGACCAGGTCCTATAGTGCCTTTCTTGCTAGTGTATCTTCTGGTTCAGGGACTTTTGGGGCAGACTCAGGATCTGGTTCCTCCGTGGGGTCATTGTTTGATTTTCCTTCTTCAGGTAGCTTCTGATTTGTCGTACTGATATCATGTTGTTTATCTTTTGTATTTCATTCGTTTGAAATGTTTCCTTCATCAAATATGACATGGGCGCTTTGCTCCACACGATTAGTTCTTTTGTTGAGCACTTTGTTGGCCTTGCTTTGTGAAGAGTATCCCTTTCGGCAGTTCATAGGGGTTTTTGTTTAACACATATATGATCATACACATGTTTATAAGATAACATGAGGTATTTACTACCTTAGCCTAGAAAGATTTTGGAAGATTGCTTGATATCAACATGGTTCATGCAATATCTTTCAATGTCCTATTCTTGCATTCCACTACACCATTTTGTTATGGTGTTCTTGGTGCAGAGAATTTGCAATCAATACCATTCATGGCATAAAATTCTAGGAACTTTGAATTCTCAAATTTTAATCCATGGTCGGAACGAATGCTGGTGATTTCATTATTGAATTTCTTCTGAACTAATTTTGCAAAGATTTCGAACATATCATATGTCTCATCTTTCGTTGCGAGGAATATCGTCCAAGTGAATCTGGAGTAGTCATCTAAAATCACAAATACATACCTCTTGCCTCCTCTACTTTGTACGCGCATTGGTCCACACAGATCCATCTGAAGTAGTTCCAGAGGTTTAGTTGTTCTTACCATTATTTTTGGTTTGAATGAGGATTTTACTTGTTTCCCTTGAGCACATGCTCCGCAAACCTTATCATCATTGAATTTCTTCATTGGTAGTCCCTTGACTAAGTCTTTTGATATAAGTTTGTTAATTATTGACAAGCTAATATGTCCCATCCTTTTGTGCCGGAGAAGAGAGTTGCCAATGATGGCACTGAGACATTTTAGTGAGTTCTCTTGAGGACTCATGATGTTTGTTTAGTATACATTATCTATTACTTGATTTTGCTTTGGACCCACCTTTCTAATTCCTTGTATTTCTTCGTTTTTTCTACTTTCCAAAGGCTACATTTCCTTCTTGAAATATTTTCAGTGTGAGGAAGTTGTATTTATCACCAGTCATATGCGTGGAACATGCGCTGTCTAGGTATCATTGCTTCAGTTTTCCCTTCTCTGAATCTTGCAATCAACATTCATCGGTTAGTCTTGGGTAATCAGATCCACTTGGGTCCCTGTTTGTTAGAGAATGGATAAATAAGAATCCTTTTAGCCCATTTTGGGAGAGGTTTTGATTTAGGAACTGGTTTCAGGACTCCTTCCTCAGGTGACCTTTTAAGAAAGTCTCAATTATTTTTGCGAGGTGTTAATATTTTGTGGCATACAAAGCTTTATGTCCTGTTACTCCAAAATGAGAGCATAACCAATATATGTTAGGATTTTTGATTTTTAAGGAGTTCTTGTCAAAACCTATTCCATGTTTTGTGGGAGATTGACTCTTGTGGATGCTATCAAGTAAAATAGGGGACCTGGTCCATCTTATACTATGCTCTGCTTCCATCTTAGTCATATGAAGTTCTTTTTGGAGATTTTCATTCTTTTTAGTCATGGAATGTTGGTTATTGTTTAGTTCTTTTGACTTAGTTAGTAAGCAGTGATTTTGTTTCTCAAGGTTCTTATTCTCCTCTCTTAGGGATGCATAGTCTTCTATCATCAATTCTGTCTCAGAGATGGTTGACTATTTTGGCAGGGATTTGATCCCTAAGAGGTATGAAAATTGTTCATAGTGATGGGTTCGTCCATCCTCACGCCACTCATGAGTTTTTTGAGTTAATTTTGTCCATGATAATCCATGTATTGAGATTCTTCATTAGTTCTTGAAGTTTCATTCGTTAATCTTGATTATTGAGGTTTTGATGAGTTCTTGAGATGAATGTTAGGAGTTTGAGGGTTTTTTTGAGCAGATTTTTGTGTACTTATGTTGGGTATTCGAATCTAAGTGAGTTGGGAAGAAACAATTCGATTCTAGGCGAATTAGGGCCAAAAATTGAAGGAGAAGATTCGTCAGATTTTCTAGGCAAGGGGATGGCGCGCCGCGCTAATTGTACGCCAGGAAAAGTGCTCTGTAGTTTAGGGGCTGGTGCCCCACGCCACTCAGTGCGCCAGGGTCGCCTGCCCCCACTCCTTGTTATGTCGTTTGGATTGTCTGAGTTCTTTAAAAGGATACCTTCACTCCTTTCTGATTCTAAGTACTCTAAACTATATCTAAACATCAAGAGATCATTTATAACATTAATTATAACCATTGAATTCAATTCAAATTCAAGGTAGAGTTAAGAGTAAAGTCTTGAGAGTTCTTTCGAGTCAGTTTGAGAAGTCTTTCACAATCTTTTAAAACTTGTTTTTTGAGACTTGAGTACTTGAGTATAAGGATGAGTAGAGTTGTGTTTCATTTGTCAAAATGAATATATGAGAACTAAGTATTCCCAAAGAGTAAATGGTTTTACCTTTAAAATGAGGGGAAACATCAATTTCCAAATGAGTTCATGAGGAGTTTTGAGTACTATCTCTTTTAAGTAATAATCTCAATGTTTGAGGATAAGCAAATGTTTTTAAACATAACAACTGAGTATAGTTTTAGGAGTAGTATTGAGCACCGATATGGGGAAGAGTTCATACAACTTAAAGTCCTCATAAACAATGTAGCCAATGTGGGTATAAAGGGTCATACGTTTTAAATGATTCCTTATTGCTTTTTAAGCATAGCTTAGTGGATCCAATTAGTTGAGGATGTATTATACTCTGACAAGGTATAGGACAGTTCTGGTAGCGTGGGCGAGACATTTTATAATGGGGGAACCCATCGGTGGCCCCCTAAACTTGGCACCAATTTTCACTTAGACACCTCAAGTAGGCTTTGTTCATTTTAAACACCTCAAGTAGGGGTCCGTTGTGTAATTTTGACACTTTTTATATTTTCAAAATCACATATTAAGTTCGTATATCTAGACACAAGAAGAAGAAGAAAAGAGGTGAGGGCATGGGGTTTGGGATCTGGAATAAAGGAAAAAAGAAAGTAAAATTGAGTCTTTAAAAAATAATTAAAATTTCCACGTGTCACATATCAATTCGTTTATTTTTCCACATAAGAGCGTCTGGATGTACGCACTTAATATGTGATTTTGAAAATATAAAAAGTATCAAAATTACACAACGGACCCCTACTTGAGGTGTTTAAAATGAACAAAGCCTGCTTGAGGTGTCTAAGTGAAAATTGGTGCCAAGTTTAGGGGGCCACCGATGGGTTCCCCCTTTTATAATCACTGTAACACTTTGTAAAAACTAGTAAGACCTAGCTAATGGTGGACGTAATCTAGTAGGTGAAACTAGAGCATCACATTTGAGTTTGAAGTTGTAAACTTGATTAAATATTGTTAAATTTTTTCCTGAGTGATGGTTGAGGGATTTAGGGGTTAAACGTCAAGATACGACTATAACGTCCGGAAACTAGTAAGTTCAACTAGTGTATTGTAGAGTCTTGTAGTGGAGTTTTGGTGTGTCGTTTGAGAGTTAAAAATCAAGATAAATGGCTCACATACTTAGAATGACATGTTTAGGTGTTGAACATCCGGGTACGACTTCCCAAGGAATACCCAAGGGGTCCACCCCAACACTGCCCAAAAAGCTGTCAAAACAGCTTGGTTCACGAACCCAAACCACGCCCCTTAGATCAACGTACGCCCCGTAGGTCATGGGCGTAGGTCAGGGCCTGCAACACCCTGCAAAATATGAGTCTCTAACCCAAACCACGAGACCAAACCAAAGTCAGTAGACCCATCCACAGTCCATGGATGGGGATCCGTAGATGCTTCTACTTTTTGGTAGTTTAGTTTTAAGTGAGGAGTTGAGGGTTAGTTTAGTAATTACTTTAGGGGTTAGGAGGAGTGATTAGTTAGTTAATTAACCTCCTATAAATAGTTAATAGACCCTAAACTAATCACTTTAACCTATTCATCTAAAGCCCCCATATCAAATCCCAACTTCCCTTCCCTCCTATAATCTTCTCTCTAGAACCTCCATTGAAGACCAATAAAAGAGATCAACTAGGGCCTGAAGATAGGATCTTTTTCATCCTAATTTGAGGTGTTTAATTATGATATTACTACTTGATGTTAGTATAGTTCTACATGAATACTTGATTAACCTAAGATTCTAGGGTTATGTCATGAAAGAGGCTAATTGAGGGTTTATATATGATCCTCCTAGAATGATGAAATTCTTCATGTAATGCATTAGATTAGAGCACCTAGACTTGAATTGCTTATGAATGAATCATGTAGATATGAAGTAATTTGATTAGGTCTTAGATGATGAATCATGGTTGAAGTAGAATTGAGTTTAGCTTACTTGATGCTATATGTCTATAATTGATCAAGAATGAAGCATGTGGTTAGTTTACCTTGAGAGGTAGGTTTACATGAACACCATGTGACGTATTGCTTGGGGGTAATACTTGAAGCATGAAGATGACTTCTAGGGCTTAAAGAGTAAAAGCTTAAATAAATGAAGCTATTATGCATGTTGAATTATATAAGGTACTATTGTGGAAGGACTTTACCCACATGACTTACAATGTGAGTATATGAGCTTATACATGCAAATGAATGAACTATTTGAGTTATGATTATATAGATGTCTATTATGATAAATGTTAGATGTGTTGATTTACACGGTCTATGATCCGTGAATGCAATATATGTGAATGATGCATAATCGTGATATTATGTACATACTTATGAACACTTTGAGAGGGACGTGTCTATAATGATAATGTTGTTGTTGTGTCATTGCAAGGACAATTATACACACACACACTCCATGCATAAACATGATCATGATGTATCTAAGGTGTTAATTGAAAGTATAGTTCTCATATGCACCATTACACATTATTAAGCATGAAATGTACATAAGCATGTTGATCCTATTGTGTTGATTGAAAGTCCATTCTCGTGAGAACACATAATCTTGGTGTGATAGTTATTCTCACATACTAATGTTGATTCTAAAGTTGAAAGTACATTCTCACCTTTAATGAATCTATGAGCAATTTTTATGAATTGTATTGAACGAAGGGTAGATCACTCCTTGACACATGTAAATACAACCCAAGACTAATGACGTATAATTTGGGAAATAATGCTTAGCGCCGAGTGGATTTGGACAATGAGGAAAAGGCCCTTCCGCCAATGCAATAGGGAGGGTCACCTAAAGTGAACTCATGAGATGGAAGCCCCTCCACCAATGCAGTAGGGCGGGTTTCTAGAAGCAATCTCCTTTTCCCATAACTATGTGCCCACATAGGTACCTTTAGCTAGTTGATCCACCTTATAGCTATACATTTTAGTTCTACCTCAGGTAAGTGGAACACCTTCTTCGGTGTGGGGCTACACGACACAGGATTCCATGTAGCTCACATGGTCTATGTCAGTTATGGCAACTCTTCCCTATATAATAAAGATAATGAATGAGACACGAACTATACTATGACTTCTTGGTGAGTTTACTTAGTAGGAGTGGGGTTATGAGTCTGCACTTCCACATTGCACAAGTAGACTTAGTAGGATGTATAGGATGGTTTCTTTATATTATAATGAGATTCGAATGCTTGCATGTATATTGAAAGAATAGTTGTTATGAGTGACTTTCCTTGTAATTGTACATGACTATTTCCTTATTTGTGACTATTGCTTCTAATGAGGTCTAATGATGAAATGCATGACTAAAGTAGCCTCAAAGGAGTACTTAGTAGGGTTGGTATTATGGGATGCCAACCATACATTGCAGAAGTGTTTCTTAGGGATTGCTTATGTGATGTTTATTTAATGATGAGATGATCTTGGTATTTGACTTTGTATTACTTTATGATTGGAGGCTATGTATTGTGAAGATTGGGATGTGTATTATATTGATGTTGGATACTATGCTTGTTATTATAATGATATCTCTCATGTTATAATGAAATGTATGTGAGTTGCCTTATTGGTTGCATTTCTCCAACTATTTTAAAGATGATGTAAAAAAATGGCATATAGCATGATTTCAAATGAAATGTCCCTTTTGTGTATGTTTTAAATGGTTTTGTGGATGACTTTCATACTTAGTACTTTTTGTGCTAACCCCTTCTTTTTTACATTTTTACCAAGTGTAGGCTTTGGAGATATTGAATTCTATCCTCGTGACTAGGTTCATAGGAGATCAAGAAGAAGAAGATTGGTGAGTCCTCATTGTATTCGAGGGATCAATCATATGTCCTTTATTGTCTTTACTTTTATGTTTTAGACTTGTTTTAAGGGCCGTGTCCCTAAAGTTGTATTTCGAGAGTTTTATTCCAAGTATAATAGATGGTTTGAGACATAGTGTCATTAATACTCTTTCATTTTGTAAGAGACTTCGATTGTAAGAAATGTTTTTAATTTCACACTATTTTTATTACCTATGCGATAAATGAATGCTATGAGGCTTGTATAATACCCCTTCGGGGTTGAGTACGCAGTGTTACGACTAGGGGGTGCTCTCGGGTCGTGACAAACATGGTATCAGAGCATAAGGTTTTTGGGATGATTATTTTATAGGATGTCTCAAACCACGTCTAGTAGAGTCTTGTTCATCGATGTGAGTCGCGACACATCTATGAGCGAGAGGCTATAGGATGTTAGAAAACTTCACTTCTTCATTCTTTAGTTGTGCCGTAGAGTTTAACTATATAAGGTATTTTCTCTCTAATCGATGGTCTACAAGATATGACTACTGAAAGGGCTCTTGTTACAAAGAGCAAGGGAGAAGGTGTTGGTTGAGATGCCAATGATGGCTATGTGACTAGATAGGACTTGATATGCTAGATTTAGATGTCATCCTTAGGATGGATTGGTAGTGTTATTGTCATGCTCCTAGGTGATGGTAGAACCCATATAATTTTAGTTTCCGAATGATCTTATTCGAGAGTGGAAAGGGGGAAATTCTATGCCATAAGTTTGAATTATGTTGTGTCTTAAGGTTGACTTTGAGGGTGCATGTACCACCTAGTTGAGGTAAGGAATAAGAGTGTAGGTGTTGACCAACTTCAAAGAGTTAGTTGTCTTTTAAGATTGATCTGAAGTATGGTCATTTTGAGTAGGGTGCTTAGATATACCTAGACATGGTTGGTTGGTAGATCCCACCAAAGGTGATGATAAGGGTCGAAATTGTCTAGAATTGTCTTGATCCAACCTTAGTAGAATTGAAAGAGACAAAGGTTTCATGGACAAAGATCTCCTAAGTTTCAACAAAAAAAATGTGTCTACCCCAAAATCTCAAGGAGTGAGTGGTAGTGGATCTTATATGATTAGGCGTACTTGTGGTAGGTGTGGAAAAAAAATAATCGAAAGTGTCTAGTCGGTACAAAGGGTAGTTATGGTAGTGGTGGAAGTGACCACCTAGTGAGAATTTTCCCAGTGCTTAAGAAAGGATAATAAAGTTCCTCCTAATAGTTCCGGTATGTGTCATGCTTTATTAGATTCCGATATTACTTGTCTTTGTGACTTGATATGCTAGACCTTGATGTTGTCCTTAGTGTGATTGGGCTTCATAGTTGTTTTGTGATATTGAGGGTAGAACCCTACTTGACCATTTTGAGTTTTGGTAGGTTGTAAAGTTTGGTGAAAGAGGGTGTTTGATTAATGCCTATGTGTGTTGAGTCTATAGATTCCCCTTAAAAAGGGTAGAAGTGTAATTCACCATGGTTTAGAATCATGTCGTGTGATAAGTGTGAATGTTTAGTTATGACTTGCCCCGACCTTAGAATTGAAGAAGTGATGTTGTAAAGAGTTTGTATAGGCTTACCCCAAGTAGGGGATAATGTGCTTAGATGGTAAGGTCATTGAGTGTCCTTGATATTCATGAATTAGGCTTGCTTGAAATTCTCACCTTAAAGAGTGTAGTGAGTTTGAGAAGCTTAGTCCCGGTTTAGTAGGCTCATATGAGACTATGAGTGGTGTTGGTAAGGTTGCTTGTGAGCAAGAGTGCTTAGATGAGAACCACTAAAATTTAGAAGTGCCATTTGGGATCTTAGACCGGCAAGCCAAGAAATAGAATACTAAGAAAGTGCTTCCATGAAAATATTGAGGAGTGGTATTTTAGTAAGGGTTTAGTTGAAGGTGCTTATTTGGGAGGACAAAGGCAAATGAGATGTCCCAATATCCTTATGTTCCCTTCTATTTCTCCTCTAGCCTATGATGATGAGCTCTCCTTGACTCATTTCTTGATTGTGGAGGCTTGGATGTTATGTGTGTCCTATAATTTCCTTGTCCCATAGAGTTACCTTTGTAACCTTGTACGATTTGGGTACATGATTATTAGACCTCTATTAGTTTAGAGCCCGGTAAGGTTATAATGAGTCTTGATAATGTCTTGAGTTTGTTGAAAGGAGTAGTATTTTGAGGTTTTTGTAAAAAAGGGGCTTACTCCCAAAGGGGAGATCATGTGCTTGAGCTGCAACATTTATTGAGAGTCCCAATATCCTCATCTTTTTCTTCTATTTCAATTCTAGCTTGAGGCCAAGAATTCCTTTTTGGAGTTGTTTTATGTTTAGGAGTCATGTGTGTATTAGAAATTTCCACGATCTCCTTAGGTTATGCATGTTTTTGAAAGATTCTTACTTTGTATAAATTGGATTTTTCATGATTTATATATATTCCTCATGTTGTTGTGCATTCTAGTATGGAGATGGCATATTTGACCTCATGAAATGGTGTGATGAACATGCTTTGTTGTGTCTTTGATGAAATGGCGCTTAGGCTCCATGTTGATTGTGTTGATCTTGCTTTTAATGAGAAAATGTAATTCTTCCTATGACTATGTGATTAATGATGTTTGAAAGTAATGGTATAGGCTCACTCCTAAGGGGGAGATGGTATGCCTAGCTAATATTGTTGTTATGTGCTTATATGTTGCCATAACTTCTTTATATAATGTATGTTCATGAAAACTTGTGTTTTGAAAGGAAATGAGTTTATGTAAAATGTTTCCCTCATGTTGTAGTGCTTTGAGTAAGACTTACCTATTGTACTTCATGAGAAGAATAAATGGACATGTTTTAGTTAGGAGATGGTAGTTCCTCCTCAAAATCACAAGTGATGAGAATATCATGCATAAATAGGTTATGTAGATATAGTTCATACTTCCTTGTATTGCATTGAACATGTTGAATTGGAGTTGATGTTCCTCCTTGAATAAGTGGCCATTGTGAATAGTATATTTTGAGTTGTGCAGTATTGTGATGTTTCATGCATGTTTGGGGATGCTAGTCTTGAGTTTTTGATTCCATAAAGTGTTTCAAGTGTCATTCGAGGACGAATGTTCCTAGAGGGAGATAATGTAACACCCCGTAAAAACTAGTAAGACCTAGCTAATGCTTGACGGAATCTAGTAGATGAAACTAGAACCTCACATGTGAGTTTGAAGTTGGAAACTCGATTAAATGTTGTTAAATGGTTTCCCGAGTGAAGGTTGAGGAATTTAGGGGTTAAACGTCAAGATACGACTATAACGCCCGAAAACTAGTAAGTTCAACTAGTGTGTTGTAGAGTCTTGTAGTGGAGTTTTGGTGTGTGGTATGAGGGTTAAAAATCAAGATAAATGGCTCCCATACTTAGATTGACATGTTTAGGGGTTAAACGTCCGAGTACGACTTCCCAAGGACCACCCAAGGGGTCCTTGAGGAGGACCCCAACACTGCCCAAAAAGCTGTCAAAACAGCTTGGTTCACTGACCCAAACCACGCCCCTTAGATCAACGTATGCCTCGTAGGTCATGGACGTAGGTCAGGGCCTGCAACACCCTGCAAAATATGAGTCTCTGACCCAAACCATGAGACCAAACCACATTCAGTAGACCCATCCACGGTCCGTGGATGGGGATCCGTAGATGCTGCTAGTTTTTGGTAGTTTAGTTTTAAGTGAGGAGTTGAGGGTTTGTTTAGTAATTAGTTTAGGGGTTAGGAGGGGCGATTAGTTAGTTAATTAATCTCCTATAAATATTTAATAGACCCTAAACTAATCACTTTAACCTATTCATCTAAAGACCCCAAATCAAATCCCAACTTCCCTTCCATCCAATAATCTTCTCTCTAGAACCTCCATTGAAGAACAAGAAAGAGAACAACTAGGGCTTGAAGATGGGAGATTTTTCATCCAAATTTGAAGGGATTCTAAGTCTAAGGTATGAGAGTTCTTCATTCTGGGTTAGCTATCACCAAGAAGCCCCTTAAACTATGCTTTCCAATCCCCCAATTCTAGGGTTTTTCAATCTAGTCATGGGTCTCTTTCCAAAACGAATTCAATTGTTTAATTAAGGTTTATAATGATTGATTATGATGATTTATGATTGGATTAATGGAGTAATGATGGATTTTTGATGAAAATCTCCCTTGGACCCATGATTTCCCATTCTTCCTAAATTGTGAACTAAGGTGTGACTTGATTGATCATAGAAGTTTAACAATTGATTATGTTTATGTTTATTATGTTGTTGAATCATGATATCTCTCTATCTAGCATGGTAATTCTAGAAGTTAGGGTTGATCTTGATTCTTAGCCTTGAAAGGCAATTTGCTAGGGTTGTATGTGTTGATGAATATTGTATATGGACTTGTTGATCCACTTGAAAGATGGAGGTGTTTAATTATGATGTTACTACTTGATGTTAGTATAGTTCTACATGAATACTTGATTAACCTAAGATTCTAGGGTTATGTCATGAAAGAGGCTAATTGAGGGTTTATATATGATCCTCCTAGAATGATGAAATTCTTCATGTAATGCATTAGATTAAATCACCTAGACTTGAATTGCTTATGAATGAATCATGTAATATGAAGTAACTTGATTATGTCTTAGATGATGAATCATGGTTGAAGTAGTATTGAGTTTAGCTTACTTGATGCTATATGTCTATAATTGATCAAGAATGAAGCACGTGATTAGTTTACCTTGAGAGTTAGATTTACTTGATGACCATGTGAAGTATTGCTTGAAGCATGAAGATGACTTCTAGGGCTTAAAGAGTGAAAGCTAAAATAAATGAAGCTATTATGCATGTTGAATTACATAAGGTACTATTGTGGAAGGACTTTACCCACATGACCTATAATGTGAGTACATGAGCTTTCACATGCAAATGAATGAACTATTTGAGTTATGATTATATACATGTCTATTATGATAAATGTTAGATGTGTTGATTTACATGGTCTATGATCCTTGAATGCAATATATGTGAATGATGCATGATTGTGATATTATGTACATACTTATGAACACTTTGAGAGGGAAGTGTCTATAATGATAATGTTGTTGTTGTGTCATTGCAAGGACAATTATACACACACACTCCATGCATAAACATGATCATGATGTATCTAAGGTGTTAATTGAAAGTATAGTTCTCATATGCACCTTTACGCATTATTATGCATGAAGTAAACATAAGCATGTTGATCCTATTGTGATGATTGAAAGTCCATTCTCATGAGAACACGTGATCTTAGTGTGATAGTTATTCTCACATACTAATGTTGTTTCTAAAGTTGAAAGTACATTCTCACCTTTAATGAATCTATGACCTATTTTTATGAATTGTATTGAACGAAGGGTAGATAACTACTTCATACATGTAAATACAATCCAAGACTAATGACGTATAATTTAGAAAATAATGCTTAGAACCGAGTGGATATGGACAATGAGGAAAAGGCCCTTCCGGCAATGCAATAGGGAGGGTCACCTAAAGTGAACTCATGAGATGGAAGCCCCTCCGCCAATGCAATAGGGCAGGTTTCTAGAAGCAATCTCCCTATCCCATAACTATGTGCCCACATAGGTACCTTTAGCTAGTTGATCCACCTTATAGCTATACATTTTAGTTCTACCTTAGGCAAGTAGAACACCTTTTTCGGTATGGGGTTACGCGACATCAGATTCCATGTTGCTCACATGGTCTATGTCGGCTATGTTAACTCTTCCCTATATAATTAATATAATGAATGAGACACGAATTATACTATGACTTCTTGGTGAGTTTACTTAGTAGGAGTGGAGGTACGAGACTTCATTTCCACATTGCACAAGTAGACTTAGTAGGATGTGTAGGATGGTTCCTTTATATTATGATGAGATTTGAATGCATGCATGTATATTGAATGAATAGATGTTACGAATGACTTTCCTTGTTATTTAAGTAATGTACATGACTATTTCCTTATTTGTGACTATGCTTATAATGAGGTCTAATGATGAAATGCATGACTAAAGTAGCTTCAAAGGAGTACTCAGTAGGGTTGGTATTATGGGATGCCAACCATACATTGCACAAGTGTTTCTTAGGGGTTGCTTATGTGATGTTTACTCAATGATGAGATGATCTTGGTATTTGACTTTGTATTACTTTATGATTGGAGGCTATGTATTGTGAAGATTGGGATGTGTATTATATTGATGTTGGAGACTATGCTTGTTATTATAATGAGATCTCTCATGTTATAATGAAATGTATGTGAGTTGCCTTATTGGTTGCATTTCTCCAACTATTTTAAAGATAATGATAAAAAATGGAATATAGCATGATTTCAAATGAAATGTCCCTTTTATGCATGTTTTAAATGATTTTGTGCATGGCTTCCATACTTAGTACTTTTTGTGCTAACCCCTTCTTTTTTGCATTTTTACCAAGTGTAGGCTTTGAAGATATTGAATTCTATCCTCGTGACTAGGTTCATAGGAGATCAAGAAGAAGAAGATTGGTGAGTCCTCATTGTATTCAAGGGCTCAAGCATATGTCCTTTACTATCTTTACTTTTATGTTTTAGACTTGTTGTAAGGGCCGTGTCCCTAAAGTTGTATTTCAAGAGTTTTATTCCAAGTATAATAGATGGTTTGAGACATAGTGTTATAGATACTCTTTCATTTTGTAAGATTCTTCGATTGTAAGAAATGTTTTTAATTCCGCACTATTTTTATCACCTATGTGATGAATGAATGCTATGAGACTTGTATAAGACCCCTTCAGGATCGAGTACGCCGTGTTACAACTAGGGGGTGCTCTCGGGTCCTTAAAATCACATAGCTCACAGTGAAGGTTGTAGGTTAGAAATTCTCCCAAATAGAGTTATTTTATATTTTTACATACAACTTGAGTTATTTTATATTTTTAAATACATTGAGTTTTTATCTCCTGTTTTAAGACCATTTTTTATATTGCATCTTTATCATTGCTTTTATATTGAACTGAGTTGAGGTTGAGTTGAGTTGAGATGATGTAAATGTGTTTCTTCAGTTCCAGTTCCACTTTATTTCATGTTTTAGATTTCCCCTTGCATGCTCGTACAATCCATGTACTAACACCATTTGACATGCATCTTTCATGATGCAGATACAGGAAATCAGGATCATCAATCGGCGCTCCGTTGATCTAGTCGTGTTCCAGCTAGAGTTGGTGAGCTTCCTTGCTTTCCGGTGGGCTTCACCTTGAGTTTACATTTTAGTTTTTTTTATTAGGATGTCATGGGTATTTTCCTGGTGTCCATCTCAACTAGTAGAGGCTTCATAGATAGACAATGATAGTTTATGAGTCTTTTTCATTTCCATTGTTAATGCTAAGACTCGAGTTGCCTCTTTTAGCCAGTGAATTTTTTAATTGTACTATTCTGAGTATCTATTTTGGTATTTTGAGGAAAACTTTAGTTTTGAGTTCTTTTATTGATGAGTAAGTCTTCCGCTGAGAGTTGAGCCAGGCCAAGGGTTTGCTTGGGGCCAGCAATGCTTCTCGAGTGCCAGTTGCGTCTAGGGTGTAGGCTCGAAAAGTGACAAACTTGTAATCAGAGCACAAAGTTTAAAAGTCCTAGGGTGTCTATGAAGCCATGTTTATAGAGTCCTAGTTATCGGTGTAAAACCCGCTACATCTATAATTAGGAGGCTACGATATTTAGGAAATATTTCACTTCTTTCATACTCTTTTCATGCGATAGAGTTAAATTCTATAAAACTTCTTTCTAATTCATTCTTGCGCGTATATTTTCAGATCATGCCTCCACGAAGAGTTGTTCGAGGTCATCCTGCTAGGAGGAATGTTAATCCTCAGGATCTAGGGGGTACTCAATGCACTTGAAGTGCAACCCCAAAGAGAGGTCACTGATGCTAACTTTCGGGATGCTATCCGGATGTTTAGTCAAGTTGTCTCATTGAGTTTTCTTACAACAATAGTTATCACTCCAGCATCCAAATGACTCCTTATGAGGCTCTTTATAGGAGAAGATGCAGATCTCCTATTGGATGATTTGAAGTTGGTGAAGCAGAGTTGATAGGATCATACTTAGTTCATCAGGCTATGGAGGAAGTGAAGATCATTCAAGAAAGGTTTAAAACAACATAGAGTCATCATAAATCCTATACTGATGTCAGGAGAAGAGACTTAGAATTTGAGGTGGATGATTGGGTTTACTTGAAGGTTTCACCCATAAAGGGTGTTATGAGGTTTGGCAAGAAGAGGAAACTTAATCCCTAGTATATTGGTCATTACAGTATATCCAAGAGAATTGGCAATGTAGCTTATGAGCTGGAGCTACCGTCAGAGTTAGCATCAGTTCATTCGGTGTTACACATTTTAATGTTAAAGAAGTGTATGAGCTATCCTTCACTTATAATACCTACTGAAGATATTGTTGACACCAAATTTTGATATGATATTTCTAAAGTTAATAATTTTAAGTATTTTATTTTTTAAATAGTTCAAAGTACACGTTTTGCCATTTTAATGCAATTTGTTGATAATTATCCTTATTCTCAAATTATTAAGATTATTATCAGTTAATTCTCTTTATATTATTTTGTCACAACCGGTTGAATACGTTCAAATATTTGTTCATTTTTTATAAAATCATTATTTCTGTTAAATTGTATTTTTTACATGTCATTGGTTACGTTTGTTACATTTCATAATATTCATTTTATCTGTTATATTTGTTAATATTCATTTTGATATTTTACACAATCCAGAAATTCATTTTGATATAGATAATATTTCATACACAGATATTTTATTGACCGGTGATTTTGGCCCACGATTTTAAAATAGTGGTATTGTAGTTTTCAATTCGTTATATAAAGAATAGTTTGCCTATTAGGTTAAGGTGGTGGTGGATAAAATATTTGAGATAAGATTTAATAATTTTCAGATTTTTTGGGTTTTTTTAGTGTTCATTGCCTTTTCCGGCCACCACCCTCGCCGGAGCATTTTCCAACGAGCCACCACCACCCAAAAGACCCCAGTTGCTCTGACCTGTCCCCTTTCCGATTTTTTTCGGTGAAAAGTCACCAAACCAAACCCAAAACCCCAAAGCTAATCTTCTTCTTTCTCCAGCGAACAACAGACCAAAACGACCCCATTTTTCTATGTTTTTCGACCAATAACAACCAGCAAATCAGAAACAACCCACCACGGCGAGCTTCGAGCTTCGGTGAGCTCCAAGAACCAGCGAAACACCAGTCCCCATCTCGGTGAACAACCAGCAAAGCGCCGACCTCCGAACAGCCGCTCCAAACACCACCCAAAACCCCTCCGTTTTCCTTGTCATTGACCAGTGAACAACACACCAAACAACCACCTCCAAACAGCCAGAAATCGACCTCCAAAACCCCCATATTTCCTTCCTCGTTTCCAGCAATGGATCAACCCCTTCCCCTTTCCCCTTTTCAAGTTTATGTTCATTTTTGCAGGTCACTGGAGAGCTCGAAACTCCACCACTGGAGAAAATAATGATGCGAACCAGTCCCTTCCCCTCCCCTTTACCATTTTGTTTTGCTTTCAGGCACCACACCATGAGCTCGTAACCACGCCAGAACGACGAAGGACAGCAACAACAACTCTGTTGAGCTCAAAACAACAAGACAACCAACGAGCTCCAAGCTCCATTACACCAATGCTCCACTAGCTGTGACAACCATCTCGATCAGACGGTAGTCTCTATATTTTATTATTTTGCTATTTTATTTTGTTTGTTCTCTAACATTTTAGATCTGGCCAGAGGGGTTCAAACTCCGGCCACCATTATTTCCATTTTTTATGGTACTTCCTCTGTTTTCTTTGTTAGGCGGAAGTATTTGAACTCCATGAAAACACTTGTTAATATTTATTATTTTTAAATCTATATCTATAGGGTTGTAAATTTGGTTGGCTACATTTATTATGTGCAACTTTATTCATTGTTATCTTAATTTATTTTATTTATTATGTTATCATCATTTTAGCTATTTTTGTTTGTTAGTTCGTTTTGCACAGATTGTTAACATTTTTATTTTATTTTTCGTCATTATTAGTATTATGTTTGGCTGGTTATCATTAATAATAGATGTAGATTGTTTTTATTATTATCTTTTATTCACCATTTCAAGGATGAACGTATATTTATGCCTGTTTTATTTACAAGTTAATTGCTTTAATTTGTTCACAATTTTATACTCTTTGAGTTCATGCATCTTTCTAATAAAATTTCAATTACTTGGGTTGATTATTGTTTGTTGATTGTTGCACATTATTTTATTTTATTTTGTTAGTTTTGTATATTCGTTATAAGTTAAAATTAGCCGATGAAGAAATTACCGTCGATTTTCAAGGCCTTCCATATTAATAAGACGGGTTTTTATTTTTAAGTTATTCTTTGATTAATTTATTTTTATTCATGTTAATTTATTATTAACACTTTTACTAAGTGTCTTTACAGGTACCCAGAGGTGTGTTTCCCATTGAAGCTATTCGAATTAGGTTCGAATTAGGTTTGAATTATACTCTTATTCATTATTGTATATTATCGACGATAGGCAAATTTAGGCCGATTCCTATATTATTGCTTTATCACATTACTTGTGTATATTGCATGTTTATTATACTAGTACATTATTTTATTCTCCTCAATTTGAAAAAAAAAAAGAATTCAGTCGGGACTCACATTTGTGGATTTCGAAGGATGCCTAACCCCTTCCTTTCGGAATAACTTGAACCCCTTACCTAGAATCACTTGGTTTCGTAGACTTTCTTTTAAGTTAATTTATTAGTTGGTTTCCTAGTTTTCCTTAAAATTAGGTGGCGACTCTCTTTTCCCTTTTACCCGCTTTTACCCTTTTTAAAATTCTTTTTAACTCTTTTTAAAATTGAATTACTATTTTTGGCGAGTCACCGCGATGTTGTGCCCTCTCAAAGGATGTCAACAGATATTTGTATAAAGGACAACCTATCTTATGAGGAGATTCCCGTTGAGATACTTGATCGCCAGGTTTGCAAGTTGAGAACCAAGGAGGTTGCGTCAGTCAAGGTATTATGGAGGAACTAGTTTGTTGAGGAGGTTACTTGGGAAGCTGAGGAGAATATGAAGAAGAAATATCCACATCTCTTTCCTTCCAGAGAAACTCCAGACCAAGGTAATGACTTTTTGTAAAACACTCTATAATTAGAAAGAACTAATTTGGAAAGAGTCAAATTGGAAGTTTTGCAAGTTATGCTTAAGTTGTGAGTTTTGACTCAAATTCAAACGACCATAACTTTCAGTACAGAAGGAGTAAGGTTGCCCATAAGATATCAAATGAAAGGTCTTTGAATCATCTTTTCAATACAACCAAGTTTTCTAAGTTCGAGTTCGGATGAGCGAGATATGCCCGTTTGAAGTCAACCTATCCAGTTAAGGAAAGTTGCCCAAATTTATGAGGGGTATTTTGGTCTTTTTCTTTACCCTTTTAGCTTTAAACGTTTTTAGTAAGGTTTTAGGGGTCTAAACTAATTTGGGTCAGTTTTCATAATGCATAATTACGCTTAAGGTTTTAGGAGAGAGTTCAAGAAGAGAACAGAGGAGAAAAGGAAGAACGATCAAGATTTCTTGTGAATTGAGGATTTATTTCGCCAAGGGTTTGATCCCTAAGAGCAGGGGCGGACCCACGTGGAGGTCAGGGAGTTCACCCAAACCCCCTCGTCGAAAAATTACACGATATATATAAGGTCTATTTATGATTTTATGAGTTCATATATTAAAATGAACCCCCTCAAAACAAAAGAGAAACATGGCTCAGCGGCTAAGGGGTTCAACATTGACTGGGAGGGTTTGGGTTCGATTCCCACTTGCAAATTTTCCCATTTTTTTTTCTCTAAAAGGTTGAATGGGCTCTTGTTTTGGGCTCAAATCCAACTCCATTTCTTTGTTTTTGAAAGGCTGAATGGACTTTGGTTTCGAGCTCAAATCCCAACTCAATGAAAGTCCTCATTGTTTTTGGTTCAATGTAAAGTTTTATTATTTCTCTCTCAATGCTATTTCTTTTTTTCAATTTATCTTTGTTTAAATTTATTAGACATATTTTAGATACCTTTGTCTTTTATTCTTCTTATTTATATTTCTCATTTTATTTCTACATAAGTCTCTTTCCATGTACTAACGATGAATTATTATTATATTTAAAATTGATTTACAAAAAATATTATATAAAATAAATTAAATTAAAGTTAATCGAATGAAGAAATTTAAAAGTCGTGAATAATCTTTTAATAAAATCTAATTAATTGATTCCCCCTCCCCTTAATTTTATAGTATTTCTTTCTTATTTTTTTTTAGTTCGATTTTAAAAAGATGAAAACTAAACTAAACTTAGTTGTTCTATTCATCATTTGGCTTTTTCATGAATGACTAACCTAGTAAATTGAATTAAATAAACTAAAAAATTGACGATGTCAATTATTTATCTTATGAATATATATTATAATATCTTAGTGGTTGAATATAAAAAAATTAAAATAAATAGAGTATAACATTGCACTATCAAAGTGAAAAAAAGCACAAAATATATGTTTAAAAAAAGCTCGATGAAATAAGGTAAAAGCAAAAAATATTAAACGTGGCATGACAAGACAAGATAAACTTATTGTATTCAAATTACTAGTTTCCTCCTATCTCGCTTAGTTTTTCATCTTGTAATTTTCATATGTTTACTTTTTTATATTTTGAACCCCTTCCACAGAAATCCTAGATCCGCCACTGCTTAAGAGGTATGTAAGTTGTTCATAGTGATGGGTTCGTTCACCCTCACGCCAATCATGAATTTCTTGAGTTAATTTCGTCCATGATAATCCATGTATTGAGATACTTGATTAGTTCTTGAAGTTTTATTCATTAATCTTGATTATTGAGATTTTGATGAGTTCTTAAGATGAATGTTTGGAGTTTGAGGGTTGTTTTGAGTCAATTTTCATGTACTTATGTTGGGTATTTGAATCTAAGTGAGTTGGAAAGAAACCATTCGGTTCTAGGTGAATTAGGGCCAAAAATCGAAGGAGAAAATTCATCAGGTTTCCTGGGCAGGGGGTTGGCGCGCCATGCCAGCAGTGTGCCAGGAAGAGTGCTCTGTAGTTTAGGGATCGGCGCCATGCCGCCGATCGGTCACAGGCAGTCGCTTTGCCATTCTTACGTTGTTTGAACTGTTTGATTTCTTTTAAAATATACCTTCACTCCTTTCTGATTCTAATGACTCTAAACTATATCTAAACATTGAACGATCATTCATAACATGAATTATAACCCTTGAATTCATAATTCAAATCTAACGTAGAGTTAAAGAGTAACGTCTTGAGAGTTCATTCGAGTCAGTTTGAGAAGTCTGTGACAATCTTTTAAAACTTCTTTTAAGACTTGAGTACTAGTGTAGCACCTTGGACTTGAGAAAATTAGAAAATGCAGCTTTCCAGAATTTGGTGTCAAAACCAACATAAACCACCCACGGACCGTAGGTAGAACCACCGACCGTAGGTGGGGTCTCGTGGTTCAGTCTCATACTTAGGAAAATTTTGAAATCTAAAGATGAGACCTACAGTCGTGGTCCATGGTCTGTTGATAGACCCACAGACAGTAGGTGGAGTCCATTGTTGGGCACCAAATATTTAAGTCTCTGACCCCACCCACGGTCGACTAGGATGGTTCGTGGTTGGACCTACGGACCATAGGTGAGGGTCAGCAGCTAATTGGCTGTTGGGTAAGCATCAAACGGTCAGATCTTTTAGCACATAATTGATTAGGTGGCCCATGACCTATCAAATGAAAGATAATTGAACCCTCTTTCTAATTCCATTGAGTTTGCTAAAATCCCATCTCGGATTAAAAAGTTATGCTTGTTTTAGTAAAGCCCTGTCAGGCAGAGCTTGACCGATGACCCCGACCGACGGTTGGTAGGTCAATCGATAGTCTGTAGGTCCCTCCGTGGATGACCTTGGTCAGCTTTTAAGTAAGGGTCATTTGAGTCTTTTTCCTATGTGTTGGGGCCCTTAAACTACATCGTTTAATGCCTAAACTACATTGTTTTACTCAGTTTAAGCCTAGTATTCTAGTCAGACTTTACACTAAACGATTAATTCACCAAAAATCATCAAACTTAGTGCAAAAGAGAAAAGAGTCAACCAACCCCTCAAGAACACGCAACAGGTTTTCGTCAGTTCCAGCACCGAAATTAAAGGATTTCTTCATAGATTTCGTCACCAGTTATGTGAGATTTCACTAGTGGATTCCTTTCATCCACTAGGTCCCTAGAATTCAGTCAGATTCTTGATTCGCTAAATCTTTATTAGACCTAGAGTTTCTTAAACCTTAGATATTGGTTGTGATTTAGCTTTTATAGTGTTCCTAATCAGCTTATCATGTTTTCGTGAAATCGTTGCTTAGTTCTTTGCATGAAATTCATAACCCCAGTTGTGTAGATTCTCTTAGTACATGAATTACACTTGCTAGGTTTGTTAAATAGATAAGCATGCCTCATATTTTGAATTGTTTCATAGTCAGCACATAAATGTTGCATTCTCAGCTAGCATGTCAGAATATTGAGTTAATTCGGTATTTCAGTTATGTTGTGTCCAGTTGTGAGTAGGCTTAGCACCGAGTTGGACTATGGTTCAGCGTACCCTTATAGTACTAGAACTACATGCCCCCGTAGGTTTATAAGTCCGTTATGTGGGCATGAGATTTAGTAATCACGCCAGTCATGCCTTTATACCCCTGGCAAGATATATTGGGTCCTCTCAATGGGGCATATACACCAGACTCCACGTTTAGCTCATGTGGTTTTATGTCGGTTAATAGTAGCTCCCACAGTCAGAATATAGTGCATTTGACTAGGTTTTCAGTTATACTTACGTATTCAGTCTCAGCATGTTATGTTAAAAATCAGTACTTGTCATTGAATTAAGTTCAGTTCTTGTTAGTATGTTTCGGTATTTACATTCTTGCTCAGTTATGCTTTGTTTAGCTTATATATTTGTTCAGCTAGTATCCATATCCTGCATGATCAGTACATTTCAAATACTGACGCATACTCTGTGCTACATCCTTTCATGATATAGGTTTAGGTACGCAGCATCCAGATCAAGCATAAATCAGATTCAGTGGTGAGTCCTCATACTTCAAGGACAACAGACATGCATTTCATTTTTAGTCTTTTATTCATTTTTCAGTCTTGCTAGAGTTAGCTGGGGGCATGTCCCAACAACTCTAGTTAGTTAGAGGCTTTTCAGACATAGTTCTAGAATTAGCTTGACTTGTTAAGTTTATCTTTCAGTATTGTCAAACTCTTAGTATGTTTTTATACTTCAAACTAGTTGGATGTCCCCCACTTTCAGTTATCAATTGATTTAGCTTCCACATTAGTTCATGATTTCATTTAGATATCTTTCAATATGCTTATGATATGCCAGCTTCAGGGTTAGCTTAGGTCACTCGTGATCCTAGGTCCCATGTTACATCAAGGGGGTAGCCTCGGGGTGTGACAAACTTGGTATTAGAGCAGTAGGTTTAAGTGTCCTAGGATGTCTGAAAGCCGCACTAAGTACAGTCCCCTTCATGGGTGTGAAGTGCACCACATCTATGAAGGGAGGGGGGGCTGTGAACTGTTTGAAAAAATTCACTCTCTTTACTAGTGTTATCTGTCGTGATGTATGATCCTATTTCTCCATTACAATCCATCGTTATGCATTTCAAACCATTCCTCATCGTAAAACTTACACACAAAATGATAATGCATGCAACACTAACGCAGCTCTTTCAGTCCCAGACCATGAGGTTACGAATGCAGAGTTTCAAAATGCGATCCAGCTTTTGGCTCAGAGTGTAGCCAACCAAAACAATCAGTAGGCCCCAGTGCCTATTAACACTAACGGTGGATCAGGTACACCTAGGGTTTGAGATTTTGTTTGGATTAATCTGCCTGAGTTTCTAGGGTCGCAGGTTGGTGAAGAACCATAAAATTTCATTGATGAGGTTAAGAAAATCTTTGGAGTGATCTAAGTGACTGGTAATGATAGGGTAGAGTTGCCATCCTACCAGCTTAAGGATGTAGCTCACATTTGGTTCACTTAGTGGAAAGAAAATAGGGGTGCGGATGCAGCTGCTATGACTTGGGAATGTCTTACTGGAGCTTTTCTGGACAGGTTCTTTCCGAAAGAGTTGAGGGAGGCTAAAGCTCAGGAGTTTATGAATTTGAGACAAGGTAGAATGTTAGTCCAAGAGTACAGACTAAATTTCACTCAACTCTCCAGGTATTCTCCACAAATGGTTGCCGATCCAAGGGCACAAATGAGTAAGTTTCTATTTAGGGTATCCGACTTGGTGAAGACAGAGTGTAGGAATGCTATGTTGTTAGAGGATATGAATATCTGTAGGCTTATGACTCATGCTCAGCAAGTTGAGGGAGATAAGCTTAGGTAACTAGCTAAGGACAATAAGAAGGCTAGGACAGGGAACTATGAATACTCTCAGCAGAAGTCGGGTGGTGGAAATCACTCATAGTTTTAGTAGAGGTCTACAACCCCATCACCTTCATCAGCTAGTGCTCCATCCCCCAAGTTTAGACAGGATCAGAAATGTAGGGCATCAGGCTCTAAGTCTCAAGGGATTACTTCAGGTAATAAGACTTTCCCGACTTGTCCAAAGTGTGGTAAGAACCATCCGGCCGAGTGTCTTGCAGGCAAGGAAGGATGCTTTGGGTATGGTTAGTCTGGCCATAAGTTGAAGGATTGCCCTTATGCCAAGCAGGGGCAATAACGTAACAATAATAGGGCTCAGTCTACAGCTCCAGTAGCACCAATAGGTCGCCCAACTCAGGAGGGTGCTTCATCTGGTATAGGAGACGGTCAACGCCAGAATAGGTTGTATGCTCTCCAAACTCGCCAGGACTAGGAAGATTCTCTCGATATGACCACTGGTACGTTACTAGTCTTTCATTTAGATGCTTATGCATTGCTAGATCCAGGGGCTACTCTTTCCTTTGTAACTCCCTATATAGTAGTAAACTTTGGTGTCAGTCCAGAAACTCTTTCAAAATCCTTCTCAGTCTCTACTCCAGTTGGTGACCCAGTTATAGCTAGATGAGTATACAGAAATTGCCCTTTCACAGTCTCTCAGAAAGTTACCTCAGCAGACCTTGTATAGTTATAAATAGTAGATTTTGGTATCATTCTAGGCATGGATTGGTTACATTCTTGTTATGCCTCAGCCGATTGTAGAATTAGGATTGTTTAGTTTCAATTTCCAAACGAGCCAATCTTAGAGTGGAAGGGTAGTAGTTCAGTGCCTATCGGTCGCTTCATCTCTTACCTTAAGGCCAAAAAGATGATTTCCAAAGGGTATGCATATCATCTTGTTTTGGTTAATGATTCAAACTTCGAAACCCCAACTCTTGAGTCAGTCCCAATAGTAAATATATTCCCGAAAGTGTTCAAAGAAGATATTCCTGGAGTTCCTTCCGAAAGGGAAATCGACTTCGAAATTGATCTTCTTCCAAATACCCAGCCTATTTTGATTCCTCATTACAGAATGGCTCCAGTTGAGCTTAAGGAATTCAAAGAACAGTTGAAAGACCTTCTAGATAAGGGTTTTATCAGACCTAGTATCTCTCCATGTGGTGCTCCAGTGTTGTTCATAAAAAAAAAAAGGACAATTCTCTTAAAATGTGCATTGACGCAGTTGAATAAGGTCACAATCAAGAACAAATACCCTATCCCTAGGATTGATGACTTGTTCGACCAACTTCAGGGTGCTAGTTATTTTTCGAAGATAGACCTCAGATCTGGCTATCATAAGCTTAGAGTCAGAGATAGTGACATCCTGAAATCAACCTTCAGAACTTGGTATGGTCATTATGAATTTGTAGTTATGTCATTTGGACTTAAAAAATACTTCTGCAGCTTTCATGGACGTAATGAACAAGGTGTTCAAGCAATATTTGGACTTGTTCGTTATCGTCTTTATTGATGATATCCTCATTCATTCTCGGAATGAGGAGGAGCATGCGACTCATCTGAGAGTTGTTCTGCAAACTCTCAAGGATCGCTTGTTATTCGCTAAGTTTAGCAAATATGCATTCTGGTTATAGTCAGTCGCTTTCCTTGGTCATGTGGTATCTATCAATGGAATCCCATTGGATTTTCAGAAAATAGAAACTGTGAAGCAGTGGCCAAGACCCACCTCTCCAACATATATCAAAAGTTTCTTAGGTTTGGCTGGTTATTACAGGAGATTTGTTGAAGGATTTTCATCCATAGCTTCCCCATTGACCAAGTTGACTCAGAAGAAGGTCAAATTAAAGTGGTCAGATAAGTGTGAGAAAAGCTTCTCAGAACTGAAGGCTAGGTTGACTACAACTTCTGTCTTGACTCTACCAGATGGTTCAGACAGTTATGTGATATATTGTGATGCATCAATGGTCGGCCTAGGTTGTGTGTTGATGCAGTGAGGTAAGGTCACAACTTATGCTTCTAGACAACTTAAGGTCCATGAGAAGATCTACCCAACTCACGACCTTGAGCTTGAAGCTGTAGTATTCGCCCTAAAGATTTGGAGACATTACTTGTATGGTGTATGTAGATGTGTTCAGAGATCATAAGAGCCTCCAGTATGTGTTCACCCAGAAAGAGTTGAATCTTCATCAGATGAGATGGCTCGAATTCCTTAAGGACTATGACATGAATGTGCTTTACTATTCGGGTAAGGACAATGTAGTAGCTAATGTTCTTAGCAGACTGTCTATGGGTAGTGTAGCATACATTGAGGAAGAAAAAAAGGAATTAGCAAAAGATGTTCACCGGCTTGCTCGCTTACGAGTTGGTCTTACAGACATGTCAGATGGTGGTGTGATGGTTCAAAATAGATCCGAATCTTCATTAGTAGCGGAGGTTAAGGAAAAACAGGACAGTAATCCTACATTACTTCAGTTGAAAGGTGCAATTCATCCGTAGAAAGTTGAGGTTTTCTCCCAAGGGGGAAATGGTGTGCTTCGTTACCAAGGTCCGTTATGTGTTCCTAAGGTGGGTGAGTTGAGGCAGCATATCCTTACCTAAGCCCATAAATCCAGGTATTCTATTCATCCAGGTGCCACTAAGATGTACCGTGACTTGCGAGAAGTCTTTTGGTAGAATGGCATGAAGAGAGATATAGCAGGTTTTGTGGCTAAGTGTCCTAATTGTCAACAGGTTAAGGTAAAAGATCAAAAACCAGGAGGTATGACTCAAGAGATTAACATTCCTACATGGAAGTGGGAAGTGATAAACATGGACTTCATTACAGGTTTACCTTGTACTCGCAGACACCATGAATCCATTTGGGTGATAGTAGATAGAGTTACTAAGTCCGCTCACTTTTTGGCTGTCAAGACTACAGATTCAGCGGAGGACAATGCTAAACTCTAAATTAATGTGATACTCAGGTTGCATGGGGTTCCCTTGTCTATCATATCAGATAAAGGTCCTCAATTTACTTCTCATTTCTAGAAATCGTTACAGAAAGGTCTTGGTACACATGTAATTCTAAGCACAACCTTTCATCCACAGACGGATGGTCAGGTAGAGTGTACCATTCAGGCCTTAGAGGACATTTTGAGAGATTTTGTGATTGATTTCAAGGGCTGTTGGGATGACTACCTATCTCTCATTGAGTTTGTCTATAATAATAACTATTATTCCAGATGGGCCCTTATGAGGCATTATACGGGTGTAGATGTAGATCTCCAGTCAGTTAGGTTGAAGTAGGTGACGCAATATTGATTGGGCCAGACTCAATTCATGAAGCTATGGAAAAAGCTCAACTCATCAGAGATAGACTAAAGATGGCCTAGAGTCATCAGAATTCTTATGCAGATGTAAGGAGAAGAGACTTAGAGTTTGAGATCGATGATTGGGTTTTCCTGAAAGTGTTATATATGAAGGGGGTGATGAGATTTGGCAAGAAAGGAAAGCTCAGTCCTAGATATGTAGGTCCTTACAAAATCTTGAAAAGGGTTGGTAATGTGGCTTATGAGTTAGAGTTTCCAGCAGAACTAGCAGCAGTTCATCCGATCTTTCACATTTCCTTGAAGTGTGTATGTGATCCAGCATCCATGGTACCATTAGAGAGTGTGGCTGTGAAGGATAGTCTCACTTATGAAAATGTGACAATTGTGATTCTTGACCGTCATGTTCGTAGGTTGATAAATAAGGAGGTCGCTTCAGTGAAGGTTTTGTGGAGGAGTTAGTCCATAGAGGGAGCTACTTGGGAAGAAGAAGTAGCCATGAAGGACAAGTATCCTTATCTCTTTCCTTCCGATTCCATTTCAGCATCAGGTAATAGTTCTTCTCCAGTCTCTCAGTTTACTCTTACGTAAATTTAGATTCAGTATCGTGTTCCTCCATCTGTTCTTTCATTTTAGCATAATGGCATGTTCTTGGAACTCAGTTCAGTTATATATCAGTTTCTAATACTAGTGGTAGGGATTTCAGCTCCTTCTCTCTATACTCAGCTTGTTTACACTTCATTTGAGGGCGAATGTTCCCAAGGGGGAGATATTGTAACACCTCAGACTTGAAAAAATAGAAAATGCATCTTTCCAAAATCTGGTGTCAAAACCAATGGAAACCACCTACAGACCGTATGAGGGGTCCCGTGGTTTAGTCCCAGACTTAGGGAAATTTTAGAATCTAAAGATGATACCTACAGTCATGGTCTAGGATCCATCGATGGACCCACGGACCGTAGGTGGAGTTTGTCGTTGGGTACCAAATATTTAAGGTCTCTGACCCCACCCACGGTCGATCAGGACGGTCCGTGGTTGAACCTACGGACCATAGGTAAGGGTCAGCGGCCAATTGGAAGGAATTGGTTGTTGGGTCAACTTCAAACGATCATATCTTTTAGCAGAGAATGAAGTAGGTGGCCCATGACCTATGAAATAAAAGATAATTGAATCCTCTTTCCAATGCCACTAAGTTTGCTAAAATCCCATATCGGAGTAAAACGTTATGCTCGTTTTAGTGAAGCCCTATCGGGCAGAGCTTGACCGATGACCCCTACCGAAAATCGGTAGGTCAACCGACGGAGTGTAGGTCCCTTCGTGGATGACGTTCGTCATCTTTTAATTTAGGGTCATTTAGGTCTTTTTCCTATACGTTGGGGCCCTTAAACTACGTCGTTTAATGCCTAAACTACATAGTTTAACGTAGTTTAAGCTTAGTATTCTTGTCAAACTTTACCCTAAACGATTCATTCACCCAAAATTCATCAAACTTGGAGCAAAAAGTAGAAAAAGAGTCAACTAACCCCTCAAGAACAAGCAGAGGTTTTTGTCAGTTCTAGCCTCAAAATTGAAGGATTTCTCCGTAGATTTCGTCACCAGGTATGTGGGATCTTACTAGTGGATTCCTTTCATCCACTAGGACCTAAAATTTAGTCAGATTCTTGATTCGCTATATCTTGCTTAGACCTAGAGTTTCTAAGACCTTGTATATTTCTAATCAGATTATCAAGTTTTAGTGACATTGTTGCTTAGTTCTTTACATGAAATTCAGAACCCTAGTTGTGTAGATTCTCTTAGTTCATGAATTGCACTTGCTAGGTCAGTTAAACAGATAAGCATGCCTCAGATTTCGAATGTTTCATAGTCAGTACATAAATGTTACATTCTCAGCTAGCATGTCAGAATATCGAGCTAATCCAGTATTTTAGTTATGTTGTGTCATACACATTTCCAGTTGGGAGTAGGCTTAGCACCGAGTTGGACTAGGGTTTAGCGTACCCTCAAAATCCCAGAACTACGTGCCCTCCTAGGTTTATAGGACCCCTCTGTGGGCATCAAATTTAGTGATCACGTTACTCATGCCTTTATACCCCTAGCAAGGTATATTGGGTCCTCTCGATGGGGTGTATACATTGAACTCCACGTTTAGCTGTTGTGGTTTAATATCGGTTAATAGTAGCTCCCACAGTCAGACTCTAGTGCATTTGACCAGGTTTTCTGTTATACTTGAGTATTCAGTCTCAGCATGTTATGTTAATAATAAGTATGTAGTTATTGCATTAAGTTCAGTTCTTTTCAATATATTTCAGTATTTTCATCATGTTCCGATTATATCATTGCTCAATTATGCTTTGTTTAGCTTATATATTTGTACAGCTAGTATCCATATCCTATATGCTCAATTCATTCCAAGTACTGACGCATATTCTGCGCTACATCCTTTTATGATGTAGGTTCAGGTACTCAACATCCAGATCACACATAAATTAGATTCTCGATCTGTATTGAGTAGCATCAGTGGTGAGTCCTCATACTTCAAGGAAAACATACATGCATTTCATTTTTAGTCGTTTATTTAGTTTTTAGTCTTGCTAGAGTTAGCTAGGGGCATGTCCCAGCAACTCTAGTCAGTTAGAGGCTTTTCAGACATAGTGCTAGAATTAGCTTAACTTGTTAAGTTTATCTTTCAATATTGTTAAACTCTTAGTATGTTTTTATACTTCAGACTAGTTGGGTATTCCCCATTTTCAGTTATCAATTAATTTAGCTTCTGCATTAGTTCATGATTTCATTTAGACGTCTTTCAGTATGCTTATGATATGCCAGCTTCAGGGTTATCTTGGGGTCACTCGTGAGCCTAGGTCCCGTGTTACGTCAAGGGGGTACCTCGGGGTGTGACAACTAGAGTATGAGGATGAGTAGAGTTGAGTTTCATTTTTCAAAATGAATATATGAGAACTAAGTATTCCCAAAGAGTAAATATTTTTACATTTAAAATGAGGGGAAACATCAACTTTCAAATGAGTTCATGAGGAGGTTTGAGTACTATCTCTTTAAGAGAAGTCTTTTGAGTAATAATCTCAAAGTTTGAGGATGAGCAACTGTTTTTAAACATATGAGCTGAGTATATTTTTTGGAATAGTATTGAGCACTGATATGGGGACGAGTTCATACAACTCAGAGTCCTCATAAACCATGTAGACAATGTAGGTAAAAAGGGTCATACTTTTTAGATGACTCCTTATTGCTTTTTAAGCATAGCTTAATGGATCCACTTAGTTGAGGATGCCTTATATTTCGGCAAGGTATATGACAGTTTTGGTAATATGAGTGAGACGTTGTATTATCACATAGCTGATAGTGATGCTTGTCGGTTAGAGAATCTCCCAAATAAAGTTATTTTTATATTTTATGTACAAACTAAGATTTTGTATTCTTAAATAAATTGAATTTTTATCTCATGTTTTAAGAAATTTCTTGATGTTGCATCTCTATCATTGCTTTTATATTGAATTGAGTTAAGTTGAGACAAGGTAAGTATGTTTCTTCAGTTCCAGTTCCTGCTTATGGCATGTTTTAGATTTTCCCTTGCATGCTCATACATTCTGTGTACTAACGCCATTTGTACTGTATCTTTCGTGATGCAGATATAGGAAATCAGGATCATCAAGGGGTGCTCCATTGATCCACTCGTGTTCCAGCTAGAATTGGTGAGCCTCCTTACTTTTCGTAGGGTTTCATCTTGAGTTTACATTTCAGTTTTGTTATTAGCATGTCGTGGGTCTTGTTTCGACGTCCATCTCAGTTAGTAGAGGCTTCATAGATAGACAATAGTAGTTTATGAGTCATTATCATTTCCATTGTTAATGTTGAGACCCAAGTTGCCTCTTTTGGCCAGTGAATATTTTAATTGAAATATTCTGAGTATCTATTTTGAGATTTTAAGTAAAGCTTTACTTTTGAGTTCTTTTATTCAGGAGTAAATTTTCTGCTGAGAGTTGAGCTAGGCCATGGATTCACTTGGGTCCAGCAAAGGTTTTTGAGTACCAGTCGTGTCCAGGGTGTAGGCTTGGGCGTAACATATACAATTACATTTTTTTTGTATATTATCCACAAGTATATGTTCCAACTATTTTGTATAATTTCAGTATTTGTATACATATACTTATTTGTGTGTGTCTATATTTGTCACATCCCGAGCCTACACCGTAGATGTGACTGGCACTCGAGAACCATTGTTGGCCGCAAATGAACCCTTGTCTTGGCTCAACTCTCAGCGGAAGACTTACTCCACAATAAAAGAACTCAAAAGTAAAGCTTTATTCAAAATCTCAAAATAGTTAATCAATATATTTCAATTAAAACATTCACTGGCCAAAAGAGGCAACTTAAGTCTCAACATTAGCAATGGAAATGAAAAAGATTCATGAACTTCTATTGTCTATCTATGAGCCTCAACTAATTGAGATGGACATCGGGACAAGACCCAAGATATCCTAATAAGCAAAAACTGAAATGTAAGCTCAAGGTGAAACCCTTTGGAAAGTAAGGAGGCTCACCAACTCTAGGTGGAACACGACTGGATCAATGGAGCGCCAATTAACGATCCTGATTCCCTGTATATGCATCATGAAAAATGCATGACAAATGGTGTATCTGCATCATGAAAGATGCATGACATAAACTTGAACTGAAACTGAAGAAACATACTTACCTCATCTTAACTCAACTCAACTCAACCTTAACTCAATTCAACATAAAAGCAATAATAAAGATGCAATATAAAGAAAGCTCTGAAAATAGGAGATAATAACTCAATGTATTTAAGTATACGAAATAACTCAGTTTGTCTGTAAAAATACAAAATAACTCTATTTGGGAGATTCTCTAACCGACAACCATCACTATAGCTATGTGTTGATACAACGTCTCGGCCACACTGCCAGATCTGTCTTATACCTTGCCGGAGTATAAGACATACTCAAATAAGTGGATCTACTAAGCTATGCTTAAAAATCAATAATGAATCATCTAAAATGTATGACCCTTTTCTCCCATGTTGACTACATGGTTTATGAGGACTTTGAGTTGTTTAGACTCGTCCTCATATTGGTGCTCAATACAACTCCCAAAATATACTTAGCTCATATGTTTAAAAACATTTCCTTATCCTCAACTTTGAGATTATTATTATACTTAAAACTCCTCGTGAACTCATTTTGAAATCAAGGTTTCCTCCTCATTTCTAAATGTAAAGACATTTACTCTTGGGAATACTTAGTTCTCATATATTAATTTTGAAAAATGAAACTCATCTCTCCTCATACTCATACTCAAGTAGTCAAGTCTTAAAACAAGTTTTAAAAGATTGTAAAAGACTTCTCAAAATGACTCGGAAGAACTCTCAAGACTTTACTCTTAACCCTACCTTGAATTTGAAATATGAATTCAAGGGTTATGCTTTATTTTATGAATGATCTCTTGATGTTTAGGTGTAGTTTAGAGTAGTTAGAATTAGAAAGGAGTGAAGGTGTACTTTAAAAGAACTCAGACGGGACAACGGAGGGAAAAAGGGGCGGGGAAGGCAACCCTGGCGCACTGAGTGGCGCAGGGCGGCAACCCCTAAACTACATAACACTTTTCCTAGAGCACTGTTGGTGCGCCGCGCTAGCCTCCTGTCCTGAATTTTTTTGGCAAATTTTCTTCTTCGATTTTAGGCCCTAATTCACCTATAATCAAATGATTTCTTCCAAACTCTCCTATATTCGGATATCCAACCTTAGTAAATGAAAATCCACTCATAAACAACCCTCAAACCCCTAACATTCATCTAAAAAACTCATCAAAACTTCAATAATCAAGATTAACAAATGAAACTTCAAGAACTAAATAAGAATCTCAATACATGGATTATCATGGATGAAATTTACTCAAGAAACTCATGATTGGTGTGTGGGTGAAAGAACCCATCACTATGAACAACTTACATACCTCGATTTGGCGAAACAAATCCTCAATTCACAAGAAATCTTGATCATTTTCCCCTTTCTCCCCTTTTTCCTATTCTTGAACTCTCTTCTAAAACCCTAAGTGTATTTAGGATTATGAAAACTGACCCAAATCAGTTTAGACCCCTAAAACCTTACTAAAATTGCATAAAGCTGATGGTGTATGAAATATACCAAAATACCCCTTATTAGTTTGGGTAAATTTCCTTAACTGGACAGGCTGACTTCGAACATGTATATCTCCCTCATACGAACTCAAAACTAGGAAAACTTGGTGGCGTTGGAAAGAGGATTCAAAGACCTTTCATTTGATATCTTATGGGCCACCTAACTCATTTTCTACTGAAAGTTATAGTTGTTTGAAGTTGACCCAAAACTCACAACTTAAGCATAGCTTGCAAAATTCTCAACTTGGCTCTTTCCAAATTAGTTCTTTCTAATTCTAGCTCTTTCTAAGGCGGGATGTTACAATATCTCCTCCTTGGTAACATTATTCCTAGAATGAGATCACACTTAGTAGAACTAAGGGTGGCAACATCTAACACCCAGCTCAAACACCCAACATGCAATTCAACACAATATAGTATATCAATTGAAAAATTGTTTTACAAAACAACCATTACCTTGGTCTAGATTTTCTCCAAAAGGAAAGAGATGTGGGTATCTCTTCTTCATATAATCCTTTGCCTCCCAAGTAGCTTTCTCAGCAAACTGATTCCTCTATAAACCTTGACTGATGCAACCTCCTTGGTTCTCAACTTGCGAACCTGACGATCAAGTATCTCAACGGAATCTCCTCATAGGATAGGTTGCACTTAATACCAATATTTTCAGTAGGTACTATAAATGAAGGATCACCCATACACTTCTTCAACATTGAAATATGAAACACCGGATAGACGGCTGCTAACTCTGGTGGTAGCTCCAACTCATAAGCTACATTTCCAATTCTAACCGGGGACGAAGTTTACCCTTCTTGCCAAACCTTATAGCACCCTTCATGGGTGAAACCTTCAAATAAACCCAATCATCCACCTCAAACTCTAAGTCTCTTCACCTAACATGAGTATATGATTTATGACGACTCTGCACTATTTTCAACCTCTCTTGAATGATCTTCACTTTCTCCACAGCTTGATGAACTAAGTTTGGTCCTATCAACCCAGCTTCACCAACCTTAAACCATCCAATATGAGATCTACATATTCTCCTATAAAGAGCTTCACAAGGGGCCATCTGGATGCTAGAGTGATAACTATTGGTGTAAGCAAACTCTTTGAGAGGTAAGTGATCATCCCAATTACCCTTGAAATTGATCACACACTCCCTCAACATATCCTCTAAAGTCTGAATCGTATGCTCATCATGACCACCAGTTTGAGGATGGAAAGCAGTACTCAAATTTACTTACGAACCCAAACCTTTCTAGAAAGACTTCCAAAATTGTGTAGAAAATTGCGCACCTCTATCTGAAATGACGGACACCGAAACTCCATGAAGTATAACTACCTCTTAAATATATAACCTGGCATAATTCTCTGCTGAATAGGTAGTCTTTACCAGTAAAAAGTGGGTTGATTTAGTCATCCGATCTACAATCACCCAAATAGAATCATATTGCCTGGTAGACCACAACAAACCAGTGATAAAATCCGTATTGATCATCTCACACTTCCATTCCATAATCTCTATATTCTGAGCCATAACACCATGCCTTTGGTGCTCTACCTTGACTTGTTGACAATTCAGGCATTTAGCAACGAATTCTGCAATATACTTCTACATACTACTCGACCAATATACTTCTCTCAAGTCACGATACATCTTTGTGGAACCAGGATGGATCGAATATCTAGAGTTATGAGCTTCCTCCATGATCCTCTCTTGGAGTTCACCCATATTTGGTACACACAACCTACCTTGATACCTCAATACCCTATCTCCCCCTTGTTCAAAAGCCATCACTTTCTGGTTATGAACATTCGCCTTCAATTCAAGCAAAATAGGGTCTTGGTCTTGTTGCACTTTCACTTTTGACACTAATGATGATTCACCCCCATTTATCACCACTATTCCACCTTCATTGGAATCCAACTAATGAACTCCCAAGCATGCAAATTTGTGCGCATCCTTGGCTAATTCCTTCTTTTCTTCCTCAACATGGTTATTACTACCAATAGAAAACCTGCTCAAAGCATCAGCCACAACATTAGCCCTACCTGCGTGATATAGATTACTTATGTCATAATCCTTGAGTAACTCCAACCACCTCTTCTGTCTGAGATTAAGCTTTTTCTCACTGAATACATACTGAAGACTTTTGTGAATGGTTAAAACATCCACATGGACACCATATACAAAGATAGTGACGCCATATCTTCAAAGCGAACACTACAACAACCAACTCTAGATTATGGGTTGGGTAATTCTTCTCATGAATCTTAAGCTGTCTGAGGCATCAACTATAACTTTGTCATTCTGCATGAATACACAACCCAGTCCAACTCTGGACGCATCACAATACACCACACATTCTTGTGTACCCTTCGGTAAGGTCATCACCAGGACAGTAGTCAACCTAGTTTTCAATTCCTGAACTTCGTCAAAGAGGATGAAATAGATGAAAACCCCTCGAAAAACCTCCTATAATAACCAGCCAATCCCAAGAAACTCCTAATATCAATTGGAGATATAGGTCTAGGCCAGTTCTACAGTGCCTCAATCTTCTGAGTGTCAACTCGAATCCTATCACCAGAAACAATGTGGTCTAAGAATGCCACAGACTTAAGCCAAAACTCACACTTAGAGAATTTAGCATACAACTCTCTATCCTTGAGAGTTTGGAGAACTACTATGAGATAACAAGCATGATCCTCCTCATTCCTCAAATGGATTAGAATATCATCAATGAATATGATAAAAAACATATAAAGATAAGGTTTAAACAATATGTTCATAAGATCCATGAATGCTGCAGAAGCATTAGTAAAATCAAACGACATGACCAGAAACTCATAATAACCATAACGGGTCCTGAATGTTGTCTTAGGGATGTCAGTTCCTCTTACTCTTAACTAGTGATAGCCTGATCTGAGGTCTATCTTAGAAAAATAAGTGGAACCCTAAAGTTGACAAAAAAGATCATCAATTCTCAGAAGAGGGTACTTATTCTTTATGGTAACCTTTTTCAATCGAAAGTAATCAATACACTTCCAAAGTGAACCATTTTTCTTCCTCACAAATAAAACCGGAGAAACCCAAGGTGAGACATTTGGTCGAATGAAACCTTTTTCAAGGAGATCCTTCAATAACTCTTTTAACTCTTTCAACTTAGTTGGAGCCATTCTATATGGCGGAATAGAGATAGGACGAGTATCAGGAATAATGTCTATACCTAAGTCTATTTATCTCTCAGGAGGGACTCCAGGAAGATTCTATGGAAAGACCTCTAGAAACTCACTCACAATTGGAACTGACTGAATATGTGGTGTCTCAACACTAGAGTCATTAACTCGGACTAAGTGATAGATACACCCCTTGGAAACTAACTTTCTCTCCTTAAGGTACGAAATAAAATGACCCTTAGGCATTGCTGAACTACTCCTCCACTCAATAAGTGGCTCATTAGGAAACTAAAACTTAACTACTCGAGTTCTACAATAAACTGAGGCATAACAAGCATGAAGTTAGTCCATACCTAGAATACCATCAAAGTCTACCAGATCTAGCTCAACTAAGTTAGCCATGGTGTCCTTGTGATTGACAGAAATGACATAATCACAATAACTCTCTTATGCTAGAATAGACTCACCAACAGGTGTAGAAACACTGAAGGGCTCAAAAAGTTGCTTAGGAAGAATACCAAAATTCATAGCAATATATGGAGTCAGAAAATATAGACTCACTCTTGGATCTAACAATCCATATACATTAAAAGTAACAACTTTGATCATATCAATGACAACATCTGGTGAATTATCTTGTTCTTGGGGACTGATCGCATATAGACGGTTTGCTCCTCTGCCTGTCTCTGAAGTAACTCTTCTACGTGCAACTCTGTCTGGTAGATCCGCTGAATAAGATTGGGCTCTATTGCCCCCATTACCACCACCCTGACTGTTCTTAGGGCACTCTCTCATAAAGTGAACTACCTGACCACAATTGAAACAACAAGTGGAGCCATCACGATATTCTCTTGGGTGGTTCCTACCACACTCAGCACATGCAGGAGTCCAATTACCTCCTTGTGCCACACTACCCTAAGATTGTGCAGGTCTAGCTTTGAAGTTCTGAGAATTCTGGTTCTTGAACTCACCTCATTTCCTTGGTACAGGTGCACTAGCAGATGATGGAGCAGGTCCATTTGGCTTTTGTTGAAAAGATGATCGGTTTGATTTACTCTTCTGCTGTCTGGACTCATTTCATGTTGTCTTAGCCTTCTTATTTTGGAACTCTTCTCTATCTCTCAACTTATCTTCCTCAACCTATTACCCATGGATCATCAGCCTTGCTATATCTATGTCCCGTATGAACATCGAAGCCTTACCCTCTTTGTTCGACAGACGAGACAACCCGAACACAACTAAACTCATTTTTCTCCTCATATCAACAACCATTTTTGGAGCATAACAACATAGTAGGGTGAACTTGAGGTTGTACTCATGCACACTCATATATTCCTACTTAAGAGTGAGGAATTCTTTTACCTTTGCCTCTCACAGTTCAAGGGGAAAGAAACGCCCTAAGAAGGCCTCTTTGAATGTAGTTCAACTTATAATTGGTGCCCCTTCAACTCGACCCTTCTTCCATTGATCGTACCAAACTCTAGTAATACCCTTCAGTTGGTATGCAGTTAGTTCCACACGCTCAACATCTGCAACATGCATTACCTTAAATACTTTCTGCAACTCTTCCAAAAAGTTTTTTGGATCCTCAGTGGCACTTGAACAGGTGAAGTTTGGAGGATTCATCCTTAAGAACTCACGGATTTTGGATGTATCAGCCATATCCTGTTCATTCCCTCTTTGTTGTCCAGCTTGGTTGGTCATCGCTTGACTCAACATCCGGATAGCATCCTAAAACTCAACATTAGTAACCTCTCCTTGGGGTTGCACTTCTAGTGCATTGGGTACCCCTTTATCTTTCGGATCAGAATTTCTCCTAGCGGGATGACCTCAAACAACTCTTCGTGGAGGCATGATCCGAAAGATATGCGCAAGCACGAATTAGAAAGAAACTTTATAGAGTTAAACTTTATTGCACAAAAAGAGTATGAAAAAAGAGATAGTTCCTAAATATTGCAGGCTCCTAATAATAGATGTGACACGCTTCACACTAATAACTAAGACTCTACAGACACGACTTCATAGACACCATACAACTCTTGAAACCTGGCTCTGATACCAATTTTATCATGCCCTGAGCCTATACCCTGGACACGACTGGCACTCGAGAACTATTGATGGCCCTAGGTGAACCCTTGGCCTGACTCAATTCACATCAGAAGACTTACTCTTGAATAAAAGAACTCAAAAGTAAAGCTTTACTCAAAATCTCGAAATAGATACTCAGAATATTTCAATTAAAACATTCACTAGCCAAAAGAGGTAATTCAAGTCTCAACATTAACAATGGAAATGAAAAAGACTCATGAACTACTTCTATCTATTTATGAAGCCTCTACTAACTGAGATGAACGTCGGGACAAGACCCAAGACATCCTAATAAGCAAAAACTATAATGTAAACTCAAGGTGAAACCCTCTGGAAAGCAAGGAGGCTCACCAACTCTAGCAGGAACACGACTGGATCAACGGAGCACCAGTTGATGATCCTGATTCCCTGTATCTGCATCAAGAAAGATGTAGGCCAAATGACATCAGTACATGAAATGTACGAGCATGCATGGGGAAATCTAAAACATGATATAAGCTTGAAGTGGAACTGAAGAAACATATTTACCTCATCTTAACTCAACTCAACTCAATTCAATATAAAAGCAATGATAAAGATGCAATATAAAGAAACCTCTTACAACAGGAGATAACAACCTAATGTATTTAAGAATATGAAATAACTCAGTGTGTATGTAAAAATACAAAATAAATGTATTTGGGAGATTCTCTAATTGACAATCATCACTATGAGCTATGTGATGATACAACGTCTCGCCTACGCTGCCAGAACTGTCCTATACCTTGCCGGAGTATAAGATATCCTCAACTAAGTGAATCCACTAAGCTAAGATTAAAAAGCAATAAGGAGTCATCTAAAAAGTATGACCCTTTCTACCCACGTTGGTTACATGGTTTATGAGGACTTTGAGTTGTTTGAACTCATCCCCATATTTATGCTCAATACTATTACCAAAATATACTCCACTCATATGTTTAAAAACATTTCGTCATCCTCAACATTGATATTATTACTCAAAAGATTCTCTTAAAAGAGATTATACTCAAACTCCTCATGAACTCATTTGGAAATCAAGGTTTCCTCCTCATTTTTAAATGTAAAGACATTTACTCTTAAGAATACTTAGTTCCCATATATTCATTTTGAAAAATGAAACTCAACTCTCATCATCCTCATGCTCAAGTACTCAAGTCTTAAAACAAGTTTTAAAAGATTGTAAAAGACTTCTCAAAATAACTCGGAAGAACTCTCAAGACTTTACTCTTAACTCTACCTTGAATTTCAATTATGAATTCAAGATTTATGAATAATATCTTGATGTTTAGATGTAGTTTAGAGTATTTAGAATAAAAAAGGAGTGAAGGTATACTTTAAAAGACCTCAGATGGGACAACTGTGGGAAAAAGAGGTGGGACAGGCAACCCTAGCGCACTGGGTGGCGTGGGGCACTAGCCCCTAAACTATAGAACACTTTTCCTAGTGCATTGCTAGCGTGGCGCGCCAACCCCTTACCCAGAATTTTTCCAATGAATTTTCGTCTTCGATTTTAGGCCCTAATTCACCTAGAATCAAATGATTTCTTTCGAACTCTCCTAGATTCGAATAAACAAAAATCCACTCATAAACAACCCTCAAACTCTAACATTCATCTCAAGAAGTCATCAAAACATCAATAATCAAGATTAACTAATGAAACTTCAAGAGCCAATCAAGAATCTCAATACATGGATTATCATGGACGAAATTTACTCAAGAAACTCGTGATTGGTGTGAGGGTGAAAGAACCCATCACTATGAACAACTTACATACCTTGATTTTGCAAAACAAATCCTCGATTCATAAGAAATCTTGATTCTTTTTCCTTTTATCCCATGTTTCCTCTTCTTGAACTCTCTTATAAAACCCTAAGCATATTTAGGATTATGGAAACTAACCTAAATCAGTTTAGCACCCTAAAACCTTATAAAAATGCTTAAAGCAGATGGGGTAAGGAAAAACTAAAATACCCCTCATTGATCCAGGTAAATTTCCTTAACTAGACAGACTGACTTCAAACGGGCATATCTCCCTCATCCGAACTTAAGACTTAGCAAACTTGGTGGCATTAGAAAGAGGATTCAAAGAACTTTCATTTGATATCTTATGGGATACCAAACACATCTTGTATTGATAGTTACATTCATTTGAAGTTGACCCAAAACTCACAACTTAAGCATAACTTGTAAAATTCTCAACTTGGCTCTTTCCAAATTTGTTCTTTCTAATTCTAGCTCTTTTTAAGGCACGATGTTACAATATATATATATATATATATATATATACACACACACACACACACACACACACACACGTGTGTGTAAAGTAATTTTTTGACATATTTATTTAGAAAATTAAATTTATTTGTCTTTGTAGTTGTATTCGGTAAGAAATTCTAATCAAATACAATAACCATGATTTGTGGGATTGCTTTCCTTTTTAATAACCTAAATTTCTGCCTCATTAATTAAGTGAAGAGCTTGTATAAAATAAATAAATTTTAAACAAGATACACAATAACTATTGAAACTATAGCTGCATTACGTAAATAGGCAAACTGTAGCTAAGAAGACTATTTATGTTTCAACTCTTAGCTATTTCTGAAATTTCCCCTTAAATTATTCATACTTCTGGTGTTCAGTATCACAAAATAAAAAGATCTTATGTTGATGATTAGTTAAATAAGTGACCTTATATATTAAATTTGACCATATAACTAAAACTCTTTTTTTTTCATTTAATGTATACACCGCATTTTGCTTTTGAAATTTGCAAAAATGAATTTTAACATGCTGCAAAAGTTGAATCAAAGAGAGCTTAGTGAGCTTACAAGGTAGTAAATTATTTGATCTATATAATCTTCTTTAATCAGATGAACTATGGTAATTTTGGATTTAATAAAAATAAAATGCATGCAACAAAACCATTTCTCTTGTAATTAGGTGGTGAAAATAATTGGATTTTGCACATAAATATTCATATGCAATATACAAATTGGTTGGATGTTACTCTTAGATATTGACAATGTATTTTGAGCCCAAATATAATCATGCAAGAAAAATGATGACAAAAGTAATTAAGATAATTTGGAGGTCCATCATTCATAACACTTTTTATGTTTATGCAACTTTTAACAAATGTGTGCCTTTCAACGATGTGATACATATGTAAAACATTAATTTCTCCAAGTAAATTAATCTTTTTACAATCTATCTTTGATGAATATGAAAAATTAAACATGTTTTCTATTGTTATTGTGAAATTATATTCATGAAAATTACAAAAGTATACTACTTAAGGCTTAATTAACAATAATTACAAATGTAGCATATTAAATTAATTTTTGATTTTAGTTTCTCCATTTTTTGGGATTCTGTGTCTATTTTTGGGGGTGATTATAATCATGGATTAAATTTAATTATTTTATCTCACCAATTAATGGTTACTACTAAGATTTTCAAATGTATTTTTTTTACTTTTTCCGCCTTTTTTGATTCAATCGAGGTAAACAGTAAAAGATTTGTAAAAGATTTTTATCTTTCCACCTCTTCAGTTTTCTAAGCTATTGTTATTTTCTACACACTTTCATTTCTTGAAAAATTAAAAACTTCTCTCTTCTGTGTTCTTCTTCGTTCTTCTTCTCTCTCCGAACAAGTAAGTATATACGAAATGATTGAGATCTGAAACATTAATTAAGATTCAAAATTTCATTAAATGTAAATAATGAAACCTAATAGTGTCTCGACTTATCAATAACAATAGTACTTCATATGTTACTTTTTGTGTGAGGGTCAAACTAACTACTCTTCGGTGTGAATTTTATTAGAGAATCTTTATGTTTTTGTTGATAAAATTTATATGTTTTAAAATTATATATTTAATACTATAAATCACAACAATCTATAGTTCAAAATAATTACAAATGTTTCTAAAAACAATATGGTTAAATAAACTCATTTAACTCTCTTAGTTGGTTTGTCTAAGTCTGTGTCACGACCCGGGCCTACATCTTGGACGTGACTGGCACTCAAGAATCATTTCTGATCCCCAAGCAAATCCTTGGCCTGGCTCATGACTTACATGACACTAAACAATACACGTAAGCTTACAATAGGTGAACACTTAGATATTTAAGAAAGTCTTAAAAATACTGTCTTGCAAAAATACTTAACATGAGTCATAAGTTAAATAAAACATCCACATCTAATTTTGTCTCTCTATGAGGTCTCTAAGAACTTAAGATAGATATCGGGACAAGACCCATGACACCTTTACTACTACTAAGTTGAATGAAAAATGGAGTCTCCCAGAAATAAAGAGGCCTCACAAAAACTGTCTGTGAATGAATAGTGATCTCAACGAAACACATGTTGATGATCCTGAGCACCTGTATCTTCATTATAAAATGATGCAGGTCGAATGACGTCAGTACATTGAATGTACTGGTAAGTGATAAGGTTAGAGTAAACAATTAACTGGCTTGAATGACTGAAAGCAACATAACTAGATCAATACATGAATATGAAGTGAAAACCATTTACTTTACAATAAGATATGCAAGGAAAGCAACTTGAAAATAATATACTTTACTTTGTGGGGAATTTTTCTAATCGAAAACCATTACCATGAGCCTAGCAATCATACAACTTTTCTCCCACGTTGCAAGGGTCATCCTATACTTTGCCGGGGTATAGGATGATATCGTGACTATGGATCCATCTATTTAGCCTTCTCAGAGGCAGTGAGGAGTCGCATGAAGAATCAATGCTATCCTATTCTACGCTGGCTACATAGTTTTATCGGACTTCTAAGTCATAAAAGACTCTAAGTCAACTCGGTGCTCGATACTATTGCCAAAATACTTGATATAACTTTATGCTTAATTCACCCATTACAAAGAATGGACTTTTTACCTTATTGAAATACTTTTCAAAACATTTACATTCTTAAAACATGCACTTATGAGATTATCTTTCAAGTCCAATAATCAACACACACACACACACACACATACATATATATATATATATAACATTGAAACTAAGTGATTATGAAACAGAACCTTTAAAGTTTTCCTCAAAACTCAGTTTAAAGTACAATGATTGTCTTTCAAAGAATCTCAAGACTTATAACTCAAAATAGGCTTCATACTGAAATATAGACATGAAAGAATCAACTCAAAGATTTCAATAACATTATAGAAAATTCAGTACTCATAACTCAAGAACTCAGAACTCAATAATACTACTCATCTCAAGAATAATCAATTCATATGGTTCATGCGGAATTGTGGACATTAATGAGTCAACTCAAGGATCTCAATAAAAATATAGAAACTCATGAATACAACTCTTCTCATTCTCATACTCATATATTCAAGTATTGAATCAAATTATAGATTGTAACGGTCTGTTTTCGTCGTTATGGAAAAGCCATTGGGGAAGGATTTTGGGCTAGAAAATATTTTTTGTAGTAACTTGGAAGTTCTAGCCTAGGCCAGACTTGGATAAAATTTGAATCAGGGGAGGTCTAGAGAAATTAGGTAATGAATGAGGGATCTAATTATGAATTTAATCACATGAGTGGATAATCAAGACTTTAAGTAGCCTATACAACTTGACATAATCAAATCTGGGTGAGTAGAACTCTCCAAACTAATCTTGGTGTGAAAGGGTAGTTTCTGAACGTCAAGGGTTGAAGGTGTGTTGTGAAATGGGAGCTTGGAATTCAAATTTTGAGTTTTTTTCTCCGTGTAAGCCGCCAAGATGGGATTATTCCTGCTAGAGAGGGGCCGGTGGGTGGGTCCTGCTGTGGCGGGACAGTCGCGAACTTAAGTTGGGAAAAACCCCAAAATCATTATTTTCTGCAAAACTTTGTTCTTGAGAGCTAGGAGACGTCCCAGTGCAATTTTTGATAGTTTTCCATGATTTCTAGAGCTAAAGGTAAGCTAATTACTCCCCCAATCTGTATTTCGATTACTAGAACTTAGAATCTTGGGTAGTTATTATTGGGGGAGGGTTTTGGCCTGAAGTTAATGGTGGGAAAAATCCTAGCTAAACTTTAGGATCATAGGTTTGATCTTGGGTTATTAAGATTGTTGTAATTCGGGTAAATTAGACCTTGTTTATTGATCCTTGCGTAATTACTCATTTGTAGATCGAGACCAAGTGGAAAGAATATGGAAAGGGAAGGCTCAAGTGTCTTAGGAGGATTCAAGCTTGGTTTTGAGGTAGGTGATGGTTTGATTTCCTGTTGTGTGATATATGCTGGATAACTGTTTCATTGTATGCGTGCATGTATATGAATAGGGAAATATGAATCAAATCTAATGAAATGATTATGTGTGCATAATACATGTCATGAACCTATTACTTGATTGTATGACTATGAGTATTGTTCATTGTAGATGTGATTGTGACTGTGGTTGTGCTGACTGGATCGGGTGTCACGTTCCGACACATACATTGAATCGGATGTCATGTTTCGACATATATATTGGACCGGATGTCACGTTCCGACACATACATTAGATCGGGTGTCACATTCCGACTTATATATTGGATCGAGTGTCACGTTTCGACACACTAACAATTTGGGTATGGGTTCCATGAGAGAACTACTTATGACTATTATGTTTATGTCTATTTGCCATTGATAATGGGAGATTGTATGTTTCTCTAAAATGTTAACTAAACTGTTTTATGTATATGTGTGCTTACTGTGTCGTAATTGTTCGTTGTATATTATGCTTCTGGGAGTAGATGCGTGATCCTACTAGTACACAATGTTTTGTGTACTAATACTGCACTTGCTCTTTTTTTGTTGAGTATAGGGCATCTTCAGGCGGCTACTGACAGACCTCAGTTAAGAGACCATTAAGCGTGACCGGATTCAAGGGTGAGCCAGTTCTTTCAGGATACCATGGATCTTTCTTGTTTAAATCCACTCTTTTTGGACTCAGACCATTGGTTTAGGCTGTTTTGTTTAGTTTTCGGGGTTGCGCCCCCTTTTCTTAGACTTGTTAGTTAATCAAAGTTTGGTACAATGACTTTCAGCTAGGGGTTGAATTTCCGCATTAGTTATTTTGTTAGACCTTCGGAGTTTATGGGAACTCTGTAATTTCTTTTAGTCATTTAAACCTTCTTCTGTATCTTTAAACGCTTAGTTTTCTGTTAATTGCTTAGTTGGATGGTAGTAATGGTTTTCCCATCAGAGGGTTAGCGTGGGTGCCAATCACGAAGGTCTGGGTCGTGACAAAGTTGGTATCAGAGCCCTAGGTTCGTTAATCTCATTGTACCAAAATGAGTCTAGTAGAGTCTTGAGGAATGATATAGAGACGTTTCTTTTTTTCTTCGAGAGGCTATAGGACTTTAAGAAATCTCTTTATCTTTTTCTCCTTTCAAGCTATAACTTGAATCCAATTGGTATCTGGTGATCCAAATTGGTATCTAATCTCCTTCACTCATCTGTAGATACAACAACGCCAGGCTCGTATTCCCCATCAATGAGCCGGCAGAGGAGTCCGCAGCCTGAGGCCGTGGTTGATGCAGGGGTAGGGGAAGATTAAAAGGCTGAGGATGAGTGGCACTCGCAAGGGGCGGAGCCCCAGCTGAGAATGTTCCTAGGGAAGAGGCCCCTCCTGCACCTCAAGAAGAGATAGAAGAAATGTGGAGATTGAGGACGAGGAGGATCTTGGCTAGAGGTGGGTGCACCGGCTGGGAATACTGATGTTCCTCCATTAGACCTAGTGTTAGCTCAGCCGATCATGTCTTTTCTGAAGGGGTTGGTCGGCCCTGGAGTCCTTCCCACAGTGCAATCTTCTCAACCTCCGATCAGCCGCCCAGTTACTGCTCCTATTCCTAAAGTGGATGGAGCATTAGGCACTGATGCCTTCTTCCGTCCTCTATTGGGTCTTGATGACTAGTACTGAGCATGAGATGTTGACTAAGTTTCTGAAGTTGAAGCCACCTGTGTTCTATAGTTCAGAGAGTGAGGATGCCTATGAGTTCAATTTGAATTGCTATGAAAGACTTCACAAGTTGGGCATTGTACATCAGGATGGAGTAGAGTTTGTGACCTTCCAGCTTCAAGGTGAGGCTAAGCAGTGGTGGAGGGCCTATGTGAAATGCAGATCGTCAGTTTTTCCCCCACTCACTTGGACGCAGTTCTATGCTCTGTTCTTGGAGAAGTATATGCCTCGGACTTTGAGTGATCGTAAGAAGGATGAGTTTATGTCTTTGTAGTAGGGTGGTATGACTGTAGTTGCCTATGAGGTGAAGTTACATGCCTTGTCTAGATATGCTACTCAGTTGGTAACTTTATAAGAGGAGATGTTTTGTCTGTTCGTTAAGGGATTAAACTCCAAGTTACCTATACTGTCTATTCACATGACCTCTGTAGGTAAAAGTTTCAATGAAATGATAGACTTTGTAAAGAAAGTGGAAGGAGTTCCACGTGATAGGCATGCCAAGGCTTTGGCTAAGAAGCCCAAGAGCATAGGTAACTTTCATGGTTCCTACTCTACAGGTTCAGGTAAGCCACACTTGCAGCACGACCAATTCAGTCAGTCATGCCCGCTTCTGCAGTTGGTTACTCGGGAACTCCACAGCAGAATCTTATTCAGGATAGTCAGGCATCCGCACATGCATCAGGTACAAGACTATATTTTGACTGCAGTTGCTACAATTATGGAGAACCTGGGCATATGAAGAGAGATTGTCCCCATCTGCGCATGTCTGACCTCGTGCAGCAGCAGACCAGAGTAGTGGTACCAGCAGGTAGTGGTAATAATGGTAGAGGGAATCCACAAGGCGGGTGATGAGGAAATCAGTAAGGCTGTGGGGGCTGGGGAATTGGTAATGCAGGCAGAGGAGCAGTGCAACCAGGCAAGAAAGTCGCCCGTCAAGATGACGAGGCTCAGTTTTATGCCTTTTCGGGCAAGACCAAGGCTGAGGCATCTGGTGCAGTGATCACAGTTACTATTCTTGTCTGTGATCGAATGGCTACTGTCTTTTTTTATCTGGGATCTACTTATTTATATGTGTCAGTTCAATTTGCCTTGGGATTTGATATGGTTTGTGATGTGCTTGATGCCCCGATCTATGTTTCTGCTCCAGTTGGAGAGTCTTTCAAAGTCACCCATGTGTATCGTGATTGTCCTGTTTTGTTAATGGGTTTTCAGACTTGGGTTGACTTGGTTATTTTGTATATGATTGACTTTGATATAATATTAGGCATGAATTGGTTGTCCCCCATTTTGTTGTGCTTAATTGTAATTCTAAGTTTGTGGCTCTAGAGATCCAGGGTAGGGAAAAGTTAGAGTGGGAAGGGGTGTACAAGCTTAATCCAGCTAAGGTCATATCATATATTCGGGCAAGGAAACTGGTGGGGCAGGGGTGTTTGGCATATTTGGCTCATATTCGGGATGTGAGGCCGAGTCTCCCTCTATTGAGTCTATTCTTGTAGTATCTGAATTTAAGGAAGTGTTCCCCACTGATTTTCCTAGTATGCCTCCTAATAGAGATATAAATTTCTGCATTGACTTAGAATTGGGCACTCGCCCCATCTCCATTCCCCCTTATCACATGGCTCCGATAGAATTGAGAGAGATTAAGGCTTAAATCTAGGAGCTTCTTGATAAAGGGTTCATTGGTCCTAGTGCTTCCCCGTGGGGTGCTCTTGTCTTGTTTGTTAAGAAAAAGGATGGTAGTATGAGGATTTGCATAGACTACCAGCAGTTGAATAAGGTCACCATTCGAAATAAGTATCCATTTCCTCGGATAGATGATCTTTTTAATCAGTTGTAGGGTGCGTCAGTTTTCTCTAAGATTGATCTAAGGTATGGTTACCATCAGTTAAAGATTAGGCATGAGGATGTACCTAAAACGACATTCACTCCTATATGCACTATGAGTTTTTAGTAATGTCGTTTGGATTGACAAATGCGCCTGCAACTTTCATGAGTTTGATGAATCGTGTGTTTAAACCATTTCTAGATTCTTTTGTCATAGTCTTTATTGATGACATTTGATTTATTCGAAAAGTGAGGAAGAGCATGCCGACCATCTTCGTACATTTTTGGGTGTCCTTGGGAGACAAAATTTATATGCTAAATTTTCCAAGTGCGAATTCTGGTTGACTTTAGCTGCCTTTTTGGGGAATGTAGTTTCAAGGGAAAGGGTAATGGTAGATCTACAAAAGATTGAAGCGGTTAAGAATTGGGTCCTGCCTAGTTCTGTGACTAAAGTTAGGAGTTTTGTGGGGCTCGCTAGCTACTATCGTCGGTTTGTGAAAAAATTTGCTTCTATGGCCACACATTTGACAAGGTTGACTAAAAAGAAGGTGCCTTTCGAGTGGAAGGACAAATGTAAGGAGAGCTTTCAGAAACTCAAGACTCTTCTGACCACATCACTTATTCTAACTCTGCCGGTGGAAGGTAAAGATTTCATTGTTTATTGTGATGCTTCACATTTGGGCTTGGGTGTTGTGTTAATGCAAGAAAGAAATGCCATAGTTTATGCATCACGTTAGCTGAAGGTTCATGAGAGAATTTACCTGACACATAATTTAGAGTTGGCAGCAATAGCATTTGTTCTCAAGATTTGGCGGCAATAACTTTATGGTGTCAAGTGTGAGGTGTTTACTGATCATCGTAGTCTACAACATATATTAACTCAAAAGGACCCGAATTCGAGGATGACTTGACGTATTCGGGCGCTTCATCTAATACTAAGTGTCCACAGTCATTCAATAGTAATATAACCCAACCAAGGGTTGGGATCATTCCCACAGGGAGTGGTTTGTAATTGAGAATCAATAGAAAAGCAAAAATGTGTTCAAGTTAATTATAGCTATAGACATTAACGAGAAAAAACATTATATATTAAAAAGGGTGACACAAGTGTCAATTATTGAAAGGGGTTTTATAAGCAATTATCAACTAAAACAAAAATGCAAATATGGAGACGGGATTCTTGGGATGTGATAGGAATATGAGCTAAAATACACAGCCGGGTAAATGCTACTGATAGTAACTCACTGTAAATTAGTAACTAGGCTAGACTTTAGTGGGGGTAAATTTTCTCTCAAACAATTTACCCCGAATCAAATCACTTTCTCTCGAATGCCGATAAGCGGCAATGAAGTACAGCCTTCGCCTTAGTCCATTCACTCTCTCGAGTTGAATGTGTGGGAGAGGGTTTAAGATTCACTCTCTCGAGCTGAACCCACGATAACCCAATAACCACACACTATCGATTCAGTAGTTTTGGTTTTAAAACTTATCTCTCGGGCAAGTCAAAAGCACAAAGATAAAATTTTATTTGCAACTACAACTCCATTTAATTCAAACACAACTACTGAACTAAATCACCTCTAAACAGTGAATAAATAATCAATTAGCAATATCACATAGTAAAGGGATAGAATTCGATACCGAAAAGTATTTCCATCAAATGGGTACGATAAATGTTGTCTTTACACACGCCAAGGATGAAGAATCTTGAATATCCACTTCCAATTGCTTAGAATATGGAAATCTTCAACTCTTCAAAGCTAAGGAAAATTGTCTCCCAAAAACTAAGTTCTAAAACTGAGTAATTCTAAAAAACTGGTTTCTGAAATGTAAAACTTGATTATAAACTAAAAATTCAAATAAGTATTTATAGTTGTCAAAAAGTGTACTGCGAAGGATCACTCAGCGCAGTTAGTCGGGATCGCCGATCCACTCGGCGATCCGCCCTTTAGTCTAGTTCATCGCCTTTCTGCATTGTCCTTCAGCAACTTCAAGCTCTGTAACTTTGGGCGATATGGCACTGCTTCACGGAACCGTTCGGCGACTCGCCGACTGCTCCTTTCTATCACCTATTTGATTTTGTCCTTCAGGGCTTGGAACACTAGAACTTTGGGTGAGACTAAGGCTATTCGGCGACTTGCCCAATGGTTTAGGTGATCCTCAGGCCTTCTTTTCTTCGTTTTTTCGGCTTCCTTGTTCCTTTTTTCTCCATAGTGTCCATGCTTTGTCCCTAAGTTCAAATACATGAAATTCAAGTATTTACATCAGTTATTGAGACAAAATATGCATTTGAGGAAACTAAAGCTATTAAAATAAAGCCCTAAATAAGTCCAAATCGTGGACTCATCAACACCCCCAACTTCAAATTTTGCTTGTCCTCAAGAAAAACTCAAGTTCAGCAGTTCAAAAAAGATTTCTCGAATAGTGCTACACAAGACTCAATCATGAATGCACACAAAAAGTCTCAACTTACTCATGCAAGGATCAATTGTGCACTCAAAGTTTCAAGTTGTGACTTACCATTATGAAAGAATCTCAAGCTCACTATACTTGCTTCAAATGCAAGTTCAAGTTCAACAAAGGAAATCACATGCCCTCACACAACGAATGATTCCATATTCACTCAAAGGTTCAATCATTTAAAGTTTTGGAATCAAGATCAACACTCACACTCACAAAGATAAACATGATGCATGATTTCACCAATAGGTTTTCCCTTATTTTCTAATCGGCTTTTGCTTCAGCTCATTCAAGATCAAAAAGGTCTCTTTCAAGGCTTGTAATGGGGTTGAGTGTAATGGTATGGTCATTTAGGCTTATAGGATGAAAATCCTCATGAAATGTGATGTGAACAACACCTTCTTTCCTTTTCTTTATCAATTTCATTCAAGCTCAAAAGTGAACTCCTATTCATCTTCCATGAGTCATTGGAAACACCATTTTCTTTGTATTTCCACAATTTTATGTCACTACTTTTTCTATCTTTTTCTTTTTCAATCTTTTCTTCTTTTTCTCTCTTTTTTTTATATGGAGGGGTTCCATTTTTTTCAAAACATGGGCATAAGAGACTCCTTTGCATTTATTTGATTTGGCTTCTCTTCTCACCACACCCCAACTTAGGCTTTTGGCCTAAGTTGGCTATTCAAACAAACCGCAAATCATGAGGATTATGGTCAATAGGTCAACAAAAGGTGGCAAAGTTATCAAGTTTCTTCCAAGAAGAGGTTTAGGCTCAAAGGGTGCTCAAAAGAGGTTCACACACTCACAAGGTAAGCCACAAAAGAGGTATAATGTCAAATTGGTTCACACTCTTTAAAGTTGCCTAAGATCATCTCAAGAAATTGTATTACTTAGTCAACCGGGCCAACGGGGCAAATTCTAGGTGTCATCACACATGGTTCACGGTAAGCTCAACACACAAAGCATTGACACCAAAGTCAAACAAGACTCTACATTTTCGCTAGTGTGCAATGTTCATCATAAGAGAACTCGATTCGATAATTGGCTAGTCACAACGAGATACAAAGAGTTCACATATTGTCTATGCAACTTCAATTGGCCTCGTCGTAGCCGTGCATTCATTTATGTTCGATTATGAGCACTATTTGAGTCATCGGTATTGATCGAAACCGATACTCAAATTTGCAAGAGAATAGCCACATTCAACACATACAAGAGGTGGCAAAATTTTTTTGAAAGGGTAAACAATCATTTACAATTAAAAGCAAAGAGCTATAAGCTAAAACAACCACAAAAAGCAGTGTCTAACACAATTTAAGCTCAAAGCCCAATATATAAACAAAACTAATATGCACAAAGGTGGGCCTCACCCTACCACAAACAAAAATCATTTGTCCTCGAATCAAACAAAAATATTTGAAAGTAAAATAAAGTAAGACAGAGAGGGAGGTAAAGAGGGGATCCTGTCTACGCAGTCGCTCCATCTATCTGGGCATCAGTGCCCGGTGCATCTAGCTTGTCTCGGGTTTCAGTACCCAAAGTCACCTCAGCAGGAACAGTAATAGCACTAGGAGCAGCCAAGGAGGTCTCAGTAAGTGATATCTAGATCACCGACTGCATACTCGTCCCCTTAAGATCCGGCAAGTCTCCATATATGCTCTCCTCCTGTATCTATATCTGCTCATCGTCAGTCTCAGCATCCGACTTACTCACTGCAGTCTCATCACGATTTACATCACTGGTGGTAGCCGGAGGAATCTCAGGAGCATCTACATCATCAACATCCTTCAGTAATGAAGTGAAGTCGGTGGACTACAGATAGTCTATGTCTTTCCTTAAGTCTGCTACCTTGGCTTGCAAAGTCGTAACCTCGAAGGCCTCCCCATGTCTGCTTTCACAAGCTGTGACTGTCTAGAGGGGGTAAGTGCAACAAGGATGGCACTCTCGATCATTCCTAGGATGGATTTCTCAAGTCGGGTCGCCCTCACATCAGCTGAATGGGCAAAGTGCCCCATCTTTAAGATCATGGCCTGAGTGATCTTGGTTGGCTGGGAGGAGGAGGAAACACCTGGGGTCTGTGAAGAAGAGGAAGAGGCATATATACATGAAGGCCCAGAGGTCGGAGTAGGCGAAGATGCCTCTGTAGGTAACGAGTCAACATCAACTTTCGGAGAAGTATCTGTCGGAGTTGCTCTCCTCCTGTCAGCCTCCTCTCGTGTGTACTCGGCCTCAATACGCCGGATGTCAGTGGAGGAAGAAGGGGTAACCTCAATATCTTTTGCATCATCCTTGGGTACTCCAACACGCTGGCACAACTCAGTGATCAGGACCGAGAATGGCAGAGAAGTCTGCCTCTGCTTGGCTCTCATGGTCATCTCCTGCAACATAAGAAGTCCTAGGTCGATGCTCCTACGTGACATGATAGATCCAAGGCATGCTACCTTAGGATAGCGTAGAATAGACTCGTTCTGGGATGACATTATAGTGCTACGATGAAGCTAAACCAGAAATGAGCAACAATGCTCAAGTCCCTCTTCTCTATGGGGACTCCTGCCTCTATCCATCTTGGGGTGGTGTCGGAAAGCAGTGGGGCCAACCAGACCTTTAGGTCATCTAAAGACTAAGCCACATGTAAACCATCATAAGGACATGTAGAGTGCAGCATTCTCTCTAATACAGTGTTAATATACTCACTGCTGCACCCAACTTCCTTACCGCTAACCATGACCGACTTCACCTGTCTGAACTCGCTAGCCTTTTTCTTACTCATCGGCACCAACTCTCCATAGGCTATATAGAACTCCCGAACCCATGAGGGAACATAAGGGCCTCGGGGCCTAGTAAACTGCTTAAACCTATGGTAGTTGAGATTGTCCAGCACATCTGAGTATTTACCCTCCTGGCCCTCAGTAGATAATAACTTCTTCTCAAGTATGGTTCGTAAACCATTGCCTATCAACTAGTTTAAAAGTATGGGTGCAGGAACGACTGGTGGCACGGGAGATTCTTCTTGTGTGGATGCATGAGGAACTCTGGTGGATGTGTGGTGAGATCTAGCCAGGAGCTCATTCCTTTGGGACAGCAAAGTCTGCTCATCCTCAGGCTCAGACGAATCAGCCCGGGTGTCAACAACCACTTTCTCAGATGTGTGCTTCTTTCTTTTGCCTTTGTCTCCTAGTGGGAGCTCTTGCCTTCTCTTCTTTGGAGGATTTGATCCCCATTCATTTATAGTAATGCACCATGCTCTTTTCTAAGGTGGCCTATCTATATTTGTTCGTACCATATCTGCAAAACATCGGAGAAAAGTTAGTAAATATTCATATCATAGCACCAAAAATTAACTAGAGAGAGACTCGCTGATCTAGTCAGCGAGTCGCCGAAAGGATTGGCTCAAAACTCTAGGCAAGTCGGCAAAGGGAGGTCCTTTTCGGTGAATCACCGATAGCTTTCGGCGAGCAAGGGCTAGCCCACCAAAAGTTCCAGTGCAAAAAGGGTTCAAGGGAGTAAACAAAGGGCGATCAAGAATACCTTCGGCGAGTTGCCGAGTGCTTTCGGCAACCTCAGGCTTGTCACCGAAAGTTACAGAATTCAACTATTCATTTAGCATGAAATTAAAGGCAAGATAGGGACCTTTGGCAAACCGCCGAGTTTGACCTAGCTCGCCAAACGATCCAAGGTGCCTACTTTCAACCCAACTTCTCAAATTCAACACCGCAACCCCTGAAAACAAAATCAAAGCATACACTTGTTAAATTAAGCTCAGAACCATAACACCCATCACCCCTAGATACTCAGACTTCTCCCTGTTTTGCCAAATTTGGCCATTTGACTACTTTTGCCCTTAAAAATGGTGTCACCCACTCTATCATTGTGCAATTTACGCCAATTAGCACAAATATAGGCTACTCAGACTTCACCCAACCAATCTAACCCATATGCAAGCAAAACCCCATAAAATTTAACTCATTTTAAAGTATAAATTTACGGGCATTTGACGATCAAAACAGTACAAGCAAGATTATCAAATTAAAATTGGCATTCAAACATTCTAATCCTATCAAAGAGGCCCAACACACATTACTAAGATAAGGTCATTGCAAATGAGTACAAATTAAATAAAATAAACTCAAGGTTTGGAAAACCAACCTTTTATGTAGATTAAAGTACTTTGAAATGCTAGGCGACAATGTGATCCAAAGTCCGAGCACCAATCAACAACCAAAAAACTTTTAGAGTGCAAAAATATTGAAAATACTAACTAGGTGCGAGTTTGCGAAATTTGAAAGCGAGGGAAAGTGAAGATTTTGAAACTTTGAAACTATTAGCCTTTAAAACCATCCAGTTCTTGCCCATTCGGTGACGTTAGTCATGCTTGCCGACCCAGTCAGTGACACGCCAATTGTTCACTCACCTCACCGAGTTTTACAGGCCCTCCAGTTAATGTGTGGGTCCCAACGGCGCTCTACGTCAGGATCGCCAACCTGGTCGGCGATTCACCATTAATTTCCTGGGCTCACCGAGTTTTACAGACTCCATTTTGAAGATGTCTTGAGTCAAATGGCGGATTAGGTCGGGATCGCCGACTTCTTTGGCGAAACACCGACTAGACCTTTTAGCTCGCCAATTTGCAATTTTCAAACACTCTCCACACTTTAACCTGCAAAATCAGCACACCATTATTTCTAAAACAAAAATAAAGCAATAAAAGGGTCTTGGGTTGCCTCCCAAGCAATGCCTTAGTTAAAGTCGTGATACGACGCAACACCTAAACTCCACTTTTGGGGTTAGCCATAGCATCACTTGGCAACCCCTTGTTTTGTTGCGGGTAGAGTTGAGGCATCACATGACCCATAAGGTTCTCAAGCAATTGGATAGATCTAGAATGAGAACCAATCATTTGTTCCAGCACTTTGGTGTTCTCCTTTATATCTTCAGAATGATTGAGAGCATACATGTTTACCCTCATTGTATGAAGAGGGATGTATTTGTCCTTTCTTTTGCATTGGACTTCAATCTCCACTATCTTTTTGGACAACTCATCCATCTAAGTCATCAGTGCGGCTAACATGAAGTCCTTCTCTACTTCTTGGTTTTTTAGCCATGTTATCAAGCAGGTGGGCTGCTATTACATAGGGTTGTTGTGTAATACCACCCAGAATGAGTTGGTCAGCCAATACCTTGTTTTTGGGACCAAGACTTCTGTAAAAGCAATCCAGGAGGACTATATCGGGAATTTCATGAGTTGGGCATTGAACTAGTAGTTCTTTTAAACCTTGCCCATGCCTCATGAATCTGTTCACCTTCCAATTGTTTAAAGGTTAGAATGTGATCCTTGAACAACATTACTTCCAATGGAGGAAACTCCATTTGCTCGCAAGTACTGCTCGGCATACTCACCTCCTCTATTTCAAAGCTCAAACAAGCAAAACACAAAGCTAAAAATTAAGTGAGTAGAAATATAACTAACAAGAACAAAATCCAACTTAACTAAAAATTCTCAATTAGCACTACTCCCCGGCAGCGACGCCATTCTGACTTGACGTATCCGGGCACTTCATCCAATACTAAGCGTCCACGGTCGTTCAATAGTAATATAACCCAACCAAAGGTTGGGATTGTTCCCACAGGGAGTGTTTTGTAATTGAGAATCAATAGAAAAGGCAAAAATGTGTTCAAGTTAGTTATAGCTATAGACATTAACGAGTAAACACATGATAAATTAAAAAGGGTGACACAAGTGTCAATTATCGAAGGGGTTTTGTAAGCAATTATCAAATAAAATGGCAACTAAAACGAAAATGCAAATATTGAAATGGAATTCTTGGGATGTGATAGGAATATGGGCTAAAATACACAGCCGGGTAAATATTATTGATAGTAACTCGCTACAAATTAGTAACTAGGCTAGACTTTAGTGGGGGTAAATTTTATCTCAAACAATTTACCCTGAATCAAATATGTTTCTCTCGAACACCAAAAAGCGGCAATGAAGTACAGCTTTCGCCTTAGTCTATTCACTCTCTCAAGTTGAATGTGTGGGAGAGGGTTTAAGATTCACTCTCTCGAGCTAAACCCACGACAACCTAATAACCACAGACTATCGATTCAGTAGTTTTGGTTTTAAAACTTCTCTCTCGAGTAAGTCAAAAACACGAAGATAAAATTGTATTTGCAACTACAACCCTATTTAATTCAAACACAACTACTGAACAAAATCACCTCTAAACAGCGAATAAACAATCAATTAGCAATACCCAGTAGTATATTCAACCCATATTCACAAAATCACACTTCAAGAATTGGATTTTAGCTAGACATAGTAAAGGGATAGAAATCGATACCAAAAAGTGTTTTCATCAAATGGGCATGAAAATATTGTCATTACACATGTCAAGGATGAAGAATCTTCAATACCCATTTCCAATTGCTTAGAAAATGGAAATCTTCAACTCTTCAAAGCTAGGGAAAGTTGTCTCCCAAAAACTAAGTTCTACAACTAAGTAATTCTTAAAAAACTGGCTTCTAAAATGGACGTGATTGTTGTCACGACCCAAAAATGGACGTGATGGCACTCGTCTTATCCCACCAAGACAAGTCAGCCTAAAACTCAACCATTACAATAAAATGCAGAAATTTCATAATCAACTCAAAAAAATACCCCCAAAATCTAGTTGTCACGTGTACAAGCCTCTAAAGTATTACAATTGATTCAAAAGAAAAACACCAGTCTCAAATGACCTTGTTTCTAGAATAGAACAAGATCATAAATAGGAGTAAGAAGGTTTGGTGAGATAATAAACATATACCTCACAAATCTCCAAAAAAGCATCAGAAAAGAAGAGAATGACAAGTACCACAAAATCCAGGCTCGTAACCTACAAAATTGTAGAAGCAAGGGGTGAGTACCAAACCACACGGTAGTCAACAAGTAAACCTCTAAACATAAGCTAAGGGAATAGAATATGGGTACTCCTTACACACCAACTGAACCTCCAAAACTACAACCTATATAAGACCAGCCCAACCTAACAGTTCACAATTTACAAGCACATATCTCAACAACAACATTCTAACAATCACATATTCTCAACAACAAGCTCAATATTCATCAATTATAACCTCCACAACTACAACCTGCTTAAAACCAGCCCAACCTAACAATTCATAATTCACATAGCACACAACTCGATAACAACACTTTAACAATTATATATTCTCAAAAATAAACTCAATATTCATCAATCAAAGTTCCACAGAAAGGCAATCACAAGATCAGCAAAACACAATATGAGGTTCACTAATGATAAATACGTGCAATACAATGTCAAGTATAGTGATGCATGTCTGACCTAATGATACGCACCTGCTGTCTCTTAGTCCGGGACCCATGGGGGACATATCTGTCCATGCATCCATCGCGGCGCACGATACGACCCTCGATAATAGTAACCATCGCGGAGCGTGATACGTCCCTCAAAAAGTGGTATCCATCGCGGCGCGCGATACGTCCCTTAAAATGGTACATCCTCTTTAATTTCTTATTCTTTCCCAATTCACATAACATTTGTCACAACCATGTCTCAGAACAATGCAAATGACATGTTAACACAAATAATGAAGAGATGACCATTTTCATAACATTGCACATTTCACCACAATAGAATCATGATACAACATCAACAATGATTCAACAAGTCTTTTAAACCATTATCAATCCTCAGCACATCACACACAAATAATTATCACATTGCCTTTCAGTACCCCTTTTTTTTAATCGTTAGAATTAATCAATATGGACAAGTCCACCCATCACCAAGTCTCATTACCCCAAACACATATTACAAGGAAATACACTAATTACATACACTTAACAAGGGTTTAGAAATACACTTGCCTCAATCGATCAAGAATTCACTCTGAAACTTGAGTCTTCCCCTTTCGTTGAACTTCCAACTCAAAGCAATCTATTCAAATAAATGACACACAATAAGATTTCAAAACTAACAACACTCATATTACTATGTGTTTAGCTTTGACCTAAAAATTCACCCAAATTTATAATCAAGTACCAATATTATTAAAACTTGATTTATGAGTTAAAAGAACCCTAAAATTAGTGACGAACCCATAACTAAGTCGCTAACCGAAACCACCAGTCATTCGTATTCCAAACATTATCCCATAATTATTAATCAGTACCCAATCACAACTTATTCTAGAATTATCAAAATTTACAACCCATAAATAGATTTGTTGTTTAGATTTTAAGTGCCAAAATGGCAACCACTAATTATCGTTCTATATATAACCAAATAGATATATAATATTATTATATATTTATATATAGGTGTAATAATTAATGAAAGGATAGCAAAGCAATTAATGCAGGCAGAATTTGAAAGCATCAGTTGAATATTCCTTACGTGAAGCAGTTTGCCCTCTGTTGATCTGTGTTCACGCCGCACGCAGGTTAGTTTTCTGCTCCTCTTTTTTTTTTTTTTCTAAATTAACTATGTATTAACAATAATAATTTCCTACTAACCTATTTTAATATTTCAGGCTTGGCCCATTATTTTTAACAATAAACAAATTACCCGCAAATTAATTAACTATTGTTAAATGACTATTCAAAATTATCAAAAATGACCTTTCGGGTCCGGGTCATTACATTATCCACCACTAAAATCATGTTCGTCCTCGAACATAAGGAAGAAGAAGGAAGAATAACTGATGTTACCAAAAGTCTAAGTTATGACCTACCAGTTGGTGTTCATCTCGCTAAATGGGCTCCTCCTTAAGGCCATTCCATCAAGATCAACTATTAAGAACTGAACTTTCAAATCAAACTTTAGAAGATCTACAAATCAGGAGTGATTATCAAGCCACAGACTAACCCATGAACCCAATCTAAACTGAAACTCATTAGGCTATAACACAACCATCATGACGAATCTTTTCTCACATAGCCAAGATAACATTTTGAATCAATACCGGCTACAACTAGAAGTGAACCTTAACCAACCACCACATATTCATATTGCACAGACTAGCATAGATTTTTTATCAAGCTTCCCTTCTCACAACACGATCTTTCCATAAACGTGAACTATAAAAATATGATCTTTAGACATCGGATACTCCACAAGGGGAGAATCAAACTTATCCAACCCAAAGAAGGAAATGGTTAAGTAAACACCCAACAAGCGATACACTTCAAAATGCAGAACCTCTAACAACACTCTTAGACAAGTGTAATTCTTCATAGTAGTTATTATATAGGTTCTCATAAGCAAGGTTGTGTGTCTAGAATCACTAGTATACTTCAACTATCTCAAACAACACCAAATCTGCCATAACTGAAATGACCAAGTCTACCCAAGATGCCACCCTACTAAGAGGACAAATATAGGATCGGTGCACCTGATCCACCACTAGGGATTCACCCATAGATATGAAAAAAAACGTGTGGGTATAGACAACGAATCACACTCCTAACCATATCCAAAACGAAGTAGATGGTCACATAAGAATGTATAGAACCAAGGTCGAATAACACTAGATACTCCTTCCATAGTGCTCGTATCAAACATTTTCATCTATCTAACTCCATCTCCTTGATTTTTAGCTACCCACAATCAATTAGTCTAGTCTTCATTACAATCGTAAATATTACTCGATTCATTGAATCCCACATGATCTTCACAATACTCCATTAAAGTCAACACTCCTAATACTAACAATTCATCGAAACCACATTGATCATTTACCTTACTGTCAAACTGTTACTAGTATCAAAGTCTTTTAACAAACACATTATCACCTCCAAAATTTTCAAACTATGGCACTCTCTCTTTCCAAATAAGCATTTTATGATAAATACGAGTCCCACACAAGGCTGATAGCACTAATTTCGAATTTGATAGTACCTTTCCATCGAGATAAAACTATTAAATCACACCCAAATTCAACTCCACACAATCTTTCACATACGAAGTTTCAATTACCATTCAACCTATCATATACCTCAAGTTAAAACTTAGAGAAATTCTTGGTCACTCTAATAATTCGGTATACTATAAGCTCATAACCTCTACTCACTATCAAATGCTTTTGTAGCACATCATAACTATTTGTATCGTCCCATCAACAAAGTAGTTTCAATCCCCTTGAATCCTCATTAATCATATAAAAATGTAGGTCCACACCGTTGATCATCAATAAGTTACCTATCCTAATTTGAACAATCTAGTTTGACATAACCACATAGAATCTTCCACACATCATTACTTGTCACCCAAACAAAAACTCAGTCTTTAGAAAAGTCGATGATAAATTCCTAGTAAGTATGTACCAAACTAGTTCGAATCTCATAGTCATATCTAAACTCATAGGAAAAAATAAATACATCCTTCAACTACAAACCAATGGCTTATACGAGAGGTTTTATTCCTTCATTTTTCTTAAATCTTTCCCATGACATAAAATTCTAAATATCTTGAACTTTTCAATACACCATACTCTTGTTCCTTTTGTTGTCTCGCTCACCAATCTTATTCTTTGGCCAACAACCCATGATATTTTTACCTTATCCTCAAAATCAAAACATTACGTGAAACCCCCCTTAGGTATAACAATCAAAAGTAACCAAATTTACTACTCAAATTATTTTTAAGTCCTTCCAAGTGCTTCATACTCAATGTAATTGATCATTTCTTACCTTACTAATCCATACCTTGACAAAACACACAACCACAGACCTAAGCTCACAATGAAAATCGTGAATTTTGAATCCAACTGTGTAACTCAATCTCTTTATAGATCAACATTAACTCATACCTTGAATATTTTTCATGGATTCACATATCTTAGCCTATAATTGATCGCCTCTCCATCGATCTTACCATATCCTTCGTTAAAATTCAAATGTAGCAGTTACCAAACTCAAAACCATAAAAGAACTTATCACCACACTCGAGTCAAACATGTGTAGCCTTTTTTTCTCAAATCTTACCCAATTGTTTTTAACCAATATGATGAACTCGTGACACTATTACCATAATAAGAGCAAAATATATAGAACCACGTATCTCTGAACCCGATTCTCAACTCTCTAAGGATATATCTTTGTCCTTTGCAATTAGAGTAAATATCTTTGTTCTCGATTGCCTCTTTCCAATGACTAAAATACATCTTACTAATTCTTTTCATTTGTGACTCTAGTTTATTTCAATTCTATTCGAGTGGTATCTCAGCACCTCCTATAACTTTCCATGCAACCACGTTGCTCATCAAATTGTAGCAAACCATAACATTAGATACTCACAAGTCGTTATTACCATAAAAATCCATTTAACCAACAATCTTTATCATATAGTTGCATCCTAATCACAATCCATCACGAACTCTTATTACCATCATTCTCAATTAGCTCTTTTCATCACCACAAAGTCAACCTTTTCATCAGTATGACATTTTAAACCCCATTATACCAATCAAATCCAAAGGACTAACCCACTTTTATATGCACTTTTTACTAAAACTTTCAATTACCTTCACACAAGTATACTCTTTGGGACTTCCTTTACTCATAAGCTTGTTATTCTGGTATCTATCCATTCCCTTGGACCTTAAGATGAAATCACCGGTCCTCATTTAAAACCCTCGGAATACACTTCTCAACTTAATGCATTAACACCGTACTAACGATCCACCACTAAAATCTTCATTATACACACTTCTTAACCCCAAACATCTGCAGTAACAACTTAATTGGTTTCTCAAATGTAAATGCAACACTGAATTTCATTATACGAGCATATGTTACAACTGATAACTCTTTAAGTAGTTAGTGTTAGCACTTGACAATCGACGTATCCGTTTCCATATACGACTAGTACCACATCGTGAAAGTCCGTTAGATCCACCACTAGAACAGATCATATCTACAGAGAAGATTGTATCCAAATAGCCCACACATTTCTATCCATTGAATAACTGCAATACACTACCAAATCTTTTCGGTCTCTCATCCAAAGTGATATTTATTTCTTCATATATCAGGTCAACAGTAGAAATAACACACTACATCACTCTAACCAAGTAAGAATCGGTACCATTATAGTAGTCATTTCATGTTCCTCTTTGACATGCGCTCAATCCATGAAACTACAATAGAGATTCTGATCTTGATTAACGCAACATCATTCTCATCATAAACTAAACAACCCATACCTATACAACTTTAGTAACTGTAGCTTCCAAAGTTATAATATTCATTATCTAGCCATCCTTTTAATTATTCCACTTCTAATTATCGAACCACTAGAGATGTTGCCTATACCACCCAAAAACTATTCCTTCTTATAGGGTAACAAACTTGAAAAATATAAGTTATTCATGAAGTCCGTCAAACCATTGTTCAACCTCATCATTTAGATATCCTCAAAATGTTTCGTCAAGTCATCACCTAACTCAACCCCTTCGAGTCGTTTAACATTTTATATTTGACCACATATCCTTTTCATAAGTCTATCAATTCCACGTTTGTAACAAATCTAACATCCAAGACATATACAACACACCAAATACTCACATGAGGAACAATGCACGAGTCATCACATAATATAGAGAGAGGGAGTGGAATGAAGCAATACCAATCAGAAAAGACAAAGATTGCACGATAGAGATTCAAAAGGTGAAGATTTTTCCTAATAATCACTATAGCCTCTAGAAGATAAGTACAGACGTCTCTATACCGATCCCCGAGATTCTACTTAGACTCGGCTTGTACATACGTGAGACCTATGAACCTAGGCTCTGATACCATTTTGTCACGACCCAAAAATGGACGTGATGGCACTCTCTTATCCAGCCAAGAAAGTCAGCCTAAAACTCAACCATTACAATAAAATGCAGAAATTTCATAATCAACTTAAAAAAATACCCTTAAAATCTTATTGTCACGTGTACAAGCCTCTCAAGTATTACAATGATTCAAAAGAAAAACACCAGTCTCAAATGACCTTGTTTCTAGAATAGAACAAGATCATAAATAGGAGTAAGAAGGTCCGCTGAGATGATAAACAACTACCTCACAAATCTCCAAAAAAGCCTCAGAAAAAGAAGAGAATGACAAGTACCACAAAATCCAGGTTCGTAACCTACAAAAATTATAGAAGCAAGGAGTGAGTACCAAACCACACGGTACTCAACAAGTAAACCTATAAACACAAGCTAAGGGGATAGAATACGAGTACTCCTTACACTCCAACTGAACTTCCACAACTACAACTTGTATAAGACCAGCCCAACCTAACAGTTCACAATTTACAAGCACATATCTCAACAACAACATTCTAACAATCACATATTCTCAACAACTAGCTCAATATTCATCAATTACAACCTCCACAACTACAACCTGCTTAAAACAAGCCCAACCTAACAATTCATAATTCACATAGCATACAACTCGATAATAACACTCTAACAATTACATATTCTCAAAAACAAGCTCAATATTCATCAATCAAAGTTCCACAAAAAGGCACTCACAAGATCAACAAAACACAATATCAGGGTCACTAATGATAAATATGTGCAATACAATGTCAAGTATAGTGATGCATGTCTGACCTAATGATACACACCCGCTGTCTCTCAGTCCGGGACCCATGGGGGACATATCTGTCCATGCATCCATCGCGGCGCGCAATACGACCCTCGATAAGAGTAACCATCGCAGCACGCGATACGTCCCTCGAAAAATAGTATCCATCGCAGCACACGATACGTCCCTTGAAATGGTACATCCTTTTTAATTTCTTATTCTTTCCCAATTCACATAACACTTGTCACAACCATGTCTCAGAACAATGCAAATGACATGTTCACACAAATAATGAAGAGATGACCATTTTCATAACATTGCACAATTCACCACAACACAATCATGATACAACATCAACAATGATTCAACAAGTCTTTCAAACCATTATCAATCCTCAGCACATCACACACAAACAATTATCACATTGCCTTTCATTACCCCTTTTTTTCATCATTAGAATTAATCAATGTGGACAAGTCCACCCATCACCAAGTCTCATTACCCTCAAACACATATTACAAGGAAATACATGAATTCCATACACTTAACAAGGGTTTAGAAATCCACTTGCCTCAATTAATCAAGAATTCACTCTGAAACTTGAGTCTTCCCCTTTCGTTGAACTTCCAACTCAAAGCAGTCTATTCAAATAAATTACACACAATAAGATTTCAAAACTAACAACACTCATATTATTATGTGTTTAGCTTTGACCCAAAAATTCACCCAAATTTATAATCAAGTACCAATATTATTAAAACTTGATTTATGAGTTAAAAGAACCCCAAAATTAGTGACGAATTCATAGCTTAAGTCGCTAACAAAACCACCAGTCATCCGTATTCCAAACATTATCCCATAATTATTAATCAGTACCCAATCACAACTTATTCTAGAATTATCAAAATTTACAACCCATAAATAGATTTGTTGTTTAGATTTTAAGAGCCAAAATGGCAACCACTAATTATCGTTCTATATATAACCAAATAGATATATAATATTATTATATATTTATATATAGGTGCAACAATTAATGAAAGGATAGCAAAGCAATTAATGCAGGCAGAATTTGAAAGCATCAGTTGAATTTTCCTTACGTGAAGCAGTTTGCCCTCTGTTGATCCGTGTTCACGCCGCACGCAGGTTAGTTTTCTGCTCCTCTTTATTTTATTTTTTTTCTAAATTAACTATGTATTAACAATAATAATTTCCTACTAACCTATTTTAATATTTCAGGCTTGGCCCATTATTTTTAACAATAAACAAATTACCCACAAATTAATTAACTATAGTTAAATGACTATTCAAAATTATCAAAAATAACCTTTCAGGTCCGGGTCATTACAACTGTGTAGGGCCTGTGGCTTATAGGTTGGCTTTACCGCTTAGACTATATAGGGTCCAACCAGTGTTTCATGTGTCCATGTCTTTCATAAATTATTTAAAACCTTCCTTTTCAGCAAATCTGAAAGGAAGTTCATAAATAATTACAATACGACACAAGGCCTTTCTACACTCTTCCTAGTCAAATTTCCATGAAACAACAACTACATCACCCTTGTTAGCCCCTATCATTGGTTAAAATGTTAATCTTGATTGTAATATCAATATTATAAGGCATCTTTGGGCATTTGGCTATATGAGTAAGCATTGATGTCGTACCATGTTCTTTTGTGTCAGCAAAATATTCTCTCTTACAGTAGTTGCAAACACCCTTTTCACTTCCATCAGAATCAATTTTACGAGAAAAATGATCCCACGCACGAGATCTTTTTTTCCTTCCTTTCTTTACTTGGGACTCAACAGTTTGACTTTGACCTATTGCATTTGAATTAGAAGCTCCACTTTCACCAACAACCTTATCAATTATTATATTTTCAGCCATGATACTTTCACCAAAAGCTGTGAAAAGATATAAATTAATAGTTTATTGAACAATTTTTTTATAAGAGATCGATGAAGTAATGAATTGTTGAAGCCTTGAAGGAACTAAACAAAGAGTAATTAGTTTTATTAAAGCAAGAACTACAAAGTACAATCAGTTGGCTAAGTAGAATCTGACTTTACACACATGAGTCATGACAATAGACACATCACACTATCACACAAAGCAGCAGCTAAAAGACAAGTACAAGAAAATGAGCCAAAGTGCCAGACAAACCAAATGCCAATTCAAATTAAACAGTAATGCCTATTCAACTATTTCAATTGTAGTTTTCTCATTATTCAAATCCAAACATCACACTTCATAATGAAATCTTGAAATTAAGTGAATTTAAAATTTTGAGACTTACTTGTGAGGCGTGAACAGTGAGCGACTGAGAACCTAAGACTGGAGAGCCGAGTAGGTCTGTGCAGAAGTCGTGAGAACTCCAAAGCTGCATAAGCACCTAATACCCTGGATGCCGGATGGCATGCTCAACATTAACCAACCTAGTGCAAAATATAAAACTCAATGGGAAGAAAGGCTGGTATTATTTGATAAACCATTTTTCGAACATGCTTTACGTATAACTGGTACATTACAATCTCATCACCATCAAGGAATCAACCAAAAAATATGCTTAAAATTACTGAATCTTCCACCAAGAACCAACTTAGTTTTGCCATTAAAAATATATAAACAGTTTATAGAAACAATCTCACAACAACAAGTCAACAACAAGCCAACTGCCAATAGCCATAAGCCCACAACAATCAACACTCAACACTTAAATAAACTTTTCAACACAGGCTACTACAAATGAACTCCACCATCGCGAAAATCATCCATTAGACCAGAATATAGTACACAAATGCACTGAATTCATATCTCAATCCGACTAGACAACAAAATGGTATAGCATAGAGAAGAGACACTATCAGAAGATACACCAAAAGTACGCATCAATATGCACTTCTTCAAAGTAACTGAAGCTTGACTAACACGCCAATATTTTGTTCCTTCGTTTGAATCATGAAAATAGACATACATGATGATAAATGGAATGAATAAAAGAATTGCAGGCTTGTGGTGTCATCGTTAGTCGTTACCTTGCGTCCTCGCCGAGTGGATCGAGTTGTCGCCGCCGCCGACGCCTGAGTGACTGGAGTTGGTTAGTCGTCGCCTCGCTTGAATTTGGAATTTGGAGAAACGAGAGGAGTGGCGAGAATGAAAAGTTTTCTAACTCAAGTCCTAAAAATTAAAAACCCTAAGTCCCTAACTGAGAATTGCGAAATTAGAAAATTTAGAAATAAAAAATAGCGGGTCTTATCGGGGTATCGGGTACCCCTAGATTTTTCCTTCCCAGCCCGACCACCGAACTGTTAATCCAATAAAAAAAAATTACTGAACCGAGCCCCGAACCAATTGCCTAATATCCCAACCCGTTAGCCCAATAAATCAAAAATCGGTTCGAGTTAATGGTTTGACCCGATTTTTGTACAGGCCTAGTCCACTTTGCCCTCAACATCTGCTTCAACTTATTCCTATTTTATCATTCCCACTTAAGCAGGGGCAGAGCTACAACCCAGTCAGGGTGGTCAGCCAAACACCCTTCGCCGAAAAATTAGACGATGTATATAGGTAAAATATTATTTATTATTCGAGTATATAGATGAATGAACACACTTGTACACAATGAATGGTGTTGGTCCAATGATAAGCTTGCTCACTTGAGTTTTTGGCGTCCCGAGTTTGATTCCCTTGTAGTGCACAATTTTTTCCTTTTTTAAAAAAAGGAAAGAAACAAAAATAGTTGCCTCTATCTTTCTATTTTTAGCCTTGAATTAATAGTACTAAGAAATTACATCTTTCTATTTCTAGCCTTGAATTAATAGTAATAGTTGCATCTATCTTTCTATTTCTAGCCTTGAATTAATAGTACTAAGAAATTACATCTTTCTATTTGTAGCCTTGAATTAACAATAATAGTTGCATCTATCTTTCTATTTCTAGCCTTGAATTAATAGTACTAAGAAATTACATATTTCTATTTCTAGCCTTGAATTAATAGTAGTAAGAAATTACATCTCTCTATTTCTAGCCTTGAATTAATAGTAGTAAGAAATTACATCTCTCTATTTCTAGCCTTGAATTAATAGTAGTAAGAAATTACATATAAAAATATACTTAAAGGTTACTTTCCACTATTATTCTTTTGATTATTTCTAAATTATTTTTTTTAAATAGTTAAGAATCTCAATAAAAAAAGGATAATTTCAGAGATCTCCCTCCAGATTTTGGTCTATTACGCTAACTTCTCTTGTGATTTACGATACTACGTTTACCTCCCTTATTTTGATTTTCTTGTAACCATTCTTTAAATTTATTTAAAATAAATACAGATAAAATAGAATATGACTAAATTACCTTGAAATACAAATAAATCACCAAAAAAGTCTCAATAATTCATTTGATATGAACAAAAGGCAGTGTATTCAACTAGCATCTAAAATTGTTTTTCTTAATTTTTCTCCGTAGTTTTGATTTATACCATTGATAGTTTTATAATTTAAGTTTTCGTATGATTTAGTTAAATGATATCTAATTTAATTTTAAATTTGGATGCACCCACTTATTAGTAAAAAACATATTTTGTGCACCCACTTCGCAAAAAAAAAAAATCACTCTTTGAAAGTTTGAACACCCTTGAAGAAATTTTGGACTCTGCCACTACACTTAAGCCTATCAAAAAGACAATTTTTTTAGCAGTAATAAATATACACATTAACCAAAAGTGAGGGCAGCCATCTTTTTTTAAAAAATCCATATTTCTCGAGGGGTTTTAACCTCCAGATTATCCAAGTCTATGGTTCAATTTTACAGGATCACAATTCAAACAAGTGTTTTTCTTGGAATCTATCTTTCTTGTTGATTTGAAGGAGTTGGTGTTTTTTTAAAATTATAGTTAGCTAATATTTAAGAAAATTAAATTTAGATTAGTAATTAAACAAGTGGATAGGTTTCGCTCATTGGAAGGTGCACTAGGGAAATGGAGGGGATCTTCACGGGGAGGAAAGCCAAGTCCAAGCTAAGACTATAAAAGAAATATTTAATGCTAAAGTATTGTAAAAACTTAGGGGGAGGGGAGGGGTTAAAAAATTACATGTCTACACTCTATGCAATAATGTAAAAAAAGAATTATCTGTCTTGTTGATTTGCAGGAGTTGGTCATGATTTTAATTATAGTTAGACTAATATTTAAGGAAATTAAATTTAAGCCATTAATAATTTAACAAGTGGATAGGTGTTACTCAGGAGAGTTGGCAAAATAGCATTTCTCAAGACTTAACTGGACATTAAGTCACAAGTTTTGAAAATTTTGTGGTATATCCACTAATTATGACATCACTCATGTGACCTACTTGAGACATACAAAAGCATCTTCTAAGTTTTAATATATACACTTTGATCCCCCATTCTTTTCCAACAAATATGGAATAATGTGTGTATTTTCATTTTTTAAAATTATATTTGAAAAAAAAAAACTCTCCAACAAGAAATCAAAATAGGGGCTCGTTTTCATAAAAAAAAATTATACAATGTTATGTTCAAATATTCTTTACATGTAATGGTATATATATGTGTGATGATACTTTGTGAAAACTATAGTTCTTTGAATTTTATTTTTTATATTTTTTAAAAAGTTGGTACAAAGAATATATTACATGGTGATTAGAGTTCTTCCTCTTAATTACCAAGATTATATAGTAATGAAGTATTAAGTTTATGTGCTGGCTTAGACCTTCCTCCCTATCAAATGAATTTAATACAAGTCACTACGTATTTGATCGCTAGGTTGATAATTTGTACTAACTCTCCTAAACTGAGTAATATATGATTGGACCAATGTAACTAGAGTTCTGATTTTTACTTGACTTAAATTAACAGTAGACTCTCCGTCTAAGTTAGATCTGTATACATTTATGGAGTGAATCATCAGTCATTGTATATGTATATTGTATGAATAGTTCTCCAGTCCCATCAATTGGTTGTTCAAGATGCACGAATGTATATGTATGTGATGAGTTTGAATGTAACTATTCAATGTTTATATGACTACTTGTTTGATTTTATCTATTGTAACTATTAATTTTAATCTCATATTCAACATTTCTCATTTTAATCCCCTTAGTACTATTTTGGAACATAACAAACTTGAGGGTCCTAACTATGTTGACTGGAGGAGAAATCTTGACTTCGTGTTAACTGCTGAAGAGTATAAGTTTGTACTCTATGAGGAATGTCCATTGAAACAAGATAAACAGTCTTGTGATGAGGATAAGGTAGCTTATCAAAAAATGCGCAAAACTGATGAGATGGCGCGGTGTTACATTAATATGGCTTCAATGTCAAATGTGCTTCAACATCATCCATCATCAAGCTATGTTATCTGCTTTTGAAATTTGGGAAAATCTCAAACAAATGTTTGGTGACTAGGGTCGATCAGATAAGTAGACTTCCATGAGATCTCTCATGAACACTAAGATGGTTGAAGACACTCCTTTTAGAGACCATATTCTGAAGATGATAGGTATTCTGAATGAACTAGAGATCTTTGGAGATGAAATTGACAACGACTCCCAAGTTGAGATGATATTTTTGTAACATCCGACAATTTGAAATAGCTATGAAGAAGCTTGAAATTGGAAGTAGCCATTTTTTTGGGAAAAAAAAAAATACAGAATCTGGAAAATTTGGCTAAGTGTGGAAATCAGTGATTTTTGGCCAACTTTGAGCAGTCGTAACTCCTAGATCAGGATGAGTTAGGAGTAGTTCCAGTTATGGTTGCGAAGCTTGTGGAATGATCTTTCCAACGCCACTGAGATTACTCGATTTCGAGTTCGTATGAGCGAGTTATGGCCATTGAAAGTTGGGCAGTTGGCAGGGAATCCGTCCGGAAATTTTAAGGGCATTTTGGTCTTTTCCCTAACCATTTCTTTTGAGGTTATATTGTGTGTTAGGCTGATTCTGGATCATTTTATCCTATTTTAAAAGAGAAAGAGTTAGGGTTCTTGAGAGCGAAGAAGAGAAGAAGAAGAGAAGAAGAGGAGAAGAAGAGGAGAAAGGAGATCAACAAGTTTCCGTCGTGGATTTTCGTTGGGGGTGATCCCTATCAAGGTATGTGAGTTCTTTGTGTGGTTTGATCCTTTCCCCCACACATCAAGCTCATTTTTTTATGATTTGAGAAAAGATTGGATTTGTGTTGAAGTTGTTGAAGTTGTTAGTTGTTGTTGATGTTGTTAGTTGTGTTGTTGAAGTTATTGTTGGTTGTGGGACATGATTGGGTTGTGTATTTGAGTTGTAATTTATTGTATGTTGAGAGATTGATGATCTTTAGTGTTTGGGGTTAAATCCATTGAAGTAAGGGTGGTTTAGAGTTGAAGAAAAGAGGGAGAAAAGTCGGGTTTTTGGGAAAGAATGCAGTGCGATCCGTTGAAGTGAGTGGTGGAGTGGCCAGCAGTCTCGTTTGAAGTTGAGGGCTGGCGCCCCGCGCCTCTTAGAGCGCCAAGGACGCCAATCCTTCCCGTTACCTTAATTCCCCATTTTATTTTATTTTTGTTCCTAGGTATTATACCTATGTTTCCTAGTTGTTTCCAACACTCAAAGGTACTTCTAAAAGTCAAGAACTCATCCGTAACATGTGAGCAAACACCTTGAATCCAAATTCCAATTCAAGGAGAGTTAGTTAGAAGTCAAGTGAAGTTAGAAATTAAGAGTTAAGTTTAGAAGTTAAGCAAGTCAAGCTAGTTGTAAAGTTGTTCAAGAGTCTTTATTGAACGTTTTAACTTTATTTTTAAACTCAAGTGTCAAGTCAAGCAAAGAGCTTAGAGTTTCAAGCTCAGTAAAGAGTCTCAAGTTTCAAGTTGAGTTCATTTTCTCAAAGTTATTAGGGAACTATGTATTCCCAAAGAAGTTTTAAAGAAATGTCTTTACATTTAAACAAGGTTGGAAACTGAAATTTCCAAAGAGCCTTCGGGATAGTTTTTTTTTGAGTAATTATGTCATGTCAGCAGGAAGAAAGGTGTTTTAAAAACATAAGAGCCAGTACATTTTTGGGAGTAGTATCGAGCACCGAATTGGGGGAGCGTTCAAAGAACCCACGGCCCCCATAGAACCATGTTAGCCACCATGGGTAGAAAAGGATCATACTCTTTAGATGAATCCTTTTCATATTAGACTAGTGGATCCATTAGGCGATTCAGTCTTATACCTTTGGCGGGTATAGGATGCTCTGCAGCGTGAGGTTGATGTATCATCACTTTAGCTCTTATGTGATGGTTGTCGGTTAGAGAAACTCCCACAGTGATTATTGTATTTTTATACGAAAATTATTGTATTTTATATACATCAGTTCAATTGTATTTCTATATACATCTCGGGCTTATTGTATCCTTGTATACACGAGTTTATAGCATGTTTTAAAGTCTTTCTTTATATCACACTTGTTTTAAATTGCCTTATATTGAAAGAAGTCAGTCAGGTTGAGTTGAGTTGAACTAGGTAAGCTTTTCAGTTTCTTCCAAATTTCCTTCTAGCCTATGTTGCTTAGTTTTCCAGCTCGCATACTTGTACCTTCCATGTCGCGATGCGGTTGGCTGCATCGTCTTATGATGCAGAATCTGATACCGGATCGGATCCTGCACGTCGTTGATCCAGCTGAGCACTCCAAAGTCAGTGGTGAGCCTCCTTGCATTCCGGAGGACTCAATTATTTTGTGTTCTTAGTTTTTGTTTTATTAGGATGTTGCGGGGTCTGTCCCAACATCCATCTCAGTATTTAGAGGCTTCATAGACAGTCAGACAGTCAGTCAGTTAGTTTGGAGTCTCTCATGCATGTATATATTTAAATATCCTATTTTGAGACTCGAGATGCCTTGTTGGCAAATTACTTTCAGTTGAGTTGTTTTATAACCTTTCATTGCATTGAGTTATCCTGTTGAGTTAAGTTTCCGCTGAGTTAAGAAAGCCAGGCCAAGGGTTCGCTTGGGGGCCAGCGATGGTCTTCAAGTGCCGGTCACGTCTGGGGTGTAGGCTCGGGGCGTGACAATTGTAGTCTCTGCTTGACAGTTTTCAACAGTTTTACCTAAATTATAATGTAAATAAGATGAATCTATTTTTGGCACAATTGTTGAATGAGTTGTAGGCGGCAGAGAGAATTGTCAAAAATTTGACATCATCTATGACATTGTATGTTGAGAAAGGTTCTACTTCTAAACCGCAAAGTGGACAAAAGAAGAAAAAGGCTCACAAAGCTAAGGAAATTGCACCTCCAACTAAAGGTGTGAAAAAACCTAAGGGCAAGTGTTTTCATTGCATGATGCCATACCATTAGAAGGCGCATTGTCCCGTTTTCTTAGCCAAGAAGAAATACAATCTAGGTAACTCACTTTCACTCATCTTGAAACATTTTTGGTAGCTGTTTTTACCAATTAATGGTATGTAGCCTCAGGATACACTGATCATATCTGCACTACTTTGCAGGGGTTTCAAGAAAAGCGTAAGCTGATTAGAGGTGAAGTTAGCATTTTTCAAGTGGATGGTTCAGCAGCTCCAGTTTGGCAATAGGAAATATCATTTTTTCGTTTGATAGTACTAGAGTTTTAATTTTAAAAGATGAAAGTTTTAAGAGATGGTTATGATGTTAATTTTCTGATAACGATTGTGTTATTAGCTATAATAAACGTTTTGTCTTTGATGGTACATTGATTGATGATCTTTTTATTATTAATTTCTCTCCAGATTTACAACAAACTCTAGAACTGAATAATGTTAACCTTTCAAGTAAAACAAAGCATTCTTCTGATTTTAATGAGACTTATTTATGACATTTGCATGTATGTCATATAAAACTAGCTAGGATTTCAAGGTTGGTTCGAGATGGACCTTTAGGTTCATTAAAAGTGGAGGCACTACCAACATGTGAATCTTGTTTAGAACGAAAAATGACTAAGAGACCTTTCCCCTAAAAAGGAAACAAAGCCAATGATAAATTATAGTTAATTCATTCTGATTTGTGTGGCCCGATGAGCATTCAAGGGAGATTTGGGTATGAGTACTTCGTGACTTTCATTGATGACTACCCAAAATATGGATATATTTATTTATTGCGACGTAAGTCTGAATGCTTTGAGAAATTCAAAGAGTTTAAGGCTAAAACGGAGAAACGACATGGAAAATATCAAGTCACTACAATCTGATCATGGTGGTGAATACCTATCGAATGAGTTCATTAGTTACTTATTAGAACAATGAATTACATCTCAAATGTCTGCGCATAGAAATCCACAACAAAATGGTGTAGCAGAAAAAAGACACAGAACTCTTTTAGAAATGGTTAGATCAATGATGAGTTACTCTGATTTATCTTATTCATTTTGGGGATATGCATTAGAAACTGCAAATTACATTCTAAACTTAGTTCCTTCTAAATCTGTTCATTTGACACCCATTGAACTATGGATTGGGCACAAACCTAGTTTGAAACATGTTTGAGTTTGGGGATGTCCAACACATGTGCTGAAAGGGAAGACAGGAAAATTGGAACCTAAAACAGAAGTATGTTGTTTTATTGGATACCCTAAAGGAACGAAAGGTGGTATGTTTTATAATCCTAAAGAAAAGAAGGTCATTGTGACTACCAATGTAAAGTTTCTAGAAAATGATTTTTTAACAAGCCCTATTCCTAAAAGTAAACTAGTTTTACAGGAATTAAGCAAAGAGATAACAAATCAGTCTACTAAAAATAATGGAAACCAAATTCAAACCCATATGTTAGAGTTAATATACCATTGCATTATAGTAGTAGGAGATATGTTAATAAACATATAATTCCACAAGTACAAGTTCTTGAAATTTTATTGCATCAAGGTAGTGTGAGTAATAATGAGTAGATTACATTAAAGGAAAAAGTTGTTGATATCTCCGCACCGCAAGGTGCTGAAGATAACATGGACACTTAATATCCTACAGATGATGCGGTTCCACCATAAGATCATAATAATGCAACTCTCTCTGAACCTGCCCCTACAATTGTAGTGTCTCATCGTAGTGGGAGAGTGAAAACCACTTCGGTATGCACTCTTGGGAGAGTTTTTTCACAGAATCCCTGAAGAGTTGAATATTGAGCCTGTGAATTAAGACTAAACACTACAAGATAAAGATGCAGAAAAATGGACCATTGCTATGAAATCAGAAATGGAGTCCATGCACTCTAATAAAGTCTGAGATATTGTAGAACCACCTGTAGATGAAGTCAAACCCATTGGATCCAAGTAGATCTATATAAGAAAAAGAGAGGAGTAGATGGAAAAGTGCAAACTTACAAAGCTAGACTTACTTGAAAGAAAATAAATTGATTTTTCATTATTTAATAAGAAAGATGGAAAATCCTAGCATTGTATTTCCTTTTTTCATTTTGATCGGATCAATTATAAGGAAACCTTTTCGCTAGTAGTCATTCTTAAATCCATTAGAATTCTCTTATCCATTGCTGCTCATTATGATTATGAAATTTGGCAAATGGACGTCAAGACATCTTTCCTTAATGGGAGTCTTGATGAAAGCATATTTATGCGACAACCAGTCGGTTTCATAGAAAAAGACAAAGAAAACATGTTGTGCAAGCTTAAAAGATTCATTTATGGATTAAAGCAAGCTTCTAGGACATGGAATACTTGTTTTGACAATGCAGTCGAGACTTTTGGTTTTGAGCAATGTCTTAATGAGTCTTGTGTGTACAAAAAGTGGAATGGGGATAAAGTGATGTTTTTGGTATTATATGTAGATGATATCTTTCTCATAGGAAATAATGTAGTCTTGATAAATTCAGTTAAGGAATGTTTGTCCAGTAATTTTGATATTAAGGATTTGAGAGAAGCTACTCACATGGGATCAAGGTTCTACGTGATCGCAAGAAAAAGATGTTAGGTTTATCTCAAACTTTTTATATTGATACAATTCTTACCAGGTTTAGCATGCATGATTCCAAGAAAGGATTTCTTCCTTGTAGACATGAAATTTCTCTATCCAAGGATCAATGTCCTAAGAAAAATGAGGAAGCAGAAAGCATGAAGACAGTTCCTTATGCGTCAGCTGTAGAAAGCTTCATGTATGCGATGTTGTACACTAGACTTGATATTTGTTTTACCATAGACATAGTTAGAAGATATCAGTCTAATCCTGGAAGAGAACACTGGACAACAGTTAAGCATATAGTCAAGTACCTGAAAAGGACTAGGGATTACATGCTAGTCTATCATTCCGATGAGTTGGTACCCATAGGGTACACAAACTCAGATTTCCAGTCTGATATGGACTCTAGGAAGTCGACCTCAAGAAATGTGTTTACTTTAGGAGGTGCAACCATTGTTTGGAGAAGCATCATGGAAACCTATGTTGATGATTCTACCATGGAAGCCAAATATGTAGCAGCTTCTGAAGCAACTAAGGAGGCAGTGTGGCTCAAAAACTTTCTGAAAGACTTGGCGGTTCTTAATGCGATAAGCGCCACTCGTAATGTTTTGTGATAATAGTGGTTCGGTTGCAAATTCAAAGGAACCACGAAGTAATAAGAAGGAAAAGCACATTGAGCAAAAGTATCATTTGATTCAAGACATAGTATAGAGAGCAGATGTGATAGTTGTGAAGATTGCATCAGAAAATTACCTGGCAGATCCTTTCACAAAAGCTTTACCGCAAAAATCTTTTGATAGGCATGTTGAAGGAATGGGTGTTAGAGTTGTAGGTGCATGGTTATGAGTCTAAGTGGGAGATTGTAAGGATATACTATTAAGCATGCGATTTAATATAGTATTATTTATTGAACAATTGTTTATTTATTTATTCAATTCCGTAAGTCTTACATTAAATAGATCAATTTGTCGCATATGTGTCCTCGGCTTATATAGTAGATGATTTGGTGTATAGAGTTTAAGCTTATACACAGAAGATTAAATCATCGGTTCTTATAAGTCAAAAGTTATAGTTCACAATCTTAGATGAAAATTTGAACAAACCATCAGAAAGATTACAACACGGGAATAAATTTAATTTATCTTGATTATGAGAATGGTATAGCTCTAACTTCTCGTGCTAGTGCATTTTATATGTATTGAACGGGAATGAGTAGAGATAGATGTTTTAGATTGATTGATAAAAACACATTCTCTAAACTGTTAAATGTACTTATATTCTTAATCTTGATATAACGATTATGATTGGTATATATTAATTATCATTTTGATTTATTAAAAGCTGAGATTCTGATATGGATCAATATGTCTGGTAGATTGGATGATAATAATATATATTGGTGAAATAATTAGTTAGTTGATGGAATCAATGTCTCAATATAGAGATTGATGGTACACTTTTTTATGAGAAGCTTATAAGTTTTCATGTGTAAACCCGACTAGTAGATTTATGAATCTGGCACATGAAATAGGTTTAGTATTGCTCTAAAGGAAATTAATCATTGAATTAAATTCGTCATTAATTTAGTTTATTGATTAGTATTTGTAATCTTAACGTGGGGAATTACATAAGTGTTTAATGGGAAATTTCAAAATATAAATAGAGTAGTGCAATTACGAATTTCTAGTGGAATGATTTGTAATTTATTATGGTAAAAATAATTCAAATTAATTATTTTAAATTATTTCTATTATAGAACGTCTCAGTAATTAATTATGTGGTTCCTACCGTGTCCGTATTTAACTAGAACTCAGAATCATATTTTCTAGTAGAAGAAGGAAAAGTAGTGTGCAATTTTTTTCAAGAAAGAAAAGAAATGTGTGTTTCTCTAATTGAAGAAATATGATTTGCATTTTCTTCTCCTTTTTGGACTGGGAAGAAATCTCTATAAGTAGGGATTCTTCTAACATAGAAAGACATTCAGTTTAATATACGATAATTGCCCACCCAAGTATTGAGAGAGTTCAAATGTTAGTTTGGGATCACTCTAGAAGACCATAGAGCTAGAGTTTGATTTGCTTCAAGATATTTGCACACGTTTCAAGAGGTAACCTTTGAGTTAATTTTCAGCATGATTTGTGAGTGATACGTATTTGTGGTTGTTGTCTATATTCATGTAAGATTTATGATTCTGGAATGCTTCCGTTGTGTATGCTATTTTCTAACCACTATTTCTAATTAATAAGCCTTGACTTATAATGTAGACTTAAGCAACCAATAATAAATTAATTGAATCCTAAAAATTCAATTCAATAGACTATGGTACATTATAAATAGTCCATCCTATTATCACAACTTAAACCCACAAATTAAACTTGAAAAAGAAACCTTTGAACAAGCAATGGCTGCTTCTTCTCCTAATAAGTGTCGCCCCTTGGCAAATTTTCACCCAACTGTTTGGGGATATCATTTCCTTTCTTATACTCCTGTCAGTCACACATATTTCTTTAATACATTTTTTTCTATGTTAATTGTTTTAAGACGTAAAATAATATTTGATTAATTAACGTATGATGAGTATTTTTCGGATGCAGGAAATTTACTAACCAAGAAAAAGTTGAAGTTGATGAGTACAAAGAAACAATCAGGAAAATGTTGGTGGAAGCTCCAGAGGATAGTGAACGAAAACTTGTGTTGATAGACGCAACACAACGATTGGGAGTGGCATATCATTTCCATAATGAAATTGAAACATCCATTCAAAACATTTTTGATGTGTCCCAACAGAACGATGACAGCCTTCACATTGTTTCTCTTCGTTTTCGGCTTGTGAGGCAACAAGGCTATTACATGTCTTCTGGTAATTGTACTACATCCTTTATTGTTTCTCTTCGTTTTCAACTTGTGGGAGTTAATAAGGTTAAATTTCTTATAACTAACAACCAACATGATGTTTAACTAGATGTCTTCAAGCAATTCACCAAACAAGATGGAAAATTCAAGGAAACACTTACTAATGATGTCGAAGGATTATTGAGTTTGTATGAAGCATCAAATATGAGAGTGCGCGATGAGGAGATTCTTGAAGAAGCTCTTACCTTTAGCACTATTCATCTTGAGTCTATTGTCTCCAACTTGACCAATAACTCTCTTAAGGTTGAAGTTACTGAAGCCTTAAAACAGCCTATTCGCAAGACTTTACCAAGGGTGGGAGCAAGGAAATACATATCCATTTACGAAAAAAATGATGCACACAATCATTTGCTTTTGAAATTCGCTAAATTGGATTTTAACGTGCTGCAAAGGTTGCACCAAAGAGAGCTTAGTGACCTTACAAGGTACGTACTTCATTATTTGGTCTATATATCTTCTTTAATTAGTTGAATTAAAACCGTTGTTCTTGTGATGTATGTAGGTGGTGGAAAGATTTGGATTTTGCAAATAAAATTCCATATGCAAGGGACAGACTGGTTGAGTGTTACTTTTGGATATTGGGAGTGTATTTGAGCCAAAGTATAGTCATGCTAGAAAATGGTGACAAAAGCACTCAATATGACCTCAATTATTGATGACACTTTTGATGCCTATGCAACTTATGACGAACTTGTGCCCTTCAATGATGTCATCCAAAGGTAAAAATACATATATAATGGAGAAAAGACGTAAAGTCACCACTGAAGTTGTCCCGAATTTTCAAAAAGACACCTTAACTTTGCGGGTGTCCTATTACCCTATTGAACAACTTCACAATAGTATACATACCCCATTTTTTACCCAATACCACTTATACAAAAATATTTGTAAGTCGCGCACTAATAGTCACTTGACATGTGTTAAAAGTAAATTTTAATTATTTTTATTTGATTTCTTTGCTTTCTTTTTCTTTTTTTTTTCTTTTTTTCTTTTTCTCTTTCTTCTTTTCCTCAACCTATGTTCTTTTGTCATTCCTTTCATGAAGATGAACAGTCACCAAACACGTTGTGGCGGGACGGAATTTTTCGGCAGCACTACCAATTATTTGTCAAACTACCACCAATTAATTTATTTATTAAAACAAATATCGTCAAATAATTAAAATCTAAATACTCAAAATATCACCAAGTCAAAATCTGACATTTAAATCACCTCCTTCTCTAACTTCTTACTCCCAAATAGAGTTTCCCATAGTTTCACTATTCCCAAATCCCAAACTTGATTTGTAGGAGGAATAAAATCACTAAACTAATATTTTTAAAAAAAAAAAATAAGAATGAACACAATAACATTAATTTTTTTAAAAAATAATGACCAAGGAAAAAGAGAAAAAGAAAAAAAAATTGAAGGAAGACATAGATGCCCAAGAAATATGGGTAAGCTAATGATGGTAGGGAAGATGAGAAAAAAGATTTGAAAATTAAAAACTATTCCTAATAAAGCTTAAAAAAATTAATACATGGGTTTTTATATATATATTTTTTCAAAATAAATCAAATTGGGAGTGCCACATGGCAATTTTACGTTGGTCTGAAGATGTATGAACAATCCTTCACACGCCCATATTCGTAACAACACGAGTGGTGTTAAAATTAGTCAAAGGGTATATTTATTGTGGATTTAGATGGTTTCGTGGGGTAATAGGACACTCGCAAAGTTAAAGTGTCTTTTTGAAAATTCAAAACAATTTCAGTGGTGACTTTATGTCTTTTCTCTATATTATGAGAGAGATTAATAACTCTTATCTGGACAAGAAAATACCATCATCAATTTATTTCTAAAAATACTTATTTCTCTTAATTTAATTATAATGAGAATAATCCCTTATTTATGAATATGAAAAAACATATCTTGACGTTGTTATTGTGGAATGCTACACAACAATTAATATGTGCAAGATGTTGACACCCAATTTTGACCGACCTTTAACCCTTTCTGGAGTGCTATTCGATTAAATACGTATTTTTAAAACATATTTCTAGTCTAAAATTTTAATCAATTTTGTCTAAATATTATATATTTTAGTATGCATGATTTTAAAAATTATTGTAATTATTATCAAATTATTTTATTAAATTATATTTATCGATAGTTAAACTCGAAATAATTACTTTACTTCAATATTTTAAAATATTAGATATGTTTAATTATGTGAAAATATTTTAATATGTGGTATTTTATTAATCGGATAGCATTTCATTATTCTTCCCTTAAATCATTTAAATCCTAGCCTATTCTATTCTAATTTATTTCAATTCTAGCCAATCCAATTCAAATTCGTATTTCAATTATAGCCATTGTTGATTCCAATTTTAGCCAATTCATTCCAACTTTCAGAGTTCCAATTCCATTTAATCTCATCCGTCCATCATTAAATCAAATTCCAAGATCAAATCGCAACCCTACACCTTAATAGATTCAAGGGTCCCATTTTAAACTCCACCTCTTTCCTTTTAAAGACCCCAATCGTAAAAAATATTCATTCTATCTTCTCCTCTTTCTCAATAGATCCGTCGCCCTCTCTCCTCACCATTTTTTCCGGAGGCAGTCGCCTCTCCTCCTCCCCGTCTCCCTCTCCTCTTCTCCCTCCATCGCTCTTCCTCCTCTTCCTCTCCTTTTCTTCTTCTCGCCATCCCTTTCTCCCCCTCTCTCTCCTTTCTCCTCCGGTCAGCGGAGAAGAGGATGGAAGCGGTAGTAGCACCAGCACGACGAAGGTTGCTGGCGAAGCCAGCTGTCACTGGCCGCCTCCGCTTCTCCCTTCCTCCTCCCGTTTCTCCTTTTTCCTGGTGACAACTAGCAGCCTGCAACAACAGCTCTGGCAAACGGTGATCGCCAGCAGTAGCACGGAGACAACCAGCAGCTGGACGTCTCTGGTCACCTTTTCTCCACTCTCCGACCGGCGAACCCTTCTTTTCGGAGAGAACCGGCGAGGACGGAAACAACAACAGTGAGCTCCAATGAGCGCCACTCCAATCAAGCAAGTTCCTACAAAGTACAAGGTTTGGGTCAATTTGAAAACGATTGTCGGTATTCTTTTAAATTTGTTACTCCCTCTGTTTCTTCTTTTAACTAATTCATATTTTTTTACGCATAATTTCTTACTATTGTTTTATTATGCTTGTTATAGTTTATGTTGTTTAAGTGATATACTACTGCTTATGATTTTGGATTGTTAGCTCGTTGAACTGGCATTGTGATATGACTCGCTATTATTTCAAAGTTCACTGATTTACTGCAAAATCTGCCCGTTAGTATTCAAATTTGACTGCTCACTGATCTTTGCATGTTTTCCTTCCCTTAATTGTTGAATTATAAATCTAGCTTGCTTAATTATAGTGTAGACTATTTGATAATGGATCAATTGGATTATAAAAGTTTATTTTAGGTAATTCAATGTATTTGATTCTGTGAATTTTTTAATATTTGCTAGTATATTATCCTTGATATTTATATGGTAGAGTATGCTTTATTTGATATGATAAATTATATATATGGTAAGGTATTGCTCATTTGGTGAGATTTGACAGATTTCTTATTTGTTGATATTTGGTAAAAGATAAATAAAAATAAAGACTGATTTTCCTACCATTATGATTAGGGAAAACAATAGTAGTTGATCCCCAAAATTATTCCCTTCTTTAGATTTTTAGCTGTCAATCTGTATATATTATTTGTATGATGACTATCCTTAATTGATTTCCTTGTCTTAGTTAGATTTTAAAATGATTTTACTTGGTTATATTTGGTAATGTTTGATTTGATTAGACTCTCTTAGTAAGGAAACAATTTCCCCATAATTGTTGTTAATTGATTCTTATCCTTAAAAATCATGCCCTCTCCTCTACTATAAAAGAAAATCTTTGTTTCATTCCTTACTCATGTTTTATGCTTGAACACTCCAACACTTTTACTCATGCTTATACACTTTAGCAATAAGAAGAACACTTCATACCTCTAACAATCACTCACTTCTCACATCCTTACATTGGCTCACTCTTGAATAACATTACTCTCTATTTAAAAGAAAGATTCCGGTAAACTTTAAGGTTCCTCTATACTTGGTTTTTGCTATGTTCAGATTGGATAGTGGATCAAGCTTGTCTTCATTGCTGTTAAACATATATTTTGCTTAACCGGTTAGTTGTTTTTTTGTTAGTTTAATTTCCATTTTGCATTGTTTCAATTGTTGGTATATGTTTGATTGAATAATGGGAAGCGTCTGGGTCAGTCTTCTTATCCTTTCTTGTTTTGTGTGATTATATATTCTCCACAACTTGTTTAATTCTTACATGCATGTATGCTACTGGTGTACATGAAATAATTAAATGTGCATACCATGTAATTAGTTTTATCATCTTGCTATCGTCTTTTATGTGTTATTACTTGCTCGTATTTTTCATTGTACTTTAACAGGATTTTGAACTTAAAGGTTCAAGAGTCGCCTCGAAGAGATTTTCGGACGAGACTCTTATGTTCAAGTTTATCTTAATGTTGTATATATTATTTATTTATTCTTTGAACTTGTAATATTACTCTAACTCTAAACTCTCCTATATATATGATATAACTTGGTGATCATCTAAGGGGGAGGGGGTATATGTGCTAACTGTTTTCTTACTTTATTTACGTACTTGCGTGTGAATGTGCTTTGATTAACTAATTATTTGAACATGGCTACTTAATATAATCAACATGCTTCTAAATCTAATTAGAAATAAAAAAAAGAAAGGTTTTGTCGATATTATTATGTTATCTAAATTAAGAGCATTTGCTATGTTGGAGACCTGTTTTAATGTTAATACTAAAATAAATCATTAAGTCTTTGTAACATCGCTTTAGATCTAACTAAATAAATCATTTTTTTACATGTCTCCCTGCTTTGTTTGTTTTGATCACCTATTTTTATGTATGAAAAAAAATTAATAAAACAAAGCTTTGTGTAAGTCAACTGTTTGTGTTGAGTGAAATAAAGGTAGAAAGCATGCCTATAGGACTCAAACTAATAAATTTGGTGTTAAGTAATCAATAAAATAATTTTCAGCATATCAATAACTGAATTAAAATTTCTTATACATATTTTTCTGCCAGTTTAAATAAATAAATCAGCTAATTTTTCTGCAGCTAATAATCGGATTGCCACTTAAAGTAGTTTCTGCATTAGTAAACTAATCTTCTACTGCTCTTAAAAAATATTTCTGCATGATGTACTATTTTCTGCCACCCTTTAATAATTAGTTAATACAAACTTTTGAATGTTGTAATATTTTCAGCCACCTTTTAAAATTAGCTAATAGAATAGTTTTCTGCATTAATAATAAAATCTGCTACTGTCCTAAGATATTTCTAAATCTGTGATCACTGTCTGTCATAATTTCCGCCCTTTTTAAAATCGGTTGAACTCTAAAATATACTTCTTGTTATAATGTTTTGGTACTTCTAAGAACATTTGATTAACCAATTGCATGCTTTTATAATTTTAAAACTCTCTGGTAATAATTTTGTTGTTCAACCCACTACTGTTATCTTAATGTTGTCTATTTGCGCATACACATAGCTTGAGACCTTTCAAATTACTTGTGTTTGCCTGCATGTCTAGTAAAATCTATAGGCCAACTTGAGACTTTAGGTGTTAAATGATCATCCAACTTGTTTTGCTTGGTGTATAGGGGGCCTATATAGGAACTTATATTTTATTTTAGTCTAAAACCTTCCTAGTAGTAGTCCAATGCCTCTTGGACCTTAAGCAGGGACGATAGGCACCTTTTTAGGACGTTATGCATGTGGAAGGTGGGGGTAGGGGTAGTTTAGGCCCTACGGAGATGATGACATTTCCTCGAGCCGTAAATGACAAACATTTGTTTTGTCTGTCCCTATATAGAAGCCGAGCGTTGATCCGTAATGTTGTTGTTTTTTTTAGAGTCTCCCTTCCCTTCTCCCTTTTATATGTTTATAATAATTATAATTATTTGGGGTAGTTTAATAAAAATAAAATTTGATTATCCTATTTGAGTGTGCAATTTCTGTCTCCTTGCTTATCTCTTTATTAATTTTTTTTTTGTTTTGGTTATTTGTTATATCACCTAGTTTGCATGCCTAAGTAATTAATTAAAATAACTAATTTGATCTTAATTGTTTAATGTTAGTTATCACTTAGCAATCATGTTTAAATTAAATAACCAATGAATGAAGTGACCTTAATTGCTACTTGTAACCCCCACATAAATTGCATGAGATACGGTCGAGACCCACATTTGTGGACCTCGAGGGATGCTTAACACTTTCCCTTCGAGGTATCTTGAACCCTTACCCGATCTCTGGTTCGTTGACCCTTAGTTAGAATTAGTTAGGTTAGATAGGTGCCCTAACGCGCCTTAATTCGTTAGGTGGCGACTCTTCAATCCAACCAAAGCCCAAAAGAGTTGTTAGGTCATGACTCCGCTGGGGAATATTAGGTTTTAACCATTACGTGTCTCATTGATTTATGTGGGGTTTACTTTATTTGGTTATTTCATTGCTTGTTCGGGTATTACAATGCTAAGTTGTTATTTGCTTTCCATGTTTAATCCCTTTCCTTATAATACTGTTTATTTTTATGTTTAGTCCCTTTCCCTCTTCCTTATTTGTTTATTTCCATGTTTCACCCTTTCCCTTTTCCCTTATTTGAGTAGTTTAATCCCTATTCTTTTTCCTTATTTGCTTAATTTATATATGTGTTTGCATGCTTATTTATGTATTTATTTATATATTTACTGCTTTCTATAACTGTTTTTGTGTTACTACTTTCCATTTAATTGCTAAATGTTACTGCTTTGATAAACTGGCATTCCGTTCATACTTCCCCCAATTTGGACCCTCTTCCTTTTTTTTAAAAAAAAATTATCGTGATGTTGTGCCTTTGCACCTCTCACAAACACTCCAATTCTCTTCAAATATCCATTATAGAGAGTCGGCATATGCGTGGACGTAACAGATAGTTTTACTACTGGGAAACCACGAGCCTTCTCGCATAGAATCCCTTTCAAGTCCGTGTCAAGCCAACTCTTAGAAATATTACTTAGGTCATACATGATGCATAAATCCTAGGTGGTTTGACCCTTGGTGTCAATCCGCATAATTAGTAGCCACCCTATCGTCTAAAGGGCCCCAACACCCTTTAAAAAATTGCATAATTATGTGTCAATATGATCACGATTATTAAATTAAGTCAAACTTTACCAAAATGACGTTTAGAATTTGTCTGTAGTTTTGTTTGCAGAGTCATGACATTTCCAAATCGGCAAATGATCGTAGAGGTAAACTACAAGCAAAGGAACTGGTGGATGGATATTAAGAGAGTCTGCAAAAGAGAAATTCGTCAGTTGTTGGAATTTCTTTGACATACAAAACCCTCTCCTGATTAGGGCCTTGTTAGAATTTTAGGACCCTGTGCGGATGGTCTTCAAATTCGTGGATTTCGACTTGGCACCAATGATTGAGAAGATAAGTGGTTTCATTGACCTACTATACCATGAGTGTGAAATGATGTTACCATACAAGCCATCATCGAGGGAGTTTCTAAAAAGTCTGGGAATGAAGTCAAATCCAACCTTGCCTTCTTTAGACCTTGGGTGGATTCATTTCGACTTTCTATATTCACGCTTTGGTCGAAAGGATAGTTATTACTCTTTTAGTGATGAGTTTGAGTGCTCCGTCGAGAAATGGGAAACATATCGTCTAAATGCCTTTGCCATTGCCCTATTAGGATCCCTGGTTTTTCCTAAAATAAGGGGGAGGATCGACACACGTTTGGGTTATGTGGTCCGACATTTAGCTCAAAGAGAGGGCGAAACTAGGAAAACTATAGTGCCCATGATCCTGGCGGAAATAATGAGGAGTCTGTCAGCATGTGTCAACAGTTAATGTTTTTCGAGGGATGCAACCTTTTACTGCAATTATGAGATATTGAAAACTACTACCTACGGTCTAATGCGGTAACTCATCCTTTACTAAAATTTATGATCGTTTGAAGTTGACCCAAAACTCTCAACTTAAGCATAACTTGCAAAATTCTCAAATTGGCTCTTTCCAATTTAGTTCTTTCTAAATCTAGCTCTTTCTAAGACGGAATGTTACAATATCTATCCCTTGGAAACATTCATCCTCGAATGTGATCACTCTTAGTAGAAGTAAGAGTGGCAACATCTAACACTTAGCTTAAACACGCAACATGCAATTCAACACAACATAGCATATCAATTTAAAGAGTGTTTTTCGGAAAACAATGCATTGGTCTGAAATTTCTCTAAAATCAAAGAGATGTGGGCATCTCTTTTTCACATCCTCCTCAGCCTCCCACGTAGCTTCCTCAACAAACTGGTTCCTTTATGAAACCTTGACTAATGCAACCTCTTTGGTTCTTAACTTGTGAACCTGAAGATCAAGTATCTCAACAGGTATCTCCTCATAAGATAAGTTGTCCTTAATACAATTTTATTCAATAGGTATAATGAGTGAAGGATCGCCCATACACTTCTTCAATATTGAAATGTGAAACACCAGATGGACTATTGCTAACTCTTGCGGTAGCTCCAACTCATAAGCTACATTTCCAATCCTCTTGGATATCCTATAAGGACCAATATACCAGGGACCAAACTTCCCCTTCTTACTAAATCTTATAACACCCTTCATGGGTGAAACCTTCAAATAAGCCCAATCATCCACCTCAAACTCTAAGTCTCTTCTCTTAACTTCTGTATAGGATTTCTAATGACTCTGTGTTGTTTTCAACCTTTCTTTATTGATCTTCACTTTTTCCATAGCTTGATGAACTAAGTCTGGCCCTATCAACCCAGCTTCACCAACTTCAAACCATCTAATAGGAGATTTGCATCTTCTCCCATAAAGAGCCTCACAAGGAGCCATTTGGATGCTAGAGTGATAACTATTGTTGTAAGAAAACTCTATGAGCGGTAAGTGATCATCCCAATTACCTTTAAAATCAACCACACAAGCCCTCAACATATCCTTTAAAGTCTAAATCATGTGCTCTGCTTGACCATCAATCTGAGGATGGAAAATAGTACTCAAATTTACCTTCGAACCCAAACCTTTCTGGAAGGACTTCCAAAATTGTGCGGTGAATTGCGCACCTCTATTTGAGATGATGGACACTGGAACTGCATGAAGTCTGACTATCTCTTGAATATATAACCTAGCATAATCCTCTGCAGAATAGGAAGTCTTTACCGCCAAAAAGTGGGATGATTTAGCATTCAATCTACAGTCACCTAAATAGAATCATTTTGCCTGCGAGACTGAGGAAAACTAGTAATGAAGTCCATATTGATCATCTCCCACTTTTGTTTTGGATATCTATATTCTGAGCCATACCACCGGGCCTTTAGTGTTCTACTTTAACTTGTTGACAATTCGGGTACATAGCAATGAACTCAACAATACACTTCTTCATACTACTCTACCAATAGAATTCTCTCAAGTCGCAATACATCTTTGTGAAACAAGGATGGATCGAATATCTGGAGCTATGATCTTCCTCTATGATCCTCTCTTGGAGTTCATCCACCTTTGGTACACACAACCTACCTTAATACTTCAATACACCATCTCTCCCTTGTTCAAAAGCTATCACTTTTTGCTTATGAACATTTTCTTTCAATTCAAGAAAAACAGGGTCGTGGTCTTGTTTCTCTTTCACTTCAAATACTAATGATGGTTTAGCTCATTCATCAGCACTTCTCCCGCTTTATTAGAATCCAACAATCAGACTCTCAAGCTTGCAAGTCTGTGCATATCTTTGGCTAACTCTTTCTTGCCTTCCTCAACATGGGCAGTATTACCCATAGACAACCTGCTCAAAGCATCAGTGACAACATTAGCCTTAACTGAGTGATATAGGATACTCATGTCATAATCCTTGAGTAACTCCAACCACCTCCTCTATCTGAGATTATGCTTTTTCTGACTGAATAAATACGAAAAACTCTTGTGATCGGTGAACACATCTACATGAAAACCATAAAGATAGTGACGCCATATATTCAAAGCGAACACTACATCAGCTAACTCTAGATCATTGGTTGGGTAATTCCTCTCGTTAATCTTACGATGTCTGGAGACATAAGCTATAACTTTGCCATTCTACATCAATACATAACCCAGTCCAACTCTGGACGCATCATGATACACAACAAAACCTTGTGTACCCTCTAGTAAGGTCAACACTAGGGCAGTAGTCAACATAGTTTTCAATTCCTAAAAGCTTTTATCACAAGCTTCAGACCACTGAAACTTTGCTGACTTCTGAGTCAACTTTTTCAAAATGGATGAAATATATGAACAGCCCTCGACGAACCTTCTATAATAACCAGCTAATCGTAAGAAACTCTTAATATCAGTTGGAGATTTGGTCTCAAGTCAATTTTGCATTGCCTCAATCTTCTGAGTGTCAACTCGTATCCCATCACCACAAATAATATGGCCTAAGAATTCCACAGACTCAAGCCAAAACTCGCACTTAGAGAATTTAGCATACAATTCTCTATCCTTGAGGGTTTGGAGAACTACTCTGAGATGACTAGCATGATCATCCTCATTCCTCGAATAAATTAGAATGACATCAATGAATATGATAACAAACATATCAAGATAAGCCTTAAACACTATGTTCATAAGGTCCATCAACACTGCAGGAGCATTAGTCAAACCAAAAGACATGACTAGAAACTCATAATGACCATATCAGGTCTTGAATGTTGTCTTATGGATGTCACATTCTCTTACTCTCAACTGATGATAGCCTGATCTGAGGTCTATCTTAGAAAATCAAGTGGCACCCTGAAGTTGATCAAAAGGATCATCAATCCTCGGAAGGGGATACTTATTCTTTATGGGAACCTTGTTCAATTGGCGGTAATCAATACACATCCTGAGTGAACCATCTTTCTTCCTCACAAATAAGATCGGAGTGTCCCAAAGTGAGACACTATATGAATGAAACCTTTATCAAGAAGGTCCTTCAACTTCTCTTTCAATTCTTTCAACTCAGCTAGAGCCATTCTATATGGTGGAATACATATAGGACGAGTATCAGGAAGGATATCTATACCGAAGTCTATCTCTCTCTCAGGAGGGACTCCGGGAAGATCATCTGGAAAGACCTCTGGAAATTTACTTACAACTAGAATTGACTGATAGGTGGTGTCTCAACCTTAGAGTCATTAACTCAGACTAAGTGATAGAGACACCCCTTAGAAACTCACTTTCTCTCCTTAAGGTGCGAAATAAAACGAACCTTAGGCACTGCTAAACTACTCCTCTACTCTATAACTAGCTCATTAGGAAACTGGAAGTTAACTGCTCGAGTTCTACAATGTACTGAGGAATAATAAGCATGAAGCCAATCCATACCTAGAACTACATCAAAGTCCGCATATCTAGCTCAACTAAGTCAACCATGGTGTCCTTGTGATTGACAGAAATGACACAATCACGATAACTCGCTCAGCTAGATAGACTCACCAATATGCGTGGAAACCCTGAAGGGATCAAAGAGTTTCTCAAGAAGAATATCGAAATTCATAGCAATGTATGGAGTCACAAAAGATAAACTCGCTCCTGGATCAAGCAATGCATATATATCAAAAGTAAAGACTTTGATCATACCAGTGACAACATCTAGTGAATTCTCTTGCTCTTGGCGACTGGTGATAGCATACAGACGGTTCGCTCCTCCGCCTGTCCCTAAAATAGCTCCCCTAGGTGCAGCTTTATCTAGTGGAACCGCTGAAGAAGATTGGGTTCTATTTCCCTCATTACCACCTACATGTCTGTTCTTAGGGCACTCTCTCATAAAGTGACCTTCTTAACTACACTTATAGCAACCAGTGGAGCCATAACGACATGCTCTAGGGTGGTTCCTACCACACTTAGCACATGCAGGTGTCCAATTTCCTCTTTGTGTCACACTACCTTGAGATTGTATAGGTCTAGCTCTAAAGTTCTGATAATTCTGGATATTGAACTCACATTTGTTCATTGGTACAAGTGCTAGTATGATAGAGCAGGTCAATTCAGCTTATGTTGGAAAGATGACTGGTTCGCATTACCTTTTGCTGTCCGGACTCATTTCCAGCTGTCTTAGACTTCTTATTTTGGAACTCTTCTCTTATCTCTAAGCTTATCTTCCTCAACCTGTTGCACATGGATCATCAACCTTTCTATGTCTATGTCCCCTATCAACATCGCAGTCTTACCCTCTTTGCTCGATAGACAAGACAACTCGGACATAAACAAACTCATCATGCTCCTCATATCAGCAACGTCATTTATGGAGCATAACAGGATAGTTGAGTTAACTTGAGGATGTACTCATTGATTGAATAACGCTATCAAAGACACTTAATCCAGTTCTAAGTGTCAACAATCGTTAGTCAGTATATAACCTAACTAAATGAGTTGGGGTCGAATCCCACAAGGAGTGGTACGTTTTTAAGATTAAAGAGTCAAGTACGAATATGCTCAAATCATCCATAGGAATAGACATTTATGAATAAAAGCATAACTTAAATCAGGGGGTGACATGAATGTCAAATAAGGGGGTTTTGGTTTTAACTTTCAACTATAACAACAACAAAACAATACGAGAATAACAATAATGAGATGAGTTATTGGGATGTGATTCGATTATAGGCTAATGTAGACAAATGGGTAATTGCAACTGTTAGAAAATAGCTGTAAATTAGTGAATAAGCTAGACTATAGAGGAGGTAAACTTTCTCTTGAATAATTTACTCCGAATCAAGTCGATTTTTCTCGAACATCGACATACATGCAAAATAAGAACAACCTATGTCTTAGTCCATTCACTCTCTCGAACTGAATGTGTGGAAAAGGGTTTAGGATTCACTCTCTCGAGCTGAACCCATGACAACCCAATACTCACAGACCATCAATCAATAACCTTGGTTTTAAACCTCTCTCTCGAGCAAGCAAAAAACACAAAGGTAGAACTGCATTTGCAACTACAATTCTTAAATTGAACCACAATTAATGATTAAAATCACTTCTAAATAGCATTTAAACTAACAATTAGCAATACCCACAAACTAAATCAGCCCATAATCACTTAATCACACCTCAAGAATTGAGATTTTAGCTAGACATCATAAAAAGATAGAAATTGTTACCAAATTATGTTTCCATCAACTGGGTACGATTAATTTCATCTTTACAAAGGTCCAAATTGAAGAATCTCAAAGACCTGCTTCCAATTTCTCAAAAGTGAAAAACCTCAATTCTTTAAATGCGAAGGAAAAATTGTCTCAATACTCAGAGTTCAATGTCAAAAACTTCCTAATTGATTAAAAACTTAAAAGATAGATAAAATATACTAAACTAAAATGTTCAAAAACGTGTTTATAGTCACCAAAAAAGTGTTGCGAAGAGCCATTCGGTGCAATATGTCGGGCTCACCGATCCACTCGGCGATGTGCCCTTTATCCAATTTCATCGCCTTTCTGCCTTAGCCTTCAGCATCCTCAAGGTTTATAACTTGGGCGATCCAACACTGCATTGCGAAACCACTCGAAGATCCGCCAACTACTCCTTTCTCTTGTCGACTTGATTTTCTCCATCAGAGCGTGGCACACTGGAACTTTAGGCGGTCAAATGGCCACTCGGCGACTCACCAAATGGACTTGGTGATCACCAAGCTCTCTTTTCTTCCTTCTTTCAGCTCACTTCGTTCCTTTTTGCAATTAGTGTCCTTGCTTTGTTCCTCAATTCATATACCTGAAAATCAAGGATTTTACATCAGTTATTTGCACAAAATAAGCATTTGAAGATACTTAACCTATACAATTAAAGCCCTAAATGAGTACAAATCTCAGACTCATCAACACCCCCAACTTAAACTTTTGCTTGTCCTCAATAAAACTCCAGTTCAGCAGTTCAAAAAAGATGTCAAGACTCAATCATGAATGCACACAGCAAGACTTAATTTACTTATGCAAGGATCAGTTTGTGCTCTCAAAGATTAAAGTTGTGACTTACCATTATCAGAGATTCGCAAGTTCACAATACTTGCTTCAAATGCAAGTTCAAGCTCAACAAAGGTACTCAAATTCCCTCACACAAAGATGATTCCATATTCACGCACAATTTGTTCAACAATTTATAGCTCCGGAATCACAAATAACTCTCACACTTACAAAGATGAACACATGCATGACTCCACCCATAGGTTTGTCCTTATTTCCCAATCAATACTTGTTTCAGCTCACTCAAGATCAAAAGGGTTTTTTCAAGGCTTGTAACGGGGCTGAGTGTAAAGGTATGGTCATATAGGCCAATGGTTGCTATCCTCATGAAATGTGGTGTGAACAACACTTTCTTTCTTTTTCTTCATCATTCTCATTCATGCTCAAAATTCACCTCATTATTCACTTCACATGGAATACCGGACACCCCATTTGTTTTGCAACTTTCACAACTTTATTCCACAACTTTTTTCATTCTTTTTCTTTTTTATTTTTCTTTTCTTTTTCTCTCTCTCTTTTTTTTTTTTTTTGTATGGAGGGGTTCCATCTTTCTCAAAAACATGGGTAAAGGGGGATTTCTTTGCACTTCTTGATTTACCTTCTCTATTCACCACACCCCCAACTTAGGCTTTTGGCCTAAGTTGACTATTCAAACAAACCACACTTCATGAGGATTATGGGTGAAGGGATAAATAGAGGTCTCATTTGCATCAAGTTTCTTTCAAGAAAAAGGCTAAGGCTCAAAGGGTGTTCAAGCAAAGTTCACACACTCACAAGGTAGGCCATAAAACAGGTATAATGTCAAATTGTTTCACTCTTTAAAATTTTTGCCTAAGATTTCAAGAGCTTGCACCACTTAGTCAACCAGACCAATGGGGCAAATTCTAGGTGTCATAACATATGGTTGACGGTAAGCTCATCATACAAGACATTGAGACCAATGTCAAACAAGACTCCACACTTTTGCTAGCGTGCAATTTACATCACAAGAGACTCAATTCGATAACCGGCTAGTCACAATAAGATGCAAACAATTCACATATTATCTATGTAACTTTATTTGGCCTCATCGTAGCCGCACATTCATGTTTGTTCGATTGAGAGCACCATTCAAGTCATTGGTATTGATCATAATCGATACTCAAATTTGCACAAGAACACCCATATTAAACACAATCAAGAGGGGTGCCAAAAAATTTAGAAGGGTCCAAAAACCATTTTCAATTAAAACAATGAGCCACAAGCTCAAATATCCACAACACAGTGCCAAAACACAATATATAGCACAAAACCCAAAATATACACAAAAGTCATAATCACAAGAGGTAGGCATGGAAATACCTCACCCCACCACAACAAAAAGTAATTTGTCCTCAAATGCAATAAAATATCCAAAAATCAATAAAAGAAGACAGCAAGAGAGGTAAAAAGAAGTCATGTCTACGCAGTCGCTCCATCTAGCGAGGCATCAGTGCCCGATGCAACACTATGAACTTGGGCTTCAATGCCTAGAGTCACATCAACAGCACTCGATCTACTAGGGCCTGCCATAAATGTCTCTGTGAGCGATGTCTGGATCACTGATTGTACAATCATCTCCTCCAGATCTGTCAGGTCTCCATATATGCTCTCCTCCCACCCCTTAATCTGCTCATCGTCGGTCTCTACCTCCGACTCATCAACTGCCACATCATCCAATAGCACATTTTCGATGCTGAATCTCAGAACTGGTCGGGGCATCCACATCATATGTTTCCTCTAATAATGAAGTGAATTCAGTGGACTTCAAGCAATCCACGTCTATTCTCAAATCTGTAACCTCGACTTTCAAAGCCGTCACCTCAGAAGACCCCCCTATTAACGCTCACAAGTCGCGACTCTCGTCGTCAAATCATCAATAGAAGTCTGTATGGGTGTCAATGCAGCTAGGATAGCACTTTCAATCATCCATTGTACTGCAGCCTCCAATCGAGTAGCCCTCACATTTGCAGAATGGGCTAAGTGTCCCATCTTCAGGAGCATGGCCTGAGTGATCTTGGTCGGCTAGGAAGCAGTAGAAGTACCAGGAGTCTGGGAGGAAGTGGAGGTACTTGCAGGCCCGGAGGCCGAAGTAGGGAAAGGTGCCTTTGTAGGTATAGAGTCAATGTCCACCTATGGGGATGCATCTACCGGTGCTGCTCTCCTTCTGTCAGCCTCCTCCCAAGTATGCTCGGCCTCTATACATCGGATGTCTGTGGAGGATGTGGGAGTGACCTCAAAATCTCTTATCGCATCGCGAGAAACTCCAGTACTTCGGCACAACTCTGTGATCAAGACCAGGAAAGAAAGGGATGTTTGGCGTTGTTTGGCCTTACTGTCCATGGCTACAGTGCACTACTATCCCCCGTACCATGATGGACCCCACCGGTTTGAAAATAATGGCCTTCTTCTTGCCTTTAGGAACCAGGTCACCATATGCCGAGTAAAACTCCCGAACCCATGTAGGAATATAGGGGCCTCGGGGCCTGGTAAAGTGCTCAAAGTGATGATACTAGAGTGTCTCCCTCACCTTGGAGTATTTGTCATCTAGGCCCTCTGTGGAAAGTATCTTCTCCCAAAGAATAGTCCACAACCCATCAGCTTTTAATCTGTTGAGTAGCCTCGGAGGAGGAATTTGTACTGATGGCACTGGGACTACAGGTGGTGCCGGAGCTGGCACTGTGTCTGATGCAGGAAAAGTGGTTGTTGGAGCTCTAGATGGGTCTAGGTGAGACTAAGCACGGATCTTCGCTCTCCTAGACTATAGGGGTTGGTCATCATCCGGCTCGGAGAGTGCAGCCTAGTTGTCAGTAGACTCTCTTTCCCATGGAGTTGTGCTCCGGGGTCTCAGATACGGGCCTTTTTCTGTTGCCCTTGCCTCCCTTTGGAGGCTCTATCCTTCCCTTCTTAGGAGGATTGGCTCCCCCTTTATTTATAACTATGCCCATGCTCTTTTACGGGGCGGCATATCAAGGTTGGTTCTAGCCATATCTGCAAAACAACATTAAAAAGAGTTAGAAATAGTTCAAACAAAGTTATAGAAAAACTATTACAGACAAATTCACCGAACAGATCGGCGAGTTGCCAAATCACTTTGGTGAGCCAGATCTGGCTCGCCGAAAAGATTGGCTCAAAATTCTCAGAAAACTTGGCCTGTCGGCGATGGGATAGGTCTTTCGGCGAATCGCCAACAGCATTCGGCAACCAAGGACAAGCCCGCCAAAAGTAACAGTGTATTTTAAGGGTTAGGGGCATAGAAAGGGCGATCAAGAAAGACTTTCGGCAAGTCACCGAGTGTACTAGGCGAACTCAATCTTCTCGTCGAAAGTTACAGTACCCAAACTCAATTTAAACATGAAATTAAAGGAGATATAGGGGGATTCGGCGAACCGTCGAGTGGTTCAGCGAGCTCGACCCAACTCGCTAAACTGCCCAACGTGCTTACTTTCAACCCCATCTTCCAAATATTACCCCGCAGCCCCCGAAAACAAAATCAAAACACACACCAACTCAATTAGACTAAGACCCATGCTACCCATGTCCCCGGGATACTCGGACTTCTCTCAATTTGGCCAAATTTGGCCATTTGACGACTTTAGCCCTTAAGACTGACGTCAACCGCTCTATCATTGGGCAAAGCACATCATTTGGCACAAGTGCAGGTTACTCAGACTTCACCCGACTAGACCAAAAAACATTTTAGCACAACCCAACAAGATTGATCAATATTAAGCACAAAATTTTAGGAAATCAGCAATATTGGAATTATAGGCATGATATCAAATTAAAACAGGCACACAAACACACAATTACAGATCAGAGAGGCCCAACACACATCATTAAGATAAGAACATCAAATGAGATTAATCGCTAAATTTAAGTTTGGGGTTCGAAAAACCAACCTTTTATGCCGAATATAAACTTTGAAAAGCTAGGCGGCAAAGAAATCCAACTCCGAACACACAATCGACGACTAAAAAGTGATAATATTGCAAAAATTCAGGAAAATATAGTGCGGGTGTGAGTTTGGGAAGTTAAAAAGTGACTGAATGTAAAAGACTTTGAAAGTTTAAGCCTTTGGCCTTTAAAACCGTCCAGTTCTCACCTAATTAACGACATTAGTTTTGCTCACCGACCCATTCGGCAACACGCCAAGTGGGCACTTACCTCGTCGAGTTTTACAGGGCCTCCAGTTAATGTGGGGGTCCAAGTGGCGGAAAAAGTCGCGATCACAGACCTGTTTGGCGACACGCCAATTTACTCCTAGGCTCGCCAAGTTTTACAAACTCCAACTTTAGAATTTCTAGAGTCCAACAGCGGTCCAAGTCGGGATCACCGACTGGACATTTTACTCACCAACCTGCACTTTTCGAACACATTCTACATTTTATCCTGCAAATCAACATAAGATTATTTCTAAATCAAAATGAATGCAGTAAAACTTGGGTTGCCTCTCAATAAGCGCCTTAGTTAACATCGTGGCATGACACAATTTCCCATTCAATTTGGATTTGCGGGGTAGAGACGAGACAACACATGACCCATTTGGGTCTCCAGTAGCTAAATCCTCATGGAATGGGAGGTATTCATCTGATTCAACAATGAGACATTCTCTTTTATTTCATTCAACACTCTATCGTGTTCTTCGACTTTGTGGAGAATGAGTGAGAGTATCTCTTTTACTTGTCCACCCTCGCACTTCTTGGGCTTTATACGCTCGTGAGGGGGAATGTACCGCTCTTTCTTTTTGTTTGGTACCTCCAATTCCATAATTTGTTTGGCCAGGAGATCCAGCTGAGCCAACAATGTGGCCAAAATATGGTCCTTCTCAATCTCTTTTTTGGTCTTGGACATATGATCAAGGAGTTGGGCTGCTATTGCATAGGGTAGTCGTGTAAGACCACTCGAAGAAATTTGGTCTGCCACTCCTCTGTTCTCCTGACCAAGACCTCTATTGCATAGGGCATTTGATCAAGGAGTTGGGCAGCTATTGCATAGGGCATTTGATCTGCGATTCCATGGGCTGGGCATTGTAGCAGTAGTGACTTAAATCTCAGCCACAACTCATGGATTGACTTACCCTCCAATTGACTGCAACTTAGGATGTTATTCCTAAGAATCATCATTCTCAAAGGAAAGTGGTCCATTTGGTCACCGTTGCTACAAGACATACTCCTTTATTATGTTCTAAACAAGCAACATGAAAACCAAAACTAAAAGTAAGTATATTCAACTATAACTAAAAAGAACAAAATTCAACTTAACTAAAGAATCTTAACCAACACTACTCCCCGGCAGCGGCGCCATTTTGATTGAATAATGCTATCAAAGACACTTAATCTAGTTATAAGCATCAACGATCGTTAGTTAGTATATAACCCAACTAAATGAGTTAGGGTCGAATCCTACAGGGAGTGGTACGTGTTTAAGATTCAAGAGTCAAGTACGAATATTCTCAAATCAGCCATAGGAATAGACATTTACTAATAAAAGCATAACTCAAATCACAGGGTGACACGAATGTCAAATAAGGGGGTTTTGATTTTAACTTTCAACTACAACAACAACAAAATAATACGAGAATAACAATAATGAGACGGGTTCTTGGGATGTGATTTGATTATAGGCTAATGTAGACAAATGGGTAATTGCAACTGTTAGAAAATAGTTGTAAATTAGTGAATAAGCAGACTATATAGGAGGTAAACTTTCTCTCGAACAATTTACCCCGAATTAAGTCGATTTCTCTTGAACACCGACAAGCATGCAAAATAAGAACAACATACGCCTTAGTCCATTCACTCTCTTAAGTTGAATGTGTGGAAAGGATTCACTAGCTCAAACTGAACCCATGACAACCAAATACCCACAAACCATCAATTAATAATCTTAGTTTTAAATCTCTCTCAAGCAAGCCAAAAACACAAAGGTAGAACTACATTTGCAACTACAATTCTTAAATTGAACCACAATTAATGATTGAAATCACTTCTAAACAACATTTAAACTAACAATTAGCAATACCCACAAACTAAATCAGCCCAAAATTACATAATCACACCCCAAGAATTGGGGTTTTAGCTAGACATCATAAAAAATAGAAATCGTTACCAAATTGTGTTTCCATCAACTGGTACGATTAATTTCATATTTACAAAGGTCCAAATTGAAGAATTTCAAAGACCCACTTCCAATTTCTCAAAAGTGAAAAACCTCAATTCTTCAAAAGCTAAGGAAAAATTGTCTCAATACTCAGAGTTCAATGTCAAAAACTTCCTAATTGAATAAAAACTTAAATGATAGATAAAAGATACTAAACTAAAATGTTCAAAAACATATTTATAGTCGCCAAAAATATGCGAAGAACCATTCGGTGTAGTAAGTAGAGCTTGCTGATCCACTCGACGGTGCATCCTTTAGCCAATTCATCACCTTTCTATCTTGGCCTTCAGCATCCTCAAGGTTTGTAACTTGGGCAATCCAACACTGCATCGCGGAACAACTCGGCGATCCACCGACTGCTCCTTTCTCTCACCGACTTGATCTTCTCCTTTAGAGCTTGGCACACTGGAACTTTTGGCAGTCAAATGGCCACTTGGCGATCACTGGGCTCTCTTTTCTTCCTTCTTTCAGCTTGCTTCGTTCTTTTTTGCAATTAGTGTCCTTGTTTTGTTCCTCAATCCAAATACCTAGAAATCAAGGATTTTACATCAGTTATTTGCACAAAATAAGCATTTGAGGGCACTAAACCTATACAATTAAAGCCCTAAATAAGTATCTCGAACTCATCACTCATGTACACTCGTAGATTCCTGCTTAAGAGTGAGGAATTCCCTTAACTTTGCCTCTCTCAGCTCACGGGGAAAGAAACTCCCCATGAAGGCCTCCTTGAGCACAGCCTAGCGCACTATTGGTGCACCCTCACCTCTACTCATCTTCCATTAGCCGTACCAGACTCTAGCAATACCCTTTAGTTGGTATCTAGCTAGTTTCACACGCTCAGTATCTCTGCAACATGCATTACCTCATATACTTTCTGCAACTCCTCCAAAAAGTTTTCTGGATACTCAGTGATACTTAGACAAGTGAAGTTTGGAGGATTCATCCTTAAGAACTCATGGATTCTAGATGTATCATCCACATCCGGTTGATTCCCTATTTGTTGTCCAGCTTGGTTGGTCACCACTTGACTCAACATCCGAATAGCATCCCAAAACTCAGCATTAATGACTTCTGCATGGGGTTTCACTTCTGGTGCATTGGGAAGCGCTTGATCCAGAGGATCAACAATCCTCCTAGAGGGATGACCTCGAACAGCTCTTCGTGGAGGCATGATCTGAAAGAAACTTTATAGAGTTAAACTCTATCGGACGAAAGGAGTATGAAAGAAGTGAGATAGTTCCTAAATGTTGCAGCCTTCTAATTATAGATGTGGCGCGCTTCGCACTGATAAGTAGGACTCTACATACACGGCTTCATAGAAACCTTAGGACTCTTGAACTCTGTGCTCTGATACCAACTTTGTCACACCCCAAGCCTACACCCTGGAAGTGGCCAACACTCGAGAACTATTGCTGGCCCCAAGAGACACCTTGGTCTGGATCAATACTCAGCGGAAAACTTACTCAACAATAAAAGAACTTTAAAATAAAGTTTTAACTCAATGTCTCAAAATAGATAACTTAGAATATTTTAAATAAAACTTTCACTGGCCGAAAGAGGCAACTCAGGTCTTAAACGTTAAACACTGGAAATGAAAAAGACTCCTCAACCACTACTGTGTATCTATGAAGCCTCTAATACTATGAGGGAAGTTGGTAAAAGAACCCCGGTCATCCTAACAAAACTGAAATAATATAAATAAATAAGAAATCCTTCAGAAGCAAGGAGGCTCACCAAACAACTCTGAAACTGCAAATGGTATCAACAAATCACCTGTTGATGACCTTAATCTCATGTATCTATATTATGAAAGATGCATGCCAAATGGCATCAGTACATTGAATGTACGAGCATGTAAGGGGAAATGTAAACCATGACATATGCATGAATTGGAACTGAAGAAACATACTCACATCATCTCAACTCAAGGATACACAAAGGTATTCAAAATACTCAAACTCACAAATACTCAACTCAGTTTAATATAAAAGCAACAATAGAGATGCATTATAAAGAAAGTTTAAAAAAAGTGGATAACAACTCAATGTATTTAAAAATACAATAATAACTCAGTTTGTATGTAAAGATACAAAATAACTCAATTTGGGAGATTCTCTAACTAACAATCATCACTATGAGCTATGTGATGATACAGCGTCTCGCCCATGCTGTCAGAATTATCCTATACCTTGCCAGAGTATAAGACATCCTCAACTAAGTGGATCCACTAAGCTATGCTAAAAACTAATAAGGAATCATCTAAAAAGTATGATCTTTTCTACCCACTTTGGCTACATGGTTTATGAGGACTTTGAGTTATTTGAACTCGTCCCCATATCAGTGTTCAATACTACTCCCAAAATATAACTCAGCTCATATGTTTAAAAACATTTCCTCATCCTCAAACTTTGAGATTATTACTCAAAAGGTTCTCTTAAAAGAGATAGCACTCAAAACTCCTCATGAACTCATTTGGAAATCGATGTTTCCCCATCATTCTAAATGTAAAAACTTTTACTCTTTGGGGATACTTAGTTCCCATATATTCAATTCTAAAAATGAAACTGAACTCTACTCTACTCATCCTCATACTCAAGTACTCAAGTCTTAAAACAAGTTTAAAAAGTTTATAAAAGACTTCTCAAAATGACTTGAAAGAACTCCCTTGAACTTTACTCTTAACTCTATCTTGAATTTGAAATGTGAATTCAAGAATTATGCTTTGGAATGTAGGACCTCTCAATAGTTAAGGAAGGTTAGGATAATTGAACGTAAGAACGAGCGAACACCCAAATTAAAGAACTCTGGCACGACGCGAGATGGAATTAATTTTTTGGTCCCGAAATAATTTTTGAGACAGAAGACTCAGTATCTTCTCCACGATGCGGAGATGGGGTAATTGTCTGGGGACTAAAAATCTAAGTGCCCCCGCGACGTAGAGCTGGGCGCAATTATTTGTCTGATCTTTTCTTCTCCTCCTCAATCTCGATTCAACTCATACCCACTGCAATTGTAAGGTCAAAATACACGAATTCTCATAACCCAGAACATTGTCAGCAAAAACCCACACAAGAACTACGCTCATTCGCAACTCTCACCTCAAGAACTCAACAAGAACTTCATTATCAAAGAACGAAGCACAAAACCTCAAGAACTCAAAGCATTCAACCTCAAGAAACAAATTACGGATAAAAATCACATAATTAGCATGTGGGTGAATGAACCCAACACTATGGAAGCTTACATACCTCGATTTGGCGAAACAAATCCTTGATTCGCAAGAAATCTTGATTGTTCTTCCTTTTCTCCTCTTTACTCTTCTTGAACTCTCTTCTGAAACCCTAAGCGTAATTTAAGGTTGTGAAATCTGGACCAAATCAGTTTATACCCCTAAAACCTTACTAAAAAACTTTAAAGCTAAAGGGGTAAGGAAAAGACCAAAATACCTTTCATTAATTCGTGTAAATTTCCTTAACTTGACAGGCAGACTTCAAACAGGAATATCTCCTTCATCCAAACTCAAAACTTAGCAAACTTGGTGGCATTGGAAAGAGGATTCAAAAACCTTTCATTTGATATCTTATAGGCTACCTAAATCATCATGTACTGAAAGTTTTGGTCGTTTTAAGTTGACCCAAAACTCATAACTTAAGCATAACTTGCAAAATTCTCAAATTGGCTCTTTCCAATTTAGTTCTTTCTAATTCTAGCTCTTTCTAGATGGGATGTTACACTTCTCTAATTTTGCATCATTTTTTTGCTTCAAATCTCCAATTCTTCAATCTTCATAAAAAATGACATAAGTTTTTTTGTCAAAGCATAATATCCTTTTGTTATATATTCTATAAATTTTGTTCGTTGAGGAATATCCCATAAACACCACTTTATCACTCTAGGGATCAAATTTTTAAAGATCTTCTTTTTCATTGTTGAGAATAAAACAGTTGCATCCAGAAGTCTTAAGATAACTCAGTTTAGGATTTCGATTGTTTGACAGCTAATAAGGGGTTTTGTTGGGTAATAAAACACCAATTGTTAACGTGACAAGCAGTATTTACTACCTCAACCTAAAAGTTATTAGAATGATCAGAGTCAATCAACATGGTTTGAGCAATATAAACCAATGTTCTATTCTTCCATTTAACCACTCGATTTTGTTGAATAGAAAGATCTTGTATTTTCAAATTCAACATCATGGTCCGACCTAATTCTTGCAATTCAGCAATTCAACTGCACTTGAATCAGTTTAGCAAAGAGCACCATCACATGATAAGTTTCTTCCTTGGAATTCAAAAACATAGTCCACGTAAATGTTGAAAAGTTATCTACGATCATAAAGATATACTTTTTTCCTCCTTTTCTTTGATATTTAAAGGGCCAACAAAGATCCATATGAAATAGTTGTAAGGGTTTGGTGGTGCTGACTTGCTTCTTCTGCTTAAATGAGGACCTCATCTGCTTGTACCTAACATAGGCATTATAAACTCTGACATCTGTAAATTTGATTTTGGGCAATCTTTTGACCAGATCCTCTGACACTAGTTTATTCAGAAGTCTGGCGCTAACAAGACCAATTCTTCTATGCCATAGATCTTACACTTTCACTTTGAGCAGTAAGGCATGTAAGATTGTCTCCACAAGTAGTGTCCAAGTTAATTACATACATATTTTTGCACGTTTGAGAGGTCAAAATCACATTCCTAGATATCATACTTGTTACAATACATCTATCTGATCGAAATTTTAATACATTTACCTTGTCACATATTTGAGAGACACTGAGTAGCCTATATTTTAATCCACCCACATAGTACACATCTTGAATTGAGTGTACTAGTGATCTTTCAATTTTTCCCACACCTAGAACGTTTCTTTTCTTCCCATTACCAAAAGAGATACCTCCACCTTGAAGTATCTTAAGTGAGAGAAAGTTTTCATTTTTTCCAGTGTTTTTGAGTAGGTGCTATTCATAAACCAGGATTGACGATATCCCCCTCCTATCACTTGCATGAAAAATTACTTATTAGCTTTGAGAATTCATTTAAGTTTGAGCTTCCAATACACAAATAATAGAGTAATCAATGACTTTTCAGTCCTAAAAGGCAATTTAGTTTTCTTCAGTTTTAGGCTAGGACCAGGTCCCCCTCTCATATGTTTCCTTACTTTGGAGTACTTAGAGACGTTCTCTTCAGTTATTTTTCAGTCTTCATAATCTTTCTTAAGATGATTATTACGACCACAATAAACACACAACAAATCATCAGACACGATGACATATTTTTTATTAGGTTCATAAGTGAATATACCTTCAGATATCCCAATCCCCTTTCACTTCTGTGTTCCTGGCTAGTAAGATTTGATAACATTTTAGAGGAGGTAGCTCATTTGGGCGGTTATGTTCAGTTTTTCTCTAACTCGGACCATGTCCTCTTCTAAATGTATGTTTCTCTCTAGAGATATAGCCAACTTCAATTTAATAATTTTTAGACTATTTGTAAGTTCTAACTCTAGACTAATAGCCTCACTCTTTTCCTTATTACTAGACTCAGGGATCCTTTTTAACTTCTCATTTAGTTTTAGATTTTCAGCATCTAGTACCATAATCATTTCCTCAATTTCAACCATCTGGGTAATTAGGGAAACTTTCTCATTTTGAAAGATGTTTAGATTGTTGTTCAAAAATTGCTTTTCAGTGGTCAACTCACGAATCGAGTCAATCATAACATTGGCAAGACTTCTCAATTTCTTAATGGAGTATACATCCAAATTTTGCTTAAAATCAAGAAGGGTTACCTCTTCATCAACATCATTATCATCTAACTTGGACATAAAAGAAAACATGGAATCAAAAACATATTTATCATCCTTTACCGTTAGCATAGATGCGTCCTTTGGATGCTAAGCTTCTTCTGAATCACTTGAAGAATTCCCCAAAACGACAAGAGCTTTCTTTATCACATAGTCAGCATCAACTCTTTTTCTCGGCTTGTCTTTGACATGGTCCCTTCACTTATCCTTGTCACCTCTAACTTTGACATAGTCTTTGTACTCCATTTTGTGCATAGGGAAATCTCGGATAAAGTGCCTTAACTTTCCACACTTGTGAAATAGATCATTTTCATTTGGATGTTTGCTCGAGTTTCCTGCTTTTACAAACCCACCATGTTTTCTCACAATCTTGTGAATATATGAGTCAGTATGCCATGTCCTCATATTTTTCATTGTGATCACCTTAGAAGGTTTAAGGGTCAAGGTTTTATACTTCTTCACATCCTTCTTGAAATGATCTTATTTTTTGTTCAGTTCATGTGTTTTAAGATTTTCGATTAGCTCATCCTTGTCTAGGGTTTTTCAGATCCTTTGCTTCATTGATAACATCAACTTTACTCTCCAAAGATTTGAGATGAATTCTGAGAATTATTCTAACTTGTTTACTTAGGGGAATAGCTTCACCTAAACAACGTATCCCATTTGCAATAGAGGTGAACCTAGTATGTATTTCTTGAATTATTTCACCCTCTTTCGTAGTGAGGTTCTCATATAAAGTAGTAAAAATATCCATCTAGATTCCTTCACTTGATTGGTTCCTTCATGAGGAGTCCTCAAGAAGTCTCATATCTCATTGACAGTCTCGCAGACAGAGTTATACTCATTTGGTCTTATTCCACAAACCAATATTTTTTTTGCTTTGTAGTTCTTTCGACATTCTTTCTATCAACTTCATTGTATTCCTTTCGAGTTTTAGGAACAAGTCGAGTGACTTCTCCCTCCTTTACCTCATTCATAGAGATGTGAGCACCATCTAAGAGAATATACCATTGTTCACTATCTTCAGCCATGATGTAATTATACATTCTTGTTTTTCACTAGCCATAATATTGGTCATTGAAATAGGATGGTTGAGTGGTAGCTTGTCCTTCTTCCGTGTTTGGTGGAGCAGTCATTTCTCACGTAGGATCCTCTTTTGGTGTTAGCCTTGTAGATAGTTCAAGCTCTGATACCAATTGATGGCTTGTATGAGTCCATCACAAGTTAATGGACCAGGTCCTTTGACACAATAGAAAAAAGAACATAAAGTAACAGACAAAGTAAAAGGCAAGGATATTTACGTGGAAACCTCTTTGCTCAAGGGATGAGAAAATCATGACCTATCTCACAAAATTTCACCAACTTCTTCACTAAAACTCACTACAACAAATTCGATTATCAGAGACAAATAATTTCGTCATTTATAAATCATATTTCGTCACTAAAAATCTCATGAGACAAAAAATAATCCGTCAATCATTCGTCACTAAATGTGTGTCACTAAAAGTATACAAAAACGATTTAGTGCTTCATCGCAAGAGTATTATATTAACTACAAAAAAAAATCGTCCCCAAATGCTTAAACATTTGTGAAAAAGTTATTTGTTGTAAAAATTATGTTTTTTGTAGTTAATAGTATGCTTTGTCACTAAAAAGGTTATTACTACTGACAAAATTATATCATCGCTAATTATTTTACTTCAATCAGTGACGACATCAATTATCTCTAAAGTTATATGTATTCCGTAGTTGAACAAAATCTAATTTCGTCACTAATGACTATATTTTATATACAAAAAATTATTTTGTTCTTAAATGTATGAATTAGGGACAAATTTATTATTAATAAAAAAGGTTAATAATTCTTTCAAATTTAACTTCTGTAGAAATAATATATTATATGATTATTTATACACATACAGAAATGCATGAAATTAACCACCCACAATCCATTCAAATGTATATTTTATTTTAATTAAAATGTATATTCTTTTAAATATCTTTCAATATATTTAGTACGATTATGTCATTTTATTTATTTATTTATTTATTTTATAAATTTTAAAAATTATTCAGTATAATTATAAATTTATATAAAATTAAACTTTCGATTTTATTAAAAAGACTTGAATAATCGGTTCAATTCGATCAGTAGATCAATTTTGTTGAAAAAAAATTATACACATAACTATAATACTTCATCATAATATATTTGAAATCCTAGTTGGTTCATTTCTTTCATTTGTGCTTTCATTTTTTAGTTTACTTCATTTTTCAAACTGATGGAAAAAGTAATAGAAATTCATGCAATATTTCGCACCTTTGCAAAGTCTAAGTTTGTAAGTCGATGTTATCTATGTATAGTTGCTCTACGTACGTATGTACTACATATTTTTAGACAAAAGAAAATTGATCGACTTAGTCTATGCATTTTACTAATGACAAATCAATAGACACACACAAAAAATTAGCACCAAGACTTGAGAAATTATTTTTTCTATCGTCTTTATCGATGAAAGTGTATCAAATAAAAAACAAAAGAGTTAAACCAATAAATATTAGCGATCTAGTGGTAGAACCGTACCCCACTCACGGTACTTATAACTTGGATTGTATTTTTGAAATGATGCATTTTATAATTGCGTAATTTAAGAAAATTGATGAATTGAACTTTTTCATTTTTTAAAAATAGACCGAATTCGTTGGTTTTAATATTTTCTCTCGCCAAATAACGAATGACAATGTCTATTTTTTATGAAGCACTTGTATTATTCTTTTTGTAAGTTGTCACTTTTAATTATGAACAATTGTAACCAAATGCTTTTTTCATTGAGAGATTTGTGTCTTGATTGGTCATTTGTCTATTTGTAGGAACGTATTTATCATTTCTGATCTCCTTTGTTTTTTCCAGGATGCTCCTTTTTTGCTTCAGGGCCCAAAGGGGGCAAAACTTGATGAAGTGATCTGGACTTCCACACTTATGGCATACCTGTTCTCTCGAATTTTTCAGTTATTTTCTGAGGATTTCTTCTTTGAAGACTTGTCCTCTTTTCAGCATCATGGAGAACCTTTTGGTCATTAGTGCAATATTCGCATCCTCAAAATCTTCTAGTGTTGTAGCCTTTAGAACCATATTCTTCTCCTTTCTCTTTCCTCCAATTTACTTTTCTTGATTTTTGTTAGCTCATAGGTGATGAGATTTCCTATGAGTTCATCCATAGCTAGTACATCCAAATCACGTGCCTCAGTGATAGCCTCTACTTTACTTTTCCGTGATCTGGGAGAACGCTTAAGAGCTTTCTCACTGCCTTTCCATTAGGGATTATTTCTCCAAAGGAGTACATTTCGTTGATGATTGCAGTGAACCTGGTGTGCATGTATTGTATTGTTTCGTCTTCCGCCATTCGAGACAACTCATATTGCCTGTTCAAGTTATATATCAATCTTAGACTTCTTTACATGGGTTGTTCCCTCATGAGAAGTTTGCAGAGTCTCTCATATTGCTTTGGCATCTTGGCATGAAGAGATCTGATTGTACTCATCTGGACCTATATGGCATATTAGAATCTTCTTAGCCTTGGCATTATTCTGGATAGCTAGCTTATCTACCACATCTCATTCCTTTCTTTTTTTTGGTACCTTGGTGACTCCATCAATTGTTGTCTTCATGGGTATGGTTAGTCCGTCCAAGACAACTCCCTATAGGTCTAGATTTTCTCCTATGAGATGATCCATCATGTGATTCTTCCACCAGCCATAATATTCTCTATTGAACAAGGGTGGTCGAGTTTGAGAAGCTCCTTCCTGAGGGGTAGATGGTGTTGCCATTGATCATTTTCAAGATATGAATCTTTTAATGAAAAGACCTGCTGTGATACCAATTGAAGAAACCATACCCCTTATTGCAAGAACCATGTTCTTGTATGTTTGCCTAGGGAATTTTAACTAGACAATAAAACATAGATTTTATTGTAAAAACCTTCCTCCTTCAAGGAAGGAAAAAACAACAATTTTATTAACTTTATTCTCAACTCAAGATTACAATTCAATACTAAATAAATTAAACCCTTCCTAACTAAGAAGTCAAACACACTTCTTGTTACATTTTTCTATCTTCTCAACTAACCAAGAAGTCAAACCCACTTCTTGCTACAACTCTCTCTACACTCTACTCTTCAAGAAGTCAAACCCACTTCTTGTTACAACTCCAACATAATACTCTAATCAACTGATTCAAATCGAACCAATGTAACCCTAAACACAAAAGAAATCCTAATTCTAGAACTTCTTTTCTTCACCTCTCAACCTTTCGGATAAGTTGGCCTTTGTGTTTTGTAACTTTCTTGATTGTGAATTGACAAAGACACATTTTTGCTTTATTCATCCTTGTCCTTTTATAGAGACTGACTTGACCGATTCTACAAGGAGAAGTATTAGTTCTCCTTTTTGGACTCGTACACCTTTTTCCTTGTTTGTATTGAAGACAACTTCTAAATGAGAAAACTTTCATTATTTTTATTGCATAAATGAGAAAACCTTTCCTTATTTTTATTTGAATACGTCTGTTCTTTTACAGGATTCCTCTTTGGACTTGAATTATTGTTTTTACGACAAACTCATCTTCTGGTTATTGTTCTGTTTCCCGCCAAAATATACGAACATGGTTCAAGTTTTGTTATCATCAAAATTTTCTTTTCATCACATTATTTTGTACTGACGCTCTAGGTTTGGAGTCATTACACTTAGCCTACAGATCATGACAGACAGGGAGATAACTTCTCCTTAGCATTGTCGAGCTCCACTCTCTTCTGAATATCAAATTCAGATGTTTGTCAATTTTTTGTCGTCGATAGTTGATGGGTGGTTGGAGCCTTGTCCCAGCCAAGTATGTTACTTTGGGATTTATAGACTTTGGGTTGTATAGATGTGTGTTGTCAGTCGTGTTGATCATGTTGTTTATCCATTTTAGCACAACGATATATATCATTTTAGCCTCGAAAATCTACACATAATTTAGTTTCTATTTTTTTTATATAAATTGATGGAATTTGCTGAGTTTACTATAGGTTAAGTTGGCAGGGGCCTTGCCAGCGAGAGCTTATTTTTAGGTCAAGAGATACTTGCTTATTTTCTTAATTTTGTAGTTGGTACTATGCTAACAAGCAACAATGGTCGTCCTAGGGTCAAGTGTGGCATCAGGTGCTAATTGCATCCTTAAATTGGGGCATGACACATACTATCAAACGTACGACTCATAAATTGCCAAATTTGGGTACTTTGTCTTGTTTTCCTTGTTCTAGCCAATTTGACATCAAATACTTGCAAAACAAACATTCCATCAATAGAAAGACATAAAAACATGTAAAACGACATTTAAAACTTATGAAAACACATCAAATGTGCCATACGACACATCAATATCCTATAGGGTCTTCCCCGAGAGAGGTCATATTTTAGATGGACACCTTCATAATGACTTTCAGGACATCAAGAATTAGTCTCGAGCCTTATGCCAATCCGTTTCTAATCAGTTTTGGGCCGAGCATCACGACTTGCAGTCGTTGCACATCTACAGTTTGGCTCTTGTGACTAAAAAAAACCTCCTACAAGAGTAGAGAACATAAGAAAATTGGAGAAGGCAAAATTTCTCTAAATTTTTGTCCTATAAATTTAGGTCATAGTTGAGGATATCTTGACCCACAAATTTTCATTAATTAAGAAGCAAGGACAGGTATTAAGACCATCAATTTAAAAAGCAAAAATTAAAAACCACTTCAAATAGCAGCAATCAATGCAAAAACTTGTGTAATATATGAGCATTGATTTGATCCAAAATCAATTACACATAATGAATCCGCTTGAACCTTGTTGATCCTCACCATGATCCAAGAGGGTTTATTGGTAATAATTATATACCTTTTATTTTTTTTAAAAATAATTTTAACATACTAAATGTGATCACACAAGTTGGGTTTCAAGAGGTTAGAGCATACTTTTGTCCTATCTTTGTCAGGTAAAGAAAAATATAGCAACGAAATAGAAAAATACAGGATAAGTTCAACAACATATAGTAATACACATTGAAGAATAAGAAATTACATGACAACAAAATAAGATTACAAAAGGAAGAAGAAGATGGGAAGAGTAGCCTCTACCTCTCCTACATAAAGTGAGACAACACTCAACTCCCTACTAACCTTGTACTCTAATCTTCGACTTTCATTACTTCCTATCAAAGTCATGTCCTGAGTATGTTGAGGTTATGTTATATCCTGTCTAATTACCTTTCTTCAGTTCTTCTTCAACCTTCATTTACTTCTCCTCATTCTTACTAACCATTCACACCTTTTTGCTATCACATCTAATGTGTGCCTAGGACGTTCCACTAAAATATGAATACGCAAATATTCTCAATATAACTCTAAATTGCAATATTAACTACATCAGAATACAAATCCGAGAAGAAGTATTATATAGGGAATGGGGTATGATATACCCCTCAACTTTGTTATTTAGATATGATATACCCCTCGTTACAAAAGTATATACCCCTACATTTATAAAATTGGCTCACATATACCCCTACGTTACAAAAGTTATAAAATTAATTTTGAATTTATTTTTTGATTTTTTAAAAAAATATTTGATCTTTTTCACATATAAATTATTTTTTGACTGATTTGATTATTATTATTATTTGAGTTTCTTATTCTTGTTTCATTTTTTCTTTCATTCCTCGGTACAAGAATAAGAGAAATAAAAGGAAAGAAGTATGAATAAAAAATGAGTAAAATTTTTAAAATCAAATTTTTGCGACTATATTGTAATTTAGTTGTTATATTTGGAAAAAAAATTGCGGCATCTATAATAAATTTTACAAGAAACTAAATTTGACCATCAAAAAAATATATTCAAATTAGTCGTTGAACTAAGAAAGTAAAAAAAAAATGTGTGAGAATGATTAAGAGTCTGTGTGACCATTCGACATGAAATCATGAGATGAAGTTTCAAGTTTTGTTTGGACATGCGATTTGGACTTTCTATGTTGTATGTTTTCTCATAAACATAAAAACCCCATAAGTTGTTAAACTATTAAAATTGTCCTAATTCTTTATACAATCTTACCAAATAAGCAAAAGTTTGTAAAATTACATAAAACACTATCACAAAGATATTCTTAAAAAATACAATATTTATTAATCTAGCTTTAATTCAATAAGAAAAATTAAACATATATAACTTGTGATGTACTAGTCTTTAATATAGTCATCCCTTATAGTATGAACAATCTTTTCACGTTGAACTTGCATTTCTCGTTCATATGACTGAGAAGACGAACCAACATTGTTACTTTGAGTCATTTGTTGGTCAATTTAGTTGGTAAATAAATTTGATAAAAAACTAATGAATTTGGTGAATATAAATGGTAAAGTAGAAATTGATTTGAAGTAATAAAGAAGGGAAAAGACATTGAGCCCCCTTGAACTTGTCCCGAAAAGTCAATTACACGCTTAAACTATCATGACGATCTATTCCACACATTTACTATTTAAAAGCGAATTTATTTAACAATCTTGTTTTGATTAAGTTTAAAGGTTCAGTTGGTAAGGAGTTAAGTAAGGGGCGAAACTTACATAAATATACTATATTTAAAAAATATTTACCATTTAAAGCAATAACATATTTTTTTCATTTGATCACTTTTAATACATTTATAATACAGTTTTAATACATATTTCAAAGAATAATTTATTTTTCACATATAATACAAATTTTATTGATGGATAATACATTTTAATACACTTATAATACAATGTGTCAATTTCTTACCAAACAAGCATAATATATTTTAAAAAACAATTATAATACATATATATTGCATACATAATTCACTTTTAATACATATTGCAAATTTAACATAGTATTTCTATGTATTGTTATAAATGGTAATAAATAAAAAGTATCGCTAAAATCAGTGACTATATATTAAACAGTACTCATCCAAGTAATTTTTCCTAAAAGGGTCCATAATACAGACTCGAACAAGTACATGGGTCTATCAGACCATTTCGCCAGATATAAATGTGGGTTAATTTTACAAAATATAAATGTGTGGGATAATTTTTGCATTTGAAAAATCCCAAATCATGATTTTTTGGAGAATTTATGATATAAAATTATGAGATGAAATCAGCATGTCCAAACGTTCATTTCATATCGTGATATGAAATCACATGTCCAAATGCCTACTACCACTCAATGAACATTTTTTAAAGTAAAATTTTTAATTATAAATTACTTTTCTCACTTCAATTAGAGAAAGGAGTATATATGAGTCACTTTTATAACAAAATTATATCAAACCTTAAATAACAAAGTTGAGGATACATAGGCCCTTTTCCCAACATCTAGACCCGTTTGAACCAATATAGGTCCACCAGGGCCCGGGATGCATGATGTAACATTGAAATTATGGTGCATATTAGACCATCTCCAACCCCACTCAATTTTTCTCTCCATTCTTTATATTTGGAGAGAAAAATAGAGAATTGAGTCTCCAACCACTCTCTAAAAAGCTCTATATTCTCTATTTATAGAGAGGTGAATAATAGTTCTCCAAATTTGGAGAACTACTATTCACCTCTATATTTCACTTTTTCATTATTTTAATATTATTTCTACTATTTGTAACTAACATATTATTTTTCATATAAGACTATTAATTAAATTTCTAATATTCGTAATTCTTTTTAAATATAATATAACATTTTTTAAAATGTATATTATGTAGTATATACTACTTTCATCCCGAATTAACAATATTTTAAATATTTTTTTTTCAATTTTCGTCCCTTTAAGTGATAATTTGATATTATTATTGATTTTTATGAAGAATGCACAAATTTAAATGATAAAATGAAAATTTTAATTTAAAAATACAATACATGACATAATAATTTAAGTACAAGATAACAATACAATACATAACATAATGATTTTTAAAATCACAACAATAATTTAGTAATCCGGTAGGTCGTTTTCAGATTTAACAATATTCAGAAAAAAGATAGTGTATGATCTAGAGAATTGTTGTGTTTGTGATTGCGGTTGTGCTTGTTGATTTCTTTTTTCAATTTTTCGTAGTTGTTCTTTAAAATTTAGAATAAAATATAATTTTATACTAAATAAAGAATTTTTTTTAAAAAAATCATATTACATGAAATTTATATAGGATGATTATTTTGAAAAAAGAAAGAACGGGTTCATATTATGAAATAAGTAGAAATACAAATAATAATATAATATTAAGGAGAGAGAAGAAAATTCTTTTTTTAGAGAGTAAAATAGAGAATTGGATTGGAATTGATTTTCTGAAAAAATAAAATACTCTATATTTGAAGAATAAAATAAAGTGTAGGGTTGGAGATGCCTTTATACCGTTAAAATTGACAAGATACACGCGTGAGGACACAAAATGTTGCAAAGGCAAAGGACCGTTGAGGCGTTGACCCATAAATGAGGGGCACATCAGATTGAAGTGTAGATACTACGTATCCTTAAACAGAATACGTTACCTACTTTTCCTGATTGGTTCCTAAATTTGATCGCAGCTTCAATCTAACAAAAGATTCTTTACCATCTTCTTCTTCTAACCTAAAAGCTCAATAATAATCTCTTTCCTATCTGTTTGGGAATAATTTAGATCCGGAGAATGGGAAACGCTCTAAGATCCTTTTATGCTAATTGCTGCAAACCTTCAGCAGACTCTGATTCCCTCACCCATCATCCCGGCGTTTCCGCTTTAGCACACGATCTCTACAACTTCGAAATCAACTCCCAGGTGATTGATACAAAAATTGAGGTTCAAGAATTAGATTTTTTTCAACGATCTGCGCTTTTCAATTTTTTCCTTTTTTCTCTTTAGGTTCCTCAAGGACTGAGTAAGCATGTTGTATCATCGAAGAAGGCACAGTCTAACTGGTAAAACTTTAGAGAATTGGGAGTAGTAGCTGTTGATCTTTAAGATTGCTTTAATTTCCTGACTTGTACATTTTTTGTGATAAATGAAGGTATAAGAAACTTTCAGATGCATGGAGAGAAACAAAGCCTCCTCCTAAAACACCTGAAGAAACTTCAAGGCTTGTCATTCAGACCTTGAAGAGACATCAGAAAGCTGATGTTGAGGTTTGTAACTTTGTACTAAATTTCCATAACACTCACAACTTGTTATAATGTCTAGTAAAATTGATTTCAGGGGTTACTGGCTTTCTATGGTCTTCCTCTTCCTCACTCCTTAGTAGAACTAACTAGTGATGGCACTCCTCCATCACACCAACAAGGACTCAAGTTTGAATTGCATACTCTCCCTGTAAGAATATCGAAACTTGCTTAGCCTCTGAATCTTCAAATTAGTGTTGTAATACTCGTAGAATGTATGTGCTAGGTGGATGCAAAGGCTGTGGCAGACGGAGATACAGTAACTGTATATGTTAGTACAACAGATCCTAGAGAGGCATCGTGTCTCCCAAGAGATGTGCAAAATGCAGCTATTCAAAGATCAAAAGCACGGGCTCAGAAAAATTATGCAAAAGCAGATCAACTGCACAAACAGATCATAGATTCAGGATATAGGTAAGTTGCATCAAGCATGCCTTTGTCTCTTTTTTAACTTTCATTCACCCAATTCATTGAGATTCTGCCACAGGTCAATACCAGTGAACCATGAGGAAGTTCTTGCTCGAAAATATAGGATCAGATTAAGGTATTAAGACACTTGGAATATTATTTTTTTCTATATATAATTCTGCGATATATGTCAAATTGATAAATAACGAATGAAGAAGAAATCAGGGGGATAGATGCACCAGAAAGTGCAATGCCATATGGTAAAGAGGCCAAGGAAGAACTGACTAAAGTTCTCCAGGGTAAGAGTTTAAGGGTCTTAGTTTTTGATGAGGATCGTTATGGCCGCTGTGTAGGGGATATATACTGCAATGGCATATTTGCACAGGTATTGAAATCAATAATATTCTTTCTTCTCCCAGTTATTCAATTTAGGCTCTTCCAGTTCTAAGTTGGCTTCTCAAGTAGGAAGTGATGTTAAAGAAGGGCTTGGCCTGGCACTATACCGCGTACGACAAGCGTCCAGAGTTAGATAAGGTAATCTGCATTTTTATGTCGCCATAGAGTTACCAACACAATGTTTCTTAATATATTTTTCTCTATGGTTTAGTGGGAAAAAGAAGCTCGAGCAAAACGAATTGGCTTGTGGGCAGCCAGAAATCCTGAAATGCCATGGGAGTGGAGGAAACAGAAACGTGAAAACCAACGTTCATGAATAACTAACTCAACAGAGCCATGGTTGCCCCAACACATTAATTAAAGGCATAAGCATAAGAAAGCCACAGTAATGTTATATTCAATTGTCAAATCGTGTTGATATAGAGGAGGTGCAATGTAGAAGCATCTCCTAGTAATTTAACTCCAAGGAAGCCAAATGTAGTGTGTACTTGGGCATTCCTTGATGTATATGTATATTTATTTCTCAGGTGCTTCTATATCTATTACCATCAAAACGTTTTCCTCTTCCTCTTTTGTATTTTCGTCATTTCCAGTTAAGCAACCTAACTTAGGTTCCTCTTTCAAGATAAACTACAAAATATACTGCAAATGGAAAACTCTCTAGCATGCAACAACATAAAAAGTAACTTGAGGTTTCAAGTGTCCATTCATCCAAACATCATGACTTGGAAGACATAATCCACTGAAGTTGGCTTGACGATCTAATAATCACCTTTTTTTCAGTTTTCTTCCCAGTTAAGCCAGAATTACAAGATCAAACCCCATGACACAGAAAATCAAAACTAATGAAAATAATGTGATTTGCTAACAGTCCAGTCAGAACTATGGACATGGAGTACTTCAAATGAAAAAAAAAAATATATCATGGAGATTAGAACAGCAGGTCCAGTTGAATGTCTGTTACCAAACTGCAAGGTACTGACGGCTTGCATATGCATAGCACAAAAATACACTGCATAAAACAAATTATAATTAGTGTATTGTAGGATATAAAGTACCAGGCATGAAAATTATGGCATGCCCATAGGCAGAAGAAATTGAAAAGGATGCTAAAACATGGGAGTACAATTTAACATTTTTGCTCCATTTCTACTGAGATGATTGGATAAGCAACCAGACTCTGCCCCTCATCAACCCCAAAAAAGACTACCATAAAAGAAAAGAGGCTACAGTACACAGCTGGGAAAAAAGGTAGCAGTTGCCTAGCCCTCTAAACAATGGCAGGTAATAGTTGTATTTCCGCCATCATATCCTGCACACTTGACTTTCTAAGGACACATCACACATGTATTAGCCACACTTAAAAATGAATCTCTAGCAGAAGGACAAAATTGTCCAGTTTGTTCCATCTTAAATCCCTTTCAAGCAACTTTATCTAAAGCCTTTAACATATACACTTGCGTATTTGGTTTGGGTTTTAGTTTGGTGGGTCGCATGTAAGGTTTAATGGGAGTATTCATTCAAAACAAATAAATTATCTGTGGATCCACACATAATCAAAGTTGCATTTTATTGTTGAACACCACATGGTGAATCATACTGTATGGTGATATAGTTGCTATTATTAAATAAAATTAACAAAAACTTTCTTTAAATGTAGGGGGAAAGGTCAAATATATGCAATCAGATCAAACAAACTCAAGCACGCAATCTCTAATGTGTGGCATATACTTTTTCTATTTCTTTCAGATAAGTATGTTTGTGTGATATGTGCTTAATGGAGCACGCATATTGTGCATGATAAGAAGTACTCCCTCCATCCCATATTAGTTGTCCACTTCGGTAATTTGGGACAACTATTTATAGTAAGGTGGACAACTAATATAGGACGGAGGGAGTAGAAAATAACTTAGTGGCCAATTACCACCAAAATACACATCAAAAGTGGCTCAACAACTTCCCATCCCTATCACTAGCAGTAGTTCGAGGTGTACCATGCAATTTAACTTCTTTTACAAATAATTTAGCAACATAGGAAGCATAAATAGTTTTAAGCATAAAGGGAACGATACACTTAAGAACCTATCTTTTAAACATTCCAACACCAGAAAACAACAAACATAAAGTCCTCTAATTTGTTCAAAACCCATCAATTTAAATAGAAATATACACCAGCTACTTTAATTCCATCCCAAGTTTGTCGAGATCAACAAGATGGAAGGGAACAGTGAGAAAACGAGCGGGAGAGATAAAAGGTGAGCTTGATGAAAGGAAAAAAGAAAAGAAAGAGGGCCGAGAAAAAACATAAACAGCCAGGAAAGAGGCAGCAACAAGAAAGAAAAGAAACAAGGGGGTTGGGCAAAAATATAGGAACCAAAAAATAAAAAATCTATATATAATAATCAGAATGATTTGAGTGAAAGAAAAGAGGGTAGTCCAAATACTCCTTACATGTAGAGATTTGTTTAATTCTAATGAACTGACATCTTTCTTTACCTACTTCTATTTCCAATCTTTTGTATGATTTTGAAAATGTATTTCCTAAGGATTTACCACCTTCAAGAGGAATAGAACATCAAATTGATTTTGTGACAGTATCTCAAATTCCAAATAGGCCTCTACCCGTACGAGCAATCCTGAAGAAACAAAGGAACTGCAAAGACAAGTTGAGGAGCTTTTTGAAAAAAGTTTGGAAAAAAAAGAACATGAGTACATATTACATATTATGTATTAGTCCAATTGATGAGCAAAGGACGGAACTTGGAGGATGTGTGGGGACGGTCGTGCCATGAATAAAATAATGGTAAAGTATCGTCATCTTATTCTTCGTCTTATAATATGTTAGATCCATCATCAATGGCATGGTTCAAAGTCTTTTCCAAAATTAATTTGAAGAGTAGTTACCATCAAATTATAATGAATCCCCGTGATGAATGGCAAACTGCTTTTTAAGTCCAAGTATGGTTTATATGATGGTTAGTGATGCACTTTGACTTAAGTAATGCATCTAGTTCAATGAGAGTAATGAACCATATCTTTAAGAGATTCAAGACTGATAGATGATGAGGCTTAATTAAGGGCTGCCCTGACAGTGGAGGTTGAGGAAAACGCAAAACAGGAGGAAGTGGTCTGGAGACAACGATCAAGGGCATTGTGGGTTAAAGAAGGGGACAAAAACACCAAATTATTCATAGAACTGCGAACTGTCATAGAAGGTTTAATGACATTGATAGGTTGGTTAGTAAAGAAACTACCTTAGATGAACCCTCAGAGATCAAAGGAGACTATCAAGTTTTACCAGAATCTTTACACAGAAACAAAGGCATGGAGACCACTCTATAATACCAATGAAGAGCCTATGATCAATGAGGGCGATAATAATATGCTTCAGTCAATTTGGGGAACAGGAAATTAAAGACTGTGTAATGGCATGTGCTGGGGACAAGGCCCTTGCCCTGATGGCTTCTCTATGGCATTCTTTATTCACTGTTGGGAGGTGATGAGTAGTGAAGTGGTGGCTCTTGTTTAGAATTTTATGACCAAGGTTACTTCGAAAAAAGTTCCAATGCTACTTTCATTGTATTGACACCAAAAATGTGGGGGCTTAAGAGTTTTGAAGGATTTTTTTTTTTTTTTTTTTGAGAAATAAATATATTTTTTCAATTACACGACCGAATTTTGACAAAAATGAGGGATGCAACACGAGGACTTCCCAGGGGGTCACCCATCCTAGTACTACTCTCGCCTAAGCACGCTTAACTAATAGAGAACATTTATAAAATAATCTCAAAAATCCAGACTGAAAATCTCATGAAGGTAGTGTCAAAGTTGGTGGATAGCCAGCAGCTGCATTCATCCATGGATGTCATTTTAGTAGCTAATGAATGTGTGGATGTGAGAAAAACTACAAAGGCCCCTGGCATCTTATGTAAGTTAAGATGAGAAGGCTTATGATCATTTTAACTAGGAATTCTTATGGAGGACATTAGAGAAGAAGGGCTAAGGTAATAGACGGATTAATTGGATAAAGTTCTGCTGTAAGCAGTAAACTTCTCAATCTTGATCAATGGTTCACCATCTGGTTTTTTCTCTTCTAAGAGAGGCCTCAGACAAGGGGATCCTCTCTCCCCTTTTCTCTTTATTTTGGCAATGGAAGGTCTAATGAAATGTTGGGAACAGCTCAGGTTAATAATTGGATCAGGGTTTAAATGTTAAGCCTGGAGACGGTCTTGGTCTGTCTATTCCCATCTTCAATATGCTAATGATACATTGGTGTTTTGTGATGCAAATAGAGACCAAATGAAACATTTGACAGTTATATTCATTTTGTTTGAAGCTATTACTGGACTTCATGTCAACTAGGGGAAAAGTCTTGTTTACCCAATTAATGAAGTTCAAGGAATTAACAGTTTGGCCAAAATTTTTGGGAGGGAGATACAAAAACTGCCTACTACTTACCTTGGCATGCCCATGGGTGCTAAGAGTAAGTCACAAAGTATTTGGAATGCTATCCTAGAGAAGTGTGGAAACTTCTCTATTGGAAGAGTCAATAACACTCTTTTGGAGGTAGATTGACTTTAATCAACAATGCCAACTTACATGATGTCCTTATTCCCCATGCCAATGAATACTGGCATGTTATCAAGAAACTGGATGCAATCAGAAGGAATTTTTTCTGAAATTGTGAGAACAGGAAGATTCACTTAGTAAAGTGGGAATCTATTATAACTTGCAAGGAGGAAGGTGGAATGGGAATAAGAAATCTGAAATCACAAATCTATAGCCTCCTATCAAAATGGTTATGGAAATTTTGCAACTGTGGAACAATCTCAATGGAAAGAAACTATTATAACAAGGTATGGGATGGATGATTACTGCACCACCACCAAGGCACCTATGATTCCAGAGTCCAGATGGTGTTGGCTTATGGAGATCAATTAGGAATTTGTTGCCCAAAATTATCAAAAATTCCAAGATTAAAGTAGTAGGCAAGGAAGACCTTATTATGGGATGATATCTGGTCTGGGCAACACTCTTTGAAGTCTCTATTTCCTGACCTTCACTTTTTGAGCCAGCAGAAGAATTTCACACCTATGGAGGTAAGGGACAACCCCAAGGAATTTCAATTTCAGAAGACTTCTTAATGATAGGGAAGTTGATAGATTGACAGAATTCTACAGGACTCAGGAACAGGTCCAAGATCTCACCACAAATGAAGACAGCTTAATTAGATGAAAGACTACCTGGGAGGATTCTCTGTTAAATCTGTTTATAACCTGTTTCCAGAGCACCTATTCACAAGGTGGGTGTTGGCCTTGAAGATGATATCGAAAGTTAAAATCCCACACAAGGTAGCATGCTTCACATTGTTATTGGCAAGACAAGCTGTCTTAACTCAAGATACGCTTATTGAAAGAGGTCTTCTGTTCCAGATATTCTTGGTGTGGTGAGGAAGAGCAGAGACGGTAAACAATCTCATTTTTCACTGTAAAGTGACGGATCAATTATGGCAGATCGTCATCAACTTGAGGGGAATCAAGTGGACTATGCCAAGGAGTACACAGGAAGTTTTAGCTTTGCTAGAACAGAGATGGTAATCTGTCAGGACACGGAGAGATAAAAGATTGTCCCAGCTTGCATATGGTGGACAATCTGAAAGGAGAGAAAACAAAGATGCTTTGAAGACGAGAGCAATCCTTTCCCAAAGATAAACATGAATTGTCTAGCATTTTTTACTATTGGTGTATTCATGAATACCCTCATTTTGACTACTACTTGTAATTATTACTGGACTATTTTCTTGGAGTAGTTCTTTTGTTTATACTGCATATGTTGCCTGTTCAACAACAACAAAAAAAAAGAAATCAAAGAGCCTAGGAAAGATGTTGCTCGAAAAAGTTCCAACGTAAATTGGTTGAAAAGTGAGATAACAATATCAAGTTCTTCTCTTGCACACCCAGTGCTCATTAAAAGATATAGCTTCCTTGAAAATATATAAAATAAAATAAATGGACAGGTGTTCATGAGGATAATCAAGTTAGGGAAAAGATTCTACGATATTTACATACAGACATTATATAAGGAAAAGGAAGTGTTGAGACTAGGAATGGAGGTGTTGAATTGCAAAGTATTAGCCATGAAGAGGAGAGCTTGAAGGGAGAATTTTAAAAAACACTTTTAAGTCTTTTAAGTTCTTTGAGAAAAAACTTTGAGTTCTAATAACAATATCTAACATGGTGTAGAGATTGCCCGGGTGATAAAGCACTTTGACCATATAGTCTCAGTTATACATTTTCCAAATATGATTGGGACATGGTAAACAATGATGCAATGAAGTGCAAGGATCACTTCCACCAATATGGATCCTTATTCCCTCTTTCATGGCCACATATCCTTCCGGGTACGGAATGGGGAATCTTTTTTTACATGAATCCATTAGATAAAAACTAAGTCTACCACATATGTTGTAGTTATTTTATGTGTTCACCTTGGAAGTTAGTGGTTTTCCCGAGATCATCGAGAGTTCTTCACCAAATTAGATAGAGTGGGGACGACTAGATATTTTTTCATCTTGAATCTAGCACCCTCACAAGTACTATTCCTCATAAAAGAATCTTTCAAAATCTGTCACCCTTGGAGAGATAGAAGCTTTAGTTACTCATATAATCATGATTTCAGGGAGGGGAGAGGGGGTGGGGGGGTATAGTAAAGATTTTCAACTTAGAACACTGGTAGGGACGTAGAAGATTGTGGCAGAGCTGTTGTCGGTAAAATTGAGGTCGGTAATGGATATAAGCTCACATCTAGCAATCAGAATGCTCTTTGTGAAGGAGAGTAAATCTGGATGCAAGTATACTTGTTAATGAGATAATAGGCTCTAGAATGAGATGTGATATTCCAGCATTACTAATTAACATCAAAAAGGTCGATGACAATTGCATTGGAATTTCTGGTTATACATCCTTTTCAGGAAGAACTTGGGGAAAAATATAAGAGGTGAAAATATCATTGATTATCCACTACGAGATTCTCTAGATTTGCATTCGACCATATGTTTACCAAGAATCTTTTTATTCTGGTTTAAACTGCATGTTTGAGTAGGGGCAAGTGTGAGATTTAGAGAATTCTAATTTTAGAGAACCCAAACTGCCTTAAAAGACAAATATTTAGTTTCATATTAAGTGGGTGTTTGGATTGACTTATTTTTAGTGACTTTTGGCTTTTAAACTATTTTTTGGTTTTGGAAGTGTTTGGATAACACAAAAAGTGTTTTTAAGCACTTTTTTAAAACTGAAAAGTACCCGAAAAAAAAAGAAGCCAAAAGTCAAAAGTTGGGTGTTCCCAACTTATGACTTTTGACTTTTAACTTATAAGTCACTTTTAAGAAGCCAATACAAACACCCTAAATATGCTAAATAAAGTTGGATAGATGAATACAGATGATTCATATAGCCGACTCCAGCTAATTAGCAACTGTAATACAGATTTTATTGATTGGTTAGAGTAGATGAAATAGACCTATTGTCATCGTTGATAGATAGGTGGAACAATCCATAGATAGAGATTTCTTGAGTGGCAGTGAGGTAAACAGTGGTAGAACGAAAAGACACCTCTATTTCAGTCTTCAATAGCAGGTGTCTTCTAAGGCACAGATAAGACAGGTATGATTCACATGCAGATCATGATGTGATTCAAAGTTGTATCAGAACTACATGTAAGCCTGGAAAATGCAGAATTGTTACTGGTTGGAGAAGTAAAAAAACACACCAGAATTAGCATAAGCTTGTGTAAGTTGGCTAACATCCCGGCTACATATATATCATATTCTATGGGCCTATCTCCAAAAGGAAAATTATAGCACACTGAACTAAGACTACCAGTGATACAGTCATACAGAGAATCAAAATGAGGTTGGGGTGGAACACGGATTCCTTGTTTGAGGGCAACACAATAGTTCTCAATCAACTCTCTAGTCTGGAAAGCATCCTGGAGCATAGATCACTTACTAATGATGAGCTTCTTCAAAAATCTCATTTGGCTATGGAGTCTAAGGTAACAGAGAATGAGGAATAGCATTGAGGAACAGGCCTCAAGTACAATGGTTGAAAAGTGGGGATAAGAATACCAAATATTTTCACAGAATTGCTACAGTGCATAAGAGACTTGACTCTATTGACACTTCAGGTGATGATGGGGCTACCATCTCTGATCCAGATTCTATAAAGCTGAAAATTCAGAACTTCTATCAGACTCTTTACAAGGGAACAATGACTTGGAAGCCAGACTTGAATCTTCAACAGATCAAAGGCATAAGCAGAGAGGAGCAGGAAAGGTTACAAAGACAGTTTGAAGACGAAGAAGTTCTTGAATGTATCAGATTATGTGCAAGTGACAAAGCACCAGGACCTGATGGATTTCCAATGTGTTGTTGTCAATCTTTTTGGGTATGTATTTAAGAACTCATATCCTAATCTATTCTCTTCAAATGTGTTGTTGTCAATCTTCTTCAAAGCTGGGAAGAAGGCAAGAAGCAGAAGTAAGTAGAGAATCATACCAGCCAGCATATGGTGGACAGTCTAGAAGGAGAGAAATGCTAGGTTTTAAAAACATAGAGAATAGTATAGAACAGATCAAATTGAATTGTATCTTGATTGTTTTTGGTGTAATCAGATTTGGTCTAATGATCTTGTATCTATTATTGATGTGTTAGATTCATTATAGATATAGGATCATAGGATCTGGATCTACTTGTAAATATGGCCCTTGTACAGCCCATGTACTAATCTGTTTCTATTAATATATACAAAGTTACCAGTTTCAAAAAAAAAAAATTAAAAAATAGGTTGTTGAAAGGTTTCAAGCTTAGCATCAGGTGAGGTGAGAATTTGGAAATCTTTCATCTGCTACTGTAATTTTTTGTGAAGCCAAAGCAGAACAAATTAGCTACATCAGGGTGATTCTTGTAACCTTTGAAGTAGTTTGGATTGTGTGTGGATGGGAAGAAAAGCAACCTATTCCCAAGATGCAGGGGCTAAACAGATCAGCTCTCAACAGTTAACTTGGCATACCTTGGGCAATAAACACAAAGATCTGGAAATATGGGATAGGGTAGCTGAAAAGACACAGAAAAAGCTAGCTAAGTGGAAGTCTCAATATTTTTCACTAGGGGGCAGACTAATTTTAATAAATGTTGTGTTAGATTCCTTGCCAACTTATGTTATAGCCTTATTTTTCATGACCATCTGAAGTGGTGCAGAAGCTAGATAAACTGAGAAGGGACTTCTTATAGCTGGAAATAAGGGGAAGGGGGGTTAAAGGTTTCCACTTAGTAAACTGGAAAGTTGCTCAGCTTAACAAGATTTCAGATGGTCTTGGTATAAGAATCCTGAAAATGCGGAATGCTTGATAATGAAATGGATATGGAGACATGAGGGAGAACATCAAACATTATGGAAAGAGGTCATTCAAAACAAATATGGGAAGAACGGTCCATGGTGCACCAATACTGTCACCAACACTTCAGGTGTCCCAATTTGGAGATCAATAAAGGCCTTGTGGGCCAATTCTCAGATAATGTCACTTGTAAGGTAGGCAATGGAAATAAAATTCTTTTTTGGGAAGATATATGGAAAGGACAGATGGCATTGAAGAACTCCTATCCTGTAAGGTAGGCAATGGAAACAAAATTCTTTTTTGGGAAGATATATGGAAAAGACAGATGGCATTGAAGAACTCCTATCCTAACCTATTCTCTAATTGCACCAATCCTGGGGGTGATAATTGATCCAATCATGGGTGGGACATCTCCTTCAGGAGATATTTGAATGATTGGAAGTGGATAGACTGGCTCAATTCTTACAAGAAATCAAAAGCTTAAAAGGCACTACTCCAATCCCCGACACAATCATATGGAAACAAGTTAATGATGGTAAAATTCTCTGTGAACTGACTCTACAAAAAAAAGAAGGGAGTAGCCAGGATGTGGGATAGAACCATGGAAGCAGATCTGAAAAAGTTTGGCACCAACTATTAGATATTTTTCGGCACCAACTAAGGTTAAATGCTTTTCTTGGCTGGTGGCCAGGAAAGCATGCCTTGCACAGGAACTTCTGAAAAGAAGGGGGTTCCAAATAGTATCTAGATGCTTCTTATGTAATAAAGCAGAAGAAACTAATAGCCATCTGCTTCTGCACTGCAAGATAACTGCACAAATTTGGTCCCTATTCTTAAGTCTCAAACAAAATGGACAACGCCAGAACATGCTGCAGATCAGTTGAGTTGATGGATTAGGAGAGGAGGAAACAAGAGTCAAAAGAATTGGTGGAGAACAATCCCAGCTTGCATTCAGAAAGTTAAATGAAATTGTATTATATCCTATGAGTTTTGGTGTAAAGAGGAATGTATAGATGAAGTAGAACAGATAATTGATCTATTAGGTTCTCTGTAACTTCTCTTTTGTATTTAGTTTTTCTGGTTCAATATTTATGGGGTCTCCAGCTTTAAGGTATGTTGAGGAATACAACATTACCAATTTCAAAAAACATAACTCATGGGGTGAAATTGCATCGTAGTGAGTTGATGTTGCTTGTGTAAAAAAGCAAGGGAGGGATGATCAGCTGCTACATTGCAATTCTGAAATGGAACATATTCAATATTTTTTATCATAAGTACAACCTATGGCAGTGGCAAAAGCTGTCGCAAGTTGGACAAGAAAGCTGAACTCCAGAAAGGAAGAAGCGTGGAATGTAGCTCCTCCTTCTTGCATTTTCTGGTTTTCCACAAGAAATAAGAAACGGCATAATTTTGAAGGTATGGAAAAGCGCGTAAGGCCTACACTCCACCTTCCCTGGACCCCACCTGTGGAATTTCCACAGGTATGTTGTCATTGAAAAAGCACATAAGGAGGGCTTAAAAGTTCATTTTTCTTCCATTTATACTTTTGGTGCAAAAAATAATTCCCATACTAAAGTTTTGATGTATTTACAATTTCATGTAAGTTGAGACCATCTTAGTTCAACACTAATAAACATCTTCATATACACCCCGAAAAATAATATACATCAATCCCACATATGGGGTTAAAAACTCTCAAATCATAGAGATATTTTGTACACAAGATAAAACAACTTAACTCTATGATCTTTAGCAGACCCGTAATGTCACAGAAACACGTGCTGCTAAAGAAGAAAACAAAGAATCTAGATAGAGTGGCATTGTCATACACTACTACATACAGAGTTCAATATCCTAGCAAGTGCAACAACTTAGATCAGAAATAGAACAATAAACTGCACAATAAAAGTGAAAGAAACGAATTCAATGGACCCTCTTTTTATTGTTAAAATGAATGCAATGGAACTTACAATGCCACAGCCTGTTTAACCCATGAAAAGAGCTTCAATTTTGCTTTGCGTCCTCCACAGTATCATCAGAATCAGAATCACTGGCATTATAGCCTAAAAAGGAAGAAAAGATGAACACCACACAATAACAGTGAACCAATATAAAAATTTATCAATAAAAAATAGCAAACAGATATAATCAGTAAACAGAAAGTCTACATACCTGGGCGTTTATCACTCACTTTCCATGCCGATGACCGGCTCTTTGAAGCTCGGGTAATCCAAGCTCTTCCCTGTACCCAAAATGACCAATCAGTAGAAGCATTTCCCACATCCTCAAGAGACAGCAAATAGAGACGGAAAACCAAAAAACTGTCAATGTTTCAAACAAACTAAAACTCTACTTCTGGGCAGAGGAAGAGTGGAACTATTTTATTTTGACTGCTTTGAAAGCTTTGTGCAACTTCTAGTAAATAGATATATGAAATTGAACAGGCACACTGTGTTTATTCACTGCTTGGATTACAGAGAAGCTATGTAAGCATGTAAATGTTGGTACATCCTCTTAATCATGTGTATCTTCATTAAGAATAATCTAAGCACTTAAATCAAGCAGGCACACTCTAATTTTTCTTCTCCTGATCTTCAATTATTAAAGAGTTCAAGTTCAATTGAATTGTTGCTATCTTCACATTCTGTTAATTATGGGTTTCTTCTAGTAGTATTTATAAGGCACACACGAGCTTGAATGTTTAAAGATATTTCATGTGCTTGACAGCATTTGATAAAGTCAACTTTACCCTGTATAAGCACAAAGAGTGTCAAAACTTCAAGTGTAAGAGCAGTTCAGACTCTGCTGTTTCAACAATACGTTTTATGGTGGGTTTCACTGTTCATATCTTGTCAATGGAAAACAAAAATCTCTACACTAGGTTATTTATAAATCACTAAGTTCTAGATTGTTAGCAAACTATGAGCAACAATAATTGAACTAAGACAAGGAATAAATGGAAGAAGATCATAGAAAGCAAAAAATCAAACACCTTCTGTGCATCTCTGGATATACCATAGCCACTAAAATACATCTGACCAACAAGGACCTGCATGTTAGCGTCACCAGCTTTCGCCTCCTTGAGAGTATCGTGGAACCACCGCTTGACACAGTCAGCCACCACGTCAGCAAGAGGTAGCCGCCGCTGGTTCGACGAAGAAGTATTGGAATTGGAATTTGAGTTAGAGCTTGCTTCTTCCATGTTCTTCTTCAGCTTCAGCCGCCGCTCCGATGAATCGCCGTCGACCACCGCCCTAGACTTTGCGGCCACAGGGGATGGAACTGACCTAATTCTGGATGCGGGTTTGACTTGGGTCGGGCGCTGGATTCTGTTGGAGCTGATTATTCTGGCAAAATCTTGAATTCTATTTGGTGAAGGAAGCGATTTCCCCATAAAACGTCGCAGACAAAAAACCCACTAGGCCACTACTTTGTGAATTTTCAGTAATTGCAATGCCCCTAACAACCAAGTCTTTGGGTATACACCCACAAAATTCATTTAAGAAATACAAATTAGATCTTATTGCTTTAGGTGTTGAGACTTGGGGCCGCACTAATTGATATTCATTTAGGGGTCGTTTTATAGAGTGTATAAGAAAAATGTTGAATATGATGTATTAGTAATACAAGTATTAGTAATGTTTGCGCTAGTTATGTTTGCATTATTTCTCATACATTATTTGGTTTGATGTATTGGAAATAGCAAGCCTTGTATAAAGTCTATTAAAAAAATATTTGTTTATAAAAATACTCCCACATTCTTTTATTCTGTGCACTTTCTTTTGCAACATGGTTCTTTAATAAAACAATCACAATAAATTATTTTGCTAAACGTCATTAGCTCTTCTTTTCCCCCAAAAAATAAAATAAATAGTTTTTAGTACTACTTTAAAATATTTTTGAGCAAAGTTAGCAAAGAGATTTATTTAAAACTCAGTCTTATATTGTTATTTTTGTGCGTGCACCACATATTGACATTGAAAGGATCAAGAGAAGCACTTGAGTAATGATAAATTTCTCTATGATATCTATAAATTACGAATTCAAGTCATAAAACCAATAACTTATTGAAATAATTTTACTCATCACACTCTAGGATTGGAAGTATGTCAAAAGTGTAATAAAAACAATTCAAACTCATAATTACACTCCAAGATAATCATTTAACGTTGGTAATTCAAGTCATTTGAATACCTCATCGTTTAACCGTCACCTTGCCTCAAAGTCTACCACCAGCAAACTAGTTATTTCAAGTTCTCAATATTCATTTTTGATCAACTCGTTCCCTAGAAGCAGTAATATTTATTATTATTATTATTATTATTATTATTATTATTATTATTATTATTATTATTATTATTATTATTATTATTATTATTTCTAGAAGCAGTTGCTCTATTGTATTGTGCCCCTTTATAACCCCTTTGTCAATTGTGTTTTGACTTTGAAATACACAGGGAGCAACATCTTTTTTTGTTTTTTCAAAATATTTTATTAAAAATTAATAATTCTCTGTATCAAAAATCTTAACAAATGCAATAATCTATATGCTTTTTATAGCAATTTGCAAAGCTTACGTTTTGAGAATTGCAGTAGTATACCGTGGAAAAGTATTGAAAAATGTTTTAATAAAGGCTTAGAGGGTAGTTTTGTCATTAGTTAATCTAATGCAAGTGTTATCCTTTGTATTACTAATACCTAGAGATCCATGGTATTAGTAATACACTCCATAATACACAATAGAATGTATAATTAATGCTTGCATTAGTTATACATAGCATGAAAAAGTGTACCAAACAAGATATAACTAATACACAAAGTTAATGCATGCATAATTTTTGCTAATACACTCTACCAAACGACTCCTTAGTTTGTTTTCTTTAATCAAGTGGCAATAGAAGATGTCTTGATATCCACAAATTAATTTTTTTTTAAAAGGTTAAAAAAGGTTCATTATTGTTGATTTTTTGAAGATTAAAATCTTAATATGTGTAGCCAGCTTTAATCAACGAAATTGAAATTACAGCATTTAATTCTTTTGTACAAGTACTTTGCAAAGAAACAATAAATTTGTTGCATGTCGTATAAAAAATAATAACCAGCAGAATCTTAATAAATGACACAATTACTTGTGATAAATATTTTTTTTACACAACTCTTTTGGTTATAAGATCAATTATCAGAAAAACGATGTGTTTAGGGTTAAGAAGTGATGACGAGGAGTGGCTCATTATTCCCGTAAGAAGTGAATGGAATATTGAGTGGAGCTTTATATTTAGGGTTTGCAATATGGTAATTCTTACGAGTTAACAGTTTATTTAATAATTGTGTAATCCGTCCCTCTAGTGCAAAGTCGCTAAATATAATTTTTTTAAATCCATTCGCTATGAATCTGATAGCCACTACTAATAACCCAATTTTGTAATTGGTCTATCAATTATGGTTTGATTTTGAACAATCTTAGTAAAATATGTTTCTTAATGAAGTCTTAGCTCATTATTGGTCGTAGATTTGACATAAATATATATATATAAAAAAATAGAATCGTATCAAACTAATTTGATTAGTCAGTATGAATATAATTTTATTTTAAAAAAAAGTTTGGTATTTAATTTGAGGATACCGATTCTTCGGTTCACCGAAGAACTGAACTTGTATTCCATAATTGGAAATCTAAAATTCTACATAGTTGGAAATCTCTTCTATAGATCAAATTTCTCAACTTATTGATATCACTATACTCTATCTTAACTTTGAAAACTTTTGTTCATGATTTGTTGAGTAACGAAGTTGTTCCTTGGGGTCTTGTGTTGTTTGTGAAGAAGAAGAATGGTTCTATGTGAGTGTGTATGATTATAAACAGTTGAAAGAGATTACCATCAAGAATAAGTATCATATTTTGTACATTAATGATTTAGTTAACTAACTTCATGACGCTTTGATGTTTTTGAAGATTAACTTGAGGTCAAGATATCACCAATTGAAGATTAGGGCTTTAGACGTCCCTAAAACATCTAAATCAAGATTAGTAGGTAGATCACCTACATAAGAGTTCACCCAAATTACTGCGCCAAACAAACATGGGACTGGTCAAAGACCCATACGCTCAGAAGGCAACATATATTCATAAATTTAGATCAAAAGTCATATTACACACTTATATATATATATATATATATATATATATATATATATATATATATATATATATATATACACACACTAGATGGACATGCCCGTGCTGTGCACGAGCCCAACATGTGAGGCGTAATGTAAAGCGTTCTTTAAAATTTGTATAAAATAGAGAAATCTCATACATTTTGGGGCTAATTACATCTTATTTTGGAAGTCTTCCCATTACAAAAATTTTGAAATTTTCATTGCTCTTAGATGCATTTCTCTGTTGTCCGATATATTGCAAATGATACATTACTTAAGATTCTGTTGTGCCGGATATATTCCTCTGTTGTCGAATACACTATGTCTCTACTCTGTTGTTGTGTCGGATACATTCCTCTATTGTCGGATACATTGATCTTTACTGATTCTGTTGTGTCGGATATATTCCTCTATTGTTGGATACATTGGTTTCTACCATGTTGTTGCGTTAGATACATTCCTCTATTGTCGGATACATAACTATGAACATGATTCATAATGGGAGGGTTGTATCTGATGCTTATCGTCACCAATGACACTAACCTACGGTACGAGTGTCTATGATCGTCGATAATATAGTAACCCAACCAAGGGTTGGGGTCGTGCCCGAAGGGAGTGGCTTTGAGAATTAATAGAAAAATAAAATTAAGTTCTAATTAGTCGTAGCTAAAGACATTAACGAGTAAAAATATAGTAAATTAAAGGGGTGACACCAATGTGTCAAATATCAAATGGGGTTTGTCACAAGTGTACTAAAAACTACAAAATTAAAAGGGGAGAGCAAGTATGGGGAGAAGTTCTTGGGGTGTGACCACAATATAAATTGATATAAATCGTTGAGTACATGCTTTTGATAGGAAATTTGCAAGCTAATAGTGACTGGGCTAAGCTTTAGATGGAAATAAGTTCCCTATCGGGCAACTTACCCTGTTTCAAATGGGTTCCTCTCGGACACCCATTTGCCGCATGAAGCCAACCTACATCTTACCCTACTCACTTTCTTGAGCTGAGTGTTTGGATATGGGACTAGGGCTCACCCTCTCGGGCTGAACCTCATGTTGACCCACTCCTTAGGCCATCAGTCTAGCGGTCTTGGTTTTGCGACCTCTCTCTCTCGCAAGTCGAAAACACATGGGTGGTTTTGTATTTGCAACTACAAACCCATTAAATTAAACCACAACCACTAGGTGAAATCACTATTAAAATACATCTAACCTATCAGCAAACATGACCCAACAATAATATCAACACATATTTGCTAAATCACACTCCAAGAATGGGGGTTTTTAGCCACACATCAAGAGATAGAAATTTATACCTAAATGAGTTTGCATTCAAATGGGTATGAAGATTTAAGTTTTGTTACAGGCCAAGAATGAAGAATCCAAGAGCCCAACTCCAAATCTGGAAGATGAAACCCTCTTCTTCTTCAAGCCTCCAAAACCCTCTCAAACTTAGAGCAAAAATATCAAAAAAGTATTGTTCTATTGTGAAAATTATAATAGTCGTCCGACTCTCTAAAAATTAATAAAGAGTTTAGTATTTATAGACTTTAGAAAATAGTATTGGCGGATCGCTCAACGAGGTTAGTCGGAATCGCCGATTAACTCGGCGATTCGCCCTATGGTGTAGTTCGTCACTGTCTTGCACTAGCATTAAGCATCGTCGTGCTCCGTATCATTGGGCGATATAGTACTGCTTAGCGGAACTATTCAGCGAAACACTGACTGCTCCTTTCATCGCCTTTTTGATCCTGCTCCTTCAGGGCTTTGCGTATTGGAACAAAAGGCGGAGTGCGTCCCTTCGGCGAATCGCCAAGCATGCTTGGAGATGCTTATGCTTAAACTTCTTCGTTCTTTTCAGCCTTTTTGTTCCTTTTTGCACCTAAGTGTCCATGCTTCCACTAAAACTCAAATACCTGAAACTTAAGTGTTTTCATCAGATATTTAGAATAAATAAGCATTTGAGGACACTATTTCTATTAAAAGAAAGCCCTAAATGAGTCCAATTTGTGGACTCATCAACACCCCCAACTTAAACTTTTGCTTGTCCCCAAGTAAAACTCAAGTTCGACAGTTCAAATAAGATGTCTCAAGTAGTGCTACACAAGACTAAATAATGAACATACACAAAAAAATTCAAATTACTCATGCAAAGATCAACTGTGTGCTTAAAGATTCAAGTTGTGACACACCATTACCAAATATTCTCATGCTCGCAATACTTGCTACTTGTGCAAGTTCAAGCTCAACAAAAAGTATCTAAATGCCCTTACATAAAGAATGATTTCTCATTCACACAAAGAGGTTAATCAATTAAAGATCAGGAATCATATGCAACGCTCACACTCAAAAAGAGGAGCACAATACATGTTTTCACCCATATGCTTGCCCTTATTTTCCAATTGATTTTCGGTTCGGCTCACTCAAGATCAAAAAGGTCTTTCTAAGGCTTGTAATGGGGCCGAGTGTAAAGGTATGGTCATTTAGGCTCAGTGACTTTTCATCCTCGTGAGATGTGGTGTTCTCAAGGCATTCCCTTCTTTTTCTTTATCAATTCTTTTTCTAGTGCTTCTAAGTGACCTTTTTATTCACCTCCATGGATTGCTTGGAAACCTGATTTCTTTTGTATTTTATTCCACAACTTTTTTTTTGAAGGGTTTCCATTATTCTGCAACACCATGGGTTAAGGGGGACTTTTCTTGCACTTCTTGACTTTTCCTTTTCATTTTCACCACACCCCCAACTTAGGCTTTTGGCCTAAGTTGGCTATTTGCTAAATCACAAATCAAGAGGATTATAGGTAGTAGGTTAAGTAAGGTCCAGGGTGCATCAAGGTTATTCCAAAGAAAGGTAAGGCTCAAAGGGTATTCAAGAGAGTTTCACACGCTCACGGGTAGGCCATAAAAGAGGTACTCACATTCTTCAAAAGTTGCCTAGGATATTTTCAAGAGCACACCTTACTAAATCAATCAGACTAATAGGACAAATTCTAGGTTTATTCATGCAAGGTTCAAAGTAAGCTCATCACACAAGACATTGACACTTAAGTCAAACAAGACCATACACTTTCTCTAGTGTGCAATGGTCATTACAAAAGAATCAATTCGATAAATCGCTAATCACAACAAGATGCAAAGAGTTCATATATTGTATATGCAACTTCATTTGGCCTCACCGTAGCCGTACATTCATGTTCGTTCGATTGTAAGCACTATTTAAGTCATCGGTATTGATAGAAATCGAGACTCAAATTTTTGCAAAAGAACAGCCACATTCAATTCATGAGGGATGGCAAAACTGTGTGAAAAATTCAAAATTTTTTGGAAGGGTCAAAATCATTTTGCAATTAAAAGTAAGTGGAGCCTTAAGCTCAAACATCCACAGGAAAGCAGTATTTAACACAATAATAGCTCAAAGCCCAAATACATAGCAAAAACACGAGTCACAAACAATACACAAAATATGGGCCTCACCCCACCACAAATAAAAGCAATTTGTCCTCAAATGCAAATAAAATTAACCAAGATTTTAAAGATAATGAAGGACAGAGAGGGAGGTAAAGAGGGGATCCTAGCTAATAGGTCGCTTCATCTGTCTAGGCATCAGTACCCGAAGTGACCACCAAAAGGACCAGCTCCATTGGATCCAGCAGCAGGAGACTTTGCCAAAGAAGCTTGCACACTAGCATTTGTCATGATTTCTTTAGTCTCGGCTATGTCGTTCGCTGTAACTTCCTCAAACATCTCTTCATCAGTTTCTACCTCTAATTCAGGATCAGTTATATGCTCCATTCTATCTCCATGTCCTGCAGTAGTCTGAGGCATTTCGGGCATATTTGGAATTTCCACTATTTCAAGATCATGGATATATCGATGGACTTTAGGTAGTCCACATCTTTCTTCAGCTCTGCAATTGTGGCTTTAAGGCAGTTACTTCCTCTATGGCTCCTTGATCGTGCTCACAAACTACTATCCTGGCCTCTAGAGCATCAATAGTAGTGCTCAGTGGTCTCACAACATTGTCGAGGGGAACCTCAATCATGCCTAGAATAGAGCTTTCTATGTTGGCAGTCCGATAATTAGTAGATTGGGCAAGCTGTCCCATTCGGATCAAGGATGCCTGAGTGATTGTCTTACAGGAGGTAATAACAGCCGTAGGTTTGGGTGGTAATGAAGTAGCAGATGGACTTGTAGGTTCAGAAGGAGTGGTAATGACATAAGATATACCTGAAGGCCCAGGGGCTGTAGTAGGCAAAGATGCCTTTACATCTATAGATCTAGTGGCCACTACTTCCTTTTGTTTCTTTTCTGCTTAGTCCTTAAGATATTTGGCTTCGATCTTTCAGATACTAGTGGAGGTGGTGGCAGCCAATTCCACATCTTTCGTTGCATGTCTACTCACCCGAGCTCTTTTGCATAATTCAGTGATAAATACCGGGAAAGGGAGAGATGTCTGGCTCTACTTCGCATGCACATGGATCTCAGAGGCAATGATCATCCTGAGATTTATCATGGTTTTCTCCATGATGCATCCAAGATAACCTGCCTTAGCATGGAGAAAGATTGATTCGTTCTGTGATGGCATAACTGTGCTGCTAATGAATCCAAACCAGTATCGTGCAACTATGTTCAAATTTTTCTTCTCAATCGGAACTCCTTTTGCTAACCATGTCGGAGCATTATTATCTGAGACTAGCGGAGCTAACCATTTTTTCATAGCATCCAGCTTATGTGTCCTGATCAAGTGCTGGCAGTGACTAGTAATCTTATCGAACATACCCAAAATTGTGTTGATAGACTCATTACCGCATGCTACCTTTATTCCTTTGAAAATCACGTATTCAACTACTTTAAAAGATGAGACTAGCCTTTTTCGTTGAGGTACCAATGCACTGTATGCATCGTAGAACTCTCTAACCCAGATTGGTATGTAAGAGTCGTAATATCTTGTGAATATTTGGAATTTGTGGTGTTCTAGGCACTCCATCACATCTGGATACCTATGAATAACCCCATCTATGGAAAGTCGTTTCTCTTCAATGATCGTTCTTAGACCTTCCGCCTTTGATCTATTCGTTGATCCATGTTGGAGACCTTGTACTCGAGGTGCCAACACTAATGCTTGCTCTGGAGCTGGAGGAGTTGGAGTGGTGGATTGACTATCTTTGATCTGATATGGATCATGTATCATGTATCATTTTTTATCGTAAGTCAACCCTCCTTGTCTCTGTCTGGTAGTCTTCGTCAGACCCCGCACTTACACTATTTTATATGGGTGGCTCGGTGGTGTAGAAGCCTGTGCTGTCAGAGCTTGTGTCGGATAATTCGAGGGCTTTGCCCTTCCCCTTGCTTTTTGAAGTTGTGGTGGCCTTGCCCCTGGGTAGAGGTGCATTTTCACTGATCACAACTCATTTCTCCCTTCCTCTGGTTGATTGTTTGGCCATATCTGCAAAACTTTAGAGAGAATAGTTAGTAATTACATTGTAGCGCAAAATTGCATACAGACTCGTCGATCTAATCAGCGAATCGCCAAACCTCTTTGGCGATCATGAATATATCTGCCGAAGTTACAGAGCCCACAACACTTAAGATATGAAATTAAGGGCGATTTAGGGTTAGTAGGCGAACCGCTGAGTGATTCGGCGAGCTCAACTCAGCAGGCTGACTGACCTAATGTGCCTAAGATTCAACTCACTTTTCAAAATCGATCAAACAAACCCCAAAAACAAAACTAAACTATGCATTAATGAAATTCAGACCCATAACACTCATTTATGGTCAACATCCATTATGTATAGTTCACTACATTTATTTTCAAGGTAAGAAGAGTGAAAAAAGAATTCAGACAGTAAAAACAATTAGGCCCCAATTTACAAATCAGAAGCAGGCATTCGAAAATTTCTACTCATATCAAAGAGATCTAACATGCATTATTGGACACCTAGATTGCAGATGAGGTTGAATTCTTCAAAAGCGAATGGGGTTTTTTAGAAACTAACATTTTTCTAAGTGAACAAAATTGTAATGCTAGGCGGCAATGAAAATTCGAGTTCCAAGCGCTAATCCGTGACTAAAGTACTAATTTAAAGTGAGAAAATGTAGATTACTACCTTGGTGTGAAGTTATGGGGTTTGAAAGTGAGATATAATGAAAAAGTGTGACTGTTGGCCATATACGATATTCAATTTGTGTCCGTTCGGCAACGTTAGTCGCACTCGCCAACCTACTCGGCAATTCGCTGAGTGATCATTTATCCCTCAATTTCTGTAAAGCATCAATTTCTTGGGGATCACGTAGGCGGTCTGGTTCGATATCGCCGAACAGGTTGCAATACACCGCCTATTTTTTGAGTTTAACTGAGTTTTACAGGCTCCGCATAGCACTTGCACTGAGCCAAAAGGCGAATATAGTCAAGCTCGCTGACCTACTTGGCGGTTCGCGGAATGGACTTCTACTAGCCAATCTTCACTTTTCTACAATTCCTTCGCTTTAACCTACAACATCAACTCATTATTATTCATAAAAGCAAAAACCTAGTTATTTACGACCTTGGGTATCCTCCCAAGATGCTCCTTATTTACCGTCGTGGCACGACACAAGTCATTGCTCAAGTTTCATTGTTAGGGTTAGCCATATCCTCATTAGGCCACCCCCTGTTTCTCTACGGTTGGAGTTGAGGCAACGCATGGCTCATCAGGTCCTCAAGCAATTGGACAGCTTTGGAATGAGACCAAATAATTCATTTCTTTCCTTCAATGTCTTCTTTCAATCCCTCCAGCTCTTTGTCTTGCTCGGTCACCTTGAAGAGAATTGTTGAGAGCATTCCCTCGATGCGTTTGATCTCCTTGTTCTCATTATTTATTCTATTATGAGGGGGAATGTATTTATCCTTCCTTTTGCACTAAGCTTCGACCTTCACCATATTTCTTTTCAACTCATCCATTTGAGTCATCAGTGCGGTCATCAAGAAATCCTTCTCAACCTCCCGGTTGATCCATATTGTCAAGCAGTTGGACTACTATTATATACGGCTACTTTAACATCCCGCCAAGAAGGAGTTGGTCAACCAACATCTTGTTTTCGGGGCCAAGACTTCGGTAGAAGCAATCAAGAAGGATCGTACCGGAAATTCCACGAGTGGGGCATTGAGTTAGCAGTTCATTGAATCTTACCCATGTCTCATGGATTCTTTCACCTTCCAATTGCTTGAAGGTGAGGATACGATCGTGGAACATCATTGACTCTAATGGAGGAAACTCCATTAGCTCTTGAGTACTGCTCGCCAGGCTTACTTACCCTATTTGGATGCAGACAAACCAACAAAACAAAACTAAATATTAAGTTAGTAAACTACAACTAAGAAGAACAAAAATTCTACTAGTCTAAAAATGCTCAAATAACACCACACCCCAGCAGCGGCGCCATTTTTATGCTTGTCATGACCAACGACACTAACCTACGATACGAGTGCCTACGATCATTGATAATATAGTAACCCAGCCAAGGGTTAGGGTCGTGTCCGAAGGGAGTGGCTTTGAGAATTAATAGAAAAATAAAATTAAGTTCTAATTAGTCGTAGCTAAAGACATTAACGAGACACAAATGTGTCAAATATCAAATGGGGTTTGTCACAAGTGTACTAAAAACAACAAAATTAAAAAGGGAGAGCAAGTATGGGGAGAAGTTCCTGGGGTGTGACCGCAATATAAATTTATATAAATCGTTGAGTACATGCTTTCGATAGGAAATTTCCAAGCTAATAGTGACTAGGCAAAGGTTTAGATGGAAATAAGTTCCCTCTCAGGCAACTTACCACATTTCAAATGGGTTCCTCTCAGACACTTATTTTTTGGATAAAGGTCAGCCTACGCCTTACCCCACTCACTCTCTCGAGCTAAGTGTTAGGATATGGGACTAGGGCCCACCCTCTCGGGCTGAACCTCATGTCGACCCACTCCTTAGACCATTAGTCTAGCGGCCATGGTTTTGCGACCTTTCTCTTGAGCAAGCCGAAAACACATGGGTGGTTTTGTATTTGCAACTACAAACCCATTAAATTAAACCACAACCACTAGATGAAATCACCATTAAAATACATCTAACCTATCAGTAAACAAGACCCAACAATAATATCAACACATATTTGTTAAATCACACCCCAAGAATGGGGAGTTTTAGTCACACATCAAGCGATAGAAATTTATACCTACATGAGTTTGAATTCAAATGGATATGAAGATTTAAGCTTGTTACAGGCCAAGAATGAAGAATCCAAGAGACCCAACTCCAAATCTGGAAGATGAAACCCTCTTCTTATTCAAGCCTCTAAAACCCTCTCAAACTTAGAGCAAAAATATCAAAAGAGTACTATTCTATTGTGAAAATTATAATAGTTGTCCGACTCTCTGAAAATTAATAAAGAGTTTAGTATTTATAAACTTCAGAAAATAGTGCTGGTGGATCGCTCAACGAGGTTAGTCGGAATCGCTGATTAACTAGGTCATTCACCCTTTGGTGTAGTTCGTCACCATCTTGCACTAGCCTTCAACATCATCATGCTCCGTATCATTAGGCGACATAATACTGCTTCGCGAAACTATTCGGTGAAACGCCAACTTCTCCTTTTATCGCCTTTTTGATCTTGCTCCTTTAAGGCTTCGCGTACTGGAATAAAAGGCAGAGTGTGTCCCTTTGGCGCATCGCCAAGTGCTTGGCGATGCTCAGGCTTCAGCTTCTTCGTTCTTTTCAACTCTTTATTCCTTTTTGCGCCTAAGTGTCCATGCTTCCACTAAAACTTCAAATACCTAAATCTTAAGTGTTTCAATCAGATATTTAGAATAAATAAGCATTTGAGGACACTATTTCTATTAAAAGAAAACCCTAAATGGGTCCAATTTGTGGACTCATCAGTATTCAAGAGGGAATTTTTGTAATTTTTATAAATGGTAGGGAAATTTAGAGATTATGATATCTTAACTTATATATTCATGTAGTTTTTCCTTAAAATTTTGTGGTACTAAACTAAAGATATATCTTAGTGAAAGTGATTTTCTTTTCAACCGATCAAGTCGAACTACAGACAACTGATTTCTCAAGTTTAGGGATATGTAGGAGGACTCAATGTTGAAAACTCGGTAGTATTCCAACAATATTTCTCAAATCTTATTCTTGAGCGTTCCGATTTCCTCATAATTTGATATCGGGATAGCTTTTGAATTCTTTCAGAACCGTATATCAAATTAAGGTGTTGTTTTAAACTACAAATGACCTGAATTATCATGTAACTTGAGATATGTTGGGTACTCAATGCTAGGGTCCGACCATATATAATTCCTCAAAATCTGTATCGAGCCTTTCTTTAAAAGAGATGAAAATGGGTTCGATCAAATTGGATTAGTCAATCTTCTTTGCTCGGGTTCTCTTTTATCGACCCTATGCGATTGAGGTTAATTATTGAGCTTCTTGAATTTCAAACAATTTAAAATTAATGTCTTAAATAAAAGTTTATCTAAATAATTTTGTTAGTTTTCAGAAATACTTATATAATTTTATATATTTATATATAATTTTCATCTACTATATGAATATTTAATAAATAGCCTGAAAAAATAGTGTTTAGTATAAATATGTATTTACTTTCTTTAAATTAGTTAATTTCATAATCATGTGTAAATTAGTCTTTATTTTAAATAATTGGCTTATGTCTTGATAATTATTTTATCTTGTTTAGATTAATCAGCTCAAATAATTAATCAATAATTATTCATCTTATTTCACTTTCAGTCAAATTTAGCTAATTGATTCTATTTGGCTACATTCTAAATTTTATTGGTTAAATTTCTAATGCAATATGTCACTCAATTCGGCCAAATTTGCAATCATTTGGCCATATTTTAAATTCCTAAACTATACCAACCCTATTTTACACATATACATACACATATATATACATATCTATATCCTATGCTTTCTTTCCTCTTTTTCTTTCCCCAACAGACGCTTCTACACTCTCTCTCGTCTTCATCAAAGACGTCATCTTCTTCACCCTAAAATCCACCGAATTTGGCACAAAAATCGGCGGATAAGCAGCCACTCCCTCACCCTAACGTCCTTTACCGCCTTTTTCGATTATCTCAAAGCTGCACCATATAACTTCTCTACTAGTGTCTTTGGAAAGGAATAGAAGCTTGAAAAAATCATGGGGTTCAAGCTTTACTCGTCGGATTCCACCATCAATGACCTCCAAAACGTCTCCATCTCTTCAAATCAATCTGAAATAGTAGCTCTATCTCTTTTTCTTCTTCTTTTCATCATCACTCTATCCCTATTCTCACCTACAATTTGTCCTTTCAAAAGATTTTGAATATTTTCAAAATTTCTACTAAATTTCCCCCCAAAAAAGGCTTAATCTTTCCTATAAATAGCCCTTTATACTCAGAGATTAGGAGTGCATTTTGAAGTCGGATTTTGAGGGCGAAGAACAGTGTTCTTGCAAAGATAAACCCACGAAGGTTTAACCCTTGAATTTTTGATTTATTTTCGTTCATTGGAGTTCTTGTTGGAGTTTCAATCAGTGGTGGTGAAATCCTCTTACCGATTTTCTCTAAATTTATAAAGACTTAATCTATTAGAGTCTTTTTTAAGTTTTTCTTAATTTCTTTAAAAAATTAAGTGGCAACTCTTTTTCTAAGTATTTTTCCTAAATGTTTTATACTTAGAACATTTCAAAAGTGTTTTTTCTAAAGATGGTAAAATCGCGACATAAAAATGATTATATCTCCAAGTTCCATGTTTCTTTGATTATTTGCATTATATTATGTGGTGGATTCGGATCGATCGATGATGCCTTCCAACATGTGTTGTTTCTACTAATACTACACTTGCTATATCACTTGGCATAGTCTAATTTGTTGAAGATAAAGATGATCTTTGAAGCTTCTACCTCTTTTCCCTTATGATGGGAGTTGTGTCTTATTATTTTGAGCATTGTAATTTCTTAGAAGCTTTTGTACCTATTTATATTAGTTCTTTGGGGAGGGTTTTGTGTATTTCTTGAATAGGTTTTGTATTTTCTAAACTAAGTTTAAGCATTTTTGTTCTTACAATAGGGTATTAGCTTATATTTTGCTCACTTCTGTATTTCATGTTCCACTTTAGAGGTAAAGGTTTCCTATCTAGGTGATAGAGTAGGTGTCTGAACGGCCCGATGGATTGGTGTGAAAATCATTCATGGTGGTTAGATATTTCAAGTTATTGAGCTTTAGTACAGCAGTGACATCGATAAAGAGGGCTTTAAATGTCGATCGACAAAGAATCAATTCAAAAGAATCATTTTTATCTAATCAATATTCGAGCATTTCTCTTCTTCCTTTGACTTGTATTTGGTATAATAATCATTGTAACATCTTTCAACTAGAAAGAAGTTAAGAATTTGAAATAGTCATTTTTGGAAAGAATATAAAAATCTGGAAAATTTGTTAAGTATGTTAAGTTGAGTTTTTGGTCAACTTAAAACTACCATAACTCCTAGCTAATGATGAGTTAGGTGTTTTTCCAGATATCGTAGGAAATATCTTGGAACAATCTTTCCAACGCCGCCGAGTTTGCACAATTTCGAGTTCGTATGAGTGACATATGACCATTTGAAGTTGGGTTGTTCAAATAAGGAAAGTCTAAAATCAGATTTTGGAAGGGTATTTTAGTCTTTTCCTTACCTAATTATTTGGATCTGTTTTTAGGAGTTTAATTGGGGTCAAATTATATTTTAGTCAGTTTAGAATAGTTGAAGTTCACGCTAGGGCTTGGAGAAAAGAGAAAAGAGGAGAAAGGAGAAGAAAGTTCAAGATTCGTCGATTTCTTGGAGGTTTGCATGTGGATTTCGTCAAGGGGTGATCCTTAAGAGCTATGTGAGATCACATAGCATTGGGTTAGTTCACCCACACGCCAATCATGATTCAATTCAACGAAGTATATTAGATTTGAAAGTAAATCCTTTGAGTTCTTGATGAAATTTGTTTGAATTCTTATGGGTTGTGTTGTTGAAGTTTTCTTGAGTTTGATTCATGTTTTTGGGTATGATTTCGAGTTGAATATTTTATATATTTAGGGTATGATCGATTCTAAGTGTTTGGGGAAAGAACTAAGTTGAAATAGGGGGTTTAGAGTTGAAAAGCGAAGGAGAAAAGTCGGATGCACCTAGGGAGGGGACCTGGGGCGCCGCCCCTCTCAAAGCCCCACGAAAGGGTCTCTGAATGTTGACCTCTGGGGGGCCATGACAGTCAGAGCGCCACAAGCCATAATCTGAATTTCAAGGGCTAGCGCCCTACGTCGCTCAGAGCGCCAGGGACGCCAGTTCTTCCCATTTCTTCCCCATCTTTTCGTACTAGTTCCTTAGCAACGTACTTAAGTTTTCTAGTTAATTCCAACACTCTAAGGTACGTCTACACATCATGAAATCATCCATAAACATGAGATCACGAACTTTGAATCCATAACTCAATTCAAGGAAAGTTAAGAGCCAAGTCTAATAGTTAAGAAGCAAGTGAAGAGAAGTTCATAAAGTATTTCAAAAGTCTTTCACAAACGTTTTAACTTTGTTTTAAGAATTAAGGTTCAAGTTGAGTAAAGAGAAAGAGTAAATTTTATTTCTTTAAAGATTATACAGGAACTAAGTATTCCCAAAAGTTAGAAATGTTTTCACATTTGAGCAAGAAAGGGAACATCGATTCCAAGAGAGCTTTTAAGCTAAGTTTTGAGTAATTATCTCAAACCAAAGAAAGAAGTTTTGTTTTAAAAACATATGAGCTAAGTACATTTTGGGAGTAGTATTGAGCACCGATATGGGGACGCGAGTTCATAATAACTCAAGTCTCCATACACCATGTAGCCATCATGGGTAGTAAAGGATCATACGTTTTAGATGACCTCTTAAGTGCTCTTTTTAGCATAGACTAGTGGATCCACTTAGTTAAGGCGTCCTATATGACGGCAAAGTATAAGACAGTTCTGGCAGCATGGGCAAGATGTTGTATCACTACTTAGTCTCATAGTGGTGGTTGTCGGTTAGAGAAACTCCCATAGAAACTATATTACTTTATTATATGAGTAAAGTTGAGTTTGTTATTACATTTTCTTTAATGAACTAAGTTGTTTCCACTTTTTTACAAGTTTTCCATATATTGCATGTGTTTTATTGCTTTATATTGAGTTAAGTTATTCATGAGTTGAGTAAAGCCAAGGTAAATGTTTCCTTCAGATTCCTTCCAAGCTTATGTTATGTTTTGTTTTCCACTGGCATACTCGTACATTCAATGTACTAATGCCAGCTGGCCTGCATCATTGCATGATGTAGACACATATAATCAAGATCATCATCCAGCGCCTCGTTGATCTAGTTGAGCACTCAGAGTCTTTTGGTGAGCCTCCTTGCATTCTGGAGGACTCCTTTTACTTAGCTTCCTTGTATTCAGTTTTTAGGATGATTGGGGGTCTTGTCCCGACATCCCTCTTTGTTTAAAGGCTTCATAGACAAATAGTTATAGTTCTTTTGTCTTATTCATTTCAGTTGTATACATTTAAGACTTGAGTTGCCATATTTGCTAAGTTATTATCTCTTGAGTTATTGCATAAGTTATATTTCCTATGTTTAAGTCTTTCGTTGAGTAAGTAAGCTAGGTCAAGGGTTCACTTGGGGCCAGTAATGGTTGTCCAGTGTCAGTCTTGCCCAGGGTGTAGGCTTGGGGCATGACAAACTTGGTATCATAGCATAGAATTCAAGAGTCCTAGGGAGTCTATGAAGTCGTGTCAGTAGAGTCCTAGTTATCGGTGTGAAGCGCGCCACATCTATAATTAGAAGGCTGCGACACTTAGGAAATTTTCTCACTTATTTCATACTCACTTTGTGTGCTAGAGTTTGATCTCTAAAAATTTCTTTCTAATTCGTGTTTGCACGTGTTTTTTAGTTAATCATGCCTCCATGAAGAGCTGTCAAAGATCGTCCTGCTAGGCGTAATGTTGAGGAGCAAGGGGTACCTAATGCACCCGAAGTGCAACCCCAGGGAGGAATTACTAATGTTGAGTTCAGAGAAGCGATAAGGATGCTAAGTCAAGCTATGACTAACCAGGTTGGGCAACAAAGAGGGGCTCGACAAGAAGAGGCTGACACTTCGAGGATTCGTGAGTTCTTGAGGATGAACCCTTCAAGTTTCACTGGTTCGAGCACTACTGAGGATCCAGAGAACTTTATTGAGGAACAGAAGAAGGTATTTGATGTAATGCATGTTGCCGGTGCTGAGAGAGTAGAACTAGTTGCATATCAATTGAAGGATGTTGCTAGGACTTGGTTTGATCAATGGAAGAAGAACCGAGCTGAGGATGCACAACTTACGAGTTGGGAATGTTTTGAGGAGTCCTTCTTGGGGCGTTTCTTTCCCCGAGAACTAAGAGAGGTCAATGTACAAAAGTTTCCTACCCTTAAGCAAGATTCCCTAAGTGTTCATGTGTATGGGTTGAAGTTCACCCAACTATCTCGTTATGCTTCGGAGATGGTTGCTAAGGAGTAGAATGAGTTTGTTTGTTGTTGGGCTGTCTCGTCTGTCGAGTAAGGAAGGTAAGGCTACAATGCTAATAGGTGAAATGGATATAGCAAGGTTAATGGTATATGTGCAGCAGGTTGAGGAAGAAAAGCTGAGGGATAGGGGAGTTTAGAAACAAGAAGGCTAAGATAGGGAGTGAATTCGGGCAGTAAACAAGTAATGTGAACCGTTCGTCCTTTCAGCAAAATGAAAGGGGCCTGCTCCATCATTTGTTAGTGCACCTACACCTAGAAACAAAGGTGAGTATAATAGCCAGAATTCTCGACACTTCAGAGCTAGACTTTCACAGTCTTAAGGTAGTGTGGCACAAGGAGGTAACTAGGCTCCTGCATGTGCTAAGTATGGTAGAACCCACCCGAGTAAGTGTCGCTATGGCTCCACAGGTTGTTACAAGTGTGGACAAGAGGGTCACTTCATGAAATAGTGCCCTAAGAATCGGCAAGGTAATGTGAATCAGGGCAATAGGGCCCAATCTTCATCAGTTGCTCCACTAGATAGGGCTACAACTAGAGGAGCTACTTTCGGTACTGGCGGAGGAGCAAACCGCCTTTATGCGATCACTAGTCATCAAGAGCAAGAGAACTCTCCAGATGTTGTCACTGGTATGATCAAAGTCTGTACTCTTGATGTTTATGCTTTGCTAGACCCAAGAGCAAGTTTATCTTTTGTGACTCCTTATGTTGCAAATAGTTTTGATGTTCTTCCCGAGAAACTCTGTGAACCCTTTTGTGTTTCTACACCTGTTGGGGAGTCTATTATAACTGAGCGAGTTTTTCGTGATTGTGTAATTTCCATCAATCACAAAGACACCATGGTTGATTTAATTGAGTTAGACATGGTGGACTTCGACGTCATTCTAGGTATGGACTGGCTTCACACCTGTTATGCCTCCATTGATTGTAGAACTCGAGTTGTTAAGTTCCAAATTCCTAATAAGCCAGTCTTAGAGTGGAAGAGTAGTTCAGCAGTGCTTAAGGGTCATTTCATTTCTTACCTAAAGGCGAGAAAGTTAGTTTCGAAGGGGTGTGTCTATCACTTAGTTTGGGTTAATGACTCTAGTGTTGAGATACCTCCTATTTAGTCAGTTTCAGTAGTAAAAGAGTTTCCAGAAGTCTTTCAAGATGATCTACCCGGAGTCCCTTCTGAGAGAGAGATAAACTTAGGTATAGATGTTCTTCCAGATACTCGTCCTATATCTATTCCGCTATATAGAATGATACCAGCAGAGTTGAAAGAGCTTAAAAAACAGTTGAAAGATCTCCTTGATAAGGGTTTCATTCGACCAAGTGTCTCACCTTGGGGAGCTCCTATCTTGTTTGTGAGGAAGAAGGATGGTTTCCTTAAGATGTGTAGAGATTACTGTCAGTTGAACAAGCTTACCATCAAGAACAAATATCCTCTTCCAAGAATTGATGATCTTTTTGATCAACTTCAGGTGGCTACCTCTAAGATAGATCTCAGATATGGCTACCATCAGTTAAGATTAAGGGAATGTGATATTCCAAAGTCAACTTTTATAACCCGTCATGGTCATTATGAGTTTCTGGTCCTGTCCTTTGGTTTGACCAATGCGCCTTCAACATTCATGGAATTTATGAATAGAGTATTCAAACCTTATTTAGATATGCTTGTTATCGTCTTCATTGATGACATACTAATCTATTCAAGGAATGAAGAAGATCGTGCTAGTCATCTTAGAATAGTTCTCTATACTCTAAAAGATAGAGAGTTGTATGCCAAGTTCTTTAAGTGTGAGTTTTGTCTTGAGTTTGTGGCATTCTTAGGCCACATTGTGTCTGGAGAGGGAATTAAAGTTGATACCCAAAAAATAGAGGCAGTGCAGAATTGGTCTAGACCCACGTCTCCAACCGATATTAAGAGTTTCTTGGGTTTGGTTGGCTATTATAGAAGGTTCGTAGAGAGGTGCTCATCGATTTCATCCCCTTTGACCATGTTAACTCAGAAAATAGTGAAGTTTTAATGGTCTGAAGCTTGTGAGAAAAGCTTTTAGGAATTGAAGAAGAGGTTGACTACTGCCTCAGTTTTGACCTTACCAGAAGGTACTCAAGGTTTTGTAGTGTATTGTGATGCATTTAGAGTTGGTTTGGGTTACGTATAAATGTAGAAGGGCAAGGTTATAGCTTATGCCTCTAGACAGTTGAAAGTTCATGAGAAGAATTACCCAACCCATGAATTAGAGTTGACTGTTGTAGTATTTTCTTTGAAGATATGACGTCATTATTTGTATGGTGTTCATGTAGATATATTCACTGATCACAAGAGTCTTCAGTATGTGTTTACTTAGAAAGAGCTTAATGTCAGACAAAGGAGATGGTTAGAATTACTCAAGGATTATGACATGAGTATTCTTTATCACCCAGGTAAGGCTAATGTTGTTGCTAATGCCTTGAGTAGGTTTTCTATGGGTAGTACCGCCCATTTTGAGGAAGATTAGAAAGAACTAGAAAAGGATGTACACAGACTTGCCCATCTGGGAGTTTGCCTAATGGATTCCACAGAAGAAGGAGTAGTGGTGATGAATGGGGCTGAATCTTCATTAGTGTCAGAAGTGAAAGCGAAGCAAGACCAAGATCCTATTTTCCTTAAATTGAAGGCAAATGTTCATAAGCAAAAAATATTGACTTTTGAACAAGGGGGAGATGACGTATTGAGGTATCAAGGTAGGTTGTGTGTACCAAGGGTAGATAAACTCTAAGAGAGGATCATGGAGGAAGCTCATAGCTCCAGATATTCCACTCATCAGGGTTCCATAAAGATGTATCGCGACTTGAGAGAGGTTTTGGTGGAGTGGTATAAAGAAGGGCATTGCAGAGTTTGTTGCTAATTGTCCGAATTGCCAACAAGTTAAAGTAGAGCATCAAAGGCCCGATGATTTGGCTCAGAATATAGAACATCCAGAATGGAAGTGGGAGATGATTAATATGGACTTCATCACAGGTTTACCAAGGTCTTGCAGGCAGCATGATTCTATTTGGGTGATTGTTGATAGAATGACAAAGTCAGCCTACTTTTTGTTGGTAAAGACTACCCATTCAGCAGAAGATTATGCTAAGTTGTATATTCAAAAAGTGGTAAGACTTCATGGGGTTCCGGTCTCCATTATTTTCGACATAGGTGCGCAATTCACCGAATAATTTTGGAAGTCATTCCAAAAAGGCTTGGGTTCAAAAGTGAACTTAAGTACTGTCTTCCATCCTCAGACGGATGGGCAAGCAAATCGCACTATTCAGACCTTAGAGGATATGTTGAGGGATTATGTGGTTGACTTCAAAGGTAATTGGAATGATCACCTACCTCTTATTGAGTTTGCTTATAACAATAGTTATCACTCCAGCATCCAAATGGCTCCTTATGAAGCTCTTTATGAAGAAGGTGCAGATCTCCTATTGGATGGTTTGAAGTTGGTGAAGCTGGGTTGATAGCACCAGATTTAGTTCATCAAGCTATGGAGAAGGTTAAAGTGATTCAAGAGAGGTTGAAAACAACGCAGAGTCGTCAGAAATCCTACATTGATGTTAGGAGAAGGGAGTTAGAGTTTGAAGTAGATGATTAAGTATATCTAAAAGTTTCCCCCATGAAGGGTGTTATGAGATTTGGTAAGAAGGGGAAACTTAGTCCCCGGTATATTGGGCCGTACAAAATATAAAAAAGGATTGGTAATGTAGCTTATGAGTTGGAGATACCACAAGAGTTAGCAGTGGTTTATCCTGTATTTCACATATCCATGTTGAAGAAGTGCATGGGCAATCCTTTATTGATCATACCAACTGAAAATATTGGGATCAAGGATAGCCTATCTTATGAAGAGATTCCGGTTCAGATTTTATATCTCCAAGTTCACAAGTTAAGGACAAAAGAGGTAGCATCAGTCAAAGTTCTTTGGAGGAACCAATTTGTTGAGGAAGCTACTTAGGAAGCTGAGGAGGATATGAAGAAGAGATATCCACATCTCTTCGAATCCGCAGAAATTCCAGACCAAGGTACTAATTTTCTTCTTAGTACTCTTTAATTTATGAATTGGCATGTTGAATTTGCATTGCTTGTTAGGTGTTTGAGATGAATTTTAGATGTTATACCCTTAGCCTACTTAGAGTAATCTCATTCGAGGACGAATATTCTCAAGGGGGAGATATTGTAACATCTCGCAACTAGAAAGAACTAGAAAGAAGTTAAGAATTGGAAATAGTCATTTTTTGAAAGAATATAAAAATCTGGAAAATTTGTTAAGTATGTTATGTTGAGTTTTTGATCAACTTCAAATGACCATAACTCCTATCTCATGATGAGTTAGGTGTGTTTCCAATTATCGTAGGAAAGATCTTGGAATAATCTTTCCAACGCCGTGGAGTTTGCATGATTCCGAGTTCGTATGAGTGACATATGACCATTTGAAGTTGGGTTGTTCAAATAAGAAAAGTCTAAAACCAGATTTTTGAAGGGTATTTCAGTCTTTTCCTTACCTAATTATTTTAATCCATTTTTAGGAGTTTAATTGGGGTCAAATAAGATTTTAGTCAGTTTAGAAAAGTTGAAGTTCATGCTAGGGCTTGGAGAAAAGATAAAAGAGGAGAAAGGAAAAGAAATTTCAAGATTCGTCGATTTCTTGGAGGTTTGCGTGCGGATTTCGTCAAGGGGTGATCCCTACGAGGTATGTGAGATCACATAGCGTTGGATTAGTTCACCCACGCACCAATCATGATTCAATTTAGCGAAGTATATTAGATTTGAAAGAAAATCCTTTGATTTCTTGATGAAATTCGTTTGAATTCTTGTGGGTTGAGTTGTTGAAGTTTTCTTGAGTTTGAGTCATGTTTTTGGGTGTGATTTCGAGTTGAATCTTGTACATATTGAGGGTATAATTGATTCTAACTATTTGGGTAAAGAACTAAGTTGAAATAGGGGGTTTAGAGTTGAAAAATGAAGGAGAAAAGTCGGATGCACCTGGGGAGGGGACCTGGGGCACCCTTGTCTCAGAGCCCCATGAAGGGGTCTCTGAATGTTGAACTTTGGGGCACCGTGCCAGCCAGAGCACCCCAAGTCAGTCTCTGAATTTCAAGGATTGGCGCCCCACATTGTTCAGAACGCCAGGGACGCCAGTTCTTCCCATTTTTTCCCCATCTTTTCGTACTAGTTCCTTAGCAACGTACCTATGTTTTCTAGGTGCTTCCAACACTCTAAGGTACATATAAACATCATGAAATCATCCATAAACATGAGATCATGAACCTTGAATCGATAATTCAATTCAAGAAAAGTTAAGAGTCCAGTCTAAAAGTTAAGAAGTAAGTTAAGAGAAGTTCATAAAGTATTTCAAAAGTCTTTCACAAATATTTTAACTTTGTTTTAAGACTTAAGCTTCGAGTTGAGTAAAGAGAAAGAGTAAATTTCATTTCTTCAAAGATCATACGGGAACTAAGTATTCCCAAAAGTTAGAAATGTTTTCACATTTGAGCAAGAAAGGGAACATCGATTCTAAGAGAGTTTTTAAGCTAAGTTTTGAGTAATTATCTCAAACCAAAGAAAGAAGTTTTATTTTAAAACCATATGAGCTAAGTACATTTTGGCAGTAGTATTAATCACCGATATGGGGACGCGAGTTCATAATAACTCAATTCTCCATAAACCATGTAGCCATCATGGGTAGTAAAGGATCATACTTTTTAGAGGACTCCTTAATTGCTTTTTAACATAGACTAGTGGATCCACTTAGTTAAGGCGTCCTATATGACGGAAAAGTATAGGACAATTCTCGCAGCTTGGGAAAGATGTTGCATCACAACTTAGGCTCATAGTGGTGGTTGTCGGTTAGAGAAACTCCCACAGAAACTATATTACTTTTTATATGAGTAAAGTTGAGTTTGTTATTATATTTTCTTTAACGAACTAAGTTGTTTTCCACTGTTTTACAAGTTTTCCATATATTGCATGTGTTTTATTGTTTTATATTGAGTTAAGTTATTCATGAGTTGAGTAAAGCCAAGGTAAGTGTTTCCTTCAGATTCCTTCCAAGCTTATGTTATGTTTAGCTTTCCACTCGCATACTCATACATTCAATGTATGGATGCCAGTTGGCCTGCATCGTTTCATGTTGCAGACACAGGTAACCAGGATCATCATCCAGCGCCTCATTAATCTAGTTGAGCTCTCAGAGTCTTTTGGTGAGCCTCCTTGGAGGACTCCTTTTACTTTGCTTCCTAGTATTTCAGTTGTTAGGATGATCGGGGTTCTTGTCCCGACATCCCTTTTTGTTTTAGAGGCTTCATAGACAGATAGTTATAGTTCTTTAGTCTTATTCATTTCAGTTGTATACGTTTAAGACTTGAGTTGCCATTTTGGCTAAGTTATTATCTCTTGAGTTATTGCATGAGTTATATTTCTTATGTTTAAGTCTTCCGCTGAGTAAGTAAGTCAGGCCAAGGGTTAGCTTGGGGCTAACAATGGTTCTCCAGTGCCAGTCCCGCCCAGGGTGTAGGCTCAGGGAGTTACAATCATGTTGCATCTTGTTGTCTTAGGTGAATTTATTGTACCCTTTTAATTATATTTCTTTTATTATGCTTTCAACTTGATTGCCTCTTTAAATTAGTGCCCAGTATTCAATTTTTCTGAAGGTCAGTAGTGAGTATTTAGGAAAAATTTGATGGGCATTTGCATCTTATTGTGATTAATAAGCTTTAAGGTTTAAAATTTAATATTTTAGACTTGAAGAGTGACTCTTCTTTGTGATTTTTGAATTATTGTATGAATCTTGAATTCTTGATCCATTTATATTTAGCTATGCTGAATCAACAATTGTATCCTCCTAAATATTATTACTTTTTTCATATTATGCTTTGTTTTCTAGCTGATGAGAAAGATAAGATAAGAGAGTCCGGAGTTAATAGGACAACTTTTTTCCTCCAAAAAACATAAATGGTATACCAATTATTTTTTTAACCAAAACAACAAAATCACTACGGAGGGAGCGATATCGTATACGTTGTTAAAAACTTCATTTAAAAATTGATTTTTTTTTTTGTAAATCGCTGCTGCGGCAGCGTTATTCTAAAAAAATAATTCTTTTAAACATTAAGAAAAATTGCTGCCAAAGCAGATATTTTTTGGGGAAATCACTCTCACAACAAGGATAATTTAAAAAAACAATTTGAAAAATTGCTGCCATTGCAGCAATTTTAGTTTTTAAATTAAAATTGCTACAAATTTTTATTTCTTTTTAAGAAAATGCTGGCTGCGATTTAGAGAAAAACAATGTTTTTTTTTTTGAAAAAACGCTGCCTGAGCAGCAATTTTACAAAAAAATAATAATTTTTTTCCCTAAAATCGCGGCTGGGACAACGATTTTAATTTTAAATCATTATTTTTTGAACAAAATTGCCGTTGGAGTAGCGATTTTAAATGAAGATTTTAACGGCGTCCACGACGTTAAAAGATATCGCTCCTTCAGTAGCGATTTTTCCATTCTGGTTTTAAAAAAATTTGGTATACCGTTTATGTTTTTTGGAGGAAAAAAGTTGTCATTTTGGCTCCGGACTCTAAGATAAGATTATTGATATCACTTTCAGAAAAAAATATTTTGTATAATATGCATAATGATTGTGTATATCTACTACTTATATATAAGTGTGGATAACCACACAGGTGATGGTCAACATGCTTGCTTCACCTATGTGTCACGTAAAATGGGACAAAAGAAGTAACATGTATTATTTAATTTAAAAACTGCATAAAAAGTGTTGTAAATCTCAATAATTAACAACATATTGACTCTTGAAATTTTATTTGTGCTACATATATTGGGACAAGGAAAGTAACATATACTATTTAAAATTTACAATAATTAACAACTTAAAATATTTAAAAATCATATTAAAATTTAATTGACTCTCTAAATTTTATCTATGTCACATAAAATGAAACAAAAAATAACAAATATTGGGCCCATGCTAGCACGAACACTACATAAGTGGAGCTGATCATAGTGAATAAGAGAGTGTTAAAGGTGTGGACAAGGACAATAGAGAATGCATCAAACTTAGTCATTTTTCAAAGTTAGTTAGCATTTTCAACAATTGAATGTGACTAATTAGTGTAAATGATATTTGTTTATAAGACCCTCATCTATATTTTACTCTCTATTCTTTATATATGGAGAGTAAAAGAGAGAATGGATTCTCCAAGCACTCTCTGTTTCACTCTCTATTCTTCAATTATAGAGAGGTAAATAGTAGTTCTCCAAATTTGGAGAACTACTATTCATATCTCTATTTTACTTTTTAATTATTTTAATATTATTTCTATTATATTACTAATTAAGTCTTTATCATTTGTAATTATTTTCTAATGTAATATAACATCTAAAAATATAATATTAACAAGTTACTACTTCGACCCAAATTAATAATTTTTCTATTTTATTTTAAAAAAAAATTGTCACTTTAAATATGTAATTTAAGTTATTTTATTATTATTTATATTATATAAGATTATTAGTTAAGTCTCTAATATTTGTAATTATTTTCTAAGTAATAACATCTAAAAACTTATAATTGATAAGTATACTACTTCCCTCCCGAATTAACAATTTTTGATTTAATTTTTTAATTTTTTTTGTCATTTTAAATATGTAATTTAAATTATAATTATTTTTCATTATGAAGTATGCACAAAATTTACATGATAATTCAAACAATCTATTTTTATGTTATAGTGATAGATTATTAAACTACACTTTTTAATGAGCATGAAAATATTTGATGCAGTAGTTCAAAATGAAATAGAGGAAGTAAATTAGTACACGAAATAATTGGATGCAAGATGAAATTGTTAATTTAAACAATTTTTAGCTACACCTAAATAAATAAGAACGAAAAATTGCGCATTTTGAACTCTGTTATACATTAATAGAACATTTATGAGAGTAACATAATAGTCTTGAAATTTGAGTATTTATGTAAAATTTAAAATAAATTTTATGATGAAACAATATTTACGATGTAATTATATTTCATCAATGATTTCACTTTTATTTGAATTGTTGGTTAATATGTATTATATGTAATATTTATTGCAATTTATGTTATTTAGAAATTTAGATTAAAATATAATTTTATATTAAATGAAGAATTTGAAAAAAAAAATGAAATTTTGTATTACATAAAGATTATAGAGTGATTATTTGCAAAGAGCAAAAATGATTTATATCATGAAATAAGAAAATAAAAATGAAATAGAAATAATAATATAATATTGAGGAGAGAATAAAAGATTCTTTTTTAGAAAGTAAAATAGAAAATTGGGTTGGAGTTGGTTGTCTGGAAAAATAGAGAACTCTATATTTGGAGAGTAAAATAAAGAATAGGGTTGGAGTTGCCCTTAGTGTTTGAAATGATGAAATTGTAGGTATCTATTTTTTAAAAATATTAAATTGTTGAGACTTATGCCACTAATTTAATGAGGGATCTAGCTATCCAATATGTATGGAGAATGTATACACAAACAGCTGGCCAGTGTAAGGTGAGATATATATCCTTACTATTGTTGGATTAATATTTGTAATTTTGTGAACATTGATCTTAATCATACTAGACTTGTGCCAAGACTTGAATCTCATCAAAATTAATTCTCATGTTTAGCTTGGAAACTAATACAATAAAAAGGACTATATGAATTTTTATAGCTATTATAATGTAAAAGTAACAAAAAAATAATATGTAACAGGTAACTTTGATAAAGATTAAGTGAATACGTACAACAGAAACATAACGGCATCATATACTTTGTAAATAGTTTAGAAATTTATTTGAAATGTTAATTGTGAAATTGAATATAGTTGAAAGAACACAAGTATAATTGACTAGTCATTTAATTATTGATCTCATTTACGCAATAATACAATTCAAATTCTAATGAAATACGTAATGAATGACTAAATAAAGTTCATTTGACGATCCATAAAAGCAAATCAAATTTAAACCAATAATTCTAGCAATTATTGCATGCGAAAATAGAAAATATAATTTAATCAGCCTTCTCATATATGTTTGTCTATATATGTAGTGAAAAATAGAATAACTATACAAAAAGCTGAAAGTTACAAATGTAAGCCCAATTTTTGTTACTTTGTGAATGAAAAAGCAACTTTCAATGTTTCCCCATCTTAACAACACTAGTTTGATACAAAGTATAAGTCATCGATAGCTCCATAAAGTTGTCCGTATAATTTACTTAGACATTTTATTAAGATTAATATCAATTGAACACTTTAACTATCAAAAATTGTTCCTATTAAAATTTTTTTGAATCAGCCAAAAAAAAAGTGTGTGATACACTTGCGCTGACATGGCAAAATACTAATTAAAATTTAGCACATAGCACTGGCCCCCCAAAATTATAGAAAAAATAATTTTTTGCTTAAAATGATTTCAAACACATTTTATATCTATTTTTTCAAAGAAAAAAAGAAAATGTCAATATATTCTATCTAGCCCCACCCCTACCCAACCCCTTTCCATCTTTATCTTCTTCCCAAAACACATTCTTTTCCAAATCACAAAAAATAATTTCTTTTCAATTAACTTGAAGATTAACTTTTAAAAATAGACATATTTTCATACTAGTTACATCATAGAGAAAGATTGGTATAAGAATGAAGAAGAAAAGGAATTGACCGGCGGTTATTCATTTCTAGATTGATGACAAAAAAAAATTGATAGATCAAAAATTAATTCTATCAAATTTTTGGATATTATATTTGATGAATCTAGTGGGTTTACATTTAAGTTTGAGTAGTAATATTTGTTCAAAAATAGTGATAGACGGACATTGACTAACTTTTCCCCCCTCTGATGCGTAAAAATCATTTTTCTTTTTTCTTCTTTCTTCTTTCTTCATACATTCGATTAGTTGATTCAGATTAGAAAGAAATAAAAATATAAAAAAAGGAAAGAAAACAATGTTGAAACTAAAATGAAGAAGCTTTGGAAACTAAATTAAGATGAAGAAAACTACTGGTGGGGTGTGGGGTGGTTTTCTTTGTTGAAAAATGTGTCAATGAAAGAAACAAAAAAATTCTTTTAAATTAATTATAGTGTCAAGTGTCAAGAAAAAATGTATTTTATTTTTTTTTTTTAAAATATTATTTCGAATTTTTTCACGTGCTCCAGGGAAGTCACGAATGTCACACTGCTATAGCGAGTGATCCCACTATATTAGATTTGGGCCGCTATAGCGGGGTTAGTCGCGATTTTGCATTGCAAACCCCAAAACTGCTTTGCAAGCTTGTCTTGAGAAAGAAAAAGGGTGACCTATGGTGAATTTTCTCTTTTTTTCATCGTGATCGTTGTTACAGGTAAGTTAATTACTCTCTTCGATTGGTAATGTGATTTTTAGGTCGTAGAACCTATGGGAATTACCATAGGGGAGGGATTTGATTGATTTAATGGTGAAAAACCCCCTATTTTGGGGTAGGATGATCATGAGAATGGTCTAGGGTTAAGATTAAGTTGTAATTGAGGTATATTTAGGTCATTGTTCATTGATTATGTTATTTTGTTATTGTTTTAAGCCAAGAACAAGTTATAATTCATAACAAAGGGAAGACTCAGGTTTAATAAAGCTTCCATTCATTGTACTCTTTTTGCCCTTTTTGCACTTTTATTGTGTAGGTTCTGAGTCAAGCACGAATTATGGGGGATGACCAATGAATTTATACTCTTTTAAGTCATGTTTTCTCATATTTATACTTTATTTTAAGAACAATCTAGTTTAATACTTTAGATTCATACTCATTTCCAAGTGTTTGACACTTATTTAAGGTGTTTTGTTCATTTTAAGAAAAAACTTAAAAATTGACTAAAGATGGAGCAAAAGGGGCCTGAAAATCTAAATCGTATAAGTTTTGACCTTGCATGCAAAATTTCAAAGAGAAGTATAGGACCTCGTGAGACGCAACCCCAAGCAAGGTAGAAGACCTTGCAGGGCGAGGTGACATAGACTTGGCCAAATTTTGGCCATTTCCTAATCCTACTTAGAGGACCTTTCAAGGTGTTTTAAATATTATAAATACTCATTCTTAGTAGGTTTAATGATGATTCAAGATTGTGGAGGTATAGAGCAAGAGAGAAAATCAAACTATCTAAAATTTACTTCATTATATCTTTATGTAGCTTTATTTCTTGCTTGTTCATGATTTCTCACTTTTGTAATAAGATCTTGAGTGACTAAAGGTCCTCTTTCTAGGGTTATGACATAATATGAATGTTGTATTCAATATATAGATTTTTATTGCAGATTTTACAATTCATATTTTGTTCTCTTAGTCTTAGGCTGTAACAACTGATGTTAGAATGGTCCACATTTAGAAAGCGTTAAACTAGAAATAGCTAAATTGAGAATTTTTCAAGTTAAGTTTAAGTTGTAAGTTTTGGTCAACTTCAAATACAGAATGAGTTAGATGGCCCATAAGATATCAAATGAAAGGTCTTGGAATCCTCTTTTCAACGCCACCGAGTTTGCTAATTTTTGAGTTTGGATGAGAGATATGCCCATTTGAAATATGTTGTCTAGTATTAAGGAAAGTTACCCGAAAATATGAGGGGTATTTTGGTTTTTCCTTACCCCATCAACTTAAAAAGAAATTAGTAAATATTTTGGGGTCAAATCTGATTTGGGTTAGTTTTACAAATCCTAATTTACGCTTAGGGTTTTAGAAGAAAGTTCAAGAAGCAAAAAGAGGAGAAAGGAGGAAAAGTTCAAGGCGTTTGTCAGGATTTGTGAGGTTTGTCAAGGATTTTCGCCAAATTAAGGTATGTAAGCTTTCATAGTGTTGGGTTCGTTCATCCACACGCTAATCATGATATACATATTCGAATCCATCCATAAAGATTGATAAATTTGAGTTCTTGATGAGTTTCTTAAAGCTTCATTCTAAATCTTGATTGTTGGGTTTTGAAGAATTTGTGAGGTGAATCTTAGTGATTTGAAGGTTGTTTTGAGTAGATTATCATGTATTTATGTTGGGTATTCAAATCTAAGTGAGTTGGAAAGAAACCATTCGATTCTAGGCGAATTAGGGTCAGAAAACGAGCAAGAAAAGTCGTCGGGGAGTTTTTGGGCAGTGGCTGGCGTGTCGCCCCACCAGTGCGCCAGGGTCGCTTGCCCCCACCCTTTTTCCGTTGTTTTGCCCGTCTGAGTTCCTTTAAAGGGTACCTTTACTCCCTATTGATTTTAACTACTCTAAACTACATCTAAGCATCGAGAAATCATTCATAACATGAATCATAACCTTGAATTCATAATTCAAATTCAAGGTAGAGTTAAGAGTTAAGTCTTGAGAGTTCTTCTGAGCCATTTTGAGAAGTTTTTTTTACATTTTTTAAAACTTATTTTAAGACTTGAGGAATTGAGTATGAGGATGAGTAAAGTTGAGTTCATATTTCAAAATGAATATATGGGAACTATAAGTATTCCCAATAGTAAATGTTTTCACAGTTAAAAAGAGGAGGAAACTATGATTTCCAAAGGAGTTATGATGAGTTTTGAGTACTATCTCTTTTTAGAGAAATCTTTTGAGTAATAATCTCAAAGTTGAGGATGAGGAAATGTTTGCTTTAAACATATGAGCTAAGTTATATTTTGGGATTAGTATTGAGCACTAATATGGGGGGAGTTCAAACAACTCACAACCCTCATAAACCATGTAGCAAACATGGGTAGAAAGGGTCATACTTTTTAGATGATTCCTTATTGCTTTTAAGCATAGCTTAGTGGATCCAGATGCAAAGTCAGGATTTAATGTTTATGGGTTCTAAATTTTAAAACAGAACAACATATTAGTCTAATATAACAATTGTCAAAATTACCATCAAATATATATATATATATATATATATATATATATATATTTATATAGAAGCATATCATTAAAATTTCACTCGACAAGTTGTTATGTTTTGAAAATAAAAATGATGCATCATTTGGTACATTTTCAAATACTTTATTTATTAATATGAAGATTTGAGTTATTTATTTCAAAGTTCTAAAATATTATTTGGTAAAAGGTAGATAATTGTTATATTTTAGTATAAATTTTGAAGATTTTTTTCTATAATCTCAATATCATTTTAAGTAAAATTAAAATTATTAAATTCACCATTAATATTTTTGGGACCTAAAGGGAAGGTTTTACTTGCTTCACCCTTGAGTCACCCTTGCCTTGAAAGTTGAAGTTCCGAGAAGCAACAATAACTTAATTAATATAATCAATTATTAATATGTGGAACAGTCTTAAAATCAAAGATTAAAAATAAGATCTTTGAATAAATTGTTATACAATGTAAAGACAGATTAAAAAAAAAAAGAGAAAAGGGAGAGTCGAGGAGGAACTGAGAAGAGTAAATAGTTCTTACCCGGGCAGAGGTCTGCACTTTGACAACAAGCAGTAGCAATGAAGTAGGTAGTAAAAATTAGAACCCTAACTTTTTTTAAAAATAAATTTTGGTTTTAACATTTTATTGAATGCGTCAAAAGAAATCAATATAGTGAGATGTTGTTTTAGAGTATGACACTATATTTTAGTGACTTACAATTATCTTTGAGATTAATAGTTAGATGTTGTTTTGGAGTATGACACTACTTTTTTATTATTTTCAATTATCAATTTTCTGTTTTATTGTTTGAAAAAGAATTTATAAAAATCTATATAGGATAAAATGAATTAAAGGAAAGTAAAAGATAGGCACAAAACACATTTTTTATCCAAAATAAAAAAAATCCGGAAAAATTAAATTAAATAAAAAATTGAATAGATGCCAGTGAGGCTCAAACCCCATCCAAATAATCAGTGTTGCACGCGCTTACTACTACGCCATCCACCTTAGTGTGATGTGGGTTCGCACACAAAATTTAAATATATTTGTACATGGATTTTTAGTACGTATATAGAAACTTTGTAAAAGCCAGTGGGTTCGTCCAAACCCCCATTTAACACTGTAGCTCCGCCCCTGAGTGGATCCACTTAGTTGGGGAGTTCTATACCCCGGCAAGATATATGACAGTTCTGGCAGCGTGGGCGAGATGATGTATCATCACATAGCTCATAGTGATGGTTGTCGGTTAGAGAATCTCCCAAACAAAGTTATTTTGTATTATTACATACAAACTGAGTTATTGTATTTTTCAATACATTGAGTTGTTATCTACTGTTTTAAAAGATTTTCTTTATATCGCACTGTTGTCATTGCTTTTATATTGAATTGCGTTCGAGGTTGAGTTGAGTTGAGACAAGGTAAGTTGTTTCTTCAGTTCCAGTTCCAGTTCAAGCTTATGTCATGTTTTAGATTTCCCCTTGCATGCTAGTACATTCCATGTACTGACGCCATTTGGCCTGCATCTTTTATGATGCAGATACACAGGAAATCAAGATCATCAACCGGCGCTCCGTTGATCCAGTTGTGTTCTAGCTAGAGTTGGTGAGTCTCCTTACTGTCCGGAGGGTTTCACATTGAGTTTACTTTTCAGTTTTATTATTAGGATATCGTGGGTCTTGTACCGACGTCCATCTCAGTTAGTAGAGGTTGCATAGATAGATAGTATTAGTTCATGAGTCTTTTCATTTCTTTGTTAAATGTTTTAAAGACTTGAGTTGCCTATTTTTGGCTAGTTTGAATATTATTATATATTCTGAGTTTAATTATTTGAGATTTTGAGTAAAGTTTTACTTTTGAGTTTTTCTTTTAGTGAGAAATTCTTCCGCTGAGAGTTGAGTCAGGCCAAGGGTTCACTTGGGGCCAATAATGGTTCTCGTGTGCCGGCCATGTTCAGGGTGTAGGCTCGAGGCGTGACATAAGCTTTGTATTATGTTTCTTATCTACCTATAGGATAAACAAATAATTTTTTGGGAAACTCAAGAGATGGAATCTAGAAATGTAACATGGGTTAATGGGAGTAGGGTTCGTCTACGGACGGATTAGTGGCTAGGACGGAGAGGTACCTAGTCTGCCATACTTGGCTCAAATACAGAAAAATATATAAATGCATTCAGATTTACTTACCACATCCCCGCTTTATGATGTAAATGGCAGGCTAACTTGGGTATCAGGTTAGAGGCTTCAGATACCATCACCATATTATTAAATATTAATCATGTGATCAGCAATTCAGTAGATATCTCAAATTAGTTCATCAATGGTATATAGGTACAAAGGGATTATGAGAGCGTCATATCCATAGGTTTTATCTTCTTTGTGAACATCCTTTGCATTTTTTACTCTCAATTACTTTCTTGTTTAATATAATAAGTACTATATATAATCAACAAAGAACCAAACCTTGAAATTTGATAGCATGAGTAAATAACTAAATATTGTTTCAGACCCTATGGGTTCGATATCTGATTGTTGCATTCACTTTATTACTTATACAGGTGTTTACTTGCATGTGCACTTTAGAGTAATAAGTTTTTGACATCAATTACAGAATCAAAACAGAAAGTGCCTAAACATCAATAAAAGTAAGTAAAATTTTTATCAACATTTACAGAAATCATGTAAATAACCTAGAATTATCCCTCGGCCCACTCAAAATCATACCTCGAGATCATCAATAAAAGTAAGTGGAGAAAAGATCCAAAAACATTCCTCGGACCGTAAGTAAAAATAGTTCATCTTTCCAAATTAGAAATAAGTAAACAATTAAGGATATCAATCTCTCTCTAACCCAAAAATTCATTAGAATGGTGCATTTCATTTATCAAACCAAAATCAGTAAAAGAAGTGGTATTTTCCCTTAGAGCTCAAATAAGTAAAAGATGAGGCATCTTAGTTCAAAAAGCCAAAAACCTGGATTCTATCTTCTATTTAATCCCATGATCCAATGCATGGGTATGTGAATGTATGTGCCAACTCAAATATACATATACATATATAATAATACGTCAAAATAAGGCAAATCAATTCTTATTCTCCGCACAATTTTTGTGCAGTTGAAGATTATGATATATGTTTAATGAAAAATTGGCTTAAGCTGATTGAAGGCGCTGGTCATATGCCTCAAGAGGACTGGTAATAGATTTTATCCTCTCATTTCTATGTATAATATTAGTGTCCTGTAACTAAAATATTGTTCACAAGTCAGAGCTGCATATATTCTTTTGGCAGGTATGAGAAAGTAGTCGATGCTTTTCTGAGTTTGATGCACAACCTTCAACCGTGGATTCTCAACCATTCCTTATGTTATTCTACTTGCAGCAGTACCTGTTCATATGATAAGGCTTGCTAAGGTTTCCTCTTTTCTCTATCTTGAAAATTGCATAGAGGAATTATTATGATCCTGTCAAAACTCAAAAAAATTAGTTGAAATATAAATGAAATTGTATATAACGGCTGTTGGAAGAGAGTAATGATGCCAAATATTAAAATGGGATAAATATGATACCCGAATAAGTAATACAATAATATTGATGAAAACTTGATAGTATCAAAAGACTACTACACAATACTCTTTTATTTATTATAACTCACAATTCTATTACTTCCACACTATTTTCTCACAAACGAAGAAGTAGTTTGTGGATTACTCTCTCCACTCTCTATTGCTTCTCTATTTTTGGTGTGTCTTCAAGTGTTCAATTACTACTCTATTTATAGAGTTTTTGAACCTCTTGATTACATCATTAGTGACATAAATGTGGTAGCCAATTTCCACAAAGTTTGGTTGCTAAACTCTACCAAAACTATAACAAACTTTGACCATCTACTTCCACAAATGTGGCTTGCCAACTTTCACAGGCAAGTAAATTCAACAAATGTGGCTGCCAAACTAGTTGCTGCCAACATTTTATTAACACAACGGCAACAAGTAATGGATGAACTTGTGCTTCCCGCAACCTCCCCTCCCTCTCCTCTTTCTCTTTTCAAGTACATGGGTGTGAAGTCATGTCCAATAAGTTTTTGTACTAGTGTAATTATAGTTCATATTTAAGTAATGTAATACTGTAAAATGTTACTACTATTAAATCTTCAGTTTTTACTCAATAAAGACCATTTAAAGGAAGAGAACTATTTTTGGCTTGAGGAAACTCTTCAAACATCCACAGTGAAATGCAAGAATTACACAAGACACCAAATAGAAAATTTCCTTCTCTGTATTTCTTTCTTCTGAAACTGTACAATTGATGTTGTATTTATACAAGTGTTGAAGAATCGTTCTACTAACAAACTAGACAGATGTCTATTTCTAATTGACCTATTTCTAACAAACAAAATAAATACAAGAAATAAAAGAAACGTTGCAAGAGCTGAAACAAAACCTAATGATATGTATAGATTTGTTTATTGGATCTGAGTGTATGTTTAAGCCCAAAACGTTTAGGCCCAAAATTCTGCTGGTAGAAGTCCAAATGAGTTCCACAGTCCAAATATCTCTTTCACCAATAAAAACTATCTATATCCATTACAATAACCATTCATTTCCCTTGAAACTCGTGTGACTATGGCAGCTATGAAATCCAACACCCCTCCTCAAGTTGGAGGGGAAGATGACACTCCCAACTTGTGAAGAAGGCTATGGAAGAGGCCCAACAAGGGATTTGGTGAACAGATCGGAAAGCTGAGTAAGGAACGAACATGAGAAAGAGAAATGAGTTCGGCAAGGTACTATTGATGAACGAAGTGACAGTCAATTTCGACATGCTTCGTTCGTTCATGAAACATGGGGTTTTTAGCGATGTGAATTGCAGCTGAACTATCTGACTGAAGAGGAACTGGTAAAGAGATCGGCACAATAAGATCGTCGAACAAACGAACCAACCAGGTGAGTTCTGTCACTACCCTTCTCATTGATCTATACTCAGCTTCAACTGAGCTGAGTGAAATCGAAGCTTGCTTCTTCAATTTCCATGAAATCAGAGAAGAACCAAGGGAGATGTAAAACCCACTGACAGATTTTCGTGAATCCGGACAGGTACCCCAGTCAGAGTCGCAGAAAGCCAGCAGCTTGTATGATGAATCACTATTCATAAAGAAACCAAGACCAGGGTCTTTCAACAAATAGCGGAGAACTCGTAAGGCTGCAGTAAAATGGGAAACCCTTGGATCTTGCATATACTGGCTAAGATGTTGCACGGTGAAAGAAAGATGTGGTCTTGTATGAGTAAGGTAATTCAATTTTCCCAATAAATGCCTGTAGGAAGTTGGATCCTTCATGGGGATACCATCGTTTGCCTGCAATTTGACAGTAGGATCCAATGGCGCGGAAACAGATGAAAGATGCAAACAATCAAATTCTGCTAATAGGTCTAAGGTGAACTTGCGTTGAGATAGAATCAAACCATTAGGTTCGCGAATAACTTCTAGTCCTAAAAAGAAATGCAAGTTCCTAAGATCCTTAATCTTAAACTCAACATCCAAAAACAATTTTAAATCTTGTAAAGCTGTTGTATCATCACCTGTTAATAGAATATCGTCTACATAAACGGCAACAATAGAGATGGAGTTGTCTGTTTTCTTAAAAAATAAAGAATAGTCATTTAGAGAATGCCTATATCCTTTGAAACTGAGAGTTGCAGTGAGTTTGGAATACCACTGGCGAGATGCCTGCTTAAGACCATAAATAGACTTCTTTAACAAACAAACATGATTAGGTGAAGGAGGTGTAATCCCAGTAGGAAATTTCATATATACTTCTTCATCAAGATCTCCATGTAAAAAGGCGTTATTGACATCCAACTGAAACAAATCCCATCTTTTCTTTACAGCAAAAGCAAGAATACACCTAATAGTAGTCATTTTCACCACTGGTGAAAATGTCTCATTGTAATCCACCCCTTCTTTTTGAATATCACCTCTAACGACCAGCCTTGCCTTAAGTCTTTCAATACTACCATCTGAATGTTGTTTCACTTTATATACCCACTTACAAGGTAAAACCTTTTTCCCATGAGGTAATTCAACTACATTCCAAGTGTTGTTCAATTCTAAAGCAGATAATTCTTTATTCATTGCTTCTTGCCAGGCTGGATCATGTGTTGCCTGTTCATAGCTAACAAGTTCATAGACACTAGAAACAGAGGTGAGCATGACTTGATTAATGGAAGATAATTTGTTGAAAAGGAAGGAAATAGGGGTAACAGGACTCACGAAACAGTTAGAGCTCACATCTATGAGTTGAAGTGCATTGCAAATATAGTCTTTAAGATATGCAGGTGTCCTAGTAATTCTAGAAGACTTTCTAAGCAAATCATCAATAACATGATTGTTGGGAGAAATACTGGAATCCCTAGGAGAAGTAGTAGAAAGAGAATCAGAAATATGATAAGGAGGTTCTGAAACAATGGGATCTGAAGGAATAGGGTTAGAAACAGAAACATGAATATCAAAATTGGATTAAACAGTATAATCATCAGAATCAGAAGAGGAGTGGAAACAGGAAAAATCCTTTGAGAAAGATGTGATACATCAGATGAAAAAGGGAAGTACTCTTCATGAAAGACAACATTTCTGGAAATTATTATTTTCTTTGTCTTTTGGTTCAGAACTTTATATCCCTTTTTCCCACAAGGATAACCTAGAAAAACACAAGGTAGAGCCCTTGGGTCAAATTTTGTTCTGTGAGGAAGAAGAGTAGAAACAAAACATAAACACCCAAAACATCTTAGATTTGAGTAAACGGGATTAGATTTAAAAAGAATTTCAAAAGGTGTTTTATGGTCTAACAATGAAGAAGGAAATTTGTTTATGAGGTAAGTGGCTGTTAATAAACATTCCCCCCAATAGATAATAGGTAAATGAGATTGATAAAGCAAAGACCTTGATATTTCTAACAAATGCTTGTGTTTTCTGTCCACTATCCCATTTTGTTGTGGAGTGTAAGCACAAGTAGTTTGGTGGATAATTCCTTTGGATAGAAAAAAATTAGTTTGTAATTTCCCACTTCCCAATTCAAAAGCATTATTAGTTCTGATTATTTTAACCTTGGAATTGAATTGTCTTTCTATCATGGAAATAAAAGATTTGAGAATGGGAAAAGCATTGGATTTAGTGCTAAGAAGATGTGTCCAAGTAGCTCTACTAAAATCATCAACAATAGTTATAAAATATCTAAAACCATCATGTATGGGAGTTTTGTAAGGTCCCCAAATGTCCACATGAATAATATAAAAAACAGCTTTAGTAGAAACAAGACTTTTGGGAAAAGGTAATTTAGATTGTCTTGCTAATAAGTGCATTGAGTCCAACCTTAATTTTTCACCAACACGAGTGAACATATGAAAATTGCCGGATCAGAAATTATGCATGGGTCTGAAACTCTTCTTTAGTTAAGTAGTTGTAATCTTGTTTAATTAATGTAACTCCCTTTTAATTTTCAGTAATTAGGAATAGAGTAAAATATTTAGGAAAGAGATAAATATACCCTCAAACTATCATAAATGATATTCATACATTATACTTTACGTATGCATATACCCTTACTGTTAATATTTAGGACTGGGTATACCCTTAAACTAAATAGAGGGACATGTGGTATCATCCTATATATTTATCTGATTTTAATTTATTTATTCAATGTCTATTCCCAAAACTCAATTAAAACCTAAAATACTTTATACTTTCTCTTATTTTTATTTTTACTCTATTCCTAATTACTGAAAATTAAAAGGGGATTACATTAATTAAGCAAGATTACAAGTAATAAAAGAGAGTTCCAAATTCATGCAAATTCTCTGATTCAATAATTTTCACATGTTATTCTGTGTCGGTGGAAAATCAAGATCGAACTTAATGCACTTACCATTATTCATAAAATTGATCACTAGGAAGAATCTGACTCGTCGGTGTCGAAAATGACACCACCATCTCCGCCGATAAACACAGACATCTTTTTATAGTAATTTATTTTGTGATGGTTCATTTCATATCATTGAAAACATTCAACAATCACAATTAATTCAACGGCGGAACAATTCTAGCAATCGAAGAAAGATGAAATTGAGGATTCTGAAATAGAAAGTTACCTACGCCATTGGTAAGCATACCAATGGAAGAGGATAAACTATTGATGCTTTTGTGGCTTAGATCAAATAGTGGTGGTGATTCAATTGTCAGCACTGCACTCGATAACACAAGAGTAATATTCTAACTTGGGGGGGGGGGGGGGCGCAGCAACATCATAAATCAAGAGTGAATTAGAACATAAGGAAGAGTGCCATTGCGGGTTGTTGTTTCAAAGCTTAATAGCTGATACACCACCCAAATGAAGATTGATAACTCACAGGAAAAAGAAACTGAAGGCGGAGTTCACGAACATTCTCAGAGGAGCTATGGAGGCGGAAAAAATGAGAGTGATATTTTAAGAAACCCTACTTGAGGGTCTTTTAATAGTAGAATTATAGTTGGTTGGGCTGGGATTTTGTGTTTTGGGGTGGATTCGGTTTTTTGGTTGGACGCATTTGTGTCTTTTTTGGTACAGATCTGTTTATGAATAAAAGGCTATGACCGATATTGGTTAAAAAAAAATTAGAAGAGGAATTTATTTTTTTATCATCAAGAAAGTTCTGGATAATTTAGGTCTTAATTGGATTTTGAGAATGGATAGTTGCTGGCCATCTCTTTTCTTAATTTGGTACCACAAAAGATTACAGTAGAAAATTTTAAGAAGAAGAAGAAGATAGAGTAGACTCCTAGGACTCGGCGGGAGTGATATTCAAAGAATTGTTTTAGGTCACCAAGTAATAGTGTTCATGTTATAATTGGGTCATAGATGGGTAATTTTATGGAAGATGGGTGCATTTTCAAATTTTGTGTAAAAGAATAAATAAAAAAATAGGTAAGTTATTGAGATGAAACCACGTGTCAAACCGTTAGCTTTAAGGGTATACACATGCCAAAAGATTAACAGTAGAAATACATACAACTTTAAAATATGACGAAAAGTATATGCATACCATTTGTCGTAGTTTGGAGGTATATATCCTTTTCCCCTTTATTGAAACACTTCAGAAAGTTCCAAAACTTGGTAATTATTCATTGAGTTTAGAAGTATGCATGTTGGAATTATTCTATGTACTTCTACTAACCATCAAGTTTGAGTAATTACTTTTTTTCCCTTTTTGTATCATTCAAGATTGTGGTCAAGTGATGAACATTTTTTCATCTTTAATTAGAAATTTTAGATTTGAGTCCTAAATATGAAATTGTCTTTAATAGAGAGCGTTTTGCCTTCTAAAGTAAAACTTTTTTGAATAAATTCAAAGTAATCTACCTCAAATGATTATCGAACACCAAATATCAATTCAAAGTTGTACTCCTTTTCATTCACAAAAATAACATTATGAAATTTGAAAAAAGAAATTAAAGATCCCGATAGGCCTATATATATTCGTTAAAATAGAAGGTAAGCACAATAATTACATATTTCAAGAATTAAATATGGCTTTATACATGCACATATTCAATGAATGGCAAAAAAATAATATCGCCGAATTAAACTCTTGATATATTACTTCTATTTAAATATTCCTTTCGTTTATTTTTGTTCGTTTATAATATTACAAAAGCCAATCCCATAAACCAGCATTAAGGATTTCCTTAATCTAATCACAATATAGGATTTAAGGAACTTAAACTAAGGCTTAAGAAAAAGAACTATTCTAAGATTCTCAAAACGGTTGATTATTAATAATTAACAATAAACCTATTCCTACCTAGCAAACATGCCTAACGATTCATGAAACATATACTATATATTATCTAACTGAGCTAAGTCTAAATAGGGGATATTTTAACCTACCTCACAACCAAACAACAATCAAAGAAGCATCACACGGAAGCTTTTCCCTTTTAATAATACTCTAATCGCTTACACTCTATCACACAAATAATCTACTCATTAATACGATTTTAACGATACTCATATTGATATTTCACAATTCAGGCCAAAAAAATCATTCATCTGGACTAATCGATGAAAATAAAAATAAAATTCATATTTATCTTTTTCATAGGGTAAAAAAAAAATATCCAAAATTGGATAAAGACGAGACTCAATACAGGGCTCAAATTGACCCGTAAGTTTCAAGAACAAAAAAAAAAAGAATTTTCTAAAGATTTTTAGCTAGAATTACGAATTGAAAGAAGAAATAAAGCTAGAATTACCTATAGAATACAGAGGGGAACATTATTTACCTACTGACCAAAGAAATCAACAACAAATGCATGGAATCACCCCAAGAACATATTACTTTTGTGGTGACCGTTTTGTGGTACCTGCGAGGGGTTATATTAGCTCTTATTTTTCATTCGACTTTCCAACCTTGTGCAGTATTTCTTAAGCCTTAGAAACTAAGTTATTGTTCTTAAGAATTTTTTTGGCATAATTTCATGGTGGGAAGGAGCCTTAAGTTGGGAAAGATGATCATATTTTGGCCGAGGTTAGAATTTGTTAATAATCCAAGTAAATTAATAGGTCATTATTAATTAATTGTTGTTTATATTGTTGTTAGACCAAGAACAAGCCAAGGCTCTCTGTAAGAAAAATACCGAGTTATTTGGAGTTTTCAAGGGTTTGATTCGGGTTAGGTGATAGTGGTATGTCTTTCATTTTTATATGTATGTATATCTACTGCTTGTAGTATCATTTGTACAATGCATGGTAGGAAATATATGAATTGACATAATCTCATGCAATGAACTTGTGCTTGTGACTTGTGATTTTCAAATGGTCTTGTTCATTGTACTATGTGATTGGGTATAATTATTTGTGATTATTGATTGACTCGAGTATCATGCCGGTACACTAACTATGGATGACTCGAGTACCACACCAGTACACTAACAACTTGGGTTTGTATCATGTGAGAAGACCTGGTATTTGATTTCTACTTCCATGAGACTACCTGGTATTTGCATGTGATCATGTGGGACATATGGTTATGCATTGTTTGACCCAAGTGTTGTTGTTTTATAACATGTGACTGAGTCTTTGTGGTTGGTTATTATTGTTACGTTATGCCTTGTTCTGTGTTATTAGATTGTGGTGACTTTTGCATTCATATCTTGAACCGGTCACGTGATCCTACAAGTATATTATGGTTTGTGTAGTGATATTGTACCTATTCTTTTCCTTGTTGAGTACTTGAAATCTTTCAACGGTTGTTTCGAGACTTAGTTGAGAGACGCCTGCTTTTCGAATCCAAGGGTAAGCTTCGTCTTTCAGGTTACCATGGATTCTTCTGCATCTTCTTATCCATTTGTTTGGACACAAGTTTTTAGATTTTATTTATTTTTAGTTTCGGAGTTGCATTCTTAGTTCAATGTTTTAGAGTTTTGGTTTGACGACTTTTAATTCTTAGGAATTTTTTGCATTTAAATATTTTAGCTAGTGGATTTAGTTTATAAGGACTCAATTCTCTGATTAGCTAAACTGTTTTACTTTATTAATGATAAATTTGGTTTGATTTAAATGGTATTGGATTATTTTTTATTCTCCCACTAGGTGATTTTATGTGGGTGTCACTCATGGCGGTCTAGGTCATGACATAGTTAAAGACTCATTGTAGCCCCTCTCACAAGTTATGATATAGATATGAATTCAACTATTTAGTTATTTTGTTCCTATATACTGTAACACCTCAAAAGAAGACTTGTAAGGAAGGATTCAAGAATGATGGAAAGGTCTATGAAAGGGTTCAAGGATGGTCGAAGAGTCCACAGTCAGTGAACCCATCCTTGAACCCAAGCCTTGTGAAAAATATTCTAAGGCAAGGGTCTAAGGAAGGGATCAAGGACGATGGAGGAGTCCACGGTCAGTGAAGCCATCCTTGTGAAAATTATTCTAAGGCAAGGATCTAAGGAAGGGTTGAAAGACGATGGAAGACTCCACGGTCAGTGGACCCATCCTCGAACCCAAGCATTGTGAAAAATATTCTAAGGCAAGGGTCTAAGGAAGGGTTCAAGGATGGTGGAAGAGTCTACGGTTAGTGAACCCATCCTTGAACCCAAGTCTTGTGAAAATTATTCTAAGGCAATGATTCACGGACAGGTTCACGGCCAGTAGAATGGTCCACGGACGGTAGACCCATCCGTGGAGATTGAATTAGAGAAAAAAATACAGGTCTTTGGTCCACGATAGCCTTTACGGGCTGTGAATCGATTAATGGCCGATGAAAGCCTTCCGTGAAAGGGTCCCGTCAGTTATTTTTTTTAAAGCTATATGGGTCTTTTCCTATGCATCTAATACCTAAATTAGGTCATTTTAATCTAAATCCTAGACCCTATATAAGTCTTTTAAGCCTAAAATTTAACCATTCTAAATTTGTCACACCCCGAGGCTACCCCCTGGACGTAAACACGGGACCTAGAATCACGAGTGACCCCAAGCTAACCCTGAGCTGACATATCATAAGCAAACTGAATAAATATACTATGCGGAAGCTTAAATAGTGATAACTAAAAGTGGGAAATACCCAATACTGATCTGAATATATAAAAAAAAAGACTATGAGTTTAATAACAACTGGAGGATCAAACTCAAAATTAAAACTGAATCTAGTACTATGTCTGAGAAAGCCTTTAGCTGACTAAAGTTGTTGGGACATGCCCCTAACTAACTCTAGCAAAATTGAAAACTAAATAAAAAGATTAAAGTTTTAAGCATGTCTATTATCCTCGAATTATGAGGACTCACCACTAAAGCTGTTGAATTGGAGATCGGGAACCGATCTATGCGTGATCTAGGTGCTGAGGACCTGAACCTACATTACAAAAAGATGTAGCGCAGAGTATGCGTCATTACTTAGAAGGTACTGAGCATGCAAGATAGGATAAAAGTTGAACAAACATATAAGCTTAACAAAGCTTAACTGATTAATAATATAATCTGAACATGATGGAAATGCTGATATATACTGAAAAGAACTGAACTGAACTGAATGCAATGACCAAGTAATGAACATGCTGAGACTGAATACTGAAGTATAACTGAAAACCTGGTCAAATACACTCGAGTCTAATTGTGGGAGCTACTAGTAATCGACTTAAAACCACGTGAGCTAAACGTGGAGTCTGATGTATACGCCCATCAAGAGAACCCAATATACATTGCCAGGGGTATAGAGGCATGACTGCCATGATCACTAAAACTGATGCCCAATAAAGGAGACTTAACCTATGGGAGAACCTAGTTCTGGGACTATGAGGGTACACTGAACCCTAGTCCAACTCGGTCTAAGCCTACTCCCAACTGGAATATGTATATGATACATTATGACTGAAATACTGAATAGCTCAAAATACTAACATACCGATACTCATATTGGAAAACTCTTTCTCAAAAACAATTCAAAATCATATTACAATATGATCATTGATGATTCGGGAAGTCCTACTGCATAAACATTGATGGTATATCTAGATACCATACTCCTCATACATTGATGGCATACTTGATTTTCATACTAATCATGTTTTAGAACACTCTTTTCTCAAAACTCATCTTTATTTTCTCAAAACCCAGATCAAGAACTCAAGCGTTGGTTTTAAAAAACTTCTCAAGATTTATAACTCAAAATAGGGTTCATGCTGAAAAATATTGATAATGTGGCATTTGAAACTAGAGCATGTATATCTGTTTAACTGACCTAGCATGTGTAATTCATGAACTAAGAGAATCTACACGACTAGGGTTCTGAGTTTCATGCAAAGAACTAAGCAACGATTCACGAAAACATGATAATCTAATTAGGAATACTCTAACCGCTAATTCACAACTAATATATAAGGTTTTAGAAACCCAAGGTCTAAACAAGATAAAGGGAATCAAGAATCTGACTGAATTCTAGGGATCTAGTGGATGAAAGGAATCCACCAGTGAAATCCCACAAAACTGGTGACGAAATTCACGGAGAAATCTTTTGATTTCAGGGCTGGAACTGAAGAAAACTTGTTGCGTTCTTGGAGAGGGCTTGGTCGACTATTTCTTCTCTTTTTTCTCTAGTTTGATGAACTTTTAGTGGATAAAGGTTTTGGTTATGTTCTGACTAGGTTATTAGGTTTAATCTGAGTAAAACGACATAGTTTAGGTGCCCAACGCATAGGGGAAAGGACCAAAACAACCCTAACTTAATTCTAACGAAGCCCATCCATAGAGGGAATGACGGTCCATCATTTGACCTATCGGCCGTCATTTGGGTTCGTCGATCAAGTATGCCCGATAGGGCTTCACTAAAACGAGCATAACGTTTTACTCGGAGATGGGATTTTAGTAAACTTTGTGGCGTTGGAAAGAGGATTAAATTATCTATCATTTGGTAGGTCATGGGCTACCTAATTTCTTTTGTCCTAAGGGTTATGACCATTTAAAATTGACCCAACTTCAATTTCCCTCTAACTGGTTACTAACCCTGACCTACGGTCAAACCTACGGTCCGTAGGTCCAACCACGAACCGTACTGGTCGATCATAGGTGGGATCAGAGACTATTAAGACTTGGGCCTTAATGACGAAACCCAACCTATGGTCTGTGGTACCATCTACGGTCCATGGGTGGTTCCGTTGGTACTGACACCATATTTTCTAAAAACTAGGATTTTATTTCTTTTGAGATCTGAGGTGTTACAAAATCACTCTTTAAATTTCTCCAAATCCCTCCAAGTTCTTTCTCCAAATATTTCACCATTTAAAAGAAGAAAAAGAAGAAGAAGTCAAGCTAGGGATTTCAAGACCAAGTCTCATAATCCTCCATTGATTACAAGATTTTGGCATCAAGGTATGATAGCATTCATTGATGGAGTCCTTTCCTCCATGAAGTTCCTAAATTCTCCAATTTATAAAGTTAGAAATCCCCAATTGAGTTAGGGTTTATCCTCTATGTCATGTGTTTTTTTAAATGTTGATTTATTTGATTGATTTATAAACTTATATGCATAAACTGATATAACCTCATGATTTTAAGGTGAATCCCCATGAACCCATGCTTAACTCATGTTTTCTAAATATTGATGATTAAAAGTGGTCTTGAACTATGAAAGGTGAGTTATGGAATTATGCATATTCTTATGGAATTGATGAGATATAATGTAGATTGCTTTGAGAGTAAAAGCATATATGTTGTTGTTGTGGTTAATTGTTGTGAAAGGATTGCTCACATAACTACCTCATGCATGAATGTGAAAGGTTTTCTCACATTAAGGATTCTAAGGTTGGAAGGTCTTCTCACGTAAAATGAATCAAAGATAAGGATCTATTCTAGTGAAACCTAGGTTTGATTGGTTACTTCATTGTACCTTTCCATGGAAGACATATGACTTTGCTTGGATTGGTAAGATGATGTGTCATTCCAAGGATAATAAAGACAAATTAAGAAAATGACAATTCCATGGGATTTACGCTTAGCACCGAGAGCATATTGAGATAGGAGCTCCCATGTTAGTAGAGGCAAGATTCCTAGAAGCAATCTCTTTATCACATGCCTATGTGCCCCCATAAGATGATTGTCTTAGATAGACATTAGTTAGTGGATCCACTTAAGCTAGAAGTTCGTGGTCTTACCTTAGCAAGTAGGACACCCCTTTTTGGTATGGGGTAGACACCAATTTTGTGTTGATAGATCACATGGTCTTATATGTCGGTTAAAGGTTTACTTCAAGAAGTATCTCACATGTGACTTAAGATGATGTCTATTTTCATTGACCATGTTTTGTGACTTATGTCCTCTAGTTCTTTTACATTCATGATTTAGCTTGGTCATTGCACTTTATGAAAAAGTCTTTATTCTCATGTTTTCAATTTTTTTATGCATGGCTATCATACTTGGTACATATTCTGTACTAACGCGTACTCCTGCCTACATTTTCCCAAATGCAGGTATCGACCTTACAAATTCGCACTTCCGTGGCTAGGGATCTCACATAGAATATTAAAGTTTGGTTAGTCCTCATTATCTGAGGACCAAGCGTGATTTCCCTTTTGTCTTTAATTTTAGTTTTGGAACTTGATGTAAGTGCTATGCCCCGATATACTCTTATGTACTATATCGCTTTTAGACAATGTTTAGATTCCGTTTTTCTCTATAAAACTCTTAAATATTAAAAGTGTCTTTTAATATGTTTATTCTACTTTCTTGTATGATGAGCGCTAAGTGGCTTGTGTGGGGCCTCTCGTGGTCCTATACGCCATGTTATGCCTAGGGTCCACCTTGGGTCGTGTCAAACTTGGTAATCAGATCATAAGGTTTAGAAATGTCCTAGGAAGTCTCACAAGTTACGTCGAGTAGAGTCTTATTCATGAGTGTGAAGCGTGCCACGTTTATGAATGAGAGGCTATAAGATGATTGGAAACTACACTTTTTTCATTACTCTAAAGTCATGCGGTAGAGTGTAACTCTATATGTCTTTCTCCTAATCCATATCAGGTGCTTTTCAGGATATGGCCCCTTGAAGAGTTTACGTTAGGAGGAATGCGAATGAGAATGTGGAACGAAAAGCTCCTCAAGCTCCTCATAAAGCGGTCGACCCTTTGGCCGAGCAAGTGACTAATGCAGAGTTTAGGGCTACTTTTCAAGTGTTGGCTTAAGCCAATAGAGAGGTTGTGTCCCTCCTGAACCTAAATGTGGGTACGACGACATCTAGAGTGAGGGATTTTACTAGAATGAATATCCCGGAGTTTCATGGGTCTAAGGTGAGGAGGATCCTCAAGGGTTTATTGATGAAGTGTATAAGGTGTTGATGATCATGGGAGTGACGCTGGTGGAAAAGGTGGAATTGGCCGCTTGCCAACTTAAGGGTGTTGCTCAAGTTTGGTTCAACCAAAGGAAGGAAGAGAGGGCAGTTGATGCGGGTCCACTCGATTGGGAAAAATTTAAGGTTGCTTTCCTTGATAGGTTCTTTCCCCTTGAATTGAGGGAAGCAAAGGTGCTTGAATTCATCAACCTTCATCAAGGAAATATGAGTGTGAAGGAATATGCTTTGAAGTTCACACAATTGTCTAGATATGCTTCTACTATGATTGTCGATCCTAGGGCAAGGATGAGTAAGTTTGTTTAGGGTATGTCCAAGATGGTAGTTAAGGAATATCGTACCGTTATGCTTATTAATGATATGGACATTTCTCTTGTCATGGTTCATGCTCAACAAATCAAAGAGGATAAACTTAAAGAAAGGTCTTGGGAGGCAAAAAAGGCTAAGTCCGATGATGGTAACTTCTCACATTCAAGGTTCGATGGACATGGTTGTTCTAAGTTTCGACAAAGGTTTTTTGGCCAAGGTTCCTCCAATGATCCTTCTAAGTTCAACAAAGATAGGGTGTCTAACCCTAAGACTCATGGAGGAAGTGGTGGTGGATCTTCATTGCCTATGTCTACTTATGCTAAGTGTGGAAAGAAGCACGGGGGAAAGTGTTTAGCCGGCATAGATGGTTGATTCAGTTATGGTAAAAGAGGTCATAAGATGAGGGATTGCCCGATGCTTACGACTAAAGAAAAAGAGGGTAAGCAAGCTCCTCCTAGTGGTTCGGGTTCCAATTCTCCCAAGCAAAACCAATTTTATGCACTTCAGACTCGTGGTGAACAAGAGGGTTCTCTCGATGTGATTACCGGTATGTTGAATATCTTCCAACTTGATATTTATGCTTTACTTGATCCTGGTTCTACCTTGTCTTTTGTGACGCCATATGTGGCTATAAGGTTTAATATTCTTCCGGATGTGTTGTTAGATCCCTTTTTTCTGTATCTACCCCTATTGGTAATTCTATTGTGGCTAACAGATTCTATAGAAATTGTCCCGTTTCCTTATCCCATAGAGTCACTCATGTTTATCTCGTAGAGCTTGATATGCTAGATTTTGATATCATTCTTGAGATGGATTGATTGTATGCATGTTATGCTTCTATTGATTGTAGAACCCGTGTAGTCAAGTTTCTGTTTCCAAATGAGTCTATCCTAAAGTGGAAAATGGGAAATTTTATGTCAAAAGGTCGGTTTGTTTCTTGTCTTAAAGATAGAAAGATGATTTCTAAGGGTTGCATTTATCATCTAGTTAGGGTGAGGGATATAGATTCTGAAACCCCTACTCTTGAGTCGGTCCCTGTTGTAAATAAGTTTCCGGAAGTGTTCCCAGATGATCTACCCGGTATTCCTCCTAAAAGGGAAATAGACTTCAATATTGACCTTCTCCCAGATACGCAGCCTATCTCTATTCCTCCTTACCGAATGGCTCTAGCAGAACTTAAGGAATTGAAAGAGCAATTGAAAGGTTTGTTGGATAAAGGGTTTTATCTGACCGAGTATTTCTCCATAGGGTGCTCCAGTTTTGTTTGTCCGAAACAAAGATGGTTCACTCTGTATGTGTATTGACTATCGGCAATTGAACAAGGTTACCATAAAGAATAAGTATCCTCTTTCAAGGATAAATTACTTGTTTGACCAACTACAAAGAGTAAGTTACTTCTCTAAGATTGACCTTCAGTCGGGTTATCACCAATTGAGGGTGAAAGAAGATGATATTCCGAAAATGGCTTTTTGAACTCAGTATGGTCACTATGAGTTTTTGGTAATGTCCTTTGGCTTGAATAATGCTCCGGCAGTTTTTATGGACTTGATATAGGGTGTGTAGGAAATACCTCGACATGTTTGTGATTGTTTTCATTAATGATATATTGATATATTCAAGGAGTGAAGATGAGCACACTAATCACTTGAGGATTGTGTTGCGAATCCTCAAGGACCAACAACTTTTTTGCATAGTTTAGTAAATGGGAATTTTGGTTGAAGTCTGTGGCTTTTCTTGGTCGCATTATTTTCGAAAAAGGTATTGAGGTAGATCCTAAGAAGATGGATGTGATCAAGAGTTGGCCTAGACCTCTATCTCCTTCGGATATTAGGAGTTTTTTAGGTTTAGCCGGTTACTATAGAAGGTTTGTGGAAGGGCTTTCGTCGATTGCCTCTCCATTAACGGCGTTGACCCAACAGAAAGCCAAATTCTTATGGTCAGAAGCTTGTAAGAAGAGTTTTGAAGAATTGAAAGAAAGACTTACTTCCACTCCGGTGTTGACTTTGCAGGAAAGGACTGATGGTTTTGTCGTTTATTGCGATGCCTCAAGAATTGGGTTAGGATGTGTCCTTATGCAAAATGGGAAAGTCATTGCCTATGATTCAAGACAACTTAAGATTCATGAAAGGAATTATCCGACCCATGACCTTGAACTAGCAGCGATTGTTTTTTCCTTAAAGATTTGGAGAAATTATTTGTATGGTGTTCATGTGGATGTCTTTACCGACCACAAGAGTTTGCAATACGTGTTTAACCAGAAAGATCTAAATCTTCGCCAAAGGAGATGGCTTGATATATTGAAATACTATGACATGAGTCTTCTCTGTCACCCTGGTAAGGCGAATGTGGTGGTGGATGCTCTTAGTCGATTATTGATGGGTAGTGTTGTTCCTATTGAAGATAATAAGAAAAAGTTAGTTCGAGATGTTCATAGATTGGCCCGATTGGGTGTTCGGTTAGTTGACTCTTTCAAGGGTGGTGTTATGGTTCACAATGGTTCAAAATCATCTTTTGTGATCGATGTGAAAGTCAAGCAAGGTCTAGATCCAACTTTGGTTGAATTGAAGGAAGCGGTGCTTAAAAAGTACGTAGAGCCTTTCTCCCAAGGGGGAGATGGTGTACTTAGATATCAAGGTCCTTTATGTGTTCCTAATGTAGATGACTTGAGAGATCAGATCTTATCAGAAACCCATAGTTCTTGATATTTCATTCACTTGGGAGCCACCAAGAATGTACCATGGCATGTGGGAGGTCTATTGGTGGAATGGGATGAAGAATGATATTGCAAAATTTTTGGCTAAGTGTCCTAATTGTAAACAAGTGAAAGCTGAGCATTAGAAATCGGGAGGTTTGTCCCAAGATATTAGTATTTCTACGTGGAAGTGGGAAGATTTGAATATGGACTTCATTGTTGGATTACCTCGCACCCGGCGACAACATGATTTGATTTGTGATATAGTAGATCGAATAACAAAATCATCTCATTTCATTCCCGTCAAAGTTTCTTGTTCGGCAAAGAACTATGCTAAGTTGTATTTGAGGGAAATTGTTAGGTTGCATGGAGTTCCCTTATCCATTATCTCTCATCATGGCACCCAATTCACTTCTTAGTTTTTGAAATCTTTCTAAAAGGGTCTTGGTACTCGTGTTAAGCTTAGTACGACTTTTCATCCACAAATCGATGGGCAAGAGGAGCGTACTATCAAATCTTGAAAGATATGTTGAGACAATGTGTAATTGACTTCAAGGATAATTGGGATTATCACTTGCCATTGATTAAGTTTATGTACAACAATAACTATCACTCAAGCATTGGTATAGCTCCATTTGAGGCCCTATATGGTAGGAGGTGTAGATCTCCAATAGGTTGTTTTGAGGTGGGTGAAGTTGCCCTAATAGGTCCCGAGTTGGTACATGAGGCAATGGAGAAAGTTTGACTTATTAGAGGAAGGTTGAAAACAGCTAAAAGTCGACAAAAGTCCTATGCCGATGTGAGAAGAAGAGATCTTAAGTTTGAGGTAAATGATTGGGTCTAGTTGAAAATTTCACCCATAAAGGGTGTAACGAGATTTAGGAAGAAAGCAAAGCTTATTCCCCATTATGTGGGCCCATATCAGATTTTAGATGAATTGGCAAGGTCGCTTATGAACTTGAATTGCCTAGTGAGTTGGCATTGGTACATCCAGTTTTCCATGTCTCCTTGTTGAAGAAGTGTGTTGGAGATTCGACATTTATAGTCCCCTTAGAAGGTTTGGGAGTTAAGGATAATCTTTCATATGAGGAAATTTCGGTTGAGATTTTAGACCGGCAAGTTAAAAAGTTGAGAAATAAGGAAATTGCTTCGGTGAAAGTTCTTTGGAGGAATCAGTTAGTTGAGGGTGCTGCTTGGGAGGTCGAGGCCGATATGATATCCCGATATCCTCATCTCTTTCCCCCCGTCTCTACTCTAGCTTGAGGTATTTAGTCCCCCATGGTTTACTCCTTTGGTGTCACGTGTCTTAAATATTCCCATGATTTCCTCATTTATGCATGTTCATGAAAAAGCTTAAATTTTTGGGGAAAAATGAGTTAGTTGATTGACTTCTTCATTTTTATGTGCATTTGAGTATGAGTTGCATATAGACCTTATGAGATGGTGTTTTGAATATGCTTTAGCTTGGAGTTGATTTTCCTCCTCGGATATGTACATTTATGTGATTGAATTCATGTTAGGCTATTAGATCTTCTCCCAACCCTCCTTATGATATCTTGAGTTCCATTGTGATTGCATTCATATTGGGCTATTAGATCTTCTCCCTACCCTTCTTATGATATCTTGAGTCTCATTCGAGGACGAATGTTCTCAAGAGGGAGATATTGTAACACCTCAAAAAAAAACTTGTAAGGAAGGGTTCAAGAATGGTGGATAGGTCTAAGGAAGGGTTCAAGGACAGTGGAAGAGTCCACAATCAGTGAACCATTCCTTGAACCTAAGCCTTGTGAAAAATATTCAAAGGCAAGGTTCTAAAGAAGGGTTTAAGGATGGTGGAAGAGTCCACGGTTAGTGAACCCATCCTTGAACCCAAGCCTTGTGAAAAATATTCTAAGGCAAGGTTCTAAGGAAATGTTCAAGGACAGTGGAAGATTCCACGGTCAGTGAACCTATCCTTGGACCCAAGCCTAGTGAAAAATATTCTAAGGCAAGGGTCTAAGTAAGGGTTCAAGGACGGTGGAGGAGTCCACGGTCAGTGAACCCATCCTTGAATCCAAGCCTTGTGAAAAATATTCTAAGGCAGGATCTAAGGAAGGGTTCAAGGACGATAGAAGAGTCCACGATCACTGAATCCATCCTTGAAACCACGCCTTGTGAAAATTATTCTAAGGCAATGATTCATGGAGAGGTTCACGACCAGTAGAATGGTCCACAAACGGTAGACCCATTCGTGAGATTGACTTAGAGAAAAAAATCCAGGCCTCTGGTCCACGATATCCTTCATGGGTGATGAGTCCACAATATGGACTCATTTAGGGCTTTATTTTAATGAATTTAGTGTCCTCAAATGTATATTTTGTCTAAAAAACTGATATAAATCATTGAGTTTCAGGTTTTTGGAGTTAGAGAGCAACCATGGACACTATGAAGCAAAAAGGAACAAGGCAGCTGAAAAGAACAAAGATAAGAAGGCCTGAGGATCGCCTAATGTATTAGGCGAGCGCCGAATGGCCTTAACCTCGCCCAAAGTTCCAGGGTGTTGAGCCTTGAAGGAAAAGATCAAGTCTGGGAGGAAGTTAGCAGTCGGCGCATCGCCGAGCAGGTACGTGAAGCAATTCCCTATCGCCCAATGAATCAAAACGCGAAGATGCATAAAGCAAAAGTTGAAAGGTGATGAACCAGACCAAAGGGCGGATCGCCGAGTGTATCAGCGATCCCGACTAACTGCGCCGAGTGGTCCTTCGCAGCATAAATTTTTGAAAACTATAAATACATATTTAATTCTGTAGCTTAGTAATCAAGTTGTAGGAAATTATTACTGAGACTTAGAATATCTTCAGTTTCTAGTTCTTCAAGTTTTTAGGAGACATTGTTCTTGAGCTTAAAGGTTTTGAAGCTTTTCAACTCCAAGAAATTGGAAGTGGTCATCCAAGAATCTTCATCCTAGACGTGTTTAAAGACATTTTTTATCATACCCACTTGATGGAAACACTTGTTGGTATTGATTTCTATCTCTTTTTCATGTCTAGCTATAACCCCAATTCTTGGGATGTGATTTTGTGAATATGGGTTAAATTTCCTTTTGGGTATTGCTTATTGTTAGTCTATTTGTTGTTTAAATGTGATTTCGTTTAGTAGTTGTGTTTGAACTTAATAGGATTGTAGTTGCAAATACAGTTTCATCTTAGTGTTTTTGGCTTGCTCGATATAGAGGTTTTAAAACTAAGACTACTAAATCGATAGCCGGTGGTTATTGAGTCGTCGTGGGTTCAGCTCGAGAAAGTGAATCCTAGACCTTCTCCAACACATTCAGCTCGAGAGAGTGAATGGGCTAAGGCAGAGGCTGTGGTTAAGTGCTGTAACTCGGTGTTTGAGAGAAGCCGAGTTGATTCAGGGTAAGCTGCTCGAGAGAGAATTTACCCCCACTAAAGTCTAGCCTAGTTACAAATATTCAATTATTTACTATAAATAGCATTTACCCAATAGTATATTTTATCCCATATTCCTGTCACATCCCAAAAATCCCATCTCCCTATCTTGTATATTTATATTTTTATTGTTTTTGTTCATTAGTTGAATACAAACCCCCTATTGATTATAAACATTCGTGTCACTATTAGATTTAGTATGCTTTTATTTGTAAATATTTAAAGCTATGATTGATTAGAACTTGATTTTACTTTTCTATTAATTCTTGCAACCACTCCATTGGGACTCAACCCAACCCATTTAGTTGGGTTATATTACTGCACGCAATCGTTGACACCTGAATTGGAAGTCATGTCTTTGATTACCTTAAAACATCAAAATGGCGCCGCTGCCGGGGAGTGGTGTTAGTTGAAAATTTTTAGTTACGTAGAATTTTTGTTCTTGATTAATTATAGTAATACTTACGTAACTTTTAGTTTTAGTTTGTTCTGATTGCTTATGTATCGCAACTGGAAATATGAGTGTGAATGGTAATTCTGGGTATCTAACGGATCACATCCTTTTGAAATTATTGAACCTTAGGGATAAACTCCTAATGTTCAAGCAAGTAAGGGGTGAAACTATCCATGAGATGTGGCCTAGGTTCAAGGCACTACTAAGGCAGTGCCCAGCTCATGGGATGCTTGATAAATTGCTGTTGGAATGCTTCTATCAAGGGCTTGGTCCCAAAAATAGAAGCATTGCTGATCAACTCTTTACAGGTTGTTTGACACAAGAACCCTATGAAGTGGTAGCCCAACTCCTTGATGGCATGGTTAAAGCCAACAAGGAAGCATAAAAGGACCAAGAATGGGTTGTATGTTCATTCGGCTGGATGATCTGTCCAAGAAGGTAATGAAGTTAGAAGCAAGGTTTAAGAAGAAGAGCAAGTACCTTCCCCCTCGCAAGTGTAAAAAGATGAAGCAACACGAGGGTGGACAAAATGGAGAGGTCATCTCACTCATTCTACACAAAATCGAGGAACAAGATAGAATGTTTAATAAGATAAAAGAAAATGTCGAAATGCTGAATCAGATGACAACCTCCCATTTCATGATCATTCAGCTACAAGACGCCCAAATAGGCAAAGTGATGTCATGTCTCTACTCACAACATAAAGAGGGGTTACCTAGTGAGACTATGAATAACCCTGAGAATGAGGTTTGAATGGTGACTTGCATCGTGCCACAATGTTAACTAAGGCGCTGTTTGGGAGGCAACCCAAAACCTTTATTGCTTTATTTTTGTTTTAGAAATAATGATGTGTTGATTTTACAGGTTATAGTGTGGAGAGTGTTTGAAAATTGCAGGTTGGTGAGCTAAAAGGTCCCGTCGGCGCATCGCCGAATAAGTCGGCGCGTAAGACCTAATTCGCCGTTTGACTCAAAACATCTTCAAAGTGGAGTCTGTAAAACTCAACGAGCCCATGCAATTATTGGCGAGTCGCCGACTAGGTCAGTGATCCTGACGTAGATCGACGTTTGGACCTCCACATTAACTGGAGCGTCTGTAAAACTCGATGAGGTGAGTGAAAACTTGGCCTGTCTGCGAGCGTGACTAACGTCGCCGAATAGGCGAGAAGTGGACGGTTTTAAAGGCCATTGGTTTCAAAGTTTCAAAACCTTCACTTTCCCTCACTTTCAAACTTCGAGAAATCACACCTAGTTAGTATTTTCAATATTTTTGCACTCCATAAGTATTTTTGGTTGTTGATTGGTGCTCGGACCTTGGATTACATTGCTGCCTAGCGATTCAGATTTTCACTTAATCAGCATTTAAGGTTGGTTTTCCGATCCCCAAGTTTATTTTTGATGTTTTGAACTCTTATGAAAGTGATTTGATTGTATTGTTGAGTGTTGAGCCCCTCTGATAGGATTAAAAATGTTGAATGCCTATTTTTAATTTGAAAACATTACTCATATTGCTATAAATATTGAAACCACTTAATTTGGTGCATTGGATTATGTTAAATCTTGTGGGGTTATGCTCATATGATATGGGTCATGTTTGAATTTGAGCAGCGCATTGTTTGATTTTGTTTTCGCAGGTCACGGGGTTGAGTTTGAGAAGTTGGGTTGAAATAGGCACGTTGGGTTGTTTGGCGAGCTTGGTCGAGCTCGCCGAACAACTCGGCGGTTCACCTAATGTCCTCAATTACGCCTTTAAATTCATGTTATACCTATTGTTTGGCTCTGTAAGTTTCAGCAAGAAGCCTAGGTAGCCGAAGCGATATGGCGACTCGCCGACCGTTTCGGTGAGTCTGCCTGCAACTGATTTTCAATGCTTTTGTTTGAATATTTTCTAACTTTGCCTCGAAGCTTTACAGACATGGTTGGACCAAAAGTTGCTGGGAAAATCGTGCCACCCCGAAAGATTAGAGCACTGAATTTTAAAATGAATGAAGAGAGGTTGAATCTTTCAAAGAAGGGCAAGCAAGAATACCCATCTAGAGATAAAAGCAAGGGAAAAAGGCCTACTTCCTGAGACACCTATGTTCCTTCATGGGCCCGGGGACTTTTCTCAGTTGTACGGATATTTTTAGCAAATACACCCGTGGCAATCCCTGATGAGTCTGGTGTTATTGTTCCTCTCACGGTGACTATGAGCACTGATGCCCAAATCCAGACTGATGCACCAGACACAGATGGAGCAACTGAGTAGACATGATCCCATCTTTACCTCCCTATCTGTCTTTCATTATTTTAAATTTTTGGATAGTATTGAATTGTTTGCATTTGAGAACAAATACTTTTATTTGTGGTGGGGTGAGGCCCACCTTTCTTTTGTGATTGATATTTTGTTTATATATTTGGGCTTTGTGCTAAATTTGTGTTACACTACTTTTTGTGGATGTTTGAGCTTGTAGCTCCTTGCTTTAATTATAATTGATTTTTGGCCCTTTTGAAAAAATTTTGCTGCCTCTTGTATGTGTTGAATGTGGTTGTTCTTTAGCAAATTTGAGTCTCAATTTTGATTAATATCGATGACTCAAATAGTGCTTATAATCGAACGAACATGAATGTGCGGCTACAATGAGACCAAGTGAAGTTACATAGACAATATGTGAACTCTTTGCATCTCATTGTGACTAGCCAAGTATCAAATTGATTCTCTTGTGATGAACGTTGCAAACTAGCGAAAGTGTGAAGTCTTGTTTGACTTTGGTGTCAATGCCTTGTGTGATGAGCTTACTGTGAACCATGCATGATAACACCTAGAATTTTTCCCGTTGGTCCGATCGACTAAGCAAGGCTATCTCTTGATATGATCTAAGGCAACTTCAAAGAGTGTGAGCCAATTTGACATATACCTCTTTGTGGCCTACCTTGTGAGTGTGTGAACCTCTTTTGAACACCCCTTGAGCCTTACCTTTATTTGGAAGAAACTTGATGAAAACATGACCTTTCTTAAATCCACTACCTATAATCCTCTTGATTTGTGGTTGATTGAATAGCTAAAAAAAGCCTAAGTTGGGGGTGTGGTGAAAAGAGAAGGCGAGTCAAGAAGTACAAGAAAAGTCACATTTAACCCATGGTGTTGAGAAAAATGGAACCGCTTCACACAAAAAAAAAAAAGAGAAAAGAAAAGAATGAAAAAGAAAAAGTCATGGAATAAAGTTATGTAAATACAAAAGAAATAGGGCTTCCGAACAATCCATGAAAAGTGAATAATGGGATGACTTATGAGCACTAAAGAAAATGATGAAAGAAGAGGAAAGGGAGTGTTTTGAGCACCACATTTCATGAGGATGAAAGTCACTGAGCCTAAATGATCAAACCTTTGCACTCAGCCCCATTACAAGCCTTGAAAAGACCTTTTTGATCTTGAGTGAGCTGAAGCAATTGTCAATTGGAAAATACGGGCAAACCTATGGGTGAAAGCATGCATTGTGTTCTTCTTTATGAGTGTGAGCGTTGCATTTGATTCATGAGCTTTAAATGATTGAACCATTGTGTGTGAATATGAAATCATTCTTTGTGTGAGGGCATTTGAATACCTTTGTTGAGCTTGAACTTGCATTTGAAGTAAGTATTGTGAGCTTGAGAATCTTTGATAATGGTGTGTCAGTTGTCACAACTTGAGTCTTTGAGTACACAATTGATCCTTGCATGAGTAAGTTGAGTCTTGTGTAGCACTGTTTGAGACATCCTTTTTGAACTGCTGAACTTGAGTTTTACTTGAAGACAAGCAAAAGTTTGAGTTGGGGGTGTTTGATGAGTCCACAATTTGGACTCATTTAGGGCTTTATTTTAATGAATTTAGTGTCCTCAAATGCATTTTTTGTCTCAAACACTAATGTAAAACCTTGAGTTTCAGGTATTTGGAGTTAGAGACAAAACATGGACACTATGGAGCAAAAAGGAACAACGAAGAAAATAAGGCTTGATGATCGCCTAATGCATTAGGCGAGTCACCGAATAGCCTTAACCTCGCCCAAAGTTCTAGTGTGTTGAGCCCTGAAGGAAAAGATCAAGTCTGTGAGGAAAAGGAGCAGTCGGTGCATCGCCGAGCAGTTTTGCGAAGCAGCTCCCTGTCGCCTAATTAATTAAAACGCGAAGATGCTGAAGGCAAAAGTTGAAAGGCGATGAACCAGACCAAAGGGCGGATCGCCGAGTGTATCGGCGATCCCGATAACTGCGCCGAGTGGTCCTTCACAGCACAAATTTTCAAAAACTATAAAGACCTATTTAATTCTGTAGCTTAGTAATCATGTTGTAGGGAATTATTACTCAGACTTAGAATATTTTCAGTTTTTAGTTCTTAAAGTTTTTGGGAGACATTGTTCTTGTGCGTGAAGGTTTTGAAGGTTTTCAACTTCAAGAAATTGGAAGTGGGTATCCAAGAATCTTCATCCTAGACGTGTTAAAAGACATTTTCTATCTTACCCACTTGATAGAAACACTTGTTGGTATTGATTTCTATCTCTTTTTCATGTCTAGGTAAAACCCCAATTCTTGGGATGTGATTTTGTGAATATGGGTTAAATTTTCTGTTGGGTATTGCTTATTATTAGTCTATTTGTTGTTTAAATGTGATTTGGTTTTGTAGTTGTGTTTGAACTTAATGGGATTGTAGTTGCAAATACGATTTCATCTTAGTGTTTTTTGCTTGCTCGAGAGAGAAGTTTTAAAACTAAGACTACTAAATCGATAGCCGGTGATTATTTAGTCATCGTGGGTTCAGCTCGAGAGAGTGAATCCTAGACCTTCTCCCACACATTCAGCTTGAGAGAGTGAATGGGCTAAGGCAGAGGATGTGCTTAAGTGCTACAACTCGGTGTTCAAGAAAAACCGAGTTGATTCGAGGTAAGTTGCTCGTGAGAGAATTCACCCAACTAAAGTTTAGTCTAGTTACAAATATTCAGCGATTTACTATAAATAGCATTTACCCAATAGTATATTTTATCCCATGTTCCTGTCATATCCCAAGAACCACGTCTCCCTATCTCGTATATTTATATTTTTATTGTTTTTGTTCATTAGTTGAATACAAACCCCCATTGATAATTGACATTCGTGTCACTATTAGATTTAGTATGCTTTTATTCATAAATATTTATAGCTATGATTGATTAGAACTTGATTTTACTTTTCTGTTAATTCTTGGAACCACTCCCTTGGGACTCGACCCCAACCCATTCGGTTGGGTTATATTATTGCACACGATCGTTGACACCTGAATTCGAAGTCGTGTCTTTGATTACATCAAACATCAACGGGCCGTGAATCGATGAATGGCCGGTGAAAGCCTTCCGTGAAAGGTCCCGCCAGTTATTGTTTTCAAGGTTATACAGGTCTTTTCCTATGCATCTAATACCTAAACTAAGTCGTTTTAATCCTAATCCTAGACCCTATATAAGTCTTTTAAGCCTAAAAGTTAACCATTCTAAATCACTCTTTAAATTTCCCCAAATCCCTCCAATTTCTTTTCCCAAATATTTCTCTCTCTAGAAGAAGAAGAATGAGGAGGAGGACTAAATAACTCTTTAAATTTCCCCAAATCCCTCTAATTTCTTTTCCCAAATATTTCTCTCTCTAGAAGAAGAAGAAGAAGAAGAAGAAGAAGAAGAAGAAGAAGAAGAAGAAGAAGAAGAAGAAGAAGAAGAAGAAGAAGAAGAAGAAGAAGTGGTAGTCAAGTTAGGGATTTCAAGACCAATTGCAAGCTTTTGGCATCAAGGTATGATAGTTTTCATCCATGAAGCCCTTTTCTCCATGGAGTTCCTAAATTTTCCAATTTATAAAGTTAGAAATCCCCAATTGAGTTAGGATTTTTCCTCTATGTCATGGGTTCTTTTAAATGTTGATTTATTTGATTGATTTATGAACTTTTATGCAAAAATTTATATAAGAAGAAGAAGTAGAAGTGCAAGCTTTTGGCATCAAGGTATGATAGTTTTCATCCATGAAGCCCTTTTCTCCATGGAGTTCCTAAATTTTCCAATTTAGAAAGCTAGAAATCCCCAATTGAGTTAGGATTTTTCCTCTATGTCATGGGTTCTTTTAAATGTTGATTTGTTTGATTGATTTATGAACTTTTATGCATGAATTGATATAATCTCATGATTTTAAGGTGAATCCCCATGAACCCATGCTTAACCCATATTTTCTAAATATTGATGATTGAAAGTGGGTCTTCAACTATGAAAGATGAGTTTTGGAATTATGCATATTCTTATGGAATTGATGACATGTGATGTAGATTGCTTTGAGAGTAAAAGCATATATATTGTTGTTGTGGTTAATTGTTGTGAAAGGATTGCTCACATAACTACCTCATGCATGAATGTGAAAGGTTTTCTCACCTAAAATAAATCAAAGATAAGGAGTTATTCTAATGAAACCTAGCTTGAATTGGTTACTTCATTGTACCTTTCCATGAATGACATATGACTTAGTTTGGATTGGTAAGATGATGTTCTCTGCCATGGATAATAAAGACAAATTAAGAAAATAAATATTTCGTGGGATTTACGCTTAGCAACGAGAAGGTTGAAAGGTATTCTCACCTAAAATGAATCAAAGATAAGGAGTTATTATAATGAAACCTAGCTTGAATTGGTTACTTCATTGTACCTTTCCATGAATGACATATGACTTAGCTTAGATTGGTAAGATGACGTTCTCTTCCATGGATAATAAAGACAAATTAAGAAATGACTATTCCGTGGGATTTACGCTTAGCAACGAGAAGGTTGAAAGGTCTTCTCACCTAAAATGAATCAAAAATAAGGAGTTATTCTAATGAAACCTAGCTTGAATTGGTTACTTTATTGTACCTTTCCATGAATGACCTATGACTTAGCTTGGATTGGTAAGATGACGTTCTCTTCCATGGATAATAAAGACAAATTAAGAAAATGACAATTTCGTGGGATTTACGCTTAGCACCATGAGGATATTGAGATGGGAGCTCCCCCCTTAATTGAAGTCAGGTTTCTAGAAGCAATCTCTTTATCTTATACCTATGAGCCCTCATAGGATGATTGTCTTAGATAGACATTAGCTAGTGGATCCACATAAGGTAGAAGTTCATGGTCATGCCTTGGCAAGTAAGACACCCATTTTTGGTGTGCGGTAGGCACCGAATTCTGTGTTGATAGCTCACATGGTCTTATATGTCAGTTAAAGATAAATCTCCCACAATAATGAACTAACGTTACTTCAAGAAGTATCTCACATGTGACTTAAGATGATGTCTATTTGCATTGACCATGTTTTGTGACTTATGTCCTCTAGTTCTTTTACATTCATGATTTTGCTTGGTCATTGCACTTTATGAAAAATGTCTCTTTTCTCATGTTTTCAAATGTTTATGTATGGATATCATACTTGGTACATATTTTGTACTAATGCATACTCTTGCCTATATTTCCCCAAATACAGGGACCAACCCCTTACAGATTCGAACTTCTGTGGCTAAGGATCTCATATAGAAGATTGAAGTTTGGTGAGTCCTAATATTCCGAGGATCAAGCTTGATTCCTTTTTTGTCTTTACTTTCAGTTTTGGAACTTGATGTATGGGATATGCTCTAATATATTCTTATGTCTTATGTACTAGATGGCTTTGAGACGATGTTTAGATTTCCGTTTTTCTCTATAAAACTCTTATATGTTGAAACTCTCTTTTAATCTCTTTATTCTGCTTTCTTGTATGATGAACGCTAAGTGGTTTGAGTAGGGCATCTCGAGGTCATACACGTCATGTTATGCCTAGGGACCACCTTGGGTCGTGACACGTACTTGTTGTACCTTCTCTGTACTAATCACACACCTTAATGTGCTACATTTTTCATGTGATGTAGATACGAGTGATTGTTCTTAGGATTATGGATAGAGAGTAGTTGTAACACCCCTAAATACTAACCAAGAGTCGTATGCCGATACATCATTGCTTAATTACTACAAATATTTTATTCTCATTTTTGGAACTTGAAATTTTATGATATTTGCAGACTTTCTTAACATAATTGTGATCATAATTTAAGGTATTGTATTGGGTTATTTACATAATATTGTAATTGGAATTATTTATAACTTGAAAGGGAGGTGAGGTATAGACATATTGGTATATATGTATACTTTTGGGCAGCCAACCTTTGACTTTTGGCTATATCTAGTAAGTGATAAACATCACTTTTATAATATATATTTTCACACCTCCTTTATAAGAATTCGTGTTCCTTAAGTCCAAGAAACCTGTAGAACTTCCTCTAAACATATTACTCACAAAATTTCAAGAAAACCTTGGTCCTTTTGGCTGGAATTCGAGACACACTCTTCTCTTTGGTAAGTGATGAAATATGTTTCTGAGCTAGGTAGTGTTTGGTATTTTATGCATATCTCGTTCTCTTTAACTTTGTTTACAGTGAATAAATATGATTTGGAAAGTTAATTCATATGCCTACAACTCTTATCTTTATGTAAAACTCTAATTTAGCTGTTATGGATTCGAAATATGGGACGCAAAATAGGGCAAGTTTTGTCCAGATTTTGAAATTTGAAATCCTGTATGATCAACTGTTAGTGTTTTGAATATATCTTTTTGTACAAAATATATTTTTTGGTGATTCTTGTTTATTTGCAACCTTAATAGATGTACCTACATCTTTCATGAAGGATATAAAGTCCAGTTTTGCATTTTTTCCTTTTCAAATCTAAGTTGCAAAATGAGGTACTAGGCTGGCCAGAATTACTGTTTTGGGAGCATAGTCGTATTTATATAGGCTAAGCTTACTTGTGATGATAATCCTGGTATATGTCAACATGATTGAGCTTCTAGTAATTAAATAAGTTATTTAATTTTATTTTTAAGATTGTATATACTCGTGAACAAGTTGAGGAACTTGATATATTTGTTGGTCTACGGTTTGAACTCTTGAAGTTGTGTTGGACTGTTTCTAAGCTAACACTGAGGTTTGTGTATAAACTTGTACTTGTACTCTTTTTACCTGCTCGTATATCTGAAAGTTTATCTTGGTATCTTGGTTACCTCTTGTCACTTTGCATTGTCGTGTTGATATCCTTTAAGACACTAAAGACGCTTGTGTAATTCACCCACTTGTACGGATTGTTTGATCACTTGGCACTCTTCTTGGGACCTTGTCCTTCTTGTGGCAGTGACTTGGTCACTATTGGCATGCCTCTTGATTCGGATCATTTGCCATCTTGACTCTGGATTTTTAGTCCGTCTTAAGTATGGAAGTTATCCATTTTAAGTACGAACTAGAAAGCCATTTTTAATATGGTTCTTGGTTCTCTTGATTATTGGGCTTGACCCTTCTTGATGCAGGGGGTCGATCATTCTTGATATCTACTTGTGCTTGGTGTGACGACATGATGTATATATTGGGCGAGCCTTGTTATTGTATCTCTTGAAAAATGGTGCTATGAGCGTTCTTGACATTTGGATCTTTAAATATCGAACTTGATACTCTTTATATATTGTTTACTTGATTTATTTATTATGTTTCAATTGTGCTGCCCATTACTTGAGAAAGGTATCTTGGTGAATCTGAGGTCTTCGAGCCTATAGTTTTTACACCACTAAGCTATATGCTTAGCGATAGTTATTTCTATCGTAGGGAATGTTTGAGAGGATGCATGAAGCTAGCCATTGGAGATGGAGCTTTTGAGAGCCTTAAACAAGATCACATTTGCATATATGCATCTATATTTTATATAAACCTTGAGACTTGTACATGATCTATGTGTTGTATATTTACATGAAATTTTGAGGGCTAATTTGATCATGTCACCAGGGGTTGTAATATAATTATGGCTATATGTTTTGTTCTTTTTGGGGTGTGTAAACCCAAGTCTTGTAATATATTGAATTTACTATTTGTTTTGAATGTTTGTGTGAACCGGCAAATTTTGGTACTCGGAAGTTGGTAATATTTTTTTGTATTATTTTAAGTGTGAGGATGAAATATGCAAGAAAACCTAGTAAGTTATTTGCTTAGATTATTTTGGAAGGGTCCTTCCGCCATAAGATAAAATTCTACGCAGTTTCAGTTTGGCATAAAATTAATGTGTAAATGGGCAGGTTTCACTTCTTTAACTATTTTTTTTCTATGAACCTAATTCCTCTATCAATATGCCCTTTGTTAATCTATTTTAAATGTTGCAAGTATTAAATCAGATTTCTTCTTTAAGTGGTAGCATCATTCTGAAAGGGTCGCTACAGTAGCAATCCATAGTTTAGCAGTTAGTGAGTTCTCTTTATCTGGGGACATAGTTTAGTTGTTTCTATCCATATTTCAAACTTGTATTATGGCTAGCTGAGGGGCTTGTCTCCATAATTTATTTTATTTAGTTAAGAGGCTTCATACATTAGTATTCAATTGTAATAAACTCATTCTTGAAATCTATTTCAATTGGGGTTTTAGTTTAAAGCTTTTGCTTCAATTTCATATGATATGCTTAGATATGTTATGTCAGCTTAGAATTACTTGTGGTTCCAAGTCTCATGTCTCGGTTAGGGTATAGACACGAATTGTGACAAACTTGGTCTAAGAGCACTAGGTTCAAGAGTCTTTTAATGTTCTAAACGTTTTTTTCAATAGTCATTTTATGGGTGTTAGGCACCATACTTATAACGAGGAGGCTACGGAGAATTTAGAAAATGTTTTTCCTTCTTTCATACTCTAGATTATGCAATAGAGCAGTCTCATAATAAATTGATGTAGTTTTGAGTATTCCTCTAAATTCCTTAATTATTCCTCATCTCTAAGGTGATAGAAATAGTAATGTTCAGTTCCTACCGATAAGATGCTCTCAGATAGAACAATCAACTTTTCAGAGACCGCATAAAGGACTTGAGATGATCCCATTAATATGTTTAAGCCCATCAATTCAAAATCTTATGCTTTAATTATGTCAATTGTATTGTTGATCCAAAATATGATATATATTAAGATTCTTCTATATTCCTTGTTATACTGAACATCTATGAAATGAGAAAGTATGTGTCCATACTCTTGGATAGTATAAGCATCTGAAAGATAGTATGATTTGAAATGTTATGATTTATAAGTAGTAGAATGTCCCAAAATTAGAAGTATAAATCTAAAAGTGTAGTATACAGAAAAGATATATATGTATCCATCAAGTTAGAAGTGAAGTAATATGTCTTTAGGTGTTAAGTAAGGGGTAGTAAATTGGTGCAGATTTCATGATAGAAGGTAGCGAAAAAGTTATTGGTTAAGATGAATTAGATTATGGCTAAACTAGAAAGGAGTTTATGATGACGTTTCATTCCTTTTTAAAATTATAGGCCATTAATGAAAGTTAAAGTGGTTAATGATTGATAAATCTAGGTTGCACGTCGTGATTCTAAAAAGGAAGTTTGATGCTTATAGAGCTATGAATGTACTTTAGACATATGGATGAATAAGTAGTAGTGGTATGTGAAAGAGGGATATGATAATATACCGTAAACAGATAGACTGTCACTAATATCATGTAAAAAATTCTTTGTACAAGCTGGTAATAATACCGATCAGAATGTAAAAATATATCTAAAAGCATATATGCATACATATTTCTACAAATATTCATCTACCTACAAAAAAATTAGTACGACTAATTCATTGTGAAGTACTATTTTTATAACAACTTCAGTTATATCAAACAAATTTTTAATGTGGCAAAATAATTATTATTGCTATAATAAATTTCAACTCGTGATATAAAAGAAAAAATTGCTATGAATTTTATCATAATAAATAAATTCATGACTAAATTATTTTATCATGACAAATAACTGTATTAAGGCAATGACTACAATAATTTTTGTATAACTTGAAAAAAAAAATTATTTAGCTACAATAATTTCTTTCAAACAAATATTTCACATTATTCATTGAGGTTACAACTGTTACAGTAAATTTTAACTCATGGCAAAAAATAGTAATTAGCTAGAAAATTTTATTACAACATAAAAATTGTGGCTATATAATTTAACTACTGCCACAATGTCTATAACTTAAACCAAAAAGATTTATCTAGTTATAATATTTTGATTCAAATAATTTATCATGGCTCAAAGGTTTATATTGCTGCAATAAGTTTCCACTCATAGCTTAAACTAATATAATTAGCTACAAAATTTTATTATATGTAGCTAAAGTTTTATAGTTATATCGTTTAACTATTGCCATGAGTTTTTTTATTCTTGAAGCAAAATATTTATTTAGCTACAATATTTTGTTTCAGATAGTTTCTTGTGGCTAAAAATTGTTGTTGCTATAATAATATTTATCTCGTGGCAAAATCTCATGATCAACTATAAAAATTACTGTAGTCGCATGAAATGAGGAGGGAGTACTTTTTTCTTAGTAAAATTACGCATATTATTCGATAAGCACGTCAAAGGGGAGGGGTTGGGGTGGTTTCCACTTGTCCATCCAATACACACAATGTATGGCTGATATTTATTTATTTAGTTATTTATTTGTTTGCATTTAATTATTTATTTTGTGAGTAATTAGTCTCTACTCTCTAGTCTCTAGTCTCTAGTCTCTACTTATTTAGTTATTTATTTGTTTAAAATTTTGCATTATATTTTCGTATTATATATAATTTACTACTTTTTATATTTGAATATGGATTTCGGTAAAAACAATGTTGAAAAGGGTAAAATAACCATAGTTGATTCGATAACTAATTTATGGAGCTCAAAATTCAAGAAAAAAAAACAATAGTACTTCTACATCTAAAACTAAAAAAACTTCTCAATTAAGAATAAATACGGATGATTATACGCATGTTGATGAGACGGCTTTTAATATTGATAGTAATAGTGGATTAGATCCTTTTCATGAACATTTACAAAGAAGGTTTGGTAATTTTGATGAGGAATTACCTGAAGATGATGAACATGATGATGTTAATGATTATATTGATAGTTTTGATAATAATGTTGATGAATATGATGATGATGAAACTCATCAAGCTATGGCTACTCCTACTCCCAATCCCTCTTTCCCTCTCGCTCCCTTTTGTTGTCTTGCTCCCGTTCCCCCCATGCATCCTAAGACTAAGGTAGAACGCGCTAAAAAATCAGTTGTGTGGTAATTTATGACTCAGAATGAAGATAAAACACAAGCTATTTGTAATAAATGTAAATATATAATGAATCATAAAATTGTAGGAAAACAGGGTGGGACGGGACATTTAAGTAATCATTTAATGTCATGTTGTAAAAATGAATTTTTGCATGCTAAATTTGTAGCCGAAGCTAAAAAGAATGGTACCACCCTTCCTGAAAATGTAGGAGTAGGAGCTCTAATATGGTCCAAACACAATTAAATCCTTCTAATATTTCTGGCTCTAGTATACAACGGTCATATAGTAAAGAAAAAGATCTTGAAGAATTAGCTAAAATGATTGTTGTTATGGGTTTGCCATTTAGTTTTGCTGAAAATTTTGGTTTTATTCATTATATTCAAATTGTGTATAATCCACATTTTAAAGGTTTTACTAGAAATACAATTAAAAAGGCTATCTTTGATTATCAAGATCAATATTTTCAATATCTTCGTTGTTTATTTTATTATAATAATTGTAAAATAGCTATTACTTCTGATATGGGCCGTAGTGTAAATGGTAATGATTATTTCATTATTACTGCACATTGAATTGATGAAAATTGGACATTGCAAAAAAGAATTTTAGGTTATAAATATTGTGAAATGCATAAAACCGGTAGTTATATAGCTCAAACAATTATATATGTTTTACAAAACTATGGAATTTGTGATAAAATAAGTAGTGTCACCTTAGATAATGCTTCTAATAATAGAACTGATGTTGAAATACTAAAACCGTCTCTTTGCCCTATTTATGTTGATGGTTTTCATATTAGGTGTGCTGCACACATATATAATTTGATTGTTAGAGATGGTATAGCAATGTATAATGATGGTTGCATAAAAGTTGAAACTGCAAGTCATTTTATTTTTAAATGTCAAGTTAAGTCTAGACGCAGAGATTTTGAAAATCGTTGTCGTGAATTTAATCTTCCACCTAGAAAAATTCCAAAATCAGTATGTACTAGATGGAATTCTTTATATGAAATGCTTGAAGTCGCTTATGAATATAGGAAACCTTTACAAATGGTTTGGAATGCTCATAATTCAACTATGACATATAGCCTTGATGATAATGATTGGAATGACATAAAAGAACTTATAGAATTCTTAAAAGTTTTTTATTTAACTACAAAAAAATATCTGCACTTTATTATCCAACAATTGCTCTGTTTTGCCTAATATTTGTATTATTTCTAGTAAATTTTATAAATTCAAAAATAAACCAAGATTTGAAAAATCTATTAACAAAATGATTGAAAATTTTAAAAACTATTTTATTCCTATTCCTCAAATTTATTTAACCGCTTGTTTGTTAAACCCACATTACAAAGATGAAGGTGCATCACGAATGGTTGATAAAATATATTTTAATTTGGGTATTGATAGTGAAGATGATGAAACACCTAGTTGTCAAGATGTTAAAGATAGTATAAAAATTGAAGCTAGAAAATTGTATGACTTGTATAATTCGAATATAATGAATGCAGTACGTAATGAAGAGCCTCAAAGTTCTAGGAGTAGATATAATAATGAAGATGATATTGATGATATGATAGATTGTTATCTTGAACTTTCTCATAATGATAGAAATGATTTTGATGCATATATTAATCAAAATACAAAACCTACTACTATTGATCTTCTAGAATGGTGGAGCAATCGCGGCCAGGGATTTTCAAAACTTCAACCGGTTGCTCGAGATGTGTTAGCTATTCAAGCATCTTCAGTAGCTTCGGAATGCGCTTTTAGTGCAGCAAGATTTCAAATTTGAGAGCATAAATATTCATTAGCAGTAGATAGCTTGAAAATATCGGTACTATTTAGAGATTATATTAATGGCGAGAGAAGGAGTTATGGTCGTCCACCTTTACCGACCAAATTTGAAAATGACGTTGATGAAATAATGCAAAATTTTAGTGACGACGGCATTGATGCAATGGAGGAACTAGCTAATTAACCAATTCCAGAGCATATTACTAGAAAAATGTTAAATGATTTAAAAAAGATTTCTTTGGTAGCATGAACTATTAAATTTAAATGTCTATTAGTATGAGTATAATAATTCGAGGTCTAATTCAAACAGAACCCTTTCTAGAAGGTGGCTGTGTAGATTAGATTTTTTAATATTCTACTAATATTTTGTAATTCAACTTGTACTATTTAATTAATATTAATAAAAGTATAGGCTATTCGCCTTAATTTTTTTTTTATTGTCTTGAATTTAAATTTTTAAACTTTTAAAGTGTGAAATTTAAATTTTTATAGTTTTATAGTTTGAATTTAAATTTTCAAACTTTTAAAGAATGAAATTTAAACTTTTATAGTTTTAAAGTTTGAATTTAAATTTTCAAACTTTTAAAGGGTGAAATTTAAACTTTTATAGTTTTAAAATTTGAATTTAAATTTTCAAACTTTTAAAAAGTGAAATTTAAACTTTTATAGTTTTAAAGTTTGAATTTAAATTTTCAAACTTTTAAAGTGTGAAATTTAAACTTTTATACTTTTAAAGTTTGAAAGTTTGTATTTAAAACTTTAAAAGAATAAATTTTTAACTTTAAAATTATAAAAGTTTTAATATTATTTGAGTAATATTCCTAATTTTTTAATTTTAATAATTTTTTTTAAATATAGACGTTGGGACCCGATTTCCGGTCCGTTACCGATCCGGGACGGGTATACATATAAATTTCCAAAATTAGCGATTCCGGTCCATCCCGATTCCGGTACAGTTCCAGCCAGTGATGCCCGGTTCTGTTTCGGTTCCGATCCGGTAGTGCCAATTCCGGTCCCATTGCCACCCATACAAGAGAGTTGTGATATAAAATATTAAATATTTATTCATTCTTAATTAAAGATCTAAATTTGTTCTTTTAAGATGCAGGGTTACTTTTGTGACTTTTCAATACGAATTCAAAACTAGTCGAGAGCCTGGATAAGTAAAATCTAATACATGAAATAAATGCCTCTTAATGAACCAAGAAGTGCATTTATTGCAAACCAAATACACCGTATCACATAATATATTAAAACAACATAACCAGTACAAGGGTCTCCCATTCATCATGGTCCCTTCTCAAGCAAATTAAAATTGCAGATAGTAAAATAAAAACAAAACAACCCAAAGCAAACAGTGACGAAAACCCCCCAAATCAATCGTTCGTCGCGGAACTCAGAGAGCCAGAACAAGACCCGGAACCGACTTACCGACCCGATTAGGTAGGCTACTCTCCCAAAGAGAAGGACAATGCCGTGTAGCAGCGATGGAAGACAAATCCGAAGAAGGGCAATTATTATTGTCAAGTCGAGTGACTGTGAGTGAGGTATTGAAATACTCCCTAACCTGAGTAATTATCCCATCATTAACCGTCCAAGCGTGAACCCAAGTAATAGAACGATCAGGATCGCAGCCTTCGACAAGGACAGTAGATCCAAAGGCGTCAATACTTTGAGGAATGAATTTGAAAAAATAGTGGTCCGAGTTGGCAGTACCAGTTAGGATGCGCATCAAAAATTGATGCGAAGGTGGACCATGGAACCACCACTCAAGGTCAGAGGCCAGAAGTTTCTGGACCTTATCAACGTCACGTGAGCTCAAAGCTTCATATAGGGCGAGCACCACCCCTTTATTTCTGGTTTCTTCCAGAATTTCCTGAGAATTAGCCAGTTCCAGAGAGAATAGAATATTTATATACCAACTAATAATTTATGATTAGATTGGAATGAATTGGGAAGAAGGTATAGAAGGATTATAAAGGGAGGATTCAAGGGTATTAGTGAAATTATATCAGGGTAAGAGGGTGTTTTTGGGAAACTACAAGGGTGAATACATTTCACGCGCCATTCAGTGCATGAACTTTACGTGTCGATGCATGTATGGTTGAATGTTCTCGTTTTTCTTTGGGTTTAATTGGGCCCCACCGACTGACGTTTTAATTGTGAGGATGTCTAGCCAATTTTAGTGGATCCCCCTGTATGTATTAAATAAAGTAAGGCTGCATTAAGATGAATCATGAATGATTAATTATTATTGTTTTAAAATATCTGCGCATATAAAATAAGGACCCTAAAATTAAATATTATATTAATAAAATATTATAAAAAAATTATTTCAATACATTATTATTATTATTATTATTTGATAAAAATAATAATTTAAATATTTATATTTGATTAAACATTATATCACTTCATTCTTTAACTCCTAATTCACATACATTGAAGGATTAAAATACAATACTAATAATATATCTAATATGATTTTACAAATGATTTTGATGATATATAAATCTCAAAAAATTAGTAATCTAAAACAAGGCCGAAAACAACAAATTTAATGAGAGACTATTGTATATTTTACAAAGTTGTAATCTTGGCCAATATTTTTGCAAAGCTATTTTAACATTCTTCAAAATACTTCCAAGTCTGGATTAAGGATATTTTCTGAATATAATTGTTTAAGAAAGTCTTATCTACATCCATATTCTTTCAAATCATTTTTGAATTTTCACTAGATTGTTCCATAATAAAATATTAAAATATAATAAATATAACATATGTACATACACGATCAACAGTAATTAGAAAGACAACTAAAATAAAAAGATCAAAACAAAGAAAAAAATCCTTCCTATTTGGAAAATAGAAGCAAAAACTAATCTAATAATAGTATGTTATGATATCATTCTTTCTCCGATTACAATAATAATAATAATAATAATAATAATAATAATAATAATAATAATAATAATAATAATAATAATAATAATAATAATAATAATAATAATATATTTAGTGTATTCTCACCAGTGATGTTTGATGATTAAAGAGTCTCAATAAAATTAAGAGAAAAAGGTCAAATATACCTTCGAATTTTCAAAAATGATACTTATGTATATACCCTCCGTTTATACTTTAAGGTTGTATATATACTTATCGTTATACTTTTAGGCCACATATATTCTTAGATCAAACGGAAAGACATGTGTCATGATCTCAAATATTTACCCTATTTATTTTATTTTTATCCAAAATTAATTTTTTTTAATCCATTCACTGCCCTTAATGCCTTAGCTTCAAAGAGACATCTGCTTCAACTTCCAGTTCCAGTTCTCTATTGTTGACCTCAAAGTTTCCAATTATCTCCATTGATCAACAAATCAAGCTCCTTTGTATATCCTTCGAGTTCTCTCCATCCGATTTCAAGTTCTCTCGAAGAAATTCCTAAATTTTACGTATCTAATCTGCAACCACTATTGGAACAAAAATAGTTCAAATTATTCAGTTGATTTGATTCGAATTTCATCACAATAAATAATTTTTAGGTCTCCGATCAATGGTGAAGGAATTTAACATCCCGTCGATGAATTTTTCTGTCTGGCGAAACTCCAGATCTACGGCAACGTCGGCTTCCAACGGCGTCGTTTCAACCACCGAAGTCGTAGAACCCTAAGGTACCTTTTGCTGCTTTCACTCTGCAGTTCGCGTCCACCACCATCGGCGGCGGTGGCTCACCGGATTTTGAAGGCGAGCTATCGTTGCTGGAGGAGCTTTGGATTAACACCAAACAAATCGACCAAAATAGGTTATCGATTGTGAATTTGCTCGCGTAAAAGCAGATTTCATCTTCTTTATGGCATACTGTGGGGTTCTTCATCTTCTTCATGGCATACTTGCCGGAAAGCTTAATTTTAAAGGGATGGATAATCGGGATTAAAAAAATTATTTTAGGGTAAAAAATAAAATAAAATAGGATAAATGTTTGAGATGACACCACGTGTAGTTTCGTTTGGTCTAGGGACATATCTGGCCAAAAAGTATGACGATAAGGATATATATGACCGTAAAGTATAAGAAGGGTGTAAGCATATTATTTTTAAAAGTTTTAGGGTATATTTGTCCTATTTCCCTAAAATTAGTGATTTAAAATAAAATTTTAATAAGAGACCCCATATATAAAAATATTATTATTTTACATAGTTATTTTCAATCTCAACCAATATTTTTTCACTTAGAAATCTTGAGTTTTTGACAAATATTAATACACCTAAAAAGAATGACAACAAGAAATTTTGACAAATATCAATACACCCCCAAAAAATTATATATATATATAAATACCAAATAAAGTACTTGTAAAGATTATGAAAACTTGTGTTTTTTTTTTTTTTTGAATAGAGCATATTAAATGAGTCTAAATGTTGTTAAAACTGCTCTACACATCTGATACATTCAGATCTTTTTAAATCAATTTAGAGACTTTTTTTTTAAAAAATCAAATGAAATTAATTAGTTGATGAATCTAAATGATTAAGATTCAGGCATAAAAATCAAATATACTTAATAAGCTGAATTTGAATGATTAAAATTTGGACTTTTATTAAGTGCAAACAAATGAGACATATATACTCTCTATAATCCATATAAAATGAATTATTGGAGTACGATAAAAATATATAAGGACATAAATTAGAAGTTACTTCTGCAACTTTTTTGATTATTTTTAAATTAGTCTTTTAAAAAATGTTAAGTAGTAGTTAAGAATCTTTTTAAATGAAGGGTAAATATGAAGAAAAAAAGAAACTCGTAATAATTTACTTATTTTGAACTATGAAAAAATTTCAACAATTCACTTAATATGGAGTAGAAAAATTATTACGTACATACATTTCTTTTAAAAAGAAAAAATTGTCTCTTTTGATTGAACTATACTCCATATTTCAATTGTTCATCTTAGTTTTTCTTTTTTTAAAAATAAAATAAAATATTGCTTTAAAAAAGTTTTTTTCCTATTTTAGTAACATTTTAATTTTAACTTTTTGTGACATGCTTAAATTATAAAATTAAAAAATATTTTGATATATTTGATATATCTTTAGTTTAATATTATAAAATGTAAAAGTATTCTTTATTTTTAAATTTTGTATCAATTTAAAATAGAGAAAAAATTGTAGATAAATTTTGTACCCTATTAAGAGCCCGTTTGGATTGACTTAGAAAAAAATAATTTTTAAGTCAAAAATAAAAAGTCAAACGAAAATGACTTTTAAGTCAAAAAATAAAAAATAGGGGAATACCTATTTTTGGTTTTTGATTTACTTTTAAGTCATTTTAAAGTTATTTTAAATTATTTTTTATATTTTTCAAACACTTCCCAAAATTAAAAACTGACTTAAAAATAAGTTTGATCAACTTTTAAGTCAATCCAAACCCCCACTAAAAGTAGTCATCTTTGAAAGCGTGAGGTTATACAAGGGTGGAGTCATGGTATCTCTCAGCCAACTTAATCCTCAAGTTGTTGGAGAGATTTTCATGTTGCCTTCCAAGTGATTTCAGGTTCTTGAATCATTTATATTAATATTATTAGTCTGCCTTTTGTGCATCTATAAGAATTATTATATAAATTTGTGTATTTTTATTTTTTATATATAAAAATAATATTTCTATAAATTAATAATTGCTTATTTAGTAACGTAGTATATAATATTTATATTTAGGTTAGTATCAGATAAGACAATATTGATATCTCTCCTCATTTATGATATGATATGCTTTTTCAATATATGAATAGGAATTTTGTGCATCGTCAAGTGCACTATTCATATGTATGTACGTAGTAAAACCAAAATATTTATGGTGGAAAAGTAAATGTAATAAGAAGTCATATTTTAAAATAACAATGTATTATTAAGTTGGAAATGTTATTCTATGTTTTAATTTTCTCTATTTTTGTAGGAGTGCTTGATTCTTTATACAAATTTTGATTTCTTAAAAATATATTTAAACTTCTTCATTGTGTCTTTGTTATTATATTTGTTTATTATGATTTTTGAAATATTAATTAAATATTTTTAAGAATTATGACAATGAAACACACAAAAATTATGAATAATATTGTAGCATATAGATAACTTTGTTAGATATTAAATATATTGATAATTATGCATTGATTTTATTTGTAAAAATATAAATAAATGGATGGTGAATATAAGGAGGGAAGGAGAGGGAGCGGAGGATATTAAATGATATCAGAAACATGACTATTAATATAATTTAGTAATTAAGATCATCAAAAGTTATGGAATAATGAAAATAATGATAGTTATGTTTTATATTAAAGAATGTAAATAAATGAAGGAATAGAAATTAAAACATTCATTTTTATACAATAATAATAAAAAAAAAAAATTATTAATGAAAATAGGATATTTGGCTAAAAAGAGGTGTCACATTATATTTCTTTTATCTAGCTTTACTCATCATCGTAATTCTTTTAATTGAAATGAGATGATTCTATTATTTGTGTTCCATAACAAAAATAAAATAAAATAGGACAGTACAAGATCAAATGAGTAGCATTGGCAATACATGTAATTGCGTTATTAATACAAATCACGGTTGAAAAAATTCGATCAAAAGCAACCAAGTTACTAATGCAATTCAAAGTGAAAAGTAATTCTAGCAAAACTAATTCGTAATTATGCTTCAAACAAAAAAAAATCTTTTAACATCTTCCTTTACAAGTAGAATCGTCACCATTTTTTGCTCTCCATGTTAAGTTCCTCATCACATGCTACCAATTGAATAAAAAATATTTACCAATCAAAAAATAATTATATACATATAAAAAAAAAACCTAAACTACACAATAATCTACAAATTATTTCAATTATACTAACAATAAATAATCAACATCTCTAAAAATTTAACAAAGTTCATAATCAAACTACATTATATAATTATAAAGTTAATGTCAATTACACACTGACTTTTAAAAAGAACAATCACTTATATAGTGACGATACATTGTTCATTTTTACAAACATACTCTTGATCATATACTTGTTTAGAGGATTGAAGGATGACAATATTTACATAATTATTTAAAAAATACGTCTAAGTACATAAAAGAAAGACTTGAAAATAGAAATATTCCTTACCTTCATATACTTCTTTTTTGTTACATGTTAATTAATTTACAAATCAATATGATGAAGCAAAGAAAAAATATATAATCTTGGATAATTATGAATATTATTAAAAGTAACTTGAAAACTCATATGAAAATCAATTATTTTCTTAATGATACAAGCTCATGTGCTAATCAACAAAAGGCAAGTTAAAAACTCATGAAGGAATATAATGTGATTGAAGAAAACCTTTTTTGATAACGAAAGAATTGTATATCTTCCCTCGTGAATTTATTAGAGTATTATCATCTAGATTTTTTTTAATTTTTGATTTCATTTTTTAATGTGAAAATATGAGAAATAAAAGGAAAAAAGTGTAAATAAATAAAAAAGTTTTCAAAAAATAATGAACAAAATTCAAGTTATATTTATTAGGACGATGAGACAAGATGCTACATGCATTAAGCAATTGGATCCCATAAATTTGCTAACATTATAGGCATTTTCGTTCCAATGCAAAGGTTATAAAATGTAAATATTTTTGAAAATAAAGCTGTTGAAATTAAAATTAAAATAAAAAATTTCACTTGTAAAAAAGATTAAATATGTTCCTAAATTTACGAGAAGAATTAATAAACTTTTGAATTTTGTAAGAATAATCAAATATACCTCTATATTTAGTTTTTATATTTAATAAAAAATTATCTTTTTTACTTCAGCTAAATGGGAAAGAAAATATCAGAGCTATTTATATAATAATATGGATATAAATTGTTTAATGGATTATATATTTACTTCAAATCATTCAGTGGAAAGTATATCTGGACCTCTCCACGTAACCACTAATAATATAGTCTGGACCTGGCCACTTTAATATTAAGAGAGAAAATAAAAAATATACAGAGAATTCTCATACTACACATGTGATTTTTGTAGTAAATATTTAACAAAATTGTGCTTTATAAATACTAAATTTAAGTGTTGAAAGATATGCATTATTTTAAAATTTTGTGTTCAATGAAGTAATTTTTATAGTTCTTACTCTTGATATTTATGATCGTTTGTTGTTTATTATGTTTCGAGTGTTGTACTATTTTATTATTTTGGTTTTTTTGTTATGGGCTTTACACTATTTTATTTTATTAGTTGTTATATTTTTTTGCTTGAATTTGTTATATTTAAGTCTATAAATTTTCGGAAATAATCTCTCTATTTTTACAAGATATTGATAAAGTCTATGTTCGCCCTATTCTTCCAAGTTTTATCTTTAGAATTTAAGCGAATATGTTGATTGTTATTATTGTTATCGTATTCAAGGAAGAAATATAAAATAAGAGTAACAACTTCACTCAAAAGAAACAATATTACGATTTTAATGCATGGCAATAAATACTCTAATCAGTCATCTATCCCTTTTTTTACTTTGTTTCCACCTGCTTTATCAACAGTGGCGAAAAAAATTAATTAATATTTCTGATTTCCGACAGTAGACTATTTCTTTAAACTTTGTCGTAAAAGGGGCAAATAATGAAAACATCCTTTAATTTAATAGAAATTATTAATTTCGTTCTTAAATTATTAATAATTTTAAAAACACTTATTTACTTGACTAAATAAATTTAGATACAACTCTGATATGCAAGATGATGTAGTCGAGAAAAGTGTTGAAAACACTCTTAAATTTGACGAAAATTTAGAGGTGTATTTCATTCATATTACAAGATCGAAAGTATATTTAAGTTCAATTGATCAAGTAAATAAATATTTTTAAAGCTATTAATAATTTAAGGATAAAATTAATCATCCGTGCCAAATTTAGAAAATGTGTGGAGGCTTACGGCTTATATATTCCTAGAAAGGTAATTAGTGCTGGAATCCCTTAACTTTGCTTACGGCTTATTTATTCGGTTATTCCTAGAAAGATAATTAGTGCTGGAATCCCTTAAACTAAAGTTAAGACACATTTGAACTTAATTTGGAATTTTTAAACTTTTGGGGTTTTCTACTTTTCCTGTTATTGCTGACACCAACAGCATATATTTCTTAACTCCTAGTTTCTTTGGATTAAATATTACTCACTACCAACTAAGTCCTAACACGTAAAAACTACAGGTATTTATTTTTGTTTAAAAACGAATGGTCTAGTTCGACTTGACACCAGTTTAAAAAGATAAAATAAAAAAACTTTATTTTTGTGATTCTAAATTAAAGTTATGTCAAATGTATTAAAATATTTTTTAATTTTGTTGTCTTAAAATTACCACATAGAAAGCTGAAATTAAAATATTGCCAAAAAAAGGAAAATAATAATATATTTTTAAATAAACTAAAAAGAAAAGCAAGTCATTTTTTTAAAACTTTAATAAGCTCGAAGGTCTGATTCATTATATATGTATATCTATTATATATTTTATATGTATATCATGAAAAAGCTTCTGTTTGGTGATTCTTAACCTTTCACTAACCTTAGAAGCCAGTTAATGGATTTATTGGTCTTGTAATAAGGTGCTAAAAAGAGGCAATTAATCATCTATGAGACACAACTACTCAGTAAAGTGGGACAAGACATTCTTCATGCCCTCTTCTAATTAAAGAGCTAAGAAGTTGCTGGATGTCATGACAAACTTAAAACTGTTTTGTTTTTTAATACTCATTATGTCTTTACAACACTAATTTTCAATACTAAAATTTGTGGTTCTTCCATACCATTAATTAGCACCAAAGAGAGTAACATGTGACATTTAGTACATAAATAATATTAATGTATGATGACACAGAGAGCAGCATGAGTTTATAATGGAGCAGTTTCGAGTAGCCGTCTACAAAATTAAAGAGTATATTCTTCAACTATCCTAGTTAATTCACAAAATACTTTCTGTTTAAAAGGCTTTGATGAAAGAATATCATACTTGTCCAAATTTCAAGATACCCTTTAGGATTGAAAATGGGCATTTTCGGAGTACAAATGATTCTCAGACTTTGGTAAATTCTCAGACTTTGGACATCGGGTTGTGGTATAGTGATGGAATTGCTCCACCCTTAACCATTGGTTTTGAGTCCTGAGTATGAGAAAATTCTATTGGGAGCGGCACCCTCAAATGGACCCTGCATTGCACGATAAAGATTTAATCGGAACTCCAATAATAACAAAGATTAAATGTGTTCAAAAAATATACCAAAGAAAAACCTTACAGCCACCGCCGACGTTCTCTCTTGAAAACCACCATGACCACGACAGCCGCTGGCCAACCTCTGATGGAGGCAGGTCAGCAAACTTATGCTAGCTTGTTTAGGTCGACAACAGAGGAAGTGAAATCGTTACCATTAAAACCTATATCGTACCTACACGGAGAGCCAAGAGTCATATGGGATCAATCTGAGATAGAACAGATGATAATCAATGAGGATCTTCAATATGCAGTGGTTGGAAAATTCTCGTATGGATGACCGGACATTTAAGAGCTACGTAGACTAATTCCCAAGCAATGTGGGCTGAAGGGGGAGGGGGCGCAACATTGGCTTGCTGACTAATAGATATGTGCTAATCCGGGCTACCCTTCTGGAAGACTATGTCAATCTTTTGTCAAAACTGATGTTAATATTACCTCATATCCAATGACATTACTGTAAAACATGCATGATACAGGGGCATGATGAACAACAGTGTTATGTAAAATATCTGGAGCTTCACCCAGCCAAGAAAAATGACACGATGATGGAAGGAGATGGGCGCCCTGATAAGAAGAAGCAGGGACATGGGGAATGGAACAAAAGAAAGACATCGGAGCAAACACATAAGTAAAGGAAGACAAAGGAACTGAAGGAAATAAGGACAAGAGAAGGGAAGAAGAAAACAATAAGAAGAGATTTCACGAAGGGAAACAAAATAAAGAGGGGCCAAATAAGAATAAGCCAAACCAGGTCTGGAAGAAGGTGGGAATCATCACCATAAATAAGTTTAAGGCACTGAATGCGACTGAGGGGAGTGATCAACTTCAACAAGGGAAATTGGGTAACATAGAGAAACAAGGTATAACCACAAGGCAATGGGTGGAAGATACCTATTCAACACTGAGAAACTCATCACAGAAGGAGAAGATTAACAATAAAAGGGGAGATATCAAATCAAAAAATGATAAAAAGGTGGAAAGAAGGGAAGAAAATTTGGCAGAAATAGGTAGTCAAGTGGAAGATACACCTGAATGTCATAGAGGGACACATATTGAACAATTTGAAGACATAGAGGAAGGATGGAAAACTCCTTCAGGTTTGCAGCTAGTTATAGCTCCAATACAGCTAGCTTCAGCCTTGAGGGAAATCTCGGAGGAGAAACTTAAAAACATACAGGAGATAGAAGAGGATAAAAAGATGGAAGAAAATATTCAACACGTTTGTAGGGCTGGAGATCTATCGCCAAGGCATATGAATAGTCTGAAGAAGGGCATCAAGAAAAGCAAAGCAATAATACCTCTACAGTCCAGAATAAAGAGTAATAAGGAAAGGGCCATAGTGATCAATCAATGATTGATAAACTAATATTTTGGGATATAAGGTCAGTTAACACTCATAAATCTTTTGAGTGTTTGATAGACCTTAATAGAAGGCATCACTATAAATACATAGCAATCTTGGAACCTTTTAGGGATTCAAGTGAGCTTGAACAATATTGAAGAAAGCTAGGACACAAAAATGCCTTAGTGAATAGGGCAGGAAAATATAGATTTTTGGGATAAAGATTATGAAGCTCAGATTATTTTAGATTCTTCTCAACAACTGACGATCAAACTATATAGATACAACACTAGCGTATTGGTGTCAACAGTCTATGTTAAGTGTAGTATGGATGAGAGAGTTGACCTCTTGGAAGATCTAGAATATGTATCAGAAGAGACAACCACCCCATGGGTAGTAGGAGGAGACTTTAATGTGATTCTTAAAGGAGAAGAAAAATTGGGAGGGGTAGCTTTTACCCAATCTAAAGCAAATTAATTCGCGCAATACATTACAAATTGTGCTATTTCAGAGCTAAAATTCTCAAGGAGTATGTTCACTTGGTGGAATGGCAGAGTAGAGAAGGAGAGTATATTCAAGAGACTGGACAGGATCCTGGTAAATTAGGAATTTATAGACTTGTACTCATCTAGTGAAGTTCATCACCTTGTGAGACAGGGGTCAGATCACGCCTCACTACATTTGATTTGCAACACTGTAGAGTAACCATACATCAAACCTTTCTGATTCCAAAATTTTGGACTAAACATAAAGGTTTTGATGAAGTGGTTAAACAACATTGGAAGATGAACAAACAAGGGAGCCCCTTTATATTTTTTCAGGATAAATTGAAGAACACAAAGAAGGCCTTGTCACAGTGGAGTAAAGACACGTTTGGTGATATGTTTTAGAGGATTGCAACATCGGAGGACCTAATCAAGGTAAAAGAAGTGCAGCAAGAAACTCAACCAACCCCGACTAATAGATGTGAGCTGAGTAAGGCGGAAGTAGAGTTTTGGAAGTACCAGTAATTGAGGAGGAGTATTGGAGACAAAAAGCTCGTATGAAAAGGTTTAAGGAAGAGGATAGTAATACAAAGTTCTTTCACTCTTATGTAAGAGGAAGAAGGAAGAAAATGCACCTATCTCGGATCAAAGATATCAGAAGAAATGAAGTAATTACTAATGAACAAATGGGAGAAGCAGCTATTGAATACTTTCAAGATCAATTTTCAGAGGAGAACAGAAACCTGGACTTTGATATGCTTCAAATAATTCTGAAGCTAATCAATGATACACGGAATGCAAAGATGACCAAGCTTCCAAGCATAAAAGAAGTGAAAGAAGTAGTTTTCACCTTGAATGAAGATAGTGTGAGTGGACTAGATGGCTTATCAGGAAGGTTTTTTCAACACTGCTGGGAAGTCATGATAAGAGAGGATCTTACAAGACTGGTAAAAGCTTTTTTCTGTGGACAGGAGTTGCCCATATTTATAACACATACTAATCGTGTTATGATTCCAAAAAAGGACATTGTGCAAGAATTCAAAGATTTGAGAATTATCAGTCTAAGAAACTTTACAAACAAGGTGATTTCAAGAGTGCTTCATGAAAGGGTAGAAGGAGTATGATGAGTCCACAAATTGGACTCATTTAGGGCTTTCTTTAATAGAAATAGTGTCTTCAAATGCTTATTTATTCTAAATATATGATGAAAACAGTTAAGTTTCAGGTATTTGAAGTTTTAGTGGAAGCATGGACATTTAGGCGCAAAAAGGAATAAAAAGAATGAAGAAGCTGAAGCCTGAGCATCTCCAAGCACGTTTGGCGATGCCCCGAAGGGACGCACTCCGCCTTTTGTTCCAGTATGCGAAGCCCTGAATGAGCAGGATCAAAAAGGCGATGAAAGGAGCAGTCGGTGTTTCGCCGAATAGTTCCGCGAAGCAGTACTATATCGCCCAATGACACAGAGCACGACGATGCTGAAGGCTAGTGCAAGACGGCGAAGAAGTACACCAAAGGGCGAATCGCAGAGTTAATTGGTGATTTTGACTAACCTCGTCGAGCGATTCGCCAGCACTATTTTCTGAAGTCTATAAATACTAAACTCTTTATTAATTTTTGGGGAGTCGGACAACTATTATAATTTTCACAATAGAATAGTACTTTTTTGATATTTTTGCTCTAAGTTTGAGAAGGTTTTGGAGACTTGAAGAAGAAGAGGGTTTCATCTTCCAAATTTGGAGTTGGGTCTCTTGGATTCTTCATTCTTGGCCTATAACAAGACTTAAATCTTCATACCCATTTAAATGCAAACTCATTTAGGTATAAATTTCTATCTCTTGATGTGTGGCTAAAAACTCTCATTCTTGGGGTGTGATTTAGCAAATATGTGTTGATATTATTGTTGGGTCTTGTTTGCTGATAGGTTAGATGTATTTTAATGGTGATTTCACCTAGTAATTGTGGTTTAATTTAATGGGTTTGTAGTTACAAATACAAAACCACCCATGTGTTTTCGGCTTGCAAGAGAGAGGGGTCGCGAAATCAAGACCGCTAGACTGATGCCTAAGGAGTGGGTCGACATGAGGTTCAGCCCGAGAGGGTGAGCCCTAGTCCCATATCCAAACACTCAGCTGCTCGAGAGAGTGAGTGGGGTAAGGCGTAGGCTGGCCTTCATTCGGCAAATGGGTGTCCGAGAGGAACCCATTTGAAACGGGGTAAGTTGCTCGAAAGGAAACTTATTTCCATCTAAAGCTTAGCCTAGTCACTATTAACTTGCAAATTTCCTATCGAAAGCATGTACTCAACGATTTATATCAATTTATATTGCGGTCACACCCCAAAAACTTCTCCCCATACTTGCTCTCCCCTTTTAATTTTGTTGTTTTTAGTACATTTGTGACAAACTCCATTTGATATCTGACACATTTGTGTCACCCCTTTAATTTACTATGTTTTTACTCGTTAATGTCTTTAGCTAGGACTAATTAGAACTTAATTTTATTTTTCTATTAATTCTCAAAACGACTCCCTTGGGACACGACCCCAACCCTTGGTTGGGTTACTATATTATCGACGATCGTAGACACTCGTACCGTAGGTTAGTGTCGTTGGTCATGATAATCATCAAAATGACGCTGCTATCGGGGAGTGGTGTTATTTGAGAATTTTTAGATTAAGTAGAATTTTTGTTCTTCTTAGTTGTAGTGTCACTAACTTTACTTTTAGTTTTGTTTTTTGTTGAGTTGTCTATTTAGATGAGCATGGCTGAGCAGAGTAGTGGCAAATTGGTTGAAATGAGCCAAGGAGTCCAAAAGGACCTCACGCTAACCGCACTGACATCTCAGCTAAACGACTTGGCCACCAAAATCTCAGATGTGGAAGTCTAATGCAACAACAAGGGGAGGTATATACCCCCTCATGAGCGAAAAAAGTCTAGAGATGGGGGGAAAATTGTGTCGAGGACACACTTCAAATCATTCTCCAAAAGATCACCAATCAAGATTGGGTGTTGGAAGAAATGAAGGAGAATATTGAAGTGTTGAATCAAATGATTAGATCTCACTCTAGATCAATCCCGCTAATCAGGTCACTCCTGAGTTTTGTAGTGCCTCACTCCACCCAAAGGACATATTAGGGTCACCTAGTGACACTAGGGCTAACCCCAATAACAGAGAATGAGACAGGACTTATGTCGTGCCACGACGTAAAATAAGGCGCTTCTTAGGAAGCAACCCATGGTTTTACTGCTTTTAATTATTATGTTAGAATAATGGTGTGTTGGTTTTGTAGGTTAAAATGAGGAAAGTGTTAAAAAAAATACAGGCTGATAAGCAGAAGTTCCATTCCACGAAACGCCAAATAGGTCGGCGTACCCAAATTAAACCGCCATTTAGCTCAACAAAATTGCAATCCAGAGCCTGTAAAACTCGGCGATCTTGAGAAACAGTTCGGTGGGTCGCCGACCTGCTTGGTAATATCGACCTAGACTGCCTACTTGATCCCCAAGAAATTGAAAATTCTATGGAAAAGGCAGGATAAGTGATCACTCGGCGAATCACCGAATAGGTCGATGAGTGTGACTAACGTCCCCGAATGGATACGAACTAAACGGGTATAATGGCCAAAGGTCTAACAATTTGAACTTCTTCACTTTCCCTCTCCTTCTAAACCTCTCAAGTTCACACCAAGGTATTATCTTCAATCCTCTAGCTTTCGAATAGTATTATAGTGGTGATTGGTGTTTGGAATTTGGATCACTTTGCCGCCTAGCATTCCAATCATATTATAATCGGCATAAAATGTTAGTTCCTAAAACCCCAAGTTTATTTTTGAAATTTTTACTCAATTGCAATAAATGTATGGTATTGATGTGTGCTGGGCCTCTCTGATAGGAGTAGATTGCATTGATGTTAATTTTAATTTGAAACATTTGCCTGAAGTGTTTTGATCATCCAATGCCCATATTTTGATGTTTTTAATAGAAAGAAAACTGCATTGGGGTGTGCTTGCTTGTTGTTAGATTTTTTGGGTGAAGTCTGAGTAGCCCACATTTGTGGTTAGATGTCGAGAATTTGCTCAAGGATGGAGTGGGAAACATCACTCTTAAGAGCAAATATCGTTAAATGGCCAAATTTGGCAACACCGGAAGAAGTCTGAGTATTCTGGGTGATGGGTAGCATGGGTCTTGTTTGAATTCCATGAGTGCATGCTTTGATTTTATTTTTGGGGGTTGCTGAATGAGATTCGGGAAGATGGGTCAAAAATAGGCATATTGGGTCGATTTGCGAGCTAGGTCAAGCTTGCCGAATGACTCGGCGGATTGCCTAATGTCCCCATCTCGCCGATAATTTGGCGCTTTAATTGATATTTGATATTGTAACTTTCGGCGATACGTCACCGGGCGCCGAAAGCACTCGGCAACTCGCCGAAAGTATTCTTGTCTCCCTTTGTTTACACTCTTGAGTTTGTGTTGCACTATTACTTTCAGCGGATAATTATTTACTCGTTGAAGGTATTTGGCGATTCGCTGAACAGGTTCATCCATCACCAAATTGCCAAAATTTGCAAGCTAAACCCTTTGGCAAGCGCGATATAGTTCGCCAAAGAAGTTCGGCAATTCGTCGACCCAGTTGGTGAATCTTTCTACAATAAGATTCTCTGTGTCTGCATTGCGTTTTGCCTAATCTCTTGATCTTTTGCAGATATGGTATGCACAAACTTAAACGAGACACCTCAGAAAAAGGCAAAGGGAATTACGATCAATGAAGGAGGACACGTCCTTCACAGAAAAGAAAGCAAGATCTCCCACCGGGGGATAAAGGCAAACGAAAGAAGCATATCGCTAGAAAAGGGTCAACTATTGAGCAATATTTCTGAGCCGGAAGATGAACAACCCTTGATTCACCGACAGAATAGGCTCAGACATAGACCTCAATCAACATTTACCAGAGTTACATCAGTTGCAACCCCTCGACTACTGAATCAGTGCCAGCCTTGGCACCACCTGATGGCCCCCGTGACTCCCGTTGCTCCACCTCCACCAGACATCGAGCAGTTGAAAGACGATGGTTTACGAACCATTCTAGAAGAAAAGTTACTATCTGTGGAGGGTTTGGAAGGTAAGCATGCTGAGGTGCTTGACACGCTCAAGTATCATGAGTTCGAGTAGTTAACCAGGCCACGGGGCCCTTACATTCCTTCATGGTCTGGGAATTCTACTTAGCCTATGGGGAGTTGGTCCCGAAAAATAAGAAAAAGGATAGTGAGTTTCGACCGGTGAAGTCAGTTATGGTTAGAGGCAAGGAGGTAGAGTGTCACAGTAAGCATATTAATGTTGTACTGGTTCGACCGCTGCACTCGATACTGCCCTACCAGGGTTTGCCTATCGTTCCGTCCCTAGATGATTTGAAGGAATGGTTGGCTCCGATGATTTCTGACATCACCCCGAGGTGGTTGGATGCGGGAGCTCCTATTGAGAAGAGGGATATGAACATCGCCTCCCGATACTGGTTTGGCTTCATCAGCAGTACTATTATGCCATCCCAGAACGAGTCCATTCTGCGTCATCCTAAGGCGGCTTGCCTTGGTTCAATCATGGCCAGTAGGCGGATCGACCTGGGACTACTGGTTTCAATGGAGATCATTGTGAGAGCCAAACAAACACTAACGTCTCTGCCATTTCCTGTTCTGATTATTGAGTTATGCCGGAGTGTCGGAGTATCCCAGGATACTGCTATCGATATAAAGGTCACCCCGTCTTCCTCCACTGATATCTGACGTATAGAGGCCGAATTCACATGAAAGAAGGATGACAGGAGAAAAGCAACCCTAGCAGATACTTCTCTAGAGGTCAATGTTGACTCATTATCAGCAGAGACACCTTCGTCTACCCTGGCCTCTGAGCCCTCAGGTACACCCGCTCCTTCTCCTTCTTCCTCATAGACTCCAGGTGTTTTGTCATCCTCTCAGCCTGCCAGGATCACTCAGGCCATGATCCTGAAGATGGGGGCAGTTGGCCTATTCATCTGATGTGAGAGATACCCGACTGGAGAGGTCTGTTCCAGGGATGACCGACAGGGCCATACTAGCAGCATTTATCCCGCTTCAAACCTCTGTCGATGCCTTGACAGTGAGAGTCATTGCTTGCGAGAGTAGAGAAGGGGAAGCCTCTGAGGTGGCAGCTTTAAAAGCCGAGATTGCGAGTTTGAGAAAGGACGTAGACTACCTTAAGTCTACTGATTTCACTTCACTAATAGAGAGGGTAGATGAGGATGCTCCAGAGACCATCGGAGATGTTCAGGGGGACGACGCAAAACATGAAGAGTCAGATACAAGACCGATGAGGAGTTGATATCAGTGTATGCTGAGGAGACACATGAGATTAGAGATAAGGAAATATTCAGAGACTTGCCAGATCTTATAGAGACAATTGTGTAGTCGGTGATCCAGACATTACAAATTGAGACGTCCATAACAGCTCCTAGCGGATCTGGCACTGCTATTCAGTCTGAGGCTACTCCGGGCACTGATGTCCATATACATACTGCTCCATCAACCACTGAGGCCCCTCTCTGTCTTATTATATTATTTCACTTCTGATACCTTTATTTGCATTTGAGGACAAATACTTTTTTTTGTGGTGGGGTGAGGCCCACACCTTTTGTGCTGGTAGTTGTTTTTTGTGTATATATTTGGGTTGTTCTATTTTAAATTGTGTTAAAGACTGCTTTTTGTGGATGTTTGAGCTTGTGGCTTCTCTTAAATGATTTTGACCCTTTCAAAAATTTTTGAATTTTTCGCACATTTTTGCCACCTCTCATGTGTTAAATGTGGTTGTTCTTTTGCAGAAATTTGAGTCTCGATTTCGATCAATACCGATGACTTAAATAGTTTCTACAATCGAAAGAACATGAATGTACGGCTACGATGAGGCCAAATGAAGTTGCATAGACAATATGTGAACTTTTTGCATTCGCTGTGATTAGCCATTTATCGAATTGATTCTCTTGTAATGACCGTTGCACACTAGCGAAAGTGTGTGGTCTTATTTGACTTAAGTGTCGATGCCTTGTGTGATGAGCTTACTTTGAACCTGCATGAATAAACCTAGAATTTTCCCTGTTAGTCTGATTGATTCAGTAAGGTGTGCTCTTGAAATGATCTTAGGCAACTTTTGAAGAGTGTGAGCTAAAGTTGACATATACCTCTTTTGTGGCCTACCCGTGAGCATGTGAAACTCTCTTGAACACCCTTTGAGCCTTACCTTTCTTTGGAAGAACCTTGATGCACCCTAGACCTTACTTAACCACTACCTATAATCCTCTTGATTTGTGGTTTAGTAAATAGCTAACTTAGGCCAGAAACCTAAGTTGGGGGTGTGGTGAAAAGGAAAAGGAGAAGTGCAAGAAAAGTCCCTCTTAACCCATGGTGTTGCAGAATAATGGAAACCCTTCAAAAAAAAATTGTGGAATAAAATACAAAAGAAATCGGGTTTCCAAGAAATCCATAGAGGTGAATAAAAAGGTCACTTAGAAGCACTAGAAAAAGAATTGATAAAGAAAAAGAAGGGACTGCCTTGAGAACACCATATCTCACGAGGATGAAAAGTCACTGAACCTAAATGACCATACCTTTGCACTCTGCCCCATTACAAGCCTTAGAAAGACCTTTTTGATCTTGAGTGAGCCGAACCGAAGATCAATTGGAAAATAAGGGCAAGCCTATGGGTGAAAACATGCATTGTGTTCCTCTTTTTGAGTGTAGTGTTGCATCTGATTCGTGATCTTTAATTGATTAACCTCTTTGTATGAATGAGGAATCATTCTTTATGTGAGGGCATTTAGATACTTTTTGTTGAGCTTGAACTTGCACAAGTAGCAAGTATTGCGAGCATGAGAATCTTTGGTAATGGTGTATCACAACTTGAATCTTTGAGTACACATTTGATCTTTGCATGAGTAATTTGATTTTTGTTGTGTATGTTCATGATTTAGTCTTGTGTAGCCCTATTTGAGACATCCTATTTGAACTGCTGAACTTGAGTTTTACTTGAGGACAAACAAAAGTTTAAGTAGGGGGTGTTGATGAGTCTACAAATTGCATTCATTTAGGGCTTTCTTTTAATAGAAATAGTGTCCTCAAATGCTTATTTATTCTAAATATCTGATGAAAACACTTAAGTTTCAGGTATTTGAGTTTTAGTGGAAGCATGGACACTTATGCTCAAAAAGGAACAAAAAGGCTGAAAAGAATGAAGAAGTTGAAGCTTGACCATTGCCAAGCATGCTTGGCGATTCGCCGAAAGGATACACTTCGCCTTTTGTTCCAATACGCGAAGCCCTGAAGAAGCAGGATCAAAAAGGCAATGAAAGGAGCAATCGGCATTTCGCCGAATAGTTCCGCGAAGTAGTACTATGTCGCCCAATGACACAGAGCACGACGATGCTGAAAGCTAGTGCAAGACGGCGACGAACTACACCAAAGGGCGAATCACCGAGTTAATCGGTGATTCCAACTAACCTCGCCGAGCGATCCGCCAACACCATTTTTTGAAGTCTTTAAATACTAAACTCTTTATTAATTTTGGGGAGTCGAACAACTATTATAATTTTCACAATAGAATAGTACTTTTTTGATATTTTTGCTCTAAGTTTGAGAGGGTTTTGGAGACTTGAAGAAGAAGGGGGTTTCATTTCCAGATTTGGAGTTGGGTCTCTTGGATTCTTCATTCTTGGCCTATAACAAGACTTAAATCTTCATACCCATTTAAATGCAAACTCATTTAGGTATAAATTTCTATCTCTTGATGTGTGGCTAAAAACCCTCATTCTTGGGGTGTGATTTAGCAAATTTGTGTTGATATTATTGTTGGGTCTTATTTGCTGATAGGTTAGATGTATTTTAATGGTTATTTCACCTAGTGGTTGTGGTTTAATTTAATGAGTTTGTAGTTGCAAATACAAAACTACCCATGTGTTTTTCGGCTTGCGAGAGAGAGAGGTCGCGAAACCAAAACCGCTAGACTGATGGCCTAAAGAGTGGGTCGACATGAGGTTCAGCCCGAGAGGATGATCCCTAGTCCCATATCCTAATATTCAGCTGCTCGAGAGAGTGATTGGGGTAAGGCGTAGGTTGGCCTTCATGCGGCAAATGGGTGTCCGAGAGGAACCTATTTAAAACGGGGTAAGTTGCCCGAGAGAGAACTTATTTCCATCTAAAGCTTAGCCTAGTCATTATTAGCTTTCAAATTTCCTATCGAAAGCATGTACTCAACGATTTATATCAATTTATACTACAGTCACACCGCAAAAACTTATCCACATACTTGCTCTGCCCTTTTAATTTTGTTGTTTTTAGTACACTTGTGACAAACCCCATTTGATATTTGACACATTTGTGTCACCCCTTTAATTTACTATGTTTTTACTCGTTAATGTCTTTAGCTAGGACTAATTAGAACTTAATTTTATTTTTCTATTAATTCTCAAAACCACTCCCTTGGGACACAACCCCAACCCTTGGTTCGGTTACTATATTATCAACGATCGTAGACACTCGTACCGTAGGTTAGTGTCGTTGGTCACGATAAGTATCAGAGTACTGCCCAATATCATCTCTCCTAACCAATCCAAATTTTTAAAAGAAAGAGGCATTGCAGAGAATGTTTTACTGGCATGGGAAATTATTAAGGACATGCACTTACGAAACAAAGAGGCTAATGTGGGGGTAAAACTAGATATGACTAAGGCATATCATAGAGTTGCTTGGATATTCTTGACCAAAGTATTGAGGAAGTTTGGATTTTCATAGGTAATCATAGACATAGTTTGGAGGTTGATTTAAGCTAATTGGTACTCAGTACTGATTAATGGACAGACACAGGGTTTTTTCCACTCTACTAGAGGACTAAAGCAAGGTGACCCTCTATCACCAACTTTGTTAATCATACCTGCAGAAGTGCTATCTAGAAGCTTCAATTACCTCAATGATCAAGATTCATTTAAAGGCTTTGGGATGTCAAAATGGAGCCCTAAAATAAATCATCATTTAGCTTATGCAGATGACACCCTTTTATTTGGATTTAGGGATAGACACTCAGTGATTTAAATAATGAAGGTCTTGAGGGATTATGAAAGATAGTCAGCACAAATGATCAACAAGGAAAAAAACTTTTTCTACCTACATGAGAAAGCCTATTTGGTAATAACAATAAGGCTGAGAAAGCAAGCTTACTGGTATCAGACCTGGAAACTTTCCCTTCACCTACCTGGGTTGTCCTATTTATTATAAAAGGAAGAATAAAAGCTACTTTGAAGAATTACTCTATGATTGCTGCCTGAGTGTTCTCGAATAAATTCTTGACTTTTGGTGGAAAAATCATATTGATAAACCATGTATTACAATCCATGCCTATATATATGATATCGACTATGAACCCACCAAAAAGTGTGTTAAATCAAATCCATCAGATCTTTGCTAAATTCTTTTGGGGAAGTTATGCTGGAGTTAGAGGCAAACATTAGGTGGCTTGGTTGGAGATGTGCTATCCTAAGAGAGAAGGGGCACTAGGTGTTCAGTCTCTATTTGATATATCTGAGGCTCTATTTGCTAAACTATGATGAAATTTTAGAACTAAAATATCCATGTGGAGCACATTCATGTGGAATAAATATTGTGAAAAGCACTACCCTATAACTGCTCAAAACACATGTGTATCACAGATTTGGAGAAAAATGATGAAAGTAAGGAAAGAGGTGGAGCATGAGATATGGTGGCAACACAAGTAAGGAAGTGCTATTTTCTGGATGTACAATTGGACAGAACAAGGAACTCTATACTATATAGAATCCTACAGAGTAGAAGAAGAAGTGAATGTTAAGGAAATGATTTAGAATGGGCAGTGGAATATAGAAAGATTATGCCAACTTATTTATCAGGAAATGGTGCAGTGTATACTCGAGAGCATTAGTCCTAGCATGAATATGGATGAGAAAGACAAGGCATGGTGGATGGGAAACTCTCAAGGAGATTTCACTGTCAAATCAGCCTATCAATTAATGAGGAAAAAAAAGGAAAAGGAGTGGAGGAATAACATTTGGATACAGGGGATCCCTTTCAAAATCTCATTCTTTCTCTGGAGGGTATGGAAAAAAAGATTACCTATAGGTGATGTCCTCAAGAAAATGAGAGTGAATGTGGTGTCCAAATATTATTTATGTGATAAGGGGGAGGAGTAAACAATACAACACCTTTTTTTAACAGCTTCCATAGCAAAAGTTGTGAAAGCATTTTGCTTCTTGTGCAAGTATTAGCATTGAAGGATCACATTTGCAACAACTTATTACTACATGGTGGGACTGGCCAGGATAGTATAAGCTAAGGCAAATATTAAGGAAATATCAGCAATCGTTATGTGGAAGCTATGGAAGAGAAGAAATGTTAGAAGGCATGGAAAGGAGGTAACATATGCTAAGATGATGGGCTAATGTCAACAGACAATTCAAATGTTGCTGAAAGTGAAGTATCCATGATTACTGAGAGGGAATCAAGATTGGCAGGAGATGATCATCACACTAAGCACATATAAGCCAATACTACACTATAGAGTAGTACACTAGGAGCTACCAGACATAGCGTGGACAAAATGTAATACGGATAGTGCATGTATGGGAAATCCTGAACAAAGCTCATATAGATTCAGCATAAGAAATAACACAAAAGATCTTATATATGCTAAAGCACAAATCATAGGGGAGGCTATAAATATGAAAGCTGAAATAATGGGTGTATGTAAGGTGATGCTATAATGTAAGACACAAAGCATCCAGAAGATTATATTGAAAATAAACTCATTGCATCTATAAAACATATTAACAAAGTAATGGAAAATTCCTTGGTCACATGCAGAAAAATAGAGGAGATACGACAATACATAGCAAGGAAACAAGTTCAGATCAAACATATATTTAGAGAGGCTAATCAGTTAGCTAACTACTTGGCAAACATGATATTAAATCAAGCAGGGAGGGTTTAAACATAGATTTTTTATGATCTACCAAGCAGAGGGAGAAGAATCATTAACACAGATAAGCATCAGATTCCATCATTACGAATTAAAACAAGAATGATTGGTCCAACATGCTAAGACAGTGCATGTACAAATCAAAAAAATACAGCTATGATATTTACAAATTAAAATTTTGTCTTTCGAGAGGCGATCTAATTGTGTATAAGTTTACTGCCTAAGCTACTTCAGCTTACAAAAGAGGACCAGCCAATAGAGGGGGAGGGGTCTTAAATCAAGTCAAGAAGGTTGATATACTTCAATCCTCCAGGAGGAGATTCATGGTTTAATTCCAACAACAACTTCATCTTGAACTCAAAACACCTCCACCAGATTTCACATCTGCAAAAGAAAAATAGTAAGGTTAGCAGAAGTTTGGAGGGGGTAAAAAATAAGATCAACTTACCTTTGCGAGCTGATATGTCTCCTTCTTTTTCATGGATGAAGAATGTTAATGACTCAAAGATGAATCACGAGCAAAGCAAGGGAGAAGGGGACCAGAAACATGGGAGCAACGAAGTACAGAAGCAGGAGAGTAGTATAGCTTTCTTTAGGAAACCCTATTTTTAGGGAAATGACAATATTGGTCTTTCCAAGACAAAACTGTTTATTTCCTTTTTTGGACTATCTAGCATTTGTTTAAATTGGGCTAATTACTATCCTGGATGTGTATGATAATACTTATGAAAAATAACGGGCCTTTGGTCCAATTTTTTTTTTTAAAAAATAATAACAAAGATTAATGGTACGAAAAGAAGGAAAAATTGAAAACAATCTCCAAATCTTACCAACCAGGGGCGTAGCTATGTTATAGTGAGGGTGTCCAACTCTTCGTCGAAAAATAATACCGTATATATAAGTAAAAGAATACATGAAGTGATTAAATAACATATTCTGGACATCCTTGACAGAACAAGGTGTTGTTGCCTAATGATTTGAGATGCCATGAAAGAGCTAGTGCTTAGGGTGCTCACATGTTCGAATCTTACTAGCAATAATTTTTATTTTATTCACTTTTTTAGACACCCTTCATGGAATTCCTGCCCCCACCATTGTTACCAACCATGGAGATTTAGAGGGTATGTTGTATAGGCGAACTTATTAATTTTTGTGCAAGGTTTATATAATGCACCTATTAATATTTACTTGTTAAGTTGCTTATTATTATTTTGAAAATATTATAGGTCTTCATATACTTTAAATTATGGATTTTATGGCACATTTAGGATATAGCCCACCTTAACAAGGAAAATAGGTACATTATATGCCACAAAATACATTCAAGCAAATCAATTTGTAAGTAATCTGTTGTGATTCAAAAATCGAGGTTTTAATGACATTTACTTTAACCCATCGATGGATGATCTGGTGTATATTTACATATTCAAGCATCATATTATATCTTAATTTAACTAAATCTCTAGTATAAACTCACATATATACATGTTTGTTGTGTTTAATTATTGTGATGAACTAATATAGTCTGGGTGTCCAACCCTTCGTCGAAAAATAATATCGTATATATAAGTAAAAGAATACATGAAGTGATTAAATAACATATTCTGGACATCCTTGACAGAACAATTTGTTGTAGCCTAGTGATTTTAGATGCCTGGAAAGAGCTAGTGCTTAGGGTGCTCACATGTTCGAATCTCACAAGTAATAATTTTTATTTTATTCACTTTTTAGACACCCTTCATGAAATTCTTGCCCCCACCATTGTTACCAACCAGGCAGATTTAGAGGGTCTGTTGTATAGGTGAACTTAGTAATTTTTGTGCAAGGTTTATATAATGTACCTATTAATATTTACTTGTTAAGTTGCTTATTATTATTTTGAAAATATTATAGGTCTTCCTATACTTTAAATTATGGATTTTATGGCAAATTTAGGAGATAGCCCACCTTAACAAGGAAAATAGGTACATTATATGCCACAAAATACATTCAAGCAAATAAATTTTCAAGTAATCTGTTGTGATTCAAAAATTGAGGTTTTAATGACATTTATTTTAACCCATCGATGGATGATCTGGTGTATATTTACACATTCAAACATCATATTTTATCTTAATTTAAATAAATCTCAAGTATAAACTCACATATATACATGTGTGTTGTGTTTAATTATTGTGATGAACTAATATATACATTTGCAACAGCTTATTACTACATGGTGGGACTGGCTAGGATAGTTAGGTTGAGTCTAATATTAAGGAAATATCAACAATCATCATATGGAAGCTATGGAAGAGAAGAAATGTTAGAAGGCATGGAAATGAGGTAACATATGCTAGGATGGTGGGGTAATGTCAACATACAATTCAAATGTTGAAAGTGAAGTATCCATGATTACTGAGAGGGAATCAAGATTGGCAAGAGATGATCATTACACTAAGCACATATAAGCCAATACTACACTATAGAGTAGTACACTAGGAGCTACCAGACATAGCGTGGATAAAATGTAATATGGATGGTACTTGTAGGGGAAATCCTGGACAAAGCTCGTATGGATTCAGCATAAGAAATAGCATAGAAGATCTTATATATGCTAAAGCACAAATCATAGGGGAAGCTATAAATATGAAAGCTGAAATAATGGGTGTATGGAAGGTGATGCTATAATGTAAGACACAAAGCTTCCAGAAGATTATATTGAAAATAAACTCATTGAATCTCAAAAACATATTAACAAAGCAGTGGAAAATTCCTTGGTCACATGAAGAAAAATTGAGGAGATACAACAATACATAGCAACGAAACAAGTTCAGATCAAACATATATTTAGAGAGGCTAATCAGTTAGCTGACTACTTGGCAAACATGATATTAAATCAAGCAGGGAGGGTTTAAACACAATTTTTTATGATCTACCAAGCAGAGGGAGAAGAATCATTAACACAGATAAGCATCAGATTCCATCATTGCGAATTAAAACAAGAATGATTGGTCCAACATGCTAAGACAGTTCATGTACAAATCTGAAAAAAACAGCTATGATATTTACAAATTAAAGTTTTGTCTTTTGAGTGGCGATCTAGTTGTGTCTAAGCTTACTGCCAAAGCTACTTCAGCTTACAAAAAAGGACCAGCCAGTAGGGAGAGGGGTCTTAAATCAAGTCAAGAAGGTTGATATACTTCAATCCTCCAGGAAGAGATTCATGGTTTAATCCAACAAAAAGTTCATCTTGAACTCAAAACACCTCCACCAGATTTCACATCTGCAAAAGAAAAATAGTAAGGTTAGCAGAAGTTTGGAGGGGTTCAAAAATAAGATCAACTTACCTTTGCGAGCTGATATGTCTCCTTCTTTTTCATGGATGAAGAATGTTAATGACTCAGGGATGAAGCACGAGCAAAGCAAGGGAGAAGGGGACCAGAAACATGGGAGCAACCGAGTACATGAGTAGGAGAGTATTATAGATTTCTTTAGGAAACCCTATTTTTAGGGAATGGTAATATTCCAAGACAAAACTGTCCTTTATTTCCTTTTTTGGACTATTTGACATTTGTTTAAATTGGGCTAATTACTATCTTGGATGTGTATGATAATATTTATTAGAAATAACGGCCTTTGGTCCAATTTTTTTTTTTAAAAAAATAATAACAAAGATTAACGGTAGGAAAAGAAGGAAAAATTGAAAACAATCTACAAATCTTACCATCCAGGGGCGTAGCTATGTTATAGTCAGGGTGTCCAACCCTTCATCGAAAAATAATATCGTATATATAAGTAAAAGAATACACGAAGTGATTAAATAACATATTCTGGACATCCTTGATAGAACAATGTGTTGTAGTCTAGTGATTTTGGATGCCTTGAAAGAGCTAGTGCTTAGGGTGCTCACATGTTCGAATCTCACTAGCAATAATTTTTATTTTATTCACTTTTTTAGACACCCTTCATGAAATTTCTGCCCCCACCATTGTTACCAACCAGGCAGATTTAGAGGGTCTGTTGTATAGGCGAACTTATTTTTGTGCAAGGTTTATATAATGTACCTATTAATATTTACTTGTTAAGTTGCTTATTATTATTTTGAAAATATTATAGGTCTTCCTATACTTTAAATTATGGATTTTATGGCACATTTAGGAGATAGCCCACCTTAACAAGGAAAATAGGTACATTATATGCCACAAAATACATTGAAGCAAATAAATTTTCAAGTAATCTGTTGTGATTCAAAAATTGAGGTTTTAATGACATTTATTTTAACCCATCGATGGATGATCCAGTATATATTTACACATTCAAACATCATATTTTATCTTAATTTAACTAAATCTCAAGTATAAACTCACATATATACATGTGTGTTGTGTTTAATTATTGTGATGAACTAATATATATATATATATATAAACACACACACACTAATTTCAGGCTAAAAAAACAAAATTTGACCCAAAAAATGAATTGAAACTCAAAGTAAAGTATCCCAGACTAAAATGAAGACAAGTCTGCATGAAGTAGGTGATCCTCGGTGTGATGCATGCATCTCATGTTGGCCCATGTGATTCATCTGCTGAAAAACTTATTTTTGCGGCTAAAAATTTCTATGATGGACGTGCAACGCACTGAAAAGCAGAAAGAAGTCCACAATGGCCCTCGCAGTGCAAACCTCTTGCTATGCAATGGAATCTGCGCTACCCACTAGTGTTCTATAGAATTGTAGTTGACAAAGTCAAAGCAAAGTCCAACAAGAATTATTTCTTTTCACTATTATTATAAATAGACTACATGGACAATGTTTTTAGGGTTACAAACTGTCAATAGAAAATAAGTTTCATTGTTCATTGCTACAAATGACTCCCTAATAATTCTTAGGAATAGTTTATTATTTTCATATATTATTGTGGTACAAACAAGAGATTCTTGCAAGAATTGCATTAATTCAAAAAAAAAAATATCTTAATGTTCTTTAGTTGTTATAATTACTTTCATCTCTCACAACTAGTTATGACTAGGTTATGGAACCTAAAATAGGGATAAGGATAATGGATTCTACACATTATAATCTATGAATGAAGATTTGTTTTTTGTGCATTGAGATTTTTTTCATAAGGAATATTGTCCTTTTAATGGTTGCAAATATTAAGTACTAGCCCATATTCTGATTTGCTTGACAAAAGAAGTTAAGATTAGGAAAAATGATCATTAATTGGGATTTTGGGCTACCAATCCATATCTAATAGTTTGTGCTAGAGATAGGATAGTTAACTTGAAACATATGATGATGAATAAAATAAATGAACATCCAAGTATGGACTCAGTGGTCAGTCGAGGGGCGAAGCTACACTATATCATGGTAGGTCAGCTTAGGAATGAAGCTACACTATATCATGACTGGTCAACTGAATACCCTTCGTTGTCAACACCCTTTATTAGTAAAGTCTTGTGCTATGAATGCATAAGCAGGTAAAGAGTACATGTGTTGAGCTACCAAAGAAGTAATAACCCCTAAAGAAGCTAGAGCAAGGCCTAATTGAAAATGAAGATCAAAAAATGGATTTTTGTTCAAGAATGAAATCTTATTGAAACTGTCCATATCCGATTCATCCTTCGGAACCATATCACATCCCGGATCTGATGAAATAGGATGAATGGAGACAGTATTTTGTAAATACGTAATTATCTTGAATATATTAACCATTTCTTTTCTATTTTTTTTCTCTAAATATTAGTCTTTAATATATTACTATTAAAGAAGTAAATTAGAAATATTTTACTCATATTTTTGAAATTTCAAATTGCAAGCTCAATGTCACATTTGAATGAGATATATGGTATATCTTTCTTTTTGAAATTCAAAATTTTAGTTATTATGATTACACAAATTGAAGTCAGAAAGAAAAAATAACAAAATTAAATACATAACTAATTAAATATTACCATGATTCAAACTGTTGTGATTGACACTCACACTAATCTCCGGATAGGTGAATAAATACTCAATGACCTAAATCATGCATTCATCTAACATATATAGTCAAAAAGCGGAAGTACATCATTAATAAGTCTAAGTCTGAAAATAGAAAACAATAATGTGAAAGTTTAAACTATTACAACTTCAGAATTCGAAAGTCATCGTACTAAAACATCTAACTAACAAGTCCAAGTTATACTAGTAATAATAAATAAGGAGCATCAATGTCTGGGAGGAAAGACATCAAAAGATAAGAAGATCAGCGATAGCTCTAACGAATATAACTTATCCTTTGATATGGAAATTGCTCTTCTAAATGTGGGGTCTGGTAGATACTTTTGAATCACGATCTTCACTCAAAAGAAAGTGCAAAAAAAGCATCAGTACAAATATTTTTTATCGATAGAAATCAAGACCAATTATGACTAATAACAAATATATAATCATAGTTATATAACACAGAGTCAGGCATTGCATATAGTCAAACTCCTAACCACATTCATGAACACATAACTAACTCCATTGTCAATCTAACTCATCAGGTAATTCAAAATATGCTTGTCAAATATACAACAAGTCAATTTAACACATCAAACACTAATTAAATGTACAAACAAATCAAATAAAAATTATATCTATCTTCATTTTGCAGTTGCATAATCACTGCACCTATCAAGAATCAATACACATGTCTCTCGAATCATCAGTCTCACTCTCATCTATACACACATGCTAAAGGGTATTATGTTTTGGTCATCTAGTTATGACATGCATGGTACCCTAGGTGTTCATGTATTGTATCAATATAGTACTCGATCCTACTCAATCGCTTGTCCGCAGGCTCACATCATCCACACAACTACTCATTCGTAGTCTCACACCGGACTCGAGCCATTCATCATTTGAATAGTAGTAATATAATCACTACCTTTACACATCTCATTATTCCATCCTTTTCTATTTTCTCTCGAGATAATATATAAATCATACATAGCCATAATGTCCTCATTTAATGCATCATCACGTCATAGAGTATTTACAAGTTTATAAACTATAACATTAATGATTACACCAATTCAACAATTTGCATGTTAACTATAACTGGCAACACTCAGGTTCATCAAACAATCAATAACTACGTTCAAAGACCAAGTCAACATGCAATACAACTCACATTACATATTTGCAACTAAGCAAAATCTAACTCCAAGTAAATCGTAATCTACCTCAATCGACAAATTAGGAGCGAACAAGCGAAATTGTCGAAGTCTTTCCTTTTCTCAATGCCTAAGAATTCTCAGAGTCAAAAAAAACTAAGTGTAAGGTCACTTTAATAACCTACTTTATTCAAACTAAGGTCTGGGGTATTCAAACTTTTCTAGTTACATCTTTATAGAAGGCTAACATATAATTAACCGGGTATTTTATCAAATCGGAGGTTTTCATGATCAATTTAATCTCACTCATGAAGTTTTTTTTAATCCCATTAACCTCACTTGAACAAATTGCATGTTCAAGAACCCATTTTTATGGAGTTTCAAGATTCCCCAATACTAAAAATATAGCCTATATTCACAATTTCATACTAGAAGATCAAGTTCAATGTAGAAGAATGAAAAACATACATAATTACAATAATTAGACATTCTGTCTCGGCAATATTATTGTTGAAGCATGCAATGTAAATGATGAATGATAGAATTAGTAAAGCATGTTAATTAGAGTTGCTGAGCTGGAATTAGTTTGTTAGAAGCAGTTATCAACTACACGATGTATAAATAGGGCCCTTAGTGCAGAATAAACAATGTAACAAATTATCCTTCTCTTCAATTAATGCAATTCACATTCTTTCTCTCTATGATTTGAATTGTTAACATGGTATCAGAGCAGGTGCTTTGCACCAGAGAATTCTGAAAAATCTTCCGCAAAATAGCTAGATCCAGATCAGAATTATGATCGAGGAAACTGTGAATGCATAGCCACAGGCAACGACAGGGATTGATCACAATCATGTTCTGTATTTGCAGGCGTCAGATACTCCAGGATTGATTCTAGTTCCAACTCAGTTGACTGGAGCTGAAAATTATGGATTGTGGAGCAGATCAATGAGGATTGCTCTGCCCAGAAAAGGAAAACTAGGTTTCGTGAATGGAGCCTGCAAAAGAGAAGCACAGAGGAACGATTTGAAGGATTTATGGGACAAATGTGATGCCATTGTACATTCATGGATCATGAACTCTGTTTCGAAGCACTTGTTGAATGGAATAGTATATGGATCCAATGCAGATGCAGTGTTGGAAGATCTCAAGGAGAGATTCAACAAGGTGAATCGTATAAGAATTTTCAACTACACAAGGGAATTGCTACTATGTCTCAAGGTTCGAATTCTGTTTCTAGGTATCACTCTAAGTTGAAGGAGTTATGGGAGTACCAGTGCCAAGCTGTGGATGTGATAAATCGAAGGACTACGTAGAACACCGTCAGGAACAGAGGTTGTTGCAATTCCTAGCAGGTTTGAATGATTCGTATGATCACACTAGGAGGCAGATCTTACTGAAAAACGTTGCTCCTTCAGTAAATCAGGCATATGCAATGATCATCGAGGTAGAAAGTGACAAATCTATTGGTGTGAACTCTGTGAGTCAACTTGATCCTTTGGCGATGAACTTTGGCAGTGGAAGAGGTCATGCGTATCAAGGATCTACTAGTAGAGGACAGCCCTATCAAGGTACTATTGGAAGAGGACAACCTTACAAAGGAAAAAAGCTTTTTCTAGTGTGTGATTGGCGCCAGAAGAAAGGACATGCTAAGGAACATTGCTGGAAAATAATTGGATATCCAAATGATGGACAAGATAAAAGGAAAAATCATATTGTTGTGAACAATGTGGCTGGTGAGAATGCTTATAAACAGCTAGGAGGCATGAAAGAAATGGCCGCTACTGAGCATGGAGGAAGAGGAATCATGTTTAATGATGAGCAGTACAAACAAATCCTTGGCCTGCTAAGCAAGGATTCCAGCACCAGTTCTACTCAACAGGCTCAACAATGCCATGACCATCAGGGGAACATGACAGGTATGACTGCATGTTTTATGTCACAAATAGCAGTAGGTGAATGGATTGTGGATTCATGAGCAACACACCATGTCACAACAGACATAAAAAGGTTAGAAGAAACCATTTAGACTGTAGGTAAAGCAGGAGATAAAGTACAGCTTCCCACAGGGCATAAGGCAAATATTGCACATATTGGCAACTTAAAGTTGTTTGGTGATGAAGTTGTGAATGATGTATTGCATGTTCCAGACTTCAAATTCAATTTATTTTCAGTAGCTAACTAACTAAGGAGCTCCATTGTGTTGTTACCTTCCTTCCTGATCTATGTGTGTTTCAGAATCTCTCCAGTGGCAATGTCAAGGGGACTGGTAGAATGAAAGATGGTCTATACATTCTCAATGATGCTATTAAGAGTTGGAGTACTAGTAATAAAAGCATACATATTACTACAACAACAAAGAGGAAGGATGAAGTTGATCTATGACATCGGAGGTTAGGGAACACTTCATCAACTACCATGAAGAAAATAGATTTCTTTCTAATGCAGATACTAGTTTTTTACAAACTAAGTGTTGTGTTTGTCCATTAGCTAAACAGGTAAGACTAATGTTTCCACATAGTATGTCAAGGTATGATGCTACATTTTCTCTTGTACGCATTGATTTGTGGGGACCTTATAAGCCATCAACCTTTGATAACAAGAAATATTTTCTAGCTAATGTGGATGACTACAGTAGATATACATGGTTGTATTTGTTGCAACTCAAGTCTGAAGTAATTGTTGTCTTGAAAGTCTTCTTAGCTATGGTTAAAAATCAATTTGGTAAAGTGATTAGAACAGACAATGGCACAAAGTTTTTTAACTCTCAATGTCACAACTTGTTCCAAGAACTTGGCATCATTCATCAAAGTAGTTGTGTGCATACACCACAACAAAATGGTGTGGTTGAAAGGAAACATAGACACATTTTAGATACAGCCAGAGCCTTAAGATTTCAGGCACATCTTCCTATAAAATATTGGGGGTTTTGTGTTAAGGCTGATGTGCATATCATCAACAGATTGCCTTCAAGTGTTCTAGGAGGCAACATTTCATGTGAAGTGCTTTTTTGTAAGCAAACGTCCATACAACACTTCAGAGTTATAGGCTGTCTATGCTATGTTACTAATGTTGCCAGGGGAGACAAGTTTAGTGTAAGGGCTAGAGCTGCAGTCTTAATGGGGTTTTCTGAAACACAAAAGGGATACATATTATTTGACATTATTCATAAGCAATTTTTTGTGAGCAGGGATGTATCTATTAGAGAGGATGTTTTTCCATTCTTGGATGTTCACAAATCCTTGTTTCATGGAGGAGTACACCAGTTTGAGGACCTGCAATTGCAGGTGGTTTAGGAAGAAAGTTTTCCTTTGACACAAGTAGTTGATCCTCTTTTGGTTGATTCACTTGAGATCAGTGGTTATGGCCTTGCTGCTCCTGATGATGCACATGCAGGTGGGGATGAAACTGAAGGTGCACATGCAGGAAATTCAGAAGATACAAGTAATTCAACTGGAAGTGCTGATCCTAATAGCACTTTGCCATCCAAGGAACCAACCAGAAGGTCTACAAGAACTGTAAAACAGCCCATCTGGATGCAAGATTATGTTTCAGCCAAACCCAAGAGTTCTGCAACTTATCCTTTATCAAGTTACTTATCCTATGATGCTGTTTCAAGACCTTACAAGAGCTTTTTTGCAAAATTCTCTACACTAGTGGAACCTGGTACCTTCAAGGAAGCTGTTCAAGATCCCAGATGGACAGATGCAATGCAGAAAGAAATTCAAGCCCTGGAAGCAAATAGTACTTGGGAAGTTGTACCCCTTCCTGATGGTAAGCATGTTGTGGGGTCAAAATGGGTTTACAAAATCAAGTACCTGGCTGATGGAAGTGTTGAAATATTTAAAGTCAGGCTTGTAGCTAAGGGTTACATCCAAAGAGAGGGATTGGACTATCATGATACTTTTTCCCCAGTTGCAAAAATGGTTACAGTAAGATCCATAATTGCTTTGGCTACTTCAAAAGGATGGCACATGTTTCAAATGGATGTCTATAATGCTTTCTTACAAGGGGATTTTGATGAAGAAGTGTACATGCAACTACCACAAGGTTTTGATAAGCAGGGGGAGCACAAAAATGAAGTTTGCAAACTCAAAAAATCTCTTTATGGGCTCAAACAAGCCTCAAGGCAATGGAACCTTCAACTTACTAAGGTACTCATATCATCTGGTTTTGTCCAAAGTAACCATGATTATTCTTTGTTCACTATGAAAAAGGGTCAGACATAGTGCTAATATTGGTGTATGTAGATGACTTGCTAATTACTGGCAGTAGTATGACTTTAATTGATGAAGCAAATGCCATAATGCGTCAGAAGTTTAAAGTTAAGGACTTAGGCTCCTTAAAATACTTTCTGGGAATCGAGGTACTCAGATTCATTACAGGTGTACTGTTGAACCAAAGAAAATACATATTAGAGCTCATATCAGAGATGGGACTAGGAGGTGCCAGACCAACTCTCACTCTTCTTGAAGTAAATCAGAACTTGACAACCTATGAGTATGATGTTACAGTGGGGGTTACAAATGATGAGTTATTTGCATACGTGACTGCATACCAAAGACTTATTGGGAAATTGCTGTATGTGACAATCACTAGACCAGATGTTAACTTTGTTGTGCAGACTTTCGGGTCAGTTTATGCAGCAACCAAAAACATCACACTGGGATGCCGCTGTAAGGATGGTAAGATATTTAAAATTGGCTCCTGGTCAAGGAATCCTCCTAAAGGGAAATTCAGCCCAAACTATCACATGCTGGTGTGATTAAGACTGGGCATCTTGTCCTAATACCAGGAAATCAGTGACTGGCTTTGTCATCAAGTTTGGTGATTCATTGGTTTCGTGGAAGTCCAAAAAGTAAGCCACAATTTCCAGAAGTTCAGCTGAAGTCGAGTACCGGAGTATGGCAGCAGCAGTGGCAGAAATAACTTGGCTACTAGGCCTGTTTAAGGAGTTGGGAACTGTTATTAAACAGCCAGTATGCATTTTTACTGACAGCAAATCTGCTATGCAGATTGCTCAAAATCCCATATTTCATGAACGCACGAAGCACATCGAGATAGATTGTCATTTCATTCGTGACAAGATCAAAGAAGGAACAGTGGAAGCTGTTTATGTTGGCACAAAAGAACAACAAGTTGATCTCCTTACCAAGGGCCTTAGTCGACCTCAACATGCTTATTTGTTAGGCAAGTTGGGAGTATTTGATCTCTTCACATCCTCCAGCTTGAGGGGGAGTGTTGAAGCATGCAATGTAAATGATGAATGATAGAATTAGTTAAGCATGTTAATTAGAGTTGTTGAGCTGGCATTAGTTTGTTAGAAGCAGTTATCAACTACACAATGTATAAATAGGGCCCTTAGTGCAGAATAAACAATGTAACAAACTATCCTTCTCTTCAATCAATGCAATCCACATTCTTTCTCTCTATGATCTGAATTGTTAACAATTATCCTAAGTTTTTAGCTCACAAAGTTTACCAAGAACTAACTCTTCGATTCTATGAAGAAAACAGAAATTAATTGGAAGGAAAAATGGATAAAATTTACTTGCCTCAAGAATAAAATAGTCCTAAGCCTTGAAAAATGCACCCTATATATTCTTTGATCGAGTATGAAAAGTTATGAGCAAGATTTGGGCGAAAAACTAACTTAAACACGAAATAATAAAATTCGACCTTCACTATAGTGAAGATATCCGCTATAGTGAAGAGTGCTATAGCGGACCACCCCTTTACTATAGCAAAGCCTTGCAATTTTGCTGCCTTCGCGCAAATGAGGCCTTCACTATAATGAAGGTTGACAATTTTTTCTCACTCGTTCATTTTTCGATTTTGTCAATACTCAACCCATGGGGACTTAAGCAAGGACTTTATAGTCTTAAACAACAATAATGACCAAACAGATCGTTACAATTATTTATATAGTTAAACTTATGTAATTATGAATTAAATTTACCATAAATATATTTATAAATGAATTTCAAATTTAGTGTTTGAATATGCTCTAAGGATAAATTATGAAGAACAATTGTAAAACTAAATACTATGTAGTTTGATTTAATTGGTGTAGGCGTTCATTGAGTTGTTTTTTAATTACATAAGTTTGAACACCCTTAATTGAATTCCTGACTCCATTACCGCCCTACCCTAAGCAAGGAAGATAAATACATTTTGTGTCACGCAATACATTCAAACAAATGTAACCTGGTTGGGGGAGCATGTTGTCTAACTTTTGGTTGTTTGTCTTTTAATTAATTGTTTTTGAGTTGTAACCTATTTTGCTAATGTCTAGCATTTGAGTAGGTAAAGAATGTAGTGAGTTGTTTTACTTTCTTGACTAGAGTATTCAATCTCGAAAGTGTTAGCTATATAAACTGAGTTGATGCTAAAGGTTGAGATACTAGAGTGAATTCTTTTTGTAATTGATTATAACATAAAATTTCTTTGTTGTTTAGTGAAGGACAAATCCTACACATAGTTTTTACTTAATTTAGCAAGAAGATTGTCCATATAAAATTGTTGTGTTATTTACTTTGTTATTTGTGGAATTGTATTTGTGGAATCTCTAATTGACAATTTTGATTTTTTGAATAAGTCAAAATAGACCATACACAAATCATCCCCTCTTGTGTATAGTGATCCCTGAAATGCATAAATGGTGTCAACTCTTTAGCCTCACTAGATAGAAGAAAGAATTTGGCGTACACATCAACCAAAAATCTTCAAATCCCACTTGCGAAATTATACCATACACCGCATATATTGATGTTTTTGTTAGTATCAAATCACATATAGTGGCACCAACAATTGCACAAGGAAATTCAAACTTGCACACCACCAATGAAAGGCCTGATATACATATCCTTCGCTACAAATGTGGCTCACATATACCCTCTACTGTTATACAAATGACTCACATATATTTTTTTCCTATAACGAAAATTAATCTTATTTTTGAATTTTTTATAAAAAATAATAATTCATATAGAGATATATTTGATCCTTCTCACACGTATATTATTTTTTTCTAACTTCTTTAATTCAACAGCTAATTTGGATCTATTATTTTCTATGGGAAATTTATTTATTCTTCACTAATTTTTTTTTTGTATAATTTATCATAGATACCATGCCACAAAAAAATATCTACAGATACAAAATAAATTACAATACGATTGCAAAAAAAATTGTTTTAAATTTTTTTCTTTTTTATTTTCTTCCATTCACACTTCTTTCTTTTTATTTCTCATTTTTTTACACTGCAAAAAAAAATGATTCAAAAAATGAAATAACAATAAGAAACTCAAATAATGATAATTATAGAAGTCAAAAAATAATTTGTGTAAGAAAGATCAAATGTACCCATAAACTCTGCTAGAAGAAACATATATACCCCTACATGAATTTTTTTAAAATTAAAATATAATTATTTAAAATTAATTTTTTCACTTTCTTTAAATGAAAATGGTATATGTGATCTAGGGTGTATGCGATGCAATTTTGTAACAGTAGGGGCATATGTGAATCACTTTTATTATGGTAAGATTATGTATGAGTCACTTTTGTAAGGAGGATATATCAACTCTAAATGACAAAGTTAAAACATATATCAAACCATTTTCCCTATATGACAAGGGAATTGACAACCTCTATCCTTTGAGTTGCACACTATTAAACTCGATCCTACACAAAGAGAGATAACCCGCACTAGACAAGGCCCATGCAATAAACTCAACCCATAAGGCCACCCCCTACTATCACTAACAAGGGATTTCAAACACGAGATCTCCATTACGAAAGTCCCCGTCTGATCCACCCCGAAGGGTTTAATGTTTTTCTTTTTGTTATTCCCTATTGATCCTTCTTGAGTAGCATCGAATGACCAAAATATATGGCTCATTTCTTTTAACATTTTCTTATGGTGTCAAAGTAAACTGAATCATCAGATTAGGACGGTAATCCTACCTCAGTTTTCCTTGTATTACAACTAGCAAACTATTGATGCATCAGAAACTTAAAAACTCCAGTTTCACTTTCTTACGCCTGGCAACCAACAAATTTTTATTGTTCTTCTAAATCCAAATGAGGAGAACATTTATTTACACATAATTGGTAGTACAAATACCCACACCAATACAGAATTGTACAAAAATTGGACTTTTAACCTCAGCCTCAAGGCTTTAACTTCGACCATTAGACAAAAACCTTTATAACCAGTCAAACTCGTATTAGTACAAACACAATGGATTCAAACAACCATGATAACAATCAATCACCCAGTACAAATAAAATCACATGAAAGCTAGTAGTTTACAATAGATGAGAGGAACAAATTAAGTAAGATCATCTTCCTCAAGCTCCTTCGCCTTCAATGTTTCCTTGACTCTTAGAAGAAGTGTTGTCCTCCAAGCATCCTGTGGAGTGAGATTTATGCCAATGCAAACATCATAAGTAGATTGTAAACTAAAACAGCAATATGTGCCCGGTCAATTAAGCATCCAAGTATAGATTCACAAAGAATTGATGACAAAAATGAATTCACCATATAGATTTGTCAAGATTGAATATAATGTCAATAACCAGATAAACAAATGGATTACATTGTTGTGTTAAGTCAGCTGCCTCAGGCATGACTATTACTATTTGGAACAGTTGCATTAGCCATGTCCAAGTCAAATCTGCTTTCGAGTTCAAACGCCAATGCATTTGGCCAAGTTTCAAGGTTACTAAAGCGGTTTCCATACCCAATTTTGTCTACTGCACCATAACTTATAAAATCTGCAGATTCTCATACAAGTTTAACGTAATATACCCTCTCTATCCTTCATACGAAGTGAAATCAGGTTAACTGCACCATCAGTGGTCCTCAATTTCAAGCACTTCTCTATAAAGCTTGCAAGGTAATCTATGTCTCCTTCAGAAAATTATGCCCCTTCATGTACTCAAATAGCGAGGATAATGGTGGTCAACACAAAGAGGAGATCTTTGTTGGTACAAAAAACCGCTACAGACCTCTAGTATCCAAAGCTAGGAAATGTCTAGATAATTGCCATAAAACCAAAAGTATTGAGTTAAATATGCATGGTTATCAGTGGCAGCCGCAGGATTTTCATTAAGGGGTGTCAATGGTTATAGTAAAAAAAATTATAATGAGGCTAGTAGGGCCTGAACACATGACCTCATGGAGTGTTTACAAGCCTCTAACCAATAGACTAAACCTTCAACTTGTTTCAAGAGGTGTCAATTTATGTATTTATATTATTAAACTAAAATCTGACCACTATATACAATGTAATTTTCCGACGAAGGGGTGTCGCTCGACACCCCTTGACCAAGTGTAGGTCCGCCACTGATAGTAGTTATGCAACAGTTAAAACACAAAATAAAATTAAGCACCCTAGAGAACAAACAAAATTGATGCCAAATATTCAACCTTCAGTTCCAGACAAAAAGAACTTGAGGTCAGATAGTGCTTCACAAGAATCGGAAAAGATGCTACCAACTTATGCATTGAATGACAGCCAATTAGGTTTGCTATTGTCGACTTCAATGGTGTTTATACTTAATTAGGTCTTCCGAACCACAGAAAGTTTACAGAGTGGGTCAATAATCCAAGGAGACGGGATTGACCATGATGTCGCACACCGTATTGGAGCGGGGTGGGTGAAATGGAGGCTCGCATCCGGGATACTATGCAATAAGAGTGTCGTCAAAGCTTAAAGGTAAGTTCTACAGAGTGGTGGTTAGACCAACATTGTTATACGGGAAAGAGCTAGCCAGTCAATAATGTCCATGTTAAGAAGATAAAGGTAGTGGAGGAGAGAGATGATCAGAAATGATGTTATATGGGGATAAGGTAAGAGTGGCCTCTGTGGTGGAATCGACGAGGGTAGTGAAGTTGGGATGGTTCGGACATGTGAAGAGAAGGTGTGTGGGCTAGCCAATAAGAAGTGTGAGAGGTTGGCTCTTGGTTGTAGCAAGAGCTAGGAGGTAGGCCAGAAAAGAACTGGGGAGGTGATTAAACAGGACATGGCACAACTTCAACTTACTGAGCATATGACCATAGATAGGAAGGTTTGGAGGTCGAGGATTAGGGTAGAAAGTTAGTAGGTAGCCAAGTGCTATCACACTTCATGTGGGAGAGGTAGGGAGTAGCTCCCTCCTTTTCTTTTCTCCATATTAAGTGGTATGTAGTCTCTTATTCTTCAATGTGTATTACTATAAGTTGCTTCATTTGCTTTGTATCTTGCTTTTTGTTGTCATATTTTTCTTGCAATCTTGCTTCGAAACATCTCTTTTGAGTTGAAGGCCTATCGGAAACCTCTCTACCCCAAAAAATAGGGATAGGGTGTGCGTACATCCTACCCTTACCAAACTCCACTTATGGGATTACAAGGGAATGTTGTTGTTAAACCGTAGGAAGTCCAAGTGAATGAAGTGTGCCCAGTGTTTTTAGAAGCACAAAGAACTACGAAGTTCCCGGAGCTTAAAACGAAAAGCAAGAAGTGAAGGGTGCACTTATTTGAAGTCAAGAACACAACTTGCAGAAGAAAAAAAATACCATATCAATTTAGTACTATAATAAGCAAATTGTCAATTAAAATAACTAATTTCAGCATCCAATATACAATAATGATGATATAAGTGAACTTCTTGAAGTTGAGATTTAAGGGATCAACGCTTCTCCTGGGGAACACCTTGTGAATTTGTTTGAAACACTAAAGCGCATTTCCCATAAAGCGATAATCTCACGGTTTGCATCCTTGCGATGAAGCAATGGCTTTTAATAACTCGGGGTATGCCTAGTATGAAGCATGGTAAGTTAACCTTAATGCATTAACAATAGCATTCAGGAGAGAAACTGCATATCTTTTAAGGGAGTTGAAAAACCACATGGAATGTCCAAGGACTTATTTGATTTGGTCCGCAACAGAACAAGGACATAACCATGAATATAGATGACCTGTTGAGCTTTTCACGTAGCACACCATATACTTGAAGAATTATTTGGATTATTTTTCTCATACGCTCAGCACATTGGGTTCCTCCTGTATTGCTCTAACTAAAAAAAATGCTTATCAAAGGAATTCTCTTTTGCATGATATGAAGCAGAGCTAAAGAAATTTTCCAGCAAGAAGAAAGCACTTGAAAAGGGGAAGAACATCATGATTGTTTTTAACACAGAAAGTAAAGAGGAAATGGCAAGACCAGAAGAATTGTGTGAAATACAGATCATGGAAAAAACTGTGGTCGTCATATCAAACATTGGCCCTTCGCTCACTCTTATGTTTTTAAACCCCTCGCTCATTCTCACTGCCTGCTTGAGGACTATAACGGATTTGCAGGAATTTATCACTTTCATCCATAATTTGAAGAGCTTATGACCACCTAAAATGCTAGAGATGAGAGAAACATTTCAAGTAACTTTTGGCAGTATGGGGGACAAAGGTATGATGTTCCAGCATAGTTCTTTCTAAACTAAAACACAATAAGGGACGCCACAGATACAAACATACATACCCGCAGCACAGGCGTGTGGTATGCGTGTGTATCCAATACAAGAAAGATATTACTCCAAAGTGTAAAATCTATTGTAGGCCATGTCACTGCAATACATGTCTTTCTTTTAATTGGTAAAAAAGTGTTGAGTTCAACATTACCAGTTGTGTCATGCTATCGTACTCTTTGACAGCATCAGTGAACTTTGCAACATCTTCCTCATCAATTGCAGCTGCCAAATCCTGTCATTAGGAAATAGCCTCCCAAATTAGTTTTAATGTCACCTCAGAAAACGCATGTATGATAACTGTGACTCAGCAAGAATAAGCACTTGAGTGAAATCTTATATTGGCTTTGGTCCTTGGGTGAATGCATCTCTATATGATCATTTGGAATACTAGGAGATACTTACCCATAGATGCATTGGATCGTGTGAAATATCATTGCAATTTGTAGATTCGATAAGATGAAACCATTTTCACAAAGACCAGACTCAGTAACTGTCTAAAAGAAAGGGCCAGGAAGCAGGAGAGAAAACAACATTCACAAATAGGAATACACAAGCTATGACATACCACTAGCAATTTGCATTCGCGTGTCCCTGAAAATGTTGGATCCAGCTCCTGCAGATAAAGATGCAATATTTACTACTGATATCATATTTATGGAAAGAATTTAGTGGCTGAACACATAACCCTGGTACCTGATATCGTTCCAACGCATTGTTGATTGCAACAACATCACCTTTACAAAGTTGGCAAATACCAGCGTTAAGAAGATGCCCTCTAACTCCATACTTCAACAAGTTGTTATTGACTGAGTGACGTGCAATCTCCTCAAAGATCTCAATCGCTCTCGGATATCTGAGGGTAATGTCAGAATTTGTAAGAAAATATTCCATTTCTTAAAAAAACATGAGAACAATAAGAAGGTAAAACAAAAGCTTACAACTTTATTAATAGTTCAAAAGGCATTTATTCATTGTTCTCCTCTTAATTTGGAAGTGATAACCTTTTCCTAACTACTGATATTGACCTCTTTCTTATCTTTCTTGTTTGTTTCATCCATAACAAGAGACTGATTACACCAGAGTATAAGAAGATCAGATCAACCACAATGATGTTGACAGAGAAATGTGCAATATCTTCCAGTTCTAAGCAAGAACTTTTCAGGACATGAATCGACATTCTTTCTTTTTTTGGAAACTATATCACTACCTAAATACAATGAATCTTACTTCTCGATTTGAGCAGAGAATTGTGCAACTTTCTGTTTGCATTGATTTGCAGTTGTTGTTACATCTTCACTCTGGAAAAGATCAGCTGCCTTCTCATAGTAATTAATAGCCTGATCCAAATTTTGCTCTTGCTCATATAATTCAGCAATTTCCTGCACACAGTACACATTACATCTCTTTCAGGCAGTGAAACCAAACTTCCTAGGGTACTTCAACTAAAATAGCTACATTCTACAATCACTGGCGCGATGGTAACAAACTGACACAACACAAGACCAGTCACTTATCACCTTTCTTGGTAATATAAAATGTCCAATCAGTTAAGTACATAAAAGAAAGTAAGCATTGAGCTGACTAGAACCAAGAATTAGACCATGTGCTTACATGAAGAGACTCATTGAACACTGAGAACATCAAACACCACATCCAGATTCTAGCAGATAACATAGTTATACCTTGTAATATCTTGCAGACATATTTAGCCTCCCAATGTCCAGAAAAAAGTTCACTGCCTGCTCTAAACATGATACTGCCTCTGCAGGATACACAATACAAAATTCAGTTTGTAAGCCAATGCTAAAGATAACTAAATGGAAAGATAATTACAATGTGGTGATTTTCAGAAAATATTCTCAGAAATGATACCGCATTAGAATTGTATTTTATATGATTTTAGGAGCAAAATGGACATGAATAGAGTAGAATGGATAGGCTGGATGCATACAACTGAGCCCAAGTAACACATTTTCCTTAACTATTACATTTGCTATTTCCACCTTAGAAACTTGGCAGATAATGAGCCCTCCACTTCTACCCTTCTCCACTTGAATACCGAACTTGGTGCCCCAGTCATTATGTGTGTGATCACACGTCCCACACTGCACTACCTATACCATTGAACCAAAGCCCTAGAGGCAATATACTTGTGATTCTGCATCAGTTAAACAAGTGTGTGTATGTAGTGTGTGTCTGTGTGAATGATAGCCAAGCATGCACCAAGAAGTCTACTTAATCTCCCTCCCTCCTTCCCCCCTACTCTCTCTCCCACTTATCAGCACTTTGATTTTTGGTTCTTAGCAATATCTATTGTTTAAATTTCCAAATATTACCATCAAACCTCCAATAAATTTGTTCAGTTCCAAAAATAAAATTACAGCTACAAAAATAAAAGTACATTTTTAGACGAGAAGAATGAAATTAAACTGTACTTTAAATTACTTGTTACAAGCAACACTCTTGGAATTTATCAAAAGATTTTTTTTTTAAGTAGTAACAATCAAAGCAATAATACTATCTTTCAATGCTTCAGTAACCACCTGTATTTAACTCATCATATTTATCTTACGAAATAACAAAAGTTAGAACATTAACATAAAGTCTCAAATAAATGGGAGTTATATTATAAATGATGCCATGCATAAATTTCTATGTACAGTATTTTATAGATACTTTTGATGCTATGTATTAATGCATGAAGTTTCTTGCTGCATAAGTGCAATAACTTCGCCTTCTTTGTAACCATGTAAATCACTGTGTATCTTACATACTAATCTAGTAAAGTTACGTGTTTAAACTATTTAACATTAACTCAATAGTTTCCAAATGTTTCAGCACTCTCTCTTTTTTAATTAATCTGAAACTTATCTCTGAAAGAAAGTTTAAATCATTCCTATATCCCAGAATAGTTGGCAGTGCAACACTCCAGTCCTTCTACCATCCTTACTATAAATTAACAAATTGCCACTGTCATTCTAATAGCAAGAAAACCAATCTCACCCATAAAGGAGTGCATTTAGCAGCTTATGATGGGAGAGAAACTACTTTGGGACAAGGTCTAATCAAGTATGACGCCAACAAACAATCAAATAATTGGTCCTGGGACAAGATAATATTACTAAATGCAAAACCTCTAAGAAGCTCCTAAAAGAGGCTTATATGGAGATCCGAACGGACTTACATCCAAAGATGTTGCTTCTATGTTTTTCAGAAGCATGCAAAATAAAAATGCTGGTTTGAAGCAAATAATTATTCCTTGACTTACAAACCTTTAATATTTGACTTCTTGTAGCAATGAGCAGCATCTGCATAAGCATTTGCAGCCTCATGTTTGCTATCCAACTGAGAACATAAAGTAAATTGACTTTCAAGAACTGAAAATATCTATGAGTAAGAATGAAAGTAAAGAGCATCAATCAGAGACCATAACTTACGATGAATTAACACTTACTTTAAGATGACAATTAGCCAATTTAACATATACTGCTCCAGCTTTATCCCCTGAAAGAACCAGGTAACAAAAAATTATTCTGCAATTTCTTAGCATGCAACTAGGGTGATTGAATTTATGAAACACTGAGCTTCATTTAAGAAATTTATTCACTTTTACACCATTAAAAAATTATGTTCATCTTATACAATTTAAAGTCTAAATTGGAGAAAATGGTATATTTATGTCTACAAATTGAATCAATTATGTCTACAAAATTGGCCTATATACCAAGCTATAAGCAAGAGGAATAAGCAAGTTATAACCCATCCAATCCTCACTGCATGTCCAAAGTAAGAACTACTCGATAAATAACTCTTCTTAGATGATTAACGCTGCAGTTGATTAGAAGATTAAAAAATAATAGAAATGACAATCTCCTCAAACGCTCCAACAATTAATTTAATTAATCAAATCCAGCAAAATTTTACCCAAGTTCGCGGACTTTGCTAATTACTTGGACCAAACAAAATTAATATTTATATGGAAGATCGTCTAATGAGAAAATGCATACAAAAATTTACAGATTCTCACGCAATAATTTGGAACCAGTATATCATACAATGATGTTTGGTGAAAATGAGAAATGAAATCTAAAAACAGAACCTGAGTGGGATCACCAGAATATGAATTTAGGGATTCAAAAGCATACCACTAGATCTTCGTAAAATGATAAACAACCGTGTAGAAAAATGAAAAAAAAAGAACTAACATGATTTGGCGAGTTTAAAGCAATTGCCAGCTTTATCGAACAGATCAGCTGCGTCTTCGTATTTGGAACCGAAAAGGGCCCATCCGCCGAGTTTCTTCTCAGCCTTGTTCTCGAAATCTTCACCTCTTGCTATGTGATCCCCCATTTTTGGTCAGCACAAAGAGCGATATCCTTCGTTTGAAGTAATCTGAAAAACAAAGAAGAGAATTCGGTGGAGTGGGGTGGGTGGGTGGGGTGGGGATGTCGCCTGATGGGCTTTAATTTTTCTCGGCCTGCACCTTTTCTGTTGGGCTTTGGGACCAGCGTAGAAAAGTATTCACCGTCCAAACTCCCAATACACTTTTTCACTTAGCCCCACCAAATTTCAGTTGGGGCTGAGGTGCTCTCTAACTTTAGACATATATAGACTATAGAGTGGTCATTTTAAGGAAAATTACACAGTTAAGCAAATATTTGCTATGTATTTAATATACACCATATAATTTAAAAGAATTATAATTTGCAACTATAGTTATTCTCTCTCTTCTCTTCATCTCTCCATCGCCTCTCTCCTCTCTCTTACTCACATCTCCCCTCTATTTGCCTCCTCTCTATCGCGCCTCTCAGGCTAATGAATTAAGGATGACAAAAGAGTTTCAAAATGAAGAAAAAGTGACACAAGTGTTAATTATTGAATAGAGGTGACAATTTTAAGATTAGTGCTAATGACACTAATTTTAAAATCCTCAAATTTTATTATTTACATAAAAGCCCTATTTGCCCCCATTCCACACCCTCCCTTCTCTCACCCTTCTGCCGCTACCATCCCCTCCCCTTCTGCCATTGTAATCGTCGTCGTCACCACTTCCTCCTCTACCACAACCATCAGTTCTTCCTCCATTGCCACCACTGTCTTATTCTTCCTCTTTTACCATCATTGTTGCCACCTCCTTATTCTCTACCTTTGCCTCCACAACAACCATCACCTCCACCTTCATTGTTATCACCAACATCTCATTTGTCACTCTACCAACCTCTCTTTTACCTCACTTGCTACAACAATTATTGTAGTTGTTGTTGCAATCAAGAGCGATTCTTGAGCAAACTTGAGCGATTCTTAAAAACTTCAACAATTGCTGAGCAAACTTTAGCAGTTGCTGAAAAAACTTCAACAGTTGCTACAATAACTTCAGCAGTTATTGCGACAACTTCAACTGTTGCTTGAGTTTTTACAATAAAACAATTCAATGACTTCAACTTCAAAATTTTTAAAATGAAAGCAAATTAGTTTGTGAAATAGGACCAACAAGAGAAAAAGAAAAATGTGATAAAAATAATGAACGATAATGATAGCAACAACAAAGATGAACAAGTAAATGGAAGAAAGAGAAACAAAAATGAAGAAGAAGAAGAAATTTGTAAGGAGAAAGAAAGAAGGAAGAAGAGGGAGAAAGAAATCTTGAAAGAGATTTTAAATTTTGAAATTTAAGAAGAGAAGGAAAACTTTTCAAACATTTTAAAATTAGAAATTGGGTTTATTTTGAATATTTTTAAAAGTTTAGAAGTTTTAAATATTACATTTTAGACCCCAATTATCTTAATCACTAATTAAAAAAAGTTTGACTTGGTCAATCCTTTTTTGTCACCAATTTTAATTTCAACACTTTTTTGTCACCTCCTCCTCAATTTACTCGCGCCTCTCTTTGCCCCCTTTTTCACTCACCTTCTTTTTTCTCTTTCAATACAATTAGTAACCTTCAATGATACAGATACAAATGTTAATAGGCAATATTCAAAAACAAATGGTAACTTTCTCAAGGCAACAAATAGTAACAATATATAAATATACAGATCAAAATGGTATTCACTTATACAATGTTAACAATCAATATACAAATATAAATGCTAACTCTCTCATTTCTTTGCCACTCTCTCTCTCTATCTTGTCTCTCTCTGCCTTTTCATTTTTTTCTCCTACTTTCTCTCTCAATACAAAAACAAATAACAAATGGTAATAACATAGATATAAAATGTTGACAATCAAAATGTAACTTTGTCAAGGCAACAAATGATAGCAAATATAATACAAATCAAAGTGGTATTCACTGATACAATTGTATTCGTTGTATTAATTGATACAAATCGTATTCAAATACAAATTGTATACACTAATACAATTATATTCATTGCATTGAGGGACACACATCATATTCGGATACAAATTTCTTCAGTGATACAAAATATAAACATAAGGCAACAAATATAAATACAAATACAAATGACAATAGATACATACAAATGCATATGAATACAAATGCATTTTTTATAAAATATAACATTGATACAATTCTATTCGTTGATACATATTTCGTTAATACACTTGAGTGAGATACAACATTGATACAATTGTATCCATTGATACAAATTGTATTCATTAATACATACATATACATACATACACATACATACATACATACATACATACATACATACATACATATATATATATATATATACTAATTACATATATACAATTATCTTCACCTCTCTTGCCTCTCCTAGTCTCAATCACCTCTCTTGCCTCTCCTAGTCTCGATCACCTCTCTCTCCTTCTAACGTGTAGTTATGGATCGTAATTAAGCAAACTATAGCTATTTTACCTAATTATGTTTCTAGTCTTAGCTATTTTCTAAATTTCCTCTTTACTTTATGGTAATAAAAGGTCATATTTGATCTTGTATTCTCAGAATAGGGTTATATTTATTCTTTGTTCTACTTTTTACATCCAACTTTAGGCACATATTTGCCCCTGGATTTTTAACTTCATGTTTCCACACTCTTATTATCTTACGTGGTGCCTACATGAATATATTTTTATCCAATTAAAATTTCCACCCAAAATAATTCTTCTACCCGACCAAATTAACTAGTAAATCCATTTTCTAATACATATTCCTCAGCCCTTCTAATCGATCCATACTTGTCATTTCTCATCATTTCAGGATTCAAATATGTTCGCGTGTTGTTGATGTACGTATCTTCATCTCAATACACTTTTGTCCACGAGCTTTTTTCAAATTTCAAATAAAAATGACCAACTTGTAATTTTCATGAAATAATCTCGTATAAATGTCCTTATTGCTTGTTAAATCGTATCGTTGAAGATCCTTTTACTCCAAATTAGTTCATTTTTTTTTGTCTTTCTTGAAAAATGGGTTCGCCCTACACCTCAAACATGTAGAACGTACTTTCATAAGATTCTATGGAAAGAATAATATTCAAGAACTCTAAGGTATTTTAGGGCTGATTCGTGAAGCCAAAAAAGACCAAGAGAGAAACTTTAGAAATCTGAAATTTTTACAAGTTAAAAATGAACTGATCTTTACCCCTTTGAAGAGGACTTGCTTTGGCCAACTTTCTTGACTAATTTTGGGCCATAAATTGTCAAGTAGGTGATAGACGTACTTGGCCATTTAACTTGGGCCTTTATGGACTCAAACTTATTAGATTTTGGCTATTTTCTTGCACATGATTGGGCCAGAATTGTCAAGTAGGTGATGTATGTGCTTGGCCCTATAGGATGGTCAAACGAATTTTAGTAGGTGATGCACCTACTTGATCATCTAGGTTGGTCAATAAGTGTAAGTAGGTAATGCACCTTCTTGTCACCTACTAGTTTAGTTAAGTCAAACAAGCAACTTACTTATTCTATTCCATTTTGTAAATTTTATCTCTTTTGCTTTTACTTAACACTTCACTTAAACTTTAAGCTCAATTGTAACCTTATTATCTCGATTTTAAATACTTTTGTTAAGGTTAACGAAGTATACTTGTTTAATATATAGGACATTACAACACCTTTCAAACAATTTTCAACCATCACTATTCAATTAAGAAACTTGATCCCTCACTTATACGATAAGGTTGTGTCAAGTACCATGTAAATAGAACTAACATGTGAAAACACTAAAAAAATTCTTAGTTTATGACGGTTAATTTGTGAGTTTTAAGAAACTCATCTACTAATTCACATTGTGACGTTTGTGCTGGTTTTATTATAAAGGTTAGAAAATTGCCACAACTTAGAATAATTTGTGGCGACTACCAACCCCCAAAAATATGTTATATGATTTCACTGAAGCTTTAGACTATGCAAGAGGAATACTTGGGCCTAATTATTATATTTCACCAGCTCTCAGACAAAGTCCAAACCAAATACCTCAATACAATATCCAAAAAGACTCAAACAAAATAATATTTTGTGATCATTGTTCTTCCATGACTGAGGGTTTCAAAAGACTCAATACAAAAAATAAAATCCTTATCCAAGAGAACATGAGACTTGTTGAGACTTTCCAAAATAAATATGTTCAAACGAGGCGATACTAACTTCAAAGAAGACATGAGTTCTCCATCTCACTTAAAAATGGATGTGTTGTGAGTCTTGAATATTATTTGAATATTGTCTTCAACCATTACTGGATTATTTTTGATAATATGTTTATCTTGGCTTTTGTCTTGAAAAAACTTTTCTAATGTTTGCTTAATTATATTTTCTAATTTTCATTTTTTCTTTTTAATAATTTATTTTTTCTTAATGTGTCTTTTGGAAGTATTTAGGTACTTTTCTCGTGAGGAAGAAGACTCTCTATTTCACTTTTTGGCAAAGTCGTACATTAACGATTTGATAAGTCTTTATCGTCCCGTTTGAACCGGACTAATACACACTGCCGTCTCATCCATTTTAAGTGAGATGGAGAACAACATATTTATTTTGGAAAGTCTCTTTAACAAGTCTCATGTTCTGATAAGGATTTCATTTTATGTATTGAGTCTTTGAAACCAAGAACAATGATCACAAAATATTATTTTGTTTGAGTCTTTTGGATATTGTATTGAGGTATTTGGTTTGGGCTTTATGAGAAGTGGTGAAATATAATAATTAGGCCCAAGTATTCCTCTTGCATAGTCTAAAGCTTCAGTGAAATCATTAAAACCTTTAAAAAGTGGGTTTTTTTATCCCATTTATAGAATCAATTACTTCTATCCAAGTTTGGAAACTACCTTTGATTTTACCATGTATAACAACATAATATTTAAATTTATTGTCTTTATTTTTGTCTGAAAAATATTGACATAAAGCATTAGAAGCTGCTATAAAATACTTAGTATCTTGTTTAGTGTATGCCATCCACAAGTTATCTACTAAACATTGTTGAGTCTTGTCTATATTACAATCTAGATTTACTCTAAATGATAAATTACACTTAGGGTAGGAAATTAAATTGTACTTACCGAAATGGATTCACTCCATAAAATTGTCTGTTGTATTTAAAGAATTTTTTTCTCCGCCTAATAATGTTCGAAGTATGTATCATTTGGGCGACGCCTTGCCTTTTGTCTCTTGTCTGTTGACTTGTTGGTCTCATGCTGTAATAAATATTAATTAGTCTTTAATTGTAATCTACTTAATCTATCAGCTAAGTCATTATCTTTTCCTTTAACATATTCAAAAACAATATTATTATATATAGATATTATATCTATAAAATTTAACCATCGTCTTTTACTACTAGCTTTACTATTTATTTTTTCATGGAATTTAACTATACTAATACTTCATTTTTGTTTAAAATGTATAATTTAAAACTATTTAATCCGTATATTATACTACTCATATTACCTTTTTCTTTGTATTGTCCACTTTGGTATGCACATATTTTTCTTCATTTTTGGATTGTATTTATTTGGTCTTGATTTTAAGAATCCTAATTTACTACCATCTGTTTGAACTATTAAATAGTCTAATTCTAGTGGTATTTGTAAGTCAGGTATATTTCTAACTTTTTCTTTAATTTGTTGGACTAATTTAATGTCTTCTATATTAAAATATTTTTGTCCTTTACTACCTGTCTTAGCATATAATGGACCTGCTATTTTTCCTAAGTCTTGAATAAAATTTCTAGCATAATTTACTAATCCTAAAAATTTTTGTAATTCTTTTGTATTATCTAACTTATCATGCATATCTAAAACTTTTTTAGCTATATGTGGTTGTAATTTTACTTTTCCTTCTCCTAAAGTTACTCCTAAGAAATTTATATGTGTCTTACATAATTCCATTTTCTTTTTACTAATTATTATCCCATGTTTTACAAATAATCTAAATAGGTGTCCTAGATGTTCTTGTATATTTTTACTAAACACTAGAATATCGTCTACATATACTAACACAGTTTTATAGTCTCAAACATATCATCCATCTTTCTTTGGAAGATAGGAGAGTGTCTTTAAACCAAAAGGCATAGCTAGCCACTCAAAATGTCCTTCAGACAAGTGAATCTTGTCCATTCTATGCTTTCAGTGCATTTTGATTTATATCAAATTTACTAAATATCTTTTACCTTGTATTCTATTAATTAACTCATTTTGTAATTTATATGCATCTAGTATTATCATTTAGTCTTTTATAATTTATTACCAAGCTTTTCCTCTTACTTGTTCGCTATGGTTTCTAACCATAAAGGTTGTTGATCAATGTCTAGATGTGGATCTTCTTATTACTTCTAGTTTTAGTAATTCTTTAAATTCTTGATGTCTTCATTATTTGCTTCTATTGTTGTTTTTATAGTATGGACTGGATTTATTATGTCTAGTTTACACATAAGTTTATTACTTCCCCAATGTATTAAATGTTTTTCTCCTATTATTTCCATTTCATCTAATATTGCTACTATATTTTCTAAGTCTTTATGATTGTTTATTTTTCCTATAGTATTTATTCTTTTTTGGAAATCGTAAAATTCTGTTTCTACATTTATTAATGTATAATCTTTTTCTATGTCTTCTATGTATGTATTTTCTATATAATTTTCTTCTTTTTCTTCTTCATATAGATATTTTGAGGAACAAGTATCATTATTGCCACAGTCGTTGCAACAAGGAATTGTATTTAGTTTATTGTCTTTATTTAATTCCTTGGTTGGATTTTTCTAGTTTGTACTGGAGTATATGTTGTATTTCTAAACAGCATTATTCCATCTCTAGAGACTAGACAACTTCCATTATTTTGTATAAGAAATTGTAAGCCTAACACTAAATCAGTTTTAATATTTAGATCTCTTACTAAAATTTTATATATATTGTACGTTGGTTTGTAGAATTCGTCACATGTATTAATAAAGCTTATTTGTGTTTTTTCTATATATTTGTCATAAGTATTGTATGTTCCATCCATTTGTATAGCTGTTATTGGTTCTTTTAATGTCTTTAGTATTGGTAGTATATGTTGAGGTATTATTTTCTTATTAAGGAGACAACCACATAAACCGTATCTATTAATGCTAAAGTTTCTATTTCTATATCTTTGATTTTTATTCTCACTAATATTCTTATAGTTCCAAAATTTTTATCTTCATTACATATGAAACTAGTATTGTTTTCTTCTATATTCATTAATTCACTTTCTAGTTGGTCTAAATGTATTGTACTTTGTGTAGTATCCTGGTCTATTTTTTGTTTTCCTTTCTCTATTGTAATTAGTCTTTGTTCTAAATCATTCATTCTAATTTCTAAGGATATTAGTCTTAGATTAGTAGCATGGTCTTTTGTTTGAACTTGTTCTTGGTTTTTGGTTACTTGTTGTTTTAATTTATTTTCTATACAGGTTATACATGCTTCCATATAACAATTTTTGCATTTAGCTCTATTTATTTTACTAGGATACCATTTACATATACTACATTGATTGCTATCTATTCCCTTTTGTCTTTCAAATTCATGATTACAATCTTGATATATGTTCATCATTGTATAGTTTAAATCTTCTTCTTTTAGTTCTAATTTTTCTAATCCTATTTCATTAATTAAATTATCATCCTCTGAATCAGAGGTGTCTAATTGTATATCTTTTTCTATACTTACTACGAATATATACTACATATATTCATTTACATTTAATAAGGTTTCTTGAAAGTCTTCTATTAATTGGAAATTTCTAGTTTTCATGTTAATCCTTTTTGGGCATGTATTTGCTAAATGTTCTATACTTCCACAAGTATAACATTCTAATTTATTTTTATAATTCCTATCATTTCTATATTTTCTAACATGTCTATCTCTATTTAAATATGGCTTTCTAGCTGATGATTTTCTTAAGAAGTATTTTTTGTATTTATATGGTCTTCGAATATGGTCTATTCTTCTCTTATATCTTCTTGGTTTACTAGGTTCTTTATCATAACTTTGAGTAGTATATATCATTGCCTTGCAAAAGTTCATTTCATTTTGCTTTAGTTGCTTTTGTATTTGTATATTTGTACATTTTTCTGTTAGTATTTCCATTATGTGATTTATCTTTTGTCCTATAGACCATAACTTTGTAGGGTCTTGTACTACTCCTTCTCTTCTATTCCATCTTTCTTCTATTTCTCTTACTAATGCTCCTGGCAACTTATTAAATAACTTCTTTCCTAATTCTTCATTAAATGTATTTCCACTAATAGTACAATAGTAAAAATAGTCTTTAAGAAAATTCTTTATATGTATCCAATTAGATATACTTAACTGTTCTAATTTTATTAGAGCATTTCTTTGTAATGCCACTAATCCACTATTTGGGTCTTCACCAGTTAATAACACATGTATTTTATTTGTAAAATTATTATTTCAATTAGTGCTTGGAATTCTTGTGGGAAAGTTTGTTTATATGATTCCCATACTGCTTTACAAGATTCTCCTAAGAAGGTTTCTAAATATCTATACATAGTCTCAGCATCAGTCTCTTGATAATTTTTAATAAAATCTGCTACCACTATTCCTTTCCATAGGTCTATTACCGTATTCCACATTGGTGGATCATGTGCTGCTATGTTCAATATTTTTCCTTTATTTCCTCCTTCTTGTAATCTAATAGGTTCTTCTAATATTATCTTTTATTTCTTGATCATGTCTAACCCATGATTTTCTAGGTAAATTACGTGCTATAGTTAATATTTGGGGTTGTTGTTGTTCTTTAGACGGACTTGCACTATGAGAGCTAGTCGCTTCTTCCATTAATTTTTGTAACTAGTTATGGATGAGGTTTCTTGTTCTTCGTTTATGTCTTCTAATTTTCGTTCTATGTGCTAAATTATCCTCTCTTTCTGACATATTCTAAAATGTTCTATAGTTTCCATTATATCCATTTTACCTTTTTACATCCTCTACATTTAAAAGCGTATTATTATTATCTTGGTATTGTCTTTTGCTTCTTCTATAGCTCTTTCTCTCGTATCTTTCTTGTATTAATTCTATATTCATAAATTTCTCTTGTCTGTTTCTATGGTACTTTCATTATCATCTAATTCTTTTTGACTTGTGTAGTTATAGTCTGTAAACCTAATCGATGTTTCTCCTTTTGAGCTAGTGTACATTAAGTGTAAATACTTTGGGTTTACTTAGTTTATCTAGATTCTATTCTAATCCTGCATATTCTTCTGGATTTATTTTTATTGGTTTTATTAATTTTATTCCTTTGTTACCCATTATTTCTACTACATCAGTTACTTGGAGTTTAAATTTTGTGTTACTACTTAAGGTCATTTTTCCAATAAATCCTACACACATTAATAAATTATTTCCATTATTCATTTCTTCATATCCTTTAGTCTGGATTCCTATTTTAATATGTTTTCCAAATTCCTTTAAATTAATTAAAAAATCTGGACTAATATAAACAATACCTCCATTATTTGTCATGTCTAATTCGGTTAAGCCAATTATGGATTTCTTTAAGTCTGACCATCTATCGTCATATAATACAATTAGAACTTTGGATCCTAAATTCTTTCTAGTTAATCCTTTTATTCCTACAATTATTAATCCCATATGCATTAACATACTTTGGAAATTTTTAATAGTCTTTATGAAAGCTGGGTTTACTAGTTATGGATTTTCTGTATTTTCTGTATTTGCTGTATTTTCTGTGTTTACTATTTCTGTACTTACTGTTTTTAGTATTAATACTATAATACTTAATCTGATAATACTTAATACTTAATCTGATAATACTTAATACTTAATCTGATAATACTTAATACTATACTAAATACTAAATACTACATACACTATATACTACATATACCTCTACCTCTAAATATATATTTGGTATCAGAGCAAGAAGTTTTTGGGATAAATAGCCTATGAAAAGACATCCTTCTTTTAAAAATATAAGATATAGATATTGGCATTTACATCAAGAATATAAAATTAGACAAGTAGCTGTAGAAAAGAAAAGACTACTAGAAAATAAATATAATATAAAAAATATAGAAGACTTAGAAAAGTTAAGTTTAAGTGACCCAGAAATTATTAGCAATACTAGGTGGGATATATCAGGTTACGATATTGACATATACTGGTGTGATAAAAGAATACTGTTGATAAATAAAAATATTAAAAAGGAAGCTTATTTATTAGGATAATTAATGCAAAATATAATTCGAAGTTATAGACAAGTAACTCAGTGGCTTATAAAAGAAAAACAGCCTGAACAAATTCATAAAAATACAGAAATAGATGAATTAATTACTCAGCTTAAGAAAGTAGAAATAACACCTAAACCAGAAAAATATAAATTAACTAGAAAATCTCAACAATGGACTTTCTTTCAAATAGGCGAACAGTCCAAGATAGTCGACCCAGCTTCTCAGAAAATAGAATAGGCAACAATATAATTTCTAGAATGTTATCCAAAATACAATCAAATATAGAAGAAAATCAAGAATTAAATGAAATCATAGACATAGATAAAGATTTGAAAATCTTCCAACAAAATCAACTTAAATTATTAAATCCTAAGACTTTATATAATGTGAAACATTTTTCTAGAGATAATCAATTATACAGACACTATAAAGAAGAACATATATCAGCAATAGGGGAAGAATTTGCAAACCTAAATTTAGTAAACCCAACTTTCATAAAGACTATTAAAAATTTCCAAAGTATGTTAATGCATATGGGATTAATAATTGTAGGAATAAAAAGATTAACTAGAAAGAATTTAGGATCCAAAGTTCTAATTGTATTATATGACGATAGATGGTTAGACTTAAAGACCTCCATAATTGGCTTAACCGAAGTAGACATGACAAATAATGGAGGAATTGTTTATATTAGTCCAGATTTTTTAATTAATTTAAAGGGATTTGGAAAACATATTAAAATAGGAATCCAGACTAAAGGATATGAAGAAATGAATAATGGAATTAATTTATTAATGTGTGTAGGATTTATTGGAAAAATGACCTTAAGTAGTAACACAAAATTTAAACTCCAAGTAAATGATGTAGTACAAATAATGGGTAACAAAGGAATAAAATTAATAAAACAAATAAAAATAAATCCAGAAGAATATGCAGGATTAGAATGGAATCTAGATAAACTAAGTAAACCCAAAATATTTGCGCCAGAACAACACTTAATGTACACTAGCTCAAAAGGAGAAACATCGATTAGGTTTACAGACTATAACTACACAAGTCAAAAAGAATTAGATGATAATGAAACTGAAAGTACCATAGAAACAGAACAAGAGAAATTTATAAATATAGAATTAATACAAGAAGGATACGAGGTAGAAAGAGCTATAGAAGAAGCAAAAAGATAATACCAAGATAATAATAATACAGTTTTTAAATGTAGAAGATGTAAAAAAGGTAAAATGGATATAATGGAAACTATAGAACATTTTAGAATATGTCAGGAAAGAGAGGATAATTTAGCATATAGAACGAGCGAATTAGAAGACATAAACGAAGAACAAGAAACCTCATCCATAACTAGTTACAAAGAATTAATGGAAGAAGCGACTAGCTCTCATAGTGCAAGTCCGTTCCAAAGAACAACAACAGCCCCAAATATTAACTATAGCACAGGTAATTTACCTAGAAAACCATGGGTTAGACATGATCAAGAAATAAAAGATAATATTAGACCAGCAGGAAAATGAATGCCTATAGAAGAACCTATTAGATTACAAGAAGGAGGAAATAAAGGAAAAATATTGAACATAGCAGCACATGATCCACAAATGTGGAATACGGTAATAGACCTATGGAAAGGAATAGTGGTAGCAGATTTTATTAAAAATTATTAAGAGACTGATGCTGAGACTATGTATAGATATTTAGAAAGCTTCTTAGGAGAATCTTGTAAAGCAGTATGGAAATCATATAAACAAACTTTCCCACTAGAATTCCAAGCACTAATTGAAATAGGACCAAACCCATATAATTTTACAAATAAAATACATGTGTTATTAACTGGTAAAGACCCAAATAGTGGATTAGTGGCATTACAAAGAAATGCTCTAATAAAATTAGAATAGTTAAGTATATCTAATTGGATACATATAAAAAATTTTCTTAAAGACTATTTTTACTATTGTACTATTAGTGGAAATACATTTAATGAAGAATTAGGAAAGACGTTATTTAATAAGTTGCCAGGAGCATTAGGAAGAGAAATAGAAGAAAGATGGAATAGAAGAGAAGGAGTAGCACAAGACCCTACAAAGTTATGGTCTATAGGACAAAAGATAAATCACATAATGGAAATACTAACAGAAAAATGTACAAATATACAAATACAAAAGCAACTAAAGCAAAATGAAATGAACTTTTGCAAGGCAATGATATATACTACTCAAAGTTATGATAAAGAACCTAGTAAACCAAGAAGATATAAGAGAAGAATAGACCATATCCGAAGACCATATAAATACAAAAAATACTTCTTAAGAAAATCATCAGCTAGAAAGCCATATTTAAATAGAGATAGACATGTTAGCAAATATAGAAATGATAGGAATTATAAAAATAAATTAGAATGTTATACTTGTGGAAGTATAGAACATTTAGCAAATACATGCCCAAAAAGGAATAACATGAAAACTAGAAATTCCCAATTAATAGAAGACTTTCAAGAAACCTTATTAAATGTAGATGAATATATAAAATATATATACGTAGTAAGTATAGAGAATGCAGAGGAAAAGATATACAATTAGACAGAGGATGATAATTTAATTAATGAAATAGGATTAGAAAAATTAGAACTAAAAAGATTTAAACTATACAATGATGAACATATATCAAGATTGTAATCATGAATTTGAAAGACAAAAGGGAATAGATAGCAATCAATGTAGTATATGTAAATGGTATCCTAGTAAAATAAATAGAGCTAAATGCAAAAATTGTTATATGGAAGCATGTATAAGCTGTATAGAAAATAAATTAAAACAACAAGTAACCAAAAACCAAGAACAAGTTCAAACAAAAGACCATGCTACTAATCTAAGACTAATAACCTTAGAAACTAGAATGAATGATTTAGAACAAAGACTAATTACAATAGAGAAAGGAAAACAAAAAATAGACCAGGATACTACACAAAGTACAATACATTTAGACCAACTAGAAAGTGAATTAATGAATATAGAAGAAAACAATACTAGTTTCATATGTAATGAAGATAAAAATTTTGGAACTATAAGAATATTAGTGAGAATAAAAATCAAAGATATAGAAATAGAAACTTTAGCATTAATAGATGTTGTCTCCTTAATAAGAAAATAATACCTCAACATATACTACCAATACTAAAGACATTAAAAGAACCAATATATACAAATGGATGAAACATACAATACTTATGACAAATATATAGAAAAAGCACAAATAAGCTTTATTAATACATGTGACGAATTCTACAAACCAACGTACAATATATATAAAATTTTAGTAAGAGATCTAAATATTAAAGATTTAGTGTTAGGCTTACAATTTCTTATACAAAATAATGGAAGTTGTCTAGTCTCTAGAGATGGAATATTTAGAAATACAACATATAAAACTAGAAAAATCCAACCAAGGAATTAAATAAAGACAATAAACTAAATAATAATGGTACTTGTTCCTCAAAAATCTATATGAAGAAGAAAAAGAAGAAAATTATATAGAAAATACATACATAGAAGACATAGAAAAGATTATACATTAATAAATGTAACGAAACGATTTCCAAAAAGGAATAAATACTATAGGAAAAATAAACAATCATTAAGACTTAGAAAATATAGTAGCAATATTAGATGAAATGGAAATAATAGGAGAAAAACCTTTAATACATTGGGGAAGTAATAAACTTATGTGTAAACTAGACATAATAATATACTATAAAACAAAGAACAATAGAAGCAAATAATGAAGACACTGAAGAATTTACTAAACAGATTAAAGAATTACTAAAACTAGAAGTAATAAGAAGATCCACATTTAGACATAGATCCACAACCTTTATGGTTAGAAATCATAGCAAACAAGTAAGAGGAAAAGCTCGCATGGTAATAAATTATAAAAGACTAAATGATCATACTAGAACAGATGCATATAAATTACCTGATAAAAATGAGTTAATTAATAGAATACAAGGTAAAAAGATATTTTGTAAATTTGCATAGAATGGATAGCATTCACTTGTCTGAAGGACATTTTGAGTGGCTAGCTATGCTTTTGGTTTAAAGACGACTCCTCCTATCTTCCAAAGAAAGATGGATGATATGTTTGGAGACTATAAAAACTTCGTGTTAGTATATGATATTCTAGTGTTTAGTAAAAATATACAAGAACATCTAGGACACATTTAGATTATTTGTAAAACATGGGATAATAATTAGTAAAAAGAAAATGGAATTATGTAAGACACATATAAATTTCTTAGGAGTAACTTTAGGAGAAGGAAAAGTAAAATTACAAGCACATATAGCTAAAAAAGTTTTAGATATGCCTGATAAGTTAGATAATACAAAAGAATTACAAAAAATTTTAGGATTAGCAAATTATGCTAGAAATTTTATTCAAGACTTAGGAAAAATAGCAGGTCCATTATATGCTAAGACAGGTAGTAAAGGACAAAAACATTTTAATATAGAAGACATTAAATTAGTTCAATAAATTACAGAAAAAGTTAGAAATATACCTGACTTACAAATACCACTAGAATCAGACTATTTAATAGTTCAAACAGATGGTAGTAAATTAGGATGGGGAGCCATCTTAAAATCAAGACCAAATAAATACAGTCCAAAAAATAAAGAAAAAATATGTGCATACCAAAGTGCACAATACAAAGAAAAAGGTAATATGAGTAGTATAGACTGAAGTATTAGCAATATACGGATTAAATAGTTTTAAATTATACATTTTAAACAAAATGAAGTATTAGTAAGAAAGCCATATTTAAATTACAAGAAAAAAAAAAAAGTAAAGCTAGAAGTAAAAGACGATGGTTAAATTTTATAGATATAATATCTATATATAATAATATTTTTTTTAATATGTTATAGGAAAAGATAATGACTTAGCTGATAGATTAAGTAGATTACAATTAAAGACTAATTAATATTTATTACAGCATGAGACCAACAAGTCACAGAAGAGTAAACAAGGCAAAGCATCGTGAAGGATCTTTATGCTCGGACATTATTAGACAAAATTTGGACCTTTAAATACAAGACAATTTTATGGGCGAGTTAATCCATTAAGTACAATTTAATTTCCTAACCTAAGTGTAATTTATCATTTAGATTAAATCTAGACTGTAATATAGATAAGACTCAACAATGTTTAGTAGATAACTTGTGGATGACATACAATAAACAAGATACTAAGTATTTTATAACAGCTTCTAATGCTTTATGTCAATATTTTTCAGACAAAAATAAAGACAATAAATTTAAATATTATGTTGTTATACATGGTAAAATCAAAGGTATTTTTCAAACTTGGATAGAAGTAATTGATTCTATAAATGGGATTAACAAAACCTACTTTTTAAAGGTTTTAATGATTTCACTGAAGCTTTAGACTATGCAAGAGGAATACTTGGGCCTAATTATTATATTTCACCAGCTCTCAGACAAAGCCTAAACCAAATACCTCAATCCAATATCCAAAAAGACTCAAACAAAATAATATTTTGTGATCATTGTTCTTCCATTACTGAGGGTTTCAAAAGACTCAATACAAAAAATGAAATCCTTATCCAAGAGAACATGAGACTTGTTAAACAGTTCGAGACTTTCCAAAATAAATATGTTCCAAGAATGCAGTACAACTCAAGAAGACATGAGTTCTCCATCTCACTTAAAAATGGATGAGACGGGTGTGTATTTCCAATGCTAAGAACAAAGACTTATCAACGTTAATAGCTGTCACTTTGCCAAAAAGTGAAATAGAGGAGTCTTCTTCCTCACGAAGGAGATTACCTAAATACTTTCAAAAAGACACATTAAGAAAAAATGAATTATTAAAAAAGAAAAAGAATGAAAAATTAGAAAATATAATTAAGCAAACATTAGAAAAGTTTTTTCAAGACAAAAGCCAAGATAAACATATTATCAAAAATAATCCCAGTCCAAGTAATGATTCAGAAGACAATATTCGAAGAACAAATAATATTCAAGACTCACAGACCCTTATGAAGATGATGACTCAGGCATGAGTTTTGATACTATTGCATTACACAATCTAGATACTTAACCATTTTTATTTCCTAGACACTTAACTATTTTATATTACTTCATTCCATACACTATGAATATAATTAGAGCGAAAACAAAGTCACTACAAGGAGATAAAAAGTCAAAGATGGCATACAAGAAGACAAGATGGCATAGCAAAATTTTCAAGGAAAACTACGGAAGAATCACAAATATTAAGTTAGAAGAAGACAAGAAAAGCATGAAGATATGGGCAAAAAGTTAGTCAAAGATGATAAATGCCACAAGAAGACAAGTAATCAAAGTAGAAAAATGTGTATATTACTTAAAAAGTAGTAGGTGGGAATGCCCACTAAGTGTCCTGTAAAAATGAGTGTATTGTCACTTTATCATTACCCTCCCAAAAGAGGAAAATGACATAGGCGCGTCGATCTCGTAATATAATTAAAAATATGAACTTAATAATGCATGTGAAGATGGGGCCCAATGATACCCGACTTGCATTATTAAACGAATCTTATCCCATTAAAAATTAAGGCCACGTAGTAGTGTGTCATTTGGGTCTTTTAAGTCTTTTAGGGTCATTTTTGTCTTTTAAGTCTTTTATTTTGCCTATATAAGGAGGACTAGTAAGAGGAGAAAAGAGTACAGTGGAAAAAAGAGTGGAAAGAATAGAAGTTAGAAAACTCTCTCCATACTTCCTCCATCCTACTTCCATATTCCTTTATGTACCAAAAAATCCTCTTTGTATATTAAAGTTTGTGAAATAAAAATAAGTGTGCTTGTGTGTTAAAGTTTTTGAAAGCGTTTCCAAGGTCCTTCGAGGGTTCCCGAAAGGGAAACCTCTCTCAGTTTATCATGTAAGTTTTACGATGTTTACTTCCCAAAATTTCCCTCAAAAATATGTTATTTAATTTTCTAAGTTTTTAATGTAATTATTGTATATATGTTTTAAAATTTACCCTTAGTATATGGTTAACTTCTTAACTTCTTAATAACGACTATGGATTAACATGTAAATTCCTAGGATTCTTGGCTTTATAGTCCAATTTGTTGCCAGTTTTATATCCGGGGTGTGGTTAAAGACAAAGTTGTTAAGAACAAAGGTTAAGAAGAAGATATGAAATGGGTAAGACAAAATCCAAAAACAAATATAAAAAATAAAAACAAAAATAAAAAATTAAAAAACAAAAATAAAACATGGGGAAAATAGGGATTTAAGTCATAAACTAGCTTGATTAAACTAAAGGAGAGAGGGAGTACTGAGTAGGACGTACAAAATATCTAAAATAAAGCCTTGACACGGAACAAAAACAAAGCCTTGACACGGAACAAAGATAAAGCCTTGACACGGAACAAAGACTGGACACAGAACAACTACCCGCACTGCTAAATTACATTAATAATCTACTAATATATAATATTAATATACTACTATCTATATATCTACTACTATATTATTATATATTATACTACTATCTATATATCTACTACTATATATAATATTATTATATATTATACTACTATCTATATATCTACTACTATATATAATATTATTATATATTATACTATTATATATATATCTACTACTATATATATTATTATTATATACTACTATATATATTATATATTGATTTTACTATACTTACTGTTTTTACTGTTTTTACTGTACTTACTGTTTTTACTGTTTTTACTGTATATTTGTAGTATTTGCTGTTGTTTTTACTGTTTTTACTGTATTTACTGTATTTCCTGTATCTTCTAGGGGCAAAATAGTAATTGTATTTTAATTATAATTATGGTAATTTCTAGAAAGAAATAATCCTTTTCATTTCCTAGAAAGAAGCGTCCTTTCAATTTGCAGAAATAATCAGAGTCTTCTCTTTTTCTTTTCCTTAAAAACGCCGTTCTCTTTTAATTTCAGAGACTATCTCCTAAAAATAATCTCTTCATCTAGAGCTTCATCCCAGCAAACATAAAGAAGATATGAAGTACTTTTCCTTTTAAGTTTTTAGCATTCCAAAATTTTTCTTTGATTTTTTAAAATTGACATGCAAATCTTCAATTCACTCTTCAATTTCATTTTTTCTTCATTTTGTATTGTATTGATAATCAATACCCATAAAAATTGACCAATTTCTTCTGAATATAGTGTTTTTCTCAATTCTTTTGTAGTTTTGTAGCCTAACTAATATCTGCAAATATTCAGTTAACTCTTCTTTTCCATGTTTTCCCTCGATACGAACTTTATTTATAATTAGAAATCTTTAAAAATTGTCAAATCTAATATAGGGGTTTTCCCTCCAATTATTATATAATTTTATAACCAATTATCAGTAGAGGGTGCATATGATTATAACATAATTCGAGATATAAGGTGAGAATAAGAAGTATACGAAGATAAATGAGTTTGTGAAGTATTAAAAGAAAGAGAAAGCTACAGAGGAGATAGCAGAAGAATGTATAAGGTGATAGTATCTGGAAAGATCTTTGAGGGTATAATTATCTTTTTACGTAATATTTAATTTTTATATCTACAATAATAGCATTTGAAAAGATCTTTGAGGGTATAATTATTCTTTTACATAATAATAATAATAATAATAATAATTAATTCTCATATTTTATTATAGATATTTTGTACTTGTTCACAGTTTACGTGGCCTTATATTTAACACAAATATCAAAATATCTCTCTCTAGATATTTCTACTAATGCTTTAAATAAACTTTTAGATTTCATATTTTCTCTCACAAAGATTTCATTTTCTTGCTTACCAAGTTGTTGTTTCGAGCTTGTTCGTGTAAGTTTTTAGTAAATCATTCTAACTTATTCTTTTTCATTTTTTCTAAATACATTCTACCATACAAAATAAATTAAACTTTCTGCCTTTTTTATTATTATATCGTCCAAGATCTATTTGAATTATCACTACATCATTCAGTCTGTCATATTCTATCTTTAATTGATTTTAGGTAAGTCTTAATTTTTTTTCAACCAAGGTGTATATAAATATATATTTATCTAATAATGTATGATGTTTTCGTGATTTTCATTGTTTCAACCTGATACGGAGATTGTGCTTGATTCACCTTTGAATGAAAAATTAGATGACAACAATCAAATAATCAAACAAATGCTATAGAATTCTTTTTTTTTATGTTTATTTGATGTGGATTTTAAAGGATTTAAATTTGTAATGTTGAATTTATTCTACACAAGTTTGTATTACTTTAATTTGACATTAATTTAAACGAAACTAATTAATATAAATTTATTTAATGAAATTTGATTTGTCTTAAATATGTTATTTAGTAGAATTATATATTCATATTACTTTGAAGGCTTGATGTAATCCATATTTATTATTAAAATGATAATAATATTGTAAGACTCTACAAATTAAATTATGTAAAATATTAATTTCATATCCCGATATTTTGAATCCACAAAAAAATATTTTTTAAGAGATTGAGATCATTTGTGAAGGTATGAGACCACCACAAATTGAAACTAAAACACTTCCACAAACAAAACACTCATTTTGTGGAGGACGTCGTGAAGGTTTATTAAAACCGTCATAAATATGATTGTAGCAAGTGTAATTGTAGCGTATTTTTAAATCACCACAATTCAATTTGTAGAGTCCCTAAACCACCATAAATTGAAAAAATAACCCTCATAAATTGATATTTTTCTTGTAGTAAAAATATGGGGCATCACAATTAACAACATTTATTTCTCCATCATTTTTCATTTCCTTAGTTACAATTTTGGCTCTAATACCTTGTTGTCACATCCTTAATTCTTAACTAAGCACACATGTGACACTTGGCAATTCGTTCACGTTCTTACACCACTTTCTCATGATCTTGTGATGTCATATCATTTTAAGACACCAGAAATTTCTAAGAAAATGATAGAAGAACACAAGAGATTTACAAAAAAAAAATATAGTAGAGAACTTGATTGATTTTTGTTTGATGTCTTTACATATGAATGTACCTTTATTTATACTACTCACATAGGATTAGTATGCAAATAATAATTATTGCACACAAATTTCTATATATTTACAAATAAGTCTTATTTCTTGAATACTCTACAAGTCTAAAATATTTCAAAGATCTTCCATGTAAATCTATAATATTTTAGAATCTATAATGAGATCCTCACATTTCTCTATAATCTCCCACAAGTGTTAATATTATTTCGGAAATTATATTTAGTAGGACAAAAAAAGGGGACAAGTGGCACGACCTTACTTTTTCGAGGTAAGGTCGTAATTTCAGAGGGATGGGAAGGGTGTTAAGGTAAATTCATTGTTTTGTTGTACCCAAAGTACCCTCTAAAGTAAGACCACTTTGAAATCTATTAAACCACTACCTTTTGAAATTGAAACCACGTTTGAAAAGTCTAAACCTATACTCTTTTCATTTCAAATCACATTGCCCGAAAAAGTTTTATTCTTCCCAATACTGTATAAAGATTTGAGAGCATTATATTTGTATCAAATTTTTGGTCTTTCTCCATTCTTCTTCATTTTGAAAGCCCTTTATTTTCGTTCATAATTTTCATTTGAAAAATTAAATCAACTGCAATACTCTATTGAGAGCACTATATTTGTTCCAAATTTTTGGTCTTTCTCCATTTTTCTTCATTTTGCAACAGCTCTCTATTTTTATTGATAATTTTTATTTCACGGGCAAGTACGTCTATGTTGTTTTTAAGGATAAAAGCCAAGATATATATTCAAGTTCGCAAGAATGTGCAAATTTAACCTTTGGAGTTAGCGGTAGTTTATACCGAAAATACAAGAATTATGATGATGTTGTGAAAGCTTTAGAAGATTGGAATATTCGAACAGATGGAGTTAAATTAAGTTACGAAACTACTGGGGAATCATGTTGTAATTTTGTGCATGTGGATGAAAAGAAATTGTTAGCTAATGAACAATATGTACTTATGTTAGAATGTTTTTTGTTGTAGTTGTTGTTGGAAAATCAATGAAAGATTAATTTGTTAAGGCAATTTTATGGTGTTATTTTAATTTAAGATTGTATGTGTATTGGGATTGGGACTTATTTTTTGAATTTGTCCTGATATTTTGGATTGGGCCTACTAACATAAGTACTTTTATTTACTAATTTAGAATAATAAGTAATTTAAATAGAATAAATAAATTATGTTTCATGATTATAAACGAATGTTATTGTAGTGTGAATGGTTAAACTTTAAAGGATTAGTCCATAGGTCACGCATTCGAGTTTAGGTTAGGTCCTCCATTCAGAGTCTTCTCTTTTTCTTTTCCTTAAAAAGGCCGTTCTCTTTTAATTTCAGATATTATCTCCTAAAAATAATCTCTTCATCACATAGACAAGGTATGAAGTACTTTTCCTTTTAAGTTTTCAGCATTCCAAAATTTTTCTTTGATTTTTTAAAATTGACATGCAAATCTTCAATTAACTCTTCAATTTCATTTTTTCTTCATTTTGTATTGTATTGATAATCAATACCCATAAAAATTGACCAATTTCTTTCAAATATTGTGTTTTTCTTAATTCTTTTGTAGTTTTGTAGCCTAACTAATATATGTAAATATTCAATTAACTTTTGTTTCCATGTTTTCCCTCGATACGAACTGTATTGATAATTAGAAATCTTTAAAAATTGTCAAATCTAATATAGGGATTTTTCCTCCAATTATTTTATAATTTGTTAACCAATTATCAGTAGAGAGTGCATCTGATTATAACATAATTTGAGATATAGGGTGAGAATGAGAAGTATACGAAAATGAAGGAGTTTGTGAAGTATTAAGAGAAAGAGAAAGCTACAGAGGAGATAGCATAAGAATGTTTAAGGTGATAGTATCTAGAAAGATCTTTGAGGGTATAATTATCATTTTACGTATTAATTAATTTTTATATCTAGAAAAGATCTTTGAGGATATAATTATCCTTTTACATAATAATAATCAATTCTCATATTTTATTATAGATATTTTTGTACTTGTTCACAGTTTACGTGACCTTATATTTAACACATATATCAAAATATCTCTCTCCAGGAATTTCTACTAATGCTTTAAATAAACTTTTAGGTTTCACATTTCTCTCACAAAGATTTCATCTTCTTGCATACCAAGTTGTTGTTTCGAGCTTGTTCGTGTACGTTTTTAGTAAATCATTCTAACTTCTTCTCTTTCATTTTTTCTATATACTTTCTACCCTATAAAATAGATTAAAATTTATGGGTTTTTTTATTCTTATATAGTCCAAGATCTATTTGTATTATCACTACATCATTAAGTCCGTCATATTTTATCTTAAATTGATTTTTGGTAAGTTTAAATTTTTTTCAATCAAGGTGTATATAAATATATATTTATCAATAATGTATGAGGTTTTCATGATTTTCATTGTTTCAACCTGATACGGAGATTGAGCTTGCTTCACCCTTGAATGAAAGATTAGATGACAACAACTCAAATAATCAAACAAATGCTATATAATTCTTTTTTATGTTTATTTGATGTGGATTTTTAAAGGATTTAAATTTGAAATGTTGGATTTATTCTACACAAGTTTGTATTACTTTAAATTTGACATTAATTTAAACGAAGCTGATTAATATAAATTTATTTAATGAAATTTGATTTGTCTTAAATATGTTATTTAGTAGAATTATTTATTCATATTACTTTGAAGGCTTGATGTAATCCATATTTATTATTAAAATGATAATAATGTTGTAAGACTCTACAAATTAAATATGTAAAATATTAATTTCATATCACGATATATGAATCCACAAAAAATTATTTTTTAAGAGATTGAGATCATTTGTGAAAGTATGAGACCATCACAAATTGAAACTAAAAAACTTCCACAAACAAAACAATCATTTTGTAGAGGACGTCATGGATGTTTATTAAAACCGCCACAAATAGGCGTGTGGCATGGGTAATTATAGCATATTATTAAATCACCACAATTCAATTTGTGGTCCCTAAACCGCCATAAATTGAAAAAATAACCCTCATAAATTGAGATTTTTCTTGTAGTAAAAATATGGGGCATCACAATTAACAATATTTATTTCTCCACCATTTTTCATTTCCTTAGTTACAATTTTGGCTTTGATACCATGTTGTCACGTCCTTAATTTTTAACTAAGCGCACATGTGACATTTGACAATTCGTTTACGTTCTTACACCACTTTCTCATGATCTTGCGATGTCATATCATTCTAAGACTCTAGAAATTTATAAGAAAATGATAGAAGAACAGAAGAGATATACAAAAAAAATTGTATTGTAGAAAACTTTATTGATTTTTGTTTGATGTCTTTATATATGAATGTCTCTTTATTTATACTACTTACATAGGGCTAGTATGCAAATAATAATTATTGCACACAAATTTCTATATATGTACAAATAAGTCTTATTTCTTGAATACTCTACTAGTCTAATATTTCAAAGATCTTCCATGTAAATCATAATATTTTAGAATCTATCATGAGATCCTCACATTTCTCTAGAATTTTCCACAAGTGTTAATATTATTTCGAAAAATATATTTGGCAGGACAAAAAAATAGCACCACTAGCACGATCTTATTTTTTCGAAGTAAGGGCGTAATTTCAAAGGGATGGGAAGGGTGTTAAGGTAAATTCATTTATTTGTTGTACCCAAGGTACTCTCTAAAGTAAAACCACTTTGAAATCTATTAAACCACTACCTTTTGAAATTGAAATCAATTTTGAAAAGTCTAAATCTATACTCTTTTCTTTTCAGATCACACTGCTCGAAAAAGTTTATTCTTCCCAATACTGTATTTAGATTTGAGAGCAATATATTTCTATCAAATTTTTGATCTTTCTCCATTCTTCTTCATTTTAAAAGACCTTTATTTTCGTTCATAATTTTCATTTGAAAAATTAAATCAACTGCAATACTCTATTGAGAGCACTATATTTGTTTCAAATTTTTGGTCTTTCTCCATTTTTCTTCATTTTGCAACAACTCTCTATTTTTTTTGATAATTTTCATTTCATGGGCAAGTATTGCTATGTTGTTTTTAAGGGTAAAAAACAAGGTATCTATTCAAGTTGGCAAGAATGTACAAATTTGACTATTGGAGTTAGCGGTAGTTTATACCGAAAATACAAGAATTATGATGATGTTGTGTAAGCTTTAGAGGATTGGAATATTCGAACAGATGGAGTGAAATTAAGCTACGAAACTACTGGGGAATCATGTTGTAATTTTGTGCATGTGGATGAAAAGAATTTGTTAGCTAATGAACAATGTGCACTTATGTTAGCAATGTTGTTTGTTGGAGTTGTTGGAAAATCAATGAAAGATTAATTTGTTAAGTCAATTTTGTGGTGTTATTTTAATTTAGGATTGTATGTGTATTGAAATTGGACCTTATTTTTTGAATTTGTCCTGATATTTTGTATTGGACCTGTCAACATAAGTACTTTTATTTACTAATTTAGAATAATAAGTAATTTAAATAGAATAAATAAATTATGCTTCGTAATTAGAAACGAATGCTATTGCAGCGTGAATGGTTAAAGCTTAAACGATTAGTTCATAGGTCACGCGTTCGAGTCTGGGTTAGGTCCTCCATTCAGAGTCTTCTCGTTTTCGTCTCCTAAAAAACATTATTCTCTTCTAATTTCATATACTATCTCCTAAAAATAATCTCTCAATCTAGAGCTTAATTCCAGCAAACATAGAGAAGGTATGAAGTACTTTTCCTTTTAAGCTTTCAACATCCCAAAATTTTTCTTTGATTTTTTAAAATTGACATGCAAATCTTCGATTCACTCTTCAATTTCATTTTTTATTCATTTTGTATTGTATTGATAATCAATACCCATAAAAATTGACCATTTTTTTTATTATAGTGTTTTTCTCAATTTTTTTGTAGTTTTGTAGCCTAACTAATATCTACAAATATTTTTTTAACTCTTCTTTTCCATGTTTTTCCTCTATTCGAATTGTATTGATAATTAGAAATCTTTAAAAATTGTCAAATCTAATATAAGAGTTTTCCATCCAATTATTTTATAATTTTTTAACCAATTATCAGTAGAGAGTGCATCTGATGATAGATATAGGGTGAGAATGAGAAGTATACGAAGATGAGGGAGTTTGTGAAGTATTAAGAGAAAGCTACAGAGAAGATAGCAGAAGAATGTTTAAGGTGATAGTATTTGAAAAGATTTTTGAGGGTATAATTGTTCTTTTACGAAATAATTAATTCTTATATCTACAATAATAGTATTTGAAAAGATCTTTGAGGGTATAATTATCCTTTTACATAATAATAATTAATTCTCATATAGTCCAAGACTATTTGTATTATCACTACATCATTAAGTCCATCATATTTTATCTTTAATTGATTTTTGATAAGTCTTAATTTTTTTCAATCAAGGTGTATATAAATATATATTATCTACTAATGTATTAGATTTTCATGTTTTTCATTGTTTCAACCTGATACGGAGATTGAGTTTGCTTCACCCTTGAATGAAAGATTGGATGACAATAACTCCAATAATCAAACAAATGCTATAGAATTATTTTTTTTATGTTTATTTGATGTGGATTTTAAAGGATTTAAATTTGTAATGTTGGATTTATTCTACACAAGATTGTATTACTTTTATTTGACATTAATTTAAACGAAGCTAATTAATATAAATTTATTTAATGAAATTTGATTTGCCTTAAATATGTTATTTAGTAGAATTATTTATTTATATTACTTTGAAGGCTTGATGTAATTCATATTTATTATTAAAATGATAATAATGTTTTAAGACTCTACAAATTAAATTATGTAAAATATTAATTTCATATCACGATATTTTAAATCCACAAAAAATTATTTTTCAAGAGATTGAGATCATATGTGAAGGTATCATACTATCACAAATTGAAACTAAAAAACATCCACAACAAAACAATCATTTTGTGGAGGACGTCATGGAGGTTTATTAAAACCTCCACAAATATGCTTGTGGCAAGGGTAATTGTAGCGTATTTTTAAATCACCACAATTCAATTTGTAGAGTCCCTAAACCGTCATAAATTGAAAAAATAACCCTCATAAATTGGGTTTTTTTTGTAGTAAAAATATGGGACATCACAATTAGCAACATTTATTTCTCCATCATTTTTCATTTCCTTAGTTACAATTTTGGCTCTGATACTATGTTGTCACGACCTTAATTTTTAACTAAGCGCACATGTGACACTTGACAATTACTTCACGTTCTTACATCTTGTGATGTCATATCATTTTAACACACCAGAAATTTCTAAGAAATGATAGAAGAACACAAAATATTTACAAAATAAATTGTATTGTAGAGAACTTGATTAATTTTTGTTTGATGTCTTTACATATGAATGTCCCTTTTATTTATACTACTCACATAGTGTTAGTATGCAAATAATAATTATTGCACACAAATTTCTATATATTTACAAATAAGTCTTATTTCTTGAATACTCTGCAAGTCTAAAATATCAAAGATTTTTCATGTAAATCTATGATATTTTAGAATCTATCATGAGATCCTCACATTTCTCTAGAATCTTCCACAAGTGTTAATATTATTTCGGAAAACATATTTGGCAGGACAAAAAAATGACACGACTAGCACGACCTTACTTTTTCAGGGTAGGGTCGTAATTTCAGAGGGATGGAAAGGGTGTTTGGTAAATTCATTTTTTTGTTGTACCCAAAGTACCCTCTAAAGTAAACCACTTTGAAATCTATTAAACCACTACCTTTTGAAATTGAAATCAATTTGAAAAGTCTAAACCTATACTCTTTTTCATTTCAAATCACACTAATCGAAAAGTTTTATTCTTGCCAATACTGTATTTAGATTTGAGAGCATTATATTTCTACCAATTTTTTGGTATTTCTCCATTCTTCTTCATTTTAAAGCTCTTTATTTTCATTCATAATTTTCATTTGAAAAATTAAATCAACTGCAATACTCTATTGAGAGCACTATATTTGTTCCAAATTTTTGGTCTTTCTCCATTTTTCTTCATTTTGCAACAGCTCTCTATTTTTATTGATAATTTTTATTTCACGGCAAGTACGTCTATGTTGTTTTTAAAGATAAAAGCCAAGATATATATTCAAGTTCGCAAGAATGTGCAAATTTAACCTTTGGAGTTAGCGGTAGTTTATACCAAAAATACAAGAATTGTGATGATGTTGTGAAAGCTTTAGAAGATTGGAATATTCGAACATATGGAGTTAAATTAAGTTACGAAACTACTAGGGAATCATGTTGTAATTTTGTGCATGTGGATGAAAAGAAATTGTTAGCTAATAAATAATATGTACTTATGTTAGCAATGTTTTTTGTTGGAGTTGTTGTTGGAAAATCAATGAAAGATTAATTTGTTAAGGCAATTTTGTGGTGTTATTTTAATTTAGAATTGTATGTGTATTGGGATTGGGCCTTATTTTTTAGATTTGTCCTGATATTTTGGATTGGGCCTGTCAACATAAGTACTTTATTTACTAATTTAGAATAATAAGTAATTTAAATAGAATAAATAAATTATGTTTCGTGATTATAAATGAAAGTTATTGCAGCGCGAATGGTTAAATCTTAAACGATTAGTCCATAGGTCACGTGTTCGAGTCTAGGTTAGGTCCTCCATTTTAGTTATTTTTTTAAAATTACTCTCTTTGTAGGGGTTGGGATTTTAAATTTCTATTTTTTTGGGGATAAAAAAAGAGTCCAAAAGTTAATATTTGGATCCTTTTTACAACCAGTGATGATTTTTCATTAGTATAAGTCAAGTCATTATGATGAAAATAAACGTAAATGATATATTATTCTATGAGTGATGCTCCTTCACAAATACAAGTCAATTGAATGTGATGAATATAATCATGACCAAGATATAATTGGATATATATCTTAATACAATGAGTTATGCTATATCTCAACCTTTTGCTCAATTTATTTTCACATTTTAGGGGTGATTAGACTATATTTATTTATAATATCTTATTTATAAATTTCCTAGTTATATCCATTAAATAACTAATATGAAAAGAATAAATAAATTTCGTTTCATGATTATGAACAAATGTTATTGCAGCGCAAATGGTTAAAGCTTAAACGATTGGTTGTTTCATGGTTATGATCGAATGCTATTGCAACGCGAATGGTTAAAGCTTAAACGATCTAGGTTAGGTCCCCCCCCCCCCCCCCATTTTAGTTATTTTTTTAAAACAACTCTCTTTGGAGGTGTGGGGATTTCAATAATTTTAAATTTCTTATTTTTTTGGTAAAAAAGAGTGTAAAAGTTTATATTTGGATCCTTTTAACAACCAATGGTGATTTTTTATTAGTATAAGTCAAGTCATTATGATGAAAATAAACGTAAAAAATATATTATTCTATGAGATATGCTCCTTCACAAATACAAGTCAATTGAATGTGATGAATATAATCGTGACCAAGCTATAATTGGGTATATATCTTAATACAATGAGTTATGCTATATCTCAACCTTTGCTCAATTTATTTTCTCATTTTAGGGGTGATTAGACTATATTTATTTATAATATCTTATTTATAAATTTTCTATTTATATTCATTAAGTAATTGATATGAAAAGAATAAATAAATTTCATTTCGTGATTATGAACGAATGCTATTGTAGCGCAAATGGTTAAAGTTTAAACGATTAGTCCATAGGTCACGAGTTCGAGTTTAGGTTAGGTCCCCTCATTTTAGTTATTTTTTTAAAACAACTCTCTTTGTAGGTGTGAGGATTTCAATAATTTTAAATTTCTTATTTTTTTGGTAAAAAAGAGTGTAAAAGTTTATATTTGGATCCTTTTTACAACCAATGATGATATTTCATGTATAAGCCAAGTCATTATGATGAAAATAAACGTAAAGGATATATTATTCTATGAGTGATGCTCCTTCACAAATACAAATTAATTGAATGTGATGAATATAATCGTGACCAAGATATAATTCGGTATATATCTTAATACAATGAGTTGTGTTATATCTCAACCTTTGCTCAATCTATTTTCACATTTTAGGGGTGATTAGACTATATTTATTTATAATATCTTATTTATAAATTGCATATTTATATTCATTAAATAACTCATATGAAAAGAATAAATAAATTTCATCTCGTGACTATGAACGAATGCTATTGCAGCGTGAATGGTTAAAACTTAAACGATTAGTCCATAGGTCACGAGTTCGAGTCTAGATTAGGTTCCCCCATTATAGCTATTTTTAAAAAAAATTACACTCTTTGTAGGTGTGGGGATTTTAAACATCTTATTTTGATGAACTTCAAAAAAATTTTGATCACACAACTATTGTTTTTCAAACGTGTGGTCTTCCTATTTCATTTTAACAAACAATCCACTATAACACAGTTTGAATAAGTAATAAGAAAGAAAGTGAAAGTAGAATAAAATTAGTTCATAATTAAGAAGCAAGAACAGAATGGAAACAAAAGTACTATGCACATAATTACAAAGTCAAATAAAGGATGTAACACAGAAATATTGTTTAAGATTTGTTTGAAATCTATGTTGATACTGCCTTGTTATCACTCTTTGTTTCTGCATTACTTTCATTTTGCCAATAGTCTTTACCCATTGTCGGCTATATTCACCGCCTAAGTATATCAAGATTGAACCAAAAGCATATGTTGCAGCACTGTGTCCTCATTTCAAAGCTTTGTCAATTAATTCTAGTGCAACATCTGACTTTTTATTTCTAAAAAAGTTAGACTGAAAAAAAAAATTAAATTACACTCGAATACATACGAAAAAAAATTAAAATAAACTATTACCATGCCTTTCCGATACAAGACTTCTTTATTTCCACAGTCTACGCATTTGTCCATGAAAGCGTTGAATGATATGTTCCTCACATCCTTTATGCGTATGAATGGATTAATATGAAATGCTTCGAGATATATGAGAAAGTTGTGTTGAAATCACCCCAAGGTTTCACTGTTACATTGGATGGAGTTATTAATCAATCAACTCGCGGAGCAAGAGAGGTCAATTCGACAAATGGATGGTCGGAGGATAGGAGGGGATGCCAAAGATCTCTGCAGTTGTAGGTCGGTGCAGCAGTACAAGCTCAATGGTGATAAGGACGCTGGATAAGGTCTTTTGTTTCTTATTTGAACTTTTATTTTCCTTTTGCATTTTTAGTTTAGTTTTTATGTGTTTTACACCTATTGCCTAAGTGCATGAGTGAACAATGTAAATGTTTTTTAATTGTAACGACATGTTTCCGTCCTTATGAAAAAGCCAATGGGAAAGAATTTGGGCCAAAAAATTTTTGAGTAGTGACTTGAAAATTTCTAGCCTAGTCCTAATTTGGACGAAATCTGATTCAGGTAAGGTCTAGGGAAATCTGGTAATGAATGGGAGATTTAATTATGAATTTGATCACATGAGTGGATAGCTGAGACGTTAAGGAGCTTGTATGGCTTTACAGAATCGAATTTGGGCGAGTAGAACTCCCGAAACTTATCTTGGCGTGAAAAGGTAATTTTTAAACGTCAAGAGTTGAAGGTGTGTTGCGAAATGGGAGCTTGGAACTCAAGTTCCGACCTTCTGTCTCCGTGCAGGCCGCTGTAGCGGGGTTAGTCCCGCCAGAGTGGGGCAGCTGTAGCAAGATGGGTCTCGCTGTAGCGGGATAGTCGCGTCTTAAATCGGGTAAAAACCCCAAAAATGTTATTTTCTGCAAAAGTTCGTCTTTGAGAGTTGAGAAACAACCCAGGGCAAGTTCTTGACAGTTTTCCACCTCTTCTAGCGCTAAAGGTAAGATTTTTACTCCCCTAATCCGTTTTTCGATCTGTAGAACTTAGATTCTTGGGTAATTATCCTTGGGGGAGGGTTTAGACCTGTAATTAATGGCCGAAAAAGCCCTATGTTGGGTATTGGAATCTTAGGTTTGTCCGAGGATTGATAATGTCGATTGTAATCTGGGTAATTAGGCCTCGTTTATTGATCCTTGCGTTATCTGATTGATTTTAGACCACGAACAAACGGAAAGAATTTGGAAAGGGAAGGCTCAAGTGTCTTAGGAGGATTCCAGCTTGATTTCGACGTAGTGATGGTTTGATTTCCTGTTTGTGTGATATATGTTGGTAATTGCTTCATTGTATGCATGCATGTATATGAATGAGACAATGTAGATCAAACCTAATGAAAATGAGTATGAATGAACAATTGTATGCCATGAACCTAATACTTGATTGTGTGATTATGAGTAATGTTCATTATGGATGTGATTATGATTGTGGTTGTGCTGATTGGACCAGGTGTCACGTTCCGACACATATATTGGATCAAGTGTCATGTTCTGACACATATATTAGATCGGGTGTCACGTTTCGACACATATATTAGATCATTTGTCACGTTCCGACACATTTATTGGATCGGGTGTCACGTTTCGACACACTAACAATTTGGGTGTGGATTCCATAAGAGGACCATTGCCATTATTACTTCGATGTGTATTGATGTTGATATTGGGAACTATATGTTGCTCCTGAATTAATAATTGCATTATGTATTTTGTATATGTCTTGTTTACTATATTGTGACTGTTGTATATGTTTCGCTTACTGGAATAGCCGTGTGATCCTACCAGTACAATGTGGTTGTGTACTGATACTGCACTTGCTCGTTCTTTGTTGAGTACATGGCATCTTCAGGTGGCTACAGATAGACCTCAAGTAGGAGATCAGTGATTGAGATCATATTCAAGGGTGAGCCAGTTCTTTCACGCTACCATGAATCCTTCATTTTGTTTAGTCCATTACATGTTTTAGTAGTTGCTTATGTTTGGTTGGGGTTGTACCCCTTTTCTTAGAATTGTTGCACTTTAGATGTTTTGGTACAATGACTTTCACGTTCTAGGGGTTGAACTTCCGCAATAGTTTGTAGCTATTTTGGTTAAACTTCTGGAATTTATGGGAACTCCGTATTTCTTTAGTCATTTAAACCTGCTTCCGTATCTTTAAATGTTCTAGTTCTCACTACTTTGTTTAGTTGGGTTGTAGTAATGGTTCTCCCACCGGAGGGTTAGTGTGGGTGCCAAGCACGACGGTCTGAGTCGTGACATTGATTTACTAATGAAACTCCATTTTGACTTACTAGACTAGGGTATCATTACATTTACAATTAAATATGAAACATAGATCAATATGAAAGTAAACAACGAGGAAACTAACTACTTAGAAAATTAAGCCACCAAAAACTGCACAAATCTAACTAGCCTAAATAATGTTAGCACTTAGCCACCATAAAACTTTATAATTTCTTCATCAGTATTACAATCATAACAATGCTCATCTACCTCATCTTCATCACTATCCAAAACATTTTTGCGAAGGGTAAATGGATGCTTAATTGTTCAGTAAGGACTGGGTTTTTCAATAAATAAATGATTCAAAACCCACGTTTCGCTTAACAATTGTCAAAGACGATCTCGACAATGCCTTGTTAGTCTTCTTTTTTGTGGCATTAGTTTCATGTTGCCAATAGTGTTTATCCCACCTCGCATATATTCACCGCCTAAGAAGATTGAGAATATGGCCAAAGCGTATGTTGCAGCAGTGTGACCATCTTTTGATGCTTTCTCCAGTAATGATAGTGGACCATCTGAACCTTCATAGCTGAAAAACATCTTCTGAAAATACAAACAAATATAGTTAGTTTAGAACGCCTAGAAGGAAGAGAATACATACGAAAATAATTTAAAATAAATTATTATCATGTCTTTTCTGTACATGACTTATGTATTTCCACAATCTATGCACACGTTCATGAAAGAATCGTATGTTTTGGAGGTTCGACACATCAATATATTAAGCAGAACATCGTCCAGCGAGAGCTTCCTTTATACCCACCGTTCACCTCCTATTTCATTAAAAAGCTTGTAACTGGAAAATCTATATGTTAGTAAACATGAATGTAAACAATTATTTTAAATTAAAAATTTACATACCTCAGTTTTAGATTTATTAAATCTTTGCATGAGGCTGAAGCCACCCTTTCTACAATTTCATCAAGCAGCCCCTTATCAAAGGATTCAAACGAAGAACGTATCCTCTTCTTTTCCTTAATTGAATGATGATTTTCGAATTCTAAGATGTTACAATGCAAAGTGGTGATGTTTGCCAAAATACATTTATAAATAGGGAAAAATAACATTTTCATGAAAAATATTAAAAAAAGTTAAAATAACACTTGAGTGTTTGTCTTCCCCAAGTATGAATCTTGTGGATAAAGTTTTGCAACACTTTCCAAAATATTAAGTGTTACCACTCTCAAATAGTTCGTCTTTTTTTTTCGTAACAATATTTACCACAACGTAATTTTACATACTTGTGTGAACTTTTGAGATCATTACAAATTTCATAAATAAAAATATATTAACAACAACGCATGCGTCTCATAGATGTTATATTTACAAAAGCTATCTTAACTTTTACGTGGTTTCTTTTTATATTTAAAAAAAATATTTGTCCTAATGAGACCAATGTTCTCGTTTAAATATTACGGTTACTTTGTAACTTTGATGTTAAGAAAATAAAATTTTAAATATTGTTATCCATATATAATTAACCATTCTTGAACAAAATCCACTTAAAAATCTATATATCCCCTGTAGGATTACTTGCTACATGAATATTCAAATCAATCCTACCACCACCCCGACAACCTCTACCAGCTCTTCTACCTCCACCCCGTATCCCCCCACCCCTCCGACCTTGACTACTTTTAGCCTCTTGAGATGCATCATAGTATGTTATATTCCACCGTCCACCACCTAGATCTCCTAAATATATTGTCACGAGCTGACCTATTTCTATTAATCTGCGATCTTCCACGTGATCGAACTTTCCTCGAATTCCTAATGAATGTTACATAATCGTCCGACTCTGGATCACCAACGTTAGGGATTGCCATGTCGTCATTCCAATCTGAATATGCATTGAAACGACCTTTCAAAACATTGAAGTCCACATATTTAGCATTGTTGTCCAACACAACATCACAATTCCTATCAAACAATTTCTTCAAGGAATTGTACTTTTTGTACTCGTCCATCATTGATGGATAGCCTCCTTGAAAGAATTTGCCTATGTGTGGACGAATTACATCTCTTCTCCACCGGTGTAGAATATATCGTGAAGAGTTTTAATTCTTTGGTGAGACATAGTCTTCAAAATGTGGCAGCAGACAATACCTTCGCTTTTAAAGTTCTTGCAATTGCATTCCAGATATTGATTGTCTGGTCGATAATCCACAGTGTAAACTAATTGATTTCCATGAAAATCATTACATATCGAAAAATATAATACACTGTACTTCTCAACTCCCTCCACAGCATCGAAGTCAACATATTTTTCAATTTCACAGTGGTACAACCGCTTCAAATGCTCGGCTGCAAAGGCATCATAAATAGTTCGAGTATAATAAGTTTGAATCTGCATATTCCAATCAAAACCGCTAGAAGGCGCTGCATGTGTTTTCCGTGAGTCAACTTCTGCTTGAAGTTCCTTCTCATATATGAATCGCAACACTATCTCATATTGCTCAACAAACTGCTTAGAGAGTTTCGTCCGCTGATATAGCCATCAAAAAATGCATGCATTGACTCAGTTCTTTGGGTAGACATCATGCCAGCTCCAAAATAGTGCTTCAAGAATATGGGGACCCATTTTTTCTTTTCTAAATATAGATTATGAAACCATAGTCTATCCTGAAGCTCATATTTTTGGATGAATGCAGCCCATTTTCCCTCAAATTCGACAATAGTGATGCTGTTATAGATTATTGATTTAAATTTGACTTTCGCAATCTTAAAGTTCACCACACCCTTTAGCCTTGCTGGCAGCTTTGTCATGATGTGCCAAATACAATACCTATGGATTGTGTCTGACAATACCTCTCTAATTGCTGCCTTGATACTCTCACATTGATCAATGAGGTAGCCGTTGGAGGTACATTGCCCATTGCTGCCAGCCAAGTCGAAAACACAAATTTGTATGTCTCGATATCCTCACTTGTCAGTAAAGCGCATCCCAAAAGAATGGACTGTTTGTGCTAATTCACACCAACAAAAGATGCAAAAGGCATGCGCTATTGATTCACCATGTAGGTTATATCGAAACAAACAACATCACTAAACTCCCGATACACATACTTGCAATGTGTGTGAACCCACACTACATTGCAAAGTCTTGCAAAATTATCCGTGTCGATTACATAAAAAAATTCATCGTCCTTCATCTTCATGGAAGCAAAGAAAATCTGTATCGCTGCAGCATCACTAGCCAATATCCTCATCCTCCGTTGTTGAAGAATGTAATTTTGACAATCTTTCGGAGTCCATCCCATTCTATCAGGACCACCTGCTTGGACTTCCAAAAGTCTAATGCTTTTGACAGGTCTTATTCATACGATGTCATGGGCTTCAAAACTTCTCTTTAATGACCTACTTATTTGCCTGTGTCAACTAAAAAAAATGTGACAAAGATGGTTCCAATTCATGGTTGTGCTCAAACGTAACGGTTGTAACCCGGCATGAACCATCAGCTTAACACAATGAAATTAATTCTACATTTGCAATCAACCCTTTTACTTGAATTCCTAGTAGTTGATTTCTACTCTTATCACAAGCAAATGAGACATACCTAGCGTATTCACAACCTTTTTTGGGAACTCTTTTTAACAACACCAAAACCAGTTAAACCATTATGTTCTTTATAAAATGCAAAAAGAGATTCAACACTACTAAAGACCATTCCTACAACGGGGCCTTCTATATATTGTTGGTCTGATAAATAATCATCATTTGTTGTATCTTCGTCTTCATCTCATTCATCGTCAACTTCATATTCCTCTCCGTCACTAACACTTATTGATTGCTCTTGCTCCGGTTGATTCATTTCTTCATTAAGCAAGTTCAGAAGACCTGCATCATCACTATGCAAATATGCTTCAGGCCCATCACCGTATCTACCATCGGAATCTTGATCATGTTCATCGTTTTGGGACAACAAACTATCATCTTCAATTAACCCCAAAACATTATTCAATACTTGGGTTAATTGACTATGCTGGCTATTCGGATCCATTTTGTAAAGATTATATACTTTATATTTATAAATAGAAAAACAAAATAAAATCACAACGGATGAAACATACTTTAATATGAGTAAAGTGAAAGAGATAAAAATGAGTAAAGTAAGGGAAAAAGTAAACAAAAAAGAAAATCAAAGGTGGTTTTGTTTTTCGGAGGAAAGTTTAGGTGGTTTTGAAGCCAAACAGGTATTTAGGTAATGTACCCCTGTCGTGCCATTTTTTGGTCCTAGCATTTAGTTTTACCGATATTATTTTTATGTAAGCTTCCACGTGATAAAAAGGTGTGCCAAGTGACACTTATATTGCATGCTGACATGACAAATCATCATATTTGCTTGCAAAATCATCATTAAAGACTACTACTATTGGTCTCCACCATCAACCACATTTACTATTGATTTTCATTGCACAATAATCACCAGCCAGTTAATCTCAGTTTAATTTCAGTTTTTCACATGGTATTTTTAACGCCATAAGATTAAAGCATAATTTGGTACATTTTGTTTAACTTTATATTAGAATCACAAAATTAAAAAAAAATTATTTTCTTAAATTCTATGTCAAATTAAATTAAACCATTCTTTTTAAACGGAAAAAATATAATATAATTTCACGGGTCATTACTACACCATTACTATGGCTAGTCTCTTCAACCAACAACAATCACTACTGTCTACCAACTTATAATGGTCATTGCTGTGAACACATAATTTTGATTGAACCTAAGTTTTACCCATTTTAATATATTTAAATGTTTATCGTGATCTAAATTAATTTTTTTAATCTTATTTTAGTAAGCTTACTTTAAAAATCTTTAAAAAAAACTATAAAAGAGTCACATTTTAGGATAAATTTTATTAATTCTTCAAAAAAAAAAAGAGAAAAGAAAATAACAATATATTTTTATTTTTAGAATTTAATACAACAAGATAGTAACTTTATTATTATTATTATTTTATTACTATCCATTTTTTAAATTTGATTATTTAACACTTTATATATTAATTGACTTAGAATTAGTTAGTTTAAATATTATATTGGTAAATTATAATATTCAAAAAGCTGAAAATGGGAAAAGAAAAGAAAGAGTCAACCTAAACTAAACTACCACTTCTTCACGTTTCTTCTCACGCTTTCAACATTTAAACCCTCAACCAAAAAGATCTTCCACTCCCTGACGTCCCTTATCCCTCGCAAGAAATTCATACATCCAATATTATATATACTCAATCAGAATCAGAAACAGAAAAAGAAAGATAGAAAAAAAGTAAAGCAGAAGAAGAACTAAAGAGAGGATAAGACGAGAGAAACAATAAAAAAAATGAGTTTTTTTAGAATTAAGTTAGAGTTCGAGGTTTTGTTCACGGTTTTGAATTCATGGATTTGAAAGTTAGTCTTGTTATACGTGATTTTCCATTGTTAGCCGAAAATAATTTGAAGATGTCATTTTTTCCATAACCTATTTGTTTTTCTTCATTACTAAAAAAGTGCTAAAAAACGACGGACAAAAAAGCTACGGACGACATGGCTCCAAAAAATGATGTCATTTGCCATGTTGTCTGTCATTTTTAATTATTTTTTTACAAAATTCGATGGACGGCATCTCTTAGTCCATCATTTTTTTAATCAAAATGTCTGGTCAAATATTTTAAGAAAGCAACGAACAACGTCGCTTAGTCTATTAATTTTTGGTCAAAATGATGATCAAATATTTTAAAAAAAGTGACAGATAAAAAGACGTCCGTCACCTTTTTAAATTATGTTTGTGCCGGACGAGAATTTACTCTATTTTTTCCAATCTCTCTTTCTCTCTCTTCTCCTCTCTCCCTTCTCTCTTAAACCCTTACTTATCTGCCCCCAACCTCCGCCGCCCGCCTCCCGCCTCCCTACAACAGTCGACCCCTTCCGCCTAGGGCTGGCAAGGGGACGGGACAAAGGGGGATTGGCGGGATTTGGCCGGGACCAGGATTGGGGGGACAAAAATACGTCCCGGCCCGTCCCACTATATATGGGGGATGGGACAGGGTTTGGCGGGACGGGATGGGACGGGACGTGGGATTTTTTATTTTTTATATACTTATTTATTTGTATTGAAATTATATGTTAATGAATAACATTTTTAATTTATTTGGTTTTCTATACATTTTCAGCTAATAAATAATGCTCAAATTTCAAATTTGAGAAGTTCAAATTTGTATTTTAAATATTTTAAAGTAATTTAAACTTGAAATTTCAAATGTCAAATTTCGATTTTTAAATTAAGTATTTTAAAGTTAGTTTAGTATATATGTAAATATGTATGCATATATTAAAATTAAAATGCAAGACAGTAGTTGCATAAAAATGACTTGAATAAAGCCTTCAAATTTATTCAATAAAATCTAATTGCAACTTAGAATTTATAAGTTACAATTTACAAATATTAGTGGAGTAACTAATCTACGCAGCCACCTTCTAGGAAGGGTTCTGTTTCAATAAATTCTCATATGTAAAACTAATATTTGTTATGAATATTAGATGAGTAACTAATTTACGCAGCCACCTTCTAGGAAGGGTTCTGTTTCAATTAGTTCTCTGATGTAATCTAATATCTGTGTTCTCATTTAAAGTTCAATTCTAATTGTCAAATCATATCGATGGTGACATCCTCCGGTGTTGGCAAACTTGCTAGAAAACTCTTGTGACTCTAATTCATCGTCACTGGATTCAATTACCGCTTTAACTCAAGCTTCTTGTCTGGAACTTAACTTTGGCAAATTATAATTCCTCCTCTCGGTGTTAACCCATTCTCTAAATAAAACTGATGTTTCCAAACTTTCTTCCGCCAATGAATATCTATGATTGCCAATTTGAAATCTTGCCGCACTAAAAGCAGCCTTCGATGCAACGGATGAAGCTTGAATAGCTAGAGTATCACGAACCATTTTGCTCAAAATTGGAAATGCAACGCTCCGCCTCCTCCACCATGCTAATAAATCTTCATTGCCATCTTTTTCTTCCACTGTTTCTAAAGATTGATTAAGATATTCTTCAAAATCATCACGGTTAGTAGAATTAAGACCAAGAAAACCTCACATATAACTTGAAATTCGAGCTTTACTCTGAGGATTAGAAGTTTGACCAACTTCTCCTATAGTATTTCCTGTAGTTCTATATTTTTCATACAAAATTTTTGCTTCTACTTTTATGCTAGACTTACACATTTCTCAAGTTGGACTTTCTTCCGGTAAAATTTCTAACGTATCATAAAAAGTATCAACAAGTCCCTGCACACCTCGTAATTTATAGTCAGGATGAAGTAAAGTAGCAGTTAAATAAATTTGAGAAATAGGAAAAAAATATTTTTTAAATTTTACAATCATACCTTCAATTGCAACTCTAATTTTTTCAATTTTTTTGTATTTAGAAAATTGAATTGAAATAGCACAAATATTTATTAATATTGATGAAATAGTAGGATAATAAATTCCAGAAAACATGTTTGTAGCATCAAAAAAAGTCGTAAAAATTCTAATAGTTCATTAGTTTCTTCCTAATCTTCTTCACAAATTTTATCTAATGGGTCAGCATTATGAGCATTAAACACCATTTGTACGGGTCCTTTATATTCGTAAGCAACTGAAAGTATTTCGTAAAAAGAATTCCACCTTGTTTTAATATGTCTTGGAATTTTTCTTGGTGGCAAATCACATAGTACACAATGCTCATTAAATTCCCTAATTCTAGCAGCTCTATGAGCATAAAAAATCTAGGCAACAACATATTCAATTTTCATACAACCACAATCAAATAATTCAATACCATCTTGTACAACTAAATTTAATACATGTGCAATACATCTAACATGAAAAGCATTAGCATCAATTGGACATAATCTAACTTTTAACATACTAGCAGCGTTTGTAATATTAGATGTATTATCTAATGCGACATACATTACTTTATCTATAAGCATGTAATAATCTAAAACACTCAAAATAGTTGAAGCTAAATATGCACCAATTTTTTTCTTTACACATTCTTTATAACTTATGATTCTTTTTTGCAAATTCCAGTTATTATCAATCCAATGTGCTGTAATAGTTAAATAATCATGTCCATTAACACTACGACCCATGTCCGAAGTTATAGACACTCTACAATCTAATATGCTAAATAAACAACGAAGATATTGACAATGTTTACCTTGATATACAAAAACATCAGATTTAACAGCATTTCTTGAAAAACCTCTAAAAGAAGGATTATAAGTTTGTTGAATATATTCAATAAAATCGAGATGTGAAGGAAAACTATAAGGCAAACCACAAACATAAACCATTTTAGCTAAATTTTCGCGATCTCTTTCCTTATTATATTTACGTTGTGTTAGTGGACCACCGAAGTTAGAAAGATCTAATGTTCCTTGAACCATGTTAGAAGCCACTACCGATTCATTAACATTAATATCAAAATCATTAACTGAAATTCCTTTTTTCCTATCGGCTAATGCTTTAGCTTCTTTATATTCAATCGGCACACAAGATAACAAATGTCTATTTAAGCCCCCCGTCCCACCTTGACCCCCCACATTGTCTATGTTTAAAAGGTTGCTTACACTTATTACAAATAACAATAGAGTTTTCTTTATCTAAAGTAATAAATTGCCACACAACAGAAGTTTTAGGGCGTTGATACTTCACCTTCTCCCTTGTAGGAGGTATAAGGGGTGGGCGTCCACAATTTTGCTCTGTTGAATTTGTAGTTTCAGTTGGAACTTCTGTCACCGGACCAGTAGGTGTATCTTCTAAATCTTCTTCTCCTGGATCAACTTTTACTTCTTCATCTGAATATTCATCAAGATTAGGATTAATATTACCATAACATCGTTCTAAACTTTCATGATCGAGTTGAACATTTGAATAAATATCATAAGAAGTATCATCAACATAAGTAGAATCATTTGTATTAAATCTAACTGTAGAGATTGATTTAGAAGAAGTACCACCATAGTTACTCTTATTTTTTTCCTTACTACTTTTTTTATTAAAATTAAATAATTTACTAATGCCACTCGGTTCTTTCTCTTTTCCTTTACCGGCATCTTTTTTGCTAGAACTCATATTTAATTATATGTAAAGTGTAATATAAAAATAATAATTACACAAAAATTAATGACGAAAAACAAAATATAAATATTATGAAACGAATGTACCAAACGTCTGCGTTAATAGCAGACGTTATAACCAATTCTTGAAACTTGTAGTTTGTTGTAACTTGTAATTTGGAACTCCAATACTTGATAGCAAATATGAGAATTATATATATTATAATATAATATGAAATTTTAGAATTGAAATATATGTATTATGATATAATATGAGAGTTAAATGGAATAAAAAATTAAGATTTGAGATTGAGAGGATATAGAAAATAGATGAGAGAATAGATGATTTTGTAAGAAATAATAAGGGATAGAGGGGTATTTATAATATTAAAAATGGGTTAAAGTATATTTATGATAACTTGAGGGTTTAAATTAAGATATTAAAAGTAGGGGGTGGTAGGGGGTGTTGGGGAAGTGAAAAGGTGGAATAAATCCGTTGGGGGGCCCCACTAGCCGTTGCCCCAATGGTTGGCAACAAATATAATTCAATTTTTTTTAAAAAAAAAAAAATTGGGATCCCGCGAAAACTGGTTTGTTCAACTAGGCCGGGATCGAGCCGGGTCGACCGGGACCAAAGGGTGAACCGGCCCCTAACCGGTCCCCTAACCCCAAGTCCCCCCAACCCGCGAGACTACACAGGACCGGGTCCAGCGAGCCAGTTCTCGAACAGGTCTCGGGCCGGGCTGGGCCGACCCGGTCCCCTTACCACCCTACTTCCGCCCCACCTCCCAACAGTCTCCCTCCGAACAATCTCTCTCTATCTCCTTTTTAAGGTTAGGATTTCAATTTTAGTCATTTTTCTTTCAATTTGAGTAATTTTTTATTGGTTAGTTAGTTTGTTGAATTTATGTTATTTGATTATTAGTTTGTATGTTTGATTGTTAGTTAGTGAATGAATTTCTAAATTGATTTTAGAGCTTTAATTTAAATTGTTTTTTTTTAATTAGATTGTGAATTGAGGATTTTTTTTGAGTTGATATTGAAATGTTTTGAAGTCAATTATCATTATTGTCAATTATCACCATTTCTTTGACCAGATTTTAAAATATGATTCATCAAAACATAATTAATTATATCATAATAATTTTTTTCTATTATTATAATATAAATATAAATATAAATTTGTTGGTTATTTTGCTTTTAAGAACAAAATAATATAAATCCAAATTTTAATTGTCACAACCCAACCCATCGGGTCGTGCGGGCACCTACATAGTACCACCTAAGTAGGAGAACCCTCATATCCCAACAACTTAAAACATGCGGAAAATTAAGTAAACGGAAATAACATACTAACGGAATTCTTTATTAAAAACCTTTAAAACAATTTCGAGTTAAGACTTATAAAATAATTAACACTCCCAAGGATTTATTCTAAACAGGTACAAGAGCTACTAAGAGTACAACCGGACATGATAATTAAAAGACATAGCTCGCACCATGAGGAAGGAAGAATAGAAGCTGCTAGAGATTTTCTTCGTCTTCACCTAATGAAACCTTACCGATTCTGCAACCAGACTATGTCAAAAGACATACCAATAGTAGTATCGGTATAAATACACGTAATGGTAGACATCATCGGTCAACCCGACGCCCACCACATAATATAAGAAACTAACTAGTACGATCATGAAATAAACCACTCGCTTCTCCACCTTCACCTTCTCTTGAAATACCTCTAATATATACTAGTACTCCGACTACTAGCATCTTTCTCAATCAACCTACCTACCAGGTACTTGATCATAGCCTAATCGTTCTGATACATTAGCAAATCCCCAATTACACCCACAAGCATTCCAACTAACCGCTCACTTCGTACCCTTACTCCCTCGTCACATTATCAATCATGGTCACATAGTACACTACATCAAACTTTCTTACCACTAAGCCCAATCTCTTTCCCCAAGGTGAAGTCCACCTACGCATATTTCATCACATACACTACCTCTACTTTCCGCCATTACGACACACGAACAACTCTTACTATCCATCTCTCGCCTCTTGAATACTTTACCCTTCCACTATACCCAACAAATTCGCTTAACACCCAGAACAATCAAATATAAGCCGTCATACCTATACCTACTAAGTGCAACATATACAAGTAATCACGTACATGTATCGAACATGTACAATATTATCAACATTTACTAGCAACGAACATCTTCATATTTCTCAAGCTACACAATTATGAAAATCATTGGTCCTCTCATGGAACCCAAACCCAAACAGTTAGCATACCGAAATGCGGTATCCGATCCAAGGTTTATGCGGGAACGTGGCAACTGATCCCATAATTATGCTGAAACGTGGAAACCAATCCAAGTTAGTTATGTCGGAAGTGGCAACCGATCAAAGTTAGTTATGCCGAAACATGGCAACCGATCCATTCATCAAACCACAATCACAATCACAAGTATATTCTCAAGATCATACAATTAAATCATGATTCATGGCATACCTCATTCCTCTATCTCATATTCAACAAGTGTGATCAATAATGCACCATTCATATACATGCAAGTATCATAATGAAGCAAGAACAACATACATCACACCATCATAGAATCACTACCATCACCTACAATGGATTATTTATCAATGCACATCATGTAATCCTACTTCGACCATACTGAATCCTAATTCATCGTCTAAGGCTTCTTTCTAGGGTTTAAATCATAAATCATTCGGTGCACGAAGGCCTATGCATAAATCCTACCATCGATTTACATATATTACGTAGTGAGCACAGATTTAAACTACTAAATTCATAAACCTATCCTACCTGGGCGCCAAGTAGCTGCACGGAGTTTTGGTCTTTGATTCTTGTTTTCAAAATTTCGTGACGGTGATCTTGATCGAAAATCGCAATCCATCGACATCTTCACGCTAGAAATCTCTCTCTCCCTTCTTCCCAAGCTTGCAGCAGCTTTTTAGGGGGTTTCTAAGGTGTTTTACGACTAAATTAGGTATTTTAGGAAGGAGGAGAAAATAGGATCTCCCGTTATTTACGTTCTGCCTCGACTATCCCGCTCTAGCACCAACTTACCTCGCCTTGACGCCGCCGCCCTAGTGGCAACACGCCCGCTCTGGCGGGACAATGGCCCAGAATTTCCCAAATTTTTGTTTCTCCTAAATAACGACGGTTCAGGTTGTTACATTAATAAAACAAATTGTCATCTTTAATTTGTATTCTGATCTATATACAATATTTTATTTAATCAAATTTGAATTCTAGTATTTTAATTTTCATAATAAAGGCGAACGGTCTTAAATTCCTATGTTTTCCTTCTATGAGACATTAATCAAATATTTTTATTAATTTTCTCATAAAACATTTTTTTTAAAATAATTTTATTAGGAAAACAAACTCTTTAAAAATAAGAAGGTAAAGAAAACAAGTTGTACTAGTGACATGATATTTTACATTGATTGTGTCCTCCCCACCATCTAACATATCTCACCTTCATTTCCATCCCCATAGCCTTCATTCCCATTAGGGGTGAACAAAATCAAATAGAAAATTGAGTCAAATCGAACAAAAAAATCCGACTAGTGGTTTGGTAATGAACTTTTTCTTTTGACTATATTTGGGTTGATTTGGTTTTAACTAAAAAAAGTCAACCCGAGGGCAAACCAACCCAACATTATATATATACTTTTTATAATTTATTTTACATATAAAATATTTATTTTGATATAATTTATAAATATTCGTTATGATTTTCATAATTTTTATCTTTTAACATATATTTCATGTTTGAGACTTAGAATTTGAATGGTCCAATAAAAATTACAATCCATAGATATTAGTAACTCTAATAAAGCTCAATCAAAATCAAATCAATATTAATGCTAATGAAAATAATCAATTCAATACTAAGAATGACAAGATATTCGATATTTATTATTTAATTACATTGGTTTAGATAATTAAAACACATAACCTAATTTTAGATTTTTTTTCAATGTTTAGTCATGTAATTACTACTTATTAGACTTATTTTTGCATGGTTCAGTACTTTTAAATTATGATAATTTTTCATGACTTATTAATTTCATATATTTTTGTTTTACACGATTTCATTATTATTTTTTGTTAATTTTTTTGTGTCATCACTCATCTCATATTTTGTGTTATTTTGTTTTTTTTTTAAAAAACCCTTCAATGATTGTATTTTGATAGAACTACATATATATTTAAAGTACAAGTTAATTATATATTTGTATTGCTACTTTATCGAAAAAACCCAAAAAATTTAAAAAAATATTGAAAAAACCCAATGTTGAAAAATTCAAGTTTTATTAGTTTGATTTGGTTTATAGATTTTAAAATTTGACAGTAATGATTTGATTTTATATTTGGAAAACCTGACCCAACTCGGTCATGTATACACCTAATTCCAATCATTCCACACCCCTACCACTCCAGTCCCACCTGTAATAATAATATTGTCTTATACACAAAAAATGTTATAAGGGAAAAGGGCCAAAAATGCCCTTAAACTATGTGAAATGAATAAAAATGTCATCAGTTTATAGTTTGACTAAAAAATGTCCTTGTCAATACTTTGGTTCAAAAATACCCTTGCAATCAATACTTTGGTCCAGAAATGCCCCTATAGTTGCTAAATTGGTCAAAAATACCCTTTTCCGAATGAATATATTATTTCTTTTCTTTTTAAATACATCTTCTTTCTAATTAAAATATGAAAAAATTACCTAACTACACATCATTTATTATCATATTTTTTTATTTTCCCTACCATTTTAAAATATATCAAAAATCCCCTTTTTTGCTCCCATCATTCCTTTTTCCTGATACATTAATTTGAAATCTCCTACCCATGATTTTCCTTCTTTTTTTTCACTCCACAAATCTCTCCACAGTTACTTTCATTAATCTATTTTTGAGTTTAAAATTTTTTCTATTTTCAATTAATGATTTCAAGTTATTCAAGAGACAAATTTCTTTCAATCACTTCAATTTTTGATTTCGTTTATTTTTTTTTTAAAAAAAATCATCTTAAAAAATTATTGAATCTTTTACTCCCGGTCTCTTTATGGAAGAGAGGTGGAAAAACCTTGCTAATGCACAAAGTTCATCTTGGAGTGCATTTGAAATGGTTCCAGGAATTTCTAATGACGGTCTTGATACACTTCATATGGTTCGATCTTTTAGTTTTTTGGGCTAACTTTCAATGTATCTCGCTTATTTTGATTCTTAAATTAGTCTTTTTTTTAGTGTTATCACTGATCTGATACATCATTGTTACAATATCATTTGTTTTAATTCAATGTATCATGTTCATATTCAAGGTATTGATACATAACTTTAATGTTGTTGAATCATCGATTAGTGTTTTTCATGTTCAATAAAAATGTACTTGATAAATAAACTTTGTGTTATGTATCACACACCAAAAAATATGCTATTTAGAACAATTACATGTATAATGTTTTTAAAAAAATAAAATAAAATATAGTGTTTCTCAAACAAAATAAGATACATACCAACAAGGGTTGTGGTGGAGTGATAAGTACTCCTTCATCCTTAACCAAGAGGATTCGGGTTCGAGCACCCTTGGGTACAGAGTTGCCTTTGTTAGGGAGCGCTTTACCCCCCAATGTGGGACTTCCTGACGCGAATCTGGATTTAGTCGGGCTCCAATGTGGGTACCGGACACCGGGTGGGAAACCAAAAAAAATAAAAATAAGATACATAAATAATAATGTATCATGCACACATTTTTTAGGCATGATATGTAAATTCGAATTCATACTGAATGTATCTGATACATAACAATTACCAAACAATAATGTATCGATCTCAAACCTAAAATCTTATGGGCAACACTTTCTTATTTAATGTATCTAGTAGAAATACAATACTAATCAATTTAAATTGAAAGGATCTTCATGATGTATCTTCTCAAATTTTTTGATAATTTTGAATCAAAATTGAAAGGATTTTCGATGAACTAGGAGTATAATTGTGAAACTCAAAATTTTCAACAATTTTGAATCAAAACGGAAAGGATCTTCAATGAACAGAGAGAAGAATTTTAAATCTCAAAATTTTCTACAATCTTGAATCAAAATTGAAAGGATCTTCGATGAACTTGAAGATTCACAAAAGAAATCGTTTGTCAAACAACAATTCCATCACTTTTGTATCCTTCATAACTCACCTCGCTCAAATTTCGACAAAAGTTTTTTAATCAAATCTTAAAGGTTTTTTCGCTGAATAGGGGGCCCAAACAATTTGAAAATTTGAATTTCTTCGTTCTATTAGGATTTATCTCTGTATGATTGAAAGTATAAGAAGAACGTAAGAAGATCGAAATATTCATTATATATCGTATGAAATTTTCGACTAATGGATGAAACAGAGAGAACGATGAACAAGAAGAAGAAATTTAATTTTTGAATTTTTTGGTTTGCTACACTATATGCTTAAATTCCTGACAATAGTTTGGAATGGAATAGAGCAATTTATGATATCTTTATTTGATTTCCAGCTTCTTTTTTTTCCCCTTAATTAGTGCAACAGATGGATACTATGAGATCTTAATTTGATTTTTCAGCTTTTCTTTCTTTAATAAGTGCAACAGATTGATACATAATGTATCAACAATAATATATTCGGATCCTTAATTATGTATCCAAATGTCTAAAAAACATGGGATTTGTGTAATTAGAAAAATAATAGGGATAGAAGGTAATTTAGATTTACACTATGAGATTTATGTAAGTTATACAAATATTATTAAAGAACTATGTTCTTGTTTTCTTTCTTTTAAAATCACTTTAACAAGTAAAAATATAGGAAATAATTTTTTTCTTCTTAATTTCATTTTATCAATTAAAATAGAATAACTTCATGTACGCTTTCGACGGATAATATATGTCATACATATAAAATCATAGAATATCCATCATTAATTTTTATTTATATCATGATAAATAATAATTATAATAAAATAAGAAATAAATTTATTTTTATTTTTTTTTGAATTGAAGTAGGATACACATTTGCTAATTTAAAAAGATGTTATTAGAAAAATAATGTGTTAAAAAGAAAATAAATAATATATTTATTTGGAAAATGAACATTTTTGCTATTAAATAACAATAAGGGCATTTTTGGATCAAAAAGATTGACTGCAGTGACATTTTTTAACCAAAATATTTACGGCAAAGACATTTTAGAGCAAACTATAAACATATGATATTTTTTCATTTCGCATAGTTTAAGAATATTTTAAATCTTTTTTCCTTTTTATCATAACAATATTTTGCTTAGCTAAGGAACACAAAAAAAACAGTTTTCTTTGTACCGAACACGTACTTTGGTGGCTCTTTTCCAAAAGGAGCATAAAGGAATACTTGATCATGAAATAGTGGGTATATGAAAAAAAAAGTAGTTTTTATTTTAAAATAAAAAATAACATTAAAAAATTAAAATTATTTTGACCATAAATTTAAATTTGAATTGTTTTTAAATTTTTGAAAGTAATTTGATAGGAAAAAATGCTCTCTCTCCTCTCTACCTACCCCTCCGGGCTCCGGGTGTTTCTTATATATATCGAACAGGTCATTTTGGGACCAGTACGTATTTAAGGCCCATCTTTGAACCCATACTTGAGGGAGTGTTTGAGAGATATCCATTCTGGGAAAGTAATAGTAGAACCACATACGTAATCTGTTGAAAAATGGATAAAAGTTACTACTCCCTCTATTATTTTAAATAATAAAAAATTCTCAAAAATTCACTTAGAAAATATTGTAGTGATACTATTCCTACGTGGATAAGGCAAGATCTGATTTTCAACATCTTTGTCAAAAGTTTGACAGTGGTGGCGCTGTCAACTTTCAACAATAAGATGGATGTTAGTCACATGTGCACATTTCGGCCACTTTTGTCCTTTAAACCGTTCTTCATATTTTAGGGGTTTTCCCTAATTATTACAGTAAGAGATCACGAATCTACATCCACCCGCACCATTATTGTTCCCCAACTTCTGTTTTGTCTCTATCTGTCAACAATTATCTGACCATCTGACCAATCTCAATAACAAGTTTTGATTTTTGATCCAAAGGCAAAATATTCTGGAATTCGTGTCTTTTCCATCACCTTTGCTTAGAATGACAACGGAGAAGCAAGATAGTGGGTCTCTTGCTCCTCTTTTACCTGTGGAACAGGATGAAAGGTCAGGGAGAGGAGGATCAATTTCTGGTGCTATTTTTAATATCTCGACGGGAATGGTTGGTGCAGGGATTATGTCTATCCCTGCTACTTTTAAGGTTCTTGGGGTAATTCCTAGCTTTTTTGTTATCCTACTTGTGGGATACTTTGTTGAGGTGACGGTTGATTTCCTATTGAAATATACACATTCAGGAGAGTCGGATTCTTATGGTGGCCTTATGGCTGAGTCTTTTGGAAAGTTTGGTTCTGTTGCTCTTCAGATTTGTGTTATGATCACTAATCTTGGTGCCTTGATTATTTACTTGATTATTATTGGTAAGTAAACATCTATTAAACTCCTTCCTCTTTATTAAAACAAGGTTTTAACCTTCCAATATTCCTATTTGGTTGATGAAGCAATATGTGCCACCTTTTAGTCCATTTGTAAACCTAAGGAGAAATTTTGAGTTTCTTAGCTTACCGATTGGATGTATTTGTTGAATTTGAGTTTGATTGGTTTGCAATGTCAAAATCTGGGTATAGATTGCTAATTTGTCTTTCCAAAGAAAGCAAACAGAACTTTTCACTTGGTTATCTTGCTTTGGATACAACACAGGAGTGTCACTAATTTATTTCCTGTTTGTTTAATTGACAGGGGATGTCCTCTCAGGAAATAATTCTGATGGATCAGTGCACTTGGGTACTCTACAGGAATGGTTTGGCATCCATTGGTGGACCTCACGGGCATTTTCAGTTCTCGTTGTTGTGGTTTTTGTCATGCTTCCATTGCTCTCTTTAAAGCGCATAGGTTGGTTCAGTCATATTCTCAGAACTTCTATCTGTTGATTTTCTACTTTACAAGGCATTCTCTTTTTCCCGTAAGCTTCATAAAGTACACTAGGATGTGCATTAAGTGTTTTATGAAGTGCTTGAATTGATTCATAAAGTACAGTTGGATGTAGAATGATGACTAATTACATAAGTAGCTTCATAAAGTACACTTGTAACTATTATTTAACTTATTTTTGTACCTTAATAGGACCAAAAGTCAAAGTAGGTATTCACATTCTACTCCATTAGAATGATATGTAGAGTGTTTGTCGTATCACTGGTAGGGATGACAATAGGGCGGGTTAGGGAGGGGCAAGTCTTGGTCTGCTAAGATTTTGTCCCACCCTATCCCGTTTAACATTTTTCAAAAAAATTGCTCCGCCCCGCCGGCCCTGCTAAGCCCTGTCCCGCCCTATTTAAAACTTCTTTTGATATGTATTTTCTAATCCTAATTCAATAATTTAGCTGAATTCAAGCTCTGTTCTATCCTATGCAAGTCAAAAGCAACCTCTGTGGAATAAATTATTCTTTCTTGTTATTTCACTGCAACAGTAACCTCTTCGGAGTAAATAATTATTTCTTGTTATTTCACTGCAAAAGTAAGATGTCAACCAACCAAATTGTTTTGCTTTTGAAATGTTCAGAGTGAAAATCAAATCTCAATAATGTGTTGTCTTGAAAATAGTTTGTATATTGTTTGGTATTCATTTTACATTAACAGTTGGCAGATGAGTTTCTTTTAATACATATGGTGTTATGTGATAAAGTACTTAATAGTCTCATATGATGATATGCTTTAACATGTAAATTGCCCTTCCCTTCCCTGCGCCGCTAAAAAAATTCAGAAAATAATTTCTACCCCGCCCCACTTCATTTAAGTGCTTCCCTGACCTGCCCCATTAGGAGTTTGCCCCGCCCTGCCCTGCCCCAATTGCCATCCCTATTCACTGGATGTGTGAAAAAATAACCGGCATGTTAAAAATAGTTTGAGGATATTTGTCAAAGTGGAATAGCATATATTTCATTTAGTAAAGATCTGCATATAATGGATTATAAATTTTATGGTTCGTTACATCCAGATTCACTGCGACATGCATCAGCAATATCAATCCTCCTAGCTGTGCTGTTTGTTGTCATATGCTCAATGATGGCAATACATGCAATGTGGGAGGGGAAAACACAAAAGTTACGACTGGTACCAGATTTCTCACATGGAGTTTCTTTTTCTGAACTTTTTACAACCATTCCAGTTTTTGCTACTGCCTTTGGATGTCATGTTAATGGTAAGACGTACTTTCGTGAATACAAGTATGTCATTCTCTTTTTATTTTGGGTGACATCTTTGCTTCTTTGTTACTTTTGTTCTATCCTCTTCTATTTATTTACTTTTGATGAGTTAATTCACTCTCAGAGGTTATATTCGTTTGCAGTTCATCCGATCAGAGCTGAGCTGGGAAGGCCATCTGACATGACATCCGCTGTTCGCATTTCCTTGATATTATGTGTTGTCATTTACTTTGCTGTTGGATTCTTTGGGTACCTATTGTTTGGGGACTCGATCATGGCTGACATGCTGGTCAACTTTGATCAAGCCTCCGACTCTTTAATTGGTACAGCACTTAACGATATTGTTCGATTGAGTTATGCCATTCATCTCATGCTGGTGTTTCCTGTGATGAATTATTCTCTGAGGGTAAACGTTGATGAACTATTCTTCCCTAAAAGGCCTTTGTTGGCCACAGAAACATTACGATTCTTTTCCCTTACCTGTATTTTACTTGCATTCATTTACGGAGGTGCTGTAGCCTTTCCAAATATTTGGTACTTCTTTCAGTTCATGGGAACGACAACAGTCATGTGCATCATGTTCATATTCCCGAGCTCAATAGTTCTTAGGTATGAGCTACTTCAATCTCGATTTTATATAAAGAAACTTTATCCTTATTACGATATCAGCCTATTCTTCAACAGAAAACACAGAGAATTGTTCTCTTTGAAATGACAGAAATCTCCATATAAGTTGCCAAGTTATTTTTATCAAACTTCCCACTCACTGCTGCTATAATGTTTTTTCTCAGGGATGCTCACAACATATCTACAACTCGGGAAAAGATATTGGCTTTACTGGTGATCATCTTTGCCATTGGGACTAGTTCAGTTGCCATACACTCTAATATTGCGACTTATATTGCCAACAAATGAACAACTTTACTGGGTTGCACTCTCAAAATCAGTTGATCGATGCTGGAAGGTGGTTTAATTATGTATAGAGATCAGAAGAAGTTCTAATGAGCATTGAAAAATCATCAGTAAGCCAATGAGAAATGAGACCAGCTTGTTCTTAGCAACGCCTTCATGGTTGTCTTATCCAGGCAAAGGGGAAAGAACTCTTTGGTATCTTCATGGCTGTTCTTCTTTTATGCTAAAGCCATATGAAGCAACTGCTTTGCTCAAACTGTTGAGGATCTTACCTGATTTAGTTTTTTCTTTTCCAGAATTTTATCTTCACCTAGGAAAATAGGGAAGTCATTTCTGTCAAATAATGATAATTCAAGAAATAATTTGGTTATTTTTCTTTTTCAATTTGGAGACTATATTTTTCTTACATTAGTGGGATGGAGGACATGTACCATGGAGTTAAGATTAGGATGAATGAGGACAGTGGGGGATACTCGAAGCACTTCCTCAATACTTATGGGATTGCATTAGGGGTCGGCTCTTAGCCCCTTTTTTTTTCCCACACTAGTTATAGATGAATGGACGTAGCATGTATAAGGTGAAGTTTCATGGTGTGTGTAATTCACAGATAATATAGTACTGATTGACAATGCTTACGGCAGGATCGAAGATTGAATACTTAAGAGTGAACTGTGTAAGTTCAGTGGCCTTACCGATGAGGTCGGCGTGGAAGTGAAGTTTGATGCTCAGGTCATCCCAAAGAGAGGATGTTCCAAATATGTGGAGTTCCTAATTCAAGGTAATGGTAGATTGAAATGATACCACACATTATATTGGTGTAGAATGGGCAAAATGGAGGCTTGTCTCCAGAGTTTTGTGTGATAAAGAAGGTACCGCCAAATTTTAGAAGTAAGTTTTATAGAATGGTTGTTAGAAAGACTGTTTTATGTGGTGGTGTGTAAGCCAGTCAAGAACTCTCATGATCGGAAAATGAAAGTTGCTAAGATGAGGATGTTGAAGTGCATGTGTGGATGTACTAGGAGATATAAGATTAGGAATGAAGATATTCAGGACAAGGTATGAGTGACCACCATAGCGGACAAGATAAACAAAGTGGACTGAGATGGTTTGGACATGTGACAAAGAAAAGTGTAGAAGCCAATGAAAGATGTAAGAGTTTGGCAATGGAGGGGGGGTGTGGGGAGGGGGGGTGTCAGGAGAGTTAGAAGCATGTCGAAGAAGTATAGGGGGAGGTGATTAGACAAGACATAATGCATCTTTAGGTTATTGAGCATGACATTACATAAGAGGATTTAGATGTGATGAATCGAGGTAGAAGGTTAGTTAGTAGTTGAGTGTTCTCTCGCTTTTATGTGAGATAGGCTTGTGGTCGCACTTGGACCTTCTTTCTTCCAATAGTATTTAACACTATTCTTGTAGTTTCTTGTTCTTCGATTTCGGTTATCACTTTTTCTTGTGCTTCGTTATCAAATTATTTTTGTTGTTATTGTTCTTTCTTCACCTTATTGTAAACTGTTCTCCATTTCGTATTATTTCATTGTTGTAATTGCCTAATTTATGTTTTCCCTTTTCAAATTATTAAGAAAATGTTTTATTCAAGCTGAGGGTCTTTTAGTAACAACATTTTTATCTCTATGAGGTAGGGCTAAGGTTTGCACACACTTTTTCGGGTAGGGCTAAGTTTTGCACACACTTTTTCCTTCCCAGATCTCAATTGTGAGATTATAGTAAATACTTGTATTCTTATACAGAAAATGAACTAAGGATACTAAATATTCTATTTACAAAGTAGAAAACAAATACAAAATCAAATAGTACAAGGAAATCAATTAATTATAAGTATAGGTGTTCAGGAAAAATCGAAAAATAATCGTAACTAAAAGGGAATATGAAATAGTAGGGACATGCAAAACAACGATCTGACAATTATCTATTTCATGCCAGAGACTCATTCATAAATATATCTCAATAATACTAAGTTTTTTTCTTGAATTAGAAAAAATAGTCAGCTTATATCAAAATAGTTTTTTCTGTAAACTTGGGAACAAAAGCCTTGCTTAGCTGATAAAACAAATAGCTGAATCTCAAATCCTTTCCCAGTCTGCCAATGAACATATAAAACAAGTGTAATTACTATAAAATTAGGCAACACTAAATATTTAATTTTTATACAGTGACAAAGTCTAATGAGTTTGGTTCTTCAATTAGGTTTTATCAAATTTTAAATGAGAAATAAAATGAGCATCAAATTATTGAAGTATAAGACCAATTATTTTTTACTTTAGACCAAACAAAAATTAAACATTTTTCATGGAGAAATACATTTTTATAGACCAAAAACACAATAATTAGATGCAATTTCGATTCTTTATAGGATGCTTCACTGACAAAAAAGAAGGTTTATAGACCAAACATACATTAATTAGATGCAGGGATTCTCATATTATATGCAATTTCACTTCTTTCTTCGAAAATTATGAATCAATTTATGGCAACTAAAGAGCATCAAAAAGGAAATTGCTTGCATAAATATACTATATCAAAAATGGGCCAAAAAGTTTTGGGTCAAAGTTAAATTTAATTTAGATTTTAAAATATTTTTTAAAAATCTGATTAATAAATTTGGGTTTGCCGAAGAACGGTGATCCTTAAATTGAACGCTGAATCAAAATTTCAGGAAAAAAATAATCCAAATTCGAACTTAAAAAATTGAAACTAAAGAACTAAATTAGTTTTATTTTTAGTTTTTTCGATATTTAAATCCATCCAAAAATAAAAGCAAAACCTGGTGAAAAATTACTTAACCTTGTGAACATGCTAAAATCTGAACATCCCTAAAATGAAGTAAGAGATAACAACTTGATGTTTCTTAAGTTAATGGTGTTATGTAGGACAACACCTCATCTTCAATTCGAAAAATATTATTCACATTTTGCTCAACAGTTTTTTGAAATATTTCTTTCACTTTTTTTGCCAACTCAAGAACATGCCTATGGCTCTATGAATTGCATACACTATGCCACCGTGTAGATTTCTCACGCTACTCTAAATAACTAAGTGTTGTACAATATTTTTTTTGCCTAACTCATCGACAATTTCTTAAAACTGTCATATAATTCGTTTAGACACCTTAATTACATCTTATACCTATTGAATACCTAAATTGTTTCAAATATGTACCTATTAAACACAAAGCGCTGATGTAACAAAAAATGTATTTTGCACTTCCTTGGAGCGTGTGAAGAAATTCAAAATAGTTAAAAGTGTTCAAAGGTACTAGTCTTAGTCGAGGTCTCAAAGTGAATTATGCGGACAACTTTAAGGGGCTATTGATGACTTAAGCCAAAAATTTTATGATGGTTAAGGCACAACATGTCATAGTTGTGTGAGGAATATTTTAAGAGAAAAAAACATAAATTTACCCCTGAACTTCTCTCGAAAGGTCAGTGATGCACTTAAATTATCATGAGGACCTATTACACATCTTTACTATTCAAAATGAATTATTTTACTCCATAAAATTGACGTGGTAAAAAAAAATTAAAAAAAGTAAAGAAAAGTGTGTTTGGTAAAAAAAAAAAAAAAAGAGTAAAAACAAATAAATTACCACCATCCTACCCACCACCCCGCGCTCCTCCTCCTCCTCCATGATTGAGTTTTAAAAATAAAATATAATGATGAATTTATTGGTTATAAGTGGCAACTAAGTGAGATTTCCAGATGTTAAAAGAAGAAAAAAACGATATTGACAATGGTGGTGATGATATTTGGTGGTGGGTTTGTATGGTGGTGATGAGTTTGTTCATGGGTGTTGAATTTTGTGGTGGATCTTTATAATTTTTGTGGGGATGATGATGATTTTGACGATGGGTTTGATCGTAGGTGGTGAAATTATTGATGACTATTTTGATTTTTATGGTGAAATATATAGACTTGGTACTAATATGGTGGAAATGGTAGTAGTTTTATGATAGTGCTCATTGAAGAAAAACAATTGGATGACGTGGATAATTTTATTCAAAATCAGACATGGCATCTGATGTGGCAGTGAGATGACATTGATGTGGCCAAGTGTGATATACCTTCTATTGTGAGAGTGGTGATGTACGTCTCGGGGGTAAATAAATTCACTTTTTAGTTGTACAGGTGTGTACGTAATAGGTCTCTATGAGAGTTTAAGCATCTAACTGACTTTTCGAGACAAGTTCAGGGTGTGAATTTATGTCTTTTCCTTATTTTAATAAATAAAAGGGAAAATGCATAAGTACCCCCCAACCTATGCCCGCAATCTCAGAGACACACTTATACTATACTAAGGTCCTATTACCCCTGAACTTCTTTTATAAATAATTTTCTACCCCTTTTTGACCTACGTGGCACTATCTTCTGGGCCCAGTGCGTATTGACAATTTTTTCAAGCTATCTGGTTGATAGTGCCACATAGACCGAAAAGGAGTAGAAAATTATTTATGATATAAGTTCGGGGGTGGGGGGTGGGGGTGGGGGGGTAATATGACCTTAGTATAGTATAAGTGTGTCTTTGAAATTTCGGGCATAAGTTGGAGGTACTTATGCATTTTCCTTAGATAAAAATATATTTTGTGGGTCTTATACCTTTGTAACTTTTCCATTTCTCTTTTAACTCCTCCAACCCACCTTCTATTTACCCCTCCCTCAATTAGAGTACTTTGTAAAAAATTTAAAATTTAAATATATTTTACTACCCAATAAAAATAGTAGTAACCTAAAATTAGTATTTCATTATCTCTTTCGCACATTATTTCTCCAATTATTCAATAAATAATAGTAATGTCCTAAAATTAATGATTTATTTTCTTTACTGTTTTGATGGTTCATAATGTTCATTTGTCAAAAATCAAAGAGATAAATATATTAATGTTAATTTAAATTTAAAGTCAAATAATTACGTATTTTAAAAGAGTTAAATTAAGATGTGTGCTCTTAACACTATACAAAATCAATTGTATTATTTTAGGATAAACACAAATAGTTACGTAAGGTTACTTGTAAATCAAATATAATTAATCAAACTTTTTAAATTTTATTCCGTCCATTTAATTATACGGTTATTTTTTGTTCTCAAAATTCAAGCTACAAAATTTATTTTTTAATTATATTAACATGATAAAATAGATTTTGTGAGCATCAATTTGATGACGATAAACTATGTCTCATTCAAGAAAAGGTGATGAGAGGGGAAGTTGTCATGCCCCGAGCCTACAACCTGGACGCGATTGATACTCAAGAACCATTGTTGACCCCAAGTGAACTATTGGTCTGGCTCAACTCTTAGCGGAAGACTTACTCAACATAAGACGAACTCAAAAGCAAAGATTTAACTCAAATGTCTCAAATACATAACTCAAAATATTTTTAAGAAAGCATTCATCTGGCCAAAAGAGGCATCTCAAGTCTAGAACATTAACAATTGAAAATGAAACAGACTTCTCAAAACTCTACTGTCTATGAAGCCTCTAAATACTATGATAGATGTCGGGACAATACCCACGACATCTTAACAAAACTGAAAAGTAAACTGAGATCCTTCGGAGAGCAAGGAGGCTCACCAAAGCAACTCTGGACTGCAAGTGGTATCAACGGTGCGCCTGTTGATGCTCCTGAACTCGTGTATCTGCATCATAAAAGATGCAGACCAAATGGCGTCAATACATGGAATGTAAGAGCATACAAGGGGAACTCTAAAGCACAGACATAAGCTTGAACTGATAAAAGAAGAACATACTCAACACATCTCATCTCAACTCAACTCAAGGATACTCAAAGATACTCAAGCTCAGAAATACTCAACTCAGTTCAATATAAAAGCAACAATAAAGATGCATTATAGAGAAAGCTTTTAAAACAATAGATAATAACTCAATGTATTTAAAAATACAAGAGAAAATACATAGTTACCCCATTGAACTTAAACCATTTTTTGAACTAGACACCTAAAATTTTCGGGAGTCCTATTACACCATGAAACAATTTTCAACCATTATAAATACACCATTTGGACAACAATGGTAATCTCAACGCCTGCGCGTGTGTTCATTCCAAAAAAATAAATATATAATTTATTTTCTATCACCCATTTAATAAAAGATCGGGTAAAACCCAGATCCGTTCACATTTCAACCTCTAAACCCAACTGGATATTTCATTTCACTCTCTCCTTTCTTCTCCTTCTTTCTGCTTAAACTACTGCTTGTTTTTCAAATGTAACCATGAACTAGACAAGTTAAGCGAATCAAACAAGTAATCTGATGTTTAGATTATCAATTTGTCATGGAATGTGTATTCCAAAAAACTTACTCTGCACATTTTGTATCTTTATCAGATACTGTAACTAATTGACCATTCTCTATAATTTCAATTTTAAATTATGAATATTTTTTTTTATTGTTTTGGATGGAATTTCCATGAAAGGATTGAGTTGTAACTGAATAACACAGTCTCAGTCCATCAAACAAAACACCTTTTAGGCTCGTTGCCGGCGAAGAATTTCATCCACGACAAGCTGATTTCCTCGACGACGGAGACAGATTTTGTTGTTTCATTCTCTGGTTTCTTCTCTCCCTTCTTCGCCGGCGAGGGTGGGATGGAGCATTCAATAGTTATTTTTACTCCGCTAAAGTTTTTCGCTCAGAACTTGGGTTTTCTTCAATTTTGTTGCCCTATTCGTTAAGTGAAGTAGATGCAGTTATTGGGAGATCAAATTGACATGCTACGTGTCATATTTCCACTGGTTGAAGCCAAATTTTCCTCATTAACGCACTTCTTAAGCGTGATATCACAACTGATGTAAAAATAAGTTAAAATGATATATTTATAATGGTTGAAAATGGTTTCATGGGGTAATAGGATTTGCGCAAACTTTAAGTGTCTACTTCAAAAAAAGGTCTAAGTTTGATGGGGTAATTATGTATTTTCTTATTTGGGAGTTTTTCTAACCGACAACTATCACTATGAGCTATGTGATGATACAACGTCTTTTCCATACTGTCAGAACTGTCCTATAACTTCTCGGGATATAGAACGCCTAAACTAAGTGAATCCACTAGTCTATGCTAAAAAGCATTAAGGAACCATCTAAAAAGTATGACCCTTTCTACCCACGTTGGCTACATAGTTTATGGAGAGTTGAGTTATTATGAACTCGTCCCCATATCGATACTCAATACTACTCTCAAATATACTCAGTTCATATGCTTAAAAACATAACTCTTTCTTTGTGGTTTGAGGTTATTACTTAAAAAGCTTATCTCTTGAAAGAGATGGAACTCAAAACTACTCATGAAAACTCATTTAAAAATCGGTATTTTCTTTTATCTTAAGTGTGAAAATATTTTCTCTTTGGGAGTATTTAGTCCCCATATACTCTTTTGAAGAAATGAACTTTACTCAACTCAAAACTCAAGTCTTCAAATAAGTTTTAAAGCATTTGCAAAAGACTTTTGAAAAGACTTTAAGAACTCCCTAGACTTGGCTCTTAACTTTCCTTGAATTTGAATTTATGGATTCAAGGTTATGATTCATGTTTATGGATGATATCATGATGTTTAGACGTACCTTAGAGTATAGAAATCAACTAAAAAACATAGGTACGTTTCAAGGGAACTCAAACAGAAAGAAGTTGGAAAGAGTAGAAGACTTGGTGACCCTGGCGCTCTAAGTGGCGCTGGGTGCCAGAGGCCATACTATAGAACTTGGGTTGGGGCACTCTGAGTGGCGCGGTGCCCTAGAGCCCAAACTACAGAAGGTTATGTGGGGCGCTCTGAGTGGCGCGGCGCCCCACCCCTCTTCCCCAGGTTTTTGACAAATTTTCTTGTTCGTTTTTCGACCCTAAATCATCTAGATTCGATTGGTTTTTTTCCCAAACACTTAGATTCGAATACCCAACTAAAGTATACAAGAATCTACTCCACAACAACCTTAAATCTCATCAAATCATCTCAAGAACTTCTCCAACACTTAACAATCAAGATTCAAACTAAACTTCAACAATTTTTATCAAGAACTCATATTTCCAACCTTCAAGAATGTAAATACGCTGAATTTAATCATGATTGGCGCGTGGGTGAATGAACCCAATGCTATGTGATCTCACATATCTCATAAGGATTAACCCTTGGCGAAATCCGCAAGCGAAACTTCAAGAACGATGATCAACCTTGGCTTTTCTCCTCTTTTCTCCTCTCTCAAAGCCCTAGTGTAATTTTACAAAGAATAAACTGAACCAATTCAATTTAGACCCTAATTAATTCACTAAAAACAAATTAAACCAATTGGGTATGGAAAAGACCAAAATACCCCTTTAAAATTTGGTTTACTTTCCTTATCTTGACAGCCCAACTTCAAACGGGCATATCTCCCTCATACGAGCTCGAAAATTAGTAAACTCAGTGGCGTTGCAAAGATAATTCAAAGACCTTTCATTTGATATCTTATAACACTCCTAACTCATCATGTACTGAGAGCTATGGTAGTTTGAAGTTGACCAAAAACTTATACTTAGCAAAACCCGTCGAACTTTCCAAATTTGATCTTTCCAAAAATTGTTTTCTTTCTAGTTCTAGTGCTTTCAAATAGCGGGGTGTTGCAACATGTCAGACTCTGTCTCCCAAGTCGCCTCCCCAACTGAACGATGCTTCCACTGTACTTTTACTGAAACAATCTCCTTGGTTCTAAGCTTTTGAACCTGCCTATCCAATATAGCTATAGACTCCTCCTTGACTGTCAAGTCTGGACCCAACTCCACTAAATCGAGTGAAAGTACATGAGACTCATCTGGAATAAACTTCTGAAGCATGGAGACATGAAAAACATGATGAACTGTCGACAAACTAGGTGATAAGGCCAATTTATATTCCACCTCTCCCACTCGGCTCAAAATCTCAAAAGGTCCAATGAATTTAGGGCTAAGCTTGCCCTTCTTGCCGAACCGCATCACACCCTTCATGGGTGACACTCTAAGCCAAACATGATCGCCTTCCATAAACTCTAAGGCTCTAACTCTCCTGTCTGTATAACTCTTCTGTCGACTCTGGGTTGTCAACAGTCTATACTTAATCATACGAACTTGCTCCGTAGCATCTGTAAACAAGTCTGTATCTAAAGAGTCCATATCCACTGAGTTAAACCAACCGATCGAAGATCTACACTGTCTGCCATAAGTGCCTCAAATGGGGCCATCTGAATACTAGAGTGATAACTATTATTGTAGTCAAACTCTGCTAAGGGAAAATGTCGATCCCATCTAGCACCCAAATCGATCACAAATGCTCGGAGTGTGTCTTCCAACACCTAAATCGTCCGCTCAGACTAACCATCTGTCTAAGGGTGAAAAGTTGTACTCATATATAACTGAGTACCCAAACTATGTTGTAGTGATTTCTAGAAATGGGAAGTGAATAACGACCCACAATCAGATATAATAGTTACCGAAACTCCATGTAGTCGCACAATCTGACTGATATATAGCTCGGCTAACTTCTCTGTCGTACACTTCACCCGAACCGAAATGAAGTGGGCAGACTTGGTCAGCCTGTCAATAACAACCCAAATGGAGTCACAACCACCCATTATGGTAGGCAAACCCATAACAAAGTCCATAGTGATCCGCTCCTACTTCTAAGTAGGAATAGACATCCTTTGAGATATACCCCCGAGTCGCTGGTGCTCACACTTGACCTGTTGGCAAGTCAAACACCTATAAACAAAGTTTGCAATATCCCTCTTCATGCCACACCACCAGTAATGTTGACTCAGATCACGATACATCTTCATCATTCCCGGATGGATGGAATATCGAGAATAATGGGCCTCTTCAAGAATCAATCTAATCAACTCGCCCGTCTTGGGCACACAAATCCTTCCTTCGATCCTCAAGACACCATCAAAATCAAGGACAACCTTATTGGTTTCCCCACTTAACACTTTGTCTCAAATGAGACATAAATTCTCATCATCAAATTGGTGCTTACGGATTTCCTCGACTAAAGAAGATCGAGCCTCAATAAAAGCAATCATACCATCGTTCTTATCTGAAATCTGCAACCACACAAGACTATTAGCTAACATCTGAATATCTCTAGCCAACTGTCTCTTCTCAATACTAAGCGCGACAAGACTCCCCATGCTAGGAGTCTTCCTACTCAAAGCATCGGCCATCACATTGGCCTTCTTTGAATGATATAGAATGGTTACATCATAGTCCTTTAATAGCTCAATCCATCTACGTTGCCTCAAGTTCAAATCTCTATGGCTGAAGATATACTGAAGACTCCAATGATCAGTGAAGATCTCACAATGCACCCCATACAAATTGTGACGCCATAACTTAAGTACAAAGACCATTGCCGCCAACTCCATATCATGAGTAGGGTAGTTCTTCTCATGGGACTTCAACTGTCTAAAAGAATAAGTAATCACCTTCCCCTTCTGCATCAATACACCACCCAACCCGACTCCTGAAGCATCACAATACACACTAAAGTCCACACCTTCCTCAAGTACAAGCAATACAGGAGTCGAAGTTAACAAAGTCTTAGAGCTTTTGAAACTCTCCTCACACTCATCAGACCGCTGGAAACCCACACCCTGTCGAGTCAATATGGTCAACGGAGCTACAATAGTAGAGAAACTCTGAACAAATCATCGGTAATATCCTGCTAATCCTACAAAACTCTGAATCTCGGTAAGAGAAGTAGGTTGCGTCCAACCTCTAACTGCCTCAATCTTGGTCGGATATACTCTAATACCCTCCTTGGACACCACGTGTCCCAAGAATGCCGCAGAATTAAGCCAAAACTCACACTTTGATAACTTAGCATACAATGTCTCTTCCATCGATCTCTAAAGTACAATCCTCAAGTGTCGAGCATGGTCCTCCTCGGTCTTGGAGTAAACCAAAATATCATCGATGAAGACAATCACAAAAGAATCAAGGTATGGTTAAAACATCCCGTTCATCAACTTCATGAATGTTACAGGGGCGTTAGTCAACCCAAAGGAAATTACTAGGAACTCGTAATGCTCATATCAAGTCTGAAAACTTGTCTTAGGGATATCTGATACCCTAATATTCAACTGATGATACCTGGACCTCAAATCAATCTTAGAGAAGAATGATGCTCCTTGTAGCTGATCAAATAAGTCATCAATACACGAAAGAGGATATTTATTATTTACTATTATCTTGTTCAAATGTCTGTAATCAATGCACATCCCCATAGTCCCATCCTTCTTCTTCACAAACAACACAGGGGCACCCCAAGGTGACATACTAGGGCGGATAAACCCCTTACCCAATAAATCCTGCAACTGATCCTTCAACTCTTTCAACATTGGAGCCATGCGGTAGGGAGGAATAGAAATGGGCTTAGTGCCCGACTCCAAATCAATAGAAAAATCAATATCCCTATCTGGAGGAATACCCAAAAGATCAGAAGGAAATACATCGAGAAACTCCTAAACCAAGGGAACAGAATCCATGGGAGGTGGTTCAACACTAGTGTCCCGAATAAAATCTAAGTAAGACAAACACCCTTTCTCCACCAATATCTGAGCACAAATGAATGAGATGAACTTGCTAGGATAAGAGCCACTAGTACCCTTCCACTCAACCCTCAAAACACCAGGCATTGTTAAAGTCACAGTCTTAGAATTACAGTAAAAAATAACATGATAAGGAGAAAGCCAATTCATACCCAAGATAACACCAAAGTCCACCATCTCCAAAATGATTAAATCTACCCAAGTGTCATACCCCGCCAAAGAAATAAGACAGGATCGATACACTCGATCCACCACTAAGGGCTTACCCACTGGTGTAGAAACACGAATAGGTACAATCATGTTATCACATATCATATCAAATTCAACATCAAAATAGGTAGACACATACGAGCATGTAGACCTTGGATCAAATAATACAGACGCAGATCGATGGCATACTGGGATGATACATGTAATAACAACATCAGAAGTCTATGCCTGGGGTCTCCTCGAGAAAGCATAACAATGTCCCCCTCTGCTACCTCCAGCCTGGGTGGTACCTCTACCCCAACTCTAATAAGCTGCAGTACCACTACTAGAAGCTCTACCTGACTTAACTTACCCTGTGGTACCGGTGGTCTAGTATGAAATGAAGAATTAGGTTGGGGTCCTGCACGACTACTCTGGGAAGTATACCGTCGCATCAGGTGATCAGGATCTCCACAACTAAAGCAAAACCTCTGACTCGGGAACTGATGTGTGGATCCTAAAAACCCACTATAACTGCCTCTCCCTATAGGTCGTTATTATGAACCGTACGAGCCCTGACCCGCTCTATAAGGACCTCGAGGTATCTTACCACCCTCGAATGTCGGCATAGATGTATGAATGGGTCCCCGATGCTGAAAGGAAACACCCGCTTTGTGTGATCCCCTGCCTCCAGATGAGGCACCATGAAATCGACATGATGTACGGGCCCTCTTATGGTCCCCAAACTCTTTTCTCTCTCTATCAATTCTGCCTATTTGGCAGCGCTCACAATGGAACGAAAGGAAGCCCCTTCTTGAGATGCCCTAAACACAATCGATCTGATAGATAAATTTATCCCCCTTACAAGTTTACGGATCCTTTCTGTCTCATCTGGAATAATAGCCAAAACATGCCTGGACAACTGGCAAAAGTGGGGCTCATACTCTGTAACAGATAAGTTGTCCTGTCTCAGATTCTCAAACCTCACACGACTCTTCTCTCTCACGCTCCAAGGGATAAAACAGTCACGAAAGGCATTGGAAAATGTCTCCCAAGTCACTGGAGGTGATCCAACTGGCAAAGACCCTGAATAAACTCTCCACCACTCTCTTACTGGCCCACGAAGATGGAGTGTAGCATATCGAACCCTATGTGACTCGGCTAATCTAACCACCTATAGAAATTCTCGGCATGTAGTTAGAAACTCATGAGCATCCTCTCTCTTCCCACCCTTAAACTGAGGTGGATCCATCTTTCGAAATCTCTCATACCTACATTGCTCATCATCTGTTAGAACAACCAATGGTGCACCTTGACCCCCAACTGCTGTGCAAGATCATTCCCAGCCACGGGATCCACTGGTGGCTACCCCACTGCATCTTGAATAACTGGAGCTTGTTGTTGCTCTTGGGTCTCAGCCCCCTCTCTAGTCTGAGAGTCTTATAGTGTGGCAAGCGCACCACCACCCTGAGTAAAGCTCTCAAGCACGCTTAACACCATCAATAATGTATCCTGAAACATAGGTGTGGTTGCAGGCTCTGGAGGAACCTGGTCCTCTCTGTCATCAATCTAAGGCTCTGGAGACACCTCTCTAGCATGGCCCCTCACTGGTGCTGCTCCACGGGCACGACCTCTGGCTAGTGCTTGTCCAAAAGAACGACCTCTAGCTCGGGCTCTACCCCTACCTCTAGATGGTGCCTCAACAACTGTCTCGAGAAGTGCCTCCCCTCTACCACCAGTAACAGTAGCTCTAGTCCTCGTCATTTATCAAAAGAATATACAATAGCTCAGTACTAGGGAAGGTAACCAGGCATGATGAGAAATAATGAACAAAATAAAGTTTCCTAATAGTATTCATATCCTCTCAGAGATAAGTACAGACATCTCTGTATCGATCCTTGAGACTCTATGTAGACTCAATTTGTATACATGTGAGATCTATGAACCTGGGCTCTGATACCATTTTTTCATGACTCAAAAATGAATGTGATGGCACTCGTCTTATTCCACTAAGATAAGTCAGCCTAAAACCCAAATATCACAAAAATGCGGAAGTAAGACAAATTGAAATCTCAAAATATTATAAATGCGGATAACTAAGTCAACTTAATAAAACCCCAAAATCTGGTTGTCACGTGTACAAGCCTCTAATGTAAATACTAGAATTAAAAGAAAATACGCAAGTCTCAAATGACGTTGTCCCTTAAGTAAAACAAAATCATAAATAGGAGTAAGAAGGTTCTCTAAGAAGACAAATAACTACCTCACAAATCTCCATAGGAAGCCTTGGAAAAAAGAGAGTCAAAGGTATATATCATGAAGATTTGGGCTCGTAACCTACAAAAAAAATGTAGCAGCTAGGGGTGAGTACCAAACCACACGGTACTCAGTAAGTAAACTTCTAAACACAAGCTAAAGAAAAAGAATACGGGTACTCCTTACGCCCCAACCGAACCTCCACAACTACAACCTACATAAAAACCAGCCGAACCTAGCAATTCACAAGCTACATAACACACAACTCAACAACAACACTCTAACAATTACATATCCTCAACAACAAACTCAATATTCATCAATCACAAGTTCCACAAAAAGATACTCACAAGATTAGCAACACACAAGATCAAGTTCACTAATGATAAAGATGTGCAATGCAATGAAATGCAATGTCAAGTATAATGATGCATGTCTGACCTTACGATACACCCCCGCTGTCTCTCAGTCCGGGACCCAAGGGGGACATATATGTCCATGCATCCGTTGTGGCATGCAAAACAACCCTCGATAATAGTATCTGTCGCGGTGTGCAACACGTTCCTCGAAAATAGAATCTGTCGCGTGCGACACGTCTCTCGATAATAGTATCTGTCGCGGCTCGCAACACATCCCTTGAAATAGTACATCCTTTTTAATATCTTATTTTTGCTCAATTCACCTAACACTTATCACAACCATGTCTCAAAACCAATGCAAATGACATGTTCACACAAATAATTAGGAGATGACCATTTTCATAACAATACACAATTCACAACAACACAATCGTGATACAACATCAACAATTAATCAATAAGCCTTTCAACTAGTCTCAACACATCACACACCAATAATTAAGCACATTGCCTTTTATTACCATTTTTTCATCATTAGAATTATTCAACATGGACAAGTCAACCCATCACCAAGTCTCATTACTCCCCAACACATACCACAAGGAAATACACGATTCTATGCACTTAACAAGGGTTTATAAATCCATTTGCCTCAAATAATCGAACAATCACTCCGGGACTTGAGTCTTCCCCTTTCGTTGAACTTCCAAATCAATGCAATCAATTCAAGTACATAATCACAATAAGATTTCGAAACTAACAACACCCATATTACTTTAGGTTTAGCCTAGACTCAAAAATTTACTTAATTCTATAATTGAGTTCTTAAGTTTCAAGCCTAGGGTTAAGTCCTAAATTATTTTCAATAGCATAATTCTAATAGTATTCATATAATACCATACACCTAATGTTTAATTGCATACCTTAATATATCAAAAACTAAATTTATAATATAATAAATAATTAATATTATTGAATCGAAGCCACTGGTTACAAAAAACCAGTGGTAGCGACAACATGACCCAAATGTCAAATTTCCCCCTTTTTCATGTAAACCCAGTTAATAATCCATGATTTTAGTGCTTTCCAACTCATCAGGGCTTCAATTCCCTGGAATTCATTCGCTAACAACCAAAAATAAAATTTATCACTTCGTCTCCACCCCAAACCGAAAAAACACATGCTATACACGATCAAACTTGCTAATCCAAAATTCCTATCAACCTTCATTAGATAATAATAACAGTTTCAACGTTAACTGTATATATAAAGATCACAAGGTTCAGAATGTTTCGTACCTTCCGCCCAAAGCACGTCTCCTCTGTTGTTCTCCAATCTCTTTTTTTTTTTTTTCTAAATTAATTATGTATTAAAAGTAATAATTCCTACTAACCATTTTAATATTTCAGACTTGACCCATTATTATTAACAATAACCAAATTATCCGCAAATTAATTAACTATAGCTAAATGACTATTCAAAATTATCAAACATGACCTTTCAGGTCCGGGTCATTACACATAATCACTATTCTACAACAATTAAATCATCTTGGGGTGGTACATTGAAGTAACCCTTAGGCTTTGGTGGATCACCTTTATCGCTAACATTTCCTGTCATGGCCTTTTCACAGTTGTATTTTTATAACAATGCTCCAAATCTTGTGCAAAGATATTCATCTTGGAAACCATCTGATGAGATGTTGATTTCATTACTAAGGAACTCAGAAAAGTCAGCTATAAACATTCCATAGTCACTATAAGAAGAAGTAGATACATTATATAATTGAAGTAAACATATAATTAAGAACTAATTGATACAATACTTACATACTTTCACTTTCTTGTTGCATAATGTCTTGAACAAATTCAACATCAAATGGATAATGTGAGTCGAACATTCTACCAGTTTCCTTATCTTTGTAAACATTCGACTAGTCAATTCTCTTTGTTTCCTAAAAAAAACTCACTATCTTGATATATAATTGCAACTGCAAAGTATCTTACTGTTTAACTAATATATAATGATATAAAGTGTATCTGATACTAATTACAACTTGATGAACTAAAAAGAAATCTGTCAAAAAATTGTATCCGATACTAATTATAACATCATATACTCATTATATAATATTTTTATATCAGGTGCAAGCCATGTTAGTATACGATACAATATTCTTCATATTACAACCCGTTCTACCATTTGAACTTAAAAACTTGATACATTAATAACAACTTATATCTGACTTTTTAAAGTTCAATGTTGTATTCATAACAACATTGAACTTTAAAAAACTTGATACATATTTGCAACTACAAATTAACTTAGTGTTTAACTGATACATCGACACACAAAGTATATCTAATACTCATTACAATTTGATAAACTAAAAAATCTGTCAAAATTTGTATCTGATACTAATTATAAAATCATATACTCATTATGTAATATTTTTAATTCAGGTACAAATAATATTAGTATATGATGCAAAATTCTTCATATTACAATACATTCTACAATTTGAACTTTATAACTTGACACATTCATACCGGTTATTCAAATAGAGAACACAAATTAGATTTTTATGTATTAACACAGAACATTTGAATCAAGATACATAGCAGCATGAGAAAATCACTTTAACAACAATGTATCAATTTTTTTGAAGCAACTAACAACAGGGGATATCAAACATAAAAAAAATGTATAAGTTAAAAAATCGATACTCGAAGTAGTGTAGGTCGAGAAATTGCAGATGCAACTTTTCTACTTTTTTGGGTGTTTTTTTCCACATTCTAATTGGAAGATGAAGGTATATCCTTCTTCGACTTTGCCTTCTCCGAGCTTTGATTCGTCATTGCTAATGGATCATGCATACGTTTAGATTTATTTTCAGCCCATTTAAAATTGTCAGAATCATAAGTTTGATCAGTGTGAGATGAGTTTAATTAGGTAATTCCGATACTAAACGAAGGAGCATCATCCATATGTATCAGGAAATTGATGGAAAAAAATCGAAGAAACATAGAATGGAGAAGATGAAAACTACCTATTCAGTGAATTTGAAATTGATTGACCGGAGAGAGAAACATTTTGAAATTCAAATTGGGATGAAGGATGTAACTGATTAGATTATGAGAGTGAAATAAGGGAGAGATTGAAGGAGTGAAAATAGGAGTGGAGAAACGTGGGTTTGCAATGTTGGAGTAATGCATCCAGACGAGTTGAGATTTTGGGGAAAATAAGGAATTTTAGTAATATTTTGAAATGGTAGGAAATAATAGAAAATATGGTAAATAAAGGTGTATATATAAGTAATTTTTTTTAATAAGAATATGCTTAAATGACTTTAGTTTTTTCATCATTTTTCTTCAATATTACATGGTTTAGTGGTGAAAATTATTGTTCGTTAATAATTCAACATCGTATGATAGGGGCTGTTTTGGTCAATTTATTTCGATAAACTTCTTTTATAAGAGAGTTGTTAAGATGGATGATATGACTTGTTGCTTAGGAAGTGCTCTTAAAGCTTGGTGCATTTTTTTTGTGTGTGTTCTTTTTGTCAAAAATTCTTTGATTGGGATGAAGGATTAATGTGTATAGAAGAAACATTCTCAAAGGCCCTCAATATTGAGTGTGAGAAGAGTTTCAAAATCTATTATTAGACTAGATTCTTCATCTATGGCTATCTCGTATTAAGTAGAAGGTCAATCATCATCTATAGACATGGCAATCACGAGAGAGAAATTTTAATTATCAAATATTTGAAACAGATGTAGAAAGTATTGATGAAACTGGAGAACAATGAGAGAAAGTAAATAGACTAAATGCAATTTTGTCAAGCCACATTGTGTTCTTCAAGTTCTATGAGTTTTCTCCTCTACTAATTGAGTGGAGGTTCAAATATGAAAATGTAATTTTTTTCTCATGTTAATTCATCATAGTCCATTAATACCTTTTGATATTCCTAATTTCTTATGAGATTCTTATCCCATAAAAAAATATGAAACGTGACGATTTATGATTTTTCGCAAAAGCATGAACACCTATATTTTCAATATTCATACCCTATTATAAATATTCTTAACATAGACTCAAAAGGTACGAAAAGTAAAAATAATAAATACAAAATTAAACTATGAAACGGGCGGATCTCATATTTTTGGCTCCACTTTCATATTCTGCAAATCTCTATTTTTGTTCCAGTGTCATCTTCTGTAGATCTTCTCAGGTTAAGTGCTCTTTCAATTACTTTTTTCAATGAGATTGTAATAAACAATTCATTGTGTATAGATTCATGTTCCTCCCAAGCATCCCAAGCTTTCTGTAAGTTCAATTTCAACTTTTTCTAGCAGGTTTAATATTTATTTTTCTTTTTACTAATTTGTTAATTAAATCATCGGTTAGATTTTAGATTGACTTGAAGTAGTATTTAACTATGATTGTACAACATATTCATTCCCATTTTAAAAATGATTTGATCTTGATATTGATTTATCATGAAAATCAAATAACCTTGACTCAAATTGCATTTGTTTGTTGTCCCATGAATTATTTATTATTGAAACATGATATGCATAAATGACTTAGTTTTCTTATAGTTTTCCATCAATATTACATGTTTTAGTAGTGAAAATTGTTGTTCGGTAATGATTTAACATCGTATAATAGGAGCTTAGATTAATTCGAGATCGGTAAACCAAGAAGGCATTACCTATTACATTGGTGCATTTATTTAGATAAACTTCTTTTACAAGAGGGCTATTAAAATGGATAGGTAACTAGTTTCTTAAAAAGTGCTCTTAGATCTCGGTGTTGTTTTTTGTGTTCTTTCTATAAAAAACTATCAAAAAAAATCTTTGGTTGGGTTGAAGGATTCAAGTATATAGCAGAAACATTCTCAAGGGCCCTCAATGTGTTGAGTGCGAGAATTTATTTGTAGGTTCTACATTTTAAAGCTAAACAAAAATATCAAGCTAATATAATAATCGTTAATATTACATTAGATGTTGTTGTAAAAACTTAATTTATTAACACATATGTTTGAGTAATTCAATTCAAAGTTCTAAAATATTTTTGATAATATATATTGATTTCATAACTTCACCATTGAGACATCTGTCTCAAAAGTTGAGATTTCGGGAAACAAACAACAATTTAATTAATATAATCAGTTATCAATATGTGGGACAACCCTAGAATCAAACATTAAAAATTAATTTTTAAAATAAATCGTTACACAATATAAAAGAAAATAATTTTCTTTTAAAAGAAAGGAAGAACTGAGGAGGAACGAAAAAGAGTATACATACTTGAGGCAAAAGTCCGAACTCCGACAAAAAGCGGCAACAATGATGTCGTCGGAATCCTAACTTTTTTAAGGCAACAATAACATCAACAATAAAAGTTGGAACCGTAACTTTTTTAAAAATTAAATTTTAGTCTTAAAATTTCTTTAGTGTTTGAGAAGAAATCGATAGTTAAATATTGTTATTGAGTATGACACTATTTTTCTTTTTAATTTTTTTCAATTATCAATTTTCTGTTTTATTTCTTATTGAAAGAGTTAGAAAAATTTAAAATTGAGAAAGTTCTAAACCTGCGAAAAAAAGAGGCAAGAGTTTTTTCTTTTAATTTTAGGTAGAGAGCATATTAAATATTGTATTAATTAATTAGGCAAAATATAGAAGCAAATGGTGCCAATAGGTTTCAAATCCACATCCCACACATAAATGGCATTCGCTAGACGCTCAAACATCTCTAAGTCATCTGCCTTATTTTTGCTTGTGGGTTCACACGTATATTTTACATAGGTTTATATGTGATTTTTAGATAAATATAGAATTTACGTAAAAACTACTGCATTCGCCTGAACCCCTATATAACACTGTAGCTCACCCCTGAGTCGAGAAGACGCGAGTCCTAGGTCAATCGCGTAACTATATAGGCCAACGTAGGACAAGGGTTGTACTAAACTTTTTGACAATTCCTTTATGCTATGCCTTGTGGATTTGTTGTGGATTCACATGCTAGCTTATTATATGTATGTATCATATCCAACAAGGTATCGATGCCTTAGTCGTTCGGGATGAGATTAGACTCCATGTGTTAATATGGTGGATTATGTCGATTAAACTAAGAGAATCCTATAATTAACTAACTTATATGTTCTTTGGTTGTCTTTTCATTTATTATATTATTCTTGGGATAATGCATAAGTACCCCATAGACTATGACCGAAATTTCAGACACGCCTAAACTTAATTAGAGTCCTATCACCCCCCTAAATTAATTTAAAATGGAATAAATACACCACAAACGCTGACATGTCATAGAGAGTGTGCACACTCTCTTGAAGGCAAGTAATGAATGCACAAATTGGACACATGACATTTTTTATTGATAACTTTATAATTAGTTAGTACACATATTTATTGATAATAAAACTTATATATATATAATTATTTTTATTTCTTTCTTTGTAAAATATTTATTTTAATTTCTTTTCACTTTAATTTTTTTAATTAATTTATTATATTTTCACTTTTAATTATTTTTAATAAATTGTGTGTATTTTTTTTTTTAAAAAAACCAATTTAAAATTGTCCTTTAATTTTAATGTTTTAATAGTTTTATGTTTTATTTGATTTTCTTCACTTATTTTGATATCCGTTCAAAATTAACTTATTTTAAATAAAAGACATTTGAAATCAAATCAAAACGAAAGACAAAGAAAATAAACTCAACGAAAAATTAAAAGAGAAAAAACAATGAATGTAAGTAAAAAAAATAGTTTCGATAAAAGGTAAAAAAAAATGTGTATTAATTTAATTTAAATACAAGATAAAAAAATAAGAATATTTTTTTTAAAGAATATTTTTTAAAAAAAATTAAGAATTTTTTTTAAAAAAATATAATTTTCATAAAAAAATATAAAAAAAATAATATTTACACACATGGCACCTTCAACCACCTAAGTTGGTTGTGTTTGTACACACTCGCCCGCCATGTGTGTAAATATTATTTTTTTTATATTTTTTTATGAAAATTATATTTTTTTTAAAAAAATAATTTAAAAAAATTCTTAATTTTTTAAAAAAATACTCTTTAAAAAAAATATTCTTATTTTTTTTATCTTGTATTTAAATTAAGTTAATACACATTTTTTTTTACCTTGTATCGAAACTATTATTTTTTACTTACATTCATTGTTTTTTCTCTTTTAATTTTCTATTGAGTTTATTTTCTTTGTCTTTCGTTTTGATTTGATTTCAAATGTCTATTATTTAAAATAAGTTAATTTTGAACGGATATCAAAATAAGTGAAGAAAATCAAATAAAACATAAAATATTAAAACATTAAAGTTAAAGGACACTTTTAAATTGTTTTTGTTTTAAAAAATACACACAATTTATTAAAAATAATTAAAAGTGAAAAAATAATAAATTAATTAAAAAAATTAAAGTGAAAAGAAATTAAAATAAATATTTTACAAAGAAAGAAATAAAATAATTAAATATATATAAGTTTTATTATCAATAAATATGTGTACTAACTAATTATAAAGTTATCAATCAAAAAATGACATGCGTCCAATTTGTGCATTCATTACTTGCCTTCAAGAGAGTGTGCACACTCTCTATGACATGTCAGTGTTTATGGTGCATTTATTCCATTTTAAATTAGTTTAGGTGGGGGGGGGGGGGTAATAGGACTCTAATTAAGTTTAGGTGTGTCTCTGAAATTTCGGTCATAGTCTAGGGGTACTTATGCATTATCCCTTTTTTATAATCAAACTAGAAGTTACCAAGGAAGTATGCATAACACTGAATAGGGAGCTACCTTTTACACCAAGTATGTCTAAGATGTGAAATGAGTGCATAAGGATGTTGTGCTCAACCTATAATACAATCATGAAATTAAGGTACCGAGCTCTACGTTTGAAACTTCAACATAGTCATTCCTTAATAGTTCATTGCTACAACTTCTATTTAGCTCACTTCATACTTACGTCACTCGCTCTATATATTCCAGTAGTGGTTCTTCATTCTTTAGATAGTCACGCGAGAGCTCTAAAATTTCATTTATTTAAGGTCTAGCCATGAGAGAAAGCTTTGAAGTTTAAGTTCAAATTACGAATTCATGAAATTGTTACTAATATTAATGTGTAATATTTTGAAAATTGGATATATTATGAGGAGTTCATATCTCGAATTTGAGAGATTTATGGTGCAAATTTGGAGACTTTTCAAGGAATCAAATGTACACATATATGCATTTTATTCATGTATTTGTTCCACTGTTATTGTATTAAATGTATTTATTTGTATCTGATGTTGATTATACGTTTGTATCAATGTATCAAAGTGTATCTATTCCTTGTTATTTATTTTGTATCAATGTATTGTGTATCTTGCAATTTCACGATCCGAGCCTACACCCTGGAAGTGGCCGACACTTGATAACCATTGCTGGCCCCCAAGCGAACCCTCATCCTGACTGACTACAAGCAGAAGACTAAATCAAGCATACATAAGCATCAAACTGAAAGAAATGTTTAAAAATAGTTTATTGAATCTCAAAACTTCGCTGAATATATTGAGTATGAAACATAAATTTTAAATAAAACATCTAAAACTGAAAGACTCTCCAAGACTCTCTATCTATGAAGCCTCTACTGTATATAGATGAGTATCGGGACAAGATCCACGACTCCTTAAAAGAACTATTACTAACAACTCATAAAATGGAGTACTCCGAAAGCAAAGAGGTCTCACTCATAAGCAGGCGAGTGGATGATGTTATCTTAACAGACTCTTGTTGAGGATCTTAATAACTTGTATCTTCATCGTTAAAAGATGCATGTCGAATGACATCAGTACATTGAATGTACGAGTATGTAATATAGTTGAATAACAAATAACTCAAAGAAAGGATTGCAATAGATAACAATGTACTCAAGCTGAATGTAAAGAAATAAAGGAGTTAAATCATTTAAAGCTTTACAAAATACTTTCTCATCTCTGAACTCAACATAATAAGTGATATATAAAAATACACTTTAACTCTATTAGGAGATTCTCTAACCGACAACCATCACTATGAGCTACGTGATGATACAGCGTCTCGCCCACACTGTCAGAATTTTTCTATACCTTGTCGGGGTATAGAACACCTCAACTAAGTGGATCAACTAAGCTATGCTTAAAAACAATAAGGAATCATCTAAAAAGTATCCTTTATCCATGTTGGCATAAATGGTTTATGAGGGTTTTGAGTTGTCTGAACTCATCCCCATATCGGTGCTCAATACTACTCCCAATAATATATATACACTCATGCTCAATATTTTAAAATATATACACTCATGCTCAATATTTTAAAACATACTTCCTCTAATTTGAGATAATTGCTCAAACTATCCTCTTAAAAGAGGTAACTGCCCTTGAATTATCTTTGAACTCATAACTCGTTTAGAAATCAAAGTTTATATTTTAACAATGTAAAAACTGATACCTTTGGGAATAATTACTTCCCCATACTCTTACTCAATTCATACATGAAAACTCTTTCTCAAAAATATATCAAAATCATATTGTGATATGATCATTGATGACTCGGGAAGTCATACTGCATAAACATTGATGACATAACTAGATACCATACTGCTTAAACATTGATGGCATACTCGATTGTCATACTAATCATGTTTTAGAAACTTTTTCTCAATACTCATATTTACTTTCTCAAAAACTCAGTTTAAAACTCAAGTGTTGATTTTAAAAAGCTTTCGAAGATTTATAACTCAATTCACAGGGTTCATGCAGAATTATGGACATGAATGACTCAACTCAGGGATCTTAATAGCAATATGGAAACTCAATACTCAGAACTCAACGATACTACTCATCGCAAAAATACTCGGTTCATAGGGTTCATGTTGGAATATAGACATGAACGAATCAACTCAAGAATCTTAATGCATAACATATAGAAATTAATTAATTAAGAATAGAATTTCAAAAAGAATCCGGAACTCAAGAACTCAAAATCAACTCATCTCAAGGATACTCAAATATAGGGATATAATCCTTGATTACTCTTTTACTCATTTGAAAGTAAATGTAGGGCGTGAGGACGAACTAGTCCAACACTATGATAGCCTTACATACCTGGAAGAATAAGGTTCTTGAAGAATATTGAAGAAGAACTTGATTAGAAGCCTTGAAACCCTAGCTTGAAGGAGAAAAATCAAGAAAACCTTTCTTGAGATTTCATTAATTAGTTTCTTGAAACTCTATTGCCAAGAATTATGATTTTCATTAGTGATTCATAATTATATGGAGGAATTTGAGTTGGAAAGAATGGAATTCTTGGAGAAAGACTTACCTTGAAGAAGAATCTTGAAAAAGATTGAAAGAATCTTGAATGGAGTCTTCTACTTTGATTTTTCCTTAGGGTTTTGCCTTAGGGTTTGAGAGTGAAGATAGTGATGGATTAGAGATGAAAATCTGATTGTTTTGGGTCTTTAATTAGTCAAGAAATTTGTTTAAGATTTTCTTAGAGGTAAAAAGACGAAAACGACCCTTTTTAATGTTATTTCGTCGGCTAATTTGTCATTGCACTATATCAGGTTACTAAAATGGTCATAACTTTTTACTCAAAACTCGTATTTTTGTGAAATTGGTGGCGTTGGAAAGTAGATTCAAATACCTTTAATTTGATAGGTTACGGACCACGTAGCTCTTTATATTCTAAGAGATATGGTCGTTTAAATTTGACTCAAGTAAAATCTTACATCAAAACATAATCGGTAAGGAAACTTTCAACTCAACTTTGTGCTAGGAGTTTTTAGTGACCTTAATTGATATCCAAAATCATTTCCACACTAAAAAATTTACCTTTACATATATGAGCAATTTAAGAATAACCCAATAAGACTTTATATGCAAATAAAGAATAGTTCGGGCCTTTGCTTAGAAACTTTCGGGGTGTTACATGCAACTTGTCATAAATTTGTATCAATGTATTCAAGTCTAATAGTTATTTTTTTTTACACTTATATCAAGAATTTGAGTGTATATTTGTTCACTATTATATATTTTTATCAATGTATTTAAGTATTTCTAGTGTATTCATCATTAGAATGCATTTATATCAATGTTGTACCAATGTATTCAAGTGAAAAAAGTCTATAACAACAACAATGAAAAATTGTATCAATATCATACAAATAATAGGTAGTGATACAACAAATTTTGTAGTGCAATTCCCTTTTTAAAAAAATACTACTACACAATTATTGCACTACATTAAATATTTATATTTATCTTCGGAGAAACTATCTAAACATAAAATATGTATACTAGAATACAATCACCAAACATGATGAATACATTTTGATACAGTTGGATACTCAATTAAAAGTTAGTTACGAATAGTAATTATCTTAATTATAGTTATTGGACCTTATGAACCCCTAAACTATAATAGTAAGTTCGTCATTAAAAAACAAGTAAGGTTGTGTAAATTAAATTCTACTTGAAACTTGTGGATAAAATATGTAGGTATTTATGTAATTGTAAATCATCTTATTAAGGATAAAATGAAAATTTTCAAATAAAATTGTTATCAAATATATAAATATGTTATTCTTTCTAGAATCGACTAAAAAATGTCATATAAATTAAAACGAAGACAACAAGATGTTTAAAGTAAAAGTGCCAAATGGCTTAAATAAAATGTAAGCTAGCTGATACGTACGGAAAATCTAACGTATTAACTGTAAATTGATAATTAAAATTTCTTTTGTCTTGCAGAAATGTACTCCTTCCGTTAAAAAGAGTGGTTTAGTTTGACTTGACACGAAATTTAAATAAGTATAGAAGACTTTTGAATCTTGTGATCTTAAATTAAAATTATGTCAAATGTATAAAATTGTCTTTTAATCTTGTGGCCTTAAACATGTCACGTGCAAAGCTGAAATTAAAATATTATAAAAAAATGTGGTCTTAAATTAAAATTATGTCAAATGTATAAAATTGTCTTTTAATCTTGTGGCCTTAAACATGTCACGTGCAAAACTGAAATTAAAATATTATAAAAAAATTAATTTTTTTAAACAGACTAAAAAAAAAAATAAGATCATTTTTTTAAAACAGAGAAAGTAATACGTTACACAATATTTTTTACACTTGATAAATAGCTTAATGAAACGTACGGAAACTAAAATCTCCTAATCCAGTCAAGTCAGAAATAGGACACCTAGCTAGTATTGGATAATTCTGGAAGAAAATAGTGTATGCCCTGTCCCAATGAAAATAAATTGTACATAAATCATGCTCTTTGTTATTCAACACAATAGCTAGTTCTAGAGATGTCTTTTGATTCCAAATACATGTGCAAAAGCTAAAAAGAGAACCACATAAGCATATAAAATTAAGTTCTTATCATATCATGAATCAAATGGATAGAATAAGAGTCCCTTTCAATTGAGTTAAATTCTAATTAACAATTTTTGACTAATTTTCATTATTTCAACTTAAAATTAAATGCTTAAATACACCTTTTGTTTTATCAAAAATACAATCCAGATGTTTAAAATTATTTTGAATTTAAAACACTTAAAATAAGTCAATTCAACAGGCTCTTAGGTTGTTTGAATTGACTTATTTAAGGTATTTAAATAAAAAAAGCTTTTAAATATTTCTGATAAAATTTAAAAATATTTTTAAATCAAAATAACAACATTAAAATAATAAGCCCATCCAAACACGTTGCAAGTGAATGAGCTAAGTCACATCATATGGAATCATGTTGTTTGTTGATTATTGGCCTAAACCAATTTTAAAAAGCAGCCATACTCTTAGGAGGCGTACAGACCATGAAATTCTATTAATCTCATAATACTACTCCCTCAGTTTCATGAAGAATGAATTAGTTTAATTTGACATAAAATTTAAGAAAATAAAGAAGACTTTTGAATCTTATGATCCTAAATTAAAATTATGTTAAATGTATAAAATTGTCCTTTAATCTTGTGGTCTTAAACATATCAGGTGAAAAACTGAAATTAAAATGTTATAAAAAAAAGAAATAAATCATTCTTTTTTAAAGAGAAAAAAAAGAAAAGAGATTATTCTTTTTAAAACGGAGGAAGTATAAAGTTTAACAGTATTTAGTGAGGTCATTTGTCCCTTATTGTTTCCTTCTAACATTTAAATCTCTCTCAACTGTCACTTTTGCCGCCTGCCTGATCTCCGGCCATAGACTAGCTTAATTATTTGTCAAATTGTAGCAGTTTTCGCGATTCAATCTCCGGGGATGGATCCAGACAGGACTGGTACCAGCGCCGAGGTCCCACTGCTTTCGAATCAGAAGTCTCAGACGAGGGAGAACCGGTGGGTGATATGGAGGGCGGTGTTCAATGTGTCGACTACTATAATTGGTGCAGGAATTATGTCAATCCCAGCAACTTTAAAGGTCCTAGGTGTTGTTCCCGCATTCGTGTTGATTGTTCTGGTAGCTTTGTTAGTAGACATAACGGTAAATTTCATGTTGAGGGCCACCTATGCTGGTCAGTCCACGACGTACGCTGGATTGATGAAAGAGAACTTTGGAAAGATAGGTTCTTTGGCAGTACAAATTTGTGTAATGATCACTACTTTTGGTTGCTTGATCATGTACCTCATTATTATTGGTAAGATTCATTCTTTAATGCCTCTTACATGATCAAGGGATGAACAGTTGGTCTCGGATTTGGACAACCCTCACCTTATTAGCTCACTTTTGAGGTTGAGTTAGGCCCATGATGCATTTTAATGGTATCAGGACTTGGATATCTTATGTATAACGACAGTCCTAATTTTTCTTTTTTGTTAATTTCTATGATCAGGAGACGTCTTTTCTGGAAAAGGAGAACACCTTGGTGTCCTGCAAGAATGGTTTGGGATTCATTGGTGGAATTCTCGTTATCTATCGATCCTACTCACTGTCTTGCTGGTTGTGCTTCCTTTAGTCCTATACCGGCGTGTAGGTCAGTTCATTCTGTCCTCTGTTCTTGGGGTTACTTCACAAGTTAAAATGTTCACTAATAGTTTGTGTTTATATGGCTTGTGATTGCAGAATCATTATGGCTCAGTTCAGCAATTGCAATTATCCTAGCAGTTGTATTTGTCGGTATATGTTCTGTAATGGCAATCATTGCAATCGTAAAAGGGCAAATAGTAAATCCAAGAATGCTACCGGAGTTGAATAGTACTTCTTCCTTCTTTAATCTCTTCACCGCCATTCCAGTCATCGTAACAGCTTTTGCATTTCACTTCAATGGTAAAAGCTACATACATTCGATACTTGATCATTTCGTGGTTTTGATGTTAACTTTACTGACATGCAACATAAAAACTTGAATGCAGTCCATCCTATTGAAGTTGAGTTGGGGATACCTGGAGCTATGACTAGTGCTGTTAAAATTTCACTAGTAGTTTGTTCAGTTATCTATTTCTCAATTGGAATTTTCGGCTACCTTCTATTTGGAGATTCAATCAATGCAGATATACTTGTAAATTTTGATATGTCGTCCTCTGGTGCTATAGCAATCAGTCCCATTCTAAATGATATCGTTCGTTTGAGCTATGCACTTCACCTAATGCTGGTATTTCCTCTCTTAAATTTCTCCCTGAGAGCCAACATCGACGAACTCATATTCCCTAAGAAGGAATTAATAGCAACTGACACCAAAAGATTCATGTTTCTTACACTGATCTTGTTAGCCTTCTCATATATAGTAGCCATCGCTATACCATCGGTATGGTACATTTACCAGTTCATGGGATCAACTTCAAATGTTTGTCTTGCCTTCATATTTCCAGGTGCAATTGCTCTAAGGTCTCTGTCTTTCTTTCTTCCCCTCAACTTTTTTACAAATTAATCTGAATGATTTTCTTTCTTCTGTTTTTATGCTGAACGTTTTGTTTCTTGTTTGGCAGAGATGCCCATGGTTTATCTCCAAGAAAAGACAAGATCATCGCGGTAGTCATGATTGTTCTAGCTGTTGTGACGAGTGCTATAACTATCGCTGCCAACATCTACAATATGATTATTGGAAAAAGTTCATAAATTTATGCCACGCATCTCAATTAGACCTTTTGGATTTTCAATTTGTATTTGTGTTGTTTGTTGTGCAGTATTTGCTAGTTCCAATAATATCGTTGTGAATACAAAATTTAGCCATATTCCTAAATCAATTGGACCAGAAAATTTACAATACTACCTTCTTGAAGCAACGAGAGTGAGAACTACATATTCAATGTTAATCCCGCTAAGTAGGACGTGGGGAAGGTAAAATGTATGCAGATCTTACTTCTAAGGTACAAAGGTTGTTTTCTATTGACTCTCAGCTCAAGATAAAACAACACAAAGTAGTATAGAAAAAGAAATAACGGAAATGAAGACAGTAATGACAAATATATGCTATAGACAACTTGACAAATCATTCTAAACCGTAGTAGTCATAACAAGATACAACAATAATCGAAGTGTAATAAACTCACAAAAAATAACCAAACTCAAAGGACAAGAAACTACAAGAATATACAACTAATAAGACGGCTGGCTAATAGTAAAGAATAATAAGGGAGACAACACTCAACTATCTAACTTCCTACTTTAATATGTGTCCTCCGTGACCTCTTGTCTATGGTCATGTAATCAGCTAGTTGAAGCTGCATTATGTCATATTTAATCACCTCTCTCATTTACTTCTTCGGCCTACATGTACTTCTGTTGAAACCATCCATGTCTGCCCTCACACACCTTTGCACAAGAGTATCCGTGCATATCCTCTGCACATGCTTGAACCATCTCAATCTCGTTTCCTGCATCTTGTCCTCTATCGAGACCACTCTTCTCTTGTCCCGGATATCTTAATTCTTAATATCTCTTAGTATACCAGAGCTTGAAGATGATCAATGACTGCCTAACTTATGATAAGGAAGAAAGAAGAACTCATCTTGTTCAACCAAATTAAGTAGAATCCCAATAAGAAAAGCCTACCTATTTATTTATTAACATCATAAAAGGCAAAACTACTCCCTTTATAAGTATATGATGTGAGTTTTTACACACTTGTACATACATTAAAGTGAAAAGAGGCCAAGAAACCTGCCAATTGACACAGTGTATCTATGATTCCCCGTATATTTCATTATACACTATCAATATTGAGACGATAAATGCATAATCCACACCAGGATAAACTCTTACTTCAAAATTTTCTCTTCCTTTGAAGAAACTTCCAAGTTTGAATCTCTCTTTCACCTGCATAATTGAAAGAGTTATTTATTCGTATACAATTTGAAAGACACTCAAACAGGGATTTGAAGTTTAATAATTAGTTAAGTACCTCAGCAATCAAAGTATCCCCTTTATAAACTTTGAAAGATTGATTGGTGAAAGATCCCTTTACATGGAAATCACATATCTCTCCATTGATATTGCTAGCCAAGAACACATCAAGTTGCATTTTCATTTGAAATGTGCTTGATCTTTTAATTGTGTAGAGCAGATCATTTCTGTCTGAACTCTCAGCACGATAAACTTTCCACGTATTACGCCATGAAAGTGTCTGCACTCAAATATTTAACAAACCACATCACTCTTAAGTTCATTATATATGCATTCTTTGAGCTACTTTGATGCTTCTAAATCATTTTACACAGAAGAATAAAACTCAGTGGTCAGTACTCAAGGTGTGGCCTAACAATCAATAAAGAGGGTGAAAATCATAGAAACTGCTAAATCATCAACTAAATTTCTGTGGTGAATATACCACAATAATATGACAAAAAATGAATAAGTAATATACAGGTTGAGACGCACATATCTCACAAGCACCAACAAATTCTTAATTGGTGAGCAGAGTTATTGGATACTTGTGCAGTTGTGCTGGTGAAGCATAGGTCGATTGCAGTGGCGAATGTATGTACAAATTTTGGGTCACCCGAACCCGTACTCATCCGACTAAACTCGATATATTACTTCTATAATTATTAAAAAATATATTAAATTAAAACTTGCTAAACCGAAAAAACTTTCTCTTATCTTATAAATGGTGCACCCGTTTTCTTGAAATCCTGGATTCGCCTCTGGTCGATTGAGATGAGCTCAAGCACGGCGGAGTAGCTATGTTATAGTCAAGGTGTTCAATTGGACATCCTTCCTTGGAAAATAATATTAATGATAAACGAAGCGATTAAATAACATATTCTGGAACATCTTGACATAATAAGGTGTTATAGCCAAGTTTTTCTCCCATTTTTGGACACATTTTGTGAAATTGCTGACTCCGTCACTGTGCTCAAGTGAGCCCGGACCATATCAACTAAGAATGAAAATTAAGAAGAGAGAATATGTTTGATACCTTTTCGCGCAGAGTAAGGAGAGGTAAACCATCAGAATCAGCAATGATTCTTTTCTTATTCCTAAGATGCCAAACTTTTCCATCACCTTGGAGAAGAGAGATTCCAGTATCATCCAAGACATCGATATTTAGTTGTGAGAGTCCAAGGATCTTCTTCTTCACAGTTAAGTTCACAAGATAAGGAAAACAGAAGCCATCCCCAACAACAGGAAGCAGGGGAACTTCAAAATTTATCTCTGGTTTAAACATATATGTAAACACTACTAAACATAAATTGACAAAAACTAGCTATGACTTGCCTTAAATTGGTTCACAAGAGATTGCCAAAAGGCAAAAGTTAATTGCGTTGAAAAAGTAATACTACTAATAAAAGAAGATGAGATTGCTCTGTCACAGAAACTTCCCTTCATTTTCCTGTATATTGACTGTTGAAATTTTCATTTTAAAATACAAGGCCCCATTGATTGCTACTTTATTTTTAAAACAATTTAAATGCATAGAAACGTGAGAAGTATCAGTCGGACGGTGGATCTTGGTCAGCATGAATTTAGCTTGTAATTTGTACTTTCATTAAGCAGCCTATCATAATTCATAATATTCACTTACTTTTACGTAAAACAGTCTAAGCATTCACATTTGATATAAATAGAGCATGAAAATAGCGACTCTACGTGGAAAATATGTAGTCTACACTTTTAAAAAACATAAAAGAATACTCATTAAAAAAAAAGTTTTTACAAACATTTTCACAGAAGATATTCACCGGTGGTTAATAACAAGGGATAACTATGGAGACTAGGGTTCTAATTCAGACAAAAAAAATTATGCTCATATATTTTGGATTTTGAGATTCAAATAAGCCTATTTTTATCGTAAATTTTTCATATATTTTTTAAATATTTTTGATTCAATTATTGTGACTTGTAGTATTTTTTACCTACTTTACAAATATATAAATTTTATTTCAAAAAAATTAAAGATTTCGCAAATTTTCGGTCAAACTTAAACTGTTTGACTCTAAAAAAATAAAATGTATCACATAAATTGGGACATAGAGAGTAATTAATTTCATTTATTTACTGAAGTCAGAAATTTTAATTGTTAAGTTGATTGATTGTTTATGTTATTAAGAAAGGTTGTTTAATTTTCTGCCCATTTTCCTACTCCTTATCCACAATTTTTTTTTTTAAAAAAAAAAATCTTAATAGACAAAGTTACTTATACTTGATAGTATTTTCTTTGTTAATGAAAGATATCACGTCCCAAGTCAAATAATTAAAATGCGGGAAAGTTGTCTAAATACCACTCTTACTAAAAAATGAATTACTCTCTAGGGATGGCAATGGGGCGGGGCGAGTCGGTTGCGGGGCAAACCCGCTTAAACCCTTTAAGATCTCAACCTGCCTCGCTCCGCCCCATATTACATATTTGTTGTTTTCAACCCGCCCCGCCCCGCCCCGCAAAAACCCGCCCCCATCCCAAATATTTTGTAAAAAGCATTTCAAATAATAGGCTCAGTAAGTTTTCAACTTAAGAAATTAAAATTTTGTTAGCTGTTAATCGCTAAAATTAACATGTTATAACATTATTTTAAAATTACAGTGTTTTATAACTCTTTTAGATATGTCAGCAACATTTTTTTGGTAGATTTGAATTGGTTACATTTGATGTAATAACAAAATATTAAATGCAAGTAGTGAGATAATTTTTTCTTCTTTCTAGTTTCTTAGCCATTCAAAACAGTTTACGTAAAGAAATTATTTTGATAAATAATGCTCTATCACTCTTATAACATGTAAGAAGTTAAAATTAAGTTTGAACCCACATGAAATCACATCTCCCCGCAACCCGCCCCGCCCCACATTAATTTTAAAAAAATCCACTTCAACCCGCCCCGCATCCCACCTGCCCCGCCCCGCCCCGCATAACCTTAAACCCACCCTGTCCTGCATCCGCCCTGCCCCATTGCCATCCCTATTACTTTCTCTAGTTCAATAGTATAAAATGAATTACTATATGGTTCAAAATGGATGAAAATTTTTAAAGTTTAAGAATATATATGAATTATTTTTTCAAGAATTATCTTTCTTTTTTATGGAGTTTTCAACTACTTCTAAATCTCAAATTAAATCTTTACTTTAAGAAAAGTTCAAATAAAAATTAAAAAATGAATAATATTAGTAATAAATTATCTTTAAGTTAATGATTTTAAATATTTTGGTGTGTCACACCTGACAAATCATTTATATTGAATTTGAGGGAGAAATTATTGCACTCATATGAATTCATATACTCCCTTAGTTCCTATTTATTTGTTGTTTTTTACTTGACACACTTATTAATAAAATAATAATTAATATAGTAAATTTAATATATTATTCCTATTAAATGATAGAATTTCAAAATTAATTTATTCATTAAAGAAATTCTTACATTTTTCAGAAACATTAACTCTTTAAATAAATTATGAATATAATAGATAGAAAATATTATTTTTTTTATTGTCAAAAAATGACAAATAAAAAGGAATAAATAAAAAATTAAATTTAGACAAGTAAAAAGGGATAGAGGGAGTAACAAGTTCACTTAACGTCAAAATGACCCATGTGCGTTGCAAATGAAAAGGAAAAGGGGAAGAAATCAAGAAAAAAATTCTCCAGACACGAAACAAGGCAACGGCTACAGATATCGTGGTACAAGAATCATGAGAAAGCTCAATTGTTTTATTTTATTCTTTCTGTCTCATATTAGTTGATCATTTTATTAAAAATAATTATTTTATATTAATTGTCTATTTTATTAAATTAAAAAAAATATCAATTAATTTTTTTCTGTATTATCTTTGTAATTAATTTTTTTTTTGAAAATATTCACATTTATTTATAAAATTCTCAAAAAAAATAAAAATAAATTAAGAGATGAATTGAAAAAATTATCTTTTTATTTATAATTTCTTAATATACTGTATAAAGTACATTAACTATTGAAGTTGATTTTGATCATATTTGTTTGATGAGGAGAAGAAGGAGAAGGATCACAATGGATTTGAAAGTTTTCTATCATATGCTAGAAAATGAAATCAAACTAAGGAACAATATAGCCAAAAGTCCTTACATCAGTGGTTAGGTTGACAAAAACACCCCTATCAAAAAAAAAAAGATGGTTTATATTAAAGAGCTCCATTGAAAATTTAGGGGACCAGTTTTTTGAATTAAAGAGAGTATTGAAAAATAATGTAGATCCAACTACCCTATTTATTGCTGAAGGTGGGGTGCATAAGCAAAACAAATTTTTTACCACCACCAACAGATGTGGTATGGTGAATAAGACTACTTTTCCCTTCATTAAAAATTTAGTAAAAAAAACTTAATATAAGAAGCATTTTTTCCTAAATGGAACCTCACTGTGAAAGAAAATTTCTACTCAGTTCTGTGACTATTGTCTAACGACTACAAGTTAGAGATGATTATTTTAAATTGATGCAATAAGAGTTGTGTCTGATGAAGGGTCATACTACGAAAAAATGTTATGAAATTATAGAATATCCATTAGGTTTATTAATTAGTAACATATCTCAATCAGACGATCATGTTCCACTTCAGCAAGGCAATAATTCTTAACATGACCTGATCAATATAATCAAATTTTATAAATGTTGAATCATACAACACTTGAAGAAGCTAGCTAGTACTAAGTACTAACATGACAGGTAATGCTTTATATACTAATAAATTCATTTTATAAATGGATCATTAATATGTGAGCAATCCATCACACCATTGATAATGAAATTTGACAAACAAAAGTAGATAATACTGGATTAGTATAAACGCAAATAGGAAATTCTACTAAGATATCACTAAGGGGAATTAGTCAATTGCTCAAAAGGAGATGAACTTATTAGAAATATTTCATGTGTACCAACATTCAAATTCAATGTCTCGTCTGTTTAGATAGCACCTACCCAATCTACATCTCGTTTTTTTTTATGGGATTAAAGCAGTCAATGATAAAATACAGTAATCCAACTAGGTTGAGGTTGAATTTCACAAAGAGCGTATTACAGTTCTTTTATAATTAATTTGATGTTGAGATTCAAATCAATAACTATTATTGGAAAATTGAGGGATTTTATGAGAAACTACTAATCAGTGGCGGAGCTAGAATTTTTAATAAGGGGGTACAATAGCTGAAGAACTAAACACACAAACTAATCGAAGGGGGTTTGACATCTATTATATAAGCATAAAAAATAATTTTAACCATGTATAAATAGTAAAATGTTCTGCCGAAGGGGGTTTGGATGAACCCCCTAACAGAAGGCTGGCTCCACCCCTGCTACTAACTATTTTTAATTACTTGGATTTTATCAATAAGAAAGACGAACAAGGTTTACCGTTTTTAGATATGAAACTCAATTAATACTATACTATCAATTCATTTAGGTATATTCATTATGCAAAACTGGCGGATTTATGTCTCATAAAACCTCTTGACTCAATTAAGAGAATATTACTCTAAGTCCTTTCTCGACACTTGATTGTCAAATTAATTTGTCCATTCATCAAAATCTCAAGTAAATTATCCTCACTTGAGTCCAAATTATTAGATGGTGGTTGGTAGCATCTAATCACTATTAGTGATCATTTTTCTAAATCTTAACTTCTTTGATCAAACAAATCAGAATACAGACAAGTTCTTTAATATTGTCAACCATTAAAGAAAACATTAATTGTGAAAGGAACATAATACACAATGATCACTCCTTCATGAAAAGATATTTATTGTAAAGAATTTATGATCATCATCCCTACTCTAAGTTTCATAACTTTAGTTATGAGTTTAGCTAATCATAACTACCAATAAATAATACTCTCTCCATTCATTTTTACTTGTCATTGTTTGATTTGACACATCCATTAAGAAAACAATTATTGATATAGGTATTTTATCACACTATCCCTATTAAATGATGTTTAGTATTAGGTATTGGAAAATGATTGGGAGAATAAGTACTTAATACTGAAGGTAAAAAATACAAATAAATAATTGTCTTTTCTTGATATGTCAAAAAGGGACAAGTAAGAATCAAATTCTATTTTAGGAATAAGTGACAATTAAAAGTGTACGGAGGGAGTAACTATAATAAATGAAACTACTAGAGAAAATGAATGTAGAAGAGAGTAATAACAACCTCTGATTAATGCAGATTACAGGTCTTGTAAGAGAATCTTGTTCGTTCCACAATAATGTACTAAAATTGTAAAGAAAATCTTAAAAACTAAGAAGAATAAATTCTAATGACTAAGTAGTAATCATCTACTAATGATTTGTAACCCTAAAAATATCGTCAAAAGACATTTATATAAATATATAATAATTGGGTCAAAATTCTAATTCCAATTGGACTATGTTTTTACTAGGTCAAACCCAGTTCCATAGACATAGAGGTCGCAGCGCGAGGCCTATTGCACAGGTCACAATGCGGGGTCCATCTTGAACCTTGTCTCTTTTTTTTAGTCTCTGAAGTTTAGTTCTTTAACAGATGCATTGTGAGGCTCATCTCAGGGTCCTACTTGTAGCTATTTTGCCTTGGTCTGAATTATTTTATTGTGAGTTTCAATTCATCATATGAATCATTTCTTGTTATTTTTTGCCTGAAAGCATCTTAATCATTTCCATTAGCTTATCACAACGTATAATCAATAAACACATGAATGCATAAATACGCCACAAACTTAGAGATTTTGTTCGTCCTCGATCAAATAACTCATCCTATCATCTATAGATTCATTATCACATCAATGCTAGTTAGACAAGGTTACTCACAAACTTTGGCTCACATGGAAAGTTTAATCATGATATGCAATTTACTCATTCGACAATAACTTCCAAACTCAAGATTTATAATGCGATTATTAGACTGACTCTTTATCACATATATAGGGTCAACTTGCTAAGATGCAACTACTGAGATCAATAGGTTTACTAGTTTTAATTATCAAGTGACCTTACAATCAAAGAATTGGCATTTTCCAATTATCATATTTATAATTTCAACAGAGCATGACTTAAAATGGATGGAAAATATACTTTAATTATACATTAACTATACATTATATAGAATTACAAAGATACGAGAAGATATTTACAATTCCAAATAATATGTTACACAATCCGCAAGATATTCTAATTGGTTTACAATAATTAGGAAAAAATCTACCCATTAAAGAAGGTTAACTACTTTTCCTGTAACATCCCGCCCTAGAAAGAACTAGAATTAGAAAGAACTATTTTGGAAAGAGTAAAAAAATTGGAAATTTTGGCAAGTTATGCTAAATATGAGTTTTTGGTCAACTTCAAATGATCAAAACTTTCAGTACATGATGAGTTAGGTGGCCCATAAGATATCAAATGCAAGGTCTTAGAATCCTCTTTCCAACGCCACTGAGTTTGCTAATTTTCGAACTCATATGAGGGAGATATGACTATTTGAAGTCGATCTGTCTATTTAAGGAAAATTACCCAAATTTAAGAGGGGAATTTTGGTCTTTTCCTTACCCAATCAACTTAAAACGAGTTTTGGTAATATTTAGGGGTATAAACTGAATTAGTTTAGTTTTACAAATCCTAATTTATGCTAGGGTTTTGAGAGAAGTTCAAGAAGAGGAGAAAAGGAGAAAAGTCAAGCGATCGTCAAGTTCTTGAGGTTTTTGTTGCGGATTTCGCCAAGGGTTTGATCCCTAAAGATGTATGTGAGTTCTCATAGTGTTGGGTTCATTCACCCACACGCCAATCATGTTATTTTTAGCGAGATTTTATTCTTGAAGTTGAAGAGTTTGAGTTCTTGATTAGTTTCTTGAAGTATTGTTTTCGTTCTTGAATTAGGATAGGTTTGACGAGTTTTTGAGATAATCGTATGAGTTTAAGAGTTGTTTTCAAGTAGATTCTTGTGTACTTTGGTTGGGTATGGGGAAGAAACCATTCGATTTTAGGCAAATTATGGTCGAAAAACGAGTAAGAAAATTCGTCGGGGAAATCTGGGCATGGTGTGCTGCGCCGCCCCACCATAGCACCAGAAAAGTGTGTTTGTAAGTTGGGTTCTGGCGTCTTGCGCTAGTCAATGCGCCCCAACCACACTTCTGTAGTTCAAGGGCTGGTGCCCTGGACCACTCAGTGCGCCAAGGTTGTCTGCCCCCACCCTTTCTCCGTCGTTTAGTCCGTTTGAGTTCTTCCAAAGGGTACCTTTACTCCCCTTTGATTCTAAACACTCTAAACTACTTCTAAAAATCTAGAAATCATTCAAACATAAATCATAACCTTGAATTCATAATTCAAATTCAAGGTAGAGTTAAGAGTCAAGTCTTGAGAGTTCATCCGAGCCATTTTAATAAGTCTTTTACAATCATTTGTAAACTTGTTTAAAATGACTTGAGCATAGAGTTGAGTAAGAGTAGAGATGAGTTCATTTTCTTTAAAATGATATATGGGAACTAAGTATTCTCAAGAGCAAATGTTTTTACATTTAAGATGAGAGGAAACACCATTTTCCAAAAGAGTTTTCATGAGTAGTTTTGAGTACTATCTCTTGTAAGAGAAAAATTTTTGAGTAATAATCTCAAACCACAAAAAGAGTTAAGTTTCTAAAAACATATGAGCTAGTATATTTTGGGAATAGTATTGAGTACCGATATTGGGGAGAGTTCATACAACTCACAACCCCCATGAACCATGTAGCCAACGTGGGTAGAAAGGGTCATACTTTTTAGATGATTCCTTAATGCTTTTTAGCATAGACTAGTGGATCCACTTAGTAGTAGGTTCTATACCCCGACAAAGTATAGGACAGTTCTGGCAGCGTGGGCTAGACGATGTATCATCACATAGCTCATAGTGATGGTTGTCAGTTAGGGAATCTCCCAAGAGTTTATTTTGTATTTTCATATACAAACAAAGTTTATGATGTATTCTTGCATACAAACTGAGTATATTGTACTTTTAATTACATGAAGTTGTTATCTGCTGTTTAAAAAGCCTTTCTTTATAATGCATTATTTACTACTTCTTTATATTGAAATGAGTTGAGTACTCCTGAGTGAGTTGAGACAAGGTAAGTGTTTCTTTCAGTTCCAGTTCAATCTTATGTCTTGTTTTAGATTTCTCCTCACATGTTTGTACATTCCATATACTGACGCCATTTGGCCTGCATCTTTTATGATCTGAATCATGTATGTCGAGATCGGCATCGGTAACCGTTGATCCAGTCGAGTTCCAGAGTCATTTGGTGAGCCTCCTTGCTTTTGGAGGATCCCTTTTTTATGTTATCATTTAAGTTTTGTTAGGATAATCAGGGGTCTTGTCCCGACATCCCTCATAGTATTTAGAGGCTTCATAGATAGACAGACAATAGTTCATGAGTCTTTTTCATTTTCAGTTACAAATGTTTAAAGAATTGAGTTTCCTTGTTGGCTAGTTGAACGTTTATTTCTAAAACATTCTAAGTTTACTTTTGAGACACTTGAGTAAAGTTCCATTTGCTTTCTTTTATTGATGCTTAAGTCTTCCGTTGAAAGTCTAGACAGGCCAAGGGTTCGCTTAGGGCCAACAGTGGTTCTCGAGTGCCAGTCGCGTCTATGGTGTAGGCTCAGGGTATGACCAATTTGTATCAAAGCACATAGTTCAAGAGTCCTAGGGTGTCTATGAATCCGTGTCTGTAGAGTCTTAGTTATTGGCTGCAACATTTAGGAACTATCTCACTTCTTTCATACTTATTTGTGCGATAGAGTTCATCTTTATAAAAATTTCTTTCTAATTCGTGCTTGCGCGTATCTTTCAGATCATGCCTTCACAAAGAGCTATTCGGGGTCTTACTGTTAGAGGGAACGTTGAGGATCAAGGGGTACCCAATGCACCAGAAGTGAAACCCCAAGGAGAGGTCACTAATGCTGAGTTCTGGGAAGCTATCCGGATGTTGAGTCAAGTTGTGACCAACCAAGCTGGGCAACAAAGAGAGAATTGACATGAAGTGGATGATACTTCCAGGATCCATGAGTTCTTAAGAATGAATCCTCCAAGCTTTACTAGTTCAAGTGTCACTGAGGATCCAAAAAACATTGTGGAAGAGTTGCAGAAAGTTATTGAGGTTATGCATGTTGCAGATGTTGAGCGAGTGGAACTAGTTGTATACCAATTGAAGGGTGTCGCTAGAATCTGATTTGACCAATGGAAGAAGAGTAGAGCTGAAGGTGCACCGATTGTGAGTTGGGCTGTATTCGAAAGTGCCTTCATGAGGCGTTTCTTTCCCCGTGAGCTAAGAGAGGCAAAGGTAAGAGAATTCCTCACTCTTAAGTATGAATCTATGAGTGTGCATGAGTATAGCCTTAAGTTCACCCAACTGTTCCGTTATGCCCCGAAGATGGTTGCTGACATGAGGACCAGGATGGGTCTGTTTGTTGCTGGGTTGTGTAGTCTGTCAAGTAAGGAGGGCAAGACAGTTATGCTAATAGGGGATATGGACATAGCAAGACTGATGATCCATGTGCAACAGGTTGAGGAAGATAAGCTAATGGGTAGAGAAGAGTTCTGAAACAAGAAGGCTAAGATAGGAAATGAGTTCAGATAGGAGTAGAGTAATGCAAACCGTTCATTTTTCCAATAAAAGCAAAAGGGACCTGCTCCATCATCTGCTAGTGCACCTGCACCAAGGAACGGAGGTAAGTTCAATAATTAGAGTTCACAAAATTTCAGAGCTAGACCTGCACAATCTCAAAGTAGTGTGGCACAAGGAGGAAATAGGGCTTACACATGTGCTAAGTGTGGTAGGACCCACTCAGGGGTGTGTCATGATGGCTCCATTGGTTGCTTCAGGTGTGGTTAGAATGGTGACTTCATGAAACAGTGCCCTAAGAACAGGCACCCCAATCTTCTTCAGTTGCTCCACCATACAGAGTTGCACATAGATGAGCTACTTCAGGGACAGGTGGAGGGGTAAACCGTCTATATTATATCACCAGTCGCCAAGAGCAAGAGAATTCTCCAGATGTTGTCACTGGTATGATCAAAGTCGTTACCTTTGATGTATATGCTTCGTTAGATCCAGGAGTGAGTCTATATTTTGTGACTTCTTATATTGCCATGAATTTTGCTATTCTTCCTAAGCAACTTCTTGATCCCTTCAGTGTTTCTACACCTGTTGGTGAGTTTATTCTAGCTAAGAGAGTTTATCGTGGTTGTACTATTTCTATCAATCACAAAGACACCATGGTTGACTAAGTCGAGTTATACATGGTAGATTTGATTTTATTCTAGGTATGGATTGGCTTCATGCCTGTTATGCCTCAGTTGATTGTAGAATCTGAGTATTTAAGTTCCGGTTTCCTAATGAGCCAGTTATTAAGTGGAAAAACAGTTCACTAGTGCCTAAGAGTCGTTTTATTTCGTACCTTAAGGCCAGAAAGTTAGTTTCTATCACGCCTTGAGGCTATCCTATTGATGTAAACACGAGACCTAGGATTACAAGTGACCCCAAGCTAACCTTGAGCTGGCATATCATAAGCATACTTAACCAACTGAAAAAAAGATATTAGCAGAAGCTTAAAACATGAAATAAACTGAAATAATGGGGATAACCTAATCTAAGTCTGAATATATAAATACTGAGCAAGAGTTTAAGATACTGAACTATAATTCAAATACTAAAATTGAATCTGTCTATGTCTGAAATAAGCCTCTAACTGATACTCGTCCTATCTCTATTCCGCCATATAGAATGGCTCCAGCAGAGTTGAAAGAGTTAAAAGAGAAGTTGACAGATCTTCTTGAGAAAGGCTTCATTCGAACAAGTGTCTCACCTTGGGGCACTCTGGTCTTATTTGTGAGGAAGAAAAATGGTTCTCTTAGAATGTGTATAGATTACCGTTAGTTGAACAAGGTTACTATCAAGAATAAGTATTCTCTTTTGAGAATTGATGATATTTTCGATCAACTTCAGGGTGCCACTTGTTTTTCTAAGATAGACCTCAGATCAGACTATCATCAGTTGAGAGTAAGAGAAAGTGACATTGCTATCCGCTATGGTCATTATGAGTTTCTGGTTATGTCTTTTGGCCTAACTAATGCTATTGTAGCATTCATGGCTCTTATAAACAGAGTATTCAAGCCTTATTTAGATATGTTTGATACCGTATTCATTGGTGACATTCTAATCTATTCGAGGAATGAGGAGGATCATGCTAGTCATCTCAGAGTAGTTCTTCAAACTCTCAAGGATAAAGAGTTGTATGCTAAATTTTCCAAGTGTGAATTTTGGCTTGAGTCTGTGGCATTCTTAGGCCACATTGTTTTTGGTGATGGAATTCGAGATAGAGGCAGTACAGAACTGGCCTAGACCCACGTCTCTAATTGATATTAGGAGTTTTTTGGGATTGGATGGTTATTATAGGAGGTTCTTCGAGTTGACTCAGAAAACAGTTAAGTTTTAATGGTCTGAAGCTTGTGAGAAAAGCTTTCAGGAATTGAAAACTAGGTTGACTATTGCCCCAGTGTTGACCTTACCAGAAAGTACACAAGGTTTTGTGGTATATTGTGATGCGTCCAGAGTTGGACTGGGTTGTGTATTGATGCAAGATGGCAAGGTTATAACTTATGCCTCCAGACAACTTAAGGTTCACGAGAGGAATTACCCAACCCTTGATCTAGAGTTGGCTGTTGTAGTATTCACTTTGAAAATATGGTGTCACTATCTTTATGGTGTTCATGTTGATGTGTTAACCGATCATAAGAGTCTTCAGTATGTGTTTAGTCAGAAAGAGCTTAATATCACGTAGAGGAGGTGGTTGGAGTTACTCAAGAATTATGACATGAGTATTCTCTATCACCCAGGTAAGGCTAACGTTGTTGTTGATGCTTTGAGCAGATTGTCTATGGGTAGTACCACCCATGTTGAGGAAGGAAAGAAAGAGTTAGCAAAATAGGTGCACAGACTTGCACGATTGGGAGTCCGGATAATGGATTCCAAAGAAGAAAGAGTAGTAGTGATGAATGGGCAGAATCATCATTAGTGTCTGAAGTGAAAGAGAAACAAGACCAAGGTCCTATTTTGCTTGAATTAAAGGAAAATGTTCATAAGCAAAAAGTGATGGCTTTTGAACAAAAGGGAGATGGTGTATTGAGGTATCAAGGTAGATTGTGTGTGCCAAGGGTGGATGAACTCCAACAAAGGATCATGGAGGAAGCTCATAGCTCCAGATATTCTATCCATCCGGGTTCCACAAAGATGTATCATGACTTGAGAGAAATCTATTGGTGGAGTAGTATGAAGAAAGGTATTACAAAGTTCATTGCTAAGTGCCCGAATTGCCAACAAGTTAAGGTAGAGCACCAGAGGCCCAGTGGTATGGCTCAGAATATAGACCTTTCAGAACGGAAGTGGGAGATGATCAATATGGATTTCATTACAGGTTACCATGGTCTCGGAGATAACATGATTCAATTTGGGTGATTGTAGATCGAATGACTAAATCATCCCATTTCTTCCAGGTAAAGACTACCTTTTCGGTTGAGAATTATACTAAGTTATATATTCCAGAGGTGGTCAGACTTCATGAAGCTCCAATATCCATTATTTTAGATAGAGGTGCATAATTTACTGCTCAATTTTAGAAGTCATTCAGAAAGGTTTGGGTTCGAAGGTCAATTTGAGTACTGTTTTTCATCCTCAGACTGATGGTCACGTAGAGCACACTATTCAGACTTTAGAAGATATGTTGAGGGCTTGTGTGATCAATTTCAAGGGTAATTGGTATGATCACCTACTTCTCATGGAGTTTGCTTACAATAATAGTTGTCACTCTAGCATTCCAATGGCTCCTTATGAAGCTCTTTATGGGAAATGATGCAGATCTCTTATTTGATGGTTTGAAGTTGGTGAAGCTGGGTTGATAGGACCAGACTTAGTTCATCAAGCTATGGAGAAATTGAAGGTTATTCAAGAGAGATTGAAAACAACACAGAGTTGCCAGAAATCCTATATAGATGTTAGGAGAAGAGACTTAGAGTTTGAAGTAGATGATTAGGTATATTTGAAGGTTTCACCCATGAAGGGTGTTGTGAGATTTGGTAAGAAGGGGAAGCTTAGTCCCCGGTATATTGGTTCTTACAGGATATCCAAGAGGATTGGTAATGTAGCTTATGAGTTGGAGATATCGTAAAAGTTAGCAGTAGTCCATCTAGTATTTCACATTTCAATGTTGAAGAAGTATATGGGTGATCCTTCACTTATCATACCTACCGAAGATATTGGTATTAAGGATGGCTTATCTTATGAGGAGATTCCCGTTCAGTTCAGATTCTAGATCGTCAGGTTCGCAAGTTGATTGCCAAAGAGGTAGCATCAGTTAAGGTTCTGTGGAGGAATCAGTTTGTTGAGGAAGCTACTTGGGAAGCTGAGGAGGATATGAAGAAGATATACCCACATCTCTTTGAGTTAGGAGAAATTCCAAATCAAGGTACTAATTCTCTTCATAGTACTCTTTCATTGATATACTGAATATGTTAGATTTGCATGTTGGGTGCTTGAGCTGGGTGTTAGATGTTACTACCCTTAGTTCTACTTAGAGTAATCTCATTCAAGGACGAATTTTCCCAAGGGGGAGATATTGTAACATCCCGCCCTAGAAAGAACTATTTTGGAAAAAGTAAAAAAATTGGAAATTTTGGCAAGTTATGCTGAATATGAGTTTTTGGTCAACTTCAAACGATCACAACTTTCAGTACATGATGAGTTAGGTGTCCAATAAGATATCAAATGAAAGGTCTTGAAATCCTCTTTCCAACTCCATCGAGTTTGTTAATTTTCTAGCTCGTATGAGGTAGATATGACTATTTGAAGTCGGGTTGTCTATTTAAGAAAAGTTACTTAGATTTAAGAGGGGTATTTTGGTGTTTTCCTTACCCAATCAACTTAAAATGAATTTTTGTAATACTTAGGTTTCTAAACTGAATTGGTTCAGTTTTACAAATCCTAATTTACGTTAGGGTTTTGAGAGAAGTTCAAGAAGAGGAGAAAAGGAGTAAAATCAAGCGTTCGTCAAGTTCTTGAGGTTTTTGTTGTGGATTTCACCAAGGTTTTGATCCCTAAGAGGTATGTGAGTTCTCATAGTGTTGGGTTAGTTCACCCACACGCCAATCATGTTATTTTCAGTGATATTTCATTCTTGAAGTTGAAGAGTTTGAGTTCTTGATTAGTTTCTTGAAGTATTGTTTTCGTTCTTGAATTAGGATGGGTTTGATGAGTTCTTGAGATAATCATATGAAGTTTAAGAGTTTTTTTGAGTAGATTGTTGTGTACTTGGTTGGGTATTCGAATCTAACTGATTGGGGAAGAAACCATTCGATTTTAGGTGAATGAGGGTCAAAAAATGAGTAAGAAAATCTGTGAGGGAAATCTTGGCATGGTGTGGCGCACCGCCCCACCATAGCACTAAAAAAGTGTGTCTGTAGGTTGGGGCGTGGTGCCATGTGCTAGCCAGTCCGCCCCAACCACACTTCTGTAGTTCAAGGGCTGGCGCCATGCTCCACCAAGGTCGCCTGCCCCCATCCTTTCTTTGTTGTTTAGTCCGTCTGAGTTCTTCCTAAGGGTACCTTTACTCCCCTTTGATTCTAAACTACTTCTAAACATCTAGAAATCATTCAAACATGAATCATAACCTTGAATTCATAATTCAAATTCAAGATAGAGCTAAGAGTCAAGTGTTGAGAGTTCATCCGAGTCATTTTAATAAGTCTTTTACAATCGTTTTTAAACTTGCTTTAAATGACTTGAGCACAAAGTTGAGTAAGAGTAGAGTTGAGTTCATTTTATTTAAAATTATATATGAGAACTAAGTATTTCCAAGAGCAAATATTTTTACATTTAATATGAGAGGAAACACCGTTTTTCGAAAGAGTTTTCATGAGCAGTGCTTAGTACTATCTTTTCTAAGAGAAAGATTTTTGAGTAATAATCTCAAACCACAGAAAGAGTTATGTTTATTAAAACATATGAGCTAGTATATTTTGGGAGTAGTATTGAGCACCGATATGGAGGAGAGTTCATACAACTCACAACCCTCATAAATCATGTAGCCAACGTGGGTAGAAAGGGCCATACTTTTTAGATAATTCCTTAATGATTTTTAGCATAGACTAGTGGATCCACTTAGTAGTAGGTTCTATAACCTGGCAAAGTATACGATAGTTCTGGCAGCATGGGATAGACGTTGTATTATCACATAACTCATAGTGATGGTTGTCAGTTAGAGAATCTCCCACAGAGTTTATTTTGTATTCTTGTATACAGACTGAGTATATTGTATTTTTAAATACATAAAGTTGTTATCTACTCTTTGAAAAGCCTTTCTTTATAATGCATTCTTTACTGCTTCTTTATATTGAAATGAGTTGAGTACCCCTGAGTGAGTTGAGACAAGGTAAGTGTTTCTTTCAGTTCCAGTTCGTGCTTATGTCTTGTTTTAGATTTCCCCTCACATGCTCGTACATTCCATGTACTGACTCCATTTGGCTTGCATCTTTTATGATGCAAATACAGGTAATCAGGATCAGCATCCAGCGTTGCTGATTTAGTCGTGTTCCAGAGTCATTTGGTGAGCTTTCTTGCTTCTAGAGGATCCCTTTTTTTATGTTATCATTTCAGTTTTGTTAGGACGATCAGGGGTTTTGTTCTGACTTCCCTCTTAGTATTTAGAGGCTTCATAGATAAATAGACAGTAGTTCATGAGTCTTTTCCATTTTCAGTTACAAATGTTTAAAGACTTGAGTTACCTTGTTGACTAGTTGAATGTTTATTTCTAAAACAAACTAAGTTTACTTTTGGGACATTTGAGTAAAGTTGCATTTGATTTCTTTTATTGATGCTTAATTTTTCCGTTGAGAGTCTAGCCAGGCCAAGGGTTCGCTTGGAGCCAGCAATAGTTCTCGAGTGCCACTTGCGTCCAGGGTGTAGGCTCGGGGCATGTCATTTCCTAACTCATGCTAACACTCTCCCTTAAGATGGAGCATAGATATCATGTATGCCCATCTTGACAAGTGTGTTATCAAATGCTTATCTGGATACAACTATAGTTAGAACATCAGTCAGTTGCTCTAAGGTCTTCACAAATGGAACTTCAATTGTCTTATTCTCAAATTTTTCATAGATGAAATTTTGATCAATCTCCACGTGTTTAGTATGGTTATGTTGAATTGCGTTTTATGCAATTTTAATAGCAGATTGATCTTGTTGCAAAATAATTTCATAGGTTCATCGAGTGTATATCTAACTCCCTTATAAATCATTTCAACCATAGTAATTATTGGATACCTTTAATCATTGCTATGTACTCAATGTCTTCACTAGACAATGAGACAACCTTTTGGTTTTTACATTTCCAAGTAACCAGATTACCTCCAACAAAAGTGAAATACTCAATTGTTGTTGAGCATCATTGTTCTCCTTCTGCACCCCAATTTGAATCATAATAACCCATAATTTTTATATGGTGATTCTTAGAGAACACAAGGTCTCTTCTTTGTGATGACTTCAAGTATCACAAGACTGCAATGATTGCATTCATATATATGAACTCCATTTAGATTGTGCATAAAGAAACTTACCTTACTAACTGCATAAGTAATATCTGGTCGAGCGTGTGATAAGTATATCAAGCATCCCACTATTCTTTGATATCTCACTTTGTTAGTAGGAACTTGATCAGGAAGTTCCTCCCAGTAATGATTTTGTTCAATTGGTGTATCAATAGGTTGACAACCTAACATACCCAACTTTCTTAACAAATCAAGAACATGTTTGCACTAAGAAAAAAATATTCCTTGTTTGGACATAATAAATTATATACCCAAGAAATACTTTAATCCTCCTAGATCTTTCATATCAAACTGAAAGGACAAGTAAGTCTTCAATTTAGTCATCTCATCAACATCATCACCAGTAACAATCATGTCATCGACATAAATGATAAGAACAATTATCTTACCATTTTGTCTCTTCAAAAATAAGAAATGGTCTACGTTACTTTGAGTATAGTCATATTGTAATATTCTAGGTATTTATGTGTCATGTCCCGAGCCTACACTCTGGGCGTAACTGGCACTCGAGAACCATTTCTGATCCCCAAGTGAACCCCTTGATCTGGCTACATGACTTACATGACATTAAACAATACATGGAAGCTTAAATAGGTGAACAATTAGACATTTAAGAAAGTCTTTATAATACTATCTTGCAAAATACTTAAATGAATCATAAGTTAAACAAAACATCCTAAGGAAATACTGGAACATCTAATTTAGTCTATCAAGCCTCTAACAATGTAAGATAGATGTCGGGATAAGACTCGCGACACCTCAAAAAGCTACTACCTGGAATGAAATGGAGTCTCTTTGAAGCAAGGAGGCCTCGCCAAATTTTGTCTGCGAGTGAATAGCGATCTCAAGAAAGCGCATGTTGATGATCCTGAGTACCTGTATCTACATCATGAAACGATGCAGGTCAAATAACGTCAGTACATTGCATGTACTGGTAAGTGATAAGGTTAGAGTAAACAACTTACTGGCTTGAATGACTGAAAGCAACATAACTGGATCAATACATTAATATGAAATGAAAACCATTTACGCTTTACAATATAATATACAATGAAAACAACATGAAAATAATATACTTTACTTATGGGGAGTTTCTCTAATCGACAACTATTACCATGAGCCTAGCAATGACACAATGTTTCGCTTCACGTTGACAGGGCCATCCTATACTTTGTGGGGGTATAGGATGATATCGTAACTATGGATCCATCTAATTGTCCTTCTCAGAGGAAGTGAGGAGTCGCATAAAGAAATCAATGTTATCATATCCTACACTGGCTACGTAGTTTTATGGGACTTCCGAATCATGAGAGACTCTAACTCAATTCAGTGCTCGATACTACTCCCAAAACATTTGATATAACTTTATGCTCACTTTACCCATTTCGAAGAATGGACTTCTTAATTGATTGAAATACTTTTCAAAACATTAGACGTGTTTACATTCTTGAAAACATGCATTTACGAACTTATCTTTCAAGTCCAATAATCAACATAGATACATAAGTATATATATAGATATATAAATAACATTTGAAACTCTGAAGTGTTTATGAAATAGAACCTTTGAACTTTCCTCTTACCTTTAATTTGATTTGAAAATTTAAATTTAAGAACTATGATTAGGATATATATAGGATCTCTCAATGATTAATGGAGGCTTAGATAGCTGGTAATAAGAAGAGAGCGAAGACATGACTAAAAGGAACGCATACGAGACGAAGAACGGAGGCGAAAAGGGTATGACACCCCTGGCACATCAGTGGCGCGCCGCGCTAGCCCTCAATTAACTGGGCCGGTTTAGGGCGCACTGCAAGCACAGGGAGCCAGCCCCCCTGGCGCTATGGGGGCGCGCTGCACCAGCCCCAAACTCAGAAAACCCGATAAATTTTTCTTGCTCAATTCATGGCCTAACTCATCTAGAATCAAATGATTTCCTCCCAAACTCGTTTGGATTCATAAACCCCAAAAAAATTAATCTAAAACCCACTCAAATTTCATCAATAACATTACTCATTCGCAAAACCCTCACCTCAAGAACTCAACAAGACTCCATTGACAAAGAATGAAGCAAAACCTCAAGAATTCCTCAAGAACCTTTACATAAACGATATCATGGACAATTTTGTGAACGAAATACATTCTTGGCATGAGGATGAACATCCATCACTATGAGAAATCTCACGTACCTCGAAAGAACTAAGTTCTTGGCAATTTTCCCAAATCCTTGAAGAACTCTTGGAACCTCCTCTTTTCTCCTCTTGAACTTTGCCCTAACTTTCTTAAATGTTTTTGAAAGAATGAAAAACTGATCTCAATCAGCTTAGATCCCTATTTGGGTGGAAAAACGTTTTGGTCTAGTGGGGTAAAGAAAAAGACCAAAATACCCTTCCTTAAAACAGATGAAAAGGCTTTATCTTGAGAGGCTGCACTCAAATGGACATAACTCCTTCATCCGAACTCGGATTTTAGCAAACTCAATGGCGCTGGAAAGAGGACTCGAATACCTTCGATTTGATACCTCATGGGCCACCTAACTCGTTCTGTGCTGAAAGTTATGGTAGTTTTAAGTTGACCCAAAACTTAAAATTGAAGAGTAACTTGTACGAATCTCAATTTAGCTCTCTCAAAGTCCGGGGTGTTACATTATGGTTGTCCCTCATCCCTTGTTGAAGTCTTACGAGCCTAAATCTAAGAGTATTATTGTAACATCACGCATAATTCAAGAACATTTGATTTAGATTTAAATTTGATAAAAATATTTTTTTAGTTTCTTCCAAAAATACCTTAATTATTTATGAAATTAGGCATTGAAGACACTGAATTACGCGTTTGCGGGGTAAACAATATTTTATATAATTGTGGATAAATTTCTTTAGAAAATATTGTTTTTTTATGTAAAATAAATTGTTATAACGTATAAATAACGAACTACAAAAATTATTTTGCGAGATAATATAAAAAATTGTCATTGCGTGTGTACATATATAAATTATTCGAACTAGTGAGTTCAGTTTTTTTTTACAGTAGTAACTTTTAAAAAATTACATAGCAAGTAAAATTATGCAATTTTATAGGATCTCTCTCTCTCTCTCTTTATATATACTAAAAATAAATTAATACTTTAATTAACTAATTTATTTTAGAAGTTAATATTTCAAAATGTCACTCAATGTTGGACATAAAAAATAATTTGTTGTTATGTCAAATTTTATTTAATGAGAAATTTATTTGAGTTATTTTTTTCATACAAAAAGTTGTTTAGTGATTTTTTTGGTGGTAAAGAGTTAAGTCGAGTGATTTTATTGATGCAAATAAAAGTTTAATGACTTTGCTAGATGAATTTTTAAAGTCGAATGACCTTTTGATTTTAACTCATAAGATTTTTGAGAAGAACCAAGAGATTGTATTGCAACAAATGGCTAACATTTTATTAACTTGAAAAATCTTTCTACCATAAATAGTAAATTTTGTTGGAGAAATTAGAGAAAGTGGTGTTAGATTTTATGGAGCTCTTTCTTTGGAGTTAACAAAAAAAGACAATAATGATAAATATTGTTAGCCACGTAGGGTCTATAGTAAAATTTAAGACTTGTGTTTTTAATAAATCTCTTAGATTTAGGGTAAATGACCAAAATGAACATTTTTTGTCATACATTAAGGACTATTTCAATCAAGTGAAACATATTAAAGACTAAAATCAACACATTTGTTATACATTAAGGACATGTCAATCAAATAAAATACATTAAGAACAAAAAATAAAGCATTACTCATGTATTTAGCTTTCAAGTTGAAGTTGAAGTTGATGTCGGCGTATCAATGTTGGGGAATGCTTTCTTTATTATAAGGATGACAAAGCTTTTAATTTATGGGTAATGAAAGACGACCATGATATTAAGGATTCTTAGATGAAATTGTGCACTATAGCAAGCACCAAAATTTATAGAGTCATTCTCATGTATACGTTTTCAAATGATTAGGTGTTACTCTATTTTCAATTAGATTCGATAACAACGTCAAATTTTGTATATAGCATAATATTTGTTGAATCATTTGGATTAAGCAATCAAATATGACCTTTAGATTATGCTGATATTGATGTAGTTACAGTCAACACAGATGGTATTGTTTATACGGAAAGTCTCCCCTCTTCGAAACATGGTCAATAAATAGGGTGTGTAATTGGCCATCTAAATATATTGTTATTTGTTTAAGTGAGATGAACACACTTTTTTCATGCTAATTTTTTTGAAATTTTACAAAATTAGAGTTATACAAAATAGATTTAATTTGTTATATATGGACTTGGCAAAGTTATACATCTGGAATACTTTGACGGTAACTAGCTAGTCAATAAAGCGTACAACTACGGTTCAAAACTAAAGTCACAATCAAACTTCTATTATAACAATATAAAATGGAATTCTCTCTTTGCTCTGAAAATAAATATGATAGAAGTCAATTCTTTCTTAGCAAATAAAACCAGAAAGCTACCAGAAAGCTCCTAGCAATAATATCCTCCAAGCTGTCTTCTTTTCCTTGCCGGTCTTTGGAGATTCTTCAGAGAAATAGAACTAACTAACCAAACAAGAAAAGAAAAATAAGCATTATACATTATAAATATGCCCTTTAACTTGAACTTGCCTTATATTGGTTCATAATTGATTGCTATATCAAAAGTAATACTAACCAAAGAGGATGAGATTTGTTGTATCACCGAAACTTCCCTTCGTTTTCCTATATTGATTGCTTAAATTTTCATTTTAAAATACAAAGGCTAATTTATTTTTTAAACATGAAGGATTACTTTAATAGCTAAGCAACAACAAGATGTGTACCTTAATTAACACTTGCAGCGGAAATTGTTGACAATGCATTTGATGTAGATTCGCTCCAAATCCGAACAGCCACAAGATCGACTCTGTCTCACAAAGGAAACGTAGTGCAATTCACAAACTAAGAGTCTCCTTAGTGTGTAGATTGATTTGTGTAAAGATAGTTTTTTCTTCTCTGTTTATTTACTGATCTTTTGTTTTTTCTTTCTCACGTTCTCCCCTTTTTCCACTTTCTTCAAAGACGCTTCCACTCGGAGTCTTTTAAGGAGATGTTGAGCAGTTACTGGAGAAGATTTGGTGTTGTGCCCACCAATATAACTTAATTTAGTTCATAGTCACCCCATTTCTTTTTGATTTATTTTGTAGGATTACTTTAAGAAAAAGTCAAAAAGTGGGGTTGACTTGTGGGGTCAGGGACAGTTTTAACAGTTTAAAAATTTGGGGGATAAAATACAAGTTTTAAAAAATCATTTTTTCCCAACACTTCAAATATTAAATAAATTTAATTCCTCCAAAAATAAAGTACAATCCCAATATATAAAAAAATTAATATATTGGTTATCAGGAAATCCTTTTTCCGATGAAACCTTAGAACTACTTTGTTCTCCAATGTGGCTTTTGATCTTCCATATACGAGCTTTATCGATATTGTAAACCTCCATAAAACACCTTTCTCCAAGAACTAACCTTTCCAATCTTCTATTCTTGAAACCATAAAGAAACGTAAGATCCCATAATAGTTCCTGAAGATTTCAAACGAAGTGAATCGGGTCTATTTTGTTCAATCTTCTTCCCCAAGTTCAATTGAATCTTGATCAATCTTCTTCCTCTCAGGTAAGTTTAATTGTATTTTTAGTAACTTTTAGTCCTATTTGATTTATTTTTTAATTGTGGAGTGTAGTGAAGTTTAGATTTTTGATTAAAGTTTTGAAAATCTGACCCTTTTTAGTTTATGTTTTTGATTCGGCATCGTTAATGACATTTCGTTTTGGATAATGCATAGAAAATTTTTGAAACTTTTATGCTAGCGATTTGAAAACTTTTACTGTATTTTGATCGATTTTAAAGTTTTATGTTTGTGATTTTACTGTCGATTTTGGTTTGAACTGCTACTTCTTTTGCATGTGTTTTTAATGTAAGCTTTGATTGTGCTAATAGACTAGTGGTCGATATTTTGAAATGACAAATTTGTTCTTGTATATAGTACAGTACGGATAAAACTAGAGGCGGCATCATTAAACGATCTGGATCTAATGCTTCTAAAAATAAGAAAAGAAAGGCAGAACAAGTTTCCAAAGCTTCAAAAAAGAAAAAAATTATTGTGGAAGAACATGAGTCAGACTTTGATTCTGATACAATGACCGAGATTGACAACTACTAGGACAGTAGTGCCCAATCTAGTGATGATGTTGAATCTAGTAATGATAAATGTGACAATGAAGATGAGAGTAGTAGAGATACCCAAACTGGTGATGAGGATGAAGATCCCCTGTCTTTGCCAATTTGTGCAAAAGACATTTCTGGTAAGTCGTATGATTTAAAGACATGGATAGATGAAATAGGATCGTTTTCAACAAAAAATTTGTTAGAGCATGGATGGTTGTTTATTGTGATTTAATAAATCTTCTAGTTCAAGAAAAAATTTATGATGATTTTAAAGGCACTTGTTTTGGACACTTGAGGCATATTCCAGAAAATTTCAAGTTCAATGGACAGATGGTCCATTATATGTTGTTGCGACGTGTCAAAAGTGACAAAAAACTACATGAAATTTGGTTCTGTGTGAATGATAAGCCTGCTTGTTTTGGCTTAAGAGAATTTGCATTGATTACGGAGCTGAATTGCTCAGCATACCCCCGTGATGCAAAATTGAAAAAAATTCTTGAAAAGGGAGAGAAATTTTGTTACAAGGTGACTAAGAATAAGAACATTAATGCTGCAAAGTTGATGCGTCTGAACAAGGGTTCCAAGTTGAATAACGAGCAGAATTTGAAGTGCTCGTTGGTTTTATTCGTCCACACGATGCTGCTTGCTCATGATCGATAAAAAATTGTGGATTCAAGTCATATTAAGATGGTGGATGATTTAGACTTCTTCAATAGTTATCCGTGAGGGAAAGAGAGTTTTAATTTAACATTAACGTATCTAAAGAATAAAATCAATTTGAAGAAGTAAAGTCAAGTGTTTAATGAAAGAGGAAATGCATCGTATGCTCTGTATGACTTTCTCTGGGCATTTCTCATACTTCTTATAAATTATGTAGTTGATTTATGATAAATTTTTATATATTTGTGTAGTATTTTATAGCCTTTGTTATTTATTTGTTCTTCTATTAATTCCAGGTTTGGATATATGAGGCTTTTCCTCATTTTGGAAAGTATGCCAAGAAGTCATTTGTAACATCCGACAATTTGAAATAGCTATGAAGAAGCTTGAAATTGGAAGTAGCCATTTTTTGGAAAAAAAAATGAAAATACAGAATCTGGAAAATTTGGCTAAGTGTGGAAATCAGTGATTTTTGGCCAACTTTGAGCAGTCGTAACTCCTAGATCAGGATGAGTTAGGAGTAGATCCAGTTATGGTTGCGAAGCTTGTGGAATGATCTTTCCAACGCCACTGAGATTGCTCGATTTCGAGTTCGTATGAGCGAGTTATGGCCATTGAAAGTTGGGAAGTTGGCAGGGAATCCGTCCGGAAATTTTAAGGGCATTTTGGTCTTTTCCCTAGCCATTTCTTTTGAGGTTATATTGTGTGTTAGGCTGATTCTGGATCATTTTATCCTATTTTAAAAGAGAAAGAGTTAGGGTTCTTGAGAAGAGAAGAAGAAGAGAAGAAGAAGAGAAGAAGAGGAGAAGAAGAGGAGAAAGGAGATCAACAAGTTTCCGTCGTGGATTTTGATCCTATCAAGGTATGTGAGTTCTTTGTGTGGTTTGATCCTTTCCCCCACACATCAAGCTCATTTTTTTTTATGATTTGAGAAAAGATTGGATTTGTGTTGAAGTTGTTGAAGTTGTTAGTTGTTGTTGATGTTGTTAATTGTGTTGTTGAAGTTATTGTTGGTTGTGGGACATGATTGGGTTGTGTATTTGAGTTGTAATTTATTGTATGTTGAGAGATTGAAGATCCTTAGTGTTTGGGGTTAAATCCATTGAAGTAAGGGTGGTTTAGAGTTGAAGAAAAGAGGGAGAAAAGTCGGGTTTTTGTGCGGCAGAGTGGCCAGCAGTCTCGTTTGAAGTTGAGGGCTGGCGCCCCACGCCTCTTAGAGCGCCAAGGACGCCAATCCTTCCCGTTACCTTAATTCCCCATTTTATTTTATTTTTGTTCCTAGGTATTATACCTATGTTTCCTAGTTGTTTCCAACACTCCAAGGTACTTCTAAAAGTCAAGAACTCATCCGTAACATGTGAGCAAACACCTTGAATCCAAATTCCAATTCAAGGAGAGTTAGTTAGAAGTCAAGTGAAGTTAGAAATTAAGAGTTAAGCTTAGAAGTTAAGCAAGTCAAGATAGTTGTAAAGTTGTTCAAGAGTCTTTATTGAACGTTTTAACTTTATTTTTAGACTCAAGTGTCAAGTCAAGCAAAGAGCTTAGAGTTTCAAGCTAAGTAAAGAGTCTCAAGTTTCAAGTTGAGTTCATTTTCTCAAAGTTATTAGGGAACTATGTATTCCCAAAGAAGTTTTAAAGAAATGTCTTTACATTTAAACAAGGTTGAAATTTCCAAAGAGCCTTCGGGATAGTTTTTGAGTAATTATCTCATGTCAAGGAAGAAATGTGTTTTAAAAACATAAGAGCACATTTTTGGGAGTAGTATCGAGCACCGAATTGGGAGCGTTCAAAGAACTAGAACCATGTTAGCCACCATGGGTAGAAAAGGATCATACTCTTTAGATGAATCCTTTTCATATTAGACTAGTGGATCCATTAGGTCTTATACCTTTGGCCGGGTATAGGATGCTGCGTGAGGTTGATCAGATCATCACTTTAGCTCTTATGTGATGGTTGTCGGTTAGAGAAACTCTTATTATATTTTTATACACGGAAATTATTGTATTTTATATACATTTCAATTGTATTTCTATATACATCTCGGGCTTATTGTATCCTTGTATACGAGTTTATAGCATGTTTTAACTTTCTTTATATCACACTTGTTTTAAATTGCCTTATATTGAAAGAAGTTGAGTTGAGTTGAACTAGGTAAGCTTTTGATTTCTTCCAAATTTCCTTCTAGCCTATGTTGCTTAGTTTTGCATACTTGTACATTCCATCGCGATGCATTGCATCTTATCTTATGATGATCTCTACTCCCCGATCCGCGTCACTTGCGTCGTTGATCGGTGAGCACTCCAGTCGATGGTGAGCCTCCTTGCATTCCGGAGGACTCAATTATTTTGTGTTCTTAGTTTTTGTTTTATTAGGATGTTGCGGTCCGTCCCAACATCCATCTCGGTATTTAGAGGCTTTAGTTTGGAGTCTCTGCATGTATATATTTAAATATCCTATTTTGAGACTCGAGATGCCTTGTTGGCAAATTACTTTGAGTTGTTTTATAACCTTTCATTGCATTGAGTTATCTGTTGAGTTAAGTTTCCGAGTTAAATGTAGGCTCGGGGCGTGACATCATTGGATTCTCCTTTACCCATTCCCCATTTACTTAGATGGCACACATAAAAAACGATAATATCGAAGGTGATCCATTTAAGTATAAAGGAAAAAGTACAAAGGTACAAAGTTTATTTATCATTATTTAGAAATATTTATATATTGGTGAATGTCATGTAATATTTGTATTTTTTTTCATAGGTTGTGCACCCATACCTCACACCTACTGTCCGTGAAACAAAAAAAACTACTTGGCAACATTAAAGTCATATGTGGACGAAGTGAATGATACAGTCCTTGATGCCTTAAAGGCAAATTTGAAAGGTGTGATTGTCCTTACTTCAGCTGTAGAGAATATGGAGGATGAGTATTTAAGTGATCACAATCCTAATCAACCTTGTGAGAATTCTGTACCAAGTACTTCTAAAGATGAAAGTCTGTATGAGCGTGTTGCATCCCTCGAGCAATTAATGGTGGAAATTGTTGCTTATGTGTGAGAGGAGAAATTGAGAAGAAATGAAAAGAACAAGAAAAAGAAAGGTGGATAAATTTATATATTATTTCTGTAAAATAATTTATTTGTATTAATGCTTAGCCACTAATCTTAAGTAGTGATGACAACTTTTCAGCACCAACAGTTGATGACGAGATCCTTCCATTAGCTATTGTCGATAATGATCTTGTTGCTATAGATGAATACTTTGCAGAAGAAGTTGATGAAGTTGTAGAAGAGATGAAGGAAGAGGAGATGAAAGAAGAAGAGAAAGAACAAGATAAGGAGAAGATGACAGAAAAAGAAGAGGAGAAGCTAGAAGAAAAGAAATAAGAAAGTGACGAGGAGAAGCTGGAAGAGAAAAAAAAATGAAGAAAACGAAGCAAGTGGAGATGAAGACAAAGAACAACAAGAGGAGAAGATAATAGAGGATGAAGAAAAGGAAAAATTGGAAGAAGAAAGCTTGGCCACTAATGTGACAGAAGTGGAAAAAGAGTTGACGTGATGGGTATTTTGATGGAGCTTAATGGTGAGGTTGGTGGTGATGAGTAAGACATATGTGGTTATTGGTGTTTAATGACAGTTTTTGAAATAATTGGTTTTTAAGATCATGGTTAAAGTGGTTTGTTGTTTTGCTGTTTTTTACGACAAAAATGTACATCTAACAGTTTAACATGTTTTATTATGAAGGGTTTTTAGATTTCTTATTAATTTATGTCTTAATAGTATGTGATTTTTGCTATCATGGCTGATTTATTTAGTAGTCAATTATCGACAATAAACTTGTATGTCTAATACTATAGATTGTTATCACTGTTGATCTATAACATTATCGATGAAAAATAAAAGATATAAGAGCGCAATAAATAGGAGAAATACTTTATTTATTCAACACTACATTCCTGTTACACATTTGTTACACATTTCCAAAAAGCAAACACCAAAAATAAACCACACAATATAGTTTTTAGGCGTTTTTCTTTTTCTTCTGCCAAAATCAACTTTTCTTTTAGTTGATCTCTATCTATTTCATCATCTTTTAGCAACACTTTCAAGTGATTCCTCTGCTCTTCGACTTTTTTTAAGAAAGTCATTAGCAAATCCCTATTTTCTTCGGATTTCCATAGCTTTTTTAATATTTCAAATTTGGCAACGTGTTGAAAATTTGATGGGCAACTCGTTGATGATTCGTTTTCAAGCCACCTAAAAAAAGAGCATATGCCAACTGTACAATTAAAGAATTATCGACCTGAATTTGTATCGGTGTATGACGTCCTCAACGTAGCTGGATTACCACAATGACAGTTGTAAGACTTTTTTACATTGGATGTTTGAGACATTGTAAAAATGGAGGTGTTTGAGTTGTTTATGAGGGATTGCCTTCCTTTTATACAAAAAAAAATAATCAAATGTTACCGTTGAAAAGTATCATTTGAACTTTTATTACCGTTGTGAAATTTGTATATCAAAATATGTACTGGTTGTCAAAATATATAGACCCCTTAAATAATCGATGCATCTCTATGTGTTGGTGTGTGTATGACCAATGAGATTTACGCTTTGACATTAGTAAGGTATATTCAGGTTTATATCTATGTTAAAGCATTATTGATACAACACCTACTAGAATATGACACTCATATATACACCAAAACTAGTAGAATTTAAAAAAGACAATAATTAATTAATAATAAATTATGTTTTTGAAATTTATCCAATTGAATAAATTTAAACAAGTCATATGATAATGTAAGAGTCCACATAAATTGGGTATGGTGATTAGAGATGTATGAGGAAGACTTGTGGTTGTACAATCAACATCCTTAGAACAATGTTTGAGAAATCATAAGTATGTTGTAAGGATGCCCTTCAACTTCTCAAAGAAGAATGTCCAAGATGCATCATTCTCTTTGTCCACGACACAAAAGGCAATTGGATGAACATGATTCTCCGTATCTTACACAATAGCGCTCAACAACACGCCATCGTATTTACCATGTAAATAAGTTTGATCAATCGCAATTACTTTTCTCATGTGGACAAATCCCTTAATGCAAGCATCGAAGGCCAAGAAATAATACATGAAACTTTGACTATCCTTGTTTACCATGATACAATAGCTAGAACCAACATTAAGTGTCTCAAACATGTAGGAAAAAGCCGGTAAGCATGAATATCCGTTCTCCAATATCCCTTGGACCATTTCCTTGGCAACCACACCACCCTTCCAACATTTTCAATAGTTTGGACTATAATGAAAATAATTAAACATAGCTCTTTGAATCTCTTTAACATTTGGACCCTTGCCATCACAATACATATTTACACAAAGTGAAGCAAGGACTTTGATTGAAATTTTTCTATGGCTACTGTTCGCATGTTCAACGTCACAACTATGTTCGCTAGTGTACTTGTAGATACGAAATCTATCCGAACACTCGTATTTCTTCGCCCGCAACATCCATGCACAGATATGAGATACACATTTCTCCTTTAAGTATTTAGTACAACTCTTCATAGTAGCAAAATCAAAAGACTTTTTTGCCACTGCTTTGGCTAATAACAATTGCAACTCATTCTTGTTACTGAAAGTTTGGTTTATACATAAATTAGTTTCATCGGAGAAGGAATGGTTGGATTGTGATCCCAATTCCTGTTCTCCCTGCATTTCTTCACAACATTCGTGTTCGGGATCTTCCGCATCTACTGGCTGATGTTCCATATTAGTTGGATCATCATGTATATTCATTGAATGATCACCCAAGATCTCATTTGAATTATCACCCAAGCTCTCCTTTGAATGATCACCTAATCTTTCATTTCCAATCGAATCATTGTCGCCGTTAACTGAATTCATTGGTTCAATTGGAGGCCTTGCATTGACGTTTATCCTCAATATAGGCCTAGAGCCATCAATACCAATATCTAACATGTACAAGCTCACGTGTCTATCATTTTTATGAATGTGGTATGCATTTTTCCCCTCCCGTTCATTTGATAGCTAATCACCAAGTCATTTTGCTTGCAAGTTAACTCACCGGCCTCAATTACGCTTGCAATCATATCGTCATATGAACAATTGCGGCGCAACACAATGGGCACTGTAGTCTTACTAAAATATTTTCAATTCCAGCTTTTGAGAGTCTCCTCTCATACTCCCATATAATCACCACCTATAACACCCCTAAAATACTAAACAAGAGTCGCATGTCTATTTACCGTTGCTTAATTACTACAATATATTTTATTCACATTTTGGGAACTTGAAATTTTGTGATAATTGCTAGTTTTCTTAACATAAATTATATCGTAATTTATGGAATTGTATTGGGGTATTTGTGTAATAATACGATTAGAATTATGTGCCAGCTGTCCAAGTGATAAATATCACTTGTTTGACTATATATTTTCACTCCTCTTTGAGATAATTTCAGTTCCTTGAAGACTTAGAACCTTAGAACCTAGCTTACTAATTGTTCTTCAAAATCACAAGAGAAAAACTTGGTCTTTTGGCTGGAATTCGAGACACACTATTTTTTTTTGGTAAGTAGTCGAAATCTGTCTAGTAGCTGACTAGTGTGTATTACGTTCAGAATATCTCATTCTCTAAAACTCCGTTTTGGGTGAATAAATATGATTTGGAAAGCTGATTCATATACCTACAACTCTTATGTTTATGTGAAAGTCTAATTTAGCTGTTATGGATTTGAAATATGGGACGCAACACAAGACAAGTTCTGTCCAAATTTTGGAGTTAGAAATCCTGTATGAACAACTGTTAGTATATCGATGATATCTTTTTGTACAAATTGTATTTTTCGGTGATTCTTGTTGAGTTGCAATCTTAAGATACGTATCTACATCTTTTATGAAGGTTATAAAGTCTAATTTAGCTGTTATAGATTCAAAATATGGGACGCAAAACAGGACAAGTTCTGTCCAAATTTCAGATTTAGAAATCCTGTATGAACAACTGTTAGTGTATCGATGATATCTTTTTGTACAAAATGTATTTTTCTAAGATTATTGTTGCATTGCAATCTTAATAGATGTATCTACATCTTTCATGAAGGTTATAAAGTCTAGGTTTGCCGTTTTACTGTTCAAATCTAAGTTACAACATGGGGTACTAGACTGGCCATAATCACTCTTTTGGGAGCATAGTTGTATCTGTACAGACTAAGGCTACTTGTGGTGATAATCCTGTTTTATTTTTACATTATTGAGATATTAGGAATTAAAAAAGTTATTTAATTATATTTTTAATGTTGTATATACTTGTGAACTAGTTGAGGACCTTGATACGTTGGTTGGTCTACGGTTTAAACTCGTGGAGTTGTGTTGGACTGTTCTATGCTAAGGCATTGAGGTTTGTGTATAAACTTGTACTAGCACTCTTTTAACTGCTGGTAAATCTGAAAGTTGATCTTGGTATCTTGGTTACCTCTTGTCACTTTGCATTGTCGTGTTGGTATTACGCTTGTGTAACTCACCCACTTGTACGGATTGCTTGATCACTTGGCACTCTTTTTGAGACCTTGTCCTTCTTGTGGCTGTGACTTTGTCACTATTGGCATGCCTCTTGATTCGGATCATTTGCCATCTTGATTTTGGATTTTAGTCCGTCTTAAGTATAAAAGTTGTCCATTTTAAGTACGAACTAAGAAGCCATTTTTAATATGGTTCTTGGTTCTCTTGATTATTAGGCTATGACCCTTCTTGAGTCAGGGCGTTGACCCTTCTTGATACTTGCTTGTGCCGAGTTTGACGACATGAGGTATATATTGGGCGATCCTTGTTATTGAATCTCTTGGAAAATGGTGCTATGAGCGTTCTTGACATTTGTATCTTTGAATCGAACTTGATACTCGTTATATATTGTTACTTGATTTATTTATGATGTTCAAGTATGCTGCTCATTGACTTGAAAGAGGTAGCTTTGTGAATTTTGAGGACTCCGAACGTATAGTTTTTACACCACTAAGCTATATGCTTAGCGATAGTTGTTTCTATCGTAAGGGCTGATCGAGAGGAGGCATGAAGCTGGCCATTGGAGATGGAAATTTTGAGAACTTCAAAGAAGATCACATTTGCATATAGGCATCTATATTTTGTATAAAATTTGGGACTTATACATGACCTATGTGTTGTATATTTGCATGAAATTTTGAGGACTAATCGGATCATGTCACAATGGTTTGTAATATAAGTATGGCAACTTGTTTGGTTCATTTGGGATGTGTAAACCCAAGTCATGTAATATATTAATTTTACTACTTGTTTTGAATGGTTGTATGAAGCTTGAACCACTTGGTTGGGTACTCGGACATTGATAATAATTGTTGTATATCATGTTACTAGTGTGAGGACAATATATGCGTAAAACCTCGTAAGTTATTGGTTTATGTATTTCGGAAAGGTCGTTACAAGTTTGGTATCAGAGCCTAGGTTTGTGATTCTAGGACTTTTGTTGTGAATTACTTGTATACTTGGTCGCTTTAGGAAAAAGTTTTATTTGGATAATTTATTTTCTTACATGGCTTATAATATTTATCGCATGTAGAGTGCACATACATCATATACATGTCCATAATGCAATGTGATCTTCTCTTTTGAAGGAATTAAGTTATGGCCTCTTCTGCTGACTGACCTATGGAAGCTGCTCGTGAAGGTTCAGGTGCCTCTGTTTCCCAACCTCATGCACTAGAAGAGGTTGGAGAACCTTTCTCGGATCATTATGTTCCCCACACTAGTGGGTTTGAAGTGGGAAACCATCAGGGTGCAAGAGCTGGTTCATATCCTCACTTGAGTCGTGGTACTCAAGCCATGAATCCTCATTTTCAATAAATGGCTGAATTTTTCCACCACATAGCTGAAGCGATGCATGATCCCAACGTGATTAACTTTGAGGAAATGAGGAAAATGGGTGGAGTGGAGTTTGAAGGCACCATTGATCCCACGGATGCTGAACAATGGCTGGAGTGCATGGAAAGGGTATTTGAGCAGTTAGAGTGTTCAGATGTTGCCAAATTTAAGTATGCTATTTCACTATTACAAAAGGATGCTTATGATTGGTGGGTAAGTGTTCCGAATGCCAAGGTAAAACCTCCTGTTCTTACTTGGGATGATTTTCTTAGGGAATTTCGTATGAAGTATGTCCCACCTGCTTATTGTGATGCAAAGAGAAATGAGTTTTTGAATTTAAGGCAACGAGGCATGTCTATTGCTGAGTACCAACAGAAGTTTCTAAGGCTCTCTCGTTATGCTGGAGGTATTATTAAAGAGGAAAAAGACAAGTGTAGGAAATTTGAAGATGGTTTAAATGATTCCATTAGGAAGAATGTGGTGATCCTGCAACATGAGAACTTTTGTAAGTTAGTGTCTACTGCTTTTACTAGGGAACAACTTGATAATGAAGAAGCTAGTCGAAATGAAAACAAATTCCGAAACCCTAGACCAGATTTTGGAGGTCCATCCAAAAGTGGAAGGTTTGATGATTCTAAAGTTGGTAGTGTTAATAGGCCACCGCAGCAAAAGCAAAACATATCAGAATTTTCTACAGCTAGCACTCCAAATTATAGCCAAGGCAGGTCTCGTGTTCCCATTTGTCCACAATGTGTAAAGAATCATTATGGTACTTGCAGGAGAGCTTCTGGTGCATGTTTCAATTGTGGGAGCTTGATCATAAAGTGAAGGATTGTCCTGATCCTAATAATGCTCATTCCTTGAGAACTAAAGGCTCAGTTCATAAGCCTTCTATTAATCTTCCTCGAACTAATGAAGGTGCAAGACCTAAAAATACACAAGCAGCAGGTGCAAGTGAAGCGAATAAAGCTAGTGGACCAAGGGCTACGGCACGCACTTATGCTATGAGGCAGAGGGAGGATCAAGATGGAAAAGACGTGGTTGTCGGTAAATTTCACTTATTTGGCTTATGTGTGTTTACATTGTTTGATCCTGGTTCTACACATTCCTATCTTTGTGCATAATTTGATCTTCCTGAAAACGTGAAATCTATGAGACTTAATTTTGATGTGCTGGTTGAAAGTCCTTTGGGTTATCAAGTTGTGTGTAATCGAGTTTATCAAGATTTTCCCTTCATGATTAAAAATCTAGTCTTCCCTGCTGACTTGATTGAAATGCCCTTCAAGGATTTTGATGTTATTATCGGGATGGATTGGCTTTATAAATATCATGTAGTGGTAGATTGTAGGTCTAAGCATGTGACTTTTAAAGATCCTACATTTTCACACATCATTGTACAAGGTGAAAGATCTTTGACATCTAGTATTATTTCTGCAGCCTTGGCAAGAAAGTTGATACGTCAAGGTTGTAGGACATACCTTGCTCACATAGTTGATACACAGTTGGAGAGTTCTGGTATCAAGGACATATCTGATGTACATGATTTCCCAGAAGTCTTCCCAGAAAACCTTCCGAGATTGCCCCGAAAAGAGAGATTGAATTTCCTATTGAGCTTATTCCTGGATCTACCCCTATTTCTATCACTCCTTATAGAATGGCTCCAGCAGAATTAAGAGAATTGAAATCTCAATTGCAAGAACTTCTTGAGAAAGGTTTTATTCGACCTAGTGTTTCTCCTTGGGGAGCCCCTGTTTTATTCGTAAAGAAGAAAGATGACACTCTCAGGCTTTGTATTGACTATAGACAATTGAACAAAATCACAATCAAGAATAGATATCCACTACCAAGGATCGATGATTTGTTTGACCAACTGAAGGGTGCTAAAGTATTCTCGAAGATTGATTTAAGGTCTGGATATCACCAACTGCATGTTAGAGTGAATGATATTCCTAAAACTGCTTTTAGAACTCGGTATGGTCACTATGAATTTTTGGTGATGCCATTTGGGTTGACAAATGCTCCTGCGGTATTCATGGATCTAATGAATCGAGTATTCAAGCCTTATCTTGATCAATTTGTGGTTGTTTTTATAGATGATATTTTAATATTTTCCAAAAGTAGTGAAGATCATGATAAACACCTCCGGATTATTTTGCAAATTTTGAAGGAGAGGGAACTTTATGCTAAACTTTCCAAGTGTGAATTTTGGCTTGATGAAGTGAAGTTTTTGGGACATATTGTATCGGCCGAAAGCGTGAAGGTGGATCCTAGTAAGATACAAGCAGTTATTGAGTGGAGACCTCCCAAAAGTCAAACCGAGGTAAGAAGTTTCTTAGGCTTAGCAGGATACTACAGAAGATTTGTGAAAGGCTTTTCCATTATCGCCTCTCCATTGACTAAACTCTTGCAGAAGGAAGTGAAGTTTAATTGGAATGACAAATGCCAAGAAAGCTTTGAAACTCTCAAATCCATGTTGACTCAAGCTCCTATACTTGCTTTACCAATTGAAGGGAAGGAGTATGTAGTATATAACGATGCTTCTCACAGTGGTCTCGGATGTCTTTTGATGCAAGAAGGGAAGGTTATTTCGTATGCCTCTCGAAAATTAAAACCGCATGAATTGAATTATCCTAGCCATGATCTTGAACTTGTTGCGGTAGTGTTTGCTTTAAAAATATGGCGGCATTATTTGTATGGAGAGAAATGTGGTATATTCACTGATCACAAGAGCTTAAAGTACTTGGGTACTCAGAAAGAGCTAAACCTTCGACAACGTATATAGCTGGAACTTATCAAGGATTATGACTGCACGATTGATTATCATCCAGGTAATGCCAATGTGGTTGCAGATGCATTAAGTCGGAAATCCTTTGCAAGCATTTTTTTGAATCCTTTGTCCTTGCTCCATGAGTTAAGAGCCATGAATGTTCGTTTCACACTTGATTCAAATTGTTCAGTTATTGCTAATTTGCAAGTAAAGCCAATATTACTTGAACAGGTGAAAAAGCACAAAAGTTAGATGAGAAACTTGTAAAATTGACCCTAGAAGTTCAAAATGGGGAAAAACTTAATTTTTCATTAACAGAGGATGGTGTCTTATTTTATCAAGATAGACTATGTGTCCCTAATGATGGCAGATTGAAGATAGAAATATTAAGTGAAGCACATACCTCACCATATGCAATGCATCCTGGGGGTACAAAGATGTACCAGACCATCAAAGAAAATTATTAGTGGAATAGTATGAAAAAGGACATTGCGGAGTTCATTTCTAAATGTTTGGGTTGTCAACAAGTAAAGGCAGAACATTAGGTTCCAGTTGGTTTACTACAGCCCTTATTGATGCCGGAATGGAAATGGGAGATAATAACTATGGACTTTGTTTCTGGACTTCCTAGCACCCAAAGAAATCATGATGTAATATGGGTGATTGTGGACAGGCTAACCAAGAGTTCTCACTTCTTACCAATCAGGATGGATTACTCACTTGAGCGTTTAGCCGAATCATACATTAATGAGATCGTAAGATTACATGGGATTCCTATGTCTATTGTATCTGATCGAGACCCAAGGTTTACATCTAGATTTTGGGGTAGCTTGTAGGAAGCTTTGGGTATTAAGCTAAAATTTAGCACTGCGTTCCATCCTCAGACAGACGGCCAGTCAGAAAGGGTGATACAAGTTTTGGAGGATATGTTTCACGCTTGCATTATGGAGCTTGAGGGTAGTTGGGACAAACACTTGGCGTTGATAGAATTTGCTTACAATAACAGTTACCAATCGAGTATTGGAATGCCTCCCTATGAAGCTTTGTACGGAAGGAAATGTCGGACCCCTCTTTGTTGGAGTGAAGTTGGTGATAGGAAACTCATTGGTCCTGAAATTGTGCAACAAATAGAGGATAAGGTAAAAATTATCAAGGATCGTCTAAAGATTTCTTCGGATAGACAAAAGTCGTACGCTGATCTTAAAAGGTGTGACATTGAATATCAAGTGGGAGATAAAGTATTTTTAAAGGTGTCTCCACGGAAAAAGATTATGAGATTTGGCAAAAAGGGAAAACTTAGTCCCCGATTTATTGGACCTTATGAGATACTTGAAAGGGTTGGACCTGTTGCATATAGATTGGCTTTGCCACCTGAGTTAGACAAGATCCACAATGTCTTCCATGTTTCTATGCTCAAAAGATATCGTTCTGATCCATCTCATGTTCTTCTAGTTGAATCCATTGAGGTTAATTCTGACTTGACGTATAATGAAGAACCTATTTTAATTCAAGCTCGGGCAGTGAAGCAACTTAGAAACAAGGAAATCCACTTAGTAAAGGTACTTTGGAGGAACCATTCGGGAAAAGAAGCTACTTGGGAGAGAGAAGAAGACATGAGGACCCAGTATCCACACTTGTTTCGGGACTAATGTAAGGTAAATTTCGAGATGAAATTTCTTTAAGGGGTAGAGAGTTGTAACACCCCTAAAATACTAAACAAGAGTCGCATGTCTATTTACCGTTGCATAATTACTACAATATATTTTATTCACATTTTGGGAACTTAAAATTTTGTGATAATTGCTAGTTTGCTTAACACAAATTATATCGTAATTATTAGAATTGTATTGGAGTATTTGTGTAATAGTACAATTAGAATTATGTGCCAGCTGTCCAAGTGATAAATATCACTTGTTTGACTATATATTTTCACTCCTCTTTGAGATAATTTTAGTTCCTTGAAGACTTAGAACCTTAGAACCCTAGCTTACCAATTGTTCTTCAAAATCACAAAAGAAAAACTTGGTCTTTTGGCTGGAATTCGAGACACACACTGTTTTTTTGGTAAGTAGTCGAAATCTGTCTAGTAGCTGACTAGTGTGTTACTTCAGAATATCTCGTTCTCTAGAACTCCATTTTGGGTGAATAAATATGATTTGGAAAGCTGATTCATATACCTACAACTCTTATGTTTATGTGAAAGTCTAAATTAGCTGTTATGGATTCGAAATATGGGACGCAACACAGGACAAGTTATGTCCAGATTTCAGATTTAGAAATCATGTATGAACAACTGTTAGTGTATCAATGATATATTTTTGTAAAAAATATATTTTTCGGTGATTCTTATTGCGTTGCAATCTTGAGAGATGTATCTACATCTTTTGTGAAGGTTATAAAGTCTAATTTAGCTGTTATAGATTCGAAATATGGGACGCAACACAGGACAAGTTCTGTCCAGATTTCAGATTTAGAAATCCTGTATGAACAACTGTTAGTGTATCAATGATATCTTTTTGTACAAAATGTATTTTTCTAAGATTCTTATTGCATTGCAATCTTAATAGGTGTATCTACATCTTTCATGAAGGTTATAAAGTCTAGGTTTGCCGTTTTCCTATTCAAATCTAAGTTACAACATGGGGTACTAGACTGGCCATAATCACTGTTTTGGGAGCATAGTTGTATCTATACAGACTAAGCTTACTTGTGATGATAATTCTATTTTATTTTTACATTATTGAGATATTAGGAATTAAAGAAGTTATTTAATTGTATTTTTAAGGTTGTATATACTTGTGAACAAGTTGAGGACCTTGATACATTGGTTGGTTTATGGTTTGAACTAGTGGAGTTGTGTTGAACAGTTCTACGCTAAGGCATTGAGGTTTGTGTATAAATTTGTACTTGCACTTGTTTAACTGCTGGTATATCTGAAAGTTGATCTTGGTACCTTGGTTACCTCTTGTCACTTTGCATTGTCGTGTTGGTATTGCGCTTGTGTAACTCGCCCACTTGTACGGATTGTTTGATCACTTGACACTCTTGTTGGGACCTTGTCCCTCTTGTGGCTGTGACTTTGTCACTATTGGCATGCCTCTTGATTCGGATCATTTACCATCTTGATTTTGGATTTTTAGTCCGTCTTAAAAATGGAAGTTGTCCATTTTAAGTACGAACTAGGAAGCCATTTTTAATATGGTTCTTGGTTCTCTTGATTATTGGGTTGTGACCCTTCTTGAGTCAGGGCGTTGGCCCTTCTTGATACTTGCTTGTGTCGGGTGTGACGACATGAGGTATATATTGGGCGATCCTTGTTATTGAATCTCTTGGAAAATGGTGCTATGAGTGTTCTTGACATTTGTATCTTTGAATATCGAACTTGATACTCGTTATATATTGTTACTTGATTTATTTATTATGTTCAAGTATGTTGCTCATTGACTTGAAAGAGGTAGCTTGGTGAATTTTGAGGACTCCAAACCTATAGTTTTTACACCACTAAGCTATATGCTTAGCGATAGTAGTTTCTATCGTAAGGGCTGATCGAGAGGAGGCATGAAGCTGTTCATTGGAGATGGAAATTTTGAGAACTTCAAAGAAGATCACATTTGCATATATGCATCTATATTTTGTATAAAATTTGGGACTTATACATGACCTATGTGTTGTATATTTGCATGAAATTTTGAGGGCTAATCGGATCATGTCACAATGGTTTGTAATATAAGTATGACAACTTGTTTGGTTCATTTGGGGTGTGTAAACCCAAGTCATGTAATATATTAATTTTACTACTTGTTTTGAATGGTTGTATGAAGCTTGAACCACTTGGTTGGGTACTCGGACATTGATAATAATTGTTGTATATCATGTTACTAGCGTGAGGACAATATATGTGTAAAAATCTCGTAAGTTATTGGTTTATGTATTTCGGAAGGGTCATTACACCACCAGCAACAACAAATTCAGCTACTGCCATCATAGACTACAAATATAGATACTAGATTACAATATTAGTCGTTAACGATCGATGAAGTACGACATTCGTACAAAAACGCGACTGAATAAGATTGTGGTTCAAAATTCAGCTCCTGCTATGGTGAAACATATTTTTAATGCTTTTGAACTACTAAAATGTATCTATAATGAGTTATCAAGTGATTATTATGGAAGATTTCTCAAATTTCTAAAATGGCGGGAAACTAATTTTGAAGCTTGGTTTTTGAAAGAAAATGAAGTAAACATGAAAATGGAGTAGGAGATGATGATGATTTTACCTTGGAAATGGATATTATCACCGAAAAACTCGTCGGAATCGACAAATCGACAGCAGCAAAAACGAGCTGCTCTTGTTCCCGTTTGGAGACTTTTTCTTTTTCTAATATAAATTTTAACAATTGCAAATAAATATATTATTCCATATTTGTTGGAGGGAGGACCAAAGTGGAGATATGAAAACTTAGGGAGGCGCCTTTTGTAAGTCCCAATTAGGGCACATGGATGATGTCATTAATAGTGGCTATACCACTAATTTTTCAAGACTTGTGACTGAATGTTACATTAAGTCTTTAGAGTGGCTATTGTGTCAACTCTCCCCAGTTATTGTTCCCTCTTATCCTTTGAAAAGATTATCCATTTAATTAATTAGAACCGATTCTAGTCGAGGCAAGCGGAGTCAAAGGCCAAGCCTCAACCAACAAAGGGGGACAGCCATGCCAATCCAAGCACAGTAAAAGTGCCCACGCTACCTTTCTTTCTTTACCCTAGACTCCATTCTTCAAGGCGACCCATGTGCATTTCCTTTGTTCTGTGCTCGCTACGCCCTTGTGCCTTTAGTTGAAATATAGGTCGTTGATTCAATCTATCTTGATAGGATTTTTATAGTAGGTAGCGAGAAGACTTATAGTATCCCCACGACCCATAACTTACAAAAGAAGTAAATATATAGAAAATGGATCAGAAGTATCAGTCGGACGGTGGATCTTGGTCAGCATGAATTAAGCTTTTAATCTGTACTATTATTAAGCATCCTATCATAGAGATCATATTCACTTACTTCTTTGAACAAAAGTCTAAGCATTCACATGTGATGTAAATAAAGCAAGAGAATAGTCACTCTAAGCGGAAAGTTGTAGCTTTACAGTTTTTGATAAAAGTTTTTACAAACATTTTCGCAGAACCTATTCTTTGAAGCCAACGCAATGCAACAACTTATTCTTCAATATATATATTTATCAGTAGTTAATGAAGTTGGGGTAAACCATGGAGACCAAGGGTTTGATTTAGTTAAGAAAAAAAAGTACGTAATTAATTTCATTTATGTGGACCAAGGTTCTAATTCTGCTAAGACCAAAAAAAAAAAAAAAAAAAGAAAAGGGAAAAGGGTTCGAAATATATCCGAACTTTGATCGAAATTGCTGTAACATTTCCAAACTTTGGGGAGGGCCTATTACCCTCCTGCACTATTTAATAATGTATTTTAAAGATATATATGTATCCATGTGGACAAGTTATTATTTATAATGATGCAATATTTATGATGTCCACGTGGGCACATATATACCTTTAAAATATACTATTAAATAGTACATGGGGTAAAAGGTTCTGCCCAAAGTTTGAAATTGTTACAGCAATTTCGGTCAAAGTTCAAATATATTTAAGACCTTTTTCCCAAAAAAACTACATCATTAACTTTATTTATCTACTATATAAGTCAAAAAAATTTAATAATTTGATTGGTTAGCTACTGCACTTTTATCTTATTGGTTGGTGAGAGTTTGTTTTCCCACATCATTATTAAAAAATGAATTATTCTCTATAGTTCAATACTATAAATAAGTTGCTGACGATATATGTATGGTTCAAAATGATTGAATTTTTCAAAGTTTAAGAATATAGTAATTATTTTTTCCAGAGTTCATCTTTATTTTAATGGAGTTTTCAACTACTTTTAATCTCAAATAATATTTATATTTTAAGAAAAAGTCGAATAAAAATAAAAGAATAATATTAATAGATTATCTTTTAATTAATGATTTTAAATATGTTTGGGGTGTCACACTTGACAAATCATTTATATTGAATTTGAGGGAGATATTATTGTGCTCATGTGAATTAATATAGCAAGTCAAAAGGAGAAAATTCTCTTTCTAATCTCATCATTTGTTCCCACCAAGCATATGTATTTTCATAACTTTGAGCACTATTTTCTACCTCCTCTTTACCACATAACTTCTATATGTTTATTCACCTATTTCTTTACTATTTCCCTTTTCTTCTCTAAGTCTTTCAATTCGAAGTGCACAAGGACTTTTGGATCAATATCTGAGGCTAATCGAAAGTAAATAAATTAGGCTACATAATATGGTTGTCTAAAAAAATAGACTTATAGGCTCAAAAGAGTTAGCTAGAGAAAATGTGTAGGTAGGTATCACAACATAGTAAGCAAATGTAGGCTTAAGCAAGAAATGCCTTGATCATATCCAACAAGTTCAAACACCGAATTCACTTTTCACACACACATGAAAGTTCTAGATGTTTCAATATGAACGAATGCACACATGCACACATGACACATGACACATGACACATTAATAGTTTCAAACTTAGTTACCTAAAACTTTATCTTTACAAATTATTTAGAAGAGACAGTCCATGTATTATATATGACATTATTTAGTACTATGTTTGTAGGAATTTGGGCATATGTATAATTAATCCATGGATTAGTTATACATCCTACATGGTATTAGAGGATGTATTACTAATGCCTTCCATTTGGAGGTACTGTAACACATAGAATTTAATACCATAGGATAAGTCTATGTAAAGACAAAAATATCCCTCAAATCATTTTAATTATTTTGTTTATTTTCTTGATTTTATATTGTATATTTTATATTTGTACTAGTAAATTTATTCAAATAAATTAGTTTACAAATTATTTAGAAAATGTTGGTTGCTACTAAATAAATCTAACAAATCAATACAATATTTGAAATGTGAGTTATCTAATATTTACTAATTAAAAAGGCATATATATCACCACATGACGTTTGTGATCTTAATTGAATAAATTATAAAATAACATGTATACTAAAACTACAACTTACAAGTTTTATGTGTAAATGTAGATGATTTATTCAATTTTACTATTATTTACCATCTTTTTGGTTTAAAAGTAGATGTTTATCTTTTTAAAATTGAAAATTGATATTTTGTAAGTGATCAATTTATTAAGATGACAATTATTTATCCTCAAATAAATCAAGTGAAAAAATAGCAAACATGACAACAAAATTGTTCTTCTCCTAAGGCTAGTTAGTTAGAACTAAGGCCATAGAAAAATAATATTGTCCAGTGATTATCTACCTTGACCCAATTACATAATAATTTAAGAGTATAATTGGAAAAAAGCTTTTTATAGAGTTTTAATCCAAACACAAGATAAGGTGGTAAACAATGAACCAGACACTTGATAAAAATAAACCTTGCACCTTGCATTACCAATCCCTACACTATTAACTCTTGCATTATTAATCCTTGTATTACTATTCCCTGCGTTATTAATCTTTATACCAAACAAATAGTATGTGTTTCTATCTTTTTATGCTTTTCTGAAGAGTAAATTCTCATGAAGTCAAGAAAATTCATTATTTAGAGTACCTTACTACTACTGATGGAGTAAAAACTAAACTAATTCAAAAATACTAAAAATAAAACATAGTCGGTTCAAAAAGATTAACCTTATGAAAAGTACTCAAAACAAAAGTCTAGGAATCCAAATAAAAATAAATCAATAAGAACATAAGATAATACAACAATATAACTAACAACTTATCAAAATATGCAAATACAACAACTCAGCCCAAAATATCTAGCCCAGAAATATGACACCCACATGGCTTAACAAAATATATTAGAATACCAACATCATCATGATAACAGAACAAAATAACATAACTCGACACCGAAGAATATACAAGGAAATGAGAAAGGAATAAATTCTATGACATATATGAAAATGCAATACAAGAAAACATGTAATATTTCCTTCCATCCCACACACACTTAAATCATTGCATTGTTCACAATGTTCAAAATAATTAAAAAAAAAAAAAAAAGAGACAAAATCATGACTCCCTGGTCCATTCTTGCTCCATGTTGGAGTCCTCCTTTTTCTACTTTCCTCTCCATCAATATAACAAATATCAATTTTTTGTGAGGGTCTTCGTAAATCATGTGAATGTGGGATAAGATGTAGAGCATTTCCTTTTCGGATTCCTTCTTGAGGGCCCAACTTTGTCCTTACCTTTGTCTTGTTGTGAGCTCATTACCTAAAAATGTACACTATAAGATTTGTCAGAGTTCAGTTTAGATTAAAAAAATCAAAGGTCACCCCAAACTTAATATGCTGAAATGGTACTAATTGTATAGTTAGTTAGGTACTCAAACCTTCCTAACTAATTTCAAGTGAGCACTAGTAATCAGTTTCAACAATATTGAAGTAGCATTTATTAACCCGTCAAGATAATGAAATAATTTCGGAAGTTAAGCCCTAAGGCTTATCCTAATTTTATATTTTCTAGGCATATGCAAGTTTATTCTTCAATAACCAATAAAGTTCTAGCAAAAACCCATCAATATATATATGATAGAAAAGATATGCCTAATGCTAATTTCAAATAAATTTGAAGAATTAGGGTAAAATGGAAGGGTTTAATTATCTAAATAAGATGTAATAATCCGACCCATTGTTACTAAAGGGCATCTCGTGTGGTATCTCAAAAGTCTAGAAGTGAGGTACACAAATTTTTAAAATTTGAGCACACAACTATTTTGGCCCAAGCTGACGTTAGCCTGCCATACTGGGAGGTTTCCTACTATGATCACAACGCTTCTATAGCGGTCTAGTAGGCTCTATAGCGGGTTGATGAAAATCATGCAACCTAATTAATGCATCATTTTTTATTTTTCTCTCACTTTTAAAAGGAGAAATTAGACAAGGGTTGTTCCAAAAACCCTCCAAAGGTTCCCGGGGAAAGGGAGAAATAAGGGGGAAGAATTACCACATAAGGAAGGTGAAAACCTAAGGAATTTTGGTTCTTGTTCATCATAGGTTACTTCCGTGGAGTCAGAAGTTCATGGGCAATGTTTATTAATTGATGCTTAGCACTTAGGTAGGCTAGGTTTCCTTAAATTGAGTAGTTAAGACCCGTTTTTACTACATTATATTTGTAGATGCTCGTAGATTTTATCCATAGCCCTTCTGACACAGAGTCTAGATGGTTTTAGATTGTTGTTAAGGTGGGAGACAAGATAATGGCTAAGGGTGGTCCTCTCGTTCTTGTTTAGCCTTGAAATTCCTTGTTAGGATGGTTTGCATGGTCCAATAGATATATATATAAACATGTTTACTGCCTGTTGTATCACTTGTGTATGCATAACGGGGAAACTATATGGAAGCATATGTAATGACAACATGTTGATAAACTCATGCAATGAACTTGTCACGCCTCGAGCCTACACCCTAGACGTGGCTGACACTCGAGAACTATTGCTGGTCCACAAGAGAACACTTGGCCTAACTAACTACTTAGTGAAAGACTGACTCAAGCATTTAAAGGCTTAAAACAGAAGTAAATCATTAAAAGTATAAAATGCTCATCTCATACTATATGAATAATACTCAATGCATAATATATAACAATTCAATAATTAGGAATATAATTTCAGAAAGAATCAAGAACTTAAGAACTCAAAATCAACTCATCTAAAAAATACTCAAATCTAAGTATAAAACCCTAGATTACTCGTTTACTGATTTGAAAGTAGATGTAGGGCGTGAGAACGAACTACTCCAACACTATGATAGTCTTACATACTTGGAAAGAACAAAGTTCTTGGCGAAATCGATGAAATTTGAATTGAAAGTCCTAGTTTTTCTCCTCTTGAATCCTTGCTCTAAGTCTTTGAAGTATTACAAATGTAAAATAATATTTTAACATTGTTTAAACCCTTAATTAGGTGAAAAGGGTTGTGGTTTAGGCTTAGAAGGGGTGGGAATAGACTAAACAACCCTTTTTAAAAAGCTGACAAAAACTATCCATGGGATTATCAATGGTTCGTGGTTTGATCTACGGGCTGTAAATACCATCCATGAAATTTATATTGAATTTTTAAGGCTCAAAAGTCCATTTACGGGACCAAACGACGGCCCGTAGTAGTTCTTATGATTGTGGAATGGATCCGTATGAATAAGGTCCCAAAATTTGACTCCCGATATTTATTCGATGACTTGACAAGATGGGTTGTCGTTCAACCTATGGCCCATAGGTTGGATCCGTTGTTCACAGACTTAGAAAACTCTAATATGACAGTCTCTGGTAAAATGACCATAACGTTTTACTCCAAAATCGAATTAAGGCAACTTGGTGGAGTTGGAAAGAGGACCCAAAGACATTTAATTTGGTATCCAAGTAAAATCTCATATTGAAACTCAATCGGTTAGAAAACTTTCAACTCAACTTTGTGTTACAGGATTCTAGTGACCTTACTTCATAGACAAAATCATTCACACACTAAATAATTGATCTAAACACCTAAGAACAATTAAGAATCAATCGATACGACCTTATACTCAAATGAAGAATTCTTCAAGTCTTAACGTAGAAGTTTTTGGGGTGTTATAATATCTCCCCCTTGGGATCATTCGTCTTCGAATGACGGCTGGACTGAGAATGAAAAAGAGTTACTCTTACTATCTTTCTGACTTCTGCACTTTCCTACTAACATAGGTGGACCTGATTCATACTAAGAGTTTTGAAACTGGACTCGAGCACGCTTGGCACGAAGCTCACATAAGATTTCAAGATTACAGGCCATGACATAAAACAAGGGTAGACACGAAGTAAAAATATGACTATTATGCCTTAAGTGATATGACTGGTAGCTTTTAAGCTTAGAAACACTGCTTAACTATTCTCTCCTTTCTAATTATTACACTTTATTAGCTGCAACTCCCAACTCTCATTAGAGTGTATGACTACTCTTACAAATGTCCAAGTCAAATCGCTTTCTCTTACTGTGATCAAGCCTAATCTATAATTCACAAAGTGTTAAACATGAGATGTTTATACTAATCTAAACCACAACATTTAGATTTTATGCCTCTATAGAAAATCTCATCCCATGAATACTACTCCTTACGACTACATTCAACAAAACTTTGAGTCCTAGTCAAGAAGCATCTAATGAATCATGTATGCATCCACATGTAACAACACCACATTCAAGCCTATTACTATAGACAATCCGTGGATTCCTACTAATCAATCCTTCTAAGAATTCCTCATCCTTTTGTCATCTCTATCAATAGAAATTTCACGCATTACTATCAGAAACTAACTAACTACTCTCACCTAATTAAAACTTTATTTATCCTTCCTCTACTTTTATAACCATTAATAGAATAATCACACTAATGCTACCAACATAAGAAAAATCTAATACGGTAGTCTCTAGTAAAAAGGACAATAACTTTTTACTCCGAACTCGAAATGAGGCAAACTTGGTGGAGTTGGAAACAAGACTCAAAGATCTTTAATTTGGTAGGTCAAGGTCCACCTAATTTGTTATATGCTAAGAGAGATGGTCATTTTAAATTGACCCAAGTAAAATCTCATATTGAAACTGAAACGTTAAGAAAGCTTTCAACTCAACTTTGTGTTAGGGGATTTTAGTGATATTAATTCATATCCAAAATCATTCACACACTAAATAATGGAACTTAACACCTAAGAAAAATTAAGAATCACTTGGTACGACCTTATACTCAAATGAATAATGCTTTAAGTATTAACTTAGAAATTTTTGGGGTGTTACAAAACTGGTTATGTAACTTGTGGTTTCAAGTGTTATTGTTCATGATATTTGTGATTGTGCATGATTGTATGTGTTTGATGGTTGGATCAAGTACCACACCTGGTACAAGATATCCCCGTGGTTGGCTCAGATATCATGTTTGATATATACTAACAATTTGATCGTATATCATGCCTAATATAGACATATTCATATATAGTTGGCTGAGTACCACGTCGGTACACTAACTATGGATGTCTTAGGTAACACGCCATTATACTAACATATTGATTTTGGGTTCTATGATAGGATCAAGTATGTGTTTATGGTTTCATGAGTGAACATAATTTTCTTTTTCATCATATAATTGTTGCATGTTGGATCCTTGAGCGGTCCACATTACTTGAAAGATGAGTTGATCTCAGATATGACTTGTATGTGATCAGGTGAGACATGGTTCATGTTACTGTGAGCTAGGGTCTGGACTGAGAGTCTGGTATATGTATCTCTTGTGATGGTTGGGGTATGTTATTTATTTATGAATAACTCAGTACATATGATTGTTTCAACTATTGGGTTGTTGTTTCAACTATTGGGTTGAGTTTATGGGGACTCAATTTTTAGTTGTTACTAATTGTGCTTCTTATTTATCATGATGAACTTGGTTTTATAAATGATGTTGGGTTTATTTTGGATGGATGAGTTGGTCTAAGATGCCAATTTCATGTACTATTCCAAAAGGTCCAGGGAGTTAGCATGTAAAATTGAGAGGGAAAAGTAGGTTGGTTGATTAGGCATTATGGTGGTCTTGTATTCGTGAATATTAATATGGTAGAATGTTAGGCTATGATTTGGAATTGTGATGCTCTTGTATTCGTGAATATTAATGTGGTAGAAGGTTAGACCATGATTTGACATTATTGTGGTCTTGTATTCGTGATTATTGATGTGGTAGAAGGTTAGGCCATGATTTGACATTATGGTGGTCTTGTATTCGTGAATATTAATGTGGTAGAAGGATTATGCTATGATTTGACACTTGGTTGGTGTAACAAAGAGGCATTGGATCAAGGTGCATTAGTTATAGCTTTTTACCCGGATAGGGTAGAAGTATGTAGATAGAGAAGTGGGGTGGTGTAACTTCTATATTATATTTTTTCTTCTGATTATCTATACTATATTATGCGGTATGTTCGGGTTGACTAATGATGCTTATAAATATGTGTTGTTTGTACTGATACTACTTTTGCTATGCCACTTGGCATAATCTGGTTGCAGGAGTTCAATAATGTCTCATAGTGAAGATGATGATCTTTGACAACTTCTACTCCTCTTCTATGGTTGATGTTGTGTCACATTTTCTTGTATAAATTGTACTCCTTTAGTAGCTCTTGTACCTGTTTAGACTAACTATTTGGGAAGTGTTTTCACTATGTTGTAAAAGGGTTTTTAAAGTTTGACATTTTTATGAAGTTTTAAGGTGTTTAGAGTTTTGTAGTAAATCATCTATTTTCTGTAGATTTTAATTCAAATTAAGTAGTAAGATTTCTCTGATTTGATCGGTTGGATTGTAACACAAACCTTGAAACAACGAAGTAATCCTAATAGTAAGCATTAGAAATCCTACCTTGAGGCATGTAGGTTTAATTGAAGAGAAAGATTATGAAATTAGGGTGTGTTTCACGAGGTTCTTGAGAGAAAAAATGAATGTATGCACCATAGGGTAAAAGATGAAGAAAAATCAGGATTGTGTATTAAAATAGGGGTTTTGAGTCAGATTGACCTAGAAATTTTAGGTGAAAAATTTCATGAACCCACATCGGGGCACGATGCAAGGTCCATTACAGAACTTGACGGTTCGTATTGCAATCTTTATCACGAGTCTCCCTTGATTTTGTTAAGTCTTTGAACTAAAAGTTCAGAGACGGTTGTAGTACAAGCCTCAGCTCACGAACATGGGGTCTGGTGGTTCAGTGCGAGACTCTATGCACTTACCTTTTTTTTTAAAAAAAATTTCGGCACTTCTTTGTTCTAATGCATGCTTTTGGTTGGCTCCATACCTAAAACTTGCAAAAACACTTAAGATAATAGTTAGTAAGGTGGGTTGTCTCCCACCAAGTGCCTTATTTTTTATTATGGCACGACTCATATTTTATATTTTTATTTTTTTATATCTTCATCTATTATAATCTCAAATTTCCTCCCAAAAAGTGTTTGATTTAACTTTGTCACACAACAATAATTTGTCTAATCAACTGATTTATCGATCAAAGGATCCTCACAAAAGTGCCATACACATAACTTCTATTTTCGATTATCTCATTCATTACCTTTTTGAATTTGGCATTTCGTTCATGCACATGTATGGTTATATCATTCATCACTTTTATGACATCCTTCTTCGCATGATGTTCAGCTTCTACCCTGCTATGGTTACCGCTAGTTCTTGGTTTACTAGATCAAGTGTTGTCTAGAATGCATCCTGAATAATTGAGTCGTGCAACCCATATTCCTATTGTGTCTATAGTATTTGAACCTTACTTATGCATCAAATAGTATCTCCCCCTTCGGCTGTCTGATATACAAGATGATATTGAGAGCTTGCAGCCATTTGGCCACTAAACTCCACTCATGAATAAAAATGTAGATTAGTTTAAGACAATTGTCAATCTCATTCCGTTACAATGTTTTGAACTATGCTTCTGCTTCACCTTTAATTAAGAGAGTACACAAACATGTTAAGTTTTAACATATCATCAGAGAATAGTGCACTTTTATACTCAGCACAAACTCTCGTAAAGTTTCTCAAGTGTAGGAGAGAAACTCTCCCTAGAGTTATAGAATAACCCTTGTATCTTGAGATCTATTTCAATTGAGTACTACAAAGAAAACAATAATAGTTTCAATTTTTCAGCTTCAGATGATATTGTTGTCACACCCCAAATTTAGAGAGGCATGACCAGTATCATTTGCCGCACTTGATAGAGTGAATTGACCTAAACCAATTCAAATAATAAAGACATGTCATTAAGGCCAAGTCAAACTTAAAGAAATGTAACGAAAACAAACTCAAATAAAATAGAAGTATAATACAAGGCCAACTAGATGAAAATCCACAACAAATATCTAAGATGAAAACCTATTAATCAAAAATTGGGACATGACCTTAAACACCCAGGGTGTTACATCTTTTTCTCCTTACAAATATTTGTCCTTGAATGTGAATTAAAATGCACAAGAACTACTAGAAACTTCTTGAATTTCTGACAGAACCTCCCTATACACCGAACTATACCACACTTGCAAAATAGCCTAGAAAACCAGTCACTTGCCTTACAAGGTCACTAGCAGCTATCAATAACTCATCAGAGCTCACACAGATGCTGATGAGACAAACTTAAAACATGAAAAAAATACTTACCCCGACATAAGCAACTCCATCCTTGAAAATGCTACGATGTCTCAAATTAGAATCGACCTTTCCACAAGGTTTGTGTAGGTTTGATGATCGTGAATCCTTATTACACGATTTTGATAACTCAACTCTTAACACTTAGGTCTAAAACATGAAGAGCCTCCTAATTATAAGTGTGGTGCATAACATATTCGTAAGCAAAACTCTACGAAACGCTGCTTTTAAATTTTCTAGGACACGATGTTCCTCTAATATCAAATTTGTCATCTCCCAAATATAAAGAGGAATGGGTGACATCTTGTGCCACACTTCATTGACCGAACCGACTAAAACCAACTCAAGCAGCAAACACAGACCATTAAGGCCAAGTAAAACCTAAAGGAACACAACAGAAACAAACTCAAATATAAATGAAGTATTCTACAAGGCTAACTAGACTGCATATTACTACCAAACCCACAATAAATGTCTACAAGCCTCTAAGATAAAAATCTACTTATCATGAGTTGGACAACGCTCCGACATACCCATTACTGTTTAAAGCTAAAGAAGACTCTAAACTCAACAACTCTCGAAAAAATGGAGTGCACCTATCTTTAGCTGAACACGACCATACGCACGGGGTTCCTTGTTTACTTGATAATCTGCAAGCATGAAGCAATGTTCCCAGGTAACGACGACGTTAATACAAAATAATGTACTGAATATTGATCATATATATGTGATAAAGAATCGGTCTAGTATTTGTGATGTTTGCATGATGAGTCTTGAGTTTGAAAGCTATGCTTGAATGAGTAAATTTTAGATCATGATTAAATTGTGTGAGTGAACCGGAGTTTGTGAGTAGCTTTGTCTAGCTAGGACGGATGTGATATTGGTCTATAGAGGATATGATGAGTTGTCCCAAGATGAACAAAAGCTCTTAAGTGAGGAATGGTGATCTGGAGTGTATTTACCCGTTCAAACACCATATTTTGTCTGCATTTTAGCTTAGTTCTTTGTATTATATTGTGAATATCCTTGTATTTGTTGATGATATGATATGGTAAGCTAATGGACATGATTACGTTGATTTCAGGGTTAAATCATCAAGAAAAGACCCATATGATGAATTGAAACGCAAAACAAAGTAATTCAGACTAAATAAAGGAAAAATCTCTTTAGGTTGGACCATGAGATAAGTCTCGCGTCGCACCTCTATGAAAACTAAACTTAAGAGACTTAACAAAAGGTGTTCAACCTTGAGATGAGCCCCACAACGTGAGGCTGGAATCCTCACTATGTCCCTCGCACCGCGACCCCCTATTTATTGAACTGAGCTTGACTCAATAAATGTAGAGTTCAACCGGGATTAAAATTTCAACCTTATTAATATATATATATATATATATATATATATATATATATATATATATATATGTCTTTGATGATATTTTTAGGGTTTGAATTCTTAAAATAGCTATTAGGACTCAGAATTAGAAGTATAATTTATTTTTCTTAGTTTCTAGGATTTATTTGACCGTTTTAGACGATTATAATAAAATAAACAAGACTTACTTACAATGTTGTTTTGATCAAAGGTTTCAATTATTCTCTTTTACATTCATGTTTTTCAATAGTTTAAATTTAAATTGTTTTTTATGACTTAATATTAAATATCAATTAATAAAAATACTGTAGTCAAATATGTTAATATTTTAAAATGAAATATATCAAATCAAAATATGACAAGTAAACATGAGAGGAGATAGAATATAAATTAAGGAAAATAACATGACAAATCTGACCCCTTCTGTATATAAAAAACTACAGTATCAAAAATTCAGACTTTTTGGGTCTTAACTATTTGGGGACACAACGTAAGGGGCTTAACGTTGCCGCCTTTGCAGCGAAGGTAGAGAGATGGGGAAGAAAGCAAAGAGCTCAAGGAAAGGGAAGAAGGCATGGAGAGCCAACATATGTACAGAGGATATTGAAGATTTCCTTAACAATTCCACAAAGGATGCTCTTTCCAGCGGTTCACTCGCTCAAGTTCCTAGCGATTCTCTCTTTTACGTTGACAAATCCAGAGGTATTTTGGAAATAGCTGTAGTATTAAATATCAGTTGTTCAAGTACATAACGAGGTAAAAAAAAGAGTCGATTTTGATACCACGCTGGCGTTCTAGCTGCTGATATTGTCTTTAGATGGATTGCCATGTATGCTATTTACTGTTTGTACTGAACTAGTTTTGGCTGGATAACTGGATTGCTCCACTTGTGAAAAATGGTTGTTTCTTTAGCAGTATTTTTTAGATACTCAGGGAAATAACTGGGTGCTCTCATAATTTCCTCCAGAACTTTTTTTGGGTGGACTCGCTCGATAATATTATGTATATTAAGGCAAGTAGACAAAATAGTTGAGTATCCCATAGAGTTATAATTGTAGATATCAATCTTGAGAGCAGATTGAGAGAGTTCATGTCAGTTATACACTTGCAGAAAAGTTTCCGGAACAATTGTATGGGTGTTAGTTTTCAGTCAATGCGTCCTGTTCATATGCAATTATTGGGTGTAATATGAAGCCTGATGAATTTGGGAGATAGTAACTGACATTTTAGGACTAGAAGAGGGCAGTTTAGAATCATGTTACAAATCTATCCATAGTGAAAGACCCATTTGGGGGGTTAGCAAATCACCTTTGGGACCCTAGCTAAAAGGAGCATGTGCACTTCATTATGAGGTATATATATACAAGAGGAAATAGTTCATTAGGGCCTATGCTATGAAGTTGTCTCTTTAGTTTCTTAGGGAGCTTAGATTAATTCGAGAACGTCCCTCCTTTTTTTCTATTCCTATAGCGTGAAAATGAACTCTTGTATGGGATTACGGTTCTCCCTATCAGTACGATTCCCCTCCATTACCTTGGTGCTTTCATTGTTCCTACTCCATGCCTCTCTACCCTTCTACCATGCTTGAAGCTCAATTCAACACCCTCTTGAATCGGTGAAGGCGTTGCAAGAATCGATGAAGGAGCTACAAGCTAACAACAAACGTATGCTCTCTTCTATTTGCCGTGTTTGCTCACTGCAGCTAGAGGACATGCAATTGGACTCCACTTTCATTGATACCCAGAGATTTCAGATGTTACAACTATCACATCAGTGCTAGACTTAGCTTATGATGATAGTAACACCGAGGTAACTGAGATCGTGAACTCTCATTTGAACTCACAACTTCATGTTAAAGTTATTGGGGATACAATACGAAAATACATGAGTCTCGACAATATGTCCAGTGCTTTTATTGTCATGACCAAACTTGAATCTACACCTTGGCATTCTCGGTTAAGCTACCGAGTTTTCTTCCTAAAGGCAAAAGACATAAGCTTGACATGGTGTTTGGTCGCAAAGTGTTCGGTTTAAATCCAGAAAGGGATATTTATGCAGCATTTCGTTGTCCTCATGTAGCCACTGGTTTGCTTCAACATGCTTTTGGCTTACACAGCCGCAAGTGGGTAGTGAAGTAGTGATACTATGTTGTGAATATAAACGACAGAAGCTGATATTCTTAATGGATTGCTATCGTTTCTGCTTATGGGTTTTTTCGATATGTCTAATGAGTTAGTTACTGTGATTTTTGTTGCCACCTTGGACCACATCTGGGATAGGGATGTCAATGCTGCCAGTTGAAAAACTTTTTTGGTTCACCAACAGAGAGACTATCCCAAATAAGTGGCTGGTTTTCCTATGCATTTTGCACATACGGACATTATAACTTTGTTGGTTAAGGAACCAAATTAGCCTTGTGACTAAAGATCCTATATTAGTTCCTTCTATCTTACTACAATTGAAGTTCAAGCTTCAATTGTGTTAGGCATGTCTAATGTTTACATGCTTCATATCATTGTGGCAGCACATGTACATGGTTACATATTCTGCTTTGGCCATGGAGAACACTTTGTTTTGCCGACAATGGGGTGGGGTGGGGTGGGGGGTGGGATGGGCAGATTGCTACTCATGTTGTCCTTGACTTGAACCTTGAGGACAAGGTTCTTATTGAGGGTGGGAGTGTTGTTACAAATCTGGCCATAGTGAAAGAGCCATTTGGGGAGTTAGCAAATTAATCCTGGCTAAAAAGGAGCATGTCCAAGACAGTCCACTTTATACAAGAGAAAATAGTTCATTAGGGCTTATGCTATGTAGTTGTCTCTTTATTTTCTTAGTTGGTTAGATTAATTTTGGAACCTCCCTCCCTTCTTCCTTTTCTATTTATATAGTGTGAAGATGAACTCTTACCTTATTGTATGCGATTACAGTACTCCCAATCAATACGATTCCCCTTCAGTACAAATCACCTTAAGTACTATATCACTGGAATATTTTGCAGTTGATGTTCATCATAGGCGCATCTTCCTTGTTCCTTTACTGCTGTTCTGTCGTTTTTTGTTGGCAAATCCCTTTTTAATGATTAAGTGACTAGTTTATGTCTATAATCCAGATCTTTCTATCAAACGGAAAATTGAAAAACACTGGGAGAAAGTACTTCGATGTGATAGTATGCTACAGAGCAATACCTTTGTTGAACCTGTACCTTCTTCAACTGGGAAAAAGTCCAAGAAGAAAAGTAAAGTTCAGATAGCTAAAGATAATGCTCAACAGGGTCAAAAGGTTCTTCACTATTTCATTTTAAATATTCAATTCACCAATTGCAAGATGTTATGGCTGCTTCTTCCTTGCCACAATGGCCTTCCCTCAATAAGGAGAAAAATCTTTTCATTTGAGTGCACATCCCTAATAGATCCTCATTGTTTATTTCTTCTTAATTTTATGTTATTAGGATTTGGCTGGTGGAGACTCTGGCATGGTTGACATTTGGGATGATAAAGGTGTCCTTATAATTAGAGCCTTTTTGTTCTTCGTCACTTTTGTAGTAAAATGACTCTTCTGATGCAACCTTCATTGCATTGTTACAAGTGAACTGGTCATCAAAACCAAAAAGGTACACTATTTTTTCCTTCCGTATATGAATTATAATATTTTTTCTCCTCTTTATCTTTTTGGGCCACTTATCAGGAACATCCTTTCCAATTTTGGTTTCCTTATACATGAAAAACATATTTCAAATCAGCTGAAGTTTTTCCTTAAGTTGTGATGCAATACCTGCTATAGGTTTTATTAATGTAGCCTGCCGTTCTTTATGAGTACTACTATTATTGCCGTAAAATGCTTCAAAGTCCACTTAAAAATGATCAGTCTAAGTCAATTGAATCTCTTACTTTTCAAGAAAACATCACTAAGCATCTTTGAGATGAACCTTTTCCTTGCACATCTTCTGCATGCTTATCCGCTCAAACGATAGATGAGAGTAAAAAATGAAAGAAAGGCATGAGAATGGATATAAAAGATCCTTTATCGTGGAAGGTAATGGACCTAAATAAGCAAAATGGATGTAGAGACCCATTAGAGCTGACCCTAACTATCTTTTGTGATTGATGCATAGTTGATTGATTGATTGATCAGTTAGTTTCCCGTTAGTCGACACATTTTCACCACTTCATTTGACGAATTAGATTATGCAGATACAATGATCTGTAACGGATACAAAATTTTATCAAAAAAGATACTAGGCATCCAAAAAGAAGTCAAACTTGGATTGTTTTCCATTTTGCTCATTCCTCATTTTGGCAGTTTGAAATCCTTCCTTTTAGTTTTAACATCATTGATGCTCTAGGCTGTCTAAAGATCTTGACCAAAATATGTGATGCATGTTTAGATTGGGATTTCATTTTTGGGTTTGGTTATTCTGTACTTTGCTGCTGCTGTGGAATGAAGTCTTTTCATAATTTTCTATGTCAACGGATGAGGTGGGTTGGCTGGTGACACAAGCTTGTTTGGTTGCATTACAAAGATGTTATAGAATCAGGATTAAAACAACTAAAATGAACAAAATAATCTTCTTATATCAAAACCATTTTGTAAAATTAAACAAAACACGTAATTAATCCTACAATATAATTCATGCATTACAATCCTTGTATTACTCTATTCCCTAAGATACAATACCTGCATTACAGTCCTTGCGTAACTCGTCTCTCAACGAAACGACCCCTGGTGCATATTGTTTATACCTCCATGTCTTCTTCTTCCTCTATCCATTTCTTCACTATCGTAACTGTGTATAATTATTTATGGTCCTAAATCTTGAGTAGTTGAATTGTAAACCTATGACTTTCATAGAACAATATTGCATATGTACTTTTCGGAACGGGAAAATACAAATCTGCATTAGTATATGTAATCAGTTTTATATGCATTGCATGTGACAGAAGCCCAAGACTTCTGTTATACCTGCCGTGGAAGTTGAGCCTCCAGGATGCTCATTCAATCCGCCATCTGAAAGTCATTAGGTAATTTGTGTATGTATATCATATTTTGTTATTACCATGTTCCTAGTCCCTGCAATTAATAATTCACTCGATATCTTCTCAATTCAGGATGCATTAGCTTGTGCTGTTGCAGATGAAATGCAGAAAATTTATCGAAATGAATTGGGGCCAGAGCCTATTCCATTGATTATTCCTGGAGAAGCAGTTAATGAAGAAGATGTAAGTTTAAGCTGTTACTGTCTTGTTAGTACCTTTGACCATGGCCCTTGCTGATGCCTTATGGGCTATGTTTTCTTATACTCTGCATAAGTATTCACCGAAGATTCATTTGCCTCAGATGTATTTCCTTGAAGCGAATAGTGGCAGTGACACGGAGAATGAAAATCTAGTGGAAGACGGAAACACAGATCTGGAGAAAAGGTAAGCTTCTATATTGCTCGTCTGTCTTGATAGTTTTTGCTATTGAAACATGTTCTATTCTTTGCTTGCTCAGTACTCAGGATTATTTAAAATTATAATATTACTTGAAAATCCAGCCATCAAACTTTGAACCATGTAATTTATTCACCTGTGTCTATTCATATTCGTGGAGTCCCCTTATAATAGTGAATAGGAGTTTCTTTGACAATCTTTAAGCTTTAGGCTTCAGAGAAATAAAATAGATGACAATTTAATGTGTTAAAATCTACATGCTAAATTATGCTGACAGTAATTTAATTACATTTTAATCTCTGGACACTGGTTACACCCAATTAGCTTTAAGTCCTAATTTTTTAACTATAACTTTACAAGGCTAACATGAGTTGTCTTGTCCTCATTTTTACAGTGGCTCACAATTGGCTCTTTGTATTTTCAATTAACCTAATTTATTACACGTGTCTTAATCCTATTGAACTATCCGTTTGACCCTTTTTTTTAACCCATAGATCCCAATTAAATTAGGGTAAAGGGACGGATGTGGGTGTGTTTTAATTACGATACCTATCGAACCACCACCGTCGGAATTTTCAAAACCCAAGTCAAGGATTACTAGAAAATTTGCCAAAAATTCACTAGCAATGGAGTTAGGTTGGTGGTTTTAGACTTATGGATTGTTCTGAAATGAGATAAGCTAAAGACTTGTTTATCTTCTTGAAATAAAGTTGCAACAAGAGTGAGAATTGCAATTGGTAAAAGTGAAAAATGGTTAGAAATTGAAGGAGGAGAGAGATGAATTGTGTGTTTTCTATAAAGTTTCTTCATAGTTTATGATAATGGAGATTTTTTTTTGGAGAATTTGGATCAAGTTAATTGTGTTTTGAGTGTTTTAATTGGGATTCTTTTAGGAAATTATAGTTGGGTTATGGGTTAAATTAAGACACGTGTAATAAATTAGGCATTTATTAAAGTTTTCAATTTTGTTATCATGATTTATACTAGAAATACAATTTCGCTTTATTTATGTGGCTTTGCATGTTTAATAGTTTTCACAAAGCTCTAAGCTATGGATATTTATGAAGTCAAAGGTGATATATCTAACGCTATCACTGATGGTCTAAGACCTCATGCTTCCTTCGTCCTTATCTATTTGGACCCATGTTTGCCCTATTCCGTGTGACAGTGTGTTTATTTTTTCTGCTAGTGGGAAAGCTCTTATTTCCAGCATTAGTAGTAGCTATTATTTTCTTCCAACATTTGTAGCTAATCCGGAAGTTCACATTATTTTGATTACTGAGCAGTACTGCAACTAGGAAATAATGTGTTCAGTGTGAAGTTCTATTTCCAGCATGAGTAGCTCTTATTTTCTTCCAACACTTGTAGCTAATGCAGAAGTTCACATTATTTTGATAACTGCAGTACTGCAACTAGGAAATAATATATTCAGTTTTGGTGGGGTGGAATTTAAGCTAGTGGAGAAGTTCTTGTTTCCAGCATTTGTAACTTCTATTTTTTCCAATAATTGTAGCTAACTCAGAAGTTCACATCAGTTTTATCTGGAGATGACATATATTAAAACGTCAATGATTAAATGGTACTGGAATCCTGGAACTAGAAAATGATAGATCCAATTTTTGTGGGTATTTAAGAATTTGAGCATCCTATCCCAGAATCTTAATTCAATGACTGAGTAGGGGAGGACCTTAATTAAAACTTTGGAAACCCTTTGAGCACATGATATGAGACACCAGGTATATCTCTAGACTCTGATATTATTCCACTTGTTTAATTTGGTTAGAGGTTTCACAGGTGACAGAAGATCGGACTTTTAGGTGAAAAAATGGATTTATCAAAGCTTATGATAACATGTAAAAGAATTTGCATTCAACTCAATAGCTTAAAGCAAAGGACATAATTTCTCAAGACTCTTTCTTCTTGGAAAAGTCTTTCCTTTTTATTTAATTTATTAGGAACCCTGTGATGAACTCTAATATGCCCAAATGGATCATCCTTTTTTTTTTAGGTTAAAGACGCAGAACGAGTACATTGTATATCACTAATATTTGGTTGCTTAAATATGTTAAGTTAAAATCAACTACATGTGGTTATAAAAAAAAATCAACTAAATTTGAAATCACATTTCTAATTTGAAGAGGTTTGATCCTTCCTTAATCTTGCTGAGTTAGATTGTGAGTTGAGTCACCAGTAAGCATGATAGATAATATGGACGTTGTTGCCGTCCGACTATATATCTGTTACCTTTGGTGGTGATGATCCAAATGTCCTAATGATGATCAGTTGTAGAGTCACCAGTGTTCAAGATTTTCTTTTTTGTATGTCAGTTGTGTTCTGAAAATTTGCAGTGCTCTAAGTTTAGCTTCCTTGGTAATCCATGTTGTGTTGAGTGCATAGCAAGTCGTCAGATCTTCATCTAACATTGAATGAAATTATACATCATTAATTTTAACTTTATTCAGGCCTCAAAAGCCCAAAATGGTGACACAAGTTGAGAAGAATCGACGGGCTAGATGCAAAGTACAGTTGAAAGCACAAGTTGAATCAACAAAAGCAGCACAGCTCTCCAAAGAAATTGATAGGTTTGCTATTACTTAGAATATCAAGCAAATCATATTCTAGTTAAATAGAATTTGCCTTTCTTATAGATTCTTATCTGTTTTTGTGCCTACAGCTTACCAGATATAATTCAAGAAATAGAGAGAGAGGAAGGAGAAAAACAGAAAAGACATCTACGTCGTGTAACTGCTAAAAAAGAAAGACTAAAATATTGTCCGCCACGCTTGGGAAAGCGCAAGTATGTGCTGTTTCATTTTGAAGTAAATAAGTTTCAATAATTAAATTGCTAACTGGGAAAAATGGCTTTCTAGAACATCAGATTTTAAAGGGATCTTTATGGTTATAGCTCTTAAAAATGTTTCAACTTCCAGCTTGGGGTTTGAAAGAATGATGATTGCATGTTCTGAGGCTCTTTTGCTTGTGGGGTTATAATTCAAGAAAATGACTCTCGTTGCTGTTTTGCTTGTGGGGTTTGTATATATTTCTAGAACATCAGATTCTGAGCAATGAGAGTCATTTTCTTGTCTCTTTTGCTTTATTCCTGCAATAACTGTAGATGTTGACAAAAGAATTTATGGCCTATCATTTCAGATTCCAGCCTGCTCCTGCTCAGGTCTTATTGTCTGAAGAGATTACTGGTTCCCTCCGTAAATTGAAGGTTGCTTTCCTGATTTCGAATTTCTCCAAGTTGGTTGTTATCACATTTGTTTCTATTTTCAAGGTCTTTCTCTTATGTGATTTTGCTTTCTGTTTCGAACAGGGATGCTGCACCCTTGCAAGAGATCGGTTTAAAAGCCTGGAGAAAAGGGGACTAGTTGTTCCTTAAAAAAAGAGTAGCATGTTAGGAAAGATCCTTGTTGTTTGAAATTTAAGCTAGGGTTTCTGGTTTCGGCTTTGCTTATTTGAAATTAAAGTATTTTCAGCCCACATTGCATGTCGTCTTTGAAGTGTGTGTAAACCACGTGACACTGAGACAATCGTGGATTACTCTCTTTTTCTTTAAAGTTTTTTATAGTGAGCTTTGTGCATGTTCCTTATGGCATCATAGTTGATCATAAAATTCGATAATATGCCTTGGGAGGAAAATTACCAAGAATTTTTATCAATTGTTTAGGAGCAAAAACTAGTTAATTTGATAGTGAGCTTTGTGCATGTTCCTGCTTTCGTATCCTTGCTGGTGTTGGCCAGTTGGAAATTTTGTCATTTCAATGTAAATTTAATGTTTCTGTATTTATTTTGGTGAGAAAGAATAATGATGACAATGCATCAACTTCCCTTGCTTTAGGTTTTAACGGAACTTGCTTTTTCTCTGCATGTATTGCCCACTGTCCTATGTCGTTATGTATACCGTTTCAAAACATTTCTTGCTAATTATTTCTGGGATGGAGATGTCTGCAGGAAATAGAGTTAGTTCATCAGAGTTAATTGTGGAATCACATGGATAAAATGTTATCATACTGCTTTGAGGTAACTCCTGATCACTTGGATGATTCTTGGTTTATGTCAAGTCGATCAGATGCTCAATATCTTTCTCTACTAATGCAAATTTGGAATGGGAGAGCTGGCTGTAGCTCTTACTGTTAGCTAGCAATATGTAAATATGTTTATCTCTAGTGCTGGCATGGTTCATTACACCAAATATTTTATTGTCACGGTCAACATTTGCTTTGGCAGCAAAAGCTAGTAGTTTGAAGACGATTGCTGTTTTTATTGATTACTTAATTTGGCAATGAGCAAAAAATAATAATACTGATATATCCGGAGGTAGAAGATTGGTGTTTCATGACTTTTATCATTACTAAATTTGGCAGTGTATAAATTTTATTGGATTAAATTTATATAAAATTTTGGATTTTATTCGGTTCATTTGGGTTGATTAATTAATGATTAATTTGGACTATATAAATTAATTAGTTCATTTTAATGTCCAAGGTCAATTACACATTGAAGCCTAAACTCGTCTTACGTGTCATGGTGGCTATGCATCCAACACTAGCAAGATGATATCATGTTTTCAAATGATGTGGTAGTTCTAGTCAAATTTAAGAATCCATCACAATTCATCAATTGTTAAATGACATCTTTTAGCTAATCATATGCAATTTTGTTCACTCCCTACAACTATAAATAGGGGATAGACAAGACTTTCAAGGGCATTCGACAAACACTTCAACAAGCATTGGAGTAAGCGTGCTAGAAAGCTACAACATCTATTACATAATTCTTTCAAGTGTGGTTGAAGGAGTTTTTTCGGAGATCTTTCCGAAGTAATGGAGTACTAACCAATGTTCCGGGCGATTGGAATACACTAGGAGATTCAAATCATTAAACAATTCAAGAAGTACGCTATTGAATGCCCACGAATCTCCGAGAAGATCAGGAGATAAGAATCAAGAGGGTGATAAAATTGTATTCACAAATTTATCAACAAAAATTATCATTTTCTTATTTTTTGTTGTAGTTAAATTCCAACACTTTGAAAAATTGTTGTGAATAAATTTTGCCACGTCCAGTGGGATCAATTTTGTTCTTGATCTCTTGCTCTTGCAAATTACAAAATACAAAGTCAATTACTGAACATTCAGAAAGATCAGTGATGTAATGATGTTTCATGCAAAGGCTCGACGCAAGTTTAAGACTAGTGACTTAGATGAATTCGAATGCTTTACCTCTCCAGAGATGATAAAAAAACAATAATTCTCATATGGCGACCGTAATTGCAATCTTTGGAGGCAACCTTGCATCTATAGTCTTTGAAGAATTTTCTCAAATTGACTTTAACTTGGGGGAATTTGACGATTCAATGATTTCTCCAATTTTAATGAACGTTAACATTTCAATGGATGACTTAATTAACATGGACAAGAAGTTTGCAGTGATGATGGTAGCAAATCATTGAAGCCTTGAAGAAGTCTGTTGACGATAAAAAACATCATATTGCTCAACTTGTGAATAAGTTGGAGGCCTTCACACCTAAAGAGTCAAGTTATTGTCCCCACTTGTCCATCTAGCTTCAATCCAAAAAATAAGGTTGTTTGATGAATCTATAGCTAAGTCCAACTTTCAAAAGGAGAAACAATCAGTTTCAGTTGCAACGTTATCTGTCCAACAAGACATGATAACAAACACCATCATGGCTCAATATAGCGGAACACCACAAAATTCATTCTATCACTCCAAGCCATATACCATACGGTGTGATTGTCTATCCATCAAAAAGAACTATCAACCACCAAAGCTACAACAATTTGATGGCAAAGAAAACCCATGGTAATACATGCCCTGTTGAAACTTGTAGCAATGCTGGACCATATGATGACTTTTTGGTAAACCTGTTTGTTTGTTCGCTGAAAGAGAGTGCATTCGGCTGGTATGTCGACATGGAACATGAGTCTATTGATAGTTGTAAGCAACTCCAGAAGGAATTCCTTAATCATTTTTACAGTACGTTTGGACCGTAAGCATGATCGAGTTGACAAACACTGAACAAAGGAAAGATGAGTCTGTGGTGGATTATATCAATTATTGGAGAACATTGTTTGGATGGTAAATATTGCCTTTCTTAAATATCTGCTCTAGAAATATGCATTCAAGAAATGAACTGGGGACTACTATACATACTACAAGGAATCAAACCGTAAACTTTTGAAGAACTTATCATATGAGCGCTTAACATGGAGTTGAGCATTCCAAGTCATTGGAAGACATCTCCTTTTGCTGATCTGACAATAGAAAAGAAAGAGTTCAAGAAAGGTACGACCTCAAAAATCAAAACTAAAGCATCTATAGGAGTGAAAGCAACTTTTGTCAAGGTCACAATAAAGAAAGAACTTCAAGAAGAGGAATCCCAAGTCAATATAAGGAAGAGAAACGACATTCAACCTTTTAGGAGTTAGAGGTAAATATTTATTTGTTTTCAAATTCAGACATACCTATGATCCTTGTTGAATTGCTAACCAAGAAAGTTATTGATCTCCCTAAATTAAAGAGGCCCGAAGAAATCAATATGATTGATAATATACCGTAAGTTTTATCATGTCATTCACCACCCAACAAGTAAATCCTTTGTTTTGAAAGAGAAAATCATGGTGTTAGTAAGTGAAAAAAAAATCATCATTGACATAAATAAAATAGCTGAAGGAAACCATGCAAGTATAGCACCCAACTAGAAGAAGTGCTCGAGGTCGCATATTATGCCAAATACCCTTTTCTCTTAATTCAGGAGTTTCACGCCTATTGAAGTTGAATTTTCAAAGAAAACTTTTGAAGGTTCACTAGAGACAGACTACAATCACAAAGAAAATGAATATTATGATTGGACTTTGGTTACTCATAAGAAGCAGAGACATCAAAAAGTTGTTAGGATACATCTTTCCAAGACGAGCACTAAGGAGTGATGTGAATCAAATACAATCATAAAAATGGTCAAATGTTATATCAGTCAAAACATCAATAGTTTCTTATCGTAGAAGATTTGAAAGTCTATTATATTGCGTGAGTTATATCCTGAATGTTTGTTTAAGGCAATCAAATTGATGTAGTACATGTTTTCAGCATAGATAAAACAAAGGAAACTAAAAGTGAGGTAAGAATAATATAACAATACCACAAGAACAACATGCTTACAAAAACATTACCCCAAATTTTGCTATATTTGACTTCACTGATGATTTGTTGTTAAGGTCTAAACTACATAACATGCCTTTGTTTGCTGTAGGAGCTATTCAAAAACATCATATCAATTACATATTACCAATGGTGGTTTGATAGTCAATATCATGCTAAAAATGACTCAAGAAACTCAGAAACTCTATTGATGAGTTGAAAAAAACCAAATGATTCAAGGTTTCAATCAAGGAGGAAACCGAGCCATAGAAAAGATTTGTGTAGGATTGTTCATTGACAATATGAAATCAAACACTTTGATTCATGTTATAAATGTCAAAACATCATAAACTTGTTGCTTGAACGTCCTTGGGTTCTATGAAAATGGAGTGATGTCATCTACTTTTCATAAATGCATAAAGTATATGAAAGACGATGAAATAGTCAAATTGATGCAAAAATTAATCCTTTCATCAAGATAGAGTGATACTTTGCAAATGTAAAATTCTATTTAGATTCTGAAAGATTAAATATGAAAAAATCCACGCAAGATGACTTAATTGATATTGATTCGAAAGAAGAGAGTGAAGTTCAATGAGCCACTATCAAGATGTTCGAAAAGAGAATAAAAGAAATCTCTATTAAGCTTTTACCATCTAAAGGATACTTGCAGATGAATTTTGATAATGAACAATCACTTTTAAGGTACATTTCACGCGAGCGTCGAAAAAAGAAACAATCATTGCTAGAGGAATATACTCAATAAGTTCACCCTCCAAGAAAAGAATTGAGTCATAGAACTTTTCAAAATTTAAAGAAAAAATGATTATCTCAATTGTACAAGTTATATCTATCACTTTTAAGTCTTTTAAAGGCAATACCCAAATTGATAAGATAAAATGGTGTTTTGATCAAAAGGTCCTCACTATTTGAAAAATCAGGTTACGACTTTTCAAATCTAGCGATACTGACAGAGCTCAAAGATGAAATCACTCAAATATGTCTCAGAAATAAGGTTGAAGAAGCAAGAGCATTATGTCATCACTCCTAAATTTGAGCTAGGATTCATCTTGGCAAAACATTTTAGAATTTCATCTAAAAGAAGGCAAGCGACTTCATCATACTTAAGTGTTTGAATGCATAGGAAGATTGACACCTCGTGTCTCTGTATTTGAAATATTAGGCCACAAGAATAAAAGTGAAGCCTCTAAACAAGTGGAAGGAGGTAGTGTCACTTCAAAGACTTTTGTATTTCATCGCTTGGCAACCAAAAGAAAATCATTATTAGGAAAGAGGTTGTTGAAGTATAATTATTACTATTTTTGTGAAGTAATCGATGATAAAAAAAATTCATAATATTTTTCGATCACGTATGAAGAGAAATGTTGTATTGTCAATCATCATAGATGGTACATTGAATATAAAAAGATGCATCATTATTGTCACCAATCAGTTAATGGAGAAACAAAGAAGAAGCAAGACAGACATTACAATCTTTGAAGAAAGTCAGAGGAAAGATTCAAACTTGATACAAGCATCCTATCAGATAACAGAAGAAGGTTTACACATCAACTATATGAATAATAATGTTCAAGAGGCTCCCCTCAACTGGATGATGCCATACAATCAATCATAGATGATTTCAAAAAACTAAAAATTTAGGCACTCGGAAAGATCCATGCCCAACCTTTATTAGTGCACTTTTATGTAGAAATAATTAGGTCTTAGTTATTTTATAGAAATTTAATCGAATGATTCTTCACCTGTCATGAAAAAATAAAATTACAATATTGCTCATTGGACTATATAATAATATCCAAAAAGAATCTTCATGGGGCTATTAAGAATTGTTGAATTTACTTTTAGTTACTGAAGTAGTTTTTATGCAATAGGTTTTTGCATAATAAGTTGTTTAGCTTAAGATGAATTTGAATTTTGAAATTTAATTAGGTTGTTTGAGTTGTTGAGAAATTTAAGATTGTTTTAAATTTCAAATTATGCAGATTATGTTTTTATATTGTCTATTTAAAATCCTTCAATGCTTAGTAAAATTATTGAAAGCAAAATTTTTTATTATGTTTGAGACATAAGTATGATGTGACAGACAAAACTTGTATGAGACTCCTTTCATATTTTTTTTCAAGTGGATTATGGGGTCTCATTTTCAGAAAAAATGTGCCAAAATCCCTCCGCTCTCTTCCTTTTTAACTTTTTTCCTTTTAGTTCAACTTTTCCTTCTCTTTCTTTATATAATTATTTTAAATTTTGCTACTTTGTTTTAATCTTAATATTTTTATTCACGAAAAATGTGGAATTTAATATTTCTAGCCGAATTTATCTGATTTTAACATTTTGAAATTTAACTTACATTTCTAAAAATAGTTATTCAAAATTACTTGTCAATTAACAAAATTATCATTTTTAATTTTTAATTTCTTAAAGGACTTGTAAAAGAAAAAGTGGACAACTAAATTTGAAAATTACTAGGGGAATAAATTTAATATGTTCTCTTGTTCTTCTCTCAACAATTTCATAATTTCTAAATGCTCGAACCCATCAAACATTCTCCAAAATAAAAAAAATAAAAAAACAACGGAAAGAGCACCAATGATCATGACAATTAATTACATAAGATTGGACACTATTTTCATGAAACCCAAAATCCAAAAGTATCCATAAAATCCTACATATATACATGCACTCTCCATCAATTTATACGATATTCTTTTATTCTCGAATTCAAGTTATAAATGTATTTTCATTATGTTAACATGAGAAGAATTGCAACTTAGTGAAAAGATTTATTTATGTGAAAAGTACATTTTATAGCTTGAATTTTGAGAACAAAAGAATATTGTATATATTCATAACGAAAAGAATATGTATCTATGTAGGTGTTTTTAATAATTTTCTCCAAAAATTTTTTTGTAACTTTATAACGTTTTAAAAAGAATTAATCATTACGATAAAATGGGGAAAATAATTAATTATGTTTTATATTTGCTAATTGACATGTAATTTTAAATAACTATTTATTTTTATCTTAAAAGCACATGTTTAATTTAATTCTTTTTAAATACATAGTGATTTGAATTTAAATTTGAAATAACATTAGAATATTTAATTTTTGATAAATAGACACAAAAAATTATTAGGAGAAGGAAAATAAACTACATTAGAGGAGAATTGAAGAAGTATTGAAAAAGAGAGAGAGAAAATTAAGAACGTAATATCACTTTTCAGAGTGGTAAATGGAAGGTGAGAGTGTAGGAATGAGAAGAAAAAAGATAAGTTATAAAGACATGTGATCCATAAAATGTATTTTTATTTATTAAAAAACTTCCACGTACAACTATGACATGGTATATCTCACTCACCATAAAAATTTTCATTGAAAGTCATTGAGAGTCATTTCAAACCTTTTTTTGTTGCCCATCTTTTCAAAAAATCAATAGTGATATTAGAACTTCATTAATTTTATGAGATCTGTGAGTTCTTCTAAAAATATAAATTTCAACCCATTTTTAAATTGTCAGGGCTACTTTTAGCCCACAAGAGCTATTTTTCAACTCATTTAATTTGTAAATACTATTTTTAATTTATGATTTTTTTTTTCAACGCACAATTTATTTGAGTCCAGAGCCAAAGGGCAATTTTTTCCTCCAAAAACATAAAGGGAGCGATATCTTTCGCACAAATTAACTCCGTTAACGTTGTTAAAAAATCAATTCAAATCGCTGCCAAAGCAGTGATTTTGTCAAAAAAATTAAAATTAAAATCGCTACCCTTGCAACGATTTTTTTTAAAAAAAAATATTTTAAAATCACTGCGCTAGCAACAATTTTGTGTTAAATATTTATTTTAAAAAAACTTAAATCACTGCATGGGCAGCGATTTTTCTCATTTTTTTTAAATTGTGCCTGCCAACATTCAAATGTCATGTAAAAATAAAGTTTTCAACTCACATGCATTGCATAAAAAATAGAAAAAGTTCATATGTTCCATTTAAACTTCTTATAAATTTAAAGACATGGTTGACGTATAATTTTTAAAGTCTATCTGTTCCTTTAAATTTAAATTCTATCAAATTTTTTCAAATTCTTTCACTTATAAGGTAAATTTTGATTTATTTTATTTTAAACTTTAAGAATTAATTTAACTTTTATGGTATTGTGAAAATATTCTTCTTTAAATTATTATATTAACATTAACAATTATTTTTATATTTTGTATATAGATATGCATCCTTCAAATATGTACGAACATCCTGGTCCAATGAAGTATGATGTATTAAAAATTTAAGTTGATCATTGTTCTAAAGAAATTTGGAATAGTAGTGTAAGAGAAGAGAAAACTTGCTTATATACGCGTCGCGGTGATGTTGGATTTTTGCAGCATATAAAATATTATCTATTACATCCTTGCATTCGTCAATATTTTGAAAATTGTAGGTTTAAAGAAATTCTCGATATAGGATTTGTGTCGTATGACTCCGGACTAATTTCTACTTTAATTGAAAGGTGGCGTCCAGAAACGCATACCTTTCATATGCAAACTGACGAGGCTACTATAACTTTGCAAGATGTAGAAATTTTGTTTGGAATGGTAATAGATGATAGTCCTATAATTTTAAATGGCACTGATACTTTAGGAGTTTTGGGTAGACAAGAAATGATGTTTGAATTAACGGGATGGTTACCGGATAATGATTATTTTTCTGGTGTTAGTATACTGTTAACATCTAAATTATTCAAGCATATTGAGGGTTTAGATTATATTACTAATCATTCAACTGAGCATGAGGTGCAACAGAGGTTTAGATTATATTTATTATGGTTATGTAATGGATCAATATTTTCATAATAAGCTTAATTTGGACCTTTTGATTGACATGAGAAATTTAAACGTAATGTCAACGCAAGCATGTGGAGCAGACACATTATCATATTTGCATAATTGCTTATGTCGTGCATTAATTAAACAATCAACTGAAGTTTGTGGATTTCTCTCTTTAATGCAGGTATACATTTTTTTAATTATTTTTTATATTTTAGTAATATGCACTTTTAAATTTAATTATATTCTAAAAATTGTTAAATTTTATTTATTGTAGATTGGACATGAGAACGTATTATTCCCCTACAATCATCACCGTTCCCTCTAAGGACCAGCCAACTTGAGGCTCCAATTGCGCTTGCACATAAATGGACTCGACGTAGAAATCATCAAAATGAGGATGAACTGTAATCAGTGTGATTATGGATATACTAGATAACCTAACATGATCAGATATTTAAATAGTATTAGTTTTTATTACAAAAAAATAAATTTTATTAAAAAATCTGTGATGACACTCATTTTATTTACTCAGGTAATCCAAGAAAATCATTTGAATATAATGAAAAATGTATAGATTTTTGGTATGTCCTCATAATAAAATATTTTATTGTGTTCCATCAAATCATATGACATAATAGTAAAAAAAAAGATATTTCGTAAGATTGTTTTAATTAATGTACATATGTTTTTTTTTTTTTGTCAAAATATTTAATAATTATTTTACTTACATTTTTTTTTATAGTTTATTTGGCTACCTTATTCAAAAGATGTTATTAATGGATTACCTGAGTGGTGTCAGTTAGGACAATCGATGACACATGTGCAACTCATTTATGGAATTTATCGTGAGTGGCAAATGATTGATCGTGTTGTGAGACAGTTTGGTTATTTACAACATATTCATGGACCATGTATTCAATTTTTCGAACATCATTTTAAGCGTGATAAATGATCCACAATAAAACAAGAGAATCTATATGTGTTTAACTACAAACAATATTTATGGAAACAACGTCAAAATTGTATATTTCGACCTCCATTTGTAAGTGATCAAACAGGTTACACATGAGACATTCCCGCATGTTCCTTGAAAAAAATCCACAACATGTTGTTCAAAGAGGGTATCAACACTTGGCAGGAAGACTTGAGTCATTAGTTGTATATTATGAAAATTTTAAATCATTATATCGACCTTTAACAATTTTTTTGTTATTAATAATTTTTATTTATTTTAGGTTAGGGGTCATCAAATGCAATATCGTCGAGCTCGGATGATTGAAAATGATGAAATTCAATCTATTGAAATGAGACAAGATGCAGAGGAGGTCACTCGTGTTTCAATAGAGTCAATAAATGCAACCTCTCAGGGAACGCAGTTGAGCTTTGCTCCTGATTACAATCCTCCCACTCAATATGAGGAACCGTCAGCAGTACAAGTATCTCACCGATCGTGAAAAACAACACCTAGAGATGGTGCACATCGAGGTAGAAGGAATGATGGTGAAGGTCGTGGTCGTGGTTGAAATCGTGTGGAGCATCATTTGATTGATGGAGATAATTTGATTGATAATAACACACATTTGGTGGCTACTCCTAAGCTTTATTATCCCACATTTGATTTTTCTGCAGGACCCTCTAACACTAATGCTAATTTTTCAAGTTAGGAAATAGTTGATTTTGTAATTCCACATGTTTCGATATTTGGTTTTGCGCAATTCAACGGATCTCAGTATGGTATTCAACATGGTATGTGTGAATTTTCTATGCATAGTTCTTTCATTTGGTGGGAGGTTGAATTTTTCAAATGTAAGAATGAATTTTAATTGAAATTTTTAATATTTTCTTAATTTTTTGTGCATATTTATTTAATTATATTATATTGTATTGTATTATAGGTAATTGTGTCCCATGAACCAAGGTTTAATGCTGAAGCTTCACAACATTCAATTTTTGATATAGGGAATATCCCTCGAAGAACATCAAGGCAATACAAATCAACTAGATGTGGTACATGCTGTCACTATCAAAATGAGGAAGATTCAGATGATTCCGAAAATGAAGACGAAAATGAAAACGTAGAAGATTTGAATAACTCAAAAGAATAATTTTTATGTATTTTTATTAGTATTTTAAAGAGTTTTATGTAGTAGTCTAACTATGTTGCAGTAAGATTTCTATAAGTGTTGAAATTTGTTGTTTTGTGTAAATTTTAATAAAGAGTTTGAAATTTGTTGTTTTGTATAAATCAAGTAGATTGTCTTCTTCTTTTTTGTTTGCAGTAAGATTCTCCTTTTTTTCCCCCATATATTCTCTTCCTTTTTTTCTTATTAAAATTTGCAGCTTCTCTTCCGCAATATAATATTACTATTTAAGTTAGGTCAAATCAACTATTTATTATAGTATAGTATAATATAAATACAATGTAATATCAACTTACGGATCTCTTTTTAATTTTTAATTCACAAAATCTAAATTTTTTTTTTACTTTTTAACTCATTTGAATGATCAATTTATTATTATACAATTTATAGTGTAGTATAATACAAACAATATATTTAAAATTCAACAAGACAGATTACATGTATATCAACGTGTATTTAAAAATGATATGTTATTATATTAATTACAAGACATAAAATTACATTCATCTTAAAAACATAAACAATATATTTAAAATCGAGTAGGACATCACGCCTTTGTGTGACCCATTAACACTACATTTTCTGGCCATACGAGTAGGAGCTATATCCATATAATTCTTAAGTCGGCTTCTTACTTGCACACGAGATGTCAGCATATATTCAGTATTTGAAATTAAATAAAATGGGGTTGACAGCCAATACATTTCATCACGCATTGGGTTAAATGTCCTAGCGTATGTTTATTTGTGATATTTTGTACTTTAGAATTTGTTTACATATGACTTTGGCTCGATTTCACGGAGTCCACAAGATTTAATGGCATGCGAGCAAGTCATATGATAGTTTCTTCATTTTCCACAAGAACATTTCTTACCCTTTGCAGTAACCTTATGGACATTTCTACTTTTACCATTATGAGTAAAAGTGAGAATTTCAAATACTCCATCACCAGTGTTGTAAGTCATCATATCAAGCTCTTCGATAATGTCACGACCCAAGGTAGCCCCTAGACGTAACATGACATATAAGACCCCGAGTGTCACGGCCCGAGCCTACACCCTGGGCAGAACTGGCACTCGAGAACCATTGCTGGCCCCAAGCGAACCCTTGGCCTGACTTAACTTTTAGCGGAAGACTTACTCATGATAAAAGAAAGTATTGAAATACAATCATAACTTAACTGTTTCAATGAATAACTTAGAATGTTTTAAAGATAAACATTCAGCTGGCCAAAATGGCAACTCAAGTCTCAACATAAACAACCGAAATGAAAAGACTCATGAACTAACAAATATCTAACTGTCTATGAAGCCTCTAATAACTGAGATGGACGTCAGGACAAGACCCACAACATCCTAATGAACTAAAATACTGAAAACAATAAAAAGGGGATCCTCCGAAAGCAAGGAGGCTCACCAACTACTCTGAAGCTTAACTGGATCAACGATGCACTGGATGCTGATCCTGGTTATCTGTATCTGCATCATAAAAGATGCAGGCCAATGGCATCAATACATTGAATGTACGAGCATACGGGGGGAAATACTAAAACAAGACATAAGCTTGAAAGGAACTGAAGGAACATACTTGGTCTCAACTTAACTCAACTCAACTTATTTCAATATAAAGCAATAATATAAATGCACTATAAAGAAAAGTTTTAAATCATGCATAACAACTCTGTGTATTGAAAAATGCTATAATAACTCAGTTTGTATGCAAGGATACAATGTAAACTCTATTTATATGTGAAAATACAAGTGAAATCTATGTATATGAGAATACAAAATATCACTATGAGAGTTTCTCTAAATAACAACCATCACTATGAGCTATGTGATGATACATTGTTTTACCTCACGCTGCCAGGGCCGTCCTATACCTTGCCGGGGGGTATAGAACCTAGCTAATAAGTGGATCCACTAGTCTATGCTAATAAGCACTAAGGAATCATCTAAAAAGTATGACCCTTTTCTACCCATGTTGGCTACACGATTTATGGAGATCATGAATTATCTGAACTCAACTTGTCCCCAAAATCGGTGCTCAATACTACTCCCAAAAATGTAACTAGCTCATATGTTTAAAAACATAACTCTTTCTTTGGTTTGAGATAATTGCTCGAAAACTAGCCCAAAGGCTCTCTTGGAAATCAGTGTTTCCTCTCTTGCTTAAATGTGAAAACATTTACTCTTTGGGAATATATAGTTCCATATACTCTCTTGAAGAAAATGAACTTCATTTGTTACTCTTTACTCAACTCAAAACTCAAGTCTTAAAACAAGTTTAAAGCATTTGCGAAAGACTTTTGTAAAGACTCTAAGAATTCTCTAGACTTGGCTCTTAACTTTCCTTGAATTTGAATTTATGGATTCAAGGTTATGATTCATGTTTATGGAAGATATCATGATGTTTAGACGTACCTTAGAATGTAGAAATAACCTAGAAAACATAGGTATGATTTAAGGGAACTAAAACAGAAAGAAGTGGGAAAGGGTAGAGGACCTGATGACCCTAGCGTACTGAGTGGCGCCGGGTGCCAGAGCATTAACTACATAACCTGGGTTGGGGCGCTCTGAGTGGTGCGGCGCCCTAGAGCCCAAACTTTAGACATTGATGTGGGGCGCTCTGAGTGGTGCGGTGCCACACCCCTTTTCCCCTGATTTTTGACGAATTTTCTTATTCATTTTTCGACCATTATTCATCTAGATTCGATTGGTTCCTTCCCCAAACACTTAGATTCGAATACCCAGCCAAAACAATAATCTACTCAAAAACAACCTCAAATATTATGACACTAACTCAAGAACTCCTCAATCAAGAACCCAATAGAAACTTCAACAAAATCCATCAAGAACTCAAATACTCTATTTTCAAGAACGTAAATATGCTGAAGTAAATCATGATTGGTGCGTGGTTGAACAAACCCAACACTATGTGATCTCACATACCTCGTAGGGATTAACCCTTGGCGAAATCCGCAAGCGAAACCTCAAGAACGATGATGAGCTTTGGCTTTTCTCCTCTTTTCTCTTCTCTCAACGCCTTAGCGTAATTTTTGTAAAGCGTAAAATGAACCAAATCAGTTTAGACCCCAATTAATTTACTAAAAATGAATTAACTTAATTGGGTATGGAAAAGACCAAAATACCCCTCTTAAATCTGGGTAACTTTCCTTATAAGATAACCCTACTTCAAACAGGCATATCTCCCTCATACAAGCTCGAAAATTAGCAAACTTGGTGACGTTGGAAAGTTAATTCAAAGACCTTTCATTTGATATCTTATGACACTCCTAATCACTCTATACTGAGAGTTATGGTCGTTTGAAGAGGACCCAAAACTTATACTTAGCAAAACTGCCAAACTTTCCAAATTTGATCTTTCCAAAGGTTGCTTTCTTTCTAATTCTAGTTCTTTCAAATAGAAAGGTGTTACACCGAGAGGCCCCATAAAAGTCACTTAGTATTTATCATACAAGATAATAGAATATAAGATATTTAAACGACAATTTCAACATATCAAAGTTTTATAGAGAAAAGCGGAAGTCTAAACATTGTCTCAAAGCCATCTAGTACATAAGATTGATCAGGGCGTAACCCGTACATCAAGTTCAAAACTGAAAGTAAAGACAAAAAGGAAATCAAGTTCGGTCCTCAAGTGATGAGGACTCACAAATCTTCAATCTTCTATATGAGTGTAACACCTCAGAATCAAGAAGGCTAGAAAAGGGGCCAAATGGGAAGTCACTAGCCTAAAACTGAGCCAGGTGACCCTTCATAGAGCCCTTGACAGGCCGTGAAGGGAACCATGGCTCGTGGTGGTACTTGTGAATGTAGCACCCGGTGTTAGAACGATCTAAATTTAGAAAGCGCTAAATTGGAAAGAGCTAAAAAATTGAAAATTTTCAATTAATGTTAAGTTCTGAGTTTTAGGTCAACTTCAAATGACCATAACTTTCAGAACAGGATGAGTTATGTGGCCCATAAGAAATCAAATGAAAGGTCTTGGAATCCTCTTTCCAACACCACTGAGTTTCCTAATTTTTGAGCTCAGATGAGAGAGATATGCCCGTTTGAAATCTACCTGTCCAGTTAAGGAAAGTTACCCGAATTAGTGAGAGGTATTTTGGTCTTTTACTTACCCCATCGACTTAAATCATTTTTAGTATTATTTTTGGGTTCAAAATCAATTTAGTTTAGTTTTACGAATCCTAAATATGCTTAGGGTTTTTGAGAAGAGTTCAAGGAAAGGAGAAAAGATAAAAGTTCAAGGCGTTCTTCAAGATTTGGGAAGATTTGTCAAGGGATTTCGCCAAATTAAGGTATGTAAGTTTTCATAGTGTTGGGTTCGTTCACCCATAAGCCAATCATAATTTACATATTCGAATTCGTCTATAAAGATTGAAGGATATAAGTTCTTGATGAGTGTTCTTGAAGCATTGTTTTCATTCTTGAATTAGGATGGGTTTGATGAGTTATTAAGGTAATTGTATCGAGTTTAAGAGTTATTGTTGAGTAGATTCTTGGATACTCGTATTGGGTAATGGAATCTAAGGAAAGTTTAAGGAAATAATTGATTAAAAGTTATTTAGGATCAGAAAATGAGAGATGAAATTCATCAGAATTGTCTGGGGAAGGGGTGGCGCGGTGCGCCACAGATGCACTAAAGGGTCTGGGGCTGCGCACTAGCAGTACGCCAGAAAGTCTTCTCTGAACTTTAGGGGTTGGCGCCCCGCACCACCAATGCGCCTGGGTTAGCTACCCCCACCATTTTTCAATTGTTTGCTCTGTTTAAGTTCTTTTAAAGTATACCTTTGCTCCTACTGATTCTAATCACTCTAAACTACATCTATACATCAAAAAATCATTCATAACATGAATCATAACCTTGAATTCATAATTCATATTTAAGGTACAATTAAGAGTTACGTTTTGAGAGTTCTTTCGAGTCTTTTTGAGAAGTCTTTTACATTGTTTTAAAACTTGTTTTAAGACTTGAGTACTTGAGTATGAGGAAGAGTAAATTTGAGTTCATTTTTCGAAATGAATATATCGGAACTAAGTATTCCCAAGAGTAAATGTTTTCATATTTTAAAAAAGAAGAGGAAATTGAGATTTCCAAATGAGTTATGAGGAGTTATGAGCACTATCTCTTTTTAGAGAAATATTTTGAGTAATAATCTCAAAGTTGAGGATGAGGAAATGTTTTCTTTAAAATGTATGAACTAAGTAATATTTTGGGAGTAGTATTGACCACCGATATGGGGGAGAGTTCAAACAACTCACAACCCCCATTAACCATGTAGCCAACGTGGGTAGAAAGAGTCATACGTTTTAGATGATTTCTTATTACTTTTAAGCATAGGCTAGTGGATCCACTTAGTTGAGGAGTTCTATACCCCGGAAAGGTATATGACAGTTCTGGCAGTGTGGTCGAGATGTTGTATCTTAGAGAATTTCCCAAACGAAGTTTATTTTGTATTTTTACATACAAACTGAGTTATATTGTACTTTCTCAATACATTGAGTTGTCATCTACTGTTTTACAAACTTTTCTTTATATTACTTCTTTATCACTGTTTTATATTGAAGTGAGTTGAGATTGAGTTGAGGTTGAGTGAGTTGAGACGATGTGAGTGTTTCTTCAGTTCCAGTTCAGGCTTATGTCATGCTTTAGTTTTCCCCGTACAAGTTTCTACATTCCCTGTACTGATGCCATTTGTTCCACATCTTTCATAATGCAGATACAGGTAACTAGGATCATCAACCAGCGATTCGTTGATCTAGTCGAGTTCAAGATTTATTTGGTTAGCCTCTTTGCTTCCGGAGGATCCCTTCTATACTTTCCAGTATTTCAGTTATTAGGATGATAAGGGGTGTTTTCCCGACATCCCTCATAGTATTAGAGGCTTCATATATAGATAGACAGTAGTTCATGAGTCTTTTCATTTTCAAATGTCAATGTTCTAGGCTTGAGCTTCCTTTTGTCTCATGGATGTTTATTTCTAAAATGTTCTAAGTTTCCCTTTTGTGATAGTGAGTAAAATTACTTTTGAGTTCTTTGAAATGTTGAGTAAGTATTCCGATGATAGTTGAGCTAGATAAAGGTCTTTCTTAGGGCCAATAATGGTTCTCGAGTGCCGGCCACGTCCAGGGTGTAGGCTCTGGGTGTGACAAACTTGGTATCACAGCACAGAGTTCAAGAATCTTAGGGTGTCTATGCAGTCGTGTCTGTAGAGTTCTAGTTATCAGTGTGAAGCGTCTATAATTAGGAGGCTGCGACATTTAGGAACTATCTCACTTCTTTCATACTCTTTTCGTGCGATCAAGTTTATCTCTATAAAGTTTCTTTCTAATTCGTGCTTGCACGTATCTTTCAGTTCATACCTCCACGAAGAGTTGTTTGAGGTCGTCCCGCTAGGAGGAATGTTGATCCTCAGGATAAAGGGTACTCAATGCACCTAAAGTGCAACCCCAAGAAGAGGTCACAAATGCTGAGTTCTAGGATGATATCCGGATGTTAAGTCAAGTGGTGACCAACCAAGATAGACAACAAATGCTGAGTTTCGAGATGCTATCCGAATGTTGAGTTAAGTGGTGACCAACCAAGATGGAAAACAAAGAGGGAATCGACAGGATGTGGCTGCTGTGTCCAGAATTTGGGAATTTTTAAGGACGAATCCTCCAGACTTCACTAGTTCAAGTGTCACTGAGGATTCGGAGAACTTTATAGAGAAGCTGCAGAAACTGTTTTAAGTGATGCATATTGCTGATGCTGAGCGAGTGGAACTAGCTACATACCAACTGAAGGGTGTTGCTAAAGTGTGGTTTGACCAATGGAAGAAGAGTAGAGATGAAGGTGTACCAATTGTTAGCTGGGTTGTGTTCGAAGAGGCCTTCTTGGGTTTTCCCCGTGAACTGAGAGAGGCAAAGGTAAGATAATTCCTTAACTTGAAACAGGAATCTATGAGTGTGCATGAGTATAGCCTCAAGTTCACCCAATTGTCCCATTATGTTTTAGAAATAGTTGCTGACATGAGGAGTATGATGTGTCTTTTTGTATCTGGGTTGTTTCGTTTGTCGAGAAAAGAGGGTAAGGCTGCAATGTTGATAGGGACATGGACATAGCAAGGCTGATGATCCATGTGCAATATGTTGAGGAAGATAAGTTGAGAGATAGATAAGATTTCCGAAACAAGAAAATGAATACAACATGAAATGAGTTCATACAACAAAAGAGTGATGCGAACCGGTCATCTTTCCAACATAAGCCAAATGGATCTGATCAATCATCTGCTAGTGCACCTGCACCAAGGAACAAAGGTGACTTCAAGAACCAGACTTCTCAAACTTCAGAGCTAGACCTGCATAGTCTCAAGGTAGTGTGGCACTATGAGGTAATGTGACTCTTGTATATGCTGTGTGTAGTAGGAACCACTCAGAAGTGTGTCATGATGGCTCCACTGGATGCTTCAAGTGTGGTCAGAATGGTCACTTCACTAGGGAGTACCCTAAGAACAGGCAGGCATATGGTAATGGGGGCAATAGAGCCCAATCTTCTTTAGTATCTCCACCAGACAAAGCTGCGCCTAGAGGAGCTACTTCAGGGACTAGCGGAGGAGCAAATCGTCTGTATGATATCACCAGTCATGAAGAGCAAGATAATTTGCCAAATGTCATCACTGGTATGATCAAAGTCTTTACTTTTGAGGTATATGGTTTGCTAGATCCAGGAGTGAGTCTATCTTTTGTGACTCCTTATATTGCTATGAATTTTGATATTCTTCGTGAGCAACTTCTTGAGACCTTCAGTGTTTCCACACCTGTTGGTGAGTGTATTCTAGCTGAGAAAGTTTACCGTGATTGTACCATTTCCGTCAATCATAAGGACACCATGGCTAACTTAGTCGAGTTAGATATAGTAGGTTTTGATATTATTCCATGTATGGACTGGCTTCATGCTTGCTATGCCTCAGTTGATTGTAGAACTCAAGTAGTTAAGTTCCAGTTTTCTAATAAGGCAGTTATAGAGTGGAGGAGTAGTTCAACAGTGCCTAAGGTTCATTTTTTTTCGTACTTTAAGGCGAGAAAGCTAGTTTCCATGGGGTGCATCTATCATTTAGTCCGAGTTGATGACTCTAGTCTTGAGACACCACCTATTAAGTCAGTTCTAGTTATGAGTGAGAGTCCAGAGGTCTTTCCAGACGATCTTCCCAGAGTCCCTCCTGAGAGAGAGATAGACTTTGGTATAGATATTCTTCGTGATACTCTTCCTATATATATTCCACCATATTGAATGGCTCCAACTGAGTTGAAAGAATTAAACGCGCGGTTGAAAGATCTTCTTGAGAAAGTTCGACCAAGTGTCTCACCTTGGGGCGCTTCAGTCTTATTTGTGAGGAAGAAAGATGGTTCCCTTAGAATGTATATATATTATCATCAGTTGAACAAGGTTACCATAAATAATAAGTATCCTCTTTCGATGATTGATGATCTTTTTGATCAATTTAGGGTGCCACTTGCTTTTCTAAGGTAGACCTCAGATCATGCTATCATCAGTTGATAGTAAGAGAAAGTGACATCTATAAGACAACATTTAGGACCTACTATGGTCATTATGAGTTTTTGGTCATGTCATTTGGTTTGACTAATACTCTTGCAGCGTTTATGGACCTTATGAACAAAGTGTTTAAGCCTTATCTTGATGTGTTTGTTATCGTATTCATCAATGACATTCTAATTTATTCGAGGAATGAGAAAGATCATACTAGTTACTCAGAGTAATTCTCTAAACCCTTATGGATAAAGAGTTGTATGCAAATTTTCTAAGTATGACTTTTGGCTTGAGTCCGTGGCATTCTTAGGCCACACTGTTTCTGGTGATGGGATTCGAGTTGACACTCAAAAGATAGAGGCAGTGCAGGCCTAGACCCACATCTCCAACTGATATTAGGAGTTTCTTGGAGTTAGCTGGATATTATAGAAGGTTCGTCGAGGGGTTCTCATTTATTTCATCCCCTTTGACAAAGTTGACTCCAAAGACAACAAAGTTTTAATAGTCTGAAGCTTATGAGAAAAGCTTTCAGGAATTGAAAACTAGTTTGACTATTGCCCTAGTGTTCACCTTACCATAGGGTACACAAGTCTTTGTTGTGTATTGTGATGCGTCAACAGTTGGATTGGGTTGTGTGTTAATGCAGAATGGCAAGGTTATAGCTTATACCTCCAGACAACTTAAGATTCACGAGAAGAATTACCCAACCCATGATCTAGAGTTGGCTTCTGTAGTGTTCGCTTTGAAAATATGGCGTCATTATATTTATGCTGTTCATGTAGATGTGTTCATCAATCATAAAAGTCTTCCGTATGTATTCAGTCAGAAGGAGCTTAATCTCAGACAGAGGAGGTGGTTGGATTTACTCAAGGATTATGACATGAATATTATATATCACCTGGGTAAGGCTAATGTTATTGTTGATGCTTTGAGTAGGTTGTCTATGGGTAGTACCGCCCATGTCGAGGAACAAAAGAAGAAATTAGCCAAGGATGTGCACAAACTTGCATGTTTAGGAGTGCATTTGTTGGATTCCAACAAAGGTGGAGTAGTGGTGATGAATGGGGCTGAATCATCATTAGTGTCTGAAGCTAAAGAGAAACAAGACCAAGACCCTATTTTTCTTGAATTGAAGGCAAATGTTCATAAGCAGAAAGTGATGGCTTTTGAACAAGGGGGAGATGGTGTATTGAGGTATCAAGGTAGATTGTGTGTACTAATGGTGTATGAACTCCAAGAGAGGATCATGGAGAAAGCTCATAGCTCCAGATATTCTATCCATCTGGGTTCCACAAAGATGTATCACGACTTGAGAGAAGTCTATTGCTAAATGCCCAAATTTTCAACAAGTAAAAGTAGAGAACCAAAGGCCCGGTGGTATGGCTCAAAATATAGATATTAAAAAATGGAAGTGGCAGATGATAAATATGGATTTTATTACTGGGTTGTCGCAGTCTCCCAGGTAGGATGGTTCCATTTGGGTGATTGTAGATTGGATAACTAAATCAACTCATATTTTATCGGTAAAGACTACTTATTCAGCAGAGGATTATGCCAAGTTATACCTTCAAGAGGTAGTGAGACTTCATGGAGTTCCAGTGTCCATCATTTCAGATAGAGGTGCACAATTTACTGCTCAATTCTGGAAGACTTTCCGAAAAGGTTTGGGTTCAAAGGTGAACTTGAGTACTGCTTTTCATCCTTACACTGATGGTCAAGCAGAGTACACTATTTAGACTTATGTTGAGGGATTGTGTGATCGATTTCAAAGGTAATTGGGATGATCACTTACCTATCATAGAGTTTGCTTACAATAATAACTATCACTCTAGCATCCAGATGGCTCTTTATGAAGCTCTTTATGGGAGAAGATGTAGATCTCCTATTGGATGGTTTGAGGTTGGTGAAGGTGGGTTGATAGGACCAAACTTGGTTCATTAAGTTATAGAGAAAGTAAATATTATTCAAGAAAGGTTGAAAACATCGTAAAGTTGTTAGAAATCCTATACTGATGTTAGGAGAAGAGACTTAGAGTTTGAGGTAGATGATTGGGTTTATTTGAAGGTTTCACCCATGAAGGGTGTTATGAGATTTGGTAAGAAGGGGAAGCTTAGTCCTTGGTATATTGGTCCTTACAGGATATCCAAAAGGATTGGTAACGTAGCTTATGAATTGGAGCTACCACAAGAGTTAGCAGCAGTCCATCCGTTGTTTCACATTTTAATGTTGAAGAATTGTATGGGCAATCCTTTACTTACTATACCAACCGAAGATATTGGTATTAAGGACAACCTATCTTATGAGGAGATTCTCGTTCAAATTCTGGATCGTTAGGTTCATAAGTTGAGAACCAATGAGGTAGCATCAGTCAAGATCTTATGGAGAAACTAGTTTGTTGAGGAAGCTACTTGGGAGGTTGAGGAGGATATGACGAAGATATACCCACATCTCATTGATTCCGAAGAAATTTCAGACAAAGGTAATGTTTTCTGAAAAATACTCTTTTATTGATATGCTGAATGTGTTCGATTGCATTTTGGGTGTTTGATGTTTCCACCCTTAGTTCTACCTTAGAGTGATCTCATTCCAGGACGAATGTTCCCAAGGGGGATATATTGTAACACCCAGTGTTAGAACGATCTAAATTTAGAAAGCGTAAATTGGAAAGAGCCAAAATTTTGAAAATTTTCAAGTTATGCTTAGTTATGAGTTTTAGGTCAACTTCAAATGACCATAACTTTCAGTATAAGACGAGTTAGGTGGCCCATAAGACATCAAATGAAAGGTCTTGGAATCCTTTTCGAACACCACCGAGTTTGCTAATTTTTGAGCTTGGATGAGGGAGATACGCTCGCTTGAAATCTGCATATCCAGTTAAAGAAAGTTACCCAAATTAGTGAGGGGTATTTTTTTCTTTTCCTTAACCAATCGGCTTAAATCGTTTTTAGTATTATTTTTGGGGCGAAACCGATTTAGTTCAGTTTTACAAATCTTAAATATGCTTTGGGTTTTGAGAAGAGTTCAAGGAAAGGCGAAAAGATAAAAGTTCAAGGTGTTCTTCAAGATTCAGGAAGATTTGTCGAGGAACTTCGCCAAAGTAAGGTATGTAAGTTTTTATAGTGTTGGGTTCATTCACCCACATGCCAATGATGATTTACATATTCGAATTCAACCATAAATATTGAAGGATTTAAGTTCTTAGTGAGTGTTCTTGAAGCATTGTTTTCATTCTTAAATTAGGATAGGTTTAATGAGTTATTGAGGTAATTGTATCGAGTTTAAGAGTTATTTTTGAGTATATTATTGGGTACTCATATTGAGAAATGGAATCTAAGGAAATTTTGAGAAAATCAAATCGATTAAAAGTGATTTAGGATCAGAAAATGAGAGATGAAATTCGTCAAAATTGTCTGGAGGGGAGGTGGCACGGCGCGCCCCAGATGCGCCAGAGGGTCTGGGCGGCGTGTCAACAGTGCGCCAGAAAGTCTTCTCTAAACTTTAGGGCTGGTGCCTTGTGCCAGCAATGCGCATAGGTCGTCTAACCCCACTCTTTTTTCGTCGTTTGCTTCGTTTAAGTGCTTGTAAAGTATACCTTTGCTCCCTACTGATGCTAATCACTCTAAACTACATCTAAACATCGAAAGATCATTCATAACATGAATCATAACCTTGAATTCATAATTCATATTCAAGGTACAGTTAAGATTTATGTTTTGAGAATTCTTCCGAATCTTTTTGAGAAGTCTTTTACATTGTTTTAAAACTTGTTTTAATACTTGAGTACTTGAGTATGAGGATGAGTAAAGTTGAGTTCATTTTTTAAAATGAATATATGGAAACTAAGTATTCCCAAGAGTAAATGTTTTCACATTTTAAAAAGAGGAGGAAACTCAGATTTCCAAATGAGTTATAAGGAGTTTGGAGCACTATCTCTTTTTAGAGAAACATTTTGAGTAATAATCTCAAAGTTGAGGATGAGGAAATGTTTTCTTTAAAACATATGAGCTAAGTTATATTTTGGAAGTAGTATTGAGCACCGATATAGGGGAGAGTTCAAACAACTCACAGTCATATAAACCATGTAGCCAACGTGGGTAGAAAGGGTCATACGTTTTAGATGATTCCTTATTACTTTTAAGCATAGGATAGTGGATCCACTTATTTGAGGAGTTCTATACCTTAGCAAGGTATATGACAGTTCTAGTAGCGTGGACGAGACACGGTATCATCACATAGCTCATAGTGATGGTTGTCGGTTAGAAAATCTCCCTAACAGAGTTTAATTTGTATTTTTACATACAAACTGAGTTATATTGTATTTTTTCAATACATTGAGTTGTTATCTACTGTTTTAAAAGATTTTCTTTATATTGCATCTTTATCACTGCTTTATATTAAAATGAGTTGAGATTGAGTTGAGGTTGAGTAGGTTGAGACGAGGTAAGTGTTTCTTCAGTTCCAGTTTTGGCTTTTGTCATGCTTTAGTTTTCCCCTTACATGCTTGCACATTCCATGTACTGACGACATATGTCCTGCATCTTCCATGATGTAGATACAGGTAACCAGGATCATCAACTAGCGCTTCGTCGATATAATCTAGTTCCATATTTGTTTGGTGAGCCTCCTTGCTTCTTGAAGATCCGTTCTTTACTTTCCAATATTTTAGTTTGTTAGGATGATCGGGGTCTTGTCCCGACATCCCTCATAGTATTAGAGGCTTCATAGATAGATAGATAGAAGTTCATGAGTCTTTTCATTTTCAAATGTTAATGTTCTAGACTTGAGTAGCCTTTTGGCTAATGGATTTATTTCTAAAATGTTCTAAGTTTCCCTTTTGAGACAGTGAGTAAAGTTACTTTTGAGTTCTTTTAAATGTTGAGTAATTCTTCCATTGATAATTGAGCCAGGCCAAGGGTTTTCTTTGGGCCAACAATGGTTCTCGAGTGCCTGCCACGTCCAGGGTGTAGGCTAGGGGTGTGATAGTGAAAAGTTTCTAGAACTTGGCGAAAAGGGGCTCCCTTCCCACGAGCCCTTAAATAACCCATGGTGAGCCTCACAGACTGTGAAGCTATTCGTGAGGAGGGTCAAGACAAGGAGGATCCTCCCTTAGCCACTGGTCAAGGGCCACGGGTGTCACAATAGCCCATGAAGTCCCACACGGACCATGAAGTCATCCGTGAAGGGATTTGATTAGACTTAGATTTTACGGTCAACTTCAAACAATCATATTTTTCAACACAAAACCAATTAGGTGGCCAATGACCTACCAAATTAAAGATCTTTGAGTCCTCTTTCCAACGCCACCAAGTTTGCCTAATTCCAAGCTCGGAATAAAAAGTTATGCCCGAAATAGTGAAGCCCTGTCAAGCAAAAATTCTTCACGACCCGTTTGACAGGCCGTGGTGGTCAGGACGACCTGTTTTGGCTTTCCAGTGAGACAATTCGGTAGTTTTTAAGTCAGGGGTTATTGGGTCTTTTCCCAATTATTTTAACTCAATACTACATCATTTTTCCTTCTATCCAAAGCCCTATATAATGATTTTAAACCCCCAAATTACCCAAACCCAATTCATTCTCTGAAATTCTCGAAAGAAGATCAAGCTCCTCCTCTCAAATATTTCTCTCTCTAGAAATTAAACAAGAAAGCTAGGGTTTAAAGATCAAGCCTCCAAATCTTCCATTGTTTTCAAGCTTTTGTCATCAAGGTATGATAGTTTTCATCCATGGAGCCCTTTCCTCCACGAAGTTCCCAAATTCTCCAATTTATAAAGCTAGAATTCCTCAATTGAGTTAGAGTTTTCTTCCATGTCATGGGTTCCTTTCAAAGTTGATTTATTTAATTGATTTATGAACTTTTATGTATGAATTGAATTAATTGCATATTTTAAGTTGATTTCCCATGAACCCATGCATAACCCATGTTTTCTAAGCTATTTTGATATAATGTGGGTCTTGAACTATGAAAGATGATTTTATGAAAATATGCATGTCTTCTGTTTATGAAATAGATGTAAATAAATTTGAAGATGCATTGACTTTGAAGACATGATGATGCTTATGAATTATTGAAAAGAAAGCATGTTCATGAAAGTATGTTTATGACTCAAGAAAATCTTATAGATGAGATTTTCGATATGTTCTATGAAGCTTGGCCACATGACATGAATTCCATCTAGATTTGCACCCAATGCTTTTCAGGCTATTTTCCTAAATTAGGTCTTGATTAGTATGGTATCCGGATATGACATCAATGATTATAGGCCACAATTTCAAAACTATTTCCATTAGTATTGGGGTATCTGTAGCAAGAAGTGAATGACTATGGGGGTTAGAAGCTATTATTAAAAGATCATGGACGGTGAAAAGTTTTCTCACACATAGTCTAAGGAGCTATCCAATGATAAGACAAGGGCCGACTACCCTTGTCTTTTAAAGATAAGTCAAGACTTAATAACTACTTCGTGGCATTTATGCTTTGCACCTAGAGGATATTGAGATGGAAGATCTTCCGTGTTGAGGTAGGGTTTCTAGAAGTAATCTCCCCATCCCTTAGTTGTGTGCCTCCATATGATGATGGTCTAGATAGACATTAGCTAGTGGATCCACTTTAGCTCAGATTCATGGTTCTACCTTGGCAAGAAGGACAACCCTTTTCGGTGTGGGAGACACTGGGGGATCATGTTATAGCTCACATGGTCTTTATGTTGGTTAAAGCTAATTACCAAAATAAATGAACTAAGGTTACTTCAAGAAGTATCTTACATATATTCCAAGATGATTCTACTTGCATTGGTCATGATTATATTTTATGTTTTCTAACCCTTTTATCTTATGTTTTAACTTGGTCTTTGCACATCACGAAAATGTCCTTTTTAGCATGATTTCACACTTTTATGCATGGCTATCATACTTGATGCATTTTTGTACTAATGCATACTCTTGCCTACATTTCTTATCCTAAAATGTAGGGTCCGACGATTCCGATTCACACCTTCGTGGCTAGGATCTCTTAGTAGTTGAAGATTGAAGATTTGTGAGGCCTCGTGTTTCGAGGACCAAGCCTTTAATTCAATATGTCTTTTTATTTTATCTTTGAACTTGATGTACGGGTTACGTCCCGAGTTCTCTTTTGTACTAGATGGCTTGAGACATTGTTAAACTTCTGTTTCGTTTTATAAAAATCTATGTTTACAATGTTCTTTTAAATCTCTTGATTTCTATTATGTTGTATGAAGTATGCTAAGTGGCTTGTATGGGGCCTCACCGGGTCTTGTACGCCATGTCACGTCTAAGGTGTACCCTTGGGTCGTGACAATGAGATCCCTAGCCACAAAAGTGAGAATCTGTAAGGTCAGACCCTATATTTGGGGAAATGTAGGCAATAGTATGCGTTAGTACAAAATATGTATCAAGTATGATAGCCATGCATAAAATATTTGAAAACATGCTTAAAAAGGGAAATCTGTCATTCTATGCCATGATCAAGCTAAAATATGATATAAAAAGGGTTAGAAGACATGAGTAATAAAACATGGTCAATGCAAATAAACATCATATTAAAACACATGTGAGATACTTCTTGAAGTAACCGTAGTTCATCATAGCTTGCTTGTGGGAAGTAGCCTTAACCGACATATAAGACCATATGAGCTATTATCATGGAATTCAGTGTGTCCCACACCCAAAAGGGTTGTCCCACTTGCCAAGGTAAGGACCATTAACTTCTAGATTATGTGAATCCACTAGCTAATGTCTATCTAGACAACCTCTATTGGCACATAGTTTTGGGACATAGGTAATTGTCACTTGTCCACTCTTTACGAAGCTTAAATTCCACGGAATATCTATTATTCTTATTCATTTTTTCTTTAAAGGACTTGGGTAATAGCCTCTTGTCCTTACATCATGTGACATGGGTAATCGCCTCTTGTCCTTACATCATGTGACATGGGTAATCGCCTCTTGTCTTTCATTAGTGGTCATGGATAATTGTTGCTTGCCTTATTCTTAGAATAGCTCCATTCTTTGATTCATTTTAGGTGAGAAGACCTTTCAACATTAGAATCCTTTATGTGAGAAAACCTTTCATATTTATGCATGAAGTAGTTAGGTGAGCAACCCTTTCATAACAATTAACCACAACAACAACATATATACTTTTACTCTCAAAGAAATCTACATCATATATCATCAATTGCATAAGAACATGCATAATTCCATAATTCACCTTTCATAGTTCAAAACCCACTTTCAACATCAATATCTAGAAAACATGGGTTAGACACGGGTTCATGGTAATTCGCCTTAAAATCATGAAATTATACATATTCATGGATAAAAGTTCATAAATTAATTAAGTAAATCAACATTGAAAAGAACCTATGACATGGAAGAAAACCTAACTCAATTGGGGAATTCTAGCTTGTAAATTGGAGAATTTGAGAACTCCGTGGAGGAAAGGGCTCCATGAATGAAAACTATCATACCTCAATGACAAAAGCTTAACTTCATTGGTGGAATTGGAGACTTGACTTGCAAACCCCTAGAAATATTTGATAGGAAGACTTGTTCTTCTTTTAGGAATTTGAGAGAATGATTTCAATTGGGAAAATTTGGGGATAAAAAAACTTATATAGGACTTTAGATGAAGGGTAAAATGACATATTATTAGGCTATAATTATTAGGAAAAGAGCCAAAAGCCCCTAAGAAAATAACTGCCGCACCTCACCAATAGGCGGACCTACGGTCCGTTGGTCAGACCACTGACCATCCTGGTCAGCGGTGGTTGAGATCAGGGACTCTTAATTATGTCCCCCTAATGATGGACAGTACCTACGGCTCATGGGTCCATCGACAGACCGTCGACCACGACCTTAGGTCCCAATCCTTATCCTCTAAATTCAACTAAGTCTGGGAATCACCTACGAGATCTACCTACGACTTGTGCATTGAACGATGGACCGTCCTGGTGAACCATAGAAAAACAACTAAAACTTGACATTTTAGGAAACTGGACTGTCTAACCATGAGCCTACCTACGGTCCGTGTGTCAGACAACGGAAGGTTGGTGGCGTCCGTTGGTTCTGGCACCAGATTTTCTGAAGGAATAAAATTTTCTCTTTTTTGAATATGAGGTGTTACAATATCTCCCCCTTTGGGAACATTTGTTCTCGAATGATATTCAAGACATCGTAAAGAAGATAGAAAATTCAATCTAAAAGCCCTATCATGAATGCAATCATATAAATGCACATCTCCGAGGACGAAATATCAACTCTATGCTATATCATGTTAAAAACGTCATATCATGAAATCTATATGCAACTCATACTCAAATGCATATAAACATGTAGGAATCAATCATGTAAGTTCATTTTCTCAAAACTTAAGCTTTTCACAAATCATGCATATGAGGAAATCATGGGAATATTTAAGACAGATGACACCCAATGAGTAAACCACGAGGAGCTAAATACCTCAAGCTTGAGTAGGGACAGAGGGAGAAAGATGAGGATAATAGGACATCATATCAGCCTCGGCCTCCCAAGTAGCACCCTTAACTAACTGATTCCTCCAAAGAACTTTCACAGAAGCAACTTCTTTATTTCTCAACTTCTTAACTTGTCGGTCTAAAACCTCAACCGGAACCTCCTCATAAGAAAGATTCTCCTTAACCTCCAAACCTTCTGAGGAAACTATAGATGTCGGATCTCCAACACATTTCTTCAACAAGGAGACATAGAAAACTAGATGAACAGATGCCAAGTCGTTAGGCAAATCAATTTCAAAAGCAACCTTGCCAATACACCTCAAAATTTGATATGGTCCCGTATATTGGGGGCTAAGCTTCCCTTTCTTGTCGAACCTCATCACACCCTTTGTGGGAGAAATTTTCAAATAGACCCAATCATTAACATCAAACTCAAGATCTCTTCTTTTAACATCGACATAGGACTTTTGTCAACTTTGAGCCATTTTCAACCTTTCTCTAATAATTCAAACTTTCTCCATAGCCTCATGTACCAATTTGGGACCTAATAGGGAAACTTCACCCACCTTAAACCAACCTATTGGAGATCTATACCTCCTTCCATATAGAGCCTCAAATAGATCAATACCAATACTTGAGTGATAGCTATTGTTATATGCAAACTCAATCAAACGCAAGTGATCATCCCAATTACCCTTGAAGTCAATTACACATGCTCTGAACATATCTTCCAAAGTTTGGATAGTACGCTCCAATTGCCCATTAGTTTGTGGATGAAAGGCCGTACTAAGCTTAAAATGAGTACCAAGACCATTTTGGAAAGATTTCCAAATCTGAGAAGTGAATTGGATACCACGATCGAAGATAATAGATAAGGGAGCTCTATGCAACCTAACCATTTCCTTCAAATACAACTTAACGTAGTTTTCAGTCGAATAAGAAATCTTGACTAAGAAATCTTGACGGGAATGAAATGAGCCAATTTCGTCATTCGATCTACAATAACCCAAATTGAATCATGTTGTCGCCGGGTGCGAGGCAACCCAACAATGAAGTCCATGTTCAAATATTTCCACTTCCAAGTAGGAGTGGTAATATCTTGAGATAACCTTCCGACTTTTGATGCTCAACTTTCACTTGTTGACAATTAGGACACTTAGCCACTAATTCTACAATATCCTGCTTCATCCCATTCCACCAATAGACCTCCTGCAAGTCACTGTATATCTTGGGTGGGTCCTAGGTGAATGGAATATCGAGAACCATTGGCTTTTGACAAGATCTGTTCTCACAAGTCATCTATATTTGGAACACACAAACGAACTTGATATTGAAGCACACCATCTCTTCCTTGGGAGAAAAGCATCAACAAAATTTTTAAGCATCACTTTCTTCAATTCAACCAAAGTTGGATCAAGACCTTGCTTAGCCTTCACATCAGTCACAAAAGATGATTATGAACCATAACACCACCCCAGGTAGAGTCTACTAACTGAACACCCAATCGGGCCAATATATGAACATCTCGAACTAACTATCTCTTATTATCCTCAATATGAGCAATACTGATCATCGACAATCGGCTAAGAGCATCTACCACAACATTCGCCTTACTGGGGTGATAGAGAACACTCATGTCATAATCCTTCAATAATTCAAGCCATCTCCTTTGGCGAAGATTTAAATCCTTCAAGTTCATGGGTAGGATAATTTTTTTCATCAATCTTAAGTTGCCTTGAAGCATAGGCAATAACTTTCACATTCTGCATAAGGACAAACCCTAACCCAATTCTTGAGGCATCACAGTAAACAAAAAAACCATTAGCCCCTTCTGTTAATGTCAACACCGAAGCGAAAGTAAGTCTATCTTTCAATTCTTGAAAACTCTTTTCACACCCTTCGGACCCTATGAACTTAACCTTTTTTTGGGTCAGTGCCGTCAATAGGGAAGAAATTAAAGAAAAACCTTCAACAAACCTTCTTTAGTAACTGGTTAAGCCCAAGAAACTTCTAATATCTAAAGGGGATAGAGGTCTAGGCCAACTCTTAACCGCATCCATCTTCTTAGGTACTACCTCAATACCCTTACTTGAAACAATGTGACCAAGAAATGCTACGAACCTTAGACAAAACTCACATTTTCTAAAGTTTGCAAAGAGTTGTTTGTCCTTGAGGACTTGCAACACAATCCTCAAATGATTGGCATGCTCGTCTTTACTCCTCGAATAGACCAATATATCACCAATGAACACACTCACAAACATGTCAAGGTATTGTCTAAACACCATATTCATCAAATCTATAAATGCTACTGGAGCATTAGTCAACCCAAATGACATTACTAAAAACTCATAATGACCATACCGAGTTTGAAAAGCCGTCTCAGAATTTCATCTTCCCTTTACCTTCAATTGGTGATAACTCGACCGGAGGTCAATCTTAGAGAAGTAGCTTGCTCCTTGAAGTTGGTCAAACAAATCATCTATCCTTGGAAGAGGATACTTATTCTTAATGGTAACCTTATTCAATTTTCGGTAGTTAATACACATACGAAGCGAACCATCTTTCTTTCCAAAATAATAAAACTGGAGCACCCCATGGAGAGATACTTGGTCGGATGAAACCCTTATCCAACAAATCTTTTAATTACTTCTTTAATTCTTTTAGTTCTGTCGGAGCCATACGATAAAGAGGAATATAGATAGGTTGCGTACCTGGGAGAAGGTCAATACCGAAGTCTATTTCTCTTTTTGGAGGAATACCCTGTAAATCATCAGGAAACACTTTCGAAAACTCATTTACAACGAGGACCAACTCAAGAGTAGGGGTCTCAAAATATATACCCCTCACCCTAACTATATGGTAAATGCAACCCTTTGAAAATATCTTTCTAGCTTTAAGACAAGAAACAAACTGACCCTTAGGCATAAAATTTCCCCATTTCCACTCTAAGATAGGTTTATTTGGAAACTAAAACTTGACTACACAGGTTCTACAATCAATAGAAGCATAACATGCATGCAACCAATCCATACCAAGGATGACATCGAAATCTAACCTATCAAGCTCTACACGGTCAACATGAGTGACTCTATGGGATAAGGAGATGGGGCACTTTCTATAGACCCTCTTAGCCATAACAAAATCACCAACAAGAGTAGAGACAGAAAAAGGATCTAACAACACAAACCTCATGGTCACATATAACGTCACAAAAGACAAGGTAACACTGGGGTCAATTAAAGCATAAACATCATGTTGGAAGACTTTCAACATACCGGTAACCACATCGGGAGAACCCTCTTGTTCACCATGAGTCTAAAGTACATAAAATCAATTATGCTTTTGACCTCCACTAGAATCAGATGAAGGATTAGGTTGAGCCCTTCGACGACCATCTCTATCATTCTTAGCAACTGAGGGGAAATCCCTTATCTTGTAGGTCAACGTCTCTTCTATTTCATTAGAGGTCATGGGTAATCGCCGCTTGCCTCATTCTTAGAGTAGCTCCATATCTTTGATTAATTTTAGATGAGAAGACCTTTCAAGCTTAAAATCCTTTATGTGAGAAAACCTTTCATATTTATGCATGAAGTAGTTAGGTGAACAACCCTTTCACAACAATTAACCACAATAACAACGTATAGGGTTTTACTCTCAAAGCAATCTACATCATATCTCATCAATTCATAAGAACATGCATAATTCCATAGTTCACCTTTCATAGTTCAAAACCCATTTTCAATCATCAATATCTAGAAAACATGGGTTAGACATGGGTTCATGGGGATTCATCTTATAATCATGAAATTATATGAATTCATGCATAAAGGTTCATAAATCAATTAAGTAAATCAACATTGAAAAGAACCCATGACATGGAAGAAAACCCTAACTCAATTGGGGAATTCTAGCTTTGTAAAATGGAGAATTTGAGAACTCAGTGGTGGAAAGAGCTATATGGATAAAAACCATCATACCTCAATGACAAAATCTTAACTTCAGTGGTGGAATTGGAGACTTGACTTGCAATCCCTGACTTTCTCTAGAGAGAGAAATATTTGAGAGGAAGACTTGTTCTTCTTTTAGGAATTTGAGGGAATGATTTTAATTGGAAAAATTAGGGGGTAAAAAAACTTATATAGGACTTTAGATGAAGGGTAAAACAACATAGTATTAGGTTAGAATAATTAGGAAAATGCCTGAAATCCCATAAGAAAATAACTGTCGAAGGAACACGCCTGCTACTTACTGTACTGGACCTTCGACCCTCACCAACGGTTGGACCTACGGTCTGTTGGTCAGACCACGGACCATCCTGGTCAGCCGTGGTTGAGCTCAAGGACTCTTAATTATGTCCCCCCAACGATGGGCAGTACCTATGGCTCGTGGGTCCATCAACGGACCATTGACCATGGCCGTAGGTTCCAATCCTTATCCTCCAAATTCAACTAAGTCTGGACTCACCTATGAGACCTACCTACGACTCGTGAATTGGACGACGGACCGTCCTAGTGAACAGTTGAAAAAGTAATAAAATTGGATATTTTAGGAAAACTAGAATGGCCAACCACGGGCCTACCTACGGCCCTTATGTCAGACGACGGACCATTGGTGGCATCCGTCGGTTCTGGCACCAGATTTTCGAAAGGACTGAAATTTTCACTTTTCTAAATCCAAGGTGTTACCATAATCATTAAATTTTTTTATCTATTGCAAGAGGTCACGAGATCTTACTTTGAATTAATGCGACAACAATGTTGTTTCTTTCGACAAAGCGATCAACAAGAGCTACGAATGTCATTCGAACAATGGCAGCCCAGGAAGCCCTCGAGATTTTTTCAAAAAATCATTATATGAATCAAACACATTTTTCATCATGGCACCCAATCTATGACCAGCATCCTTATACATTGTCCATTTTTTCAAAGGAAATTCATTTAACCACACATATGTTGTAGGAGACAATGTCTTGATTTGTTGCATCTATTGCACAATTTTTTTCTTTTGGTGCTCTATAGAAGCCAACCACATTAATTTCTCGAGTTCACTATTTGTAAATTTCTTATTAAAATTTTCTTTTAAGTGTCGAACATAAAATCTATGGTATGTGTTGGGTGGACTCAACCAATCATAAGATTGACATTGCAAAATTCCTTGATGACGGTCAGAAATGAGACCAATTCCTTATCGCTCACAAAAAACATGTGTCCATAATAACTTGAGAAACCATGAACAAGACTCAAAACTCTCACGTACAACTAAAGCATATGCAAGTGGAAAAATATTTCCATTCACATCAATCCCAACCACAATTAATAGTTTCATATCATACAAATCATAAAGATGTGTGTTGTTGTTGAAAATTTCCGGTCTATAACTTTTGAAACCATCAATTCTTGGTTTAAAAGCCCAAAAAAAGAAATTTAAAGATTTTCTCACCTTGTATAGAATGATGCTCCCACTCAATAATAGTGTATGTATTGAATAATTGTAGTGCAATTATGTATCGAGGTAATGCCTTAAATGAACTTTCAAAATCACCATAAACCATTTGAAATGCTTTTCTCCAGCGTTTTTGTCCTTTCCTATAACTAGGAGTATAATGATGTTTTCCTTCAATGGTTTTACACATCATCTTAATATTTATATCTAGATTTTGTATAACATATGGTATCAATGAAGTGGCAATCATGTTATAACACCTCAGGTTTCAAAAGGAACCAAAGAGAAATTCATACAAGTCACCCATCAATTTTAGTTTTGGATCAACTGCAAATGACCATATATTTTGGCATATAAGGAGTTAGGTGTCCCATGACCTACCAAATTGAACGCCTTTGATTTCTCTTTCCAACACAGCCAAGTCTACTTAATTTTGAGCTTGGAGTAAAAATTTATGCCCATTTGAGTGAAACCTCTCTTTTTAAGGTATCTCATTTGTTTTAGAAAAAAGTATTTTGGTCTTTTCCTTTTCCCACTAGGTGTAGCACATTTTTCCTCACCCAATTAAGGGTCTAATTAGATTCTAAACCACTCTTTGTCATTCCTAAACACTTGGACAATTAGAGCAAGGTTTCAGGAGGAGAAAAATGTAGGGTTTCAAGCGTTCTTTCAAGAACTAAGGATTTCGCTAAGAACATTGTTCTTTCCAGGTATGTAAGGCTTCTCATAAAGATAGACTTGTTCATCCTCACGCCATACAACTAAATTTATCCATTAAATTGTATATTCAAAGAGTTCTTGAGTAGTTTCTTGATATTTGGTTCGGTTCTTGAAAAATGGAGGTTGTGAATTTTTTATGTTGTGATTATTGGTAGAATTTCTATTTCCCAAGAGGTTTTTATGGAATCCTTTATGTATTCATGTTGGGTTTGAGAATCAAGAAGAGTTTAGGAGGAATTACTCGATTCTAAACTAATTGGGACCTTAAAATGCTGGTGTGCCAGACTTGGCGTTCAGTAGTTTGGGGCTTGGCACTTTGCGCTAGTATTGCGCATGCGTGACCATCGCCGATTGTTTGGAGGCCGCGATGCGCAGGAGTCCGGGCCTTTTCCATTAATGCTTCATTCCAGACATATTCTTTTGAGTCGTGACTATGTTCTCTCCTTGGTATTAGCTTCTATACACTCCATTCACCTTTGAGAATTCCTACATGTCTTAATTTACATTCCGAATTAAAGTAAGTTTAAGAGAAAGGTTCAAGAGGTCTTTTGAGTAATTTTGAGAATTATATTGTAATCAACTATAGTTTTGAACTAAGTTTTGAGAAAGTAAAAATGAGAAATGAGAAGAGTGGTATTCATGTTTGAGAAATGATATAAGGGAAGGAAATATTCCCAAAAGTAATATGTTTACATTTAAAAGAGAGAAACTTTGATTTCTAAATTAGCTTATGAGTTCAGAGATGTTTTAGAGTATTACCTCTTTTAAGAGGATCTTTTGAGTAATTACCTCATATTGAGAAAGAGAATGTTTAACATTGATTATGAGTATATACTTATTGGGAGTAGTATTGAGCACTGATATAGGGATGAGTTCAGAAAACTCACATTTCTCATAAACCATGTAGCCAACATGGGTAAAGGATCATACTTTTTAGATGACTCCCTTTTAAACATAGCTTAGTGGATCCACTTAGTTGAATTGTTCTATACACCGACAAGGTATATGACAATTTTAGCAGCATGGGTGAGACGTATTATCACATAGCTCATAGTGATGGTTTTCGGTTAGAGAATCTCTCAAATAAGATTAAAAAGTATCTTATTGAAATCTTATACATCATTGAGTTTATATTTCTTGTTTTATAATGTCTTAAACATTGCATCTATTATAGTTGCTTTTGTATTGGAGTTAAGTTAAGGTGAGTATGTCTTCTAGTCTTATCATTTCAGTTGTCTATGCTATCAGTTTCCCTTACATGCTCGTACATTCAATATACTAATGTTATTTGGCCTACATATTTTTATGATACAAATACAAGTGTTCAGGGTCATCAATTGGCGCTTCATTGATGCCACTTGTATACCAGCTAGCTTTGGTGAGCCTCCTTGTTTTTCGGAGGGCTTCACACTTATCTCCTGTATTTGTTATGTTTTCGTGGGTTCTGTCCCGACATCTATCTTAGTATTGAGGCTTCATAGATAGGTAGAAGTTGAGGAGTCTCTCATTATTTTCCTTATTGATGTTTTGAAATCTTGAGACTGCTACTTATATTTTATTAGGTATTTCAATATGTTCATTAAGTTAAGTTATAGTTGAGACATTTTAAGGTTAATTTTGAAATTGAAGTTCCTATTTCGATTTGAGTAAGTCTTCCGCTAAGTAATCAGCTAGGCAAAGGGTTCACTTAGGACCAGCGATGGTTCTTGAGTGTCGGCCACACCTAGGGTGTAGGCTCGGTACGTGAAAAACTTGGTATCAGAGCACAGAGTTCAAGAGTCTTATGGTGTTTATGAAGGCGTGTCTGTAAAGTCTTTTTTATCAGTGTGAAGCATGCCTCATTTATAAATAGGAGGCTATGAAAATTAGGAAATACTTCACTTTTTTCTTACTCCTTTTCATGCGATAGAGTTCGACTCTATGAAAACTTTCTTTAATTCGTGCTTACGAGTGTCTTTTTAGATCATGCCTCCACGAAGAGCTGATAGTGGACATTCTACCTGGAGGAATGTGAATCCTCAAGGTCAAGAAGTTCCCAATGCACTAGAAGTGCAACCCTCTCAAGGGGATGTCACCAATGTTGAACTCAGAAATGTTATCTAGATGTTGACTCAGTTCGTGGCAAAAAAAGCTGGTCAATGAAGAGTAGATTACCAGGATGTGGTTGATACATCCAAAATCTATGAGTTTTTAGGTTGAATCCTTTAGAGTTCTCAGGGTCGAAGGTCACTAAAGATCCGTAGAACTTTGTGGAGGAACTTCAGAAGGTGTTTGAGGTTATGCGTCTAATGAATTTAGAGCAGGTGGAGTTAGTTTCATATCAGTTCAAAAGTGTTTCTAGAATATGGCATAACCAATGGAAGAAAGAAGAACAGGGTAGAGGGGGCACCACCTTTGGGTTGGGCTGTGTTTGGAGAGGCTTTCTTAGGGCGCTTCTTTCCCCAAGCTAAGGGAAACAAAGGAAAAAGAATTTCTGAATCTGAAATAGGAATCTATGAGTGTATAAGAGTACAACCTCAAGTTCACTCAGCTATCTTGTTATGCCACGAAGATGGTGGTAGATATAAAGAGCAGGATGAGTTTGTTTGTGTCTGGATTATCCTGCTTGTCAAGTATGGAAGGTGAGGCGGCTATGTTGATAGGATTCATGGACATTGCTAGGCTCATGATCCATGAGCAGCAGGTTGAGAAGGACAAGCTGAAAGACATGGAAGATTTTTGCTGTAAGAGGGCTAAGACAACAACTCATGAGTCTATCCAGCAGAAGACTTGTAATGTGAATCGGTCATCCTTTCAACAAAGATCACTTGGACCTGCTCCATCATCAGCTAGTGCGCCTATACCAAAGAACAGGAATGATTTCAGGAACCAGAACTCCCAGAATTTCAGAGCTCGACCTACTCAGTCTTAGGGCACAAGGGGTTAATTTGACCTCCACATGTACTAAGTGTGGTAGGAACCACCAAGAAGTGTGTCGTAATGGCTCCAATGGTTGATTCAAGTGTGATCAGATGGGTCACTTTATCAGAGAGTACCCTAAGAACAAAAAGGGTAATGGGGACAACAGAGCCCAATCTTCTTCAACCGCCCAGACAGACAAATCTACTCCAAGAGGAGCTATTTCACGGACAGGCAGAGGAGCAAACCATTTGAATTTTATAACTAGTCACCAAGATCAGGATAACTCACCAGATGTTGTCACTAGTATTCTTAAAGTATTTACTTTTGATGTTTATGCCTTAATTGATACAGGTTCAAGTCTATCTTTTGTGACTCCCTAGCCATGCAATTTGATATTGTCCCTGAATAACTTATTGAGCCCTTCAATGCTTCCACACCTCTTGGTGAGTCTATTCTAACAGAAAGAGTTTATCAGGATGTACCCTTTCTGTCAATCACAAGGACACCGTGACTGACTTAGTTGAGCTATACATGGTGGACTTTGATGTTATTCTAGGTATGATCAGACTTCATGCTTGTTATGCCTCAATTGATTGTAGAACTCGAATAGTTAAGTTTCATTTTCCTAATGAGCTAGTTTTAGAATGGAGAAGTGGTTCAACAATGCCTAAGGGTCATTTTATTTCATAACTTAAGGCTAGAAAGTAGTCTCTAAGGGGTGCATTTATCACTTACTCCTAGTTAATGGCTCTAGTATTGAGACACCGCCTATTCAGTCTGTTCCAGTTGTGAGCGAGTTTCCAGAGGTCTTTCCATAGGATCTTCCCGGAGTCCCTCCTGAGAGAGAGATAGACTTCGGTATAGACATTCTTCTGGATACTCAACCTATCTTTATTTCGTCATATAGAATGGCTCCAGCTAAGTTAAAAGATTTAAAAGAGCAGTAGAAAGATATCTTGATAAGCTTTTCATCTGATCTAGTGTCTCACATTTGGGTGCTCTGATCTTATTCGTGAGGAATAAAGATAATTCCTTTAGAATGTGTATCGATTACCACCAGTTGAACAAGGTCACCATAAAGAATAAGTATCAACTTTTAAGAATTGGTGACCTTTTCGACTAACTTCAGGGTGTCACTTGCTTCTCTAAGATAGACCTCAGATCTGGCTATCATCAGTTGAGAGTAAGAGAAAGTGACATCTTGAAGACAACATTCAAGACCCATTATCGTCACTATGAGTTCTTTGTGATGTCTTTTGGTTTGACTAATGCTCCTGCATCGTTCATGGATCTTATGAACAGAGGATTTAAGCCTTATCTTGACATGTTTGTTATCATATTTATTGATGACATATATATTTATTCGAGGAATTAGGAGGATCATGCTAACCATCTCAAAATAGTCCTCCAGACTCTCAAATATTAAGAGTAATATGCCAAATTTTCTAAGTGCGAGCTCTGGCTTGAGTCTATGGTGTTCTTAGGCCATTTTGTATTTGGTGAATTGATTCAAGTTATGTGGAGTTCTTAGGCCATATTATATCTGGTGAATGGATTCGAGTTGATGCTCTGAAGATTAAAGTTGTGCAGAATTGGGTCAAACCCACCTCTCCAACTGATATAAGGAGTTTTTTCGGGTTGGCTGGTTACTACAGAAGGTTCGTCAAGGGGTTCTCATCTATTTCATCCCCATTGACTAAGTTGACTCAGCAAACAACTAAGTTTCAATGGTCTCAAGTTGGTGAGAAGAGCTTTCCGAAATTGAAAAGTCGATTGACTACTGCTCCAGTTTGATCCTACTAGAGGGTACAAAAGGCTTTGTTATTTATTGTGATGCGTCCAGATTTAGACTTAGTTGTGTATTAATGCAAAATGGTAAGGTTATAGCCTATGCCTCCAAACAACTTAAGATAGATGAGAAGTATTACCCGACTCATGATCTCGAGTTGGCAGCGGTAGTGTTTACGTTAAAAATATGATGTCACTATCTCTATGGTGTTCATGTGGATGTGTTCACCTACCACAAGAGTCTCTAGTATGTTTTCGGCTAGAAGGAGCTTATTCTTAGACAAAGGAGGTGGTTAGTGTTGCTCAAGGATTACGACATAAATATCCTCTATCACCCAGGTAAGGCTAATGTTGTTGTTGATGATTTAAGCAGGTTGTCCATGGGGAGTACTGCTCATGTTAAGGAAGGCAAGAAAGAATTGACTAAGGAAGTTCATAGACTTGCCCGTTTGGGAGTCCGTCTGTTAGATTCTAGTGAAGGTAGAGTTGTGGTGATGAATGGGGAGGGATTATCACTCGTGTCTGAACTAAAGCAGAAACAAAATAGAGACCTTCTTTTAATTGAACTAAAGGCAAATGTTCATAAGCGAAAGGTTATGGGTTTTGAACAAGGGGGAGATTGTGTGTACCAAAGGTGGATGAGCTTCAAGAGAGGAATATGGCAGAAGCTCATAGTTCCATATGTTCAATCCATCCTGGTTCTAAAAAGAAGTACCATGACTTGAGAGAAGTCTATTAGTGGAGTAGTATGAAGAGGTGCATTGCAGAGTTCGTTGCTAAGTGCCTAAATGGACAACAAGTCAAGGTAGAACACTAAAGTCCCGGTGGTATGACTCAGAACATAGCTCTTTCGGAATGGAAGTGAGAGATGATTAATATGGACTTCATGACTGGCTTGCCACAATCTCGCGACAACATAATTTGATTTGGATGATTGTAGATCGGATGACTAAGTCAACCCATTTCTTGTCATTAAAGACTACAAATTCAACATAAAATTATGCCATATCATACATTCAAGTGATAGTTCAACTTTATGGAGTTCCCGTGTCTATCATTTTAGATAGGGGTGCATAATTTACCACTCAGTTTTGGAAGTCTTTTAAAAAAAGTTTGGGTTTGAAGGTGAACCTTAGTACTACTTTTCATCCTCAAACGGATGGCCAAGTACAACACACAATTCATACCCTAGAGGATATGTTGAGGGCATGCACCATGGATTTCAAGATTAATTGGGATGACCACTTGCCCCACGAAGAGTTTGCATATAATAATAGTTATCACTCTAGTATCCAAATGCCCCCCCATGAGGCTCTTTATGGGCGAAGATGTAGATCACCTATTGGTTGGTTTGAGGTTGGTGAAGTTAAGTTGATAGGGACAAATTTGGTTCATCAAGCCATGGAGAAAGTGAATATTGTTTAGGAAAGGCTGAAAACAGTGAAAAGTCATCAAAAATCTTATACAAATGATAAATGGAGAGACTTAGAATTTTAGGTTGATAATTGGGTCTACTTAAAGGTTTCACCCATGAAGGGTGTTATGATATTTGGTAAAAAAGGGAAACTCGATCCCCTATATATCCAAGAGAGTTGGCAAACGTTGCTTATGAGTTGGAGCTACCTTCAGAATTAGAAGAATTTTATCCGGTGTTTCACATATCCATGCTAAAGAAGTGTTTTGGCGATCCTTCCCTTATTGTACCTACCAAGAATATTGGTACAAAGGACAGTATATCATATGAGGAGATGCACGTTCAGATTCTTGATCGTTAGGTTCGCAAGTTGAGAACCAAAGAAGTTGCATCAGTTAAGGTCTTATGGAGGAATCAATTTGTTGAGAAAACTACTTGGGACGCTGAGGAGGATATGAAGAAGAGGTACCCTCACCTCTGTCTTTTTAAATCAGTCCAAACCAAGGTACTAACTCTTTGTAAACTATTCTTTAAGTTGATATGTTGAATTTGTGTTATTTGCATATTTTGGGCTTGAGTTGGGTGATTAAATATTTCTCTCCCTTGTTTTGCTTGTTTTGATCTCATTCGAGGATGAATGTTCCCAAGGGGGAGATATTGTAACACCTCAGGTTTCGAAAAGAACCAAAGAGAAATTCGTACAAGACACACATAAGTTTTAGTTTTGGGTCAACTTAAAATGACCATGTATTTTAGCATATAAAGATTTAGTTGTCCCATGACCTACGAAATTGAAGGTCTTTGAGTCCTCCTTCCAACGCTGCCAAGTTTTCTTAATTTCAAGCACGGAGTAAAAAGCTATGCTTGTTTGAGTAAAACCTCTCTATTTAAGGCATCTCATTCATTTTAGAAAAGGGTATTTTGGTCTTTTCATTTTCCCACTAGGATTAGCACGTTTTTCCTCACCTAATTAAGGGTATAATCATATTCTAAACCACTCTATGTCGTTCCTAAAGACTTAGAGAATTAGAGAGAGGTTTCAAGAGGAGAAAGGGGTAGGGTTTCAAGCGTTCTTTTAAGAATTGAGAATTTCACCAAGAACATTGTTTATTTCATGTATGTAAGGCTTCTCATAGTGATGGACTTGTTCGTCCTCACGCCATACGTCTGAATTATCCATTAAATCGTGTATTCAAAGAGTTCTTGAGTAGTTTCTTGATTTTTGGTTCGATTCTTGAACAAAGAGGTTGTGAATTCTTTCGTGTTGTGATCTTTGGTAAAATTTCTATTTCCTAAGAGGTTTGTATGGAATCCCTTGTGTATTCATGTTGGGTTCGAGAATGAAGAAGAGTTTAGGAGGAATTACTCAATTCTAAACAAGTTGGGACCATAAAATTGAGCTTGAAATTTTGTCAGATTTTCCAGGTAGGGGTGTGGGGTAGCGCGCCAGGAAGGTGCCAGACCTGACATTCAGTAATTGGGGCCTAGCGCGCCACGCTAGTAGTGCGCCAGGGTTGCTTTACCTTTTTCCTTATGTGTTTCATTCCTAACATATTCATTTGACTCGTGACTATGTTCTCTCCTTAGTGTTAGCTTCTATACAATTCATTCATCTTTGAGAGTTCCTACACGTTCAAATCACATGTCTTAATTTACATTCCAAATTAAAGTGAGTTTAAGAGGAATGTTCAAGAGGTCTTTTGAGTCATTTTGAGGATTATTTTGTAATCAACTATAGTTTTGAACTAAGTTTTGAGAAATGAGAAGAGTTGTATTCATGTTTGAGAATGATATAAGGGAACTAAGTATTCCCAAAAGTAATATGTTTACATTTAAAAGAGAGAAACTTGGATTTCTAAATGAGTTTATTAGTTCAGAGACGTTTCAAATTATTTCCTCTTTTAAGAGGATCATTTGAGTAATTACCTCAAACTGAGAAAGAGAATGTTTTAATATTGAGCATGAGTATATATTTATTGGGAGTATAGTTGAGCACCGATATGAGGATGAGTTCAAACAACTCACATTCCTCATAAACCATGTAGCGAACATGGCTAAATGATCGTATTTCTTAGATGAATCTTTGTTTATTTTAATAGTTGAGATGTTCTATACCCCAGTAAGGGATTTGATAGTTCTGGCAGCGTCGGTGAGACAACTTATCATCATATAGCTCATAGTAATGGTTGTTGGTTAGAGAATCTCACAAGTACGAGTAAAGAGTATCTTATTGTATTTTTATACATCATTGAATTTATATCTCTTGTTTTATAATGTTTTAAATATTGCATATATTATTGTTTCTTTTGTATTGGAGTTGAGTTGAGGTGAGTATGTCTTATAGTCTTATCATTTCAGTTGCCTATGCTTTTAATGTCCCCTTATATGCTCGTACATTCAATATACTGACGCCATTCAGCCTGCATCTTTTTATGATTCATATACAGGTGCTCAAGGCTATCAACTGGCGTTTCGATGATACCACTTGCATTTCAACTAGCTTTGCTGAACCTCCTTGCTTCCGGAGGGCTTCACACGTATTTCCTGCATTTGTTAAGTTGTCCTGGGTTCTATCCCATTCTCTATCTTAGTATTAGAGGCTTTATAGATAGTTAAAAGTTGAGGAGTCTCTCATTATTTTCCTTATTGATGTTTTGAGATCTTGAGACAGTTACTTCTGTTTTATTAAGTATTTCCAGAAGTTCATTGAGTTAAGTTATAGTTGAGACATTTTAAGTTTCATCCTGAAATTGCAGTTCCTATTACTATTTGAGTAAGTCTTCCGCTAAGTAGTCAGTCAGGTCAAGGGTTCGCTTAGAGACCAGCGATGGGTAGGCTCGGGGCGTGACACATGGTACTATTCAAATTCAAATGATCCTCCTTATTATCCGTAAGACAAGTATGCGATTCAATCATTTTTCCTGCCTTCCACATACCACTTGAAATCTCTCTAAAGCGAATCATCCAATTACACCCCAACTCATGACGCTTGCAAATAACTCTCCAACTTTTACTCTTGGATTGATCACAAAGAAATTATTTTTTTATTACAAGACTATATGCTTTTACATCATATTTCATTTGCTTCTTATTCATAAATTACAAACCTAGTTGCATATACGAATTAGATTAATCAATATAAAATAAAATAAAAATCCTACAAAAAGTTAAGTTTGCAACAATCAAATCTGACTGAATATATTTAGGATTGTTTGGATTCCAAAGTGCAGTTCGGATAAAACCATCATTTCTTGTATAGATAAAATCTTCTGCACTTTCTTTAGTGTAATCTAAGTATGGAATCATGGTAGAATGATGATTAACATTTTGATCAACGGGTGCATTAGGTGCATTATCTACATCATCATCATCATCCTCAAACATTTCATCATTGTCTGTTAATTCATGCTCCAAAGGTTTATCACTATGCTACTCACCAACTCATTCATCACCCATAACATTGTTGTTCACAATTTGTGCGTAATAATTCACTGCATCTTGAAATTGGTCACACCTATAAAATATAGTAATATAAATATATTGCATATTAAAATAATTTTTTAATTTAATAAATAAGGAAATATCACTTTATTTACCTATCAATTGACTCTGGTGGAAAAGAATGATGTCTATCACTCGGATTCAAATTATCCAAGTGCATGGAAGCATTTCTAGGCTCCCCCATATTGTAATCAGGCACACTCCAATAAAAACCTTCATATTGTGATTGTCTTTCACTTCTGCCACTCTTTGTTCTGGGGCAGTATTCCTTGAAGAATTAATATTTAAATTTGAATATGTTGTATCACGAAGATCAATAGGACAACGCTCGGTTGATACATACATATGAAGCGTCCTTACATTAATTTGATCATCAAAACTTTCAACACCATGAAGAAATTTAGATAATGAATCATCATTCTAAATGCATCCCTCTTCATACATTGGACGCCCATCAGATGTAAAATTAGTTGGATATCTCCTAGTAATAACAATTACATCTTCCGGATCAATTATCTCCATTTTCTCCCTTAATAAGCGCTGCAAACGATCATATTTAAGTGACAAAAGAAATATTTGAACTATTACCAAACATCGATTATATCGTATAAAACCAGCTTCATGTACAATATTACCACCCCAATATAAATTTACTCTCACTTTATCATCCATTTTGAGTACTATCTGTTTTAAGAGAAGCCTTTTGAGTAATAATCTCAAAGTTAAGGAAGAGGAAATGTTTCCTTTAAAACATATAAGCTAAGTTATATTTTTGGTGTAGTATTGAGCACTGATATGGGGAAGAGTTCTAACAACTCACAACCCCCTGTAGCCAACGTGGGTGGAAATGGTCATACTTTTTAGATGATTCCTTATTGATTTTTCGCATGGACTAGTGGATCCACTTAGTTGAGGAGTCCTATACTTTGTCAAGGTATAGGATAGTTCTGACAGTGTGGACGAGATGTTGTATCATCATATAGCTCATAGTGATGGTTGTCGATTAGAGAATCTCCCAAATAGAGTTTATTTTATATTTTTAAATACAAACTAAGTTATATTGTATTTTTCAATACATTGAGTTTTTATTTACTGTTGTAAATTTTTTTTATTATATTGCATCTTTGTCACTGCTTTATATTTAAATGAGTCGAGATTGAGTTGAGTTGAGACGAGGTAAGTTTTTTCTTTAGTTTCACTTCAAGCTTATGTCATGCTTTATTTTTCCCCTTACATGCTCATACATTCAATGTACTGATGTCATTTGGCTTGTATCATTTTATGATGCAGATGCAAGAGATCAGGGTTATCACAAGGCGATTCGTTGATACCATCTACAATTTAAGCTAGCTTTGGTGAGCCTCCTTGCTTTTGGAGGATCCCTTATTTGTTTCTGTCATGTTATTTCAGTTTTGTTAGGATGATCGGGGGTCTTGTCCTAACATCCCTCATAGTATTAGACGCTTCATAGATAGATAGATAGTAGTAATTCATGAGTCTTTTTCATCTTCAGTTGTTCATGTTTAAAGACTTGAGTTACCTCTTTGGCAAGTTGAATATTTTATTTTTAAAATATTCTGAGTATTTATTTGAGACATTGAGTAAAGTTTTCTTTTGAGTTTATCTTATCATGAGTAAGTCTTCTGCTGAGAGTTGAGCTAGGACAATGGTTCGTTTGTGGCCAACAATGGTTCTCGAGTGTCAAGCACGTCCAGGGTGTAGGCTCGGGGCGTGACAAACTTGGTACCAGAGCACAGAGTTCAAGAATCCTAGGGTTTCTGTGAAGTCATGTCTGTAGAGTTCTAGTTATCTGTGTGAAGCGCGCCATATCTATAATTAGGAGGTTGCAACATTTAGGAACTATCTCACTTCTTTCATACTCTTTTCGTGCGATAGAATTTATCTCTATAAAGTTTCTTTCTAATTCGTGCTTGTGCGTATATTTTAGATCATCCTCCAAGAAGAGTTGACTGAGGTCATCCCTCTAGGAGGAATGTTGATCTCGAGGATCAAGGGGTCCCTAATGCACCAGAAGTGCAACTAAATGAGAGGTTACTAACGATGAGTTTGGGGGAAGCTATCCAGATGTTGAGTCAAGTTGTGACCAACCAAGCTAGGCAATAGAAAAAGGCTTAATAAGATGTGGTTAATACGTCTAGGATCCGAGAGTTCTTAAGGATGAATCCTCCAGACTTCACCGGTTCAAGTGTCACTGAGGATCCGAAAAAATTTATGGAAGAGTTGCAGAAAGTGTTTGAGGTGATGCATGTTGTTGATGCTGAGCGAGTGGAACTAGTTGCATACCAACTGAAGGTTGTTGTTAGAGTGTGGTTCGACTAATGGAAGAAGAGTAGAGTCACTGAAGGTGCACTAATTGTGAGCTAGCTTGTGTTTGATGAGGTCTTCTTGGGGTGTTTCTTTCCCCCTGAATTGAGAGAGGCAAAGGTAAGAGAATTCCTTAACTTCAAACAGGAATCTATGAGTGTCCATGAGTACAGCCTCAAGTTCACCCCTGTCCCATTATGCTCCAGAGATGGTTGCTGATATGAGGCGTAGGATGAGTTTGTTTGTTTCTGGGTTGTCTCGCCTGTCAAGTAAGGAGGGCAAAGCAGCTATGCTGATAGGAGATATAGGCATAGCAAGGATGATGATCCATGTGCAACAGGTTGAGGAGGATAAGCTGAGAGATATAGAAGAGTTTTGAAATAAGAGAGCTAAGACAGCAGGAAATGAGTCCGGACAGCAGAAGAATAATGCGAATCGGTCATCTTTCCAACATAAGCCAAATAGACCTGCTCCATCATCCGCTATACATTGAAAATTTACAAGTTTGATAGTTATGGTCGTGCAAATCTAACTTTTCCCTCTCTATTTTTTGGGTGTTTTTCCAACTGTAGATTTAGAACTCGAGCACGCATCCTTTTTTGACTTTTTCGCTCACAAATTTTTCACGATTAATGATTTTTTTCGTTGTTTATATCTATTTTCATGAAAAAAAATTATTTTTAAACGATAATACAAGAACTAAAAATAAAAAAAAAAATGATAAAGAAATAGTTCTACCTCTTTGGGAACTAGAAATCGATGCACTGGAGAGAGAATAAATTTGAAATTAAAAAATGGAGTGATAAAGGCAACTACTGATCTATGGGAGTTATTTCAGGCGTGGAAATAGGAAAAAAATCGCTGGGTTAGCTGGCTGTGACTTATGTATCTTGAAAAGGACGAGAGAAGGAAAGGAAAAAAGGGATTTTTGTAATATTTTGAAATGGTAGAGAATTTTAGAGAATACGGAAATAAAGATTGTGTAGTTAGGTATTTTTCCTTTTAATTATTACATGTTTTGATTTTTGATGATTTATATTTCTTTTGCTACAGTTTTTGACAACAATATATATTATGCATTGTTTTACGTTGTTAGATTTACTCTTCCCAGACGTATACCAGCTGGATACCAATTTTATACGTTTTTCATTTTAGTCTTTGTTCTAAAATTTCAAGTTGGATACCAAGTGTATACAAATTGGACACAACATTAACTTGTTTTAGATTATCTAATTTGGTTGGCATATCAATTCCGGAAAATGAGAGAAGGAAAGGAAAATAGGGATTTTTGTAATATTTTGAAATGGTAGAGAATTTTAGAGAATATGGAAAGAAAGATTGTGTAGTTAGGTAATTTTCCTTTTAATTATTACATGTTTTGATTTTTGGATGATGTATATTTCTTTTGCTACAGTTTTTGAAAACAATATATAATGTGCATTGTTTTATATTGTCAGATTTATTCTTTCCAGATTTATACCAGTTTGATACCAATTTTATCTTTTTAATTTTAGTCTTTGTTCTAAAATTTCAACTTGGATACCAAGTGTATACAAATTGAATACAACATTAACTTGTTTTAGATTGTCTAATTTGGTTGATATATCAATTACATTTTGTTTTTTCATTTTCCATTGGCATATTTGTTGGATACCAATTGGATACAACATTATCTTGTTTTAGTTTGTGTAATTTGGTTGAAATCTCAATTACATGTTGGTTTTTCAATTTTTTCAATGGAATATCTGTTGGATATCAAATGTATACCAATTGGATACAATATTAACTTGTTTTAGGCTGACTAATTTAGTTGAAATCTCAATTACATGTTGTTTTTTAAAATTTTCCAATGGGAAAACAGTTGGATACCAAATGTATACCAATTGGATGTAAAATTAAATTGTTTTAGGATGACTAATTCAGTTCCAATCTCAATTACATGTTTTTTAAAATTTTTCCAATGGGATATTATTTTGATACCAAATGTATACCAATTGAGTACACAATTAACTAGTTTTAGGCCGACTAATTCGGTTGAAATCTCAATTACATCTTTTTTTTTTCAATTTTTCCAACTGGATATCAGTTAGATAACAAATGTTTACCAATTAGGTACAACATCAACTAGTTTTAGGTTGGCTATTTTAGTTGAAATTTCAATTACATGTTGTTTTATCAAATTTCCAATGGGATATCAGTTATGTCACGACCAGAGCCGACACCCTGGACGTGGCCGGTACTCAAGAACCATTTCTGGTCCCCAAGCGAACCCTTATCCTGGCTGACTTCAAGTGGAAGACTAACTCAAGCATACAAAGCTAAAAATTGAATAAAAATTCATGAAACTCAATTACAAAGCTTTAACTCAAATGAAAAACTCTAAATAAAAATAAATTATTCAACTCGCCATAAAATAGGCAATTAAATCTTTAAAACATTTAACAAAATAAATGAACAGACTTCTGAAACTCTACTGTCTATCTATGAAGCATCTAAATGACAAAGATGGAATCGGGACAAGACCCACGACATCCTAACAACTAATATAACTAAAAGTAAAAGTGAAACCCTCCGGAAGCAAGGTGATTCACCATAGCTAACTCGAACTCCATGTGGTATCAACAAAGCTCCTGTTGATGACCATGAATACATGTATCTACATTATGAAATGATGCAGGCCAAATGGCTCAGTACATGGAATGTATGAGCATGTAAAGGGAAATCTAAAGCATAACATTATCTTGAACTTGATAAAAAGGAAACATACTTACCTCTTTTCAACTTAGTCAACTCAAGAAATACTCAAGGATACTCAAAACTACTCAAACTTACTCAACTAAGAAGTACTCAAGAATAAGATACTCAACTCAAGATACTCAACTCAAAATACTCAACTCATGATACTCAAGGTTAAAGCAATAGTAAAAGATGCAATATATATGGAAAGTTGTAAAACTGTAGATAGCAACTCAATGTATTGAAAAATACAATAATACTCAGTGCATATATAAAAATACAATATAACTCTGTGGGAGTTTCTCTAACTGGCAACCATCACTATGAGCTATGCAATGATACAACGTCTTGACCACGCTGCCAGAACTGTCCTATACTTTGCCAAGGTATAAGACCTCTCAACTAAGTGGATCCACTAGTCTTTGCTAAAAAACACTAAGGAATCATCTAAAAAGTATGACCTTTTCTATCCACGTCGGCTACATGGTTTATGGAGACTTAAGTAATCTAAACTCATCCCCATATCAGTGTTAAATACTACTCTCAAAATATACTCAGCTCATATGTTTTAAAACATAACTCTTTATGTGGTTTGAGATTATTACTCAAAATCTTTCTCTAAAAAGAGTTGTTACTCAACTACTCAAAACTCTTTTGGAAATCTTAGTTTCCTCTTCTTTAAAATGTGAAAACATTTACTCTTGGGAATACTAGTTTCCACATATCATTTTAAGGAAAATGAACTCAACTCTGCTCTTTCTCAACTCAAGTGCTCAAGTCTTAAAACAAGTTTAGAAAAAGTTGTAAAAGACTTCTCAAAATAGGGTTCATGTCGAATGATGGACGTGAACGACTCAATTCAAGGTTTTCAATAACCATACAAAGAACTCAATACTCTGAACTCAACAACTTTAATGATACTAATCATTTTAAGAATTCTCAACACATAAGGTTCATGCGGAATTATGAGCATGAACAACTCAACTCACGGACTCAATGATACTCCTCATCTCAGGATTTCTCGACTCATATGCTTCATTGGGAATTATGGGCATGAACTACTCAACTTAAGGAATTTATGGGTACATGTAATAGTTCCATGATTAGGAATATAATCTCAGAAGGGTTAGGAACTCAATACTTAAGACATAGAACTTGAATATACTACTCCTCTCAAAGGTACTCAATTTATGAAGTTCATGCAGAATTTATGGACATGAACAACACGATCCGAGGGTTTACATAACAATATGGAACTCATGTATACGACTCTTCTCACTCTCGTACTTACTTCCTCAAAACTTAGCTCAAATCGATAGTTGATCTCAAAGGGTTCACAATTGAATTCAAATACTCTCTTGGACTCTACTCTTAACTCTCTCTTAAATGTGAATTATGAATTCAAGAGTTATGGGCCATGATATGAAGGATCTAGGTGATAGTATAGACTCATGAATACATTTTCCTCACTCTCATGCTCACTTACTCGAGTCTTGAAACAAGTTACTAGAAGTTGTAGAAGACTCCACAAAAGGCCTTTCTTTGAATGTTCGAAAGAATTCTCAAAACTTAACTCTTAACTCTACCTTGAATTTGAATTATGAATTCAAGGTTATGATCATGTTATGAATTATTTCTAGTTGTTTAGAAGTAGCTTAGAGTAGTTAGAATCGAAAATGAGTGAAGGTATCCTTCAGAACAACTCAAACGGAGCAACCGACTGCAATCTGGACCTCGCAGGTGACCCTGGAGCACTAAGTGGCACAGGGTGCCAGCCCCTAAACTTCAGAACATAATTTGGGGTGCACTGGCTGGCATGACGCGCCAGGCCCCAACCCAGAAAATCTGACTAATATTTTTGCTCGTTTTCTCACCCTAACTCGCCTAAAATCGAACGGTTTCTTCCCCAATCACTTGGATCGATTACTTAACATAAGTACACTTTAAATACTCAATACCCCTCAGAACACTCACTTTCATCTCCTGAAATCATCAAAACCCTAATAGAACAAGATTTAGGATGAACTTCAAGAACACTTCTCAAGAACTCATCAAGAACTCTAATCTTTCAACTTCAAGAATGAAATTTTGTTGAAAATAACATGATTAGCGTGTGGGTGAACAAACCCAACACTATGGAATCTTACATACCTCTTATGGATTAAACCCGTGGCGAAAATCTGCAACCAAACGTAAGAACCTTGACGAACGCCTTGATCCTCTCCTCTTTTCTCCTCTTCTTTTCTCTTCTCTCAAAACCCTAACTTATTTTTATAAAGCGTAAAATGAATCCAATCAGTTTTGTCCCCAAAGTAATTACCAAAAATGAATTTAATTAATTGGGTAGTGAAAAGACCATAATACCCTTATAAAATCCAGTTTTGACTTTTCTTATCTAGACAGCCCAACTTCGAATGGACATATCTCCCTCATACGAACTCAAAAATGAGCAAACTTGTTGGCGTTGGAAAGATGATTCAAAGATATTTCATTTTCCATCTTATGGCACACCTAACTAATCCTGTATTCATAGTTATGGTAATTTGAAGTTGACCCAAAACTCATACTTAACTTTACTTTGTCAAACTTTCCAAATTTGATTATTTCCAAAAATGGTTTCTTTCCAATTCTAAGTCTTTCTAGTTCTTTAAAAAAGCGAGGTCTTACAATGCCACGAACCAAGGTTACCCCCTATATGTAACATGGCACATAACACCCCTAAAGCCACTATGTAAGCCACTTAGCATATCATCACATGAGTAAAGAATAATAAAAATTAAAAACACATTTCAAGTCTTAAGAAGTTTTCATAAAAGCAAAGCGGAAGTCTAGACATTGTCTCATTTAGCCATCTATTACAATCAAAGTCTCAAATAGGGACACAACCCTTACAATAGAAATTCGAAAATCTAATAAAACATAGTTCTCAAATGAAAGTACAAGAAGAACTAGAAAATCAACATCCGTCCTCGAACCATGAGGACTCACCAAAAGCGAGGAGAATAGTCAATCCAAGCTTTGAACAAGAAGAAAGATCACCTCAAACGCCGGAACCTACACTTTGTAGAAAAATGTAGAAGAAATATGGGTTAGTACAAAAATGCACCAAGTATGATAGTCATGCCTAAAATCCTTGAAATATGCTAAAAAGGACATTTTAGTTAAAATGTATGCACTTTACCAAGTTTAAAGTTCATCATGAAAATTAGTGTAAAAGCATAAGATGCAAGCATATTCAACATATTGATCATCATATCATAATGGAAACAAACCATAAATACCCTCAAAACATCCTTGTGCAATGTATGAATAAGATCCCATAATCCTACCCACACTACGGAAAGCTTATTGAGTAACTATAGTTCATTACTCAAAATCTAGTTCATATTATCATAGTGGGATTATCTTTAACCGACATAGACCATGAGAGCTTAATCATGGAATTCGGTGTCTACCTCACACCGAAAAAGGGTTGTCCTACTTGCCTAAGGTAGAACCAAACTCTTAGCTTAAGTAGATCCAATAGCTAAAGACCTATGTGGGCACATAGTTCATGGGATAAGGAGATTGCTTCGAAAAAACTGGACTCAACAAAAGTAGAAGGTTTCCATCTTATGAGATAACTACTTTGGGAACCCGGACTCAAGTAGTGTAAAAGGAACACATTTGGAAAGCCAGACTCAACTATCGTATAAGATTCCATCTCAAATTCATATCCACTCGGTGCTACGCATTAATTCCCATTGAGTTAATATTAAGTCTTGACTTAAATTGATAATTATGGAAGAATGTCTTGACACTCAATCCAACAAACTCATGCTAAAGCTCCTAGATTTAATAGGTGAGACTAGTCTTCAAACCTTAGAATCACCATATATGACAAACCTTTCACATTGTATGATATTCATACCCAAGTGTGTACATGAGGATAATCATCTAATCAACAGTACAATTAGATTATGGTATATTCACTTTACTCTCAAAGCAATCTAATTGTATACACACAAGTCTCATACACATAGCTAATTCTCATGTTTTCCCCTTCAAGGGCTATAGATCACATTCAACCAATCTATCTAGATTTACTACATTAGATATAGATGATAACATGATTCAAATAACTAAACTACTACAAGTACAATTTCATAGTATTCATTTTACTACAATTCACCCAAATCACAAGTCATAAATTAGGGTTATGGGGGTTTCATGGATTCATGGAGGTTTTCTCATAAAAACTATAATAATCAACAATTCAATCATAATATATGATAATTAAATCAATGAAAATGATTTTAGAAAGAATCCATGACTTAGAGTGAAAACCCTAGCTTTTAGGGAGTTTTCCTACTTTGAAATTGAGAGTTTGAGGGCTTCATGGATGAAAGCATTCCATGAATCAAAGACTAACATACCTTAGGTAAAGAAATCCAACAAAATCATGTGAGAAAACCTCATTCTTCCAACCCTAACTTGATTTTCTTCTTTGGAGTTCTAGAGAGATGATTTTGGAGAGGGTTTTGTTTTTGATTTGGGGATTTTGGAGTTATGACTTTAGATGGGTTAATTTAGGTGGGAAAAATACTTACATAGTTGTTTAAAATAGGCTTAAAATGACACCACATAACCTTTAAATAAAAAGGAAATCCCCAAAAAAAACCCAGCCTTAACTCCAAATGGCAGTTTCAGGCATAACCTACAATCAGGGACCCACGGACCATGGGTGGGACCACAACCCGTGCTGGTGAATCGTTGGTCAAGTATTGGGGCTATTTTTGAGGGGCTTGACCCATGACCCCCAACTACGGGGTGTGGGTGGACCTACGGGGCGTAGGTGCCCTCGTAGGTCACATTTTTGGGTCTTTTCCTCAAGGACCCATGGTTGGTCCTTGGGGTTTAGACCTAGACTTCTTAACACTAAAACATGAATTTCAAGTTACGGGGAGATGTGTTCATGGCTCTAACCCTAACGTCAAGCTCTAACTTAGCCTACTAGTTTCATGTTAGACTCTAGTTTAGTCTACCATATTCCGGAATGTTACAATATCTCTCCCTTGGAAACATTCTTCCTCGAATGATGATATAGACTCCTTACTGAATTAAAGACTCAAGACTAGCAGTCCATCATGCATGAAACATCAAAATAATGCACAATTTAAAGGCGGAAACATCAAATCCATTTCAAAACATAATCAATGCAATACAAGGGAGTTGGAACTACATCTAACAACCCAATATGCATGAAGCTCAATATTTCTCATATTCATAGGAGGAACTACTTTCTCTAACTAAAATAATGCTCAACACAACATTTTGGAGCCAATATGTCAATACTCTCAAAAGCATACTAAAGCATGTTCATCAACATATCTCATAAAGTCAAACAGGCAACTCATACTAAATGCACAACAACATGAGGAACATCAATCATGGAAATTCATTTTCTTACTAAACATGAATTTCATAAAGAGCATGCATAACATAAAGAAATCATGTAAAAACTCATATAACACACATGACTCCCAAAACACTAAAACTCAAGAGGAACTACTTACCTCAAGCTTGATTAGGAGTAGAAGGAAAGAGATGGGGGTATCGGGACTTCGTATCGGCCTCGGCCTCCCAACTAGCACCCTCAACTAAATGATTTCTTCATAAAACCTTGACAGAAGCTACTTCCTTGTTTCTCAATCTCTTGACTTGCCAGTCAAGGATCTCTACCGGAACCTCTTCATAGGGAATGCTTTCATCAACACCTAACCCTTCTAAAGGAATAATGGACACCGGGTCCCCAAATACACTTTTTAAGCATAGAAACATGAAATACTGGATGAACTGGGGCCAACTCATTTGGCAACTCCAACTCATAAGCAACTTTCTCAATACGCTTCAAAACTTGATATGGGCCTACATATTGGGGACTAAGTTTCCCCTTTTTGCCAAACCTCATCACACCCTTCATAGGGGAGATTTTCAAATAGACCCAATCACCAACTTCAAATTCTAGGTCCCATATCCTCACATCGGCATAAGACTTTTGCCTACTTTGAGCCGTTCTCAACCTCTCTCTAATGTGGCAAACTTTCTCAGTAGCCTCATAAATCGATTCGGGACCAATAAGAGCAATCTCACCTACTTCAAACCAACCAACCAGAGACCTACATCTCCTATTATACAAGGCTTCAAAAGGAGTCATACTGATTTTTGAGTGGTGACTATTATTGTAGGCAAACTCTATCAATGGCAAATGGTCATCCCAATTACCTTTGAAATCTATAACACACTCCATCAACATGTTTGCTAAAGTTTGAATGGTGTGTTTCGCTTGAGCATCCGTTTGAGGGTGGAAAGCGGTGCTAAGCTTCACCTTTGTACCAAGCCCTTTTTGGAATGACTTCCAAAAGTGTGAACTAAATTGAGTACCCCGATCCGAAATGATGGATAAAAGAACTCCACGTAACTTTACTATCTCCCTTATATACAACTTGGCACAGTCTTCCGCCGAGTGAGATACCTTAACGGGAATAAAGTGGACTGATTTTGTCATTCTATCAACAATAACCCAAATAGAATCATGTTGCCTTTGAGTACGAGGCAAACCCACAATAAAATCCATATTCACCTCTTCCCACTTCCAAGTGGGAATTGGTATATTTTGAAAAATCCTTCTGGTCTTTGGTGCTCAAACTTAACTTGTTGACAATTAGGACATTTGGCTATGAATTCCACAATATCATTTTTCATACCATTCCACCAATAGACTTCTCGTAGATTACAGTACATCTTGGTGGCTCCCGGATGAATAGAATATCTAGAACTATGAGCCTCTTTTAAAATTTTCTCCTTCAAACCATCAGCATCCGGAACCCATAATCGTCCTTGGTACCTAAGTACTCCATCTCCCCCTTGGGAGAAATCCTTAACGGACTTCTTGAGTACTGATTTTTTCAACTCAACTAATATAGGATCAAGGTCTTGTTTAGACTTCACATCTACCACAAAGGACAATTCTGAGCCATTATGAACCATGACACCATCCTTAGGGGAATCTATTAGTTAGACACCTAATTGGGCCAATCTATGTACTTCACGAACCAATTACTTATTTTCATCCTCTACATGAGCCACACTACCCATGGATAATCTACTAAGTTCATCCTCTACTACATTAGCTTAGTAGGGGTGGTAAAGGACACTCATGTCATAATCCTTCAAAAGTTCTAACAACCTTCTTTGTTAGAGATTCACGTCTTTTAGGCTAAACACATATTGAAGACTTTTGTGCTTAGAGAAGACATCTACATGGACCCCACACAAGTAATGCCTCTATATTCTCAAAGCAAATACGACTGCCGCTAATTCAAGATCATGGGGCGGATAATTCTTCTCATGAACCTTAAGTTTCCTTGAAGCATAGGCAATCACCTTACCATGTTGCATGAGCACACATCCCAACCCTACTCTAGAGGTGTCACAATATATAACAAAACCATTGGCACCCTCCGGTAAGGTTAACACCAGAGCAGAAGTAAGTCTATTTTTCAACTCTTGGAAGCTTTTCTCACAAGACTCCGACCACTCAAATTTAGCCTTCTTTTGAGTCAAAGCCGTCAACGGAGAAGCAATGGAGGAAAAACCCTCAGCAAACCTCCTATAGTAACCGATCAAACCCAAAAAGCTTCTAATATCGGAAGGAGTTAGAGGTCTAGGCCAACTCTTGACCGCATCCGTCTTCTTAGGATCTACCTCAATACCCTGCTCGACACTATATTACCAAGGAAGGCTATTGACCTTAATCAAAACTCACGCTTACTAAACTTCGCAAATAGTTGGTGGTCTTTAAGGACTTGCAATACAATCCTCAAATGGTCCATATGATCATTTTCACTCATTGAGTAAATCAAAATGTCATAAATAAACATGATCAACATGTCTAGGTATTGCCTAAACGCCCTATTGATTAGGTCCATAAATGTCGTCGGGGCATTAGTTAGGCCAAATGACATCTCAAGGAATTCATAATTCCCATACCTATTTCGGAAAGCCATTTTGGCTATATCAACCCATCTCACCTTTAGCTGGTGATAACCTGAACGAAGATCAATTTTGGAGAAATAGCTAGCCCCTTGGAGTTGATCAAACAAGTCATCGATTATCGGAAAAGGATATTTATTCTTTATGGTCACTTTGTTCAATTGGAGATAGTCAATGCACATTCTAAGAGACCCGTCTTTCTTTCTAACAAACAACACCGGAGCACCCCAAGGAGATATACTTGACGGATAAAACCCTTATCTAGAAAATCCCTTAATTGCTCTTTCAACTCTTTAAACTCGGTCGAAGCCATTCTATAAGGAGGAATGGAGATAGGTTGAGTATCCGGTAAAAGATCAATACCAAAATCTATTTCCCACTCGGGAGGAATATCGAGCAAATTATTGGGAAAAACTTCTGGAAACTCATTCACAATCGAAACAAATTCTAGAGAAGGGGTTCAGACTGAACATCCACAACCCTAACAAGATGGTAAATACACCCTTTGGAGATCATTTTCCTAGCTTTGAGGCAAGAAACAAATTGACCTCTAGGGATAGAATTTCCCCCTTTCCACTCTAAAATAGGCTCATTTGGGAATTGGAATTTGACCACCTGGGTCCTACAATCTATAGAGGCATAACATGCATGCAACCAATCCATACCCAAAATCACATCAAAATCTAACATTTCTACTCTACCAAATCCACCAATGTAACTTTGTGAGACAAAGAAATTGGACAACTTCTATAGACTCTTTTTGCCACTACCGAGTCACCAACCAAGGTAGAAACAGAAAAAGGCTCTACTAACACTTCTGGAAGTATTTCAAACTTCATAGCCACAAGAGGTGTAACAAAGGACAAAGTGGCACCGGGATCTAAAAAAGCATATACATCAATAGAAAAGACTTGTAACATACCGATCACCACATTCGGAGAGCTCTCTTGGTCACCTCGGGATTGAAGAGCATAAAAGTGGTTTTGCTTTTGGGCATTGGATTTGGAACCGCTTGGAGGAGCTTGCTTATCTTTTCTCCCCTTGACCTTGAGCATAAGACAATCTCTCATCTTGTGGCCACTCTTTCCACACCCATAGCACCCATCCGAGCCAATTAAGTATTTGCCTTCATGTTTTCTACCACACTTTGCACAATTAGGCCTAGCCACATAGGAACCACCACTATTGCCTCCTTGAGGTTTAGGGTTAGGCACCCAATCCTTGTCAACCCTTGGAGCACTAGAGGAGCCTTGATTAGAGAATCTTTGCTTAAACCTTTATCAACTTTGTCTATCAAACTTAGCATTGGAGAAATTTCCACCACCGATTCTAGCTCTTTTCACCTCCCTATTATTGCCTTGGAGTTTCTCATTTTCCATTTGTTGGGCATACACCATAAAATGTTATATATCCATGTCATGAAGGATCATTTCCATACGACATTCTTTTCTTACTACCTTGGATATACCCATCACATACCTACTCATTTCATCCCTTGGATCTGCCACCATAGCCGGGGCATACTTGGACAATTCGGTAAACTTTAGAGAATATTCTTGAACATTCATACCTCCTTGACGAAGGTTGATAAATTCTTCCACCTTAACTTCCCTCATCTCTCGGGAAAAGAATCTATCAAGAAATGCCTTCTTGAACACCTCCTAATCTATGGACCTGCTCCTACCGGCCTATTTCTCTTCCATTGAGTATACCATACTTGGGCCACACCCTTCACTTGATAAGAGGCTAGCTCCACTTTCTCTACCTAAGTCACCCTCATAGCATCAATTATCTTGTAAACCTCTTCCACAAATTCTTAAGGATCTTCTCCCACTTTGGAACCAAAGAACATGGGAGGGTTCATCCTTGTAATATCCCTCAATCTAGAAGCCATGGAATTCCCACTAGGGTTCACATGAGTCCCAACATCTCTATTGGCTTGGGTCGTCATGGCTTGAGCCAATGTTAAAAAAGCCGACCTAATTTCCACATTTGTTATAGCCGAAGGATCAACCAGAGCTTGGTTAGCTTGAGGAACTCCTTGATTCACATTCTCCTCTTCCACCCTTCTAGCATTCGTCCTTCGTGTAAACATTTCCTGAAGACATACGAAAAGGGTTAGGAGAGGTACTTTTATAGAGTTAAACTTTGTGGCACGACTCAAGAGTAATGAAAAAAGTGAAATTTCCTAACATATTATAGCCTCTCACTTATAAATGTGATGCGCTTCACACTCATGAACAAGAATCTACTAGACGTGACTTATGAGACATCATCCTAGAATTATTCTAAACCTTTTGCTCTGATTACCAAGTTTGTCACAATCCAAGGTTACCCCCTAGACGTAACATGACACATAACACCCCTAAAGCCACTATGTAAGACACTTAGCATATCATCACATAAGTAAAGAATAATAAAGAGTAAAAACACATTTTAAGTCTTAAGAAGTTTTCATAAAAGCAAAGTGGAAGTCTAGACATTGTCTCATTTAGCCATCTATAACAATCGAAGTCTCAAATAGGGACACAACACTTCCAATAGAAATCCAAAAATCTAATACAACATAGTTCTCAAATGAAAGTACGAGAAGAAGAACTAGAAAATCAACATCCGTCCTCAAACCATGAGGACTCACCAAACAAGAAGAAAGATCACCTCAAATGTCGGAACCTACACTTTGTAGAAAATTGAAGAAGAAATATGGGTTAGTACAAAAATGCACTAAGTATGATAGCCATGCATAAAATCCTTGAACTATGCTAAAAAGGACATTTTAGTTGAAATGTATGCACTTTACCAAGTTTAAAGTTCATCATGAAAATTAGTGTAAAAGCACAAGATACAAGCAAATTCAACATATTGATCATCATATCATAGTGGAAATAAACCATAAATACCCTCAAAACATCTTTGTGCAATGTATGAATAAGATCCCATAATCCTACCCACACTAAGGAAACCTTATTGAGTAATTATAGTTCATAACTCAAATTCTAGTTCATATTATCATAGTGGGATTAGCTTTAACCGACATAGACCATGAGAGCTTAATCATGGAATCTGGTGTCTACCTCACACCGAAAAGGGGTTGTTCTACTTACCTAAGGTAGAACCAAATTCTTAGCTTAAGTGGATCCACTAGCCAAAGACCTATGTGGGCACATAGTTTATGGGATAAGGAGATTGCTTCTAGAAACCCAGACTCAACTAAAATAGAAGGTTTCCATCTCATGAGATAACTACTTTTGGGAACCCGAACTCAACTAGTGTAAAAGGAACCCATTTAGAAAGCTGGACTCAACTATCGTATAAGCTTCCATCTCATATTCATATTCACTCCGTGTTAAGCATTAATTCCCATTGAGTTAATATTAAGTCTTGACTTAAATTGATAATTATGGAAGAATGTCCTGACACTCAATCCAACAAACTCATGCTAAAGCTCCTATATTCAATAGGTGAGACTAGTCTTCAAACCTTAGAATCACCATATGTGACAAACCTTTCACACTGTATGATATTCATACCCAACCTAAAAGTACAATTAAATAACTTCTTTAATTCCTAGTATCTCAATAATGTCAAAGTAAAACGTAATTATCATCATAAGTAAGCTTAGCCCGTACAGATACGACTCTGCTCCCAAAACAGTGATTCTGGCCAGCCTAGTACCTCATGTTGCAACTTAGATTTGAAAATGAAAACGGCAAAACTAGACTTTATAACCTTCATGAAAGATGTAGGTAAATCTCTTAAGGTTGCAAAAACACAAGAATCACCACATAATATATTTTGTACAAAAAGATATGTTCAAAATACTAACAGTTGTCCATACAGGATTTCTAATTTCGAACTCTGGACCGAACTTGTCCTATGTTGCGTCCCATATTTTGAATCCATAACAGTTAAATTAGAGTTTTACATAAACATAAGAGTTGTAGATATACGAGTTAGATTTCCAAAACATATTTATTCATTATAAACTAAGATCTAGAGAACAAGATATGCATAAATTACCAAATACTACCCAGCTCAGAAACAGATTTCAACACTTACCAAAGAGAAGTGTGTGTCTCGAATTTCAGCCAAAAAGACTAAGTTTTTCTCTTGTGATTTTGAAGAACAAATGGCTAGATAAAGATCTAAGGTTCTTAGACTTCAAGGGACACGAAATTCACTAGAGGAGATGTCAAAATATAGGCTCAAAAGTGATATTTATCCAATGCACAGTTGTCCCTCAAGGCTGCCCAAATAGTGTTGTGTGCTGCCCAATATGCATACATATACACCTATATATATATATATATATATATATATATATATATATATCATTCACCTCCTTCTAAAAGTATACATAATTCTAATTAGACTATTACGTAAATACCCCAATACAATCCCTTAAATTACGATCCAATTTATGCTAAGCAAGCTAGCAACTATCACAACAATTCAAGTTCCCCAAAATAAGAGTAAAACATATTGTAGTAATTAACCGACGGTAAATCGACATGCGACTATTGGTTAGTATTTAGGGGTGTTACATGTTACAAGTTCATACCAAATGTATACAAATTGGATACAACATTAACTAGTTTTAGGTTGACTATTTCAGTTGAAATCTCAATTACATGTTGTTTTTTCAATTTTACCACTGGGACATCAGTTGGATACCAAATATATATCAAATTCATACTAAGATTTGACTTAATTTTTTCAGTCGATATAAATTGCATACCAACATTACCTAGTTTTTTTCAATAAATTTAAAAAACACTGAATACACAAATTATTAATTAGTACACATAATAAATGTTCTGAATATATAAATCATTAACTTAAAAGACAAAATAAATCAAAACATGAGTTTGTCACAATAAACAACCAAATCAGAATAAAAATAAATCATGTCTTTTTTTAAGCAAGGTAATTTGAACATGTCTTGTTGTTATGTCCCTCCCGACAACATGTGTTGCACATAACCTTAGATCTCTTCAATTTCAAATAAGAAAACCCTTTCTAGCGTTCAAGTTGTGGTCTCCCTACAATCTTTTTGAACCAGGCAGCAATAATTTATGCTCCAACACTTTTTGAATTGCATATTTTCATGTTCCATCATAAATTATTGTGTCAGTATTACAGAATACAAAAGTATAAATAACTTTTATACATATGTTATATTAGTATACGAATTTCATACCATTTTTATGCATACTTTCTATACATATTTCATGCCAAAATTAAACATTGATTCATACAAGATTCATGCAAAAAAGAATACAAAATCATACAATTTATAACTAGTTATTGTTTTTTTATTAAATAAATAGTATACCAATTTCATCACACTATTATGCACAATTCCATACCAATATAATGTCGAAAATAAAAATTGAATCATACTAGATTTGTTCCATAAAAACTATAAATTTCCATAAAAATTTAACTTTACTATTATACCAATATCATACAAAATTTACACCAATTTTTACGTCAGATTCATACCAAAAAATCAATAATGGTTCATACAAAGAGTGAACAATTTTAGTTGTCGACATTTTTAATCAGTATTCATTCACAAAGCATACAAATTATCAATAGTCATCATGTATGGTATTAGTAGTATACAAATTTCAAAAAGAAAAACTATCTAATTTTTTTAACCAGAAACATACCAAAAAATAAAAAATGGGTACAAATAATGAACAATTTCACTGTTCATACCAAAATATAACATTATGCATTTAAAAAAAAAAACGTCATAGTTAAAATTATTATACACAACAAAAAATATGAATCAGTATACAAATTTCATAAAATTTTTATGCACACTTTTCATATACAGTTCATGCTAAAATTATAACTATTTCATCACATAAGTCGTTACTTTTTCACAGAAGAATAATGCCAATATAATACCAAATTAATACTAATTCTAACTATTGATTGTCATTTATTAGATAATGAGTATACAAAATTCATTCCAACATAATGCCAAAATCGTACCAACATGATATAAATAGTATACCAATTTCAAATAAATTTTATGTAATTTCTTTAAGCAGAAACATACAAAAAAATGAATGTGTATACCAAAATCTATACCATTTTCAAACAATTTTTATGTAATTTCAAAAAATAAAGGTTCATTCCAAAAACTCCATAATTAAAACTATTATACACAAACAAAATCTAATATTTTTTTCCAGTATCACTATTCTTAATTTTTTTTTTTTACGTTTGGTCAGTATACCAATACAAATAAAAAATCGCAAAGAACACTAACCTAACGGATCTCATCTACCACCATACTTTATTAATATTGATAAGAAGTCATCCATTACAAGAAAATGAAGATTTTATTGAATAAAAATAAATATGAATTAGATGAGAGTGACGAATAACTATAGAAAAATTGAGAAGAGAGAGAAATACTCGGAAAAAAAAATTTGTTTTGAATGAATTTTAACTGCTTTGAGTTAAACAAGGAAAACAAATATTCCTTTTTTTATGAATCTCCTATTTTTATGTCACCTATTAATTATAATTAATGAATTCAAATTATTTACTACTAATATATCTGTTTTTACCTTATTTAATTTTCACACTAATTATATTTTAATGTTATTTTAAATCATTTTTTTATTTCACTAAAATATTACAACGTGCAATTTTTTATTGTTATGACATGAAAGATAAAGAATAATGTCATAACTTATAACTATTAGTCCTATATACGTCATTTATAAAATTTTCATATTAATTAATGCACGTAATTAGGGATGTCAAAATGAGCCCAAATATAAGATAATACGTCTAGAATTATGGGTTGGGCTCGAGATAATTTGAATTGGGGTTAATATCTCAACCTATTCAAGCCTTAACTCATTTTGAAAGGATTTTCAATTGAGCCCAATTTAATCTTCAATTTCAACTTGTTTTAAGACTCTTTATTTGCATTGCATTAATGTAAGTTTCTATGTTGAAGGTATGAATAATCTATTTTATATCTACTAAGATTTACATGACTTAAATTACCTAAATACACAACTTATTTTACTATATTATTTAAAATGCCCTACCATTTAGAAAAAATACAATTATCCCTACTTTACACTATGTATCGGTCGGATACATCACTTTACACGATGTATCAGATACATCACTTTATGCAATGTATCGATCGGATACATCACTTATGATATATCAAGACATACGCAATGTATTGAAACATTGCTTTACATGATATATCAAGCGGATATATCACTTTACATAATGTATCGATCGGATACATCATTTTACGTGATATATCAAGATGTACTTGATGTATTGGGACGTTGACTGATGTATCCAAAATTGAGACGTGATGTATCAAAATATTGAGGAATGTATCCAAAATTGGGCTGTGGTGTATGGGGACGTTTTGGGATGTATCCGGATCCTGCCAAATTTAAGGGATTTTGGTAATTTAAAAAATAGTAGGGATATGATGTAATTAGCTCTTAACACTATGAGATTTGTGTAAACTCTACTTTTTTTTTTCTTAAGTTGAAATTTAAATTGTGTTTATAAAAGGTAAATAACAATATGTTAAAGTTATTGACATTAAAGGGGTAAAATTGGGCGGACCATGACCCAATCCGATTTTTAGCACATTTGAGCCCAAAGTAAATTTAGATGGGTCATGACCCAATCTGATTTCTATTTCAGCCCATTTTAAAATCTCAATTTCAACTCAACCCACCCATTTGACACACCTACACGTAATATTAAAATACAAATTAGATTTTATAACAAATTCATAAAGATTACTTTGTTTATACTTCAAATTTACTTAATTACAATTTAAAGCAACTAAATAAGATATAACTTAATTTATCTAGGTAACAAAATAAAATATTGTTGTGATGACCATCATGGTCAATGCTTGTATATTTGTGAAATTACTATATTTTGCTCATTTTCGTAGCTTCTGTGCAGTGATTGTGTTGTGTTGAGATGCGTGACACACTTCTCGAGGTGGTCGGAAGAATTTTGATTGGGTTTTTTTTCTCTTTTTTGGAAAATTTTAAGTTAAAAGAGTTGACTTTGGTCAACATCAGAAGAATCTGATATCGTATGAGATTTTCCTCAGTTCCATCAGCTCCAAAAAGGTCCATTTGAGCTAGTGGCATAGTTAGTTGGTCTCGAGGCCTTCGGTGAGAGTTTGAGCCGTTGGGCAAGATATTTGTGAATGTTTAGCAAATGTTTAATTTTGATCAATATTCTTGATAAACGTGCTCGGATGAAAATTTTGTCAGTGTGATTAACTCTGAAATGCCGAGTTCGATCTAGAACGATCTTTGGATCGGATCCTAAGGTGACCAGGTGTATTTGGTGATGTTTTGTATTATTTTTTGGGTTAGCATTTTATTGAGACAACTTTTGTTGGTTGTTTCGTTGATTCTTTTAAGTCCTAGTATGACCCACCCTCACTAGGTTTCAAAGCTCCCATGGTCATTGCAAGCTTGGATCGTGCTGAGATCTTAGTGTCCGGAGATTTGCTGCTTTCCTTCTTTTGTACTATCTATATATTTTGTATTTTGATTAAATTATTCTATTGTATATAGTTCTCTGTGTACTTAGACGTTCTTGCATAGTTCTGTTGATTAGATAGTTTTGTATAGTTTTATCTTTCTCGATCACTTTTGAGCTCATTTTGTATATTTTATATCACGTATATACATATCTATTCTTTTGGGCCCTATTATATGTCCTATGTTTACTTCCGCATATTTATTTTCTAGTTCTTTATCACTTTAAGTTTTGAATTTTGACTTGCCTTGTTGAGATTTATAGTAGGTATTATCATGATCAATTTCAGATTACAATTATTAAATGACTTGCCCATATATCAATATATTTTTTCAATAACAAAGTAATTAATTTATTAGTTCAAGAAAGTTCCATCAACCTTTTCTTCTATAAAACTGGACAAAGGTTAATGTTCATGAGTAGTTTTGTTGGTTTTGTATCTTCCATATAGCACATCTAATTCGATACTTATTTATCACTTTTCTTTCATCAAAGCATTAGGTCTCTAGGTATAGTGATGATTTATAATCATATCATTGATGTTAAAAACTTGGAGAATGATAATAAAATTATCCGTGCCGTGATGTTGAAGATACGCAATGCTAATTTAATCTTTAAATCCCAACAATAAATTTTGGGCAAAGTGATTGACAAAAAAGAGATGAAGAGGTTGAGTTGTGGGAGGCACAGTTGCAACAAGAGAAAGCCAAGTCACATCGGGAGAGAGTTAGAGAAGAGGCTCGAATTGCTATTGATGGCATCAAAAGAACAGTTGAATTTGACAATTGTATTGAAGCCGAAAAGGATTTTTCGGCTATGATAAATGCTACAAATCATTGATCAAAGTGATAATACATTTTATTTAGAATATTTTTCAGTTACTAATTTATTTTCCGTATTTGATGGTGGTCATGCATGAGAAGTCACTACTAAAAAAATTTGTAAAATGCATGGTGTAAGAAAAATAATTAAGAATTTGTATTTGTTGGTTTATTGCTAGATAAAGTTGTCTACTGTTGTATCATACGGTAAAAATATATTTGAGGCAAAATCAATAAGTTGATATCATATAAACTAATAAATAATTCAAAATAATTGATAAAATTGAATTGTATGATAATTTGGCTTTGTGAAAATTATCTATGTATGAAAAAAAAAATCATTTTGAGTTTACAAATTTCACTTTTTAGAGGTACAATGTGAAAAGTAATTTAACAAGTTATAATTTAATACTGATTTTTATTGTAGGTTTCTACTAGAATAGGATTAAAATATAACTTTAGCTAGTTATTTTTAACTATCATTATTAGCTAGATAGACACTCCACATACATAAAATATTGCTAAACTGTTTACGTTGTTATTTATAAAGACATTCTTTGATTCATTTATGTGACTATATTTGATTTAGGGTGTGTTTGGTATGAAGGAAAATATTTTCCAATTTTCTCGTGTTTGGTTGGGTAAAATGTTTAGGAAAATGTTTTTCAAATCAACTCATTTTCCTCAAATTCAAGGAAAATGACTTCCCTTCAAAACTTAAGGAAAACATTTTCCTAAACTTTCCTCCAACTTCATATTACAATTTTTTTTGTTGAACAAATAAATTTAAAGCTTATTTTTAAAAACATTTTCAACTTAAATTTTTTTTATTTTTGTACCCACCCTCACCCCAACCCCCCCCCCCTCCCCCGCACCAAAAAAATAAATTTAATGTTTGTTTATGAAAAATATTTTTAATTTCAAAATTTTATTTTCACCCCACCCATACCCTCGACCCCCCACCCCCCCACCCCCAAAAAAATAATAATAAATTTAAAATTTGTTTTATAAAATTTACTTTCAATTTCAAATATTGTTTTTCACCCCACCCCACCCCTGACCCCCTCCAGCCAGCCCCACTACCAACCCCTCCCAAAAAAAAAAAAATTAAAGTTTGTTTTTAAAAAATATTTTTAATTTCAATTTTTTTTATTTTTTCACCCCATCCCTACCCCGACCCCCCCTCCAAAAAATAAAAAAATTAAAGTTTGTTTTTAAAAAATATTTCCAATTTCAATTTTTTTATTCCCCCCACCCCACCCCCTCCCCCCACGCTAGCCCCACTACTAGCCCCGAAAAAAAAATCAATGTTTGTTTTTAAAAAATATTTTAAATTTTAAATTTTTATTTTTTCACCCCACCCCTACCCACCCACCCCCAAAATTTAAGTTTATTTTTTTAAAAAATATGAATATTTTCAATTTCAATTCAAAAATTATTTTCTACTCTCTAGTAAAAAAAAGAGATATTTTCTCAAAAATAATTTTCATTCATAAATCAAACACTAAAAAATCTTTTCCGGAAAATATTTTCTACTTATCAACCAAATATGAGAAAGTAAGTCAAAAGTCTACTTGTTTTCCACGAAAACATTTTCCGTGAAAAACATTTTCCTTCATACCAAACACACCCTTAATACGAAATTTAAACAAAATCCTTTGGTAAGACACCAAATAAATATTTTTTAAAAAAAAACGAAAAAGCAAAACACCGAAAGCAATAAATGAAGTTTACTATTAAGTGTCGAAAAATGATTTGATAATAGGTAATGAATGTTAGGAGTACACTATGATTTTTTTATTTTTTATTTTAATCTTTTCTTGATATGTTAAAATGGACAAGTAAAAGTGAAAATATATTTTTGAAATAATAAACAAGTAAAAATGAACAAAAGTAGAAAAAAAAACTGACTTATTTTTCAATAAAACATTTTCGTTTGTACCAAGCACAGCACACTCATAATCTTATTAAGCTTAGGCAATGTTTGATGCCAAAATTTGGATAAGATTTTGAATATTTATCTTTAAATATTTGTTTGACTTTGACCATAAAATTTAATCAGATTTTGAAAATATATTCTTCAAATATTTTCAAGTTCTCTTCCATTCACAAATCTTTAAATTTTGAGTAAAAAGTTAAAAATACTCCTAAATTTGACACACATTATTGATTACACACTTAGGGTCTGTTTGGTATGAAGGAAATTCCAATTTTTCCATGTTTGGTTGGCTTAAATATTTGCAAAATGTTTTCCAAATCAACTCATTTTCTTCAAATATAAGGAAAAGGACTACCCTTCAAAAATTAAGGGAAACACTTCCCAAAACTCTACTTCATCCTTTAATTTTTTTTCTTACCCTACTCATACCCTGTACTCTACCCTCCCCATTCAAAAATATTAAATTTTTATTTTTCTTATTTTTTAAATTTCAAGTATATTTTAATCCCTACCACCAAACCACCACCACCAACCCCCCCCCCCAAACAAAAAAAAAATAAAAAATTTAAATACTATTTTTGAGATTTTTTTTTTACCTCACCCAATCCCTACCACCCCTACTCCCCACCCCCCACCCCCTCCCAAAAAAAATTACTGAAAAATATTTCAATTTTTTTTTATTTTAACGTCACTCCCCCTTGTCACCCCCACTCAGGCCACCCCCTACCCTGCCATCCCGGTCAATTTTTTTTACAAAAAATATTTTGGAAAATATTTCAAATTTAAAAAAAAATCATATTTTGCGCCACCCCTACCCCTACACCCCCCACCCAGGCTATCTCCGTAAAATTTTTTTTTGAAAAAATATTTCAAATTTTAAAAAATTTCATTTTTTACGCCACCCCCACCCTCCCTCCCCACCCCCCCGAGACCCCGTCAATTTTTTTAAAAAAATAATTGTTTTTGAAAAAAAGTTTCGTGAGTCAAATCTCATGGTTGGATTTTGGAATGGTCATCAAGGTCTTGTCCTAGTTTGAGTGTCGGGGTCGGGTCCTAGACCAATTATCGGGGTTGATTTCGAATAAGAAATTATTTTCCTAAAGAGTATTTTTTAGTCGCAAGTAAAAAATAAAAGATATTTTCTGAAAAATATTTTTCATTCACCAACCAAACATTAAAAAAAAAAAATTTAAAATATTTTCTACTTGCCAACCAAACATGAGAAAATAAGTTAGAAATCCACTTGTTTTCCAAAAAAAACATTTTCTAGGAAAACATTCTCCATGGAAAACATTTTTTTCATACCAAGCACACCCTTAAACTATGAAGAGTCTTAATTAAATAAAAGAAGTAAGAAATTCACTTAATTTTCAATAAAACATTTTTATAGCCAAACGCACTTATAATCTTATTAAGCTTACGCTAGTGTTTGATGATCAATTTTGAATATTTATCTTCAATAGTTGTTTGAGTTTGACCATGAGATTTGATCATGTAACATTCCAAAAAATTTTAAGATAATATTCGAGCCATTCTTTATTTGTGAATAAGATTTCACCGAAATTCCCTAGCATAAAGATGAGTTGAAAACTTTCCTCCCAATTGAGATTCACTATGAGATTTTTCTTAGCTCAACTTCAAACGATCATATCTCTTAGAATATAGAGTTATGTGGCCCATAACCTATCAAATTAAAGGTATTTGAATCTTCTTTCCAACGCCACCAATTTCGCAACAATCCGAGTTTTGAATAAGAAGTTATGACCATTTTAGTAACATGATACAATGCAGTGACGAATTAGCCAACGGGAAAAAATTAAAAATGGTCGTTTTCATCTTTTTACCTCTAAAAAAAACCCTTAAACAATTTCTTAACTAATTAGAGACCCAAAACAATCAGTTTTCATCTCTTAATCCATCATTTTCTTCTCTCTCAAACTCTAAGGCAAAATCCTAAAGAAAAATCAAAGTAAACACTCCATTCAAGATTCTTCTTCAATGTAAGTCTTTCTCTAAGAATTTTGTTCTTTCCAATTCAAATTCCTTCATAAAATTATGAATCACTAATGAAAATCATAATTCTTGGCCATAGAGTTTCAAGAAACTAATTCAAGAAATCTCAAGAAAGGTTTGGTTGATTTTTCTCCTTCAAGCTAGGGTTTCAAGGCTTCTAATCAAGTTCTTCTTCAAGATTCTTCAAACTTTGTTCTTACAAGTATGTAAGGATATCATAGTGTTGGACTAGTTCATCCTCACGCCCTACATCTACTTTCAAATCAGTAAAAGAGAAATCTAAGATTCAACCCCTACATTTGAGTATTCTTGAGATGAGTTGATTTTGAGTTCTCGAGTTCCTGTTTCTTTTTGAAATTCTATTACTAATTATTGAATTGCTATATGTTATGCATTAAGATTCTTGAGTAGATTCATTCATGTCTATATTTCAACATGAACCATATGAATTGAGTATTCTTGAGATGAGAAGTATCGTTGAGTTTTAAGTTTTTGAGTTCTTGAGTCCTTGAGTCCTTGAGTATTGAGTTTCTATATTGTTATTGAGATCCTTGAGTTGATTTGTACATGTCTATAGTTCAGCATAAACCCTATTTTGAGTTATAAGTCTTGAGAAGCTTTTTTAAAGCCAACACTTGAGTTTTAAGTTGAGTTTTTGAGGAAGTAACGATGAGTTTTGAGAAAGAGATTTTAAAACATTGTTAGTATGGCAGTCGAGTATATCATCAATGTTTACACAGTATGACTTCCCGAGTCATCAATGATCATATTACAATATGATTTTGATATGTTTTTGAGAAAGAGTTTTCAAGTATGAGTTGACTCAGAGTATAAGGGGATTAACTATTCCCAAAGATATCAGTTTTTACATTGATAAAAGAGAAACTTTGATTTCTAAATGAGTTATGAATTCAAAAGATATTTCAAGAGCAGTTACCTTTTTTAAGAGGTAGTTTGAGCAATTATCTCAAACTAGGGGAAGAGTTATGTTTTTAAACATATGAGCATGAGGTATATATTATTGGGAGTAGTATTGACCATCGATATGGGGATGAATTCAGACAACTCACAATCCTCAAAAACCATGTATGCCAACATGGGTAAAGGATCGTACTTTTTAGATGACTTTTTACTGCTTTCGAGCATAGCTTAATGGATCCACTTAGTTGAGGTGTTCTATATCTCGGCAAGGTATAGGACAGTTCTGACAGCATGGGCGAGATGTTGTATCATTACATAGCTCATAGTGATGGTTGACGGTTAGAGAATCTCCCAATAGAGTTAAAGCGTATTTTTGTATATCACTTATTATGTTGAGTTCAGAAATGAGAAAGTATTTTGTAAAGCTTTAAACAATTTAACTCCTTTATTTCTTTACATTCAGCTTGAGTACATTGTTATCTATTGTAGTACTTTCTTTTAGTTATTTGTTACTCACCTATATTACATACTCATACATTCACTGATGTCATTCGACCTACATCTTTTAATGATGCAGATACAGGTTCTCAGGATCTTCAACAACTGTTTATTAAGATCGCTTCGTCCTCTCGTCAGATTTTGAGTGAGACCTCCTTGCTTCTGAAGGACTCCAACTTTTATGAGTTGTTACTAGTAGTTCTCTTGAGGAGTCGCGGGTCTTGTCCCAACACTCATCCTTGTATACATTGGAGGTTTCATAGGTAGACAGTTTTGGAGAGTTTCAGTTTCAGATATTTTATTTTAAACTTATGTTTCATTCTCAGTATATTCAGTGAAGTTTTGAGATTCAATAAACTATTTTTAAATGCTTATTTCAATTTGATGCTTATGTATGCTTAAGTTAGTCTTCCACTTGTAGTCAGCATGAGGGTTCGCTTGGGGATCATCAATGGTTCTTAAGTGTCGTCCATGTCCAGGGTGTAGGCTAGAGCGTGACAAACTTGGTATTAGAGCACAAAGCTCAAGTGGCCTAGGGTTCCTATGAAGCCGTGTAAAGTAGGATCTTATTTATGGTTGTGAGGACCCTACTTCTATAAATAAGGGACTACACACATTTAGGAAAAGTTTCCCTTCTTTCATACTCTAAATCATGCGATTTAACTATGTCATAAGGAATTTATTCTAACTCGGGCTTTTCTCATATCCATTTGACTACCCCTCATACTTAAGGTATTTTAAAATAAAAGCCAAAATTCATATCGAAGAGTTAATCTCAGCAAAAATCTTGAAAAGGCCATGAGATTGCAAAGGGGCTTGAGAGAAGCCCATGAGTGAGTTAAGTCTTGAGTTTTGAAAGAATGCACTCTTATTCATACGAATCATGCCTTAAACCTAAAAGCGAGATGTACTATCTTATCTAAACTTGTGTTTTAGAGCTTGGGTAGTAATTGTACCCAAAAAGATAGAATGAGTTATGAGATTATAAGCAGTAGTAGTAAAAGTGTCCAGAGTTAGAAGAATGCAGGTAAAGCTTCAGTAATCTAAAAATGATAGATGGTGATGAGGCAAATTATGTTATTATAGTCATGCACCAGTAAGTTATTAATGAGAAGTTTTTCCCTATGGGTAGACTAAGAAGTGATGAATTTGTGTAAATTTCATGATAGGAGGTAGAGTAAGGGTTACCAGTTATGATGAGTTAGAGTATGTTTTAACTAGAAATGAGTTTATAATGATGTGTCATTATGTTACTAAGGACCAAGTATTGGTGTTGAATAGAAGAGCAGGAGTATTCATGAGGTGATAGCTCTAAGCTAGGTTTATGATCTTTAAGGGAGAGCCCATAATATTCAAAGGGTTATAGAATTAATTAGGCAATGACATATAGTGAATGAGTAAATAGTACTTAAGTCGTGAAATTTAATGTGACGATAATTCGTAAGTATGTAGACGGAGAGATAAAGATTGACCACTTGTCATGAGGTTTTAGTGGGTGGGTGTTTCTTAATTTTTATCTAGTAGTTGTAAGTTAGGATAGTAAGTGAGCAATCATATTAAGATTCGGGTTTAGTAATTAACATTAAGATTTAATTTGAGATGAGCGTCGTGATAAAAAAATGGCAACATAAGGGTGGTGATGTTAGTCTTGAGATCTGATCTGGTAGACTTGACATAGAGTAAGTGAGGAATTGAGATATTATTTGTAATGAATATGAATGGTATAAGTGAGAGACCCTAAATTTAAAGATAAGGGCAGTGAAGTGTGGCTAAGTCATAGAGTAACAAGAGCATTAAGAGGTGTACCCGAGATTGTATGTACTCAGACGAGGTTCCAATAAAGTTAATGATTTCCATGTGTGCCTAGATAGTATATTTGAGCAGTTAATGTGGAATAGGATGATGCAATCATTATTTCTTTCCTTAAAGAGTTAGATGAAGTGGCCTTATAAGCCAATGAGAAGAGGTTAAGAGAAATATCTTAGAAAGGGTCTTAGAAGGAGTCTTAGTACCTACTTATGGAGAGTTCAGTAGCCATGAGATAAGCTTTTCCTGAGTATTAGAGTAAATAAAATGTAGACTAATTTAGATATGATGGAATAGATCAATAGCTTTCAAGTGTCAGCTTTAGACCTAAGTGGGAGATGATAAGATCAAAAACCAAGTCAAGTGTTGAGGATGATATCGTTATGTCTTCAGAAATATTTTTTAGAGATATACCCATCCATTCATACTTTAACGTATTCCTCAGATTTTAGTTATTACTACATCTTGTTGATATTCCGAATATCAGAATTGTGGCTATGACCTATGCCCATACACTTCAGAGAGATTCACATTTATGCTCAGTTTCTAGAATGAGAGGCAAAGCCTTTAGCCTACTAATCTCAAGCTTAATTTATAAAGTAATGGATATCAGCCTCATGATATGAACCTATTCATATAAGCATTCATGTCTCACAGTATGTTCAGTCTCACAAATTCATGATTTACTCTTAATGGCTAGCAACATAATGTTATGTCATGCATATTCTTCTATCATACAGCTCGAATGAATCGTGCTTATGATCTTTCACCCAAAAACCCTTTCAGTGATCCTTTTTAGTTAGAGAGGGATGGGGATGATAGTAGTTTGGTGATGATAGAAGGAGAAGGTTGATGTTTCTTATGTTGGTAGCAGTAGTGTGCTTATTCCATCTAAGGTTATAAAAGTGGAGGAAGGATGAATGAAGTTTAACTATGAGTAATGGTTAGGTGGGAGTAGTTAGTTAGTTCCTTATATTAATAGGTGAAATTTCAGTTGATAGAGATGATGAGAGAATGAGAAATTCTTAGAAAGTTGGTTAGTAAGAGTCCATGGAGTGGTAATAGTACTAGGCTTGAATGTGGTGTTGGTAACATGTGGACAATGTGTGATACATTAGGTGTTTCATGATATGAGTTCAAGTTTAGCTAAATGTAGTGGTAAGGAGTAGTGTTCTTGAGATGAGATTCCCTATAGAGGTATAGAATCTGAATCTTGTGATCTAGATCAGAATAATCACCCTATGCTATGTATTTTGTGATTTTGAGTTACGCTTGAATATAGAAAGAGTAACCCCTTCCATTCTCAGTCCAGCCGTCATTCGAGGACGAATGATCCCAAAGGGGAGATATTCTAACATCCCAAAAAATTTTAAGATAAGATTCGAGCCATTCTATTGGTGAACAAGATTTCACCGAGTGATTCTTAATTTTCTTTGTTGTTAAGGTCACTAAAATTTCCTAGCATAAAGTTGAGTTGAAAACTTTCCTTCCAATTGAGATTCACTATGAGATTTTTTTTAGATCAACTTCAAATTACCATAACTCTTAGAATAAAAAGAGTTATGTGGCCCATAACCTATCAAATTAAAGGTATTTGAAACATCTTTCCAATGCCAAGAATTTTGCAACAATCAAGTTTTGAGTAAAAAGTTATGACCATTTTAGTAACCTGATACAATACAGTGACGAATTAGCCGATGGAAAAACATTAAAAATGGTCGTTTTGTCTTTTTACCTCTAAAAAAGCCTTAAAAAAATTTCTTGACTAATTAGAGACCCAAAAAAAATATGATTTTCATTTCTTAACCCATCATTCTCTTCTCTCTCAAACTCCAAGGCAAAACCCTAAGGAAAAATCAAAGTAGAAGACTCCATTCAAGATTCTTTCAATCTTTTTCAAGATTATTCTTCAAGGTAAGTCTTTCTCCAATAATTTCATTCTTTTAAACTCAAATTCCTCCAAATTTTTATAAATCACTAATGAAAATCATAATTCTTGGCCATAGGGTTTAAAGAAACTAATTCAAGAAATCTCAAGAAAGGTTTTCTTGATTTTTCTCCTTCAAACTAGGGTTTCAAGGCTTCTAATCAAGTTATTCTTCAAGATTCTTCAAGAACCTTGTTCTTCCAAGTATGTAAGGCTATCATAATATTGGACTTGTTCGTCCGCACACCCTACATCTACTTTCAAATCAGTAAAAGAGAAATATAGGATTCTACCCCTAAATTTGAGTATTCTTGAGATGAGTTCATTTTAAGTTCTCGAGTTCCTATTTCTTTTTGAAATTCTATTCCTAATTATTGAATTTCTATATGTTATGCATTAAGATTCTTGTGTAGATTCGTTCATGTCTATATTTCAATATGAACCTTATGAATTGAGTATTCTTGAAATGAGAAGTATCGTTTAGTTCTGAGTTCTTGAGTTCTGAGTATTGAGTTTCTATATTGTTATGGAGATCCTTGAGTTGATTTGTTCATGTCTATAATTCAACATGAACCCAAGAGTTATAAGCCTTGAGAAGCTTTTTAAAGCCAACATTTGAGTTTTAAACTGGGTTTTTGAGGAAGTAAAGATGAGTTTTGAGAAAGAGTTTTTAAATCATGATTAGTATGACAGTCGAGTATGCCATCAATGTTTAAGCAGTATGGTACCTAGATATACTATCAATGTTTATGCAATATGACTTCCCGAGTCATCAATGATCATATTACAATATGATTTTGATATGTTTTTGAGAAAGAGCTTTCAAGTATGAGATGACTAAGAGTATAAGGGGACTAAGTATTCCCAAAGATATCAGTTTTTACATTGATAAAAGAGAAACTTTGATTTCTAAATAAGTTATGAGTTCAACATATATTTCAAGAGCAGATGCCTCTTTTAAGAGGATAGTTTGAGTAATTATCTTTAACTAGAGGAAGAGTTATGTTTTTAAATATATGAGCATGAGGTATGTATATATTATTGAGATTAGTATTGAGCACTAATATGGGGATGAGTTCAGACAACTCACAATCTTCATAAACCATGTATGACAACTTGGGTAAAGGATCATACTTTTTAGATGACTCTTTATTGCTTTCGAGCATAGCTTAGTGGATCCACTTAGTTGAGGTGAATCTCCCAATAGAGTTAAAGTGTATTTTTGTATATCACTTATTATTTTGAGTTCAGAAATGAGAAAGTGTTTTGTAAAGCTTTAAATGATTTAACTCCTTTATTTCTTTACATTCTGCTTGAGTACATTGTTATCTATTGCAGTCCTTTCTTTCAGCTATTTGTTATTCAGCTATATTACATACTCGTACATTCAATGTACAAATATCATTCGACATGTATCTTCTAAGGATGCAGATAAAGGTTCTTAGGATCTTCAACAAGATTCTATTGAGATCACTTCATTCGCTCGTCAGATTTTGAGTGAGACCTCCTTGCTTTTAGAGGACTCCAGTTTTTATGAGTTGTTAGTAGTAGTTCTCTTGAAGAGTGGCAGGTCTTATCCCAACAGTCATCATTGTATATATTAGAGGCTTTATAGGTAGACAATTTTGGAGAGTGTGTCAGTTTCAAATGTTTTTTTTTTTTTAAAACTTATGCTTAATTCTCAATATATTCTGCGAAGTTTTGAGATTCAGTAAAATGTTTTTAAACGTTTCTTTGAACTTGATGCTTATGTATGCATGAGTTATTCTTCCGCTTGTAGTCAGCCAGAATAAGGGTTCACTTGGGGATGAGCAATGGTTCTCAAGTGCCGGTCACGTCCAGGGTGTAGGCTGGGTCGTGACAGATCATATTTTGAAAATCTAATATTTAGATTTTCTGCGATTTACAGTAATTACTTTGCAAGAAGAAACTTCAATTTTGGAACGATTCTTCTTTCCCAAAAACTATTTCTCTGCGAGCACGAGAGCGTGATTGCAATTTGATTTTAATTTGGATTTTTTATTTAGGGCACCAAATGCAAATAGGGCTAAAATTTGAAATGGTTTGGATTTAGAAGTTGAAATATTTTGGCCTTTTGTGTCAATATATAAAATTAAATGTTATTTAGAATATTTTAAAAAAGTTTATTTGATAAAATTTCAGTCTTTTGATGCATCAAAGAACTATTACTCTTACATTGAAGACTGAAATGAAAAATTGAATTATAAGAAAAAACAAAATCAAACCGAAAAACCAAATTAGTTAGGTTCGCTTCGATCTTTTGATTGTCTAGATATTTATGCCTATGCCTAGTCCCTATCTAATCATATCTTCAATTTTTCTTCAACCTACATCTACTATACCCATCCCAACTCATGTTACATACTCCCTTTATCCCGTTTATATGACTTAATTTATTTTTAGTCAGTTCAAAAAAGAATGACAAATTTCTAAATTATGTAACAATTTAATTTTAAAATAATCATTTTATCCTTAATGAAATGATTTATTGCCACAAAAATATATATTACTTATTTTAGACCACAAGTTTCAAAAATCTTTCTTTCTTTCTTAAACTTCATACCGAGTCAAGCTAAGCTATATAAAATGGGACGGAAGGAGTATAATATTCCACTTCCTTAATGATGTATTCAAAATAGATTTTAGATTACAATTTAAAATAAATAGTTTGTTAATAACAATAAAGACTAAAAAAATCATTATACATAATAACCGAGAATAAAAGAGAGTGATCAAGTCTTTCGATGAGAGTTGAGTCAGGCCAAGGGTTAGCTTGGGGCCAACAATGGTTCCCGAGTGCCGGCCACATCTAGGGTGTAGGTTCGGGGCATGGAAAATTTGGTATCAGAGCACAGAGTTCAAGAGTCGTAGGGTGTCTATGAATCCTTGTCTATAGATTCCTTGTTATCGGTGTGAAGTGCTTCATATCTATAATTAGGAGGCTTCGACATTTAGGAACTATCTCACTTCTTTCATACTCGTTTCATGCGATAAATTTCAACTCTAGAAAGTTTCTTTCTAATTTGTGCTTACGCGTATCTTTCAGATCATGCCTCCATGAAGAGTTGTTCCAGGTTGTCCTGCTAGGATGAATGTTGATCCTCAGGATCAAAGGGTCCCAAATTCACCAGAACTATAACCCCAAGGAGAGATCACTAACACTGAGTTCCGGGATGCTATCCGAATGTTAAGTCAAGTGGTGACCAACCAAGCTGGGCAACAAAGAGGGGTTCTACGGGATGTGGGCGATACATCTAGGATCTGTGACTTTTTAAGGATGAATACTCTAGAATTCATCAATTCAAGTGTTACTAAGGATTCGGAAAACTTTGTGGAAGAGTTACAGAAAGTGTTTGAGGTGATGCATGTTGTAAATGTTAAGCGTGTGAAACTAGCTGCATATCAACTCAAGGGTGTTGCTAGGATCTGGTATGACCAATGAAAGAAGATTAGAGTTGAAGGAGCACAAATTGTGAGTTGGTTTGTGTTTGAAGGTGCCTTTATGGGGAGTTTCTTCCACCGTGAGCTGAGAGAGGCCAAGGTAAGAGAATTCCTTACTCTTAATCAAAGACCCATGAGTGTGCATGAGTACAGCCTCAAGTTCACTTAACTTCCTCGTTATGCCCTGGAGATGGTTGTTGATATGAGGAGCAGGATGAGCTTGTTCATGCCTGGATTATCTTGTCTATCAAGCAAAGAGAGTAAGGTTGCGATGTTGATAGGGGACATGTAGATAGCAAGGCTGATGATCCACGTGCAGTAGGTTGAGGAAGACAAACTGAGAGATAGATAAGAGTTCCGGAACAAGAAGGCTCACACAACAGGAAATGAGTGCGAGCAGCAGAAGAGTAATATGAATCGGTCATCCTTTCAACAAAAGCCAAATAGACATACTCCATCATCTACTAGTGCAGTTGCACCATGAAACAGAGGTGATTTCAATAATCAAAATTCTTAGAATTTCAGAGCTAGACATGCATAGTCTCAAGGTAGTGTGGTACAATGAGGTAATTGGACTCCTGCATGTGTTAAGTGTGGTAGGAACCACCCAAGAGAATGTTGTGATAGATCCACTGGTTGCTTCAAGTTTGGTCAGAATGGTCACTTCATGAGAGAGTGTCCTGAGAATATGTAGGGTAGTGGTAATGGGAACATTAGATCCCAATCTTCTTCAGTGGCTCCGCTAGACAGAGCTGCACCTAGAGGATCTACTTTAGGGACAGACGGAGGAGCAAACCATTTGTATGCTATCACCAGTCGCTAAGAGAATGCGAATGCACCTGATGTTGTCACTGGTATGATCAAAGTATTTACTTTTCATGTATATGCATTATTGGATCCAGGTTCGAGTCTATCTTTTGTGGCTCCATATATTGTTATGAGATTTGATATCCTTCTGAGTGACTTCTTGAGCCCTTCAGTGTTTCTACACCTATTGGTGAGTCTATTCTAGCTCAGAGAGTTTATCGTGATTGCAAAATTTCTGTCAATTACAAGGACACCATGGCTGACTTAGTTGAGCTAAATATGGTGGATTTTGATGTTATTCTAGGTATGGACTAGCTTCATGCTTGTTATGTTGCAATTAATTGTAGAACTCGAGTGGTTAGGTTTAAGTTTCCTAATGTACCAGTTATTGAGTGGAGGAGTAGTCTAGCAGTGTCTAAGGGTCATTTTATTTCGTACCTTAAGGCGAGATAGTTAGTTTCCAAGGCAATCTATCACTTAATCCTAGTTAATAACTCTAGTGTTTAGACACCATCTATTCAGTCAGTTCCAATTGTGAGTGAGTTTCCAGAGGTCTTTCCAGGTGATCTTCCTGGAGTCCCTCCTAAGAGAGATATAGACTTCGGTATAGATATTTTTCTTGATACTCATCCTATCTCTATTCCGCCATATAGAATTGCTCCAGCTGAGTTGAAAGAGTTAAAAGAGTAGTTGAAAGACCTTCTTGATAAGGATTTCATTCGACCAAGTATCTCACCTTAGGGCGCTCCAGTCTTATTTGTGAGGAAGAAAGATGGTTCTCTTAGGATGTGTATTGATTATCGCCAATTGAACAAGGTTACTATAAAGAATAAGTATCCCCTTCTAAGAATTGATGATATTTTTTATCAACTTCAGGGTGCCACATTCTTTTCTAAGATAGACTTCAGATTTGGCTATCATCAGTTGAAAGTAAAGGAGAGTGATATTCCAAAGATGGCTTTCAGGACTCATTATGGTCATTATTAGTTTCTGGTCATGTCATTTGGTTTGACTAATGCTCCTTTGGCATTCATGGACCTTATGAACAGAGTGTTTAAGCCCTATCTTGATATGCTTGTTATTGTATTCATTGATGACATTCTAATTTATTCGAGGAATAAGGAGAATCACGCTAGTCATCTCAGAGTAGTTCTTCAAACTCTCAGATATAAAGAGTTGTATGCTAAATTCTCTAAGTGTGAGTTTTACCTTGAGTCTGTGGTATTCTTAGGATGTTTCTGGTGATGGGATTCGAGTTGACACTTAGAAGATTGAGGTAGTGCGGAGATGGCCTGGACCTCCATCTCCAACTAATATAAGGAGTTTCTTAGGATTTCCTGTTATTATAAAAGATTTTTCAAGGGTTTTCATCTATTTTATCCCCATTGACAAAACTGACTCAGAAGACAGCAAAGTTTCAATGGTCCGAAGCTTGTGAGAAAAACTTTTAGTAATTGAAATCTAGGTTGACTACTGCCCAATGTTGACTTTACCAGAGGGTACACAAGGTTTTTTTATGTATTGTGATGCGTCCAGAGTTAGACTAGGTTGTGTATTGATGTAGAATGGCAAGGTTATAGCTTATGCCTCGAGACAGCTTAAGATTCACGAGAAGAATTACCCAACCCATGATCTAGAGTTGGCTACTATAGTATTCGATTTGAAAATATGGCGTTACTATCTTTATGGTGTTTATGTTTATGTGTTCACCGATCACAAGAGTCTTTAGTATGTATTTAGTCAAAAAGAGCTTAATCTCAGATAGAGAAAGTTGTTAGAGTTACTCAATGATTATGACATAAGTATTCTCTATCACCCATGTAAGGTTAATATTGTTGCTGATGCGTTGAGTAGGTTGTCTATGGAAAATACTTCCTATGTTGAGGAAGGAAAGAAAGAGCTAGCAAAAGAGGTGCACAAACTTGCACGATTGGGAGTCTGGTTAATGGATTTCAATGAAGGAGAAGTAGTGGTGATGAGTGGGGCTGAATCATCGCTAGTGTACGAAGTGAAAGAGAAACAAGACCAAGACCTTGTTTTGCTTGAATTGAAGATGCATGTTCATAAGCAGAAAGTGATGGCTTTTGAACAAGGGGGAGATGATGTATTTAGGTATCAAGGTAGATTGTGTGTACCAAAGGTGGATGAACTCCAAGAGAGGATCATAGAGGAAGCTCATAGCTCCAGACACTCTATTCATCCGGGTTTCCACAAAGATGTATCGTGACTTAAGAGAAGTCTAATGGTGGAGTAGTATGAAGAAATGTCTTGCAGAGTTCGTTGCTAAGTGCTCAAATTGCCAACAAGTCACCATAGGCCCGGTGGTATGGCTCAGAACATAGATCTTCCAAAATGGAAGTGGGATATGATCAACATGGATTTTATTATTGGCTTACCGTGGTCTCGCAGACAACATGATTCGATTTGGGTGATTGTAGATCGAATGACTAAATATCAACCCATTTCTTACCAGTAAAGACTACTTTTTCAGCAGAAGATTATGCCAGATTATATATTCAAGAGGTAGTCAGACTTCATGCCAGTGTCCATTGTTTCAGATAGAGGTAAATTGAGGTGCGCAATTCACCGCACAATTTTGAAAATCTTTCTAGAAAGGTTTTGGTTCGAAGGTAAATTTGAGTATTGTTTTCCATCCTTAGACTGATGGTCAAGCAGAACGTATGATTCATACTTTAGAGGATATGTTAAGGGCTTGTGTGATTGATTTCAAGGTTAATTGGGACGATCACTTATCTTTCATAGAGTTTGCTTACTATAATAGCTGTCACTTTAGTATCTAGATGACTCCTTATGAGGCTCTTTATGGGAGACGATGCAGATCACCTATTAGATGGTTTGAAGTTGGTGAAGCTGGGTTAATAGGACCAAACTTGGTTCATCAAGCTATGGAGAAAGAGAAGACTATTCAAGAAAGGTTGAAAACAGCACAGAGTCATCAGAAATCCTATACTAATGTTAGGAGAAGAGACATAGAGTTTGAGGTGGACAATTAGGTTTATTTGAAGGTTTCACCCATGAAAGGTGTCCTTACAAGATATCTAAGAGGATTGGCAATGTCGCCTATGAGTTGGAGCTAGCGTCAGAGTTAGCAGTAGTCTATCTGGTGCTTCACATATCTATGTTGAGAAGTGTATAGGCGACCCTTCACTCATTATACCTACTGAAAATATTGGTATTAACGACAACCTATCTTATGAGGAGGTACCCGTTGAAATACTTGATCGTCAGGTTCGCAAGTTAAGAACCAAGGATATAACATCAGTCAGGGTTTTATGGAGGAATCAGTTTGTTCAAAAATCTACTTGGGAGGCTGAGGAGGATATGAAAAAGAGATACCCATATCTCTTTCCTTCCGAATCAATTCCAAAGCAAGGTAATAGCTTTTTGTCAATAATTCTTTAAGTTTATATGTAGAATTGTGTTAATTGTTTGTTGGGTGTTTTAGCTGGATGTTAGATATTTTCCCACCCCTATTTCTGCTTGGGGTAATCTCATTCCAGGACGAATGTTCCCAAGGGGGAGATATTGTAACATCCCACCTTAGAAAGAGTTAAATTTAGAAAGCACTAGTTTGGAAATAGCTAAATTGAGATTTGGGCAAGTTAGTCTCCAAATGTGAGTTTTGGGTCAACTTCAAATGATCATAACTTTAAGCACAAGATGAGTTAGGTGGAACATAAGATATCAAATGAAAGATATTTGAATCCTCTTTCCGACGCCACCGAGTTTGCTAAAATCCGAGTTTAGATGAGCCCGTTTGAGTTTAGCCTATCCAGTTAAAGAAATGTACCCAAAATAATAAGGGGTATTTTGGTCTTTTCCTTATCCCATCAGCCCAACTCGTTTTGATTACCCAAATAGGGATCTAAACTGATTGAAATCAGTTTTCATAACTCAAAATCATGCTTAAGGTTCTAAGAGGAGTTCAAGAGGAGGAAACAAGAAGGTGTTCAAGTGTTCGCCAAGTTTTCTTGTGAATCGGGGATTTTTTTTTTTTGCCAAATTAAGGTATGTAAGCTCTCATGTGGTGGGTTCATTCACCCACATACAAATCATGTGATTAAATCTGTATATTCGTTCCTGAGATCGAATAATTTAAGTTCTAGATAAGTGTTCTTGAGGGGTTGCTCTCCATTCTTGAATTATGATGTTTAGTTGAGTTCTTGAGGTGAGAATCTTGTTAATGAGTATTGTTTTTGAGAGTTTTTGAGTATATTTTCATGAAATTAAGTTGGGTAGACGAGTTTAAGAGAGTTTGAAAGAAACCATTCTATTCTAGGTGAATTAGGGCCAAAAATCGAAAAGAGAAATTCGTTGGGTTTTCTGGGTAGGAGGTTGGCGCGCCATGCCAGCAATGTGCCAAAAAGTTGGATCTATAGTTTAGGGTTGGTGCCCCATGCTACTCAGTGCCAGGGTCGTCTGCCCTATCATGTTTTCATCATTTGTCCCATCTGAGTTCTTTTAAAGTGTACCTTCACTCCCTTTCTGATTTTTTACTATTCTAAATCACATTTAATCATCACGAGATCCTTCATATCATGAATCATAACACTTGAATTCATAATTCAAATTCAAGATCAAGTTAAGAGTAGAGTTCGAGAGAGTTCTTTTGAGTAATTTGAGAAGTCTTTTGCAACTTTTAAAATTTGTTTTATGACTTGAGTACTTGAGTAGGAGGATGAGTAGAGTTGAGTTTCATTTTTTTTTTAAAATGAATATATGGAAACTAAGGATTCCCAAGGGTAAATGATTTTACATTTAAAATGAGAGGAAACATCAATTTCCAATTGAGTTCATGAGGAGTTTTAAGTACAATCTCTTTTAAGAGAACCTTTTGAGTAATAATCTCAAAGTTTGAGGATGAGGAAATGTTTTTAAACATATGAGCTGAGTTATATTATTGAGAGTAGTATTGAGCACCGATATGGGGAGAATTTTAAACAACTCAAAGTCCTTATAAACCATGTAGCCAACGTGGATAGAAAGGGTCATACTTTTTAGATGATTCCTTATTGTTTTTAAAGCATAGCTTAGTGGATCCACTTAGTTGAGGATGTCTTATACTCCGGTAAGGTATAGGACAGTTCTGGTAGCGTGGGCGAGATGGTGTATCATCACATAGCTCATAGTGATGGTTGTCGGTTAGAGAATCTCCTAAATAGAATTATTTTGTATTTTACATACAAACTGAGTTATTTTATTACATTTTTAAATACATTGAGTCATAAATTACTATTTTAAAAGCTTTATTTATAATGCATCTTATTATTTCTTTTATACTTAACTGAGTTGAGTATTTTCTGAGTTTGAGTATCTCTGAGTTGAGATGAGGTGAGTATGTTTCTTCAGTTTCAGTTCAAGATTATGTCATGTTTTAGATTTCCCCTTACATGCTCGTACATTCAATGTACTGATGTCATTTGGCCTACATCATTTCATGATGCATATACTGGAGATCAGGTTCATCAATAAGTGATTTGTGGATACCATTTGCAGTTCCTGAGTTGGTTGGTGAGCCTCCTTGCTTTCGGAGGATACCTTGTTTATTTCTATTATTTCAATTTTTTAGGATGATCGGGGGTCTTGTCCCGACATCCCTCGTAGTATTAGAGGCTTCATAGATATATAGTAGTAGTTCATGAGTCTTTTTCATTTTCATTGTTAATGTTTGAGACTGGACTTGCCTTATTTAGACAGTTGAATGTTCTTATACATTTCTGAGTTATTTATTTGAGACTTATGAGTTACAACTTTACTTTGAGTTCATCTTATGTTGAGTAAGTCTTCCACTAAGAGTTGAGTTAGGCCAAGGGTTCGTTTGGGGTCAGTAATGGTTCTTGAGTGTCGATTTCGTCCAGGGTGTAGACTCGGGATGTAACATTAGCTTACACACTATTTGATTCTTTCCTTTAATTTTGAAATCCTCTAATTGGGCCATATAAACATCCTCCTCGAGATCTCTATTAAGAAAGAGAGTTTTCACATTCATATGGTGTAACTCGAAATCATAATGAGCTACCAAAGCTAAAACAATTCTCAATGAGACTTTCTTTGAGACTGGTGAAAAGGTCTCTTTATAATCAATGCCTCCTTTTTTAGTGTATCCCTTGACAACAAGTCTGGCTTTATATTGTTCAATACTACCATTTAAATTTTGTTTGGTCTTTAAGACCCATCTACACCCAATTCTTTTAGAACTTTCTGGTAATTGAACGAGATCCCAGACTTTGTTGTATTCCATGGATTTTAAATTTCATTCATAGTATCAATCCATTTATCAGACTCAGTACTTTCTATGGCATGTGAAAATGAAATTAGATCTTTATTATGCCCAATGTCGAAATCTGACTCTTGCAAATAAATCACGTAATCATCTAAAATGAACAATTTTCTTTCTTTTTGAGATTTTCTTAATGACACTGTTTACATGTGTGAGTTAGTTCCTTCTTGAAGTGTTTCACCCAAATGTTGTTCAACATTATCAAAATATTCTTCAACAAGAGGAAAAACATTTGTTATTGGTGCGGAAGTAGGTACATTCATGGGAAATGTAATATTTACTCTTACCTCATTAATTTCCACACTTTGACGTTCAACACTTCCACTAACTTCACATTCTCAATGAATCTTGCATTACTGATTTCAAAAATTCTCGAACTATGTGTCATGACCTAGGGGTACACCCTAGATGTAACATGACACAGAGAACCCCGAAGGACTCCATGTAAGCCACATAGCATATCATAACATAAGATAATATAAAAGTGCGGAAATTTTAAAACATTTTCCATACAATCAAAGTCTTTATAAAAGCAATCGGAAATCTATAACACTTTGTCTCAAACCATCTAAAACAACTTGAATAACTCTTGGGATACAACCCATAAAATAGTTCTAACATGAATATAAAAGGCATAAAGGAAATGATAGCTATATCCTCGATGCTATGAGGACTCACCAATCTTCAATTTTGTGATCCTACTAAGAACCTAGCCACGAGAATGGAACTCAAGATCGTCGGACCCTACATTTGATAAGAATGTAGGCAAAAATATGTGTTAGTACAAAATGTACTAAATATGATAGCTAGCATAACATCATAAGAGCATAACATAAGCGTTAGTCAACATAAGACATAAGCCATAAGTATAAGAGATAATCATAAGCATAATCTCCAACATAGATATAATATAAGCATTAGTCATCAAAAAGCATAGTCCATATATATATTCAATACTTAGACCTTCATATCGTAAGAAAATCGCTTCATAAGTAACCTCCAAGTTTACTTGTACAATGCATGGGTAAGACCCCATAATCCTATCCATGCTAAGTATCCCCTTTGCCCATCATAATCATACTTACCATCTTATGGTCTCATCCTTAGCTTAATTCTCATAAACAAGGGAATAATCACCTTTAGTCAACATATCAAGGATGGAAACTATAGCAACCATCCAAGCTAAGCATACAACATATGAGAGAAACACTTCATAATTATCTTCAATCATACTTGTGCAATGCATAGATAAGACCCCATAATCCTACTCATACTAAGTACCACTTTAGACCATCATACATACTCAATGGTTGGGGGCTAGTCCCTCTATACTAGTTGCTACTATTCATTTAAGGTACTTCTCTACTTAGTACAAGGCAAGTCATTACACATGAAGGATTACAATTTATCAATTCAAGGCTACCAAAGTATAGCACCATACTAGGCTGGACTAAACTACCATGGTAAGCATAATATCATACAAGTACAAGCTATTCAAGAAAGGGTACAAGTGCTCCATCCTAGCTACCATGAAATGGTCTTGGACCAACTATGTCATGCTACCATGCAAGCATTATATGATACCAGTTCAACCTAACCTTAGGAAGGGTATGATTTCTTAATCCAAGGCTACCATGAAATGGTCTTGGCCTAACCAAGTCAAGCTACCATGCAAGCATTCTATGATGCTAGTTCAAGCTACATTGGAGAAGTACTATGGTTCAATCCAAGGCTACCATGAGAACTCCTAACACAAGCTACCAAGCATGGTCTTGTCTTACCAAATCAAGCTATTCATGACGGAATACTATATCACAATTTCAAGCTATCATAATTAACATCCTATGATTCACCTTAGGTGAGAAACCATTTCAACCTAAAATCCTTAAATGTGAGTAAGCCTTTCACATTCCTACATTCATACATTCATAAGGTAGATTATGTCAGTAAAGGTCTTCCACAAAAATTCTATCTATTAGTCTACCCATTATCATACAAGCTTCCCTCTTAAAGCCTTAACATTCTTAATTCATCATATTAGCTTAACTTTCAAAACCCTAGTAGTCAGCATTCATAACTACAAGCCTTACTCTCAATGCTTTACTTCTTACAATCATCATACATAGCTAGATCACAAGACATTCTAGTTATAAGATTCATTCTTAAGCAATTCTAATCATATTTCACCATAAAGGCTCAATATCAATCATTACTAGTCATGATCCATCATATATACTTTAATATAATTCAATTCATACCACTGTACTTTCATTCTTAAACAATTACTATAAACATCATCAACTCTAGAAGATCATCTATAAATCCTCAATTTCCCTTCACAAGGCATAAACCCACATTACTTCAAATTCATCAATTAAACTAGGTTTAACCATGGAAAACATGTAATTTCATCATAATAACATGACTCACTACTAATTCTATCATAAACAATCAATACCCACTCAATTGGGTCAACATACAACATAACCCACAACATTGAAGAAACCCTAACTTTATTTGGGCAATTCTTCATCAAATTGGGGAATTATAGGGGGCTCCATGGGTGGAAGAATCCATGGATGTATAAGCTATCATACCTTGGATACAAAGCCCTCATAAAGCTTGGAAGATTGGAGGAATTTGACCTAGCTTGATACTCTTCTTCTTCTTCTTCTTCTTCTTCTTCTTCTTCTTCTTCTTCTTCTTATTCTTATTCTTCTTCTTCTTCTTCTTCTTCTTCTTTCTTGAATTTTATAGAGAGAGAATTTTTAAGAGGAAGAACTTTAAGATCTTTTGGGGTTTTGGAAATAGTGACTTAATTAGGGTGGTTAAGGGATTAAAATAGTTTATATAGGTGTACTAAGTCCATACAAAATGACGTTACTTAATAAACACCTAATAAGGAATTTCCCTAAATGCCCCTCACTAGGCATCCTACTCCCAGGCACCACGGCAGGCTCCACGAGCCGTGGTCCTGCCCCTGGTCCTTGGGCAGTGGCTTGGCCTTCCCACAAGTCGTGGTCTTAACCATTGGTCGTGAAGTGGCTTATGAAGGTGAGCCACTATGAGACAACTTCAACCTAGTTATTGCCTTAACCACCACGAGCCACACCACGAGCCGTGGTAGTGGTCGTGAAGTGGGGCAGTGCTTAGGAAGCCTTGGGGCAACCTTGGCCATTGGCTCTTGCCCCTTGGCTTTACTCTTGTTTCCCTTTCACTTAGCCTTAGTTGGCCTTCTAAGCTACGGGGTGTTACACTGTGATTTGGACAATAAAACCAATACCCTTTATATTTCTCTAGATAAACAATAAGGTAAAAACTTACAGTTCGAGAATCTAATTTCTTTTCATATGGATTATAAACTCTAGCTTCCGCTGAACAATTCCAAACATGCAGGTGTCTTAAATTAGGCTTCCTTCTAGTCCAAAATTCAAAAGGGATTTTAGGAATTGCCTTACTAGAAATCTTGTTCAATAAATATACAACGGTTTTAAAAGCATACATCCACAATGATTTGGGTAATGAGGAATTACTCATCATACTCCTAATCATATCCATAAGTGTTCGATTATGCCCTTTCGCAATACCATTTTGTTGAGGTGTTCCTGGCATATTATACTATGCACATATGTCATGTTCTTCGAGGAATTTTGCAAATGAACTTGGACATTGTCCTGCATAGTTATACTTTTCATAATATTTACCACCTCTATCTGATCTAATGATTTTCACTTTCCTATCTAATTGTCTTTCAACCTCATTAACATATACTTTGAGAGCATCTGTTGCTTGAGATTTTTCTTTCAACAAATAGATAAATCCATAAGGTGAAAAATCATCAATAAAGATGATAAAAAAAAATTTATCCACCAAAAGATGGAACATCAAAGGGTCAGCAAATATCAGTGTGTATAATTTCAAGAAGTTGACTGCTCCTTGTGACACCTTTCTTAGTATGCTTGGTTTACTTTCCTTTAATGCAATCCAAACATATATCAAGATAAACAAAATTCAGATTTGATTGAATCTCATTCTTTACTAATCTTTTTTATCTTTCTTTGGATACATGACCCATACGCCTATGACATAAATAATCAGAACTTTCATTTAGTGATAGTATCCTTCCTTCATACAGAAATGACACACATTAGCCTTGAGTTCCTTATGAGAATCATGTGGAACTTTAGCAGGTATTTTCTTCTTCTTAAACTTGTTGGCCTTCACTTTGAGTCCTTCACGAGCTCCTTGACCCATGAGGTTAATAAAATGACTTATTTGTTTCTTAAGTCTTGACACTTCTTGCATAAGCATATTGAACAATTCACTAACACTCCACTTATCCTTAATAGTATTATAGTTAAATTGAAATGGTCCATACTCAAGATGCAATGAGTTTAGAATAAACTGAACCAAGGTGTCATCCACTTTCATCCCCAAGGTCCAAAGTCTTGATGCAATGTTAGTCATCTCAATGATATGATTTTGTATACGACATGACCCATCAAACTTCATGGTCATGAGTTTAGCTATTAGTGTACCAGCGAGAGACTTATCACTAAAACGAAAATGGTCTTCCACACACTTCAGGTATTCTCTGACACTTTCTGTTTGTGGAATAGCATTCTTAATGTTGTTAGCAATAGTCATTCGCACGAACATAAGGCTTAATCTCTTAGAGCACTCCCATGATTAATGAAAAGACTTCTCATCCTCACTATTCTTATCAGTAATGGTAGTAGGTTTGTCATTCAACAGAGCCAAGTTAAGATCCATCACACCTAAGTGGAAGTGGACTTGTTCATGCCATTCAGAGAAGTTCAATCCATTGAACACAGCAACGGATGAAGCATGTGAATGAAGAGGAACAACTGCAAAATAGATACACATGCTTACAAATCAGAAAATAATGTGAATTCAGTAAAACGATAAAAGTATATCGTAATTCTTCTTTGGGTAGATACTATGACACACTATCATAATTTAAATGTCATTTTTATTTTTAATAGGTAATTAAATATTTTTAACCAACATATATACGACATCTTTGGATATACAATATATGTTTGATTGAAAATATTAGTTTACCTCATAATGTTCACTATTCGTAGAATGATTGAATCACCTTTGGTAAATTCTTAAGTTCTAAGTATAGTGAAAGTCAATTTATCTATTTATTTTCAATATAGGCATTTCATTAACTTTCATAGATAAATGACAATTTTATGAATGCATATTTTTCGTAATCATACTAGTTTGGCCACTTTGGTGACTAAAAACTATATAAATACAAATGCATACATAATATCATAAAATTTTGTGCATGTGAATAATTTTATACATTTTAGTTTGGCCACTTTGGTGACTAACTAACTATAGAAACATAATACATGCATCAAGTGATCATAAATATTATATGTGTAGATGTTAATTTCTCTAGTTTGGCCACTTTGGTAACTAACAAATTATTTTGCACTAAGTACACACATATTATTTATTGCTTAGTATCACAATCACTTTAATTTATTGCACAATCTAAAAGGAAAATTAATTATTGTATTATGGAAAAATAATTTAAGATTTTTAGAATTTGTGCATGTTAAATTTTGCTAACGACTCTTGACTAACTTAAGAGTCCAAACACCTTAAATAGTCAACCACAAAATTACGCTACTACAAAAGGATTCAACAATAAGTTTGAACATAATTTCTTGTAGTCAAACTTATGCCCTTTCTCTATTCTCTAAATTTGAATACTAGCCAATAGCAGTGACCATATTTGTATTCCTTTTGGGCAAAGTATCAAGAAAATTGGTCCACTGCCGTGAGGATCGAAACAACCACCAACTTTCAATTTTCTTAATATATTTATTTTAATTTATACAAACTCAATTACAAAAAGAATTACAAAAGTTGGTCTATGCATATCTATGATTTTTCTCATTAAGCTCCACTTATTTTCCGTACCGACACAAAATATACAAAGTTTTATGTTCATATGTGTAGTTCACATAATTCATACATACAACGCTATATAATTTTTTATGCGGTTACATAATTTATGACACAGACAATTTAATCAAGCACTACACTTACGACGAATACATAATTTGTTTGAGAAGAAATAGTAGGCTATACTCGTAACAAATTTTTTCTACTTATTTTAATTAGTTGCAGAAGATATATGAAGATTATCCATTCAAACAATCTTGGCTCTGATACCACATGTAAGATTTAAATACTTTAATACACATCAGGATCTTGAACACAATAATCTTACATAGAGATTCTTAGGGGCACATACTTGATGCGGAAGACACATCACAGAGAGAAGCAGAAGCGTTAGTCCTAAATTGGTTTCTACTTCCATGCCTAGCATTACGTTACCACAACCTTTAGCGATGGAAATAATGTAGAGAATATGTGGTAACCCTAATGGATAGAGGTATGACCAATTTATAGGGTTAAGACTTAATCTAGTACGTCCATCAAGTAACCAATGTATGGATGAAATCTATTCATCATTAAATATTATTTATGGTATTACTTGGGTCACAAGTAAACTTGGGTCGTAAGTAAGAGATAATTCTTACACAAAAAATAATAATGTAACGAGTGTAGTAACTAATTATTTTCTCCGTTCATTTTTACTTATCACATTTGGAGTTGACATATTGTAACACCCCACAACTAGAAAGAGTCATTTTTGGAAAGAATGAAAAATCTGGGAAATTGGTTAAGTTGTGTTAAGTTTGAGTTTTGGGTCAACTTTAAACAACTATAAATCCTAGCTCAGGATGAGTTAGGTGTGCTACCAGATATCGTAGGAAAGATCTTTGATTTGTCTTTCCAACGCCGCCAAGTTTTCTCAATTATGAGTTCGTATGAGGGAGATATGTCCATTTGAAGTTGGGCTATCTAGATAAGGAAAGTTAAAATCGGATTTTAGAAGGGTATGTTGGTCTTTTCACTACCCAATAATTTAATTTCATTTTTGGTAATTAAGATGGGGTCTAAACTGATTTGGTTCAGTTTAAGCTTCATAAAAAAGAGTTAGGTTTTGAGAAAAGAGAAAAGAAGAGGAGAAGAGACAAGGAATCGTCAAGTTCTTGAAGCTAAGATCGTGGATTTCGCTAAGGGGTGATCCCTACGAGGTATGTGAGATCACATAGAATTGGGTTAGTTCACCCATGCACTAATCATGACTTATTTTAGTGAATTTAGATTCTTGAAGGTTAAAAAATTGAGTTCTTGATGGGTTTTGTTAAAGTTCTATTGAGTTCTTGATTCGTTGAAATTGTTGAGGAGTTGTTGATTCAAATTCATGAAATTAAGCGTCATTTTGAGTAGATTCTTTCATATTTGGTTATGTAGTCAAATCTAAGTGTTTGGGGAAGGAACCAATCGAAACTAGAGGTTTTAGGGTTGAAAAACGACCAAGAAAAATTAGAGTTTTCTAGGTAGGGGTCTGGGGCGCCGCGCCAGCCAGAGCGCCCCACTTTGGGTTCTAAAGTTTTGCCCCTGGGGTGCCGCCCCAGCCAGTGCACCCCAACTTCAGTTCTGAAGTTTTGGGTATGGCGCCCCGCGCCACTCAGAGCGCAAGGGACGCCAGGTCTTCTACTTTTTCCCACTTCTTTCCGTACTAGTTCCCTTGTAACGTACCTATGTTTCCTAGTTGATTCTTACACTCTAAGGTATGTCTAAACACCATGAAATCATCAATAACATGATATCATGAACCTTGAATCCATAATTCAATTCAAGGAAAGTTAAGAGTCGAGTCAAGAGAAGTGAAGAGTCAAGTCAAGAGAAGTTCATAGAGTTTTCCAAAAGTCTTTTATAAATGTTTTAACCTTGTTTTAAAACTTGAGTTTTGAGTTGAGTAAAGAGTAAGGATTGAAGTTCATTTATTCAAAAGAGTATATGGGGACTATGTATTCCCAAAGAGTAAAATGTTTTCACATTTAAACAAGAAAGGAATCTTTGATTTCCAAAAGAGCCTTTGAGCTAGTTTTTCAGTAAAGAGTAAATGCTTTCACAATTAAGCGAGAGAGGAAACTTTGTTTTCTAAGATAGCCTTTGAGCCAAGTTTTGAGCAATTATCTCAAACCACAAAAAGAAGTATTTTTTTCAACATAAGAGCTAGTATTATATTTTGGGAGTAGTATTGAGCACCGATATAGGGGAGAGTTCAGACAACTCCCAGCCCCCATAAATCATGTAGCCATCATGGGTAGAAAAGGGTCATACTTTTTGGATGATTCCTTAGTGCTTTTTAGCATAAACTAGTGGATCCACTTAATAGTCAGGTTCTATACCCTCAGTAAGGTATAGGATGGCCCTAACAGCGTGAGGCAAAACGATGTATCATCACAATAGCTCTTAAGTGATGGTTGTTGGTTAGAGAAACTCCCACAAAAGTATTTTGTATTATTATATACATAGAGTTATTTGTATTTCATATACATCCAGAGTTTATATTGTATCTTTGCATACATACAAAGTTACTATTGTATTTCAAAATACGCAGAGTTGATATCCATGTTTTAAAGCTTTTCTTTATAATGCACTTATTTATACTGCTTTATATTGAAATGAGTTCAGTTCGGTTGAGTTGAGTTAAGACCAAGTTTGTTCTTTTAGTTCCTTTCAAGCTTATGTCTTGTTTTAGAATTCCCCTCGCATGCTCGTACATTCAATGTATTGATACCATTTGACCTGTATCTTTTTATGATACAGATATAGGTAACCAGGATCAGCATCCAGCACATCATTAATTCTAGTTGAGCTTCAGAGTTGTTGGTGAGCCTCTTTGCTTTCGAAGGATCCCTTTTATTGCTTTCAGTATGTTTAGTTCATTAAGATGTCGTGAGTCTTGTCCCGACGTCCATCTCAATTTTTAGAGGCTTCATAGACAGTCAGTTGTAGTTCTTTAATCTTTCATTTTCATTCTATTATGTTGAGACTTGAGTTGCCACTTTGGCCATTGAATGTTATTTTTATACATTCTCATATATCTTTGAGCTTTCTATTTACTTCTAAAGTACCGTTATGATTGAGTTAAGTTTTTCGTTGAGTAAGTAAGCCAGGCCAAGGGTTCGCTTGGGGCCAGCAATGGTTCTCGAGTACCAGTCTCTCCTAGGGTGTAGGCTAAGGGCGTGACAAACTTGGTATTAGAGCACAAAGTTTAAGAGTCCTAAGAGTCTATGAAGTCGTGTCTGTAGAGTCCTAGTTATCGATGTGAAGCGCGTCACATCTATATTTAGGAGGCTGTGATATTTAGGAATGTTCTCACTTCTTTTATACTCATTTCATGCGATATAGTGTATCTCTATAAAAGTTTCTTTCCAACTCGTGCTTGCGTGTATCTTCCAAATTATGTCTCTAAGAAGAGCTATCAGAGGTTGTTCGGCTAGAAGAAATGTTGAACCACAGGAACAAGGGGTACCTAATGCACCAGAAGTGCAAACCCAATGAGAGGTTACCAATGTCGAATTCTGTGAAGCTATTCGGATGTTTATCCAAGTTGTGACCAACCAAGCTAGGCAACTGAGAGAGAATTGTCAGGAAGTGGCTGATACTTCGAGGGTCCGCTAGTTTTTAAGGATGAATCCCCCAGGATTTACTGGTTTAAGTGTTACTGAGGATCCATAAGACTTTTTTGAGGAGCATTAGAAGGGTGTCGCTAGGATCTGGTTTGATCAATGGAAGAAGAACCGAGCTGAGGGTACACCACCTCTGAGTTGGACTTGTTTTGAAGAGGCCTTCTTGGGGCGTTTCTTCCCCCAAGAATTGAGAGAGGCAAAGGTACAAGAGTTCCTCACTCTTAAGCAGGAGTCTATGAGTGTTCATGAGTACAGTCTGAAGTTCACACAACTTTCCCGCTATACTCCGGAGATGGTTTCTGACATGAGAAACAGGATGAGTTTATTCGTTGTTGGGTTGTCTTGCCTGTCAAGCAAGAAAGGTAAGGTAGCTATACTGATAGGGGATATAGACATAGCAAGGCTAATGATCCATGTGCAACAAGTTGAGGAGGACAAACTGAGGGATAAAGAAGAGTTTAAGAATAAGAGAGCGAAGACATCAGGGAATAAGTCCGGGTAGCAGAAGAGTAATGCCAACTGGTCATCCTTCCAACAGAAACAAAAGAGACCTGCTCTATTATCTGCTAGTGCACCTGCACCAAAGAACAAAGGTAAGTACAATAGTCAGAATTTCAGAGTTAAATCTCTTTATTCTCAAGGTAGTATGGCACAAGGGGGTAGTAAGCCTCTTGCATGTGTTAAGTGCGGTAGGAGCCACTTAGGTATATGTCATGAAGGCTCCACTTGTTGCTTCAAGTGTGTCTAGAATGGTATTTTATGAGAGAGTGTCTAAAAATAGGAAGGGTAATAGTAATGGGGGCAAAAGAGCTTAGTCTTCTTAAGTTGTTCCACCAGATAGAGCTGCATCTATAGGAGCTACTTCAGGGGTAGGCGGAGGAGGAAATTGTCTTTATGCTATCACTAATCGCCAAGAGCAAGAGGATCCTCCAAATGTTGTCACTGGTATGATCCATGTCTTTAACTTCAATGTTTATGCTTTGCTAGATCCAGGAGTGAGTTTATGTTTTGTAACTCCATATGTTGCTATGAATTTCGATGTTCTTCCTGAGAAACATAGTGAGTCATTCAGTGTTTCTACACTTGTTGGTGAGTCTATTCTAGCAGAGAGAGTCTATCGTGATTGTACCATTTTCATCAATCACAAAAGTACCATGGCTGACTTAGTTGAGTTAGATATGGTAGATTTTGATGTCATTCTAGGTATGGGCTGGCTTTATGCATGTTATGCGTCAATAGATTGTAGAACTCGAGTAGTCAACTTCCAGTTTCCTAATAAGCCAGTTATAGAGTGGAAGACCAGTTCAGTAGTGCCTAAGGGTCATTTTATTTCGGACCTTAAGGCGAGAGAGTTAGTTTCCAAGGGGTGTGTCTATCACTTAGTCTGAGTTAATGACTCTAGAGTTGAGATACCTCATATTCATTTAGTTCCAGTAGTAAAAGAGTTTCCAAAAGTCTTTCAAGATGATCTTCCCGGAGTCCCTCTTGAGAGAAAAATAGACTTTGGTATAGATCTTCTTCCTGATACTTATCATATATCTATTTTGCCATATAGGATGGCACCAGCAGAGTTAAAAGAGTTAAAAGAGCAATTGAAAGATCTCCTAGAGAAATGTTTTATTCGACCAAGTGTCTCACCTTGGGGCGCTCTAGTCTTATTTGTGAGGAAGAAGGATGGTTCCCTTAGGATGTGTATATGCTACAGTCAGTTGAACAAGGTTACCATCAAGAATAAGTATCCTCTTTCGAGAATTGATGATCTTTTCGATCAACTTCAGGGTGCCATTTGTTTCTCTAAGATAGACCTCAGATCTAGCTATCATCAGTTAAGAGTAAAGGAATGTGATATTCCAAAGACAGATTTTAGGACCCGTTATGGTCATTATGAGTTTTTGGTCATGTCATTCACTTTAACTAATGTATCTGCAACGATCATAGACCTTATGAATAGAGTGTTCAAGCCTTATTTAGATGTGTTTGTTATTATGTTCATTGATGACATACTAATCTATTCGAGAAATAAGAAAGATCGTGCTAGTCATCTCAGAATAGTTCTCCAAACTCTAAAGGATAAAAAGTTGTATGCCAAGTTCTCTAAGTGTGAGTTTTGGCTTGAGTATGTGACATTCTTGGGCCACATTGTTTCTGGTGATGGAATTTGAGTTAATACTCAAAAAATAGAGGTAGTGAAGAATTGGCCTAGACCCACATCTCCAACTGATATTAGGAGTTTCTTGGGATTGGTTGGATATTATAGAAGGTTCGTAGAGGGGTTCTCATCTATTTAGTCCCCTTTGACTAAGTTAACTCAAAAAACAGTGAAGTTTCAATGGTCTGAAGCTTGTGAGAAAAGCTTTCATGAATTGAAAAAGAGGTTGACTACTGCCTCAGTACTGACCTTACAAGAAGGTATGCAAGGCTTTGTTGTATATTGTGATGCATCCAGAGTTGGTTTGGGTTGTGTGTTAATTCAGAATGGAAAGGTTATAGCTTATGCCTCCAGACATTTGAAAGTTCACGAGAATAATTACCCAACCCATGACTTAGAGTTGGCTGTCGTAGTATTTGCTTTGAAAATATGGCCTCATTATTTGTATGGTGCTCATGTTGATGTATTCACTGATAACAAGAGTCTTCAGTATGTGTTTAGTAAGAAAGAGCTTAATCTCAGACTGAGAAGGTGGTTAGAGTTACTCAAGATTATGACATGAGTATTCTTTATCACCCAGGTAAGGCTAATGTTGTTGTTGATGCCTTGAGTAGATTTTCTATGGGTAGTACCGCCCATTTTGAGGAAGATAAGAAAGAGTTAGCAAAAGATGTGCATAGTCTTACACAATTAGGAGTTCGACTAATGGATTTCACAGAAGGAGGAGGAGTGGTGATGAATGGGGCTGAATCGTCATTAGTGTCAGAAGTAAAAGAGAAGCAAGACCAAGATCCTATTTTGCTTGAATTGAAGGCAAATGTTCATAAGCTAAAAGTATTGGCTTTTGAACAAAGGGGAGATGGTGTATTGAGGTATCAGGGTAGATTATGTGTACCAAGGGTGGATGAACTCCAACAGAGGATCATGGAGGAAGCTCATAGCTCCAAGTATTCTATTAATTTGGGTTCCACAAAGATGTATCGTTACTTGAGAGAAGTGTATTGGTGGAATAGTATGAAGAAAGGTATTGCTGAGTTTGTTGCTAAATGCCTGAATTGTCAACAAGTTAAAGTAGAGCACCAAAGTCCAGGTGGTATGGCTCAGAATATAGAACTTCCTAAATGGAAGTAGGAGATTATCAATATGGATCTCATTACTGGGTTGCCATAATCTCGTACGCAACATTATTCTATTTGGGTGATTGTTTATAGAATGACAAAATCAGCCCACTTTTTACCGGTAAAGACTACCTATTCAGTAGAGGACTATGCCAAGTTGTATCTTCAAGAGGTAGTTAGACTTCATGGGGTGCCAGTTTTGATTATTTCAGACAGAGGTGCGTAATTTACTGCACAGTTTTGGAAGTCATTCCAGAAAGGCTTGGGTTCAAAGGTGAACTTATTACTGTTTTTCATCCCCAGACTGATAGTCAAGCAGAGCACACTATTCAGACTCTAGAAGATATGTTGAGGGCCTGTGTGATTGATTTCAAGGGTAATTGGGATGATTACCTACCTCTCATTGAGTTTGCTTATAACAACAGTTACCATTCTAGCATTCAGATTGCTCCTTATGAAGCTCTTTATGGGAGAAGGTGTAGATCTCCAATTGGATGGTTTGAGGTTGGTGAAGCTGGGTTGATAGGACCAGACTTAGTTTATCAAGCTATAGAGAAGGTGAAAGTTATTCAAGAGAGGTTGAAAACAGTGCAGAGTCATCAGAAATCCTACACTGATGTTAGGAGAAGGGAGTTAGAGTTTGAAGTAGATGATTGGGTATACTTGAAAGTTTCACCCATGAAGGGTGTTATGAGATTTGGTAAGAAGGGGAAGCTTAGAACCTGGTATATTGGTCCTTACAGAATATCCAAGAGGATTGGTAATGTAGCTTATGAGTTAGAGCTACCACAAGAGTTAGCAACGGTCCATCCAGTATTTCATATTTCTATGTTGAAAGAAGTGCATGAGAGATCCTTCACTTATCATACCTACTGAAGATATTGGTATCAAGGATAGCTTATCTTATGAGGAGATTCCTGTCATATTCTAGATCATCAAGTTCGCAAGTTGAGAACAAAAGAGGTAGCATGAATCAAAGTTCTTTGGAGGAATCAATTTGTTAAGGAAGCTACTTGGCAAGCTGAGGAAGATATGAAGACGAGATATCCACATCTCTTCGAGTCTAGAGAAGTTCTAAATTAAGGTACTAAACCTTTTCTTGGTATTTATTTATAAGTTGGCATGTCGTTTTTGCATTTTTGGTGTTTGAATTGAATGTTAGATGTTACGCCCTTAGCCTACTAGGATTGATCTCATTCAAGGATGAATGTTTTCAAAGGGGAGATATTGTAACACTCGCAACTAGAAAGAGCTAGAATTAGAAAGAGTCATTTTTGGAAATAATGAAAAATTTGGGAAATTGGTTAAGTTGTGTTAAGTTTGAGTTTTGGATCAACTTCAAACGATCATAACTCCTAGCTCATGATGATTTAGGTGTGCTACCAGATACCTTAGGAAATATCTTTGATTTATCTTTCCAACGCTGATGAGTTTGCTCAATTCTGAGTTCGTATGAGGGATATATGTCCATTTAAAGTTGGGCTATCTAATTAAGGAAAGTCAAATCCGGATTTTTAGAAGGGTATTATGGTCTTTTCACTACCCAATTTTTAATTTCGTTTTTGGTAATTAAGATGGGGTCTAAATTGATTTGGTTTAGTTTATCTTTTATCAAAAAGAGTTAGGGTTTTGAGAGAAGAGAAAAGAAGAGAAAAGAGGAGAAGAGACAAGGAATCGTCAAGTTCTTGAAGCTAAGATCGTGGATTTCGTCAAAGGGATCCCTACGAAGTATGTGAGATCACATAGCATTGGGTTAGTTCACCCACGCACCAATCATGATTTATTTCAGTGAATGAAGGTTTAGAAATTGAGTTATTGATGGGTTTTGTCGAAGTTCTATTGAGTTCTTAATTCGTTGAAATTGTTAAGGAGTTGTTGATTCAAATTCATGAAATTAAGTATCCTTTTGAGTAGATTCTTGCATATTTTGGTTATGTAGTTAAATCTAAGTGTTTGGGGAAGGAAGCAATCGAAACTAGAGGTTTTAGAGTTGAAAAACGACCAAGAAAAATTGGAGTTTTCTGGGCAGGGGTCTGGGGCGCCACACCAACCAGAGCGCCCCACTTTTCGTTCTGAAGTTTTGCCCCTGGGGCGTCGCGCCAGCCAGCGCACCCCAACTTCACTTCTGAAGTTTTGGGTTTGGCGCCCCGCGCCACTCAAAGCGTCGGGATGCCAGGTTTTCTACTTTTTCCCACTTCTTTATGTACTAGTTCCCTTGTAATGTACCCATGTTTCCTAGTTGTTCCTACACTCTAATGTACGTCTAAAAAACATGAAATCATCAATAACATGAGATCATGAACCTTGAATCCATAATTCAATTCAAGGAAAGTTAAGAGTCAAGAGAAGTTCATAGAGTTTTCCAAAAGTCTTTTACAAATATTTTAACCTTGTTTTAAAACTTGAGTTTTGAGTTGAGTAAAGAGTAAAGATTAAAGTTCATTTCTTCAAAAGAATATATGGGGACTATGTATTCCCAAAGAGTAAAATGTTTTCACATTTAAACAATAAAGGAAACTTTGATTTCCAAAAGAGCCTTTGAGCTAGTTTTTCAGTAAAGAGTAAATGCTTTCACAATTAAGCAAGAGAGGAAACTTTGTTTTCCAAGATAGCCTTTGAGCTAAGTTTTGAGCAAATATCTCAAACCACAGAAAGAAGTATGTTTTTAAACATAAGAGCTAGTATTATATTTTGGGAGTAGTATTGAGCACCGATATGAGGGAGAGTACAGACAACTCCCAGCCCCATAAACCATGTAGCCATCATGGGTTGACAAGGGTCATACTTTTATGATTCCTTAGTGCTTTTTAGCATAGACTAGTGGATCCACTTAGTAGTCAGGTTCTATACCCTAGGCAAGATATAGGACAGCCCTGGCAGCGTGAGGCAAAATATTGTATCATCACAATAGCTCTTAAGTGATGTTTGTCAGTTAGAGAAACTCCCACAAAAGTATTTTGTATTATTATATACACAGAGTTATTTGTATTTCATATACATCCAGAGTTTATGTTGTATCTTTGCATACATACATAGTTACTATTGTATTTCTAAATACACAGAGTTGATATCCATGTTTTAAAGTTTTTCTTTATAATGCACTTATTTATACTGTTTTATAGTGAAATGAGTTGAGTTGAGACCAGTTGTGTTCTTTCAGTTCCTTTCAAGCTTATGTCTTATTTTAGAATTTCCCTCGCATGCTCGTACATTCAATGTACTAATGCCATTTGTCCTGTATCTTTTTATGATGAAGATGTAGGTAACCAGGATCAGCATCCAGCGCATCGTTGATTCTAGTTGAGCTTCAGAGTTGTTGATGAGCCTCCTTGCTTCCGGAGGATCTCTTTTATTACTTTCAGTATGTTTAGTTCATTAGGATGTCGTGGGTCTTGTCCTGATGTCCATCTCAATTGTTAGAGGCTTCATAGACAATTAAATGTAGTTCTTTAGTCTTTCATTTTCATTCTATTATGTTGAGACTTGAGTTGCCAATTTTGCCAGTGAATGTTATTTTTATACATTCTCAAATATTTTGGAGCTTTCAGTTTACTTTTAAAGTACTGTTATGATTGAGTTAAGTCTTCCGCTGAGTAAGTAAGCCAGACCAAGGGTTTGCTTGGGGCCAGCAATGGTTCTTGAGTGCCAGTCCCGCCTAGGGTGTAGGCACGGGGAGTGACACATATCCATTAAGAAAATTGTGATTGACATGACCATTTTACCACACTATTCTTATTCATTGATGTTTAGTATTAAATCTTGAAAATGATTTGAAAATAAGTAATTAATGTTAGGGGTAAATATAGGGGAAATAATAATTATTTTTTCTTGATATATTAAATGTGTCAAATAAAAGTGAAAATGTGCTTTTGAAATAGTAGTAGACAAGTAAAAGTGATTATTTTTAATGTAATCATCTTATCAAACTTAAGCTAGTGTTTGATAACAGATTTTGAATAAGATTTTGAATATTTATCTTCAAATATTTATTTGAATTTGACCATAAAATTTATCATATTTTGAAAATTTTATCTACAAATATTTTAAAGTTTCTTTCCATTCACAAACCTTTATATTCAAAATAAAATGCATCCAATAATAGTGACTAGTGAGCATGCATTTTTAGGAATGCATTTAATGAGGGGAAAGGGCAAACATAATTAGTTGGAGTCCATAATAGAGATTTTTTTTTTTTTTAAATGTTTAGGATAAGTTTTAAAATTTTAACTTAAAAATAATATGTTAGCCCAAAAAAACAATTGTTTGTAGATTGAGATTTTAGGCTTTTTTTTCTTTTCTTTTCTTTTTTTTGGCCATTTCCTTTCTTTCTTTCAAAACTAGATAATTTTTGTGGCTAAATAAATTTTGCCAAAAAGAAATATCTATGGCATAACGGTATAAAGTTGTATTTGGACATGCATTATATTTGTAAAAAATTTAAAGATTTGTGAATGGAAGGAAACTTGAAAATATTTGAAGATTAGTTTTTCAAAATCTAATTAAATTTCATGGTCAAACTCAAATAAATTTTGAAGATAAACACTCAAAATTGTATCTAAAGTCTCTCGTCAAAGCTTAATAAGATTAGAGTGTGTTTGCTACAAATGAAAACGTTTTATTAAAAAATAAGTAAGTTTCTTCCAAAGTATTTGTGTGTAATCTAGCTAAACATTATGAGATAGAAATGGAGATTTGGAGTTGAGGAGGAGACAACATATTTGATACATCACTTATAAAATTTATTTTTCCTAATTTCATTCGAAAAGTCATTTAATCCTCATTCTAGAGAGTTTTTTTTTTTTTTTTTTTTTTTACAATTGTGAATATTACCATTAACAATAACAACAAAAACAATACAACCATCAAATATTCAAAATTTTAATTTTCAAATTTCTACTTCAAAATCGAACGGAAATAAAAGAGACATAAAATGAAGGAGAGGGAGTAGTGTATTTGAGCAGATCTTGTAATTGAAGCCAGTGGTAGAGATATGACAATAAGATTCTTGCTCTTTAATCTAATTTCTTCTTTTTAATTTAATCACCTATTTATATGATTATACGTTGCAATATGATCCGAGATTTATAGTTTAAAATATATATTTTAGTTAGCCTCAACATATAATTATTAAGATTTGACTTGTTAAAGTAAAGTTTTGTAGGTCGCAAATTGTTTGCACAAACGACAGCCCTAAGATCTGCTAATTCATCTATAACTATCATAGTAATTTTGTAATTTTAATTGTATTTGTCAAAAATTATTTTCTATGTGACTAAATTGTTTTAAAAATTTATAACCCGAGACCGTAGCTTAGCTAAGGATCCCAAAATTAGCTATATGTGCATTTCCCTATGTCAAATGATTGAATTAATTTGATGAATTATTCTTTCAATATAAAGAGCACTACAAATTGAAAATGAAATGAAAAGAAAGAAGGCTTCTTTATATAATATGCATTAGTTTCTTTCAAGTCGTTTTCTTATTACTTTATTTTTTTTTATAATATGTCAAAACTATTTAAAAAGTTTAGTTCGTGAATTCAATGAGCTATCTCTCATGTTTATATATTTTAAAATATAATATTTAATATCAGAAAAAGATCAGTTTATTTTAATTTAGAAACTTCGTAATTAGTCATAGTCCCCAAGTGTCTTTGAATTTCGACTCGCTATATAATAATTCAAGTTTTTTAATTAAGAATGAAAAAATAGTTTCAAAATTAAGAAAAAGTAAAATATTAATTATTGAGTAGATGCAACAATATTCTGATTAATACTAATAATACTAATTTTAAAATCCTCAAATTTTATTATTTATATAAAAAAAAAAACAATCCTATTTTCTCTATCCTACCCCACTCCCTCGTCCCCCAAACACCCTTCTGCCACTGCCAATGCCATCACATCCCCTTTTGCTCCTGTCACCACCTTCCATCATCACCACTTCCTCCTCTTCTTCCTTCTTCACCATCACCATAACTACATCCTTCTTATCCACCGCTGCAACTACAACAACCATTACCTTCTTTGTTACCATCAATATCTCCTTTGCCGTCATAACTAATCTCTCCTTTATCTCACTTGTTGAAATTGTTGCAGCAACTATGATATTTGTTGCAACAATTTCAGCAGTCAAGTCTAGGAGTGGACATTCGGTTCTTCGAATTTATCAACTTCGTTCGATCTTTCGATTTTAGAAAATAGACAAGTGTGCACTGTACCTATACCAAATCAAACTAACTCAGTTTTTCTACTTTAATTTAGGGTGTGTTTGGTATGAAGGAAAATGTTTTCCTAGAAAATATTTTCCTGAAAAACAAATATATTTTTAACTTATTTTTTCATTTTTGGTTGGTGAGTAAAAAATATTCTGCAGAAAAGATTTTTAGTGTTTTGATTTATGAATGAAAAATGTTTTTGAGAAATATCTTTTATTTTTACTGGAGTAGAAAATAATTTTTGAAATTGAAAATATATTTTAAAAACAAACTTAAATTTTTTTTGGTGTGTGGAGAGCGGGGGGTGGTTCGAGGGTAGGGGTGAAAAAATAAAAATTTGAAGTTGATTTTTTCTAAAAAAACAAACTTAAAATTTTTTTGGGGGGTGGGGGGTTCGAGGGTACAGGTCAAAAAATGAAATTTTGAAGTTGAAAATATTTTTTAAAAACAAACTTAAATTTTTTTTGGAGGTGGGGCTGTGGGGGGGGGGCTGGTAGGAGGGGTGGGTGGGTGGGGAGGTCGAGGGTAGGGGTGAAAAAATGAAATTTTGAAGTTGAAAATATTTTTTTAAAATAAACTTAAAATATATTTGAAAAAATAAAAAATTGAAGTAGAAAATATTTTTTAAAACAAACTTAATTTTTTTTTAAGGGGGTGGGGGGCTGATGTGAGGGAGCCAAGGGTGAGGGGGTGGGTGGGAGGGGTAAAAAATAAAAAATTAAAATTAGAAATATCTTTTAAAAACAACTTTTAATATTTTCTTTTTGCAAGGGGTGGTGGTAGGGGTAGGGGTGAGGGTGAGGTAAAAAAATTGATGTTAAAAATATTTTTTAAAAACAAGCTTTAAATTTGTTTTGGGGGTGATTCAGGGGGCTGGTTTGAGGGTAGGAATAAAATAAATTGATGTTTTAACAAAAAAAATTGTAATTTGAAGTTGGAAGAGAGTGTTTTGAAAAATGTTTTCCTTAAGTTTTAAAGGGAAGTCATTTTCTTTAAAATTTGAGAAAAATGAGTTGATTTGAAAAATATTTTTCAAAACATTTAATCTAATCAAATATGAGAAAATTGAAAAATATTTTTCGAAAACTGTTTTCCTTCATACCAAACACACCCTTAAGTTGTTATTTTTAAATCAATTTTTCGATTCAAATGAAAAATAAAATGAGTACAAAAGCAGCGCGACTCAGCCCAGTACGTTCCTTCAAATCTAAAACCACCCACCTGACTTTTCATATTCCTCAACTTATGACTATCATCACTTCGCATTTTTCATCTACCATGATATACTTCTGTAATGATGTTAATGGAGGAGAACACCTATCAATTTACAACACCGACATTTTTCTACTTCCAGCTTTGGGAGAGGTAGCAAATATATCATACCTCTGATGGGGTTGTAGGACTATGCCGCAGTTGTAGAAATTGGGAATCTTGTATACTTCTTCAATGTTTCTCTAGCTGTTATTAGTTTTTTTTTTTTTTCTTCTATTTTGGTTTCAATTTGTATCTTTTGAGGAAACTTGCTATTCCCTCATGCGGGTTCATACCATTGGACTGCTTTGAGAGTTATTTTGTGTGATTTTCTAGATGAACAGTCAATAGAACAGGAAGCTCAAAGAAAAGTAGGATGGCTCTTAAAATTAATTTTTGCTGGGACTGCTACAGTTATTGGGTATCAAATTTTTTCATACATGGCTAAGGTCTCATTTCTATGGTTACATGAATCAATTACACCATATTCAATTTCCTGCCTTGTCTCATTTGTCTTTGGCATATTAATGTATGATTTAAATAGGAGACAATCTGATGCAGCAGTCTGTCTCACTTCTACAAGTCAAGGATCTCTTGATTAAGAGAATGGGTGCGTCCAGATTAGCTCGTTTTGCTACAGATGGTAAGCTTGGGTCACAGTACTTAGAAATTGAGAAGTATGTGTATGTAATTCTTTAATGGGTTCAAGTATATGTTGGCAATTTTTTTATTTTTGAGAAAGGTATATGTTGGCAATTAGGTGTGCAATATCAGGAATTTGAAGTTAGCAGTAATAGGTGTAGATATGTATTTGATTTGAGAGCAGTAAGGAGCCATCACCTAATGTTTTAAGGCTGGTGGAAAGATATAGCAGCAAAGAAAAACCATAGTTGGTATCTGAATGCCAAAATAATAATTCTGTGAGTTATGAATTCAGTGAACCTAGGTTGATCATTCTTTTTTTGTTATTAGGAGCTCATTTGAATTTAACTGATATCGTTAATCTCCTCTGCATCCTCTTTGATATTAATAATCTACACGCTGGACAACTTTGTGGAGCCGAGTAGTCTCTTGCATCTAGATGTTTTCCCCTTTCTTCTTGATTTATTAACTGTATAACCTTCCTTTGAAACTTAAAGCTAATGGAACTCCCTACTGGTTAATTGTATGAATAAGGAAATTTGTTTCATTGTCCCAGTATAAGATGAGACTACTACAGTACCTTAGATTTTAGTATCCTAGTCAACTTGTATTTTATTGTTGTTCCTTTTCCTAGTACTATGACGAGGCAACTGTATTTCTTAAATAGGATTTTTCTAATCTTTAAATATCTAAACCATATGATATCTTGTAATCGACTAACGACTACATAGTGTTTAGTTTTTGCTCGAAGTGCAAAGTCTGTAGTCGAAATATATTCGACAGCTATTTGAATAGATCATGAGATTTTATTAGATTCTTATTAGTGAATCTTTTATCCCTGTGCTTTTTTGCTTCCTAGATGAGAAAAGGATGAAAATAGTTGAGATTGGTGGAGCTCAACAGCTTTTGAACATGTTAGAGTCTGCAAGAGATGATCGCACGAGGAAGGAATCCTTGAAGGCTCTTTTTGCTATTTCAAAATCAGGTCAGGACTCAAATTTATCTACAATTTGCGTAATGCTGTACTCATGGATGCTCAAGCCAGTATTTTGTTGGATATGGGAATAAGCTAGCATATGTAAGAATCCTCAAGCCACTATTTTGAAAAGTTTAAGAATAAGTCAGGACTTTGTTGGACGTTCATCCAAACTTCCTATTTCCAATAATAATACACACAAGTCATTGATCTGTCTATTTTCTTCTCTCTTTGCAAATCCACTAAATAGAAAAGTGAGCTTGATATCATTATAAAATTGTTACCACTGTTATTTATACCACCAGTTATCTGTTAGCTTGGTGCCCCAAAGTGGATATTTTTAGCTACTTTGATGAAAACATTTGCCTCTTTTCCCAGGGCAGTCATCTGCAAACCCAAGCAATAGCCGACAGATATTGTGGCAAATGCATTCTTTATCTTTGAACATAAACTTGGTTCTCCATCTTTATTAAGTGAAGTTGATGACCAGTTATGGTTACAACTCATTGGTCACCAGGTCTTAGTCCATGGAGGAAGTATTTGAGTGATCCTTTTATGTCACCAGACACAATCTATTTTTTTGTCACTTATTCAGATTAGGTAAAGATTTTATCTGAACTTGAGAAGAATCTTTTTTTTTTTTTTTCCTTTCGTATACAAAAGACAGACAAAAAGTAGAGAATTTTACCCAAAAATATGATACTCTACAAAAGCACAAAATAATCTATGTTATCTGAACTTTGTACGTGCTCCTAAAATTAAATAAGAACAATATGCTTGCTCTCATCTATACAGAAGTGCTCTGCATACCTGAAAAAGCTCTCCTATATGTCTCCCTTCAAATGAACCACATTGGCGCTAAAGGAGCTATACCTCATGCTCTAATTCTTCTTTTATAAATCTAGCTATTCAACATGTACTTCACTGTGGCTGGCATCACCCACTCTATGCTAAATACATCAAGCACCTTCAACCATACTTGACTTACAGTTTAACAATTTCACAGTATGTGGTCTATATTCTGTCCCAATCTCTCGCACATGAAGCACCAGTTGATATAAGTTATCTCTTTCTTCCTCAAATTGTTTGATGAGAATTACCTCTCTCGCTACCAGCCAAATAGAAAAGGATATCTTCTATGGTGCTATAGAGACCCAATTGATAAGCATGAAAACTCAATTTCTCTCTCTGCAAAACAAGCTCCTTTCCTCCTTTTGGGCCAGAACCAGAACTTCCTGTTCCGCTACAATGTTTATGTATAGTAGGGTCATCAAAATTTGTAACTAGCTCATCATCTGTCTGGTATATTTCTCCTGAACCTTAAATCCCATATCACTCTACCACCTTTTAGCTGTAACAGTTATGCTACTTATTCCATTTGTGAGCAGGAGATCTGAATATGGTGGAAAGCATACTCTTCAGGTTCTCATCCCGTGCTCCAAAAAACTTCAAAACTTATTCTTCCCTCTCAACCCACTTTGAATCCACTTTGCCTTCTGTTCCTATACCTAAAGACTGTTAGCGAAGCATTCATCCAGGGTGGATAGAGGCCATGATAGAAGAAATGAATGCTATGGAGGCTAATAACACTTGTGCATTGATTTAGTTACATGAGGGTAAAGCCATGGCTGGATGTCGTTGGGTCTATACAGTCAAGTAGGTCTTTATGTTAAGATTGACTGAAGGCTCAGCTTGTTGCCAAAAGATATACACAGATTTATGACCTTGATTATGGTGAAACATTCTCTCCGGTAACCAAAATTGTGTCTTTTTAACTATTCATCTCCTTAGCAGCAATACATCATTGGACACTTCATCAATTGGATATCAGAAATTCCTTTTTGCATGGAGAGCTATTCGAGGAGGTATATATGGAGCAACCATCAGAATTTGTTAATCAGGAGGAGTCATACATGGTATGTCATCTGAAGCAATCACCTTATGGATTAACACAATCTACAAGAGCATGGATTGGTAGATTCAGTTTGGTGGTTTTACGATTTGGAATGACTCGTAGTGCAGCAGATCTTTCTGTTTTTTATCGTCATGATTTTATAGATAAATGTATGATAATCTAGTAGACTATGTTGGTGACATCGTCATAACATGTAATGATCAGGACTGAATTCAGAACTAAAGCAACATATGTCTGACAACTGACATTGTTCAGACGAAGGATTTGGGAAACTTAAAAGTACTTCTTGGGGATTGAAGTTGCACAATCCACCACCGGCATTGCAATTGTTCCAAGAAAGTATGATTTGGATACATTAGAGAAGACGGTCATGACAGATTGTAAACTTGTTGATGATATGGATCAAAATGTCAAACTTGTTCCTGGACAGGGGGAGCTGTTGGAAGATTGTAGCAAATATCGCAGATTGGTTGGCAAGTTGAATTATATCACAATCATACTGCCAGATATTTCAGTTGCAGTAACCATCGTCCATCAGTTTCCAAACTCTGTGTAAAAGCATTGGGACAGATACATAAAAGGAGCTCCAGGACAAGTTAGTTATATGAAGATAAGGGTCACTTTGACATTGTTGGGTATTCTGATGCAGACTAGCCAAGTTCTCCATCAGATAGACATTCCACTTTTAGATATTGTCTCATGATTGGAGGGAACTTGCTCTCTTGGAAAAGTAAGAAGCAAGATGTTGTTGCCAGATCTAGTGCTGAAGTAGAATATTGAGCTACGACTCTTGCTACTTGTGAGCTTATCTGGTTGAAACAACTTAAAAAGATATTTTTTTAGAAGGGAAAATGGGGAAGGGCACTTCAAATTAAGATGTTTAGATGTCAAACGAATGAAACTAATATGTGACAATCAAGCTACTCTTCACATTTCTAACAAATGCTATTTTTCATGAGAGGACATAACATATAGAGGTGACATGCCATTCCATTAGACAAAAGATTGATTTTGGATGCTTAGCCACAGTGGCGGATCCAGGATTTAGAGTCCATGGGTGCCAAATACACTTATCGATTAATGTGCTAACTTTTTTCCTTAAAAAAAGGTGCTTGGAGCCTTTTTTTTTTCCTTAAAAAATGTCTGTAGCAAATTTCTCAAAAAAAATAGGTACTAATGGGATTTGAACCTGCAACATTAGCCATCTAAAGTTGCCCTCCTACCGTGGCACCACAAGCCAATTTTGTTCACTGGGTGGCACGCTTTATATTTATATAAATATTATGTATATATACCTATATATATATAGAGTTTCTGTCGAAGTTCGGGGGTGGCATGACACCCCCACTACCCTTCATAGATCCGCCACTGCTTAGCCACCATCTTTGTTAACTTGAATGATCAATTAGAAGATGTTTTCACTAAATCCCTCAGAGGATTTGAATACATTTCTAACAAGCTTGGAGCTTATGATATGTACACTTCAGCTTGAGGAGGAGTGTTGAGATATTATATGATTTTCAGTAATTAGGATTGATTTGATTAGGATTCTGATTGTGTAGTTATACACTTAACAAAGATTTACATACTGTAATTACTATAAATCCCAACCAAGCTTGAGGGGAATAACCAAGCTTCTCTTTTCTTCTATTATCTCTTCTCTTTCTCTTAGAATAACAAAAGGTGTTCATGGTCTTCGCGTATTCTACAATCCAGCAACATCTGGAAATGGCCTGACTTGTCTTTTTTTTAAAAAAAATTAAAATTACACCGTATAGCTGGGTTGTGTTGTATTTATGAGATACAAAAAAAGGAGGGGGAGCTAAAGCCTTACCTCCATTACAACACCATGGTGACCTAGTCATTTCAAGAGCAAGAAGATCATAATCTCACATAGGAGGATATAAATCTTTCTGGCAGATTCATAAACATACGAATCAATTAACAAAAAATTAGCCTTATCAAATTTTGTTCTAATACAAGGCATTTGACACTTATCCAAAAAGTATGCACCTTTAGCCATTTCGGGAAGTTGCCTAAAAGATGTTAGAATCATCGTTTGGTTCAGCCTAGCAGCCCTTTTCCCTAAAAAGTCCACAACTTAATTGCTTTCTCTAAAACAGTGAGTCAGTTGGGCATTCGATTGATCCACTATCTCAATGATATTGTTGATGACTTGCCCAAGTTTGAAGTTGTTTCTGCTCTTGTTGTTCACCATATTTACAACGATCATGGAGTCTAGCTCAAGAGTGAAATTAGTTAAGCCTTGTTGGCTACACCATTCCCTGCCAAATTCAGCTGCCAATGCTTCTGCCATGTTGTTGCTGGTACATGCCACAAGAATTGAAAAGGCCATCACCATCTCTCCGTAGTCCGTTGCTATTCCTCCAATTCCAGTGCTTCCTATATCCAATATAAAACTTCCATCAGTGTTGAGTTTAAAAATATTTACGTTTTTTATTTTTGTTTATAGATTTCTTATTATTATTATATAAATAATATTGAGCAAGCGGCCCTTTCGCGACTCCATTTGACTTGAGTCAAATTTTGTATTGGTTTTGATCCTTTCTGCAATATCACTAAAATCAGTCCACAATGTAACAATATTAGAGGGGGGGACAAGTTTAGAAACAATGTTCCTAATACACCATATCCCTTGGAACACCATTGTAGTATTATGCAATTTTCTTTGTGTTCCATATCCACATGCACATCTTTGCTTCCACAATTCGTACCATATGAAAATGGGTGTGATGTGCAAGATCCATTGGTGGACTTTGTTCTTGGGTTTTATGTCCCACCACTTCCTGAAGACACTTATAACAGGCTTATTGTTGTGAGCAGTGGCGGATCCAAAATTTTCATTAAGGGGTGTCAATGATTGTAGTAAAAAAATTTATAACAAGGCGAGTAGGGCTTGAACCTACAACCTCATGGAATTTATGCAACCCCTAAACTAGTAGACTAAACCTTCAACTTGTTTTAAAAGGTGTCAATACTTATATATATATATATATAACCAAAATTTGACCTCTATATATATACAATGTAATTTTCCGACGAAGGGGTGTCGTTTGACACCCCTTGACCAAGGGTGGGTCCCCCCCTGGTTGTGAGTGATCCCAAGAGGATTTCCAATAGTGTTCAAAAGAAAAAAAGCTGCTTCACTAGCAACAAATACATGTTGTAGCGTTTCTGGTTGTGAGCTCCTGCAACAAAAACAAGTTAAATTTCTGTTTATTCCAAATCTGTGTAAAGTGTCTTGAAAGGGCAGATTTTTTTTTAATAATTCTCCAAGTCAAAAAGGAAACTTTGAAAGGGACTTTAGAGTGTCGAATCTTGTTCATGAATTCATGCTTAGGTTTGTGGGTTCTAAAAAATTCCCAGGAAGCCTTGTTAGTAAAGAAACCATTGTCAGTAGTATTCCACATCGGGTAGTCATCATCATCATTGTTGCCTAAATGGCCTGACTCTAATCTGAAAAGTGTGATTTGAATCATGTTGCATCATCTCCTTCCACAAAGTGAATAACAAGAATCTAATGAAACTTAACTTTGATGCATTGCTGGTCCATGCCTACTGTGTACCTGTTAAAGGAAGATCAATAATTAACTGGTAATCTGTATCTATAAGCACTGAAGATCCTCCATTTCTACCGAGAAGGATTGTACTCCATGCACCCAACCCTCTTCTCTGTTATATCTTATAGCATTTAAATACCCCCAGTCGTCCATGGTATTTGTCAGTACTGAAATATTTCATCCTCAAATTCCTCAGTCACCATCCCATGCAACCCCCACCCCCGAAAACCCATTCTGTGGTGCTTCCGAACTCTATAGATTTAGCTTTAATGGAGAACTGAGACCCTTCATGCATTCTTTCATTTCCAGCTTTATGTCATCCTATAGTAACATACTTTCATGACATTTTCCTTAGTTGGGATGGTTCTATTGCTCAGTCAGTCCCCCTACAAGGATCTTACTAACGTATCAGTGACCTTTATCTTCATATCTCGAAGGCAGATCGGCCATGCTCCCATTCCCTAAATCTAACTTTTACCATGGCCTATATGGGTCATTTGTCTTCCTTACATACTACAAAATTATTAATTTCCATAAACAATACTCTTTGCTTTCTTTCTTCACCTCCTCCTTATCTCCCCTCCTCCTTCACCATCAAGTTCACAGACCCCAATTTCCTCCTCTCCACTCCCATATCCCTTGTTTATCTCCCTGCTATTCTTCTCAATGTCCCCAAAAATTGTCCAGCACCCTCTTCTCATTTCCATCATTAGAGACCTTTATGAAATCCCCAAAGCCGAGGATTTTGTCCGTACCCACTCTGCTTCTTCTTCTTCTTCTTCTTCTTCCTCTATGAATGGCTAACTCCCTTCTACTGAAGTACCGTTTGCATCTCCATGATACTCCCTTTACCCTTACTTTTGGCACAATAATCTTCTTTTTGTTCGCATGCGGTAAATCCCAACAGCCCATACACCTACTTCCCCGGCTTCAAATCCCCTCGCTCATCCACACCCACAGTCCCAGCCCACTCCCTTTCTTTCTCCCTGTATAGTAGTATGAAATCACAGGAATCCAATTCCTTGTTACTGTAGTTTCGATGTTCTATCAAGGTTGAGAAAAGGAGACCTCGTCAAAATCAGCCTTCTGACACCCTTGCAAATTAAATCCTTGAGGATTCCCCCTTGATTCTGCCAACCCAGCATCCTCCCTCCGTCCGAGGCTTGTAGGTCATTTTTCGCCCCGTGGATGCATTTTTCTGGGAAGTGTTGTTTGTGTGTTATTTGGACATATGTCTCTACGCTGAGCATTGTTAGTCTATCAGGGAAACCAAATATCTCAAAGAGTTCCCCACATTTATGAGAATTTGAACTTCCTTTCTGCTGTGTTTTACATCAATCGTTAATTTCTGAAACACGATATCAATATCCTTTCTTCTACTGCTCAACTTCTTTTGCATTCCTTGAAGCCAAATGCAATATACTGTGCATGCATGAGTTAGTTCATGAGCCATGCTTCATTACTATTTATTGACCTTTTTTATGTGCAGAAAATCCTAGTCTTCTCTATGTGATTGTCCATCTTCTCAAGAAGAACTTTAATATATACCAAGAAGCTGCATTGAGAAGTATTGATTAATTGTTTCATCTTGGTTATTATTTAAAAGGAAGTACATGAATTTCATCAGCTTATGACTCCATTTTATACTCCCTCTGATTCAATTTGTTGTCTTACTTTCCTTCCATCTTTTGTCTGTTTAAAAATGAAGTGAGAGTTTCAAATATATAAAATAAAGTGATTAGTTTACAATAAATATAGCCATGTTTTTGTTTACATAAAAAATAGCCAAAAGTCATAGAAAATATACACTGACTATACATTATAGCTTGCCAAAAGTCATAGAAAGTATACACTGATTATACAATATAGCTTAGCTATACACTGACTATGCATTATGATACACTCAAAAGGCTAAGCTGAATATAGCTTAACTATACATGATTATACATGAAGTATACTCTGACTATTCTATCTCGATCAACTCAATCACCTCTAAAGAGTCCCAATTTTTAGATATGAAATCCTCTCGATGTTTCGAGTCTTTTGATATATATAATTTGCTCGAATCGATTCATGTTTTCGGTATGTTGAATTTTAAAGAAGAAGGAGAAGAAGAAAATGACGTAGAAGGATGAAGTAGCAGCAACAACAGCAGAAGAAGAAGGAGGAGGAGGATGAAAGCAAAAGAAGAAGAAGACAAAGGTCGAAGAAGAAACTGGACATTTTTTGGTAATTAAGTTTACTGAATGGTCTTTTCACATAATTATCCCAAAAAAGAATGCCTCTTTCTTATTTGACAACTCTTTAATTTCAACATTTCACATGACATGCTTAAGACCACAAGATTAAAAAGCGTTTTGGTATAGTATTAATATCTTTAGTGTAAGACCACAAGATTCAAAAGTTTTTTTTACTTTCATAAAATGCATGCTCAATCAAACTAGGACAAATAAATTGAAATAGAGGGATTGTAACACTGAGTGAAGAATACGTGTAGACAACTTCCTTTTTAAATCATACCATCAATTGGTGCTATTTTCGTGAATCTAGCCACAGAACTTTAATTGACAAAAATCATCTAGCTGTCAGAGAATGTTACCCTACTTCACATTGTAAAGAAATGTTAATGAGAGAAGTCTGCTTACTGGTTGAACCTCTTGGTAGTTCTTCTACCTATTGGCTAGACCCCAGAATTTTGTGATTGAACAATCTCTGGGCATTTCCACAACGATACAAGCTTCTGTGCAATAGACCGGAATTTTGTGATTGAACAATCTCTGGGCATTTCCACAAGGATACAAGCTTCTGTGCAATAGACTAATTTTTACGCTTGATGTTTCCTTGGAAAAATTTGCCCTAAATGCCTTTAATTATACCGCCAAACTGTTAAGCACAAAGTTAATATACAAAAAGAAGCAGCTGGACTAGAAGTCTTCTATAATTTTGTGTACTTGGTTTTATCAGTGAAGCTGTTTGGATTAGACAAATTTGGATTTATTTTTGTCAGAGAAACCTCGGATACTACTAGGATTAGTTACATAGTGTCCGTGACTACCCTGTATTTTGTTGTGATGCATAGTGATAAACATTTCATGTCTTCTGAGAAAAAAAAGTCACTTTAATTGCATGGTTTGCTAGTAGAAGCCCAGTCAACCTTGGCACTAGTACTTGAGAAATCAACCCAGGCAAAAGAATTCTCAGCTTAAACAAGAAATTCTCTGGTGCTTGTGGCCTGTTACACGTGTATTTAAGGCAAAAGCATGATGTACAACTTGAGTCAGTTTTGTGTAGTGTTTAACTTTAGATGTATGAAGACTTCTTATTTTATTTGTGTGGCCCTTGCTGCCTTATCCTATTTTGGCTGATGAAACTAATCGGAGATTAAGACCAATTGCCTGATGATACTATATGTTGCTAGGCCTGATGTTTGGTTATCTTCAAATCGACACCTTCCATTAGTGTCAGATGTTACTGGACCTTGCTGAGGCACTTGTTATCTGTGATTGTATATGGACTTGAATGGATGTAGTGTTTAGTGTTCATTCTTATACTGCAGAAGAGGCTGCTGTGGTATTGCATCAAGCTGGAGCTATATCAATCCTCAATTCCACTCTCGAGTCTGCTGAGGATGCTGAAATTGGGAAATACGAGTCAAATTTGCTGATTAGATTTTAAAATTTATCATATGATGTAAGGTCTTGAGATTACTATTATCAGGTCTGAGATTCTTGTCACTTTCTTAGAAGTTGTCCATAACGTCTTCAGATAGATGTTTTATTAGATTGCTGACCTTTTAGAAATTTTCTTCTGAAGAAAGTTGAGAGAATTCTTACATGGTTGTTACATGTCCACTAGAAAGCCATGGCTATTCTAAGTGAAAGGTCTCTTGTTTCATGGGATCTTAAACATTGCTAGCGAGTGAGTTAAGCTATATTGTTGTAAATTCTTTAAGGGGCATTAGAATGGAAAAATAATCTGGATGCCCCATGCAAAGTTGTCTTTGACGCACAAGATCCTGTTGTTTTTCCTATGAATCTGGAAGTTAAGGTCATTTGGATTTTTTACTTCCTAAACGGATTGGTGAATTTTGATTTGTATTTAAGTTTTAATCCAGCTCTTGACCTGAATTTAGGGCAACCATCTGTCACAATCAATCTATTTTAGAAGATGGACTTGGCAAGACCACTGTTCTCCTTTCTCTTTAATGCCATTGTGCGCTTGATAGTTTTAGCAAAATATGTGTGATCTTGAACTAAGCTAGATTTAAATGGCAAGAATTGTATTGACTAGACATGAAACAAATGGGGGCCATTAGATTTGCTTTTATACGTCTGGACAAGTATCAACAGGACCTATGTGTTTTGGATTCTTTGTTCAATCCATGGTCCAGCAATGCAAATGAGTATTGTCTATAACCATCTTATCTGATGCTTGATCAATTTGTTCCTTGAGAAAATATGGCAAGATGTCGTAGGAAGTGGGGAACATACATATTCCTAATGTCTTGTGAAATAGTGACTCATATTCATTTCTATTTGCAGGATCTTATAATGACCCAAATATTCCTTCAAGAGGTGATCAATGTTGTGTGAAACAAAAAACCTTAAAAGTGTAAGAAAAACCACACACATTTGTCCACAGGAGGAAGCAATGGTCCTTAAACTACAGCCTGTGCTATCCAAGATTGGGTAGGAGAGACTCCCATGGTTCCTGTGAAGCCTTACAATACTATCTCAGATAAGTATTCTGTTACAAGTGTACAAAATATCAATGCTGTACAGAGTTGTGGCTTATACAAGATTATATTAGAGTATAAGAGATTTTGCTGGGAGAATGTATGTATTAAGAGGCTTATAGGTACACCTGTGCGAGCACGCGTTATACTTTTCTGAAATATTGAATGTTGAGGAAAGGTTGTTAATAAGTTGAAAGACAGTGTTTTGTCATTTGGTTGAAACAAGGACCCTACCATTCCCGTACATTTCTCTCTTTATGACTCAAACTTTTGCAATTTAAATACATGATTTTGCTTTGTTTTTTGTCACATTTGCATGTGAATGTACTTTCCCGAAGTGATACTCTCTAACTCACGTGACTCACAATTTGTATTCTCAGGGGTAAACTTTTGCCTTCCCTAATTATGTGAAATTTTGAATGAAAGAGAAACATTACTTGTTGCCTTTGTTTCATACGTCCATCTGTTAAAAGCCTCCAAGTCTTGGTCGTTTTTGTTTCAAACATAATTATCTTATTTCCTTGACTTTGCTATTGCTAAATATCATGGGGCAATGATCAAAGGGTTTCATCTTTATTAGAAATCAACAAACAGCACCAATCCATAAGAAACACGATTTTTACATAGGAGTATTAGTTAGTGAGGCTTGCTCAAGTAGTTGAGAACCTCCATTACGTATGGTATATAGTCTTTAAAATATATATTATTTCGTCTCGAATCAATACTTGAAGAGTATGCGATATCACTTGTCAGACTATTGCCCGTATATATATTGGTTTTTACTATTTACACAACACATACATATATGAGGATAATATATACTTTGCGAGACAGTATGAAATGAGACACCCCTTATAATAATTAACAAAAGGAAGCTAGTGATGATATGACAAAAATTACAGAGAGGAAAGAGAAGAGATACAATATATGTTTATTAGTTTAAGGAGGTAATAATTAAGAAAAGGGTTATATATATATAAGAAAAAATGAAAATAGAGAAATAATGAGGAAGAGACAAGATAAATATGTATGGAGAGAATTGTTTTGTAGTAATGATAATTGATAAAAGGGAAGGGTGCACATGTGAAGAGGTTGGGTACGTGCAATTTGTCTTGGAGGAATGGAGACAATGTTTGAAGCAACAACCTTATGCAAACTTCCTTATTAATGAACTGTTCCTATATGCAATCTCGTGACACCCCACTCTGTTGATATATTGGATACTAGCTACCTCCTCCTATCCTACTAATAGTTTATTTTTTTAAAAAAATAATTTTTAACATGTATCTCAACAAGTTAAGTTACATACAAACCAACTTCAATGGCTCCATGTACTAAGCTTCTTCAATGTCTGATCTTTAATCCGTGAAGAATTTGCTATCCTATTGATCGATTAAGGGAATCATGTCATTAAACACGGCATTACGCTTTTTGGCTTTACTAGTGAAATTATCACATTCGAATAAGATGGGAATTGATAATACATATTCAATTTGTTTGTCTTATTTCTCCTTTTACTCCGTTTAATAAAGAATGTCTCCTTTTTTTTGGACAATTTTTTAGTTTTACTTTTCACATGATATGTTTACGACCATATGATCTACATATCTTCAATTTAAGATCATAAGATTCAAAAGTCTTTTTTATTTTCTTCAACTCTGTATTAAGTCAAAATATGATTGAAAATAAAGGAATAACATATGCGACATCATGTGTCTCTATCCTTTCAATTATACAATAGGAAATACTTACAGTCAATAGTTTCATTTAGGGGTATCAAAATATAAAGAAGTATTAAATTCACAAAGAATCTAAGGGGTGTCAATATATAATATATATATAAATAAAAATATATTTTAACCTAGTTGTACAATGTAATTTTTTGATAAAATAGTATCAGAGATACCTCTCAAGTATACGTGGCTCTGCTATTGCTTATAGCTATACAAAATGGTAGGGTTAAAGGTCATTTTCAAGGAAGGTGTATATATTGTTATAACTATATCATCGGTAATTAAGTCATATTTCAAGAAATAATATATTTTGTGATAACAATACGATTATAGCATTGCCTAATACCCATCCCCTCCTCGAATTGATACCGATAAACATTGTAGAAATTTGGAGATAAGATAGTGATGTTGTGTGCGTGTCATTTCCTTTGTAAACAAATCGACAAGCTGATCATGAGAAGAAATGAGACGATTGACAACCAATTTGTAAATGTAATATCAGTCCACCTCTATATGCTTTGTATTTTTATGTTCCACTAGGTTTGTTGCTATTTTAATCGCACTAAATGTATCAATGTGCAACACCATAAGAGTTATAATAACATCATCAAACTCAGATAATAGGTGTTGTAGTCAAATAATTTTAGAACTCGCTACTGACATCCCATCAATTGCAGATAAAACATTGAATTGAATGAATTCAACCTCGTTGTACTTTGTAATAATCTCCATTAAAGTGTATACAATATTGTTATTATTAAAATTAGTCATTGCAACAAGATCACTAGCATGATTTTGTTGTGTAAGCATAATCCTCATAGGAAGATCACTAGCATGATTTTGTTGTGTAAGCATAATCCTCGTAGGAAAGTATTTATGTCCACAGTAATCCCAAATTTTTCATCTTAAATGAGGTATGCAAAAATTCTTTTAATTTAGTAATATTTTATACATGAATTATTTCATGTGATAATGATATCATCAACATAAATGAAAGGCATTATATATGATACATATCAAAGAAGTACGAAGAAACAAGGAATGATCTTAACAGCTTTGAGAAAATCCCGCAATTTGAATCATTGATAATTAGAAAATTATCAAATAAAATTCAACAAGCTTATTTTGAGCCATAGATATTTCGAAAGATGACAAAATGCATTTGATCTTGCCAAGCCATACCTAGGTGTAAATCATAAATACAACTTCTTGTAGGCCGTCAAGAAAAAATACATTTTGCATATACATATGTGTAAGATCCAGTCTTTTAATGACGCCACAATTAACAATGCTCGAATCATTGTGATCTTAGCAATAAATACATAAATCTTCTCATAATCTATCTCATGCTCATATTTGTACCCTTGAGAAACCTTTCAAACTTTGTAGCGGTCAATGTACCATCTACCTTAAATTTAATCGAATACATTTTGTTACTTTCAATGAAAACTCCATATGTTGGTTTGTCAACAAAGTCTCAAGTAGAATACTAATTTAGTGCACAAAGCTCTTTTAATATATATTTTCAATAGATTTGTGTAAAAACTTCGTTGCAAAACCTCAGGTACATCAACATAATGTAGTGTAGATAACTTGATGAGGTGAGCCCTCTTTCAAAGATGATGATGTAGAGTTGATACCGTTTAGACAAGAAGAATGAAGATCATTATTATCATTGGTTCATGTGTAAGATTAAATACATTAATACATAATATCAGGATCTTGAACACTATAATCTTACATAGAGAATGTTAGAGGTACATACCTGATGCGGAAGACATTATCACAGAGAGAAGCGGAAACGTTAGTCGTAAATTGATTTCTACCTCCTTTGTCCTAACTTTTTGTTCCCACAACCGTCAGCGATGGTATTATTGTAGAGAATATGTGATAACCCTAATGGGTGGAGGGAGGACCAATTTAGAGAGGTTATGACTTAATCAGGTACGTCCATCAAGTAACCAATGTACGAACGAGATCTATTCCTTATTAAATATTATTTATGGTATTAATTGGGTTACAAGTAAACTTGGGTCATAAGTAAGAAATAATTAATAATAATTCTTACATTCTCCCACTTGGCCCAATGACCATATAACATTAATATTTCATAAACATTAGTTGCGCATATAATAAATATCTTCTATAATATTCATCATACATACCACAATATAACAAACCACTAATGCGAGTTATGACGGTTGTACATAAATTTTAAGCTACATACTTCCTTCCATGTACTACTACATTAGCAACTTATCATACTAGGTTCATAAGCTATAAAAACATATAACATTATGATCCACAATAATGTCTCATAGAGACTTATCTTGTAATATCTCAAAACAATAATGTGTACACCATTATGAGGAACAAGAAATTCATTAATGTATATCAGAAACACAAAATTTGAGCTCAGAGTGTAAAAACATCATAAATGCATCAATAATAAGTACAACCAAGACCGATTCTTTGAACATGTTCTTTAAATGTCTTTGGTTGTAAGCCTTTTGTTAACGGATCTACAATCATGAGATCAGTTCTAATATTCTTAAGTAACACTCTTTGTTTCTAAATTTCTTCCTTGACTGTAAAGTAATTTAATTCCATATGTTTGGCACCTTTGGAGTACTTATCATTCTTGGAAAATTATACTGCTGCAGTATTATCATAATAAATTTTCAGAGGCTTGGTAATGGTGTCGACAACCCCAAGTCCTGAAATGAAGTTTCGCAGCCATAATGCATGGATTGTGGCTTCATAACATGCCACAAAGTCTGCTTTCATTGTGGATGTAGCAATGACAGATTGCTTAGCACTCATCCACGATATTGCTCCTTCAGCTAATAGGAACAAGTAACCAAATGTGGACTTTCTAGTGTCAACACATCCAACAAAATCTGAATCCAAGTATCCAGTAACTTCTAAGTGATTGGATCTCCTATACATGAGCATGTAATCCTTCGTTCCTTTCAGGTACCTTAAGACTTTCTTTGCAGCTTTCCAGTGATCAATTCCAGGGTTACTTTGATATCTTCCTAGCATTCCGACCGCAAAATTAATATTCAATCTTGTGCAAGTTTGAACATACATCAAACTTTCAATAATAGGAGAGTAAGAAATTGTTTCCATTTCTTTTCGTTCTACATCATTCTTTGGGCATTGCATGAGATTAAATTTGTCCCCTTTTTGAATAGGAACTATTCTTGCTAAACAATTGTTCATGTTAAATCTCTCTAGAACTCTTTCGATATAACTTTTTTGAGACAGTCCCAATAATCCTTGTGATCTATCACGGAATATTTCTATCCTTATCACATAATAGGATGCCTCACCCATATCTTTCATTTCAAAGTTCATAGAGAGAAAGTTTTTCATCTCACGCAATATGCCTAAATCATTAGCAGCAAGTAAAATGTCATCAACATATAGGACTAAAAATATAAACTTACTCCCACTGATCTTTTGATATATACACCGATCAACGGTAATCTCCTTAAATCCAAAAGATGGTATGGTATCATTAAACTTTATATACCATTGTCGTGAGGTTTGTTTGAGTCCATATATTGACTTCTTTAGTTTACACACCATTTGATCTTTTTCTTTAATTTCGAAACCCTCTAGTTGGTCCATATAAACATCCTCCTCGAGGTCTCCATCAAGAAAGGCAGTTTTCACATCCATTTGATGTAACTCCAAATCATAATGAGCTACCAAAGCCAAAACAATTCTTAATGAGTCTTTCTTTGAGACTGGTGAAAAGGTCTCTTTATAATCAATGCCTCCTTTTTGAGTGTATCCCTTGGCAACAAGTCTGGCTTTATATCATTCAATATTACTATTAGAATCGTGTTTGGTCTTGAAGACCCATCTACATTCGATTCTTTTAGAACTTTCTGGTAATTGAACAAGATCCCAGACTTTGTTATATTCCATGGATTTTAACTCTTCATTCATGGCATCGATCCATTTATCAGACTCAGTGCTTTCTATGGCCTGTGAAAATGAAATCGGATGTCTATTAATTCCAATGTCAAAATCTGACTCTTGCAAATAAATCACATAATCATCTGAAATGGCCGATTTTCTTTTTCTTTGAGATTTTCTTAATGGCACTGTTTGTGGTTCATTTGCGTCAGATATTTGTAAGTTAGTTCATTCTTGAAGTGTTTCACCCAAATATTGTTCAACAATGTTAAAGTGTTCTTCAACAAGAGGAACAACATTTGTTATTGGTGTGGAAGTAGGTACATTTATGGGCAATGAAATATTTACTCTTACCTCATTAATTTCTACACTTTGTCGTTCAACACTCCCACTAACTTCACCATTCTCAATGAATTTTGCATTACCGGTTTCAACAATTTTTGAACTATGATTTGGACAGTAAAATCTATACCCTTTATATTTCTCTGAATAACCAATAAGGTAACCACTTACCGTTCGAGAATCTAATTTCTTTTCATATGGATTATAAACTCTAGCTTCCACTTGATAACCCCAAACATGCAAGTGTCTTAAACTAGGCTTCCTTCTTGTCCACAGTTCAAAAGGGGTCTTTGGAACTGCCTTACTAGGAATCCTGTTTAATAAATATACAGCGGTTTTAAGAGCATACATCTACAATGATTTGCGTAATGAGGAATTACTCATCATACTCCTAACCATATCCATAAGTGTTTGATTACGCCTTTCTGCAATACCATTTTGTTGAGGTGTTCTTAGCATAGTATATTGTGCACATATGTCATGTTCTTCAAGGAATTTTGCAAATGGACCTGGACATTGTCTTGATTCGTTATACTTTCCATAATATTCACCACCTCTATCTGACCTAATGATTTTCACTTTTCTATCTAATTGTCTTTCAACCTCATTAACATACACTTTGAGAGCATCCGATGTTTGAGATTTTTCTTTCAACAAATAGATAAATCCATAACGTGAAAAATCATCGATAAAGGTGATAAAATATTTTCCTCCACCTAAAGATGGAACATCAAAGGGTCCGCAAATATCAGTGTGTATAATTTCAAGAAGTTGAGTGCTCCTTGTGGCACCTTTCTTAGTATGTTTGATTTGCTTTCCTTTAATGCAATCCAAACATATATCAAGATCAACAAAATTCAAATTCAGAGAATTTCATTCTTTACTTATCTTTTTAATCGTTCTTTGGATACATGACCCAAACGTTTATGCTACAAATAAGTAGAACTTTCATTTAGTAAACTACGTTTAATTCCAACATTTTGATGAATAGTAAGCAAGGATTCAGAAAAATTATTATCGAGTTTCAACCTATATAAACCATCAATAAGAACACCAGAACCATAAAAAATAGTATTCTTATATAAATTGAAACATCCATGTCCAAACTTAAAATCAAATCCAGAAACATCAAGTCTTGAAAGGGAAATCAAATTCCTAGAAAGTGACGGAACATAATGAGTCTGTAATAATTCAAGGTGATGTCCAGTCTCCAAGATCAATCGATAAGTCTCTATGCCTTAATTTGAGCCTTATGTGATTTCCCATGAGCAAGAAATCCTTATTTGGATTTGTAGTTTGGATCGTAGTGAATCCCTGCAACATAGTGGATACATGAGTAGTTGCACCAAAATCAAGCCACCAAGTATTATTAGGAACTTCTACTAAATTTGATTCAAAATACAAAAGCACTAAATGTACCTTTCTTTTCAAACCAATCTTTACGTTTTAGGCAATCTTTCTGATAGTGTCCTTTCTTTTTCCAAAAATGACGCGTATCAGCATTGAGTTCCTTATGAACATCCTGTGGAACTTTAGCAGGTGCTTTCTTTTTCTTAAACTTGTTGGCCTTCACTTTAAGTCCTTTACCAGCTCCTTGACCCATGAGGTTAATGGAATGACCTCCTTGTTTCTTAAGTCTTGACTCTTCTTGAGTAAGCATACTGGACAATTCACTAACATCTCATTTATCCTTAATAGTGTTATAGTTAATTTGGAATGGTCCATACTCAAGAGGCAATGAGTTCAGAATAAATTGAATCGAGAAGGTGTCATTCACTTTCATTTCCAAGGTCGAAAGTCTTGTTGAAATGTTAGTCATCTCGATGATATGATTTTGCATACTGCGTGACCCATCAAACTTCATGGTCGTGAGTTCAGTCATTAGTGTACCAGTGAGAGACTTATCAGCAGAACGAAAACGTTCTCCCACAAACTTCAGGTATTCCCTGGCACCTTTTATTTGTGGAATAGTACTCTTAATGTTGTTAGCAATAGTCATTCGGAAAAACATATGGCTTAATCTGTTAGAGCGCTCCCATGATTTATGAAAAAACTTCTCATCCTCACCGCTCTTATCAATAATGGCAATAGGTTTGTCATTCAGCAAAGACAAGTCAAGATCCATCACACCTAAGTGGAACTAGACTTGTTCATGCCATTCAGAGAAATTCAATACATGAACACAGTAACAGACGAAGCATGTGCATGAAGAGGAATAACTACAAAATAGATTTACATGCTCACAAATCAGAAAATAATGTGAATTCAGTAAAGTGATAAGAATTTATCGTAATTCTCCTTTGGGTAGATACTACGACACATTATCATAATTTAAATGCCATTTTTATCTTTAATAGGTAATTGAATATTTTTTTAATCAAACATATACGACATCTTTGGATATACAATATATGTTTGACTAAAATATTAATTCACCTCATACTTTTTAGTATTCATAGAATGATAGATTCACCTTTGGGTAAATTCTTAAGTTCTAGCAATAGTGAAAGTCAATTTATCTATTTATTTTTCAATATATAGGCATTTAATTAACCTTCATAGATAAATGACAATTTTATGAGTGCATAGTTCTCTTAACCATACTAGTTTAGCCACTTTGGTGACTAACAAGCTATATGAATACAAATGCATACATAATCTCATAAAATTTTGTGCAAGTGAATAATTTTTAACATTTTAGTTTGGCCACTTTGGTCACTAACAAACTATAGATACATAATACATGCATCAAGTGATCATAAATATTATATGTGTAGATGTTAATTTATCTAGTTTGGTCACTTAGGTGACTAACAAACTATTTTGCACAAAAGTACACACATATTATTTATTGCTTAGTATAACGACCACTTTAATTTATTGAACGATTTGAAACAAAACATAATAATTATGTCATAGAAAAATTATTATATGGTGTACAAATTCATACATTCTTACAACCCAATATCTCATCAGATATCATAATATTCTGCAAACTTATAAAGTTGGAAATCTTAAAAGTATGCTGATATGCAAAATACATGCACAAATTGTTCAAAAACAAGAAGAAATAATTTGTGGAAAATTCGTCAGAAGAATGGTGCACTCATGCACATGACATTATATATGTTTTGACCAAATTTTCAATAATAAATTAGTTATTATTTATATATTTACTTAAGGGCTAAGATCACATATGTCTTAAACAAAACCTTTCCGTACACACAAAGGCTTGAGGCATTGATTCGTTGACATTATCGTATCATAATTCCATTGAGTGACATGATAAATATTTTCATATATATATGTAAGATTATTCGTTCAAACAATCCAGGCTCTGATGCCACATGTAAGATTAAATATATTAATACATAATATTAGGATCTTGAACACTATAATCTTACATAGAGAATGTTAGAGGCACATACCTGATGCGGAAGACATTATCACAGAGAGAAGCGGAAGCGTTAGTCGTAAATTGATTTCTACCTCCTTTGCCCTAACTTTATGTTACCACAACCGTCAACGATGGAATTATTGTAGAGAATATGTGATAACCCTAATGGGTGGAGGGAGGACCAATTTATAAAGGTTATGACTTAATCTGGTACATCCATCAAGTAACCAATGTACGAACGAGATCTATTCATTATTAAATATTATTTATGGTATTACTTGGGTTACGAGTAAACTTGGGCCGTAAGTAAGAAATAATGGGCTATCATAGAGGGTCAGTAGTTACCATATCTTCATTAAATTTGTCCAAAAAAAATTTGAAGCATGATTAGAATTGTGTCTATAAAAATTGACCCTTAAAGAAAATAACATATCTAAATATTCGGAGTGACAATAAAATACATTATATAAGAGGGATATTTTTTTGGAGTATGATGACAAGTGCATTAAAAATAATTCCTTTACTTTTTGAAAAGCTCAACAATATTAATTAATGTATTCTTTCCAAAAATTCATATGAAATATTTTCATGACTTTATAAAATTGTGTATGAACAAGTTCAACAAAATTCAAAACAAATTTATTCGAATAAAAAAGCTCATGTATTTTTAGAACATGATAAATGAATAATACAAAGTACTTATATTCCATCCTTGGTAAAATATGAATGAAACTCCAAATATCACTATGCATTAAATGTTCGTTATTCCACAAACAAGAAACTGTACTCGATGACAAGTATAAGTGATTGCTTTCACAATCACAGTTATGGATTCCTCTGAGACTTAGTTGATGACAAGCTAACATTTTATTTTTATCATATTTATTAGAATTGAGATTTTGAGCATGAATTCATGGTGAGAAGGAACCCTAAATTGGGAAAAATGATCACATTTTGGCTGGGGTTTGAATTTGTTAGTAATTCGGATAAATTATTAGGCCCTTTATGATTGATTGTTGTTTATATTATTTATTCTATACAAATAACAAGCCAAGGAACTTCTTAAGGGAAAAGCTCGAGCTATTTAGAATTTCCAAGAGTCTTGATTCGAGATAGGTGATGGTTAATTATATGCTTTTGGGTTATGTATATATGCATGTTTATTGCTTGTAGCATCATATTGTGCAATGTATAATATGAAGCGTGTGAAATGAACTTGTGATTATAACTTATGGGTGCAGGTAGTCTTGTTTATTGTGATATGTGTTGATGCATGATGTAGTATAATGTGATTATACATGTTCGGTGTGCTTGTTGATTGACTCGGGTACCATGCTTGATATGATTATATATGGTTGGCTCGGATATCACGCCTAGTATGATACTACAGCTTGGGTTGGGTTCCGTGAGAGGTCTAGGTATGTGCTTGAGGTTCCATGAGAGGCCCGATATTTGCATTATGATCATGTGAGACATGTTATGCATTGGTTAGTTCATGTTTGTCGTTTTCATGTCATGAGGCTAATGTTGTTGCTATATTGCATATTGCCTTGTAATTGCTATTTAGTCATGAACTGCTTATATGCGTATGTTGGACTGACCACCTAATCCTACCAATATATTGTGGTTTGTATACTGACATTGTACTTGATTTTTTTATAGCAATTGATAAATCAGGAACCAAAAAGATTTGAAAAAATATCTTGTATTTCTATGATTTACAATTGATAAACTATCCATTATTTATATACAAAGATACATAAATACAAACCGGATTCTAGAACAATATCATGTCATATCTTGCACAATATCAATAGTGTGATTCTGCATAGTGAAAGTAGAATATTGTCCTATATCTTTTAGAATCATATCTGATATGATCAACATCCCCTCTTAAATTGATGCTACTTATCAAGAAGCATTAATTTGGATAATAGGAATTGATGCATATACTCCTTGTCATTGCTTTTGTAAATAGGTCTGCCAATTGATTATGAGATGTGATATGTCAAAGATTAATAACTTGATCAACAACAAGTTCTCGAGTATAATGTCAGTCCACTTTGATATGCTTTGTGTATTCATGGTGAACTAGATTTATTGCTATTTGCATTGCACGGGTATTGTCAGCATGTAATGTAGTGCAGCCATCAATAGAGATATAAAGTTCTTCTATTAATTGACGTATCCACATAATTTTAGAGCAAGCAGCTAACATTGATCTATATTCTACCTCCGTTGATGATTTTGAAATTATTGGCTAGCTCTTGCACTTCGATGATACAAGTGATGCTCCAATTAACATATATCATCCTGTCGTAGACTTTTGAGAGCTTGGACATCCTGCTCAATTTGCATCTGCATACCCTTCGAGATTTAGAGATGATCTTGAATGAAATAATAGACCTCGATTAATTGTACTTCGAACAGAGTGAATAATTCTGATGAGGGCAGAAAAATGATGCTAGCAAGGATCTGTAACAAATTGGCTCAAGACTTGAACTGGATAAGAGATTTCAGGTCTTGTTATTGTTAAATAAATTAGACAACCAATGCGCCTCTAGTACAATATTGGTTTTGCAAAAGGGTCATCATCATTAATTTTGTACTTCACATTGATCTCCATGGGTGTGTGTGTGCTACCTTCTGATCACTTAGACATGCTTGTGTGACAAGATCTTCTGCATACTTCCTTTGGTTTAGCATGATACCATCTTGCAAATATTCAACCCCCAACCCCAAAAAATTTGTTAACCTGCCAAGGTCCTTCATTTTGAAAGTTGCATTAAGAAAATTCTTGAGTTGTACAATTTCATTCTCATCATTACCAGTTATAATAATATCATCCACACATAGTAGTAAAATTTTCATATCAGTATTAGAGTGACAGATGAATAATGAATAATAAAAAACTAATTGAGAAAATCTAACATTTATGATGGTAGATCAAAACTTCTCAAAACATGCATGTGGTGGTTGCTTGAGGCTATAAAGAGATTTTCAAAGACGACAAATCATATTTGGTTGAGCCTTGTTGTACCCTGGAGGAGGCTTCTAGTATATAACCTCATGTAGGTCACCAAGCAAAAATGCACTTTTCACATTCATTTGATGAAGTTGTTATCGTTAGATGGATGAAATAGCGAGCAACACACGAATCATCGTCAACTTCGCAACAGGAGAAAAAGTCTCATCATAGTCCAACTCATATTCTTATTTATATCCTTGATATACTAGTCGAGCTTTGTACCTCTCCAATGTGTCATCAAACTTTATTTTCACAAAATAAATCCATGTGTTTCCAATAACAGAAGCTTCAGTTGGTTTAGATATCAAATCTCATATATAATTTTTTTCTAAAGCCGAAAGTTTCTCATCCATTGCCTTCTTCCAGCAGTCATGATTTGATGCTTATTGGTAATTAGTTGGGACAAAAATAGAATTCAAAGTATCAAGTAAGGAATAAGACCAATCGTATCTACCTGGAGAGTATCCATACTAATCTGGGACATATATTTTATGTTCAGAGTGATGAAGAGAAGGAATAAAAGAATTTATTTGGTTACTTGGAACATGTTCACCATCGGAATCATTATTGTTGTCAGATGAATCAGTGAAATAGGTATTCAATTAATTAGGCAACAAAGTACTATTACCTGAATTATCCGTACATAATGTCATTAAAGTCTTCGTTGGGAAATGTAGGATTTTGTACATGCTAATTCTCAAATTTGTATAGAAAGGAGACATATTCTGATATTATTGAAGAGGTAATAGGGTAAGCAACAAATGCTCAAATAAAATTACAAGTCTGAAAACAACAATTGTCGTCTAGATTGATCATAACAAAGATAACCCTTTTGAACATCATTATAATTCAGGAAAACACACCTCACAAGTTTTATAGATAATTTATGACGTTCATATCTAGGAAAATGGACAAAACACACGCAACCAAAAAAGTTTAGATGATAATAATCAAGGAGTTTACCAAAAAGAATAGAATATGGACTATCATTTTTGTTAATGGTGATGGTGTGTCTATTTATTAAATAGACAGAATTTGGATGGCTACAACCCAAAATATTATAGGAACATGTGATGTATCAAGAACATCTAACATGATTTTCAGAACATACCTATTTTTTCTTTCTACAATCTCATTTTGCTCAGGTGTATGGACAAGAGTGTTATGAAGTATTGCCTCTCTTTTTAAAAAAATCTATGAGTATAGACTTCATGTATTCCCCACCTAAATTAGATCAAAATAATTTGATTAGTTTATTGAACTGAGTCTCAACATAGGTGACAAATTATCATTGTATGATTTTAGAAACTTCACATTTGTTATAAAAAAGAACACTAATGTATATCGAGAAAAATGATCAATAAAAAAGATAAAATATCTATACCCCAATCTACATGAAATTAGTGCAGGACCCCATACATCACTATGAATCAAATCAAAAGTAGAGTTGTATGAAGTTGTAACACCCCAAAAAATTTTAAGTTAAGACTCGAACCATTCTTCATTTACTTTTAGGGTCATAACAGGTGATTCTTAAATTGCCCAAATATGTAAAGGTAAATTTTTTACTGTGGGAATGATTTTGGATATCAATTAAGGTCACTAGAAACTCCTACCACAAAGTAGAGTTGAAAGTTTCCTTATCGATTAAGTTTTGATGTAAGATTCTACTTGGGTCAACTTCAAACGACCATATCTCTTAGAATATAAAGAGTTATGTGGCCCATAACCTATCAAATTAAAGATATTTGAATCTTCTTTCCAAAGCCACCAATTTCAGAACAGTTCGAGGTTTGAGTAAAATGTTATGACAATTTTAGTAACCTGATAGTGTAGTGACGAATTAGCTAACGGGAAAATATTAAAAAGGGTTCTTTTTATCTTTTTACCTCTAAGAAAACCCTAAATGAATTTCTTGACTAATTAAAGACCCACAACGGTCAGATTTTCATCTCTTAATCCATCATTCTCTTCTCTATCAAACCCTACGACAATACCTTAATTTAAATCAAAGTAGAAGACTCCATTCAAGATTCTTTCAATCTTTTTCAAGATTCTTCTTCAATGTAAGTCCTTCTTCAAGAATTTCATTCTTTCCAACTCAAATTCCTCCATACAATTATGAATTACTAATGAAAATCATAATTATTGGCCATAGAGATTTTAAGAAAGTAATTCTCGAATCTCAAGAAAGGTTTTCTTGATTGTTCTCCGGCAAGGGTTTCAAGGCTTCTAACCAAGTTCTTTTTCAAGATTCTTCAAGAACCTTATTCTTCCAGGTATGTAAGTCTATCATAGTGTTGGACTAGTTTGTCCTCATGCCCTACATCTACTTTTAAATTAGTAAAAGAGTAATCTAGGATTTTATCCCTAGATTTGAGTATTCTTGAGATAAGTTGATTTGAGTTCTTGAGTTATGTTTATTTTTGAAATTCTATTCCTAATTATTGAATTGCTATATGTTATACATTAAAATTCTTGAGTTGATTCATTCATGTCTATATTTCAGCATGAACCCTATGAATTGAGTTTTTTTAAGAGGAGAAATATAGTTGAGTAATGAGTTTCGAGCTCTTGAGTCCTTGAATTCTTGAGTCTTGAGTTCTGAGTATTGAGTTTCCTTATTTCTATTAAGATCCCTGAGTTGAGTCGTTCATGTCCATAATTCCACATGGACCCGATGATTTGAGTTATAAATTTTGAAAATCTTTGTAAAGCCAACACTTGAGTTTTAAACTGAGTTTTTGAGAAAGTAAAGATGAGTTTTGAGAATGAGTTTCTATAACATGATTAGTATGACAATCGAGTATGTCATCAATGTTTAAACAGTATGGTATCTAGATATAACATCAATGTTTATGCAGTATGACTTTTTGAGTCATCAATGATCATATTACAATATGATTTTGATATATTTTTGAGAAAGAGTTTTCAAGTATGAATTGAGTAAGAGTATAAGGGAACTAATGCCTCATTTGTTTGCACTTAATGGAGGTCTGAATCTAAATGGTTCAGACGTTAGCCTATTAAGTGCATCTATTTTTATTCATATTTAGTCACTTAAGACATCTGAATATCTCTGATTCGGTCAGATCTTAAACCAAGTCTGAAAGTCATTCAAATTATATTATTCACTCTTTGTTTCTGTTCAACATTAAATTATAATTGTTCAAATATTCTCCAATCTATCTCCCTCCCTCGATAAACACATCATTCATGCCAGAGTTTCCCCAACACGCCTTTTCAATTCAGTTTCCTTCAACATCAGATCGATATAAACATATAAAATCATCTAATCTCCAACACTAATGACACAAGAAATAATTTTTGTATTAGAAATCAAAATGGCCACAACCATTTATTTCCAATTTCAAATATTAACTTTCATTGTTAAAACAACCAAAAACAAGATTAGAAAATCATGAACTCTTTCAAAAATGCACCGCTAATAGCTTCTCTAATCTACCATCAATGTAGAATCGGAGTAACCCACCACCACCATGACAGTCGTAGTTCTCATTGACTTGCAGCAGCAAAAATGGTAGGTTTGAAGTGTAAGTATAACGACCGGTTCCCGTCATTATAGAAAAGCCAACGGGGAAAAATTTTGGTCTGAAAAACTTTTTCATAGTAACATGGGATTTCGTAGCCTAGTCTAGATTTGAAAGAAATTAGAGTCATGTGAGTCGAGGGGAATCTACTAACGATAAGGTGATTTAATAAGGAATTTGATTGCATGAGTAGATAGCTAAGACGCTAAGGAATCCATATGACTTTACATAATTGAATTCTGGTGAGTAAAACTCCCGAAACTAATCTTAGCATGAACATGTATTTTTTGAGTGTCAAGGGATAAAGGCGTGTTGTGAAATGGGGGTTTGAAATTCATAAATTTTCTTACTTTTTTCGTGCAGGTCGCTAAGAAGGGATTTTCCTGCCAGGGCGGGGCCGCTGTAGCGGGGTGAGGACTGCTATAGTGGGACAAACGCGAATTAAGTCGGAAATAAACCCCAAAAACATTTTATTCTGTAAGTTTCAACTTTGAGAGATAAGGAACGACCCCAGGTATTTTCTTGACAATTTTTCACCATTCTTGAGGCTAAAGGTAAGGTTTTCACTCCCCAAATCCATTTTTCAATCCATAGAACTTAGTGTCTTAGGTGATTATTGTTGGGGAAGGGTTTTGGAACTGTTTGGATGGTGGAAAAAGCCCTAAACTAGGTATAGGGATCAAGGGTTTGATCTAGGGTTGATAGTACTGATTATATTGCGAGTAATTAAGTCTTGTTTATTGATCCTAGCATTATATTGATTGTTTGTAGTCCAAGAACAAGCGGAAAGAATTCGAAAAGGGAATAATCAAGTTTCTTAGGGGATTCAAGCTTTGTTCGAGGTAGGTGATGATTGTGATTTCATGTTGTGCGATATATGTTTGTACTTGCTTCATTATAATGCATGTATGTATGCGAATGTCGCATTATTGATCACACTAATTGTAAACGAGAATGATTAAATAATTGTATGTCATGAATCATTCCTTTTTTGTATGATTATAAGAATGTACATTGTGATTATGATTGTGGCTTATTGAATGGATCGGGTGTTACGTTCTAACACACTAACCTGGATCAGGTGCCACATTTCGGTGCATATATAGGATCGGGTGTCATATTCATCACACTAACTTAGATCGGGTACCACGTACTGGTACACAACTATTTTGGTATGCATTCACTTATTGTTGAAAATGTGGAATTGTACATTGAACTTTAAATGATAGTGATATTGTATATGTTCAATGTATACATGTTTATGATGTTGTAATTACTTGCTTATATTGCACTTAGTGGGATAGCCGCATGATCTTACCAGTACACTGTGATTGTGTACTGATACTACACTTGCTCTTTCTTTGTTGAGTATAGGGCATTTTCAGGCAGCTACTGACAGACCTCATTTAGAAGATCAGTGATCGTCATTGAATTCAAAGGTGAGCCAGTTCTTCTGGGGTGCCTTGAGTTCTCATTTGGTTTTGCCCATTTCTTCAGACTTAGCCTAATTCTTTAGATAATTCTCCTTTTCATCTTTGGTTTTACCCGTTTCTATAGACTATGGTTCCTTGTTAGAGTTTTGATACATTGACTTTCAGGTTCTACGCACTATTTCCACAATCTTTTGTTAGACTTTCAGAGTTTATGGGAACTCTACTTTAATTCTGCATTTAAACATGCTTCTGTATCTTTAAATGCTTAGTTTTATGGTTAGTTGGGTTGTAGTAATGGTTCTCCTATCGGAGGGTTAGTGTGGTGTCAATCACAATGGTTTGGGTCATGACAAAGTTGGTATCAGAGCCCTAGGTTTGTTGATATCGATGTACCAAAACGAGTCTAGTAGAGTCTTGCGAAATGGTACAGAGACATCTGTACTTTTCTTCGAGAGGCTATAGGACTTTAGGAAATCTCTATGTTTTATTTTGTCTCCTTTTGTGCTATAACTTGATTCCAATTGGTATCTGGTGATTCGAATTGATATATAATCTCCTTCAGTCTTCTGTCCGGAGATGGTTAACACTAGGTTCAATGGCGTCAGGCCCGTAATTATTGTCAATGCTCTAGTTGAGGAATCAACAGCAAGAGTTCGCTGTCGAGGCAGGGGTAGAGGTTGAGGAAGGGTGGCACCTACTAGGGATGGAGCACCAATTGAGAATGCTCCCAGAAATGAGGCCCCTCCTGCGCATCATGAATAGATAGAGAAGAATGTTGAGGTTGAGAATGAGGAGGATGTTGGACAAGAGGAAGAGGTGCAGTCTGAGGCGACATGTATTCCCCCTAGACCCAGTGTTAGCTGAATGATTATGTCATTATTAAAAGGATTGGTTGGTCCTAGAGTGTTTCCCTCTGTTCAAGCAACTCAAGCTCCCGCCAATCCCCCTATTGCAATCACTATCCCCAAGGCGGGTGGAACTGTAGGTACTGATGCTTTCTTCCATCCTTTGTTGGGTCCTTTTATGACTGGTAATGAACATGAGATATTGACTAAGTTCTTGAAGTTGAAACCGCCTGTGTTCCAGGGTTTCAAGAGTGAGGACGCATATGAGTTCATCCTAGATTATTATGAGAGGCTTCATAAGTTGGGAATTATCCATCAACATGGTGTGGAGTTTGTGACCTTCCAACTTCAAGGCGAGGCAAAGCAGTGGTGGAGAGCTTATGTGGAATGCAAATCTTCAGTTTTATCCCCACTTACTTGGACCCAGTTTCATGCTCTATTCTTGGAGAAATATATTCCTCGAACTTTAAGAGATCATAAGAAGGATGAGTTCATGGCTTCGGAGCAAGGTGGTATGTCTGTGACTGCTTATGAGGCTAAGTTCCATGCTTTGTCGAGTTATGCTACGCAATTAGTGACTACTGAGGAAGAGAGGATCCGTCTATTTGTTAAGGGACTAAATTATGAGTTGCAGGTATTGTCTATTCATATGACCTCTGCAGGAAAAATCTTCAATAAGGTAACAGATTTTGTGAAGAAAGTGAAGGGGGTGAGGCAAGATGGTCAGGCTAAAGCATTGGTTAAGAAAGCCAGTAATTCAAGTAACTTTCAGGGTTCCTACTCTAGAGGTTCAGGGAGGCTGACACTTGCAGCCCGAACAATTCAGTCGGCCATGCTCGCTTCTATAGGTAATTACTTAGGAACTCCACCTCAGAATTTTCTTTAGGATAGCCAGAGAGCCACACCTTCGGCAGGCAGCAGGCCATCTTTTGATCGCAGTTGTTATAATTGTGGGGAACCTGGGCAAATGAGGATAGATTATCCCCACCCATGCATGATGGATTTCGCCAGCAGCAGACTAGAGCAGTGGTACCCGGTAATAATGGTCGAGGGTGTCCACAAGATGGGCGAGGAGGAAATCAGCGAGGCCTCGAAGGTAGGGGAAATGGTAATGCATGCAGAGGTATAGTGCAGCCAGGTACAGAGGTTGCCCGTAATGATGACAGGGCTCAGTGTTATGCCTTTTCGGGCAAGACCGAGGTGGAGGCATCTGACGAAGTGATCACGTGTACTATTCTTATCTATGATCGGATGACTAATGTGTTATTTGATCTGGGTTCTACTTATTCTTATGTGTCCGTGTGATTTGCCTCAGAATTTGCAATGATTTGTGATATACTTGATGCCCTCATCCATGTTTCTACCCCTATTGGAGAGTCTGTCATAGTCACTCATGTCTATCGTGCTTGTCCTATTTTTTTTATAGGTTTTCAGACTTGGACTGATTTGGTGATTTTGGATATGACTGACTTTGATATAATCTTAGGCATGACTTGGTTGTCCCCCTATTATGTTATGTTAAATTGTAATACAAAATCTGTAACTCTAGAGATCCCCAGTAGGGAAAAATTAGAGTGGGAAGGGGTTTACAAGCCTAAGCTAGCTAAGATCATATCCTCCATTCGGGCTAGGAAACTGGTAGTGCAGGGTTGTTTGGCTTATTTGGCTCATATTCGGGATGTGGAGGTTGAGTCTCTCTTTATTGAATCTATTCCAGTGGTGTCAGAATTTAGAGAAGTATTTCCTATTGATTTTTCTGGTATGCCTCTGGATAGAGATATGATTTCTGCATTGATTTGGAACCTAGTACTCATTCCATTTCCATCCCTCCGTATCGTATGTCTCTGGCAGAATTAAGAGAGCTAAAGGCTCAAATCTAAGAAATTCTTAAAAAGGGATTCATCTGTCCTAGTGCTTCACCCTGGAGTGCTCCAGTCTTGCTTGTTAAGAATAAGGATGGTAGTATGAAGATGTGTATAGATTACTGGCATTTGAATAAGGTCACCATTCAGAATAAGTATCCATTGCCTCAGATAAATGATTTGTTTGACCAATTGCAGGATGTATCCATTTTCTCTAAGATTGATTTAAGGTCTGGTTACCATTAGTTAAAGATTAGGCTTGAGGATGTGCCTAAGACAGCGTTTAGAACCCGTTATAAGCACTACGAGTTCCTAGTTATGTCGTTTGGGTTGACAAATGCGCCTGCAACTTTTATGAGTTTGATGAATGGTGTGTTCAAACCATTTCTTGATACGTTTGTGATAGTATTTATTGATGACATTTTGGTCTATTCGAAAAGTGAGGAAGAGCATGCCGACCATCTCTGTTCTGGGTGTTCTTGGGAAATAAAAGTTGTATGTGAACTTTTCTAAGTGTGAATTTTGGTTGACTTTGGTTGCCTTTTTAGGGCATGTGGCTTCAAAAGAAGGGGTAATGGTAGATCCTCAAAAGATTGAAGCGGTTAAGAATTGGGTTTGACCTAGCTCTGTGACTGAAGTTAGGAGTTTTGTGGGGCTCGCTAGCTACTATCGTCGATTTGTGAAGAATTTTGCTTCTGTCACCATACATTTAACAAATTTAACCAAAAAGGAGATACCATTTGAATGGACTGAAAAATGTGAGGAGAGCTTTCAAAAGCTCAAGACTCTCTTGACCACAACACTTATTCTAGCACTATTGGTGGAAGGTAAAGATTTTATTAGTTATTGTGATGCTTCACATTCAGGCTTGGGTGCTGTGTTAATGCAAGATAAGAATGTCATAGCCTATGCATCAGGCAGTTGAAGGTGCATGAGAGGAGTTATCCAACACATGATTTAGAGTTTCCAGCGGTAGTGTTTGCTCTTAAGATCTGGCAGCATTATCTTTATGGTGTAAGTTGTAAGGTATTTACCGATCATCGCAGTCTACAACATGTAATCACACAAAAGGATCTGAATTTAAGACAGCGAAGGTGGATGGAGTTACTCAAGGATTATGATGTGACCATCCAATATCATCTGGGTAAGGCTAATGTAGTGGCAGATGCACTAAGTCGAAAGGCGGCGAGTATGGGTAGTTTCACTCGCTTAAGTATATCCAAGCGACCCTTGGCTAAGAAAATTCAAACCTTGGAATCTAAGTTCATACAGTTGGGCATCTCAGAGAAAGGTGGGGTGTTAGATAGCATTGAAGTAAGGGCCACATTCATTGAGGAGATCAAGGCCAAACAGTTTGAGGATGAAAATTTGAATGAGCTTAGAAAGAAGTCTGTGATTGGTAAAGCACAAGAGATCACTCTTGATGCAGAAGGTGTGCTCAGTTTTAAAGAAAGAATTTGTGTTCCTAGAGTGGGCGACTTGATTCAGAAATTATTAGCATAATCCCATGGTTCACAGTATTCTATCCATTCGGGTGTGACTAAGATGTACCAAGACTTGAAGCATCTTTATTGGTGGCCTGGCATGAAGAAGGATATAGCAGAGTTTGTGGCTAAGTGTCAAAATTGCCAACAAGTAAAATATGTGCATCAAAGGCTGGTGGGTTTTCTTCAGAGAATGTCAATTCTGGAATGGAAGTGGGAAATGATAGCTATGGATTTTGTGGTTGGTCTCCCCAAGACCTTGGAGAAGTTTGATTCTATTTGGGTAGTGGTTGACAGATTGACCAAGTCAACCCATTTTATTCTAGTCAGAATAGATTATAATGCTCAACAATTGCCTAAGGTTTATGTGAAAGAGATAGTGAGGTTGCAAGGGATGCCCTTTTCTATCATCTCAGACCGTGGTATGCAGTTTACCTCCAAGTTTTAGAGGAAGTTACATGAGGAATTAGGCACACAACTCACTTTTAGTACAATTTTCCATCCACAGACAGACAGACAATCAGAGAGGATCATTAAGTGTTAGAAGACATGTTGAGGGCATGTATGATTGACTATGGAGGACTGGAGGACATTGGGATAAGTTCCTATCGTTGTGTGAGTTCTCCTATGATAAAAGTTATCACTCCAGCATTGATATGGCACCATTTGAGGCACTTTATTGGAGGGAGTGTAGATCACCCATATGATGATTTGAGGCTGGAGATGTAAAACCATTGGGGATTGATTTAGTGAAGGATGCTCAAGATAAAGTGAGGAGTATTTAATCTAATCTTTTATCAACCGAAAGTAGACAGAAGAAGTATGCCGATCATAAGGTAAGGGACATGGTATTTCAGACTGGTGAGAAAGTTCTTCTTAAGGTATCACCCATGAAAGGGGTGATGAGATTCAGCAAGAAGGGCAAGCTTAGTCCCTAAAACATTGGTCCCTTTGAGGTTCTTAACTGTGTAGGGTCAATGGCTTATAGATTGGCTTTACCTCCTAACCTATCGGGAGTTCATCCGGTATTTCATGTGTCTATGTTGAAGAGATATCATGGTGACGGGGATTACATCATAAAATGGGACTCGGTGGTGTTATACAAAGACCTACAGTATGAGGAGGAACCGAATGTAATTCTTGATCGTGATGTCCAAAAGATGAGGACAAAATAGATTAAGTCTGTGAAAGTTCAATGGAAGCATCGTCCGGTTGAAGAAGCTACTTGGGAAACCGAGAAGGACATGTGAGACAAGTATCCCTAGTTGTTCGTCGATTCAGGTACTACTCCACTCTTGCTTTTGCCTGTTTTTCCTAGTTTGTCACTCAGGGACGAGTGTGGGTAAAGACAACGGGGATAATTTTTGGGTCATAAAACTTTTTCGTAGTAACGTGGATTTCCTAGCCTAGTCCAGATTTGGATGAAATTGGAGTCGTGTGAGTTTAGGGAAATCTGGTAATGATTGGGTGATTTAATAAGAAATTTGATTACATGAGTAGACGTTAAGGAATCTGTATGACTTTATAGAATCGAATTCGGGCAAGTAGAACTCCCGAAATTAATCTTAGAGTGAACGGGTATTTTCTGAGTGTCAAGGAATGAAGGCGTGTTGTGAAATGGGGGTTTGGAATTCTTAAATTTGCTCACTATTTCCGTGCAAGCTCTAAGGCGGGATTTTCACGCTAGGGCGGGGCCGCTGTAGTGGGGTGAGGACCGATGTGGCGGGACATATGCAACTTAAGCCAGAAATAAACCCCAAAAATGTTTTATTCTGCAAATTTTGATTTTGAGAGCTAAGGAACGACCCTGGGTATTTTCTTGACAGTTTTCTACCATTCTTGAGGCTAGAGGTAAGGTTTTCACTCCCCAAATCTGTTTTTCGATCCATAGAACGTAGTTTCTTGGGTGATTATTGTTGGGGAAGGGTTTTGGAACTGTTTAGATGGTGGGAAAAACCCTAACTGGGTAGAGGGATCAAGGGTTTGATCTAGGGTTGATAATACTAATTATATTCCAAGTAATTAAGTCTTGTTTATTGATCCTAGAATTATATTGATTGTTTGTAGACCAAGAACAAGCGGAAAGAATCTGAAAAGGGAAGAAACAAGTTTCTTAGGGGATTCAAGTTTTGTTCAAGGTAGGTGATGGTTGTGATTTCATGTTGTGTGATATATGTTTGTACTTGCTTCATTATAATGCATGTATGTGTGCGATTGTTGCATTATTGATCAACCTAATCGTAAATGAGGATGATTGAATAATTGTATGCCATAATCATGACTTGATTATATGATTATGAGAATGTACATTGTGATTGTGATTGTGGCTTGTTGAATGGATCGGGTGTTATGTTCCGACACACTAACTTGGATCAGGTGCCATGTTTCGGCGCATACATGGGATCAGGTGTCACATTTGGTACACTAACTTAGATCGGGTACAACGTATCGGTACACTAACTGTTTGGGTGTAGGTTCCATGAGAGGACCAATGACTTGTTATGCATACACTTATTGTTGAGAATGTGGAATTGTACATTGAACCTGAAATGATAGTGATATTGTATATGTTTGATGTATGCATGTTTATGATGTTGTAATTACTTACTTATATTGCACTTAGTGGGATAGTCGCGTGATTATATCAGTACACCGTGATTGTGTAATGATATTGCACTTGCTCATTCTTTGTTGAGTATAGGGTATCTTCAGGCCACTACTGACAAACCTCGTTTAGAAGATCAATAATTGTCATCGAATTCCAAGGTGAGCTAGTTCTTCCGGGCTGCCTTGAGTTCTCCTTTGGTTTAGTCCATTTCTTCGGACTTAGCCTAGTTCCTTAGATAATTCTCCTGTTTAGTTTGGGTTGTACCCATTTCTTTAGACTATGGTTCCTTGTTAGAGTTTTGGTACATTGACTTATAGGTTCTAGGCGTTATTTCCACAATCATTTGTTAGACTTAATTCTGTATTTAAACCTACTTTAATTCTGTATTTAAACCTACTTTAATTCTGTATTTAAACCTGCTTCTGTATATTTAAATGCTTAGTTTTATGGTTATTTGGGTTGTAGTAATGGTTCTCCCATCGGAGGGTTAGTGTGGGTGCCACTCACGATGTTCTGGGTCGTGACAGTAAGTAAGGGTGAGATGGATTTCGAAACTGAAACAATAAATAAATTAAAAATTGAATCTAATTACTCCTTATTCTTGTTTGAAATTTAAGTTTTGCAACTTAAAAAAAAATAGTGGATATTTGGAAGTTTTGAATTTGTTGGAATCTACGAGAGCAATGCCAGTAGGAATATTTCTATACGCTAGTGGTGGAGGATAGGGTTAAAAGTTGAGCTTGTATTGTATTTTTTTTATTATATTTATTAATTTGAAATTAGTAAATTATGTTTATTTAGATATCAAAAAACAAACAGTCTTAATCATTTTGTGTTCAGATATAGAAATAACATCTTAATCATTCAGATGTGCATTCAGATTCAGACGTCTTAATCCTAATGAAAACAAATGAGAACTAAATATTCCCGAAGATATTAGTTTTTACATTAATAAAAAAGTAAATTTTATTTCTGAATGAGTTATGAGTTCAAAGATATTTTAATAGCAGTTACCTCTTTTAAGAGGGTAGTTTGAGCAATTATCTCAAATCAGAGGAAGAGTTATGTTTTTAAACATATGAGTATGAGTATATATTATTGGGAGTAGTATTGAGCACCGATATGGACACGAGTTCAGACAACTCAAAGTCCTCACAAACCATGTATGCCAACATGGGTAAAGGGTCATACTTTTTAGATGATTCCTTATTGGTTTTTAAGCATAGCTTAGTGGATCCACTTAGTTGAGGAGTCCTATATCCCGGCAAGGCATAAGACAGTTCTGGGAGCGTGGGCGAGATGTTGTATCATCACATAGCTCATAGTGATGGTTGTCGGTTAGAGAATCTCCCAATAGTGTTAAAGTGTATTTTTATATATCACTTACTATGTTGAGTTCAGAGATGAGAAAGTATTTTGTAAAATTTTAAATGATTTAACTCTTTTATTTCTTTACATTCAACTTGAGTATATTGTTATCTATTGCTGTCATTTCTTTAAGTTATTTCTTATTTAGTTATATTTCATACTCGTAAATTTAATGTACTGATGTCATTCAACCTGCATCTTTTAATGATGCAGATAGAGGTTCTTAGGATCCTCAACAAGAATCTGTTGAAATCACTTCATCCGCTCATCAGCTTTCGAGTGAGGTCTCCTTACTTCCGGAGGACTCCAGTTTTTATGAATTGTTAGTAGTAGTTCTTTTGAGTACTCGTGGGTCTTGTCCCGACACTCATCCATATATAGTAGAGGCTTCATAGATAGATAGTTTTGGAGAGTCTTTTTGTTTTCAGGTGTCTTATTTAAACTTATGATTCATACTCAGTATATTATCAATGTTTTGAGATTTAGTAAATTATTTTTAAACGTTTCTTTCAATTGTATGCTTGAGTTAGTCTTCCGCTTGTAGTCTGCTAGGATGAGGGTTCGCTTGGGGCCAACAATCATTCTCAAGTGCCGGCGACGTCCAGGGTATAGGCTCGGGTCGTGACAAAAGTAGTACTACAAGGAAAAGGCATTATGGCTTTTGAATTTAGCATAATTTTCACAAGGCAACTTTGATGAAAAAATCCATAATTTCTTATTCAAATGAAGACACTATTGTAACATGGAAGAAAGTTTTTGAGCATATGGATGCCCAAGAAAATAGCGCCACAAGTATCACAATTTATTTGAGTTAGTGATATCTTCTTTAGTGAAGACATATAACATGCATGGTGAAGTATTTCATACATGGACAACTGGAACATTCTACAAACTTACGTCTCTTGGCGATCACCTTCCCTATCTCCAGATTCTGAGCAATACAATCAAGATATGAGAAAACAAAAAGGCAATTTCGTTCCACCACTTGTCCAACCAAAATAAGATCAACAATGAGTTTGGGGACAAAAGAGATACTAGTGAAGCAAAATGATTTTCCAATCATAGAGGCAGGTAATGTATATATCGCCATTGGCTGTGAAAATTACATGATTTTCTAAAGGAGTTGATTAAAGTGTAAATTATGGATATCTCTTATCATATGGTTAGAAGAAGCCGAATCTATATGCCAAACTGTTGAATTCTTATTTAAATTCTTACTAGGATAGGTAACAGTGAGAGCACTGGAAATATCCCTAGGCAGAGCAGTTGCAAAATCTTGTATCATCTTTAATTTTGAAGTGCTTTTTGATTCAAAGAATAAGGCGGTGTGATCTCTACTGGACTCACATAAGCTTCAAATGTTTGATAAGTTTGGTGCTTGGTTTGACGCATGTTTGAGCGTCAATTGCACTCTAAAATTATATGGCCAGACTTCTTACAATAGTTGCATATATTTCTTTTCTTCCCATGTGACACAATATGTTCAAACTCTTTGCACTCAAAGCATTGTGGGCTATGAGTATATAATTTATGGGTACCTTTTGATGTATACATAGCAACATCAATTTTAGTCCATTTTTTGGGACTTAGCCTAGTTCCTTAGATAATTCTCCTATTTAGTTTGGGTTGTACCCATTTCTTTAGACTATGGTTCCTTGTTAGAGTTTTGGTACATTGACTTTCAGGTTCTAGGCGTTATTTCCGCAATCATTTGTTAGACTTTCAGAGTTTATGGGAACTCTACTTTAATTCTGCATTTAAACCTTCTTTTGTATCTTTAAATGCTTAGTTTTATGGTTAGTTGGGTTGTAGTAATGGTTCTCCCATCGGAGGGTTAGTGTGGGTGCCAGTCACGATGTTCTGGGTCGTGACAGTATGTAAAGGTGAGATGGACTTCGAAATTGAAAATATAGATAAATTAAAAATTTAATCTAATTACTCCTTATTCTTGTTTGAAATTTAAGTTTTGCAACTTAAAAAAAAATTAGTGGATATTTAGAAGTTTTGAATTTGCTGGAATCTACGAGAGCAATGCAGTAGGAATATTTCTATATGCTAGTGGTGGAGGATAGGGTTAAAAGTTGAGCTTGTATTGTATTTTTTTTTATTATATTCATTAATTTGAAACTAGTAAATTATGTTTATTTAGACATTAAAAAACAAACAGTCATAATCATTTTTGTTCAGTTATAGAAATAACATCTTAATCATTCAGATGTGCATTCAGATTCAGACGTCTTAATCCTAATGAAAACAAATGAGCCCTAAATATTCCCAAAGATATTAGTTTTTACATTGATAAAAAAGAAAATTTTATTTCGAAATGAGTTATGAGTTCAAAGATATTTCAAGAGCAGTTACCTCTTTTAAGAGGGTAGTTTGAGAAATTATCTCAAACCAGAGGAAGAATTATGTTTTTAAACATATGAGCATGAGTATATATTATTGGGAGGAATATTGAGCACCGATTTGGAGACAAGTTCAGACAACTCAAAGTCCTCATAAACCATGTATGCCAACATGGGTAAAGGGTAATACTTTTTAGATGATTCCTTATTGGTTTTTAAGCATAGCTTAGTGGATCCACTTAGTTGAGGAGTCCTATATCCCGGCAAGGTATAAGACAGTTTTGGGAGCGTGGGCGAGATGTTGTATCATCACGTAGCTCATAATGATGGTTGTCTGTTAGAAAATCTCCCAATAGTGTTAGAGTGTATTTTTATATATCACTTATTATGTTGAGTTCAGAGATGAGAAAGTATTTTGTAAAGCTTTAAATGATTTAACTCTTTTATTTATTTACATTCAGCTTAAGTACATTGTTATCTATTGCAGTCCTTTCTTTAAGTTATTTCTTATTCAGCTATATTACATACTCGTACATTCAATGTACTGATGTCATTCGACCTGCATCTTTTAATGATGCAGATAGAGGTTCTTAGGATCCTCAACAAGAGTCTGTTGAGATCACTTCATCCGCTCATCAGCTTTCGAGTGAGGTCTCCTTACTTCCGGAGGACTCCAGTTTTTATGAATTGTTAGTAGTAGTTCTTTTGAGTACTCATGTATCTTGTCCCGACACTCATCCATATATAGTAGAGGCTTCATTGATAGATAGTTTTGGAAAGTCTTTTTGTTTTCAGTTGTCTTATTTAAACTTATTATTCATACTCAGTATATTATCAATGTTTTGAGATTTAGTAAATTATTTTTAAACGTTTTTTTCAATTGTATGCTTGAGTTAGTCTTCCGCTTGTGGTCATCCATGATGAGGATTCGCTTGGGGCCAACAATGGTTCTCAAGTGCCGGCGACGTCCTGGGTATAGGCTCGGGTCGTGACAGAAGTAGTACTACAAGAAAAAGGCATTATGGCTTTTGAATTTAGCACAATTTTCACAAGGCAACTTTGATGAAAAAACCCATAATTTCTTATTCAAATGAAGACACTATTGTAACATGGAATAAAGTTTTTAAGCATGTGGATGCCCAAGACAATGACGCTACAACTATCACAATTTATTTGAGTTAGTGATGTCTTCTTTAGTGGAAGACATATAACATGCATGGTGAAGTATTTCATACATGGAAAATTGGAACATTTTACAAACTTACGTCCCTTGGCGATCACCTTTCCTATCTCCAGATTCTGAGCAATACAATCAAGATATGAGAAAACAACAAGGCAATTTTGTTCCACCACTTGTCCAACCGAAATAAGATCAACAATGAGTTTGGGGACAAAAGAGATATTAGTGAAGCAAAATGATTTTCCAATCATAGAGGCAGGCAATCTATATATCGCCATTGGCTATGAAAATTACATGATTTTCTGAAGGAGTTGATAAAAGTGTAAATTATGGATATCTCCTATCATATGGTTAGAAGAAGCCGAATCTATATGCCAAACTTTTGAATTCTTATTTAAATTCTTATCAAGATAGGTAACAGTGAGAGCACTGGAAATAGCCCTGGGCAGAGCAGCTGTAAAATCTTGTATCATCTTTAATTTTGAAGTGCTTTTGGATTCAAAGAAGAAGGTGGTGTGATCTCTGCTGGACTCACATAATTCAAATGTTTGATAAGTTTTATTCTTGGTTTGACACGTGTTTGAGCGTCAATTGCACTCCAAAATTATATGGTCAGACTTCTTACAATAGTTGCATATATTTCTTTTCTTCCCATGTGACACAATATGGTTATACTCTTTGCACTCAAAGCATTGTGGGCTATGAGTATATAATTTATGGGTACCATTTGATGTATACTTAGCAACGTCAATTATAGTCCATTTTTCGGACTTAGCCTAGTTCCTTAGATAATTCTCCTGTTTAGTTTGGGTTGTACCCATTTCTTTAGACTATGGCTCCTTGTTAGAGTTTTGGTACATTGACTTTCAGGTTCTAGGTGTTATTTCCACAATCGTTTGTTAGACTTTCAGAGTTTATGGGAACTCTACTTTAATTCTGCATTTAAACCTGCTTCTGTATCTTTAAATGATTAGTTTTATGGTTAGTTGGGTTGTAGTAATGGTTCTCCCACCGGAGGGTTAGTGTGGGTGTCAGTCACGATGTTCTGGGTCGTGACAGTAAGTAAAGGTGAGATGGATTTTGAAATTGAAAAAATAGATAAATTAAAAATTGAATCTAATTGCTCCTTATTCTTGTTTGAAATTTAAGTTTTGGAACTTCAAAAAAATTAGTCGATATTTGGAAGTTTTGAATTTGCTGGAATCTACGAGAGCAATGCCAGTAGGAATATTTCTATATGCTAGTGGTGGAGGATAGGGTTAAAAGTTGAGCTTGTATTGTATTTTTTTTTTATATCTATTAGCTTGAAATTAGTAAATTATGTTTATTTAGATATTAAAAAACAAACAGTCTTAATCATTTTGTGTTCAGATATAGAAATAACATCTTAATCATTCAGATGTGCATTCAAATTCAGACTTCTTAATCCTAATGAAAACAAATGAGGCCTAAATATTCCCAAAGATATTAGTTTTTACATTGATAAAAAAGAAAATTTTATTTTGAAATGAGTTATGAGTTCAAAGATATTTCAAGAGCAGTTACCTCTTTTAAGAGGGTAGTTTGAGCAATTATCTCAAACTAGAGGAAGAGTTATGTTTTTAAACATATGAGCATGAGTATATATTATTGGGAGTAGTATTGAGCACCGATATGGACACGAGTTCAGACAACTCAAAGTCCTCATAAACCATGTATGCCAACATGGGTAAAGGGTAATATTTTTTAGATGATTCCTTATTAGTTTTTAAGCATAGCTTAGTGGATCCACTTAGTTGAGGAGTCCTATGTCCCTGCAAGGTATAAGACAGTGGCCGAGATGTTGTATCATCATGTAGCTCATAGTGATGGTTGTCAGTTAGAGAATCTCCCAATAGAGTTAAAGTGTCTTTTTATATATCACTTATTATGTTGAGTTCAGAGATGAGAAAGTATTTTGTAAAGCTTTAAATGATTTAACTCTTTTATTTCTTTACATTCAGCTTGAGTACATTGTTATCTATTGCAGTCCTTTCTTTAAGTTATTTCTTATTCAGCTATATTACATACTCGTACATTCAATGTACTGATGTCATTCGACCTGCATCTTTTAATGATGCAGATATAGGTTCTTAGGATCCTCAACAAGAGTCTGTTGAGATCACTTCATCTACTCATCAGCTTTCGAGTGAGGTCTCCTTACTTTCGGAGGACTCCAATTTTTATGAATTGTTAGTAGTAGTTCTTTTGAGTGCTCGTGGGTCTTGTCCCGACACTCATCCATATATAGTAGAGGCTTCATAGATAGATAGTTTTGGAGAGTCTTTTTGTTTTCAGGTGTCTTATTTAAACTTATGATTCATACTCAGTATATTATCAAAGGTTTGAGATTTAGTAAATTATTTTTAAACGTTTTTTTCAATTGTATGCTTGAGTTAATCTTCCACTTGTGATCATCCATGATGAGGGTTCGCTTGGGGCCAACAATCGTTCTCAAGTGCCGGCGACGTCCTGGGTATAGGCTCGGGTCGTGACAGAAGTAGTACTACAAGGAAAAGACATTATGGCTTTTGAATTTAGCACAATTTTCACAAGGCAAATTTGATGAAAATACCCATAATTTCTTATTCAAATGAAGACACTATTGTAACATGGAAGAAAGTTTTTGAGCATGTGGATGCCCAAGACAATGACACCACAACTATCACAATTTATTTGAGTTGGTGATGTCTTCTTTAGTGGAAGACATATAACATGCATGGTGAAGTATTTCATACATGGACAACTGGAACATTCTCCAAACTTACATCCCTTGGCGATCACCTTCCCTATCTCCAGATTTTGAGCAATACAATCCGGATATGAGAAAACAAAAGGGCAATTTTGTTTCACCACTAGTCCAACCGAAATAAGATCAACAATGAGTTTGGGGACAAAAGAGATACTAGTGAAGCAAAATGATTTTCCAATCATAGAGGCAGGTAATGTATATATCGCCATTTGCTGTGAAAATTACATGATTTTCTGAAGGAGTTGATAAAAGTGTAAATTATGGATATCTCCTATCATATGGTTAGAAGAAGCCGAATCTATATGCCAAACTTTTGAACTTATTTAAATTCTTGCTAGGATAGGTAACAGTGAAAGCACTGGAAATAGCCCTGGGCAGAGCAGCAGCAAAATCTTGTATCATCTTTAATTTTGAAGTGCTTTTGGATTCAAAGAAGAAGGTAGTGTGATCTCTGCTGGACTCACATAAGCTTCAAATGTTTGATAAGTTTTGTGCTTGGTTTGACGCGTGTTTGAGCGTCAATTGCACTCCAAAATTATATGGTCAGACTTCTTACAATAGTTGCATATATTTCTTTTCTTCTAATGTGACACAATATGGTCATACTCTTTGCACTCAAAGCATTGTGGGCTATGAGTATATAATTTATGGGTACCTTTTGATGTATACATAGCAACGTCAATTATGTAGGACGAATTCATGGATGCCTGAGTATTAATGTGCGTCTCCTCACGAAGGAGTTCTCCGAAATCTACATCAATGTCTGGAAGAGTTTCTCTATTAAGAATGTTAACTCTAATAGGCTTAAAGTCAGGTCTCAATTTCATGAGAAATTGGACATGAACTCGAGTCTTCTTCCTCTCAACATAACTTCTTTGAAACCTACAAAATTTTTGTCTTGTTTTGAGCAGATTGCCATAAGTCCCAAATAATAACTCTGGATGTCTTTGTCTCCTTTCTTATATTCCGAAAGAGTATGTTCTAACTCAAAATCACAAGCATGATTGCTGTGAGAATATACTTTTTTTTAAATGCTTCCACATCTCTGCTATCAAGTTGAATGGACGCACACTGAGTGCAACATCTGCATGTAAAGAATCGAGGATCCACAAAATGACACGAGCATTGTTAGCGTGCAAATTTGTTGCTCTTTGTCTTCATCTGGCTCAATTGTTGATCCACCCAAGATTCCAAACAAGCTTTTCCCTTGAACAAAGATTCGAAAATGAAATTTTCAGATCGGATAATCTTTTTCAACAAATTTGGTAGACAAAATATCGTGAGAATGTGACTCCATTAGAAAGACGAGATATCCAATGATAGAAATCAAACAACAATAAAGAGAAAAAAGTATAGTTTCTGGGAAAAAAATAGGCCCTTGATTCCATGATAGCAATTGATAAATTAGGAACCAAAAAGAGTTGAAAAATATTTTGTATTTCTATGCTTTACCATTGATAACTATCCACCATTAATATACAAAGATACATAAATACAAGCATGATTCTAGCACAATATCATATCATATCTCTTGCACAATATCAATGGTGTGATTAATGCATAGTTAAAGTAGAATATCGTCCCAGATCTTCTAGAATCATATAAGATATTTAGAGTCATATTTGATATGGTCAACAAATTTTTTCTTGCGAGTCCAGCGAATATTCCAGCAGCTGATCTGAAACCTTAGTTGAGGGATATATAATGCAAATCCAAGGGTGAGTTTCGCCTTTCAGGCTTCGAGGGATTCATCTATATTTTCTTTTCCATTTGTTCGAACACGAATTATTGACTTAGTTATGTTTGGTTTGGGGTTGCCTCTGTAATTGGATTGTTTAGAGTTTTGGTATGGTGACTTTCATATCATAGAGGTTGTTTTCCGTATTGATTGTTTTTAGATTATTGAATTGAGTTTATGGGGACTCAATTCTTTTATGTCTACACCATTTTCCTTGTTTTATATATTTTAGACTTGGTATTTCAAAAAGGTTTTGGATTTGGTTCGAGTTAGTTGATTCTTTCACCGGTTTGTTGTGGGTGTCACTCATGACGGTGTGAATCGTGCCATAAAATGTGTAAGAAGAATGTAAATATCAATATTACATGTAGACTAAAAACATGTCGACTATTCCAATTATATACATTGCATACTAGGTTGCATTATCAAATTACATATTTCATGAGAAATAATTTTTGTACATTACTAAAATTCAAAAATCTTGGATATATAACTTATCACAGACTAACCAAAGTATAGCCCTATATATCTATGTGATCACGAGAAATACTGCTAATAGTAGTGTGTACGGTAGAAAGGTAAAAAGCAAATTGATCATGCATTAGGAATATTTTAAATAATATATTTGAAATAATGATAGATATTTATTTTTCAAAAAAAAAGAATAGTGATGGAGGAAGAAAGGCACGTGTAGAAAGAGAGGGAAAAAAAAAATGAGGACTGAGAAGTGAAGACAAAGGTGACGGCTGTAGTAAAGGGGGAACTCCAAATTCCCCGTGAAAACTATTTGGATTCATCCAAAATTTACAAAAATATAAACATCCATCTATATTTTTTTTCCCTCCATTACTTTCCATATTATAAATCCCTCCACATAATTAAACTATATATATATGCATGGATTATTACCATCTCACTGCTAGATGCTTCTTTCTAAATTTTAACTTCCACTAATTATTTTATTATATTTTCATAGATTGGAAATTTTGAGTTTTGACGCATAAAATATAATCTAGTTGGAAAAACAGTCTTGTCCATGGTAATTTCATTTTTCATATTTGACATGACCCTTAGGTTGTTACTAACATATATAGCTAGCTAAGTTTTAAATTATATAGAGTGATAGAAGAAGATATTTTTATGACATACTTTTACTAGTGGCAAGAGTAGTAAAACTATGTAATTGGCATTAAAATGAAAATATAAACAATTTGCATGGTCAAAACGGTTACTCTCATTAATGGGATTTATTCAACATAGTCCAAACATGGGAATATTAATTAATGATATTAGTCATATTATCATGAGGCATCCTAGCTTATTACTCTCTTCGATCTAAAATAATTGATATATTAGTTTTGGGCATAGGGACTAAAAAATGAAGTTTGACTAAAATATTTTTGTGGTAGGTTGACATAACTATCAATAAAATTTATAGATGAATTAGGAATTTAGCAAGGGTAAATTTGAGAAAAAAGAATTAAATACCTTGTTGATTTCGTGAAACATTAGTCCTTTGGGACCAATTTTTAGAAGCTAAAACATCAATTAATTTTGGACAAGGGGGTGCATTATTGTTTATTTCGATTATTGCACATCCAACTCTAGTAATGATAAATAATCCCCCAAGTAACAATATTCAGTTACTTATGACAATTTAACGTATAATTAATATTATGTTATGCTACATAACAGTGGGTAACTAAGTGGCGGTGACATTCACTTAAAGATAAGTCTCACATCGATAAAATACAAGAGAAATATTGGGTATATAAGTAAGTGAGCACACAAGACACTAGTGTCGAGTATTAAAGTTGTGTGCATTTAGGTTCAGAACGGATAATATCACTTGTGGGCTGAGCTGCTATAAAATGGTATAATTAAGAGTCACGAAGCCTCACATCGGCAAAACATAAACAAACCGTATACACTAATGACATGTTTTAAAGTTGAACGAGTTTAGGTCCAGAAAAGATAATATCACCGTTATCGAGAGAATTATAGCCTTGTAATTGTAGGTTAATGTTTATTGTTTTTGTCGTGAAGGATATTGAATTATTTATTTATGTGTTTCTTATCCAAAGGGCATCTTTTTTGATAATAATGTATGAGAATATGAAATAAACTTGTGATGGGATGAGGTGTCATGGAAGCAAACAAATTAAAGAGGGGATATTGATATGAGAGGAGACCTCCTCTCTTATTATTACGTACTTTATTTAAAGAGACTTAGCTTAGAGCTGAGCTGAGGAAGAGAAAAACATTAAATCTCAGAACAATATAATGGTATCAAGGGAGCAGAAAAGAGCCTCAGTGTTGCATGAGAAACTGCAACTTCTTCGATCAATCACTAAATCTCATGCTGTAATTTTCTCATCCATTCTACTTATATTTTACTTTCTCTTCTCATTCTTCAACATTTAAAAAAAAAAAAAAAAAAAAGGGGCATAGGGAAAGAGAATTACGAGATGGGGAATCAAACCCTAACTGATTAGGTGAAAGTTTAGATAGTTCTCCAACTGGGCTACTAAGATTTCTCTTATTTTTCATTGATTTAGTCTTTTTGTGTCAATTAATATCTTCCTGATCTACTCCCCACCTCAAAGAGAGTAAAAAGGGGAATTAAACATGACATGACATTTATTTGTTCTTCTTAATTCTATATATGTACACATTCATTTTGTTATACTTTTTGTAGTAGTAAATAGATGAATTATTGATGAATATATATACAAGTACAAGATTACCAAGTTTGAGGTTTCTAATTTTTTTTTAATTTTGACCCCTCAATTTTAGATTTATATTGCTTCTTTAATTTGTTGCAATTCCCAAGTCCAAAGTGTGACTAATTAATTTGCATTTTCATGCAGCTTAGTGAAAGCTCAATCATAGTAGATGCATCAAAGTATATTCAAGAACTCAAACACAAAGTGGAAAGGCTAAATCAAGACATAACTACTACTACTACCCCTCAAACTAATTCAAACAGCAAGACTTCTTCATGGCCAGTAAGTTTTGACTCATCTCCTTTTCTTGACTCTCTAATGCTTAAACTTTGTCCAACATATAAAAGTGATCGATCGATCGATGATTCTGTATTTTGTTTTCCAGCAAATTGAAGTGGAAACCCTAGAAAAAGGTTTCTTAGTAAATGTATATTCAGAAAGAAGTTGCCCTGGCTTGCTTGTTTCCATGTTACAAGTTCTTGAAGACCTTGGCCTTAACGTCCTTGAAGCTAGGGTTTCTTGCACTGACACCTTTCGTTTACAAGCATTTGGGGGAGAGGTAATTATTCATTCATCTACGATTACTATTCAAATTTTTTTACAAAAAAAAGTGTAAAAATTTCATTTCTTTCATGTGTGTTTGAAGAATAATTAATGAGTTACTTCTTGACAAAAATTGGTTCTTGTAGGATGAAGAAGCCATGATTAATGCCCAAGTGGTGACAGAGGCAGTTTTTGAAGCTATTAAGAACTGGAGTGAAAGCAAAGAGCAAGGCTAATTAATCAATATATAATATAGTTTAATTAGCTATTACAATTAATTATTACTATCATCTCTCTTTTCGTTTTTCTCTTTAATTTTAACTTTCCTGATCATCTTCCTAGCTAGCTATGATAGTTATATTAATTATCGATAAGGAATTATTGGCTAGTTCATTAATTCATCAATATTAATGATCAAAGATCATTCATTTTGCCCAGTCAAATGACTCTCCAGGGTTATATTTTCACGTCACATGTGTAATTACAATTTCAAAAAAAAATTAAAAAATCCTAGCTACTCTTTAATTATTTATTGTGTATACTCTAAATTAGTTTGCTTCTTTTTTGTATAAGTTGAATATTTTTATCCCTATTCTTTCAAGTAGTACTTCCTATGTCAGTTTATTCAAATTTAGTCTCCAGGAAAGTGGGAAAGGCATAGGCCTTCTAGCTACTTAAGTATGTGTGTCTATTACAAGAAGTTACCGTTATTAATTAAATTACTTAAAAGGGACTGATTAATTTAAGCAGATCAAACTTAATAAAAAATTATTTTTAAAAAAATATAATAATTATGAGTTGAGGTTGTTGTCTGAGGTACATTAGAAGACAATTTGAAGTGTGTGATGCGTGTATGTGATTTAGACACTTGCTGGTGTTTGTGTTTGTTATATATAATAATTTAAAAGATTCTGAATGAAAATAAAAATGAAAAAAACAGATATTCAAAAATAATAAATGCTGGCTATTTTACCAACTTTCTGCTGACAAACGCAAAATCTACATTTTATCAAGTACAGTTGGGCCATTCTTGACAGCCTAATATATACCTGTGATAAATGCCAAAAGGTAATCTTCTACATTCAGAAAATGGAACCCTAAGTAAGAAATATGGTTTTTAGTGCAACATTTTTTGCTTCAATTATTGATGGTCACTCATATTGAATTATCCTCCTCGTGATACATACTAGACAGCAATACTAGTACTAGATTATATTATTATTAACCATGTGTTAACGGTAAATTATCCAGGATCGGTACTTGGTATCATATGATATATAAAACTCCATATCGAAGGTCATATAATTCTTTACATTGCCTAATTTTTCTATATTTATGCCAAAAATGAACTAAAAGTATGTATTGAAGTACAGTAGACACACATATATGTAGGTCAAAGTAAATGCTTAACATGCTTGAATTAAGAATGAGGAATAAAAGGAGTTCTATTTTTTTTGTTAAATCCTTTCACTAAATTAAATGTTTGGTATTGTTATGATCAAGGTTTAAGTTGGCATGTGCGAACATGATATAATAGTAGTTTAAGCTACATACAATATTAGTGTAAATTATTATTTTTTTATTATCAAGTTATTGGAAGGATATATTATATAAACGGGTAAATTTTATTAAAATGTAGAATCTATAATCTTGAAAATAATACAAACTTGTTAGGCAGTAAAATGACCTAATACATTTTTACGATATGTGTATAATTTAAACCTACTAAATATTGTCAAACATGAATTTGTGGGGGTAGAAAGGAGAAATATGCAAGTATTAGCCCTTTTTATCGTTCCTTTCCTTTTCATTAAAACATGGCACACACTCAATTTGCATCATCACCCTTTTCTTCTCCTCCTTTTCTACTTACTCCTCCCTCTTATTCCTACACCAGTCAGACAAAACTCTAAGAGAAAATGAACACTTGCTGGTTCCCCGCCCCGGCGATATCCACTTGCAGGCCTTGTTACATTCATCGATTAATTATGTGAAACAACTCAAAGGCAAATTTAGGAAGATGGATTCTTATGGATTGAATCAAGCTCATAAATTATGAAATGAATGACTTCATAGACATACACTCAAGGAAAAATTAGACAGAATGTTCATTGAATCAAAATTCCTTACCCTAAATAATCCAACTATTATACATATGTGTTAACATTGTATACACAACATATATGGATGTATATACATCATATATACCTATTTATATAATATCGATACATTATATCATTTTATTAAATTATTTTTTGTCACCTGTACAATTACGTAACAAGCCCTACTTTCAAACATCCACCATCTAGAAACTTGATGTCTTAAGCTCCAACACCACACAAGGGGTTTGGGCCTTTTGGGCTTGGACAACACAAGGTCATTGGCCTATGATATGGTTTGAGGCCCAATGTTGAAGTACTCTACCTACCTAGCTCCAAAGCCCAATATCGATCAAATAATTTATTGGGCCGAGCCCAAGACTAATTAAGAAGATTAGACTATAGAATTATAATTACAAGGAAGAAATATTGTATAATTTGCCAATTTCTTTCTTGTAGCATACAATTAGTCATATTAACACAAGAATATAATCAAACAGTAAGCCTTCTACTTTTAATGTCTATAAAAGAAGCCCTAGTAATCTGTACAGTTAAATGAGGATTCTTGAGTGCAAATGCATCAAATCTAGCTGTAAACACAATATCCTCCATGTTCTTAACAATGAAATTTAACGCCGTCTCCTTTAACGACGTATTAGAACAAGTATCAGAAATCTCTAAAACATCAAGAGCATTCCAAGTGTTCAATGATCCCAACATTTGATTCTCACAAAATTTCTGCAAGAATGGAATTTCATACTTATCTGCTGCAATTGACAACGAATATACGTGTTTTTCCACCTTCTCTTTTGCCAAATCTCCACTGTACATAAACTCTAATAGACACTCTAATTCATCGTAGTTTAGTTCAGACAATGTTATTGTGTTATCACTTGGTGGAGCTTTACATCCATCTGAGTCCAATATGTTCTTGAATATATCAGATCTCGCTGCCTGTTAAAGTAAAATGTTTAACAGAAGTGATTATTGAGATAGCGGAACTCAGTTAATAGTTTGGTACAAAAATGTGTTTATTACCAGAAGAGCTCTATGTGCTGGTATAGAAGGAGCATCATTGCCAGGTTTAATTAAAATATCAGTATGTATATGATCTCTCAAGGCAACAACAAAACCACTAAGATAATTGAGCTTCTCCTTTAATTCCTCTTCCATCTCCTTCATTTCTTTCACCCATTTCAACGCATTTCCAAATCCCTGTAATTACTACTATTCATTATTTTGAGATCCAACAGTAAGACAAAATAAATGAGATTGGTCAATTCAATATTTTTTATGTCACTTCAAATAATTGTTATGAAGATATAGCTTTTCAGTTTTGTAGAAAGGTCCATTTATATTTTTATCAAGTTAATTGCTTTTCTTTTAGGAGAACTAGCTTATTAGCTATACATCTATATAGTATATATTAATTTTATCTATACTTTTAAATTATTATGCATCTTACCATTAATTAAGAATTTTTTATCATATATAGAGGAAGATACACCAAGATAAATACTTTTTTTGCTACCAGATATATCAAAATAGGGAGAGGTGAGCAAGATGGCGTGAGAGACGAGCGAGATAGTCATGTATACTAGATATGTATACTAGATACATATGAATCACACTAGATATATGAATTTGTATTCAGGGGCGACTCAACGTAATTGGAGGCCTAAAGCGAAATTTCAATTAAAAGTCTATAATCTAAACAAACTTCAAAGTATTTATTTAAAAATTATTTTTCTTACTTTTAGATGTAAATTTTTACTTAAAATTTCTTTGTAGATGATTTCATCAAATAGTTTTTTTAAAAAAATTTTAATTATTAGTTTTAGGTAAGATTTTATCAATTCAACATTAGAAAACACTATTTTACTGAGGTGATTACTATATGAATTATTAACATAATTCTAATAATAACTCTAAGTAATAAGTTGACAAACTTTAAATAAAATTAAGAGTTAAAATCATAGAATTTGATTCAAGAAGTTGATAACTTGGTATATCCTACTTTATATGCTTTTTGTATTGCTTGAAAATTTAAGACGAAATAAAAAAATATGCAATTTACTCTGTTCAACAATTTGCGACAGACTATTACTCTAACTTATCAAAGATTTGAAGACAGAGAGTGCAACAAGATAAATAATATGAGTGTTAGCGAAAATAATTGATTTATTATATTTGAAGTTAAGGAGAACAAAATAATATAATTATATACAAAATATTAACAAAAAATTTATTCTTGGTAAGAATTTGTTGCCCCCCAAAATTTGAGGCCTAAGGCATATGCCTCAAATTTTATGTGCAAGAGCCGTTTATGTATCTAGTGTGGTTCACATGTACCTGGAATAGGAGGGAGACAAGTGAGATTTGTTATGTATCCCAGATACATGTGAATCCACTTGAATATAATGTATCTAAAACAAATTACACCTAATTTTGACCCCATATATCTGGAGTTCTGGACACACCAAAATCTGGTAAGATTCGTAATATTGCAAATTAAAGTGTATCTAAGTAATTAGCCCCTAAACTAGTGGGATTTCCTTAAATTTCCCATTATTTCAAGTATTTTTAAGTCAAAATAGCTTTTTAATCACTTTTAAAGTGTTTGAGTGAATTAAAAAAATGCTTATAAATATTTAATTTTAAGCTAAAATGATAAAATAGACTTAAAGTCATAAATTGAAAATTCTAACTTATGATTTTTGGCTTACAAGTTAAAAATTAAAAGTAAATCCAAATAAGCTTCAGTAAGAAGAATCATGATTACTTATTGGAGAGTCAGACAATTTGTATTTGTTTTATATCAAATACTCTCTCCGTTTTATTTTATATGGCATTGTTTGACTTAGTACGATTTTAAGCAAAAAAATAAGACTTTTGAAACTTGTGATTTAAAACAATTCTTTAATATTTGTGTGGTTGTAAATCATATCATCAAGGGTAAAAAGGTAATTTAAAAGTTAAATTGTTTCTAATTATAGTAAGGTGACATTTTTTTGGGGAGGAATTAAAAAAAATGATGCCACATAAAATGAGACGGTTCTAATTTTAAGTGACAAATCTGCAAATTCTGAATATGTGAATTTTGAGCCTCCTCCACCCCTACACCCCCAACCCACCCACCCCCAAAATAAAAATCAAGAAAACAATATCCATATCAATATACAAAAATAGAGCAAAATTACACATGTGCAACTTTCAACTGCTAATTAATCATGTCATTATTTTGGAACAGAGGAAGTAGTTCAATTGAAGTAGTACATTAAAACAAAAGGTTTGAAGCAACATATTGACTTTATATTAGAGCATTGGGTTTTCCAATTTCTCTTTGTGCTACATAGTTTAGCCTCAAGCTACCGCTTTGCAAATTGTTCTTGCACGCTACACTCAAAATTTTCAATTTCTCTTTGTGCTCCTTGCTTATTTATTTATAATAAAATTCAGCAGTAAAAAATTAAACGAAATATAACCTTCTCCCAATCTTCTTTCTTTTATCTTGTAATTAATATCTAACAATGGAGCCAACTATTGATATTTCCATTTTTGTCCTAGATTCCCATCTTTTTTAAAACACATTTTAGGAATTAAGACTAGCTTCTTTATATGTGCAACATCTTTCACATATTTTGTTATGAGATTTGCTTAGGATTTAAAGTCATGCGAATCTAGACCGAAACAAAATGTTAGACTACAACCACCATCAAAGGATCAATACTGTTGAAATTGTAAAACTTGGGGTCGAAAACTTTTTTTTTTTTTTAACTTGGTGTGTGAACAATAATTGTTATAGTAACATTTATGACAAAGGAAATCCTCTCTCGCACAAAAAAAAACCTAAAAAAATAAAGAAAAAGTTATATTCCATTTCCATCTTGTTATCATATATATGTATGACGTCTATATTTAGGAACAAACAATGTATCACTATTAGAAAACATGAAATAAACTAAGAAATTTGTCAGCAATCCTTGGCTAATTAATCGCAATAAAAAAACTCATAGATAATTGAATTTTCTTATAATCCATCATTAATCCATAGCTAAATGGGATTAACCTGAAATTTTTATTGTTTAGCTATGAAATTTTATCTATCGCTACTTCCCTGCATTACAAGCAACTATGAGAAAGAGATGATGATATATACATACCTTAATAGATGGATTGGATGAAGAAGCAGAAAGAACTCCAGTTACTGGTTTATTATCACTTCCTTTTGTATTTTCAATATGATCAAGCTTGTTGGTAGTCAACGTAATTATTGTTCTAGCTCCCTCATAACAAGCTGCGCATATTGAATTTCTTGGTGGCCTTAGAATAAATGGCATCGCGCTACATATAGAACAATCCATCTTTATTTGCTTCTATTAATTTTTCTGATCAATATTCGAAGAAAAAACTAAACTCAAATGATCAATGAAGAAGAGACGATGATGAAAAATAAGAGAAGTGGACTTAGAAATGATGGCGATGCCTTTTTTTCATTTCTCCATTATTATAAAGTTTGATAGACTTTATGCTCCATTATATTAAAGAATTGAAAAGGGGAGCCAAAACTATTTGACATGCTTCCTTTATAAGGTGACAATTATTAATTATTGGCAACTTATTTTCGTTTTCTGTAATTAATATGATTGATCTATATATGTGTGGGGTAAGCTAGCTAGTATTATATTTCTACTTTTTTTACTTCCTTTTTTATATAAATAAGTGTAAAATAATTCTTTTTTTTTTTTTATATATATATACACATCTTATTTTTATCATAATCTCTAGAATTTCCATTTAAAAAAAATTACAAAATTTTCTCTCGGATACATCCCTCCCTGCTCGGATACATATGTGAGTTATGTATATCCGCATGTTTCTTGATGTATTCGAGATCCTATAATTTTAAAGGATTTTTGTTAGTTAGAAAATAATAGGAATATGATTTAATTAGGTCTTAACACTAGGAGACATATGTAATTTTTATATATTCTTAATTCATAATATATAAAGATAAAAAAGGGGGCTCAATGTACTTTTTTGAGAGAGATGCAAGAATAGTTTTTTTATTAATTCTTAAACGAAATTATATTTGATTCGAAGAAGGGAATATTAAACCAATAATCCACCAGCTTGACTTAATTATTAAGTTCATGTAATCTACCAGCTAATTAGAGGGCATCATTTAGTTCCAGCGAGGCAGAAGTATTAAATATTAGGTAAAAGAGAATAAAAAAGAACGGATATAATTAAAAGCATTAAGAAATAAAATTAATGGTGGGTGTTAGTTGGCCATGTCTCTTTTGAGTAGGTTACAAGTAGAAACAATTTGGTTAAGAATTAAGCTGAAAGAATATTAAGGTAGGAAATGGAAAAGGACTTTCCAACCTTACAAACAGCTAAAATGAGGTAACACAACCACGTCCCCTTCGATACAAATTACTCCCTCCCGTCAATATTAATTGACACGTTGCGCGTTCCTTAAAAACTCATGAATAAAATAAATAAGGCTAAACTAATTTTATTTTTATATATATTTTAAAGTCAATCACCTCGATCAATGACCAATGGGCTTTAAAGGATTTGGCGTGACCCCAACCTTGTATATTTCATCTTTGAACCAGTGAGGGGGGGAAAGGATGTAACCTCCATTTTACATAAGGTTGAGTGATCAAACATATCAAAAAAATCGACATGAAAGGGAAAAAAAACTACCACAATATACATCGATTCATGTGTTAGGGCCTGTGTGGATTGGCTTTTGGCTTATGACTTATAAGCCAAAAGCCATAAGTTAGGATTTCTAACTTATGGTTTTTGGCTTATTTTTGTTAAAATAAGTTCTTATAAGCACTTTTTAACTTTACCCAAATACTTCAAAACTGCTTAAAAGCTATTTTGGTTTAAAAGCACCTAAAATAAGTCAATCCAAACGGGCACTTACAAAATTAAAGCTAACTAACCAAAAATTAGCCTTGTCATATCTACTCCTCAAGCATGGCAACTGCCAATTGTGCAAATGGATCTTACGGTAGCCGAGTTGTGTTGAAAATCTTATGAAAAATATTATGTCACGAACATTTGTAAGAAATTCTCAAAGCATGTTAAAAACACTGTTCTTAAGTACAATAGCATACGCAGGATTCTCATGAAGGGGTGTCAATGGTTGTTGTAAGAAAATTAAAAAAACAATTACGAGGCAAATAGGGCTTGAACACGTAACCTTAAGGAATATTCGACGTCTATATACAATATAATTTTCTGGCAAAGGGGTATCGCTAGACACCACTCGGCCAAGGGTGGGTCCGCCCCTGTTTAAGTATATTTCATTTGATATAGATGTATCCCCAAGATTCAACAAGTCCTTCTAGTATGAACTAGAAACGACAACTATTCATTAAAAAGAAAAAACCTAACACCACTATTATATATTTTAAAAGGAAGAATATATGTATGTATCTTTTTTTCTTCTCTCAAAGATGTTGATAATATGTGTATATATAGAAAAAAATTATCATTCTCAACAGCTCTCAATCTAACGTTCTTCTTGGCAAAGAACGTCCAATTCAACTCCAACATTGAAGGCTCAATCAAAGCCATTAAAAGGTTTGGCGACCAATTAATAATAAGGATCATTTGAATTTATTGTTTTGATGGTCAAATATATTTTTTCACTTATTTTTTAAAAATATTTATAATAGATGCCTCAAATATATATATATATATATATATATATATATATATATATATATATATATATATATATATATATATATATATATATATATATATAAACTAAATTACGATATAGCCACAAAAAATCATTTTAATTTTTTTTTTGACTATTTAATCTTTTCTCATTCACACTTCTTCCTTTTCATTTCTCGTATTTTTACACTAAAGAATAAAAGAAAAGAAAAATAAGAATAAAAAACTCAAATAATAATCAAAAGTCAAAAAATAATGTATGTGTGAAAAAGATTAAATACATGATTTTTTTTAAAAAAATTAAAAATTAATAATAATTTTTAAATTAACTTTTTACTTTTGTAATGTTAGGAGTATATGTGAGTCATTATTATAACGATAAGGGAATATATGAGTTACTTTTATAACGAAAGGTATATCAGCTAATTGAGGGATATATTAGGCCATTTCCCTAATTTCTTTTAGGTCGCCTATAAAATATCAGTGTATAAATAACTTTATGTGCAACTAAAATGGGTAACTTATGTATTTTCATTTTTCCCTATTGTATATTATTATTTTCTTTTGTTTCATTTAATTAGGAAAAAACCATCATTCATTAGTTAAAAACGTTTTATGATATTCATGTGCCCAATTATCCTCGTGATAGTAATTAGGGGTGTACATTACCGTGTTGGTTCGGATTTTTTAAAAATCAAATCAAATTATTTATATTGGGTTAAAATATATATAAACCAAACCAAACCAATAATAGTTGGATTTTTTCAATCTCGGGATTTTCGGGTTATTCAATTTTCTCGGATTATTCGGGGTTTCTCGTATTTTTTCAGTGATTTAAAAAAAAAGTTGAACACTAACATGATTTTTCATCCTAGAAAAGCATTCGGTAGTTTCTTTTGGCATTGCAAGCCCATGAGTTCAATAGGCAATTCTCCATTTTATTTGAAACACAAATTCTCAAAAAATTACTACTATTACTATTTTGGACAAATCATAAAATAGTATCACTAATCAAGAGTGATTCATTATACATTAGAGAAATTCATGAAAGTAACATAGTGGCTTAAACAATTTGCATAGTCAAAATATTGTCGTCAAAAGTTAATACGAGTTATTTACATTCAAATCTTTAAATTCTACACCACTATTACTTACAACCTAGGACCTTGTACCTAGACGAACAAAACATTTTTGAAGTGAGATCTTCTATACATATTTTCCAAAAACCATAGCCTCCATCTGCAAAGTAGACAATACAAATCAATTAAGTTTATTAGCAATGGATTAACTAAGTTGATGTTTAGTCCTTAGTTCTTATTACTATTTAGAACAAACAGTAATTTGGTAATTAACAATCACAAAAGAATGAACTAATACCTTTGTTCCATGTAGTGAAATTAAAGTACATCAACTGGCTAATCAATCCTCAAAGGTGAGTCGGGGTATTCTGAAAGAATTGAAACAAATTGAATACTAAATAAAATTCAAAAACAGAATCATTTTATATAACAATTTGAATATATAAAGCTACCTTCTTCAATTTCCTCAATTTTCTGGACTTCCTCTAATATATCTTCAAGCTTGCATTCTTTAGAAGGCGATCGTAGCCATTGTTGAGTGCAAATAAGTGCTTCTACCGTTTTTGGAGATAAAGAACTTTTATAACTATCAAGAATTCGACCACCTGTACTAAAAGCTGACTCAGATACAATAGAAGAAATAGGAATAGAAAGGATATCCCTAGCAATTTTCGCAACAATTGGGTATCTACTGGATGAAACTTTTCACCAACTCAAAATATTAAAATCATTGATCTTCACTACATCATCTTTCAAGTATATTTTCATATCATATTTTTTTACAACAAATCCCTCTTTTTTTCATGTGTTTCTCCAATTAAGATTACAACAAATCACTAGATTCACCCATCACCCAATTATCATTTTCAATATTTTCGTTAAGATCTTCAGAGCAAGAACAATTGTAGTGATTGTATAAGAGATTCAAAACATCTCTCATATCTTGAGACTTTAATCTTCCCATCAAAGAGCCATATACAATAAAAAGAATATACTCTACATATTGCATCTTGTATCTAGGATCCAACACAACAGCAACCATCAGTAACATATTCATACTCTCAAACTTACCCCAATATTTATCCATCTTGGATTTCATTCTTGTTGTCATATCAACGATGATAATATCATTTCAGAGATTGAAAAAATCATGAAAGAAAGAGTGAGAAATAGAATATAAGCTGCTCGAAAATTTTAAAGTTGCCTGATAGAAAATATTAAGAAACTTCACAAAAGCTTTCACATTCTTCCAATCATCTGTTGATGGATTTTTGGTTGTTGTACTTATTTCTCGACATTGCTTTTGATAATTCTGGTCATCCACATACATTCTTGTAAAAGCTTTTGCAAATTTTAAATCTTTATCCAACATTGTGTATGTCGAGTTTCATCTAGTCTCAACATCCAGACTTACAAGACCACGGGTGTCAATCTTAACTTTCTCAACAACGGACTTAAAAGTAGCAAGTCTTGAAGAAGAAGACCTGACATATTTTATAGCACTTCATATATGAGAAATAGGCTCAATTTGTTCATCTAGCCCCTCTTTTACAATCAAGTTTAAAATATGAGCATTACATCTAATATGTAAAAACTGATTTTCAAACATTACCCCTTTCCAATCTTCAATACGCCTCTTTAAACTCTTAATGGCAGCATCATTTGCGGTTGCATTATCCAAGGTCACTGTAAACAAGTTCTCAATGCCCCAACCTAATAAGCTATCCTCAATCCCTTTGGCAATAGTCTTACCTTTTTGATCTAGTGTTTGAAAAAAATTAAGAATTCTCTTTTGTAGATTCCATTGATCATCAATCCAATGTGCAATGACGACCATATAAGTATAATTTTGGATTGACGTTCATGTATCACCGGTAAGACAAACACGTTGGTTTTTTATAAGCTCCTTAAGCTTTTCTTTCTCTTCTTGATAAATCCTTAGACAATGTCGAGTAACAGTTACACAAGAAGGTACTTCAAAATTTGGAAAGGCTTTAGCCATTAATTTTTTGAATCCTTCTCCCTCAACAGCTCTAAACGGTTGTTCATCAATAATTATAAATTCGGCAATTGCTCTCTTAATTTCATCCATATTAAACACCCCTTTTTCAGTGGAACCACCTTCTGGCCAACCTCTTTTGATAGGTTTTAATGTTGTTTGCCTCTTATCGGACTTAAATGGAGACTTGAGACATTTCACAATTAAATGATTCCATAACTTAGTCGTCCTATTGACACTGTCAGCAGCAAATGTTTTAGTACAATAATTACATTTTGCCCTACATTTACCTCCTTTAATAATAAACTTGGAGAAATTATCCCAAATTTGAGATGTTTCTCTACCTGTAGTTCCAGAGTTAGGAGCGACCGGAGGAGCTGCTCTTTTTTTGCTTCTTAGGAGGTGTGCGTCGAAGTGGAGTTACTTTACCTTGTTGTTGAGATATTGTCGACATAGTTGAAGGAATATTAATAATCACCTCTACATCTGTTACAGAAGGTGTAGTTTCCATCCAAAAAGAAAATTGTTGCACATACATAACAATAGTTATTAATATTCTGATACAAGATTGTGTTTCAACAAAACTTCCATTCAAGTATTGTTCATAAGACTTAGAAGTATATTTCGCTTTGAAACCAAAACAGATACAAATATAGTAGGAGTACAAAATATTTGGTTAGAAAAGTTTGATGTATATTACTGGCTACTGCTATCAAAATCTAATAGTCTCTTAAATTTTTTTCTCTATCACTTGTTTTTCCTTATCTCTGCGGACCATCACAATGTTTACAGTACAAAAACCTCCATACAAATGGAACCAAAAGCAATGAGTCGAACACTTGCCCCTTTTTCATTGCATCGAAACAACATAAGTAAAGAGAGAAAAGTGAAACTTATATACAAAAAATTTATCATCATCTTCATCATCTTGTTGCTAAGCTTAACACACCATAGATATGGACATCAAGATGTATAATTTTTAGGTTTATATCTATGATATAACTACCCAAAATTGAGATGTTGTTGACAATGGCAATACAAGAAAAATATCTAAAAACGAGTTAGTAGCAATTACTTACCTAGATTAAGAAGAGTTGATGATGATTTGAACTAAAATCGAAAAGACGAGCTCAATATATGCCCTAATAGCTAAGCAGTAAAACCTAACAGTGACTAAGCCTTTGAAGGTGAAGAGCTGCTAACCTAATGACCTTTGTTAAATGAGATAGAGAATATTATATAGGGCTAGTTGAATTGTATAATTTATTTGGGCTTTTGTTTATTCCTTATTCCTAAAAATAACAAGTGGGCTCAAGTCAACCATGTAGCCCAAAGTCCACTAATATTAAACATAAAATTGTGAGAAAGATTAAGAAAAATATATAAATTATATATAAATAAACATTTTTTTGTATAAAATAAAATTAAAAATAAATATATATAATGTTGGTTTGGTTTGGTCTTGGGTTGACTTTTTTTAGTTAAAATCAAATCAAACCAATTATAGTCGGGGGTTTTTTTTTTCAATACGAAAGCAAGTCAAACCAAACCACTAGTCGGATTTTTTTTGTCGGTTTGACTCGATTCGCGGTTTGATTCAGTTTGCGATTCGATTTCTCATGGATTATAGTGGCTGACCCAATTTGTTTAGAAGAGATAAGAAAAAGCGGTTTAGAGGGTTATGGTTATGGGTCGCTACATGTGGGCTGATCCGAAATTTATTGAAAAAATTACAGAAATCTCACCTTTTAGTTTACTTATTATCATTATCCCCTATAAGTTTTATAAATCTCCAAAATCCCTCATTTTCGCGCATCAGATTAGTGTATCTCGCGCATCAGATTAGTGTATCATGTATAAAATGTACATTAGATTAGTGTATCATGTATAAAATATAATATATCTTACTTAACGATTAATGTATCTCGCGCATCAGATTAATGTATCAGCGCTTATATTATTGTATCCGTTTGAGGGATTTCTGTAATTATAAACTTTTAAGGAATAGATTGTAATTTTGCCTTAAAAGTATGTGATTTCTGTAATTTGCCCAAATTTATTTATAATGAGAGATGAGAAAATGTCTGAGTTTCCACATCCTAAAAGGCTAAAGTTCCTTTAAAATTGAATGTAAAAAAGGATTTGACATCTCTCTAATTTTATTCTCTTCATGGTTAGGGAGTTATTTTGGTCAATTAAATCTTAGCTATTACTAGGACCCGTTTGATCCTAAAAATATTTGGGAAAATTTTGGAAAAAATTTAGGAAGTGGTGTTTGGTCATATAATTTGGCAAATATATTTGTCAAGTATCCCAAGTTCCTAAATATTAGAAAAAAAATTAGTATTTGGGCCAAGTTCAAATAGAATTTTAAAAAATTTCAAAAACTACCCCAAATTAGTACTCCCTCTATCCCTAGTTACTTGTTCACTTTTGAATTGACACACTTACTAAGAAAACAATAATTGACATAGTGAGTTTACCATTTTACCGCTATTAATTATGAAATGGATGAATTAAAAACTTAAATTTTTCAAGAAATTTTACTTTTTTCAAAATAATTAATTGAGGATATAATAGGTAAAATATATTTGTTCTTTCTTGATTTGACTAAATGGACAAATAATTAGGTACAACTAAAAAATGAAAAGTGGACTGGTAATTAGGGACAGAAGGAATATATTTTATGTAAAAATAAAAAATGCCCATTTTTTTATTGATTCCACTAATATTTGTCACTACCTTCTCTAGAAAAGTTTGAGTTCTAATTTAAGTGATAAGATTGAAAAAAAGAACAATTTGTAGTTAATGAGCTATAATTATAACTGAATCGGTGACAATTTTGATATGCGATTAATGTATTATTTTGCCGATATTGTCATCTTGTTATTGTTGATTGTTATAATTATATTATAGGTTATTTTTTAACGGAACATATTTATTATAAAATGATAATATAAATTTATGGGTATTTTTAATATCTTTTTAGAACTTATGGGTATAAATCATATTTTTTTAAATAGTCAAATATTTTTGGGAAAATTTAAGCCTAAGGCATGGTGAAACTTAACCAAAAAACTTCACCCAAATATAATTTGTCAAGAATATTTGAGAATTTGGTGTCAGACACTAGTTAAATTTATCCTATGTCATGTATTACCAATTAAAATAGAAACTTGAAAAAAATTAATAGAGGAGTCGGATCCGTAAAAAAATAGTGGGGTTTGTGCTCCTAAAGACTTGTACTCTGTATAAAGAAGAGAAAAGAGAAAAATATTTAATACTTTTTTTTTTAAACAAAACTCTCTCGATACTAAAGGAAGGTTAAACACACATAATTAGGGCATTTAGTAAATGAAGAATACTCTGTTTTCAAGAGATTCAAAATTTGCCTTGGGGCGATTTGTTTAGTAACATGTTCAATGTTTCTTCCGCTGCATTAAGATACACAATTCATGGTTCTTACTCCTTCATTTTTCTTACACTTATCATTCTCAATTATACACACAATGCAAGTAATTTTCGTTTCATTCTTGTTTTACTTCAGACGTAATATCATCTATATAAAAAAAAAGAAAGAAAAAGAAGATTGAGAGTACATTTGTACGTTAAACAGAAGAGAAACTGAAAAAAAAAACATATTTATTTATGTTCAAGCATGAACACAAGTTTTGAGAATACAATTACTACTACTAACTATAGTACGTAGTTTCCTTGAAAGTGAAGAAGCTGATTATTCGAGTGGAATTTGCAGAGCATTTTAGTTGTGGTTGCCTTTTTTGTCATAGTAATGGTATACTGCTGCACCTGATAGCACTGCTAATGTTAAGGCTTGTGCGTGCATCCTGTTTGATAACATATATACTAGTATTAGCGTATAATATGGATTGATAAACAATGAAGCATTAATAAATTAATTACTAATAAAAATAACCTGGCATGAATAAGCCTAAGACTTGGCTTGAGTGGAGTTCTGGCTCTTGAATAAGCTAGTGAAGCACCCACAGCTGTAGCCCATACTGTCCCTGTAAAGCACAATTAATTAATTAGATGGATGATGGAAACATACAAATTAAGAAAATGAAATGAAGAGTAATACTCCTACTAACCAATGCTACTGAGTTTGTGCTCAGAAACCCAAGATTGCAAGGACTCCATATATCTTTCTAAAAAAGTACTCCTTCCTTGTAACTGTATATGAAAGATTAATTAATGTAGAGAAAGGATGGCTTAATTGATAATGGTTTTGGATGAATTTGGTTTCAATGGAAAGAAGGTATTTATAGATTTGAGAAAAAAGAGTAGTGGGATTCTGTTGTTGCATTGTGTTTGGTGTGGCCCCCTGTTTATGATATTCTACTACCCCTCAAATTAGGATTGAGAGATAGTATTTTACATTGTATGATGAAATCAGTGGGTTTCACTTACCCTGTTTCTCACTATGGGTGTGTTTGGTTTGGTTGGAAGGAAAATGTTCTCTATGAAAAATGTTTTTCTACAGAATATTTTCCTAGAAAATAAATTGATTTTTGATTTATTTTTTCATATTTAGTTGGTGAATAGAAAATATTTTTCGAAAATTTTTTTTAGTGTTTGATTTATGAATGAAAAATGTTTTTAAGAAATATCTTTTTTTTAAAATAAAAGTAAAAATTTGAAGTTGGGAGGGGCTGGTCGGGGAGGGGTGGATGATGGAGGATCGGAATGAAAAAATAAAAATTGGAAGTTGAAAATATTTTTTTAAAAACAAACTTAAATTTTTTTCTTTTTGAAGGGGATGGGGTGCTGATGGGGCGGGGCGGGGGGCGAGGCTAGGGAGTGGGGGTAAAAAAAAAAAATATCTTTTAAAAACAACTTTTAATATTTTTTTGAGAGGGGGTGGTGGTATGGGGTGGGGGTAGGAGTGAGGATGAGGTAAAAAAATTGAATTTAAAAACAAGTTTTAAAATTATTATTTTTTTGGGGGTGGTTGGGGGGCTGGTTTGAGGGTAAGGACAAGATAAATTAATTTTTTCAACAAAAAAGTAATTGTATCTTGAAGTTGGAGAGAGTTTTGGAAAATGTTTTCCTTAAGTTTTGAAATGAAGTCATTTTCCTTAAATTTGAGGAAAATGAGTTGATTTGAAAAATATTTTTCAAAACATGTAACCCAATCAAAAATTGAAAAAATTAAAAAATATTTTTTTAAAAGTATTTTCCTTCCTACCAAACACACCCTACATATATTGTATTGTATCTACCAAAGAAATGAAAAAATGAAGCCGGTGGTTTTATCTCCAACTGATCCATCTGCATTCTGCGCTCTGACTTGGACCCCTTCACCGAAGTTTGTATCAGAATTCCTAGAAATAATAGCAGCTCAAACTTTGGATAACATCCACTGACTCTTTTTTTTTTTCATTATAAACTTCTCAACTCAAAACATAACACTACCTTTGAAGTCAAAATCATTATTCGACTATAACTTTTTATTTCACTTAACAGTTAAAATAAATAAATCATTGAATCTAAAAAAAATATAAAACAAAATACACAATTGCAACTTTATTATTTTGAATAAAGATTTTTTATGTGACTAAACTAATGGAACTCCAACTTTTTTTAATTGACTTTGTTCTAAAAAGAAATATAGAATTGAAATAAATAGTCACTGCATCTAAAGGAAAACAACAGACAAAACGCCACAAATGGTCTCTAAACTATTATAGTATGTCTAAACTAGTCTCTTAGCTATATGTTCATCGAATTAGTTCTTTAACTATCTCTAATTTTTCAGGTTTGGTCTCTTAATTATACACTTATCAATTTTAGTTTCTTAGCTATACAATTACTATTTTTAGTCTTTTAAGTATTTAAAAATTTATCAGGTTAGGTCTCTGTCTAGTTTTTATGTAAATAGCTTACATTTATATTAATGAAATTCATGCCTCCATGAAATTAAATTCTTAATCCATTTTTCAATTGTTTTTCGCTCTCCGCTATTATTTCTTCAAATTACTTTATGAAAGAACTTTAATCTCAACGATTCAAAATAAAATTTATGAGAAAAATAAATATTAGTCCTAATTTTATTCAATAAAGGATAAATAAAACATATTATTATTGCTAATGACTTGATTATGCTAAACTTTATTATAAAAAGAAAAAAAAGATCATTATTCGTTAGATGTGACAAGAGATTTATTTATATTTAATGAGAACAAATTTCTTGAAATAATGAGAATAAAATTAAAATTTCTTTACTCACATATTTTAATTTCAAGATTTGTACAACGACTTTATTGCAGGGAATTTGTTTATTTTTTTAAAAGTTGAATTTCACAAAATGATAGATTTGCATATATTTTTTAATGTTTTTAAAAATGTTTATTTTGTTATTATGTTCGTTTTATTTTACGTAGAGAAATTTGAATAATAAGATCAAATTTCTTATTTTTATTTATATAAAATTAAAATTTTTTCACTTTGATTATGAAAAATTAGCCACTAAATAAAGGAATTGGCATATTCAAGTCATTAGCAACAATAATATATTTCATTTTATCCTCCATTGAAAAAAATATCAGAACTTATATATATTATTTCCTCATTAATCGTATTTTGAATCGTCGATGTTAGAGTTTTTTTCACAAGAGTAATTTGAAGAAGAAATAGCGGAGAGAGAAAAAAATTGAAAAAAATAAGTTAAAAATTTAATTTCACGAAAGCATGAGTTCCGTTAATATAAATCTAAGTTGTTTATATATAAAAAATAGACAGAAACCAAATGTGATAAATTTTTGAATACTTAAAGGACTAAAACCGATAAATGTATAGTTAAAAGACCAAACTTGATAAGATTTTGAATAGTTAAAAGACAAAATCTGATAAGTACATAATTAAGAGACTATTTTAGACATATTCTAATGATTCAGGAACCATTTATAACACTTTTTAAAATTAATATAAATATGCCCAAGATAGACACCTTAGATATTCTTGCAACTAATAAAGACCACATTGTGGAATGATCTCAGACGTAATGTTTTAAATAGACACGCTGCATGAATTGAAAGTTCCATTGAATTATTGAAGGCATTTTTACTAGAGGGATCCTTTGTATTTTATTTGGTATCCCTTATACGTTTTAATCTTAATACGATCTTGTTTTCCAAAATTTTATTATTATTTTCGATGATCAATAGTTGAAAAAAAATGATTAGTGGTACCACATTATCAATGGAATCTGCACAATGACAAGTATTAGCTAGAAAATATTAAGATTCGTTTGGTACGAGGTATAAGATATAATAATTTTATGACAAGTATTATTTTGTTTGTGTTTGATTGAAGGTATTAAATAGTATGAAATTATTCATCTCACCATTTATACTTTAGTAATGAAATAAATTATCACGTATACATGGTTATAACTTATTCTCGAATAATTATCTTGATCCCCAATGCTTGTTGCAGGGAGCACTTAGCCGACACAACTATTTAGGCCGTCCGATTTCCTCAAATCTGCCACATTTTGCTTATAATCAATAATTAATTACTCTCTCCGTCTCATTTTATGTGAGGTAGTTTGACTCGGCACAAAGTTTAAGAAAGAAAGAAAGACTTTTAAAATTTGTGGTCCAAAATAAATGATAGATATTTGTGTGGCTGTAAATCATTTCATTAAGAGTAAAATAGACTTTTTACAGTCAAATTGTTACTTAATATAGAAATGTGTTATTCTTTTTGGGATTGACTAAAAAAAAAAGTAAGTCACATAAACTGTCATAATAGATTATTGTTATCTTAAAGTAAATTTGTGACTGATCAATCTTGATTCTTAATTATTAAATTCGAGTTTCTGCACTTTATTCGGACTTCAAATGGCAAAGGTTCATTACTCTAGGGATGCCATGTTTTTATATTTGCTTTCTACTTCTTTTTTGTTCTTTTCGTACAGTAGTATTCGATTGGAAATTTAAACCTTAGATCTTCTTACACAAGATATTGTTATTGCTCTTATGTGTATTTTGATTTTGACATGGTATTAATAACAAAGAAGTTGTGATGTGCAAACAAGTTCTTGATTTCATAAAAGTTCGATATTATAGTGACATAACATGTAGGCTTGGAAAACCTTAGGGAATATAAAAGGTAGGCTTGGGAAGCCTTAGAATGACAAGAGGGTTGAATATTTAAATATTAGAGTTGGCAGCGGAATAAAGTAGGAGGTTGAGTTCAAAATATACTAGTTTATGAGTATTATATTTGGGATGGTTAAAGAGCATGCGGATAGAGACTTGGGAGTGGTGAATGTCTATTTTATATTATGTGGTAGGTTCGGGTCGACCGATGATGCCTACTAGTACATGTTGTTTGTACTGATACTTATAATCTTGCTATACCACTTGACATAGTCTGGTTGTAGAAATTCAGTGATATTTCATAGCTGAAGACAATAATGAACTCCGACTGCTTCTACTCCTCTTACCTTATGGTGGAAATTATGTCTTATTTTTTTATTAAACCGCACTCTTAGAAGCTCTTGTACCTATTTACTCTAGTTCCTTAGAGGTGTTAGTAGGACTGGGCATTCGATTGGTTCGATTCGATTTTTTGATTTTCGGTTTGGTGAAGATGTTAACCGAAATTGAACTGAAATAAATTTGGTGCAGTTCAGTTTTCACAATTTCGATTCGATTTTTGATTTGAAAACATAGATTTTCAAATTTGATTTTTCTTTCAATAGCACGGATAGCACTTTCTGAGATCAAACATTTTTTCAATTACTTTGAGATTCCGTCATCATTTACCAAACAAAAAACGAAATTTAAAGCTTGTAAGCTTAGCCTCAAGATAAGTATAAACTCTATTTAAAGATGACAAAACAAAATGAGTGTGTACGAATGGACATGGACAATCCACATACCACAATAGACAAAGAGAGGAAGAAGAAAGTGTCAGGCAATAGTTGTCTTGTGGTCAGCGGCATCGACAATGGTGATCTTGTGATCTGCTGCATCAATGATGGTGGAGAAAGAGTTGTTCACTTATTTGTGAGAATTGCAGCATGTAAGATTTATTTTTGCGAGTGAGTACTATGTTTGAGTTAAGGAGTTTCAAATTTGAGTTGGATTGGGTTGGGTTTGGGTATATAAATTTGGGCCAATTAATAATGGGTTGTACCGTTGTGGACTGTGGTGGCCTGGAAATTAGAATACAAATTATAATGTTATCGGAAATTTCAATTTTCCGGTTAATCAAAGTATAGTATTTTAAGAACCAAAACCTGAACCGAATAAATGAAATTTTAAAATTGGAAACTGAAATAGACTGAACAAATCGAAACTGACTTTAAAAAATTTCAGTTTGATAGATTTTGTCGGTTTGAACCGAAATATACCCAGCCCTAGGTGTTAGTATATTTTCTTGTAAAATAATTTTGGAGGGTTAAATCAATTTATGGTGATTTCATAAACATTAAGGGTGTTAGCTTATAATTTAAACTAATTAAAAATATGATTAGGAAAAGTCATAGAAAATAAAACTTCTAACATGATTTTACAAGTATAAATAATGTAATGATATTAAAAATTATTATGAGATGCAAATCAACTCTAATATTTTAACATTCTAATAATAAATCAATCATTATTTTCAAAAAAGATATTACTATCACACTGAAAGAAAATAATTAGTAAAACTTATTAGTAGTATAATTAAAAGATCACTCTATTATGAATAAAAATAAAATTACTTTCAAATAGCTAAATGTTGTAAATCATTTTGGTGGTTAAATGGATGACTATAACTCCTTGGTTAATTCCCTCTTTTATGAGTAGTAATATTGTTGATAGCGTGGTTAAATGGGTGACCATAACTCCTAGGTTAATTTCATCCTTTATTGGTAGTAATGTTGTTGATAATATGATTAAATGGATGACCGTAACTCGTAGGTTTATTTCCTCCTTAATGGGTAGTTATTCTCAAGGTTTAATGTAATGTTTATGACACCCTTTGGTATTCCTCAATGTAATCCTATAAACAGTGGTGTTGAGAATAATGTTGAATACATTTGAAAGAAAGAAAGTGATCTTATATTGTTCCTCTTGTCTTCCTCTTTATATTGTTCTTTTGTTCTTAAGTTTTACAATACATTATCAGCACGAAACTCTAATATCATTTCGATTTTTCTAAGTTAAGCTTCTGTTTTATCATGTCGAATTTATAAAAGCTTGAGTTTGTGGCACTTGACATTTCTGAAAATAATTACTTGTCATGGGTACTCGATGCTGAAATTCACCTTGACGCTAAAGGTCTTGGTGCCACTATTACCAATGGTAATACAACATCGAGTCAGGACAAAGCAAAGGCAATGATTTTCCTTCGTCATCATCTGGATAAAGGATTGAAGGTTGAATACCTTATGGTGAAAGATCCACTTGAATTGTGGACTGGTTTGAAGGAAAGGTATGGCCACCTTAAGGCAACGATATTGCCAAGGGCTCGTTATGAATGGATTCACTTATGGTTACAAGATTTTAAAACTATATGTGAATATAATTCTGATGTATACAAAATTACTTTCCAATTAAAATTATGTGAGGAAGATATAAAAGATAAGGACATGTTGGAAAAGACTCTCACAACTTTTCATGCCTCAAATTTAGTATTACAGCAGCATTAATACCAGAAAGGGGATTCAAAAAGTATTCTGAATGGCTGAGCAACATAATACTCTTTTACTCCCTCTGTCCCAATTTATGTGACTTACTTTCTTGTTTAGTCAGTCCCAAAAAGAATGACACATTTCTATATTAAGTAACAATTTAACTATAAAATGTTTATTTTACCCTTAATGAAATGATTTACAGCCACACAAATTTCTATCATTCATTTTGGACCACAAGTTTTAAAAGTCTTCCTTTCTTTCTTAAACTTCATGCCGAGTCAAAGTACCTCACATAAATTGAGACGGAGGGAGTAATGAAAAATCATAAGGTCTGTCCCACGGGAACTGCTCTGTTACCAAAAGCAAATGAGGTTGAAGCACATGGCCAGTCTGAAAGAAGACAAAATAAAAATTAGGGCCAAAATAATGTGTGTGGACGTGGCAATGGTAGAGGACGATATAATAATCATGGTGGTGGTGGTCACCACAAAGGGAGAACAATATGGGTTCTCAAAGCAATCCTTTAAGAAGCAATGTCATCGTTATGGCATGAAAGGGCATTGGAAGAATGAATGCGGAGCAGTGGAACATTTTGTTAGTCTTTATCAAGATTTCTTGAAAAGAAAAGGAAATAAAAATGGTGCATCTTCTTCTAATGCTTGGGTGGAGTCACACTTGACTTATAAAAATGATGTCAAGGCAGGGCCTTCACAAAAATATGATGACAATATTGATGCAAATTTAGGTTTAAAAGATGATGATTTTGATGACCTTGATGATATTACTCATTTGAAAGTTGAAGACTTCTTTGGAGATCAAAACTAAGGTTTGATCATTTGATTGGGGAAAATAATTATGTTGTTTTATTTATGTGTTTTTAATTATTATATTTTTTTTTCTTATGTTGTTTTTATATTCAGAAAAAAAGTACTTTTATTTTCTTGCAAAGTTGTTGATTTTTCATATTTCTTATGATGTACTTTTATTTTATGAAGATAAATAAAATTCTCCAATCTTCAATTGGTTCAAGATGAGTAATGAAGATATGTGTCTTCTTGATAGTGCTACAACTCACACTATTTTAAGAGAAAAGAAATATTTCTCTAATTTGATAATGAAAAAGGCTTGTTTAATACAATATCTGGTAGTGCAAATTAATTGAGGGCTCTGAAAGAACGGCCTTATAACTACTTGGGGGAACAATATTAACTATTAAAAATGCATTGTACTGTAATAAGTCTTAAAGAAACTTATTAAGTTTTAAGGTTATTTGCCAAAATGATTATCATGTTGAGACTACCAATGAAGGAAAGGTTGAATACCTTTATATTACTACAATAAAATTGGGGCAAAAGTATGTGCATGAAAAATTACCCGCATTTTCTTGTGTATTGTACCATACAAATATTAGTATGAATGAATCACATGCCATAGTAAACAAAGGCCGGTTTACTAATCCTAATGATTTTATCATTTGGCATGACCGGTTGAGCCATCCCGGTTATAATATGATGCGCAAAATTATTGAGAATTCACATGGGCATACTTTGAAGAATCAAAAAATTCTTCAATCAAAGAAATTCTCTTGTGCTACTTGTTCTCAAGGAAAGTTGGTTATTAAACCATCAACAACTAAGGTTGGGATTGAATACCTTGCATTTCAGAAACATATATAGGATGATATATGTGAATTCACCCTCCATGTGGGCCATATAAATATTATATGGTCTTGATAGATGCATTTACAAGATGGTCACATGTGTGCTTATTATCAACTCGCAATATGACTTTTGTAAGGTTGTTGACTCAAATAATAAGATTAACAGCACAATTTTTCAGAATATGCAATAAAGACAATTCGTCTTGATAATAATGATGAGTTTACATCGCAGGCCTTTAGGGATTGTTTGGTTATTGGTTAGAGTTATGCAGGTATTAATTATGCAAGGTTTAGTTATGCATGTATTAGCTATGCATGGTTTAGTTATGTTGAGTTTAATTATGCGGGTATTAGCTATGCGGATATTAGTTATGCAGGTATTATTTAGTTATGTAGAGATTACAATACATGAATTATTAACTATTGAATATTAAACTTGTTGTAAATTATTAATATATATTATTTGCAAAATAATAATACATGCTAATAAAATGTGGAACATATTGAATAATATATAATGCTAATATTTGATTAGCATATGTACCGTCAAAAAATATACAATGAAATTTCTAATATTAAAATATATATTTATATTTGCATAAATAAATAAAAACTGTAAGTATATAAAAAGAAATGAAAATGATCTATATATAAAAAGAAATAAAAACAACAAACGTAGATAGGAAAATAGTAAAGTTTCCAATTAAAAAAAAATAAATTAAAAGAAATGAAAATGGTCTATATATAAAAAGAAATAAAATCAACAAACGTATATAGGAAAACATTAAAGTTTCCAATTAAAAAAAATAAAAATTAATAGGGTAAAAATGTAATTTATTATTTTAATACATGTATCAGTATAACTAATACTCATATAACTTATTCCAACTTCTATCCTGCATAACTTTATACATAGCTTCCCTGGTATGTTGGTATTAATTATTAGGACTACAAAAGATGCAACCAAACACCGTATAAATTAATACATGAATAACTTTTATACAACATTTAAATTCTTACCAACCAACATGGTATACCTTATGTTGACTTTTATACCTAATACAAAACTTCTACTAAACATAGTCAAGCTAATGCAACTTTTTATACACGAATAAGATGTCTCTTATACAGTAACCAAACGAACCCTTAATGATTATTGTTTGTCCACTGGATAACAATTGAACATCTAGTTGCTCATGTTTACACTAAAAATGGTCTAGCAGAATCTTTGATTAAGCGCCTCCAACTGATAACTAGACCATTGCTAATGAGGACAAGGTTGTCTGTTTCAATATGGGGGCATGCTATTTTGCATGCAGTAGCATTAGTGCGCATAAGGCCAACTAGTTATCATGAATTTTCTCCATTACAATTGGTTTTTGGTCATGAGCCAAATATTTCCATCTTAGAATTTTTGGATGCGCGGTATATGATTCAATTGTCCCATCGCTACGCACAAAGATGGATCCCCAAAAAGGGTTGGGGGTGTATATTGGGCATGAATCTCCTTTTATTATCAAATATTTAGAACCTATGATAGGAGATTTATTTATGGTAAAATTCGCTGATTGTCATTTTGATGAATCAGTATACCCAACATTAGGGGGAGAACATAAGTAGTTGGGAAACGAAATAGATTAGAATTCATTATCACTATCTTATTTAGATCCTCGAACAAATCAATATGAGCAAGAGGTTAAAAAGATGATTTATTTGCAAAATGTTGCAAATCAATTACTAGATGCATTTACTAATCTTCCAAGGTTACTGTCACGCCCTGAGCCTACACCCTGGGCGGGACTGGCACTCGAAGACCATTGTTAGCCCCAAGGAACCCTTGGCATGACTTACTTAACTCAACGGAAGACTCAAACTCAACAAAGATAAGTTCATATAATAAACTGGAATGTTATAAAGGAACATTCAACTGGCCATTAAGGCAAACTCAAGTCTCAACATGAAATAATGACAATGGAAAGACTAAAGAACTAACATCTGACTATCTATGAAGCCTCTAATAAGAACTAAGATGGATGTTGGGACAAACCCCACAACATCCTAATGAACTAAACTAGAAAACAATGAAATGGATCTTCCGAAATGCAAGGAAGCTCACCAACAGACTCTGAACTGCTCACTAGATCAACGATGCGTCGGAATGCCGATCTTAGTTACCTGCATCTGCATCATATGACGATGTAGGCCAACTGGCATCAGTACATTGAATGTACGAGTATGCGAGTTGGAATGCTAAACATAACATAGGCTTGAAAAAGATCTGAAAGAAACACTTACCTTGACTCTTCTCAACTCATGAATACTTAACCGAACTCATTTAATTATAAAGCAGTTTAAAAAAAGTGCAATATAAAGAAAAAGAAAACTGTTTAAAACATGCTGTCAACTCATAATCATAAAATCATAAAAGACATATCACGATCCCTCTCAAAGTCTACTTATGCAATGCATGAATGAAGTCCCATACCCCCATCCATACTAAGTAGAACCCCTTGAGGAACCATGCAATTATTGCTGTGGGAGTTTCTCTAACCGACAACCATTAGTTAAGAACTATAGTGATGATACAACGTTATTAGCCCCATGTTGCCCGGGCCATCCTATACCTTGCCATGGTATAGGACCTGAACTACTAAGTGGATCTACTAGTCTATGTGAAAAGGATTAATCTAAAAAGTATGACCCTTTTCTACCCATGATGGCTACATGGTTTATGGAGACTTTAGTTAATGTGAACTCGCATCCCCATATCGGTGCTCAATACTACTCCCAAAAATATAATATTAGCTCTTATGTTTAATAACATACTTCTTCTGTGATTTGAGATTAGTGCTCAAAAACTTAGCTCAAAGGCTATCTTGGAAATCTCAGTTTCCCTGCTTTCTTCATTTAGAAAACTATTACTCTTTGTGAAACTTAGCCCAAAGGCCTTTTGGAAATCTCAGTTTCTGTTCTTATTTAAATGTGAAAAACATTTTAAATCTCTTTGGGAAATACTTAGTCCCTATATGTTTTTTTGAAGAAAATAACTTCAACTTTACTCTTTACTGAACTCAAAACTTAAGTCCTAAAACAAAGTTAAAACATTTGTGAAAGATATTTTTGAAAACTTTAAGAACTTATCTTAACTTGACTCTTAACTTCTCTTGACTTTGATCTTAACTGCTCCTGACTTGACTCTTAACTGATCTTGACTTGGCTCTTAATTGATCCTTGAATTAAATTATGGATTCAATGATTAAGATTTTTGATTGGAAAGATCTCATGATGTTTAGGAATGACTTTGAATAGCTAAACCTGAGAAAAGTTACGAAATCACCGTCTTGAAACAAGTCCGCGATGCAGAGACGTTTCTAAATAAATGCTCGCGAAATTAATTTTTGAGGAGTTCGCATCCTAACCGCGACGCGAAGACAATTTTTCTTCACTGGGGGAGCAAGTCCGCGACGCGGACCTGCGCGCCAGAACCTGCTCGACTTTTTCTTCTTTGTTTTCCAGCCCCAAATCGCCTAAACTCGATTATAGAACTCAAATTCATTTTAGATCCTGATACCCAGTATATGTATTCAAGAACCTAACTCAATACAACCCTAAAACTCAACGTAAAGATCTCAGAAACTCCTCAATTTATCCCAATTTAAGAACAACGTTCAAATTCAAGAATACATGTCAAGAACATCAACTTTCAAACTCTTTTAGGACGAATTTCGTTGAACTGAACATGTTTGGCACGTGGGTGAATGAACCCAATGCTATGAGAGACTCACATACCTTGTAGGGTCAATTCCTTGGCTAATTCACAATTAAAATCGATCGTTCTTGGCGAATCTTGCTTTTACTCTTCTCCTTTCTCTTGCGTTCTTTCTCCAAAAGCCCTAACTCGATTTCTCAAAAGTATAAACTGAACTAACTCAGTTTTGACCCCAACTATTTTATTAAAAATGGATATAATTAATTTAGGTAAGGAAAAGACCAAACTACCCTTAAAAAATCTGGATTGGACATTTCCTTATTCGAACAACCCAACTTCCAAAGGGCATAACTCACTCATACAGACTTGGAATCGTGCAAACTTAGCGGTGTTAGAAATATTATTCCACAAACTTTCCATCCATATCTGGAAGTACACCTAACTCATCCTGAGCTAGGAGTTATGGCTGTTTGAAGTTGACCAAAAACTCACTTTAACACCTTTACCAAATTTCTAGATTTTTAAATTCTTCCCAAAAATGACTATTTCCAGATTTTAAACTTCATTCTAGTTTGTTCTAGTTGCGAGATGTTACAGTTACTAAATCTTATATTCCAGCTGCAAATGCTCCAGTTATTTTTGATGTTTCGATGGGACAAATTGTTAAAGAAAATGAGTCTAAATCACGTTTAAAACGTGGTAGGCCAATTGGTTCAGAGAATAAAAATCCTCGAAAAAGAACAAGAACAAATAATCATGAAGATCATATCATGGAGGAAATTGCTCAAGAAGAGCTCCGAGACATAACAAATGATAAGACCACAGAGAAGATCCAAATAACTGAAAATAATAAGAATGAAGAAATCTCAATAAGTTATGTCTTGACGAGAAAAAAGTGGAATTGAAATAATATTGTGGTGGACAATATTTTTGCTTATAATGTTGTTGTTGAAATAATGCAACAAGATGCGGATTTTGAACCAAAATCTGTCAATGAATGCAGACAGAGAAATGATTGTCCGAAATGGAAGGACGCAATTCAAGCAGAATTGACTTCACTTGAAAAACGTGAAGTTTTTGGACCAATAGTCTGAACACCTGAAGGTGTCAAGTAATGGGGTACAAATGAGTTTTTGTGCGAAAACGAAATAAAAAAGGTGAAGTCGTGAGATATAAAGCACAACTTGTGACACAAAATTTTCCGCAAAGGCTTGACATTGATTATGTAGAGACATATTCTCATGTGGTGGATGCAATTACATTCAGATATCTAATAAATTTGGCAGTTCATGAAAAGCTTGAAATGTGTCTAATGGATGTTGTCACAGCCTATTTATATGGCTCACTGGACCATGATATTTCATAAAAATTTCTGAAGCATTCAATGTGCCTAAAACATATAAAAATTCGCAAGAAATTTGTTTGATAAGGCTTCAGAATTTCTTGTATGGATTGAAACAATCAGGACGGATGTGGTACAATTGTCTTAGCCAATTTTTGCTAAAGGAAAGTATAAAAATGAACCTATTTGTCCTTGTGTTTTTATAAAAAAGGACTGGATCTGATTTTGTTATAATAGCTGTGTATATTGATTATTTAAATATCATTGGCGCTCCTAAAGAGCTTTCAAAAGTTATTGAATGTTTAACGAAAGAATTTGAAATGAAAGATCTTGGTGAGACAAAATTTTGTCTTGGCCTACAGATTGAACATTTGAAAAATGAAATATTTGTCCATCGATCAACATACACATAAAAGGTTTTAAAGCGATTTTACATGGATAAATCACATCCATTCAGTATCCCGATGATTGTGAGATCGCTTGACATACATAAAGATCCATTTCGACCTCATGAAAATAACGAAGAGCTTCTTGACAAAGAAACTCCATATCTTAGTGCCATTGAAGCACTAATGTATCTTGCCAATAATACTCGACTAGATATCTGTTTTGCAGTAAGTTTACTGGTAAGATTCAGCTCGTCCCCAATAAAGAGACATTGGAATGGAGTCACACATATATTCAGATATATTCAGGGAACCATTGATACATGATTATTTTATTCTAACAAATTAAAGTAAGAAATGATTGGTTATGCAGATGCTGGATATTTGTTTGATCCACATAAAGCTCGATCTCAGACAGACTATTTATTTACATTTGGAGGCACAACTATATCTTGGCGTTCAATGAAGCAAACAGGTACTTCTTCAAATCATGCAGAAATAATAGTCATCTATGAAGCAAGTCGAGAGTGTTTTTGGTTGAGATCAATGATTCAACATATTCATGAAATATGTGGTTTTCCTATGAAAAAGGATATTTCAATTACTTTGTACGAAGACAATGCTGCATGTATAGCTCAGTTAAAGGAAGGATACATTAAAGGAGATAGAACAAAACATATTTCACCAATATTCTTTTTCACTCATGATCTTGAGAAGAAAGGTGAAATAAATGTTCAACAAATTTGCTCAATTGATAATTTAGCGGTTCTGTTCACCAGAACATTACCAACCTCAACATTTGAAAAGTTGATATCCAAGATTGGAATGTGTCATCTCCAAGAAATTAAATGATGTTTGCAATAGGGGGAGTAAACTGCGCGCTACACTCTTTTTTCCTTGGCATAGGTTTTATCCCAATGAATTTTCCTGGCAAAGTTTTTAACGAGGCAGCAAATAAAGCGTATTACAAGATATGTGTACTCTTTTGTCCTTCATTAGGATTTTTTTCCCACAAAGTTTTTTCTTACTAAGGTTTTAACGAGGCATATTATCTATCAATGGTCATCCAAGGGGAGTGTTGTAAATCATTTTGGTGGTTAAATGGATGACCATAATTCCTTGGTTAATTCCCTCCTTTATGAGTAGTAATGTTGTTGATAATGTGGTATGATCATAACTCCTAGGTTAATTTCATCATTTATTGGTAGTAATGTTGTTGATAATATGATTAAATGGATGATCATAACTCCTAGGTTTTATTTCCTCCTTAATGGGTAGTAATTCTCAAGGTTTAATGTAATGTTTATGACACCTTTTGGTATTCCTCAATGTAATCCTATAAATAGTGGTGTTGAGAATAATATTGAATACACTTGAAAGAAAGAAAGTGATCTTATATTGTTCCTCGTCTTCCTTTTTATATTGTTCTTTTGTAAATATGTGATACTACAACTTGTAATTGGAGTTACTCTCGATCTTTTTATTTCTATTGATGAAAAACTTATCAAGTATCATTCATTTATTAAAGAATTATGAGGGTTAACAATGTTAACTAAATAGCTCAACACATAATTTGAGAAAGATTTATTAGGCTAGCCCAGAACGTTAGACATTGAGTGTGCTTAGGACGTACAGTCGGACACTTAGAGGTCGTTTGGTACAAATATTGATAACGTAGAGATTAGTAATGCATGAATTATTTTTCGTCAAGTGTTTGGTTCATTGCTTCCCAGTTAATCTTCTGTTTGATTTAAAACTCTACAAAAAATTTCTTTCCTATTATACCCTTGTGTTATTATGAGATTGTTTATTTCATGTAATTGAGTGAAGGTAATTAACCACCGGACAATATTAATTTTTTTGTAGGATTTTCTATTTCATTTAACTAGTTAATTTTGAGGTATGATGTACCACTAAAGAGATCCTTGATGACATAGTGTATTTCTAATTTTTTTTTGTTGGTCAAATATATCTTAAACGTGACATAAATTTAAGACTACTTATATTGTTCAATAACTAAAGCTTATTACAAAAAACAATTCAAGTGGTTAATCGACGAACTACATTGAATTAAAAAAAAGGAGAAAAAAATATTAGTGAAATCATTAAATTACACTAAACGAATTTGGATAATTAAAAAAAACATTTATAATTATTTCTATATAAATAAAAAGAAAATTAAATTACAAAAGAAATTTAGGAAAATGAATAAATGAATAGTTTTGTCATTTAGAGGTTTTATCCAAGGTTTAACAAACCTTGGATTAGTTATCCCTCCATAACCTAGAGATAAAATAAGACCACATATGGTGTATATGCAATCCATGAATTAAATAAAATAAAGTAATCAAACAATGTAAAAGATGAACTAAATTTTAATCCGCAAACTATTCTATTTAATATTACCTACCAAATGAGTCCTTAGAACATAAGTCTCACGGAATTAAGCCCACACTGGAGTCTCAAAGCGTTTTGGTAAAGGTTGCCGGGAGGTCCCTTTACTGCCTTTTAAAACATTGATTAGCGTTTATTAATTTAGTTTTATTAATTCCTCAATTATTAATGCGCTTTTTGAACCAACCGACCTCTCATGGATTAAAAGATTGGACAACTATGAACAGACTCGAGGATTCCAAAATCAACGAGTCCAAAAGACCTCTCTAGCAAATTCTAACAGATAACTTGTCCTGAACCCCATAAATCCACTGATGTTTTTTTCAAAAATCTTCCCGCCAGCCAACTGATTGTTAGCTTCTTCAACAATCAACTGAAGATTGATCCATGGCTACTCAAAGGAATAACCCAAACACCTCTAAATCCATGGCTAATCAAAGGAATAACCCAAACACCTCTAAATCCATGGCTGATCAAACGAATAACTCAAACTCAAACCCAAACCCAAACCCAAACAACTCTAAATCTATAAACAAGAAGAGACAACCATTTGCCGACATATCCAATTTCAATCTTATACCCACTTCCACTCTCCGTAAACTTTGCTCCTTCTCCTCTCCTTCTACTTCGAAATCCCAAAATGTTATTCCAAAACCCCCAATTTCTGATTCCAATTCTTCAAAACCCAATTACAAGGAGGCAAACTCTGAAACAAGCGTCGCTTCTTCCGATTTCAATTCTGTTCAAAACCCTAATCCCCTTCTACCTGGGAAGTCGTCCACCATCCCTTGTATGATTTTCTTCCCTTCTTTAATATAATATGTACGTATATAGTAGTTGCTTATTCCACTTTATTTACATTTTGCTTTCTGGGTTCTCTCATTTAGGTTTATTTTACCATCGTTGACATTACGAAGTAAGTATATTGCTTGCTTACAAACAGCTTCTGAACATTGTTCCTTGTTATCTGATCTTCTTGACTCATCGTTTTCGTGGGTTTATGTTGTATTTGTGGGGTTCCTTACCAACATTATTAGGATTATAATGTATAGTGTTAAATTATTATCTGAAATGATGAAGTTTATTGTGGAAAAGAAATTGATTTTTTTGTAGGCTTTTAGCTTCTTTTCCTTTTTAGAGTTACCACAGCTCAATGATAATACCATAATGGATAACTAATTCCGACATTTGGGATGTATCTACAGTGAGGATTCTGAAAGCCAAACGTATGAACCAAATTAGTAACTTTAGTTGCAATAGTTGTCTTGAATCCAACCAAACTTGTGAAACACGAATTTCAGCAATCTTTTCTTAAAAAAATTACTATTGTGAACCTTTTTAAGTCTTTAGTTTAAAGTAATCCTTACTATCGATACAGTAGTCATAATAACTTATAACTGTGTGCATGTGAAGATTCATATAGTCTGTCCGAAGTCTAGTTAAAGGAGGAGGTTGTGTTAGATTAAATGCAAGTGTGATAATGGTCATAGTGTGATGTATAAAGGAATATGATATGAAGATGCCGACTCCTAGAAAATTGAGTTCTATGTTGGGAAGCAAATTGCAAACGCATTCCTGCCATTTGAACAGAAGCAATCTATGTAATAATTAACATTAATTTGTTTGGTTCCTCATTTTCTGTATAAGCTTGGCTTCTTATTTGGTGTTGTGAAAATTATCTCACTCCAGTATTGAAATGCTAAATTCCGGGAATTGTGCTACTATGCTGTTGTTTTGCTGACCTTTCAATGCCTATTTGTTGGCATGCCTACTGAAAACCTGTCTAATTTGTCTCTTGTTTGTTACTCAAGCTGGCAGGGGTAATGAAGCTGTACTGTATAATCGAAGGCACACTACAAAGAAGTCCAATTTAGAAGCTACTGCTCTGCCCTTCACTTCCAGTCATGAAAACAAAAAAGACAAAAGGAAGGAGATTGAGGTGCCTTGCCTTTCCCTGGCTCCTACAGTTATGAAGGATAAAGGGAAAGCAATTGCTGAGCCTTTCAGTAGCTTATCTCCTGAGAATAGGCAAGATAAGGAGAAAAGAGCAGTTGTTCTGTCTACCCCAGTTTCAGTAGATAAAGCTGTAGTTAACAATCGAAGGCAGACTGCAAAGAGGTCTAATTTAGAAGCTACTGCTCTGCCATTCACTTCCAGTCATGAAAACAAAAAGGACAAAAGGAAGGAGATTGATGAGCCATTCCTTTCCCTGCCTCCTCCTACAGTTATGAAGGATAAAGGGAAAGCAATTGCTGAGCCTTTCCGTTGCTTATCTCCCGAGACTAGGCAAGATAAGGGTAAAAGAGCAGTTGTTCTGTCTACCCCAGTTTCAGGAAATAAGAAGACGAAAGGTATTCATGAGCCTTTCATGTCTTCATCTCCTCAGAAGGCAAAATCCAAAGCTCAGGCAATTTCTCATGAGCACTTCCCTTCAGATGAAAAAGCAGCTGAAGAAACAGTTGGTGTATCGTCTGGAAGTTGCTCATCTTTAAAGAGAACAAGGGGAAAAGGGATAGTAGATGCTTCAGTTTTTAGTTGCCCAACCTTGCCAAAGAAGAGAACGAATAGGTGTCTCTCTCTCTTTCATTGCTTTTCTATTCATGTCTTCTTCTACATCCATGTAATCTTGAGGGAGCCTTTTTTCCCTTTTTCTATGATATCAGTATTTTTCCCATTTCCTGAGGCTAGTCACATGAGATATGGAGCTTGTTGTGATGGTGTAGTTTGCTAATACCCTGTACCAAAAAATAGTTAGTTGAGTGAACTTTTCATGCTCCTAACCATGTAGCAGGCAAGCTTGGTCAATTAGTTGTACCTCTAGTTTTCACCCTGAAAATTTTTCACTGGAATGTCTCCATGACTGTCTATCCTTTTTCCAGCTTGGGCCTGGCTAAAAATATCTGTGTTGGCAATGCATTCTACCTAGTTTTTATTTCCTTAACTACCTGAAGTAGCATAATCTTTAATAAATTGGGCATTTCAAAGGCTCCACAGGTGCTTGATATGTAAGATAGCTCTGCAGCACGCACATTGACTTCCTCTAGCCCTCTTTTCTTTCCTGCAGCATATCTTTAGTTGTGGCGGTTTATGTTTAGCATGGAAAAAGACATTATAAATGTGAATATGACAGCCTAAATAGTCAATGCTGAAGCTTTCTTGATTCTTGTTTCTTCTATGTAGGACTGAATTCAGTGGAGTTGGAAATATTAAACCGTCTGGATCATGGACGGATCCTACTGGAAAGCAAAAGAAGGTTTGTCAACAATCATCTCTTTTTCTACTGATCTCTAATGACAAGTATCTTTCACTGGCCTCCTTAGACATCCTTTTCATTGCTGTTAAGAAGGACATTCACTGATGGTATTGACCCTGGTTATGTTATGTTTGTAGGTTCAGTTTTAGTGCTACCGGAGATAATATGCTAAATTTTGTTTCATTCATATCTTTGCACATTTAGCTCATGAAAGACATTTGTAGGTTACATGTGAGAGATTTGTTATGGGTTCAGTTGACATTCTGAAACATTTCTTTCTAAGAGGTCCCAGTAGCAAGCCTAAGCTTACATGGCTGAGCCCCTGTCCTGATTTTCCTTCACCAACCATGCAAACCTAATATTAGGGGAATATGTACTAAAATATGACTCAGCGAGATACCTAAAACTGTGTGGTTGATGTTTAAATCTAGTCCTAGTAATTTTTGCTAATGTCTGCTTGTAGAATGAATGCTGTGTAATCATTCTTTTATCATAATCTACCATTTTGGTGGCTAATAACTAAAATGATTTCGCAGCGGAGGTGCACACAGAAGAAACTTGCCGTTGAAGAGTCCTTGCCACAAGATTTTGTCAACTACTGGCGAGAGCATTTTAAAGAGATTGATGAGTTTGAATTGCCAGAAGAGGAAGCATCATATAGTGATTTGGAATAGAAAGGAGAGGAACAGTGCTTGGCAGGAAGCAAATCTAGTGTGACCAACTGACCCCCTTGTGTATAGTAATGTCCATATACTTCATAAACGTGTTGATGTAGCTGACTAACATAGTTATCAATGATGACTTTTTATAGTTGTTGTAGCTGTTATGTGCATTTGTTGTCTGAAGAAGGGTAAAAGGCACTTTTCCGCTGAATAATTATCACTTTCACGACACACAAACTCACATTTGGAAAGCCATGGAAATGGTGCATTTGGTTGATCAAACTAGATGTTGTAGGAGGTCATAGCTTTATGCTCTTTTTTTGTCACGAGAATCATATACCGTTTTATTGCTCGAGCAAGGGAATTCATTTGTCAAAAGGAAAATTGGAAAAAAAAAATCATTAATATACATTCAACAGTTGCACATACAATTTGTTTTTGGCCAAAAACATCCTTCAATTACACTCAACTTAAACTACATCTTTGAACTTTTCGACAACAACATACTAAAAAGGAATTCCTTGATTCTCAATCTCTTTTTGGTAATTCTTCTTCTGGGTCTAGTGGTAGACACAGTAGCTGGTTGTGACCATTGTAGGAACTCGTGATTTGGGATTATTCATGTCCATGAATTATGATCTCATATAGCTGCTGGAAAATTCGATCATGGAGCCTCCATTGAAGAAATTGAACTGGAGTTTCCAACTTGAATACGATTCATAATCTTCTACAACTTATTACATTTTGATTCATATGAAATTAATAAAAGTCATTATTGTTCTCATCTTCTAGTTCATCACCTTGCAAATTATAATCAGTGTATAGTAAAAAAACCCACTTTGGGGATGTTAGGATCGACAAGTCATGTGAATTGCACCAGGAGCCGTTAGTTTTTTGCCGGAGCTTAACAGCAGGATGAAAACTGCCAATATTTTTATACTTTAAGGATGCTTTTTGTTAACGAGCATAGTTCAAGGATGTAGTTTAAGTTGTGACCGTAATTGAAGGATGTTTTTGGCCAAAAACTCTTGGTTTTGCTATCTTTGTAACGTGGATGACAATTTATATGCATGTGTTAATGTGGATCAATAAATATTGGAGTTAGGGGTGGACGTTCGGTTCTTCGATTCAGTTTTTAATTTTTAATTTTGAGAAAGTGTGATCCGAATACCGAACTAAACTAAATTAGTTGATGTTTTTAAAACGGGTTTTTTATGCAAATAAGAAATAAATGAGCGCCAAATTATCAAAGTATAAGACCAAACTATTTATTTTTCCAAAAAAGAAAAAACATTTTAAAGTCTAATTACTAATATTTGAGCTATATATAGTGGTCACAAAGGCTATGAATCAGAGTGGAAATGAAAGTGTATAGTATTTTTTATTTTATTTTTGGCTATTTCATGACTATACTATTTTTAGTTTAACGATTTATTCATTTTTTATGCTTTCAATTCATATCTAATCACTTTTTTTACATACCCAATTTGACTGAGCATTTAAGCTGAAGTACATTGATTAAGCTAATTAAAATATGTTTGAAACTCAAATTTTAAAAACTATATATTTTAGTGACTTATCCAAGTCTGGTTATATACATCACATATATTTTAGGTTGCTTTATCCAACTTTTATTTGGGAGAAAGGACAAAATCAACCATTCTAGGTCCCATGATGTCTTCAACGTTAGATAATTGAATGTTTAAATATGAAATTATAAGAAATCTTAACTAGTTTAGGATTTGTTATTTGATGGTCAGACAACCTTTCAACATAGTGTCAATGTTAAAACACTATCAAATACCGAAGGCAACTCCAACAAAACAAATTAGTAAGTATTTAAGTTATATTAGAATTTTTGACCAAACTAAGCCATTATTTAAAGCAATTCACCAAAATAATACATTTTTTTAATTTTTTACAAAATTAGTATAAACTTATTTCTCAATAACGTTTTAGGATCAGCTATATGAAATATTGTAACTGACGACATTTAGTATAGAAACATTACTCATAGTAACGTTTTTAGCCTAATACGCTACTCTCAAAAACGTTTTAGGCTTTAAACGTGATCTAGGCCCACATCTATTATTTGTTTCCTCACTCAAATACACGATGCCCTTTTTATCCCTTTGTATATCTGTTGTGAGTTTCAATTCAAATTCATTCTCCAAAAACCCTTATGCAGCTGTGATTAGAGAAATTTCCAGCCCTTGCACCTGCGATTAGATAAATTTCCCTGCTATTCAAGAAATCTTCGGCCCCTTGCACCTGCTATTCAAGAAATCTTCGGCCTTTATGTCCCTGCGATTCAAGATTGTCTTAGGCCTCAAGATTAATTGAGAACTTATTGGTTCAACTCTTGATGATGTCGGAAGCTCAGTATGAAGTGCTGTCGGAAGCTTGTTATGAAGCTCAGATTTCCTCTCGAACAACTTGATTTCAAAGTATGAAGTTTCATTATAACAAGATGATTTTGCTGCTCTCTTTTCTCCCTCTTAAATTACAAAATTTATAAATTTTCCAGATTGCAGTCCTCCAACCAACCGTCTTGGAACTATAGAGAAGGAAGATTCACAATAATTTACTTCCATAAACCTTACGAAAAGCTTGGAACATAGTAGTTTTTCTTTTTTTGAGGTATGTTTTTTCCTCATAAAACAGTAGAAGAAATGCTTGGATTTAAAAATTTCTATCTTCTCGTTTTATATCGTTTTTGTTGTGTAGAATACTTTTGAATAGAATCAATCAAATAACTTTGATTTTTGTATGTCGTATTTTTATTTAGAAGATTCATGTATGTTGTAAATTGAACATTGAAAAACATTTGCGCCAGTAATGAGTAATTTCTAGTTTCTTGTTTCTTTTATTTTTTCTAAAGAAAGTGAAAAACAAGTTATCTAAAAATTTTTTATACTACAACTAAGTTTGGTTTGATGTAAGAGGGAGGGAAAGATTGGGGAAATTGAATTGATTGAAGAATATTTAAGGGGAGAGGAGATGAAAGTAGAATGCCAAAAAACACTATTTTTGCCATCTCTCTGCCCTTTCTTCACACTTTCTTTTCTGCCTCTTTTATTTTTATTTTTTTTTCATTTTGGCAGCAAATAACATGCATATGTTTGATGAATAATTGGTGTGACAAGCTAGTACTAGTTTAAAAGATTTAATGGATGTTATATGATTTTGTCTATTGAATAATTCTAATTTCATAGGTGTTTTTTTTTATTTTATAGGTAGTTTTATGGCTAGTAATATTCCATACCAACTAGACCCCGGTCCACTTGAATCATCTGTATTAACGGAACAAATTACCCATAGATCACAAGATACATGGGATGAAAGTGTTAATATGATTCTAAATACGAGAAGGTGTGATGGTAAATTTTGGGATCTCGTAAAGAAATATCCCATCCCTCCTCGAGTCTTAGAAGTAATTCAATTATCTGGATTGTATGGTGTTTATAGGTCTCATCGGCCTATGATTGATCGTAGTTTGATCACTTCACTAGTCGAGAGATGGCGTCCTGAAACACATACATTTCACTTTAGGATAGGTGAGACAACTATCACCTTGCAAGATGTAGAGGTGTTGTATGGCTTACCTGTGAATGGTCATCCTGTACTTGGTAATGAGTTGATTAGGACTATAGGAGATTAGTAAAATATTTGTCAAAGATTATTAGGTTTTACTCCATGTCCTCAAGACTTCAACCATAATCGCCTTAAGGTCTCTGCACGTAATGAGCACATGTTAGGGCAACCACAGTTGCCCGACATGGCAACACAAGATATGATTAATCAAAAGGCTAGGTGTTACATGTTTTGGATGATTGCTGGTATGATGATGTCAGATACATCTAGCAGTTTTTTAAAGCTTATGTATCTTCACATGCTCGAGGACGTCAATGCAATTGGGCCTTACAGTTGGGGTAGTGCGACCTTAGCGTGCTTGTATCGTTTTCTCTATAAGTCCTCACAAAGTAATCAAAACGAGATAGCTGGATTTCTACCACTACTTCAAGTATACTTAATAACTAAATAAATTATTTATTAATATTTATTATAGTTTAATTACCTAAATTAAATATATTATGTTTAGATTTGGGTATGGGAGAGAGTTACTGTCCTTTAGACCCTAGGTAATACATCCGAAATATTTTTCCATCTGGTTTACCTAAGGGTCCACATGCTACTAGATGATTCACACATTTTAGATGGATCGACACTACTAAGCATGCGTTGAAAGTGTTTAGGGATGCACTTGATTCCATGATGGAGGATCAGGTACGATATAATATCAGTTTTTTTTAAAAATTTTTTTCATGTATATTGTAGTTTAAACTTATTTGTTCTTTTCTTTTCATGTAGTTTATTTGGGAACCATATCCTGATGAGTTAATTGAGAGTCTTCTTGACTATTGTTGTATTGGACGAGATATACAGCGTGTTAGAGCACCAATTTTTTGTTGGGATGTCGTCGAGGTTCACTTGCCTGGCCGAGTTATGAGGCAATTTGGGTTGAAACAGATGATACCAACTACATTTTCATTTGATTCGACACATTGTCACCATGATCGTCGGGGAAGACCAAATACAAATTGGGAGTTGGAGCATGCACAATGGTTACCTTTTTGGAACCAACGACTTCAATATATTTGTGATGTACCAATTAATCGTGAACCACTTCGTATGATGACCCCTACCTTATTTGGTTTAGACGCATTACTCGTCTTGTTATTAGTAAGCCTACTCTGTGTCATCAACAACAAGGTTATGTGCCAAATTCAACGACATACGAAACAATGGTAAGTATTAGCTTCTGTTCTTTTGCTTGTTTGAGCTGATTATAAGTTGTTTATTTATGTACTAAGAGACTTACTATGGTCCAATGATAGCCTATTAAGATTTATATGCCATTAGCATTTGTATGCCAACTCCAGAATAAACATTTTGTGGCATCAAGTATGACGTATTAGCCAACAAATTCTGAGATTGTCCTATACATGACGCCACAAATATCAAGGGATCCAAGTCTTTCGTCACTTGAGAATGTCTTTGATAATTATCGGCCTCAACATTTTGAGAATGCCCTAAATTTTACCTCATCGCTTGTGTCAATGTCCATGGAGATCCTTGATGCCATGACTAATTTAGAGGACTCCAACATTGAGATAGAAGGTAATGAGTTGGATGATTCCAACAATATAGTGGATGATAATGATCCCGAGAATGCAAGTGGAGGTGGTGAACCATCAGTGAAGAAGAAATGTATAATTTTTCCTAAGCTTTGTGGCATAGGTAGTATTTTCTAAGCTTTGGTGAACCATTATTTCTTGACATAACTGCTCATTTTTTGGTTGAATAATCAAAATTTGTTTTTACTTGCCAGGGAATCATCATCTTAACCAACATGACATAAAGAAAACAACAAAATGCAACAAAGACACTGTAGCAACAAAAAGAAGAAGCAAAGAATAAATCACTAGGGAAGACTTCCAAGTAAGCTTACTATTCTGTGAGACTTCAAAAAAACCAATATTTGTAGTTGATTTTTCTCTTAAAGCTTGGTTTTCCAGGAGTCCTTTAGCTTTTAACTAGTATCTTTTATTTTTCATTTACTTTATATGATGGAATGAGCTATATTTAAATGGAGAAACATGGTCTGTGATGATTCATATATCCGCACATAATTTTTATTTGGAACTAAGGCATAATTGGTATTGTTGATTGGAGCTGCATTGGTTGTAACCTGCATCTGGTATGACTTATTACTAAAAACATACCTTTTATTACTAAAAAACATACCTTTTTTAAAATCTTTTTTGGCTTCCTCAGACCAAACTGAACAATATTCCATCTCAGATTCACATGTAGACATGAAAATGTACTCTTCCTCATTTTCTATTATCGTGAAATAGGGTATGTTATGATTTTGAATTTCAGACACACCCTGTTCATGATTATGAAGATTTACACTAGTATCATTTTGAGCAAAATCTCTAATATCATTGATATATTCATCAGGTTCACTTTTATCACCATCTTCTGAAGGTTCATCTTTCTCTGAACTTTCATCACTAATTTCAGCATTTACATCATTATATAAATCAATGCTGGCCTCATTATCTCTGTAAAAAAATATTAGTTGAATTCTATCAATATTATGAATATAGAAGCTTGTTTTAAAAGTGACAATTTATACTCTAAAAGGTTATTTCTTCTATTAATAAGAGATAATTTGTGTATACTGACAATAAAAATTATCTTATTAAATTGTACTGTAAAATATAAATTTGTTGTTTTACCTGGCCTCATATTCCCTTTGGCTATTATCAACATGCATTTGATTACTTGAGCCTTCATCAAATGATCGATGTTCATGCATCGACAATTATTGAAATAATGGTTGAACAATCGATTCTACAAAATGAGATTGATTAACCGTGGAAAATCCATAATTTTGAGCCAATAGATTCATGTGATAACCATGATGATCACTAACTTGAAATACAATAGTTTGATTTGTTGATTTGGTCTTTACATACATCTCCAAAACATTTATATCAATCTTATCCGCAAATTTTTGAGGTATGAAAAGGAATTGTAACAAAGATTGGCCATTCTCAATTTTAAACTCAATGAATCTTGTATTGTTACCTTGAATTGAACATGAATATTTTTCAAAAATATCCATTTGAATATTTTCACTATTTGTTCCCATTTTCTCATGCAACAGTCCAACCAATTCAACATAGTTAGTTGAGGTAGACATGCTAACAATCATTCTAGCACATTCAGTATACATGAATCCGTTCAGATCAGTAATTATTTCGCCACCCCAATACAAAGCAACCAACACATTATGTTCAAAGTTTGTCATCTTTATCCTATATATAAAAATAAGATAGTGTTTTTAAAATAAAAAAACATTCTAAATCTATAATAAGAACTTAACATAATATGATATATTAACTTGAATTATTTAATTCATACGTGATGAATTTTTGTGAATATTATTTTAACAATGGGCCACACAAGTAAAAACTTTGCTGAATATTACTGGTATATGCATAACATTCTTTACAATAAGATTTATTTTATAATCACATTTGGTCAGTTTGAAAATGGAGGAATATGACTTTAACAGAGTGTCGTTACTGACAATCACATTTTTAAGGTAAAACATTACTATGAGTAACGTTTTATAGCTAAATTTACAGAATTTGATTATAAATTTACAGGATTCTAGGGCCCGTAATTGGATTCTTAAGAAACGTATTTGTAAGTAGCGTTTTAGGTGTAAAACGTTAGTATGAGTAACATTTTAAATTTGCAGGTCCCTTGAATTCTTAAGAAACGTGACTCTGAGTAATGTTTTACACCTAAAACGTATTTGAGAGTAACTGTTGGAATACTTACCTCCTTAATTCTATAAAGGAACACGTATTTACTACTTGTTCTTCACTATTTGAAGTTAACAGTAAAAAGAATAACTCGTTCAAAACTTTGTATCATTTATAGCACCTTCAAATAACACAGTGATTACAGAACTAAGTAACCTAAGGAATTATAAACTCTAACTCCTAGCTACCCCAGACAAAAAACCCTAGGTTTAAGTCTTCTATTGTTCTTCAAACTTGTTAAACGAAACCTACTCTCAACACTTGATTGTATTCAAAAACTCTTGACTACAATCGTACAACTTTTCTCTCAACTCGCATTACTCCCCAAGTAAATATCAAAACTCTCACAAAACTCTTGATCGTGTTTTGATTTTCTCTCAATGTAAGTGTGCAACTTTCTACAAAGAAACTATTGCCCTATTTATAGATCACGCTTCCTCAAAATCTTGTTCAACTCGAACTTGTCTTCACCGCCTTAAAAACCTAGTTCAACACAAACTCAACTTGGACTCCTATTTGCACTCGGCTTCTTTCACAAAAAAACTTAGGCGTAGTTTTCCTACTTTATGTAGTTTTCCTTAGTCGTGAACTCCTTCTTCTACTCGTTTTCTATAAGACACTTTGTATCACGTTGGCACGACCTGTTCTATGCACTTTGACATTCTTCAAAACTCAGAAGCTCCTAACAAATTCCCCTTTTTTGACTATGGCAAAATTTTCAATCTTGGTATCGAAATTTTCTTGTATTGAACAGGTAAACACATATGCACGCATCTTCCCCCTTTTGACATTAGGCAAAATCTGGAAATAAAGACCTATTCATGCCACAACAAACAATAATATCACAACAAACTATAAAAAAAAAAAAAAAACCAAACTGAGTCATTAGTTACATCACAGAATCAGAAACAAAAACCATTATCCACAAAAAAAAGCAAAAATGCCTACTATAGGCTTTAAAAAGTGAGGACCCAAAGCACAAAATATAGCGTAAGTAAGCTGGTGTTTAGACAGACGGTGGCATAGTAGAGGACGATAAAGGGGAGCCTTTGGTTAGTAGTTCAAAGAGATGCTTCAAATTATCAGAATTGGAGGATCTCTCAGCATTTAGTGCAGCGTGAGTCTGAGCCAACTCTTCTTTAAGCCTTGAATTTTCTCCTACCAATCCGACATGCTTTATTCCATAATCAATGTGCAACTGATCTATTACAACAGAGTGAGAAACCTGAAGTGCTGCGATTTCCTCATTCTTAGCAGTCAACGAGGCTCTCAAACGTTGCATAGGTGCATTTTCCCCTCTTGAGGTCATAGGTATAGCAGCATGATCTACTTCCCCTAACACATCCTTAGTAGTCTGTTATTGCCATTCCTCGATAGGGACCTGAAAATACTCAAAGATATCTCCTAGCCAAAATCCATACCCAAGCCCATGATCTGTGCTATCATCCACACATATCCTATTAATGTGGCTACAAATCAATTGAGGTAAATTAATTAGAACCTGAGAAATCAGTAACTCCATGAGTGTGAGATCCAAATAGTTTGCCTCCGTTTGCTTCTGCTTCCTAGGGAGAATTATTTTATGTACGACATCAAAGAGTAACTTATGTAGAGGAAGCATAGCTCCTTTGTCCACCCTAGTGTAGTTCTCTAACATAGATATCATTCGCAAACCTACGAGATATCTCAAGAACTGATGATAGACCCTCTAAGGGAGGCCAACTATGTTTGACATAATGACACCACACTGAGTTAGGTACACTCAATATTTTTTCCAAAACTTCAGTTGTTAATGTGAACGATATACCACCAACACTACTTGAAATAGAAGAAACAGACCTAACAACATTTATATAAAATTCCATTGTTTCTTTCCTAGCAATCTTTCGACGTCGATTACCCTGAAGAAACAATGCAGTCCAGCCCTGTGCTTTCAATAAAATAAATAATTCACCCATTTCATTTCCCCCTAAACCAGTAATCACCCGATCACAAATCACACTTTTTTTCTTAAAAGAATTTATCCAATCCCTATGTTTTTCAATTTCAATTTCAAGATCACTATCACCATTTTTTATATGCCCAAAGTCCTTTGTTTTAGACACATTTCTTTTTCTTTTTCTACTTTTCTTGGATTCGACTATGTCATTATCAATCTCTATAGGTTTAAAAGGAGGAACAAACTTACGTTTCACCAAACGAGCTTTTGTAGTGGACCTAGCAAGAATCACTGCATCCCGAGTCCGTTGCACAGAATGAGTCACTCGAACAGGAATGTGCTCTGATGTATCAGAAATAGGACTTTCTTGAGCCTCAGGAAGAATCATAGCAATTGGTTGGACGGACTATGTACTAAGTCGTGAACGGAGTCTCTTAGGAATCAGTTGAACTATTGGACTATCATCGTCATCGTCATAAGAGGGATGAACACGCTCCTTCGATGATATGGGTTCCCCCTCACTATATGCAGTCGTTTCTTCTCCTAAATCACAGACCAAACTCTTATTTCTCTTTTCCCCCTAAATCGATGCTTTTTCCATAAGAGGATATGCAAGATGGGTTATTCTGTAAGAGTCAATGAACATGACGACAAGTAAGTCAGAAAGGCTTTCTGGATTTTCAAAGGGGATGATGGCAAGGTTGAGATTTGAGGGAGACGCCATGATTTGAAAATGGGTTTGGGTGATTTTTAGGAACGAGACTGATGAAGGAGAATGGGTTTCTGTGGAGAATGAGAAAGAAAAGGGTTTTCAATTTTGAGAATGGTTACAGGGAAGTGGAAGGGTTTTTGAAGAAGAGGAACATGTTGATTTGATGGTGAAGTCATATTGATTTGATTTTTGGCGGTTTAAAAATATATCCTTCTGACAGGTAATTAAATGCGGGAATGGGTACCAGTGCATAAGTCCTAATATTTTGGTCTCACTTAAATAAGTATAGTATGCATACCTTTCAGTGTGGGATGATGATTTTTGAAGTCCAAATCCTTGAGTTCCTAATTACCCAAGAATGATGAATTCTTTAGTTACAGTTCGTTATGAGTATTAAAAACTTTTAGCATAATAGTACATAATAGAGTGCCATAGTTTACTCTCGTGAGCAGAAATACTCAAATGATCTTCATCATTCCTAATTCCAACCTGTTTCTTTCAAAGTGTTCCCTTGCTAATGCCTTCGTGAAAATGTCTGCAATTTGTTGTTCAGTGGTACAGAAATTCATGGAAGTTTGCCCCTTTTCTACATTGTCCCTTAAAAAGTGATGACGAATATCTATATGTTTAGTTCTCTTATGTTGAACAATGTTAATTGTGGTTGTGTTGTCACAAAAAATTGGGACACACTCAATACTAAGACCACAATCACTGAGTTGTTGTTTGATCCATAGTAATTGAGCACAACAAGAAGCTGCTGCTACATATTCAGCTTCTGTGGTGGATAGTGTGATTGAGTTCTGTTTCTTTGATCCCTATGAAATTAAACATGAACCTAGAAAGTGAGCCATACCTGTGGTACTTTTTCTATCAGCTAGATAACCAACATAATCCGCATTAGCACATCCTACTAATCCAAAATTGCTCCCTTTTGGATACCATAGTCCTAAATTAGTGGTTCCTTTTAAGTATCTGAGAATTCTTTTAACAACTTTGAGATGAGATTCCTTGGGGTTGGTTTGAAATCGAGCACACAAGGCCACACTGAACACAATATTAGGCCTGCTAGCAGTAAGATACAAAAGTGAACCAATCATACCTCTATATAATTTTTGTTCTACAGCAGAACCTGTTCCTTAGAGGTCTAACTTAGTGGCTGTGGCTATTGGGATGTCTATTTGTTTGGCGTCTTCCATTTTGAATCTTTTGAGCAATTTCTTGACATATTTTTGCTGGTGAATTAATGTACCTGTAGATGTTTGATTTATGTGAAGCCCCAAAAAGTAATTTAACTCTCCAATCATATGCTCATCTCAAACTCATTGCTCATAAGGTTGGCAAATTCGTTTGTGAGTGCCTTGTTTGTTGCTCCAAAGATGAGGTCGTCAACGTACACTTGTACAATCAGTAGATCCTTTCTTTTGTTTCTGAGAAAAATTGTGTTGTCAATTTTACCTCTTGAATATCCATGGCTTAGGAGGAATTTTGACAATCTATCATACCATGCCCTTGGAGCTTGTTTCAACCCATAATGGACTTTTTCAAGCTTGTATACATGGTCAGGATAGTCAATCTTCTCAAAGCCAGGAGGTTGTTTAACAAACACTTCTTCTTTTAGTAATCCATTGAAGAATAAACGTTTTACGTCCATTTGATACAAGGTGAATTTCGTTTGTGCAGTGAATGCTATGAGTAATCTGATTGCTTCCAACCTTGCTACTGGTGTGAAAGTTTCATCATAATCTATCCCTTCTTCTTGATTGTACCCTTGAACTACCAACCGAGCTTTGTTTCTGGTTATTGTACCATGTTCATCTAACTTGTTCCTAAACACCCATTTTGTACCAATTATAGTTCTGTTTGATGGTTTAGGTACAAGGTTCCAAACTTTACTTCTTTCGAATTGGTTCAGTTCCTCTTCCATGGCTATTATCCAGTCTGCATCTTGAAGGGTTTCACTGATCTTCTTTGGTTCTATCATAGACAAGAATGCATTGAAGGCACAAAGATTTTTCATCCCAGATCTGGTAGTTATTCCAGAGGTGAGATCAGTGAGTATGTTGTCCAAAGGATATGACCCTTGATATTTGTAATCTTTTAGGATCAAATTTGGTGTTTCTGTATCTTGACCATTATTTAGCTCTGTTTGTTCTTCTTCAGACGCCTTTTCTAAGTTCCCTTCTTGGTTGTTATGAGTATGTATGGTGATTTCATCATTTTCATGAGGGGTACCTGGTCCTTTTTTCTGTTCCTTTGCATTATTAGTGGGTTTCTCTGAAATTTCATCATCTTCCTGCAGGTTCTGGCTAGACATAGTATTGTACTCATCAAATACAACATGGATACTCTCTTCTACACACATGGTTCGTTTGTTCAGTACCCTATATGCTTTGCTATGTGTGGAGTACCCTAGAAAAATTCCCTCATCGCTTCTTGCATCAAATTTTCCTAACAAGTTTTTTCCATTATTATGAACAAAACATTTACATCCAAATATTCTTAGATGTGAGATGTTAGGTTTTCTGCCTTTTAATAGTTCATACGGAGTTTTATCTAGCAAGGGTCGCGGCATACATCTTTTTATAGTGTAGCATGCAACATTGATGGCTTCAGCCCATAATTGGTTGGTGATTTTGCTAGCAATCATCATTGTTCTAGTCATTTCTTGGAGGGTTCTATTTTTTCTTTCAACTACACCATTCTGTTGTGGGGTTCTAGGAGCATAGAAATTGTGATCAACTCCATGAACGTCACAGTACTGAGTTTTGAATTTTCAAATTCAATACCATGATAAGACCTAATTGAGAGCAATTGTTTTTCAAACTTATTTTGGAGCTTTCTTATAAGAGAGCAAAAGGTTTCAAATGCATCATCTTTAGAAGCTAAAAAGAGAGTCCAAGTATACCTGGAGTAATCATCAACCAGAACAAATACATATCTCCCCTCCGCCCCCGCTTTTGACTTTCATAGGACCACATAAATCTATGTGTATCAGTTCAAGGGCCCTGGTTGAACTTATGGCCTGTTTAGTTTTAAAGGATGATTTTACTTTTTTTCCTAGAGTACATGTTTCACAAACTCTTGCCTCTTTGAATTTTGTTTTAGGCAATCCTATAACTAGTTCATTAGAGATGAGTTTATTTACTTGTACATGGCTAGCATGACCTAGACGTTTGGTCGATCACACTTAAGCATACTAAGTTTTCATCATATATCTTGGAGGTATCTATTGTATATACGTATTTATCTCGATTTCCTGTTAGAACAACCTTCTGTGTTTTGCGATTAATAACTTTAACATCAGTTGATGAGAAGATTACCTCGTTTCCTTTATCACACAGTTGAGATATACTTAGCAAGTTGTGATTCAAACCTTCTACATAATATACTTTGTCTATTGAGTATTCATCTGATCTGCCTATCTTTCCGATGCCTTTAATCTGACCCTTTTTTCGTCCACCAAAAGCTACCATTCCACCTCTTCCTTCTTTAAGTGAGAGAAATTGTGATGTATCTCCAGTCATGTGTCTTGAACAAGCACTATCCATGTACCAATGTTGCTTGCTTTCTCTCACTTTTCCTGAAAGAATTTCAATGGTTAGTTTTAGGCACCCAATTAACTTGGGTCCTTTACTAGAATCAAAAGGATGAATAAGATCTCTATGTATCCATTTAGGTAGATTAGATTTCTTTTGAGTATACCTGTTCCTTTGAGGTGTCTGATATGTGCCTTTTGTTTTATTGTTAATTGTGACTCTCTATTTTGGGCAATTGATCTTAGAGTGACCTGAATTACCACAGACGATGCATATCAAGTGATTATCAATTTTAGGCTGATCATAGCCTATTCCAGTTTTTTGATTTCGGTGATTATTCCCCAGATGTGACACAATCATAGATGACTTAGTCCATTTATTTGCTTGTTCAAGCTCATATTTAGTACTAGATAGTTCAAGTCTCATCTTTACTGATTTTTCTCTTTCAGAGCATAAATCGTTTTTGAGCCTTTTAATTTCAAGTTCATCTTTTGACTTGCCACATATTTTTTCTTTCATTGTTTCTTTAAGTTTTAGGATTTCAGTTTTATTGGACATGTTCCAAGACTCTAGTTGCTGAATTTTTAGTGACAAAAGCTTATTTTTCTCTTTTAGGTCAGCATTGAGTTTTTCAAGATCAATATATTCAAATTTTAAACTTGTTAGGGAGGCAAGTATCTGATTCTTGATTTTAACTAGTTCCTAAATTGTGTCTATAGATGTGACCATGAGAAAAGATAGTTTTTCCTTAGAGAATTTTATTAGCTTATCTTTAAGATCAAGAAGGTTTACCTCGTTTTCTTCAGAGTCTGAGTCAGGTTCAGGTTTCGATTCTTTTATGGCCATCAAGGAAATGTCATCAGCATCTTCTTCATACATCTCTGAACCTGTTCCCCAGGCTGCATACATAGCTTGCTCCTTCTCTTTGCTTTTTCTTTTGGTAAAAAATTCCTTCTTCTCTTTGTTTTTTCTTTTGTTCAAAAATTCCTTCTTCTCTTTTTCAGCCCTTTCCTTTTTCCATTCTACTTCCCACATAGGACAATCCTTAATTTGATGATCAGTTTTTCCACACTTGAAGCATCCTCCGTTTTGGGGTTTCTCTGTACTCTTTTCTTTTATGGCTGGTGCCTTTTTTACATAATTTATGCCCCCTGAAGTTTCTGATGATCAGTGCCAAGTCTTTATCATCTATATCTGATTCATCACGTTCAGTTGCTTTGAGTCTAAGATTTTTTCTTTGTTTTCCTCACTTCTTTTATCAACATTCATCTCATATGTTTTGAGATTACTTACCAGTTCATCCAAAGTCATGTTGGTTAAATCCTTGGCTTCTCTGATTGCAGTGACTTTTATTTTCCATGATCTTGGCAAGGTTCTAAGCACTTTGTCTACCTGTTCCTCAGTGGTGTATACTTTTCCTAAGGAGATTAACTTGTTTACTACAGTAGTAAATCTGGTGATCATGTCTTGAAGTGATTCTTCGAATTTCATCTTGAAGGCTTCATATTCAGAGCATAGCCTAGCAATTCTAAATTTTCGAACTTCAGTTGTACCTTCATGAGCATTCTGTAGAGTATCCCATATTTGTTTAGCGGAGGTGCAGTTTGAGATGCGATTAAACTTATCAGGTCCTAGTCTACATACAAGAATGCATTTAGCTTTTGCATTTTTTTCCAGCATCTTGTAGTTAGCTTCTCCGTATTTTTCTTTAGGTTTTGGAACATCTTTTCCTTCACTATCCTTAACCGTAGGGATTAATGACCCATCAATGATTCTAACCCATAGTTCATAGTCTTCAGCTTGAATGAAGTGCTCCATCCTTGTCTTCCACTATGAGTAGTATTGACCATTGAATAATGGTGGTCTGTTGATGTGTTGCCCTTGACCATGTCCGAGAGGAGGTGTAGAACTCATAATGATCTTTATCTTGAATTATTAGACTCTTGATTAAGATAACCCGCTCTGATACCACTTGTTGGAATTCTTACCTCCTTAATTCTATAAAAGGAACACGTATTTACTACTTGTTCCTCACTATTTAAAGTTAATAGTAAAAAGAATAACTTGTACAAAACTTTGTATTATTTATAGAACCTTCAAATAACATAGTGATTATACAACTAAGTAACCAAATGAATTATAAACTCTAATTCCTAGCTACCCAAGACAAAAAACCCCAAGTTTAAGTCTTCTATCGTTCTTCAAGTTCTTCAAACTTGTTCTTGACTACAATCGTACAAATTTTCTCTCAACTCACAACACTCCCCAAAACTCTCACAAAACTCTTGATTGTGTTTTGATTTTCTCTCAATGTAAGTGTGCAACTTTTTCCAAAGAAACTATTGCCCTATTTATAGATCACACTTCCTCAAAGTCTTGTTCAACTCGAACTTGTCTTCATTGCCTTAAAAGCCTAGTTCAACTCAAACTCGACTTGGACTCCTATTTGCACTCTGCTTCTTTCACAGAAAAACTTATGCATAGTTTTCCTACTTTATGTAGTTTTCCTTAATCGTGAACTCCTTCTTCTACTCGTTTTCGATAAGATACTTTGTATCACGTTGACACGACTTGTTCTATGCACTTTGACATTCTTCAAAACTCAGAAGCTCCTTACAAAAATGTATTAGGCTAAAAATGTTACTATGAGTAACGTTTCTATACTTAACGCTGTTAGTTAAAATATTCCACATAGCTGACCTTAAAACGATATTAAGAAATACGTTTATACTAGTTTTGTGAAAAATTAAAAAAACACATTATTTTGGTGAATTGCTTTAAATAATGACTTAGTTTGGTAAAAAATTCAGTTATATCATATTGTCATAATCCACACATGCAGTGTGTTAATTCAGGAATCCATTGATGAGTAGGAGGAAAACTTGAAGAAGATATTTTTTGGAATGAATTCAATTGTTTCATTCAGCTTAAGATAGCCTTATTTATGCATGAACTAAACAACATATCTATACTAACCAACTAACTAATTGTAACAACTGGAATGCCAAGTGGATCAGTTAAATTAACACTAATCAATTGATCAGCTTACTAACAACATGGTTAACTGCTTTACTAACTGATCTAACAAGTTTAACTAACATCTCAATACTCCCCCTCAAGCTGGAGGTTCAAGGATGTTAAACACTCCAAGCTTGCCAAGTAGATGTGTGTTGAATGCTAGTAAGTAGCAAATCAACCTGTTGTTCCTTCGTATTCACATAGACAACTTTGACAATGCCTTCCTTGATTTGTGTCTCTAACAAAATGACAATCAATTTCAATATGCTGCTGCGACGTCTATAATCAACTTCTGTTGAAATTATAAATACAATTTGTTGTTTCTTTGACTTTCAAGAAATTAGAGAGTTGCCAAACTTGACTGCAAAACCAATAACTGACCTTCTGGTGTTTGGTCAAGCAGCCCAATCAAAATCACACCGACAAGTAAGCTGCTGAGTATATCTAGACTGTAATAATATACCTTATACTAGTGAATTCTTTAGGTACATGACAATCCTTAATGCAACCTCCCAACGAGACTTCCTTGGAATCTGCATAAATTATCTTTAGGTTTGTACTGAGAAGTTAATATCAGTTCCGGTTATGGTCATATAAAATAGCTTCCCAATCAACTTTTGATATGCATTGACATCACATAATAACAGGTCATCTACTGTAGCATTGGTGGCTTCATCTTACTCCTTAGTTGTGAGCTTTTGATCGACTTCTAAGGGTGTGATTGCTGGTTTTGATCCACTTAGTCCCATTTTAGAGATGAGTTCCAACACATATTTCATTTGATTTAATGATACATCTTTGGTAGATCTTAGAATCTCAATACCAAGGATGTTTAGCCTTCTCAATCAAAATGTTGCACAATTACAATGTCATTCTGCTCCTTCACTATGAATAAAGAATAGTCAACTCATTTTCCTCAAATTTAAGGAAAATGACTTTCATTCAAAACTTAAGGAAAACATTTTCCAAAACTTTCCTCCAACTTCAAATTACAATTTTTTTTTAAAAAAATAAATTTAAAGTTTATTCTTAAAAAATATTTTTCAACTTTAATTATTTTTATTTTTTTATCCACCCTCACCCCGACCCCCCTCCCGCCAGCCCCTACCCCCCCTCAAAAGAAAAATTTAATGTTTGTATTTAAAAAATATTTTCAATTTCAAAATTTTATTTTCACCCCACCCCTACCCTCGATCCCCCACCCCCCCAAAATAATAATAAATTTAAAGTTTGTTTTTATAAAAAATACTTTCAATTTCAAATTTTTTTTTTCATCCCTACCATACCCCCCACCCCCCCCAAAAAAAATAAAAAAATTAAAGTGTTTTTAAAAAATATTTTCAGTTTCAAATTTTTATTTTTTAATCCCTACCCTTGACCCCTCCCCCCCCCCCCCACCCAAAAAAAAAAATAAAGTTTGTTTTTAAAAAATATTTCCAGTTTCAAATTTTTATTTTTTCACCCCGCCCCACTCCCTACCCGCGACCCCCCACCCTCCAAAAAAAATTAAGTTTGTTTTTAAAAAATATTGTTAGTTTCAAATATTTATTTTTTTACCCCAGCTCATCCCTCCCCGCAGCCCCATCCCATGCCGACCCCAAAAAAAATTGAAGTTTATTTTTAAAAATTATTTGCAATTTCAATTCAAAAATTATTTATTACTCTCTAGTAAAAAAAAAAACAGAGATACTTTCATCAAAAATAATTTTCATTCATAAATCAAATGCTAAAAAATATTTTTCGAAAATTTTTTTCTACTCGCCAACCAAACATGAGAAAATAAGTTAAAAATCTACTTGTTTTCGAGGAAAACATTTTCTAGGAAAACATTTTCCTTCATACCAAACACACCCTAGGGCTTTGTTTGATTGATGTTCCAGAAGTTTATTTCAAGCCATACAAACAGTACATACATCAATCTAAAATAGGTTCCATTCTCTAGAAGCAGCCAAAGCATAACATATCTCACTGTTACCATCTTTGCTACATGAGAGGAAGTAACCATCTTTGCTACATGAGAGAAAGTATCATGATAATCTGTAACCCTTGGCTACAAAGTTTTGCCTTAAATCTTTCAACCTCACCAAGGATGTCAATGGTTGTAATAAAAAACTATAATTAGGAGGCAGGTAGGACAAGAACACACAACCTCTAGGAATTCTTATAATATCTTAACCACTGAACTAAACCTTTAATTTGTGTCAAGAGGTGTCAATATATATATGCTCCTATTGTGATGCTTAGAAAGTTCAAGTCATGACCTGTAGTATTGAAATCTTATTTGAGTGTTCATGCCAAGTGTGCTCTAGTCCAATTTCAAAACTCTCAGTATGAGTTAATTCGAGGGCGAATGATCCCAAGGGAGAGATATTGTAACACCCCAAAATTTTCTAAGCTATGATACAAATCATTCTTCATTTGTGAAAAAGATCATGTCGGTTGATTCTTAAACTGTTCTTAGGTACTAAGATCAATTCTTTAGTGTGAGAATGGAGTTGGATATGAATTAAGATCATTAGAATCCCCTAGCACAGAGTTGAGTTGAAAGCTTTCTTACCGATTAAATTTGATATATGATTATACTTAGGTCAAATTCAAATGACCATATCTCTTATCTCATAATGAATTAGGTGGCCCATGATTAGTGCCGGCAAAATCAGCCCATATTTTGGTAACCCGCCCATATTTTAATGGGTTGGGTGAGTGGCTTTTTACATGGGTAAAATATGGGTTGATACTCATATTCAACCCATAAAAATATGGGTAAAATATAGGTAAACTATGGGTACATTATGGATTAGCCAAATGGGTTAATGTCACGATCCGATTTCTCGAGTCATGACGGCAACTACTATACCCTACCAGTAGGTAAGCCAACCCGTAACCCAGAACATCAAGCAATGAGCGTAAGGGCAAAAACTAGCGAAAATAATAATTTAAACAAGGACAACAGAGCGAAAGCAAACCCAAAACATATATACAAAAAAAGTTCCCTCCCAAAACCTAGAAGTCACTAGTACAGAGCTACTAACAAAAAGAGTACAAGTCCTAAAAGTGGACCATAGAGACTCGACTGTCTCGAAAGGCAAAAGACAAGTCTATATATACAGATGGAGACTGAAATAGTACAAAATGCCATGTGTTCACCCCCGTCTCCGGATCAGACTACTCCAAGCTGGATTAACGCTGGCCACTAGTGCTCGGACCTGCATCACAAAATAGATGCAGAGCGTAGCATGAGTACCAAAACAACAGGTACCCAGTAGGCATCATAGGCTGACTGCATTTGAAAGGTAAAAGCAATATGAAAAGAAGGAATAACACAAACAGAGGTCAAGAATGGAAAACTAAGTAACAATGGAATGCGCACAAATGTAGAAAGAACTAACTACAGTAATCTATAAGCTAAATACACCTAGTTGGACTCCCATAAGCCCAGAAGGTACACTCGTGCGCAAGTTAAATTAAAAACCCGAATGGACCCCCATAAACCCGACAAGTAAATAGAAAACTATAGCTAAATAGAAAATGCCTATGAGAATCCAAGCACAAAGAACATCGAACCAGAACCTCAACCCCAAATAATAGAATCAAAGACGGAGGCCGACTCGAACCGGATGCTCTGTATAAGTATCTAGGCAATAGAGGCCGGACCTCGAACCGGATGCTCTATATAAGTATCTGAACAATAGAGGCCAGACCTCGAACCGGATGCTCTATAAGTACCTAGGCAATAGAGGCCGGACCTCAAACCGGATGCTCTATATAAGTATCTGAACAATAGAGGCCGGACCTTGAACCGGATGCTCTATATAAGTATCTGAACAATAGAGGCCGGACCTCGAACCGGATGCTCTATATAAGTATCTGAACAATAGAGGCCGAAAAAGTCCTAATCGATCCATGCTCAAAATGTACGTGGAACACCGTCTACACTTAGCTAATCAATGTAAGTCCTTGGAACCGAATGAAAACCAACTTTAAATCGCGAATTAGAACTAGTGTCGCTGACATACCTCGTGAAGCCGCAATATCGGAGAGAAATAAAGAAAACTATCGTCGAAGTAAGCGTATCACCTAGCTAAGGACCAAACTATCAGATTCCAGTCTACTACACCAGTCTACAGGGATCTAAGCCATCCGAGCGAGATCGGGGCAAAACTAATGCCTATCGATTCCTAATCATAAATTTCTAAGGCAGGCCGAAGTCAAACCTAAACTAAGGCCCAACATGCTTCAAATAAATAGTAATCAAGTATACAAGCCCTCTACATAGCAAGGAGGGTTAATTAGTAACACTAAGCATGCTCACAGTTACCCGATAAATCCCGAAAGAGACCAAAACATGATTTCTAAACATCTATGCATTATTCACTAACTACCAACCCAAATCCCAACTAATCAACATGCATTTACACTCTCAAGCTCAATCTAAGAGGGGAAAACCGTAGCCTACCTGTAGGCAGATCACGCGCGCTCCAAAAATCACTTCTCCGGAGTTTTTCTCTTTCCGAACAGCCTCGAAATGCTAACACACTATCAAAAGTAGAGTCACAACATTATTACGGTCGTTTAGACACTAAAATCGCAAGAAACGGAGACAGGCCAATTTCGGGGTCAAAACGGGGAAAGTGGGGCCCGCGCTGGAAATTCCGGAATTAACCCCAAAAATAGGTTCTTAAACACCTCCCCGAACTTGTGTTGTAAAATGGAACACAATTTGGGGCTCGGAACAGTCCAACATGAACATACAACGAAAAACCCAAAACACACTAAAAATGAACAACAATAGCAGCAGCTATTTACCAGAAAATACCAAAAATGAGGACCCCAAATTAGTTTCCGATCTCACCAACGCGTTCCTTGCAAAAAACTACACGAGATGAACCTTTGGATCACTAAATTTGGACTAGAAATGAGAGAGTTATGAGGGTTTGAAGTTGGCAACGAGGCGCACCACTTGCTTAAATATTTAAAGTCTCCGACGGGGACTCGGAATTACATTCGATAAAAATAAAACAGATATGCTACCCTACTAAATTCGACATTCCAACTCAACGGTGCAGTCGAAATTTCCATCAGAGGTCATCTCGATAAAAAGTGGGTCCCACTTTCAAGAGCCATTTTAACCAAAATCCACCGAATGGCTCAAAATGAATTCGGAGGCCTCGAGAGTCAAACAAAAGGTTGTTCTAGACCAAATTCAACATTCCGGAGCTAACCGCACTGACGGAATTTTCATCCGAGAGCGTTTTCCAAGAATGTTGACCAAAGTCAACCTTATGCCAAATTTCAAAGGCTAAAACGCCTAATCACACCAACTCACACTGAAAACCTCGGGAGTCATGCCGACCATGCTACTAGCCTAAAATGACCCTTTCGAAGCTGATGGAATCGTCAGAATTCAATTCTGAGGTGGTCTTCTTGAACTTTTGATCGAAAATGATCATTCAAGATTCATAAGCTCCAAAACACTGAAACTCGCACCAAAACCAAACGAACGACCAAGTGACTGAACTGTCAGTCCCAACAAGTCATAAATAACTTGGGGTCGCTACAGGAATGCTCTAAACGACACACAGAAGGCAAGATACAGAAATGACCAGGAGGGTCATTACAGTTAAGCTTCTAACTTCTATTCATTCAAAATTCATGATATCACTAAAAAAAAAAATTGTTACTTCTCTTCCTTTTTATGTTCTTCTATAGAACTAATTATTTTTCTCTATAATTGAAAAGGTAAAGTCTTTGGCCCTCCAAAAATATATATTTTAAATGTACATTTCTTTTGTTAATTATAATTATATTTTTATATTTGTTTAATTTTATATTGGATAATAAATAATAGTGTAAAATAAGCAAATCATGTATTAGTATTGACATTGCTTAAGCCTTAAAGTGCATTAAGCATGTTTTAGTCCTAAAATGCAACTATTCATTTACTTTGAAATTTAAAATATTTTCCCCTTGTTATTACATAAATTTATTTTATATTGAAAAGATAGGATTTTTTTTTTTTTGACTTTTATGATACAATAAAACTAAATGAAGCATTTTCAATATTTTTCATCTAAAAAAAGACTAAAATATTTTCTCCATGTTGAATTCTTAAGTAGAGTACTATTTACTCATGAAAATATGGGTAAACTAGTATTTTACCCAATCCATTTGTTACCCAATCCATTTTTACCCATATCAAATATGGGCGGGTTGAATTATTACCCATTTTATGTTGACCCATTTTCAACCCGCCCAAATTTGACCCAACCCGCCCATTTTCCACCACTACCCATGACCTATCCAATTAAAGGTATATGTGTCCGCTTTTCAACTCCACCTAGTTTGCCTCATTTCGAGTTTGCAGTAAAATGTTATGCCCATTTTAGTGAAGCGTTGTAAGGCAGTCTATATTCTACGACTGGACCTGTGGACAGTAGAAATTTCGATGAATGGTAGACCATTCCGTAAAGGCTTGCTGCAATTGTTTTTCAACAACTTCCTGCACACATTCTAAGGTTATTTTGGTCCTTTCCCAAGCTTTTTAACCCTATTCTAAGTCGTTTTTAGTGTTTTAACTGAGTATATCCTTCAACTAACAAGTTTTTCAGAATCATAAATCTAAACATTCAAGTATTTATAAATTCTGTTAAAACCCACATAGGGTTCCTCTTCTCCATCAAGAACCATAACCTTCAAGTAAAAAATTCAAGATATAAAGAGAAACTTTCCATCCAAGGTTTTCCCAAGTTCTTGCATTCTAAGAACTTCATATATAAAAGAGTTTTTTCTCTCAAGATCAAGCCCTAAGGTTTCAAGCTCAAGATAAATCAAGTCTCCACCAAAGTTACCGTTCTAAAATCTTCATAATTAGGTATGTAAGACTATCATAGTGTTGGACTAGTTCGTCCTCACTTATATCTACTTTCATATTAGTAAAAGAGTAATCTAGAGTTTTATCCTTAGATTTGAGTATTCTTGAGATGAGTTGGTGTTAAATTCAGAGTTCTTGAGTTCATGATCATTGAATTTATATTCCTAATTATTGAATTGTTGTATATTATGCATTGAGATTTATTGAGTTGATTATTCGTTTCTATTTTTCAGCATAAACCCTATTCCTGAGTATTTATTGAGAATCTTTTAAACAAACATAATTGTTTTAAACTGAGTTCTGAGAAAGCAAAGAGGAATCTTGAGAAAGAGTTTGAAAAATGTTTTGAGAAAGAGTATAAGGGAACCAAGAAGTCCCAAATATATCATTTTCTTACATTGAGAAAAGAGAAACTTTGATTTCTTAATGATTTATGAGTTCAGAGATATTTTCAGTTACCTCTTTTAAGATGATATTTGGAGTAATTACCGCAAAACAGAGTAAGAGTATATTTTATACATTTGAGCATGATTATATATTTTGGGAATAGTATTGAGTACCGATATGGTGATGAGTTTAGACAACTCAAAATCCTTATAAACCATGCCTGCCAACATGAGTAAATGATCATACTTTTTAGATAAATCTTTATTGGTTAGTGGATCCACTTAGTTGAGAGGTTTTATACTCCAACACAGTATATGACAGTTCTGGCACTGTGGGTGATACATTGTATCATCACGTAGCTCATAGTGATGGTTGTCGATTAGAGAATCTGCCAAATAGAGTGAAAGTGTATTTTTACTATAGTACTTATTATGTTGAGTTTCAGAGATGTGCAAGTATTTTTATAAAGTTTAAATTATTTCATTCCTTTAATTTTTTACATTCAGCTGAGTTTATGTTATATCTATTGCAGTCCTTTCATTTAGTTATTTCGCTTAGGCTATATTCCATACTCCTACATTCAATGTAATGATGTCATGTGACCTGCATCTTTTAATGAAGCACATACAGACACTTAGGATCCTCAACAAAAGTCTGTTGAGATCAGTTCATCCTCTCGTCAGCTTTTGAGTGAGGCCTCCTTGCTTGTGAAGGACTTCAATTTTATGAGTTATAAGTATTAGTTTTTGAGAAGTCATAGGTCTTGTCCCGACACTCATCTTTAGACAGTAAAGGCTTCATAGATAGACAATTTTTGAGATTCTTTTAGTTTAAGAGGTTTTCTTAAAGACTTATACTTATACTTAGTATATTTAGAGAGTTTTGAGATTTAGTAAGTTGTTGTTAAATGTTTCTTTCAGTTTGAATTATTCTTCTGCTTGTAGTCATCCATGATGTGGATTCTCTTAGAGACCAACTATGGTTCTCGAGTGCCGGCCACGTCCTGGGTTTAGGCTCGAATCGTGACATAAACTATAGCAAGAGGTTCTAATTTTGTGTATTCATATGGTTGAAGAAAAATAAGACAAGCGGAACCAAATACTTTAAGTAATGTGTAGTCAGGAGCTCCCTTTTAAAGTCGTTCATAAGGTGACGTGTTTCCAAGAACAGAAGATGAGAGTCTATTAATAGTAAATACTGCTATAAGAGTCACTTTACCCCAAAAACGCTTAGGTCAAGATGAATAAATAATCATGGCCCGAATAGAATCAAGGATATGCCTGCTTACGTTCTGCTCGTCCATTTTGTTGGGAGGTACCGGGGCAAGAGAATTCAGAAAGTGTACCATTTTGTGACAAAAATTTCAAAAGTTTAGAATCAAGATATTCCATAGCATTGTCACGTCGAAAAACATTGATAATTTTACCAAATTGAGTTTTAACCATATTGGCAAAATTAATATAGATTTGAGGTAATTCTGAACGATTTTTCATAAGATATATCCATGTGAATCGGGAAAAATCATCGATAAAAATGATCAAGTATCGTGATCCAATCATGATTGTGTAACATCTCGCAAATTGAAATAACTAGGAAGAACCTAATAATTGGAAACATTATTTTTTTAGGGAAAGAATCAAAATCTGGAAGTTTTGTTAAGTTAGAATAAGTTGAGTTTTGGTCAACTTCAAACAGCCATAAGTCCTAGCTCAAGATGAGTTAGCTGTATTTTCAGATATGGTTGGAAAGCTCTTAGAATAACCTTTTCAATGCCACTAAGTTTGTGCGATTCCGAGTTCGTATGAGTGAGTTATGCCTTTTGGAAGTTGGGGCTGTTTGAATAAGGAAAGCCTAATCCGGATTCAGAAGGATAATTTAGTCTTTTCCTTACCTAATTATTCTAATTCGTTTTTAGGAGTTAATTGGGGTAAAAATAAGATTTTAGCCAGTTTAGAAAAGTTGAAGTTTCACGCTATGAGCTAAGTATATTTTGGGAGTAGTATTGAACACCGATATGGGGACGCGAGTTCATATTAACTCAAGTCTCCATAAACCATATAGCCATCACGGGTAGTAAAAGACCATACTTTTTTGATGACTCCTTAAAATGCTTTTAGCATAGACTAGTGGATCCACTAAGTTAAGCGTTCTATATGACGACAAAGTATGGGACAGTTCTGACAGCGTGGGCAAGTTGTTGTATCACTACTTAGGCTCATAGTGGTGGTTGTTGGTTAGAGAAACTTCCACATAAACTATATTACTTTATTATATGACTAAAGTTGAGTTTGTTATTGCATTTTCTTTAACGAACTAAGTTGCTTTTACTGTTTTATAAAGCTTTTCGTATATTGCATGTGTTTTATTGCTTTATATTGAGTTAAGTTATTCATGAGTTGAGAAGAACCAGGGTAAGTGTTTCTTTTAGATTCTTCTCAAGCCTATGTTATGTTTAGCATTCCAACTCGCATACTCGTACATTCAATGTGCTGATGTCATTTGGCCTGCATCTTATTATGATGTAAACGCAGGTAACCAGGATCAGCATCCATCGCCTCGTTGATCCAGTTTGAGCACTCAGAGTCTTCTGGTGAGCCTCCTTGCTTCCGGAGGATCCCTTTTTATTGCTTTCAGTTTTATTATTAGTTCATTAGGATGTCGTGGGTCTGTCCTGACATCCATCTCAGTTGTTTAGAGGCTTCATAGACAGGCAGTCAGTTAGTTAAATTCATTTGTCACTACTTTATTATTGACTTATGTTTTGAGACTTGAGGTTGTCATTTTGGCTAAGTTTGAATGTTTAATTAAGGACATTATAAGTTATTTCACAAGTTCCTTTTTAGATTATTTCTTATGTTTAAGTCATCCGCGGAGTAAGTAAGCCAGACCAAGGGTTCGCTTGGGGCCAGTAATGATTCTCAAGTGCCAGCCACGTCCAGAGTGTAGGCTCGGATATGATAAACTTGGTATCAGAGCCAGGTTTCAAGAGTCCTAGGGAGTTTATGAAGTCGTGTCTGTAGAGTCCTAGTTATCGGTGTGAAGCGCACCATATCTATAATTAGAAGGCTGTAATATTTAGGAAAATTTCTCATTTCTTTCACACTTATTTCGTGCGTTAGAGTTTGATCTCTAAAAAGTTTCCTTCTAATTCGTGCTTGCGCATGTTTTTAGATAATCATGCCTCCACAAAGAGCTGTCAGAGGTCATCTTGCTAGACGTAATGTTGAGGAACAAGAGTTATTAAATGCTGAAGTGCAAATCAAGGAGAAGTTACCAATGCTGAATTTAGGGAAGCAATCAGGATGCTAAGTCAAGCTGTGACTAATCAGGTTGGGCGACAGAGAGGATCTAGAAAAGAAGTGGCTGATACTTCTAGGATTCGAGAGTTCTTAAGGATGAATCCTTCAAGTTTCACGGGTTCAAGCACTACTGAGGATCCAGAGAGTTTTGTTAAGGAACTGAAGAAGGTATTTGATGTGATGCATGTTGCCGATATTGAGTGATTTGAACTAGTTGCATACCAATAGAAGAATGTTTCTAGGACTTGGTTTGACCAGTGGAAGAATGGTAGAGCTGAGAAAGCACCACCTGCGAGTTGGGCATGTTTTGAGGAAACTTTCTTGGGGCATTTCTTTCCCTGCAAATTGAAAGAGGCTAAGGTATGGGAATTTCTTACTCTTAAACAGGATCCCTTAAGTGTGCATGAGTATGGGTTGAAGTTCACCCAACTATCCTATTATGCTCCGGAGATGGTTGCGAACCTGAGGAGTAGAATGAGCTTGTTTGTTGCTGGGCTGTCTCGTCTGTCGAGAAAGGAATGTAGGGTTGTGATGCTAATTGAGGACATGGATATATCGCGTTTGATGATATATGTGCAACAGGTTGAAGAAGAGAAGCTGAGGGATAGGGAAGAGTTCAAAAATAAAAAGCTAAGAAAGGAAATGAGTTCAGGCAGCAGAAGGGTAATGTGAACCATTCGTCCTTTCAGTAAAAGCAAAAAGGACCTGCTCCATCATCTACTAGTACTCCTGCACCTAGAAATAGAGGTCAGCATAATGGTCAAAATTTGCAGAACTTTAGAGCTAGACCTGCACAGTCTCAAGGTAGTATGACACAAGGAGGTAACTGTGCTTATGCATGTGCTAGGTGTGGTAGAACCTACCTAGGTAAGTGTCGTGATAGCCAAGCAGGTTACTTCAAGTGTAGGCAAGAGGGTCACATCTTGAAAAAGTGCCCAGAGAACAGGCAAGGTAATGTGAATTCGGACAATAGAGCTCAATCTTCATCAGTTGCTCCACCAGAGAGAGCTGCACCTAGAGGAGCTACATCAGGTACCGGCAGAGGAACAAACCATATTTATGCGATCACTAATCGCCAAGAGCAAGAGAACTCTCAAGATGTTGTCACTGGTATGATTAAAGTCCTTGCTTTTGATGTTTATGCTTTGCATGACCCAGGAGCAAGTTTATCTTTTGTAACCCTTTATGTTGCAAATAAGTTTGATGTTATTCTTGAGAAACTCTATGAACCCTTTTGTGTTTCTACACCTGTTGGGGAATCTATTCTAGCTGAGCGAGTATATCGTGATTGTGTCATTTCCACCAATCACAAAGACACCATGGATGATTTAATTGAGTTAGACATGGTAGATTTTGATGTCATTCTAGGTATGGACTGGCTTCATGCCTTTTATGCCTCCATTGATTGTAGAACTCGAATTGTTAAGTTCCATGTTCCTAATAAGCCAATCTTAGAGTGGGAAAGTAGTACAACAACGCCTAAGGTTCATTTCATTTCATACCTTAAGGTAAGAAAGTTAGTATCTAAGGGTTGCGTCTATCACTCAGTCCGAGTTAATGACTCAAGTGTTGAGATACCTCCCATTCAATAAGTTCCTATAGTAAAAGAGTTTCCAGAAGTTTTTCCAGTTGATCTACCTGGACTCCCTCCTGAGAGAGAGAGAGACTTCGGTATAGATGTTCTTCCAATTGAACAAGGTTACCATCAAGAATAAGTATCCTCTTCCGAGAATTGATGATCTTTTCGATCAGCTTCAGGGTGCTTCTTGTTTTTGGAAAATAGACCTCAGACCTGGCTAACATCAATTGAAAGTAAGGGAATGCAATATTCCCTAGACAGTATTCATGACCCGATATGGCCACTATTAGTGTTTGGTCATGTCATTCGATTTAACTAATGCATTTGCAGCTTTCATGGACCTTATGAATAGAGTTTTCAAACCTAATTTAGATATGTTTGTTATCATCTTCATTGATGACATACTAATCTATTCAAGGAATAAAGAAGATCATGCTAGCCATCTCAGAATAGTTCTTTAGACTTTGAAAGATAAGGAGTTATACGCTAAGTTTTTGAAATGTGAGTTTTGGCTTGAGTCTGTGGCATTCTTAGGCCACATAGTTGTCGGTGATGGAATTAAAGTTGATACCCAAAAGATAGAGGCAGTGCAGAGTTGGCCTAGACCCACATCTCCAACTGATATTAGGAGTTTCTTGGGTTTGGCTGGCTATTATAGAAGGTTTGTAGAGGGCTTCTCATCTATTTCATCCCCTTTGACCAAGTTAACTTAGAAAACAGTAAAGTTTCAATGGTCTGAAGCTTGTGAGAAAAGCTTTCAGGAATTGAAAAAGAGATTGACTACTGCCCCAGTGTTGACCTTACTAGAAGGTACGCAAGGCTTTGTTGTATATTGTGATGCGTCTAGAGTTGGTTTGGATTATGTACTAATGCAGAATGACAAAGTTATAGCTTATGCCTCCAGACAGTTGAAAATCCATGAGAAGAATTACCCAACCATGACTTAGAGTTGGCTGTTGTAGTATTTGCTTTAAAGATATAAAGTCATTATTTATATGGTGTTCATGTAGATGTATTCACTGATCACAAGAGCCTTCAGTATGTGTTCACTCAGAAAGAGCTTAATCTCAGACAAAGAAGGTGGTTGGAATTACTCAAGGATTATGGCATGAGTATTCTTTATCACCCAAGTAAAGCTAATGTTGTTGCTGATGCTTTAAGCATGTTGTCTATGGGTAGTACCGCCCATGTTGAGGAAGAAAAGAGAGAGTTAGCGAAAGATGTGCATAGACTTGCACGCTTAGGAGTCTGACTAATGGATTCCACAGAAGGAGGAGTAGTGGTGATGAATGGGGTTGAATCATCATTAGTGACAGAAGTGAAAGAAAAGCAAGACCAAGATCCTATTTTTCTTGAATTGAAGGCAAATGTTCATATGCAAAAAATATTAGCTTTTGAACAAGGGGGAGATGGAGTATTGAGATATCAAGGCAGGTTGTGTGTACCAATGGTGGATGGACTCCAAGAGAGGATCATAGAGAAGGCTCATAGCTCCAGATATTTCATTCATCCGGGTTCCACAAAGGTGTATCGTGATTAGAAAGAGGTGTATTGGTGGAATAGTATGAAGAAGGGTATTGTATAATTTGTTGCTAAGTGCCCAAATTGCCAACAAGTCAAAGTAGAGCACCAAAGGCCCGGTGGTCTGGCTTAGAATATAGAACTTCCGGAATGGAAGTAGGAGATGATCAATATGGATTTCATCACAGGCTTGCCAAGGTCTCGCAGGCAACATGACTCCATTTGGGTGATTGTTGATAGAATGACATAATCAGCCCACTTTTGCTAGTAAAGACTACCCATTCAGCAGAAGATTATGCCATGTTGTATATTCATGAGGTGGTAAGACTTCATGGAGTCCCTGTTTCGATTATATCAGATAGGGGTGCTCAATTTACTGCACAATTTTGGAAATCTTTTCAGAAGGGTTTGGGTTCAAAGGTGAACTTAAGTACTATCTTTCATCCTCAAACAGATGGGCAAGCAAAGCGCACCATTCAGACTTTAGATGATATGTTGAGGGCCTGTGTGATTGATTTCAAAGGTAATTGGGATGATCACCTACCTTTTATTGAATTTACATACAATAATAGTTACCACTCTAGCATCCAGATGGCTCCATATGAAGCTCTTTATAGGAGAAGATGTAGATCTCCTATTGGATGGTTTGAAGTTGGTGAAGAAGGGTTGATAGGACCAGATTTAGTTCATCAAACTATGGAGAAGGTGAAAGTGATTCAAGGAAGGTTGAAAACGGTGCAGAGTCACCAGAAATCCTACAGTGATGTTAGGAGAAGAGAGTTAGAGTTTGAAGTAGATGATTGGGTATATCTTAAAGTTTCACCCATGAAGGGTGTTATGAGGTTTGGTAAGAAGGGGAAGCTTAGTCCCCGGGATATTGGACCTTATCGAATAGCCAAGAGGATTGGCAAAGTAGCTTATGAGTTGGAGCTACCACAAGAGTTAGCTGCGGTTCATCCGGTGTTTCACATCTCTATGTTGAAGAAGTGCATGGGCGATCTTTCATTGATCATACCAACTGAAAATGTTGGGATCAATGATAGTTTATCTTATGAAGAGATTTCGATTCAGATTCTAGATCGCCAAGTTCGCAAGTTGAGAACAAAAGAGGTAGCGTCAGTCAAAATTCTTTGGAGGAATCAATTTGTTAAGGAAGCTACTTGGGAAGCTGAGGAAGATATGAAGAAGAGATAACCACATCTCTTCGAATCCGGAGAAATTCTAGATCAAGGTACTAATTCTCTTCTTAGTACTCTTTAATTTATAAGTTGGCATGTTGTGTTGCATTTGCTTATTGGGTGATTGAATTGAATGATTGATGTTACACCTTTTGCCTAGTAAGAGTAATCTCATTTGGGGACGAATGTTCCCAAGGGGGAGATATTGTAACATCTCGCAAATTGAAATAACTTGGAAAAAGCTAATAATTGGAAACAAACATTTTTTTTTTTTGGAAAGAATGAAAATCTGGAAATTTTGTTAAAGTTAGAATAAGTTGAGTTTTGGTCAACTTCAAATGGCCATAACTCCTAGCTTAGGATTAGTTAGGTGTATTTCCAGATATGGTTGGAAATCTCTTAGAATAACCTTTTTAACGCCGCTGAGTTTGCACGATTCCGAGTTTGTATGAATGAGTTATACCCTTTGGAAGTTGGACTGTTTGAATAAGGAAAGCCTAATCCGAATTTGGAAAGGTAATTTAGTCTTTTCCTTACCTAATTATTCTAATTCATATTTAGGAGTTAATTGGGGTAAAAATCAGATTTTATCCAGTTTAGAAAAGTTGAAGTTTCATGCTAGGGCTTGGAGAAAAGAGAAAAGAAGAGAAAGGAGAAGAGGAAAAGCAAGATTTGCCAAGAACGATCGATTTTGGTTGTGGATTTCGCCAAGGAATTGATCCTACAAGGTATGTGAGTCTTTCATAGCGTTGAGTTCGTTCACCCACGCGCCAAACATGCTTTGTTCAGCGAAATTCGTCCTAAAAGAGTTTGAAAGTTGATGTTCTTGGTATGTATTCTTAAATTTGAATGTCGTTCTTGAATTGGGCTCAATTGAGGGGTTATGAGATATTGACGTTGAGTTTTAGAGTTGTTTTGAGTTAGGTTCTTGAGTACATGTGCTGGGTATCTGAATTTAAAATGAATTTGAGAACAATAGTTGAGTTTAGGTGAATTGGGGCTGGAAAACGAAGAAGGAAAAAGTCGAGCAAGTTTTGGCACGTAAGTCCGCGTTTCAGACTTGCTCCCTCAGTGAATAAAAGTCAGCTCCGCGTTACGGTTAAGACACGGACTCCTCTGTCTCAAAATTAAATTTTGTGATCAAATATTTAAATGAAACTCCGCGTCACGGACTTGTTCCAAGACGGTGATTTCTTGATCTTTTCTCATGTTTAGCTATCTACAAACACTCCTAAACATCATGAGATCTTTCCTATCACAAATCACAATCCTTGAATCCATAATTCAATTCAAGGAAAGTTAAGAGCCGAGTCAAGTAAAGTTAAGAGTTAAGTTAAGAGAAGTTTATAAAGTTTTCAAAAGTCTTTCACAAACGTTTTAACTTTGTTCTAAGACTTAAGTTTCAAGTTAAGCAAAGAGTAAAAGAGTTGAGTTCATTTCTCCAAAAGCTATAAGGGAACTAAGTATTCCCAAGAGTTTAAAATGTTTTCACATTTGACCAAGAAAGGGAAACACCATTTTCCAAGAGAGCTTTTAAGCTAAAGTTTTGAGTAATTATCTCAAACAAAAGAAAGAAGTTTTGATTTTAAATCATATGAGCTAAGTATATTTTGGGAGTAATATTGAGCACCGATATGGGGATGCGAGTTCATATTAACTCAAGTCTCCATAAACCATGTAGCCATCATGGGTAGTAAATGATCATACTTTTTAGATGACTCCTTAAGATGCTTTTATCATAGACCAGTGGATCTACTAAGTTAAGCGTTCTATATGACGGCAAAGTATGGGACAGTTCTGGCAGTGTGGGCAAGACGTTATATCACTACTTAGGCTCATAGTGGTGGTTGTCGGTTAGAGAAACTTCCACAGAAACTATATTACTTTATTATATGACTAAAGTTGAGTTTGTTATTGCATTCTCTTTAACGAACTAAGTTGTTTTTACTATTTTATAAAGTTTTTCATATATTGCATGTGTTTTATTGCTTTATATTGAGTTAAGTTATTCATGAGTTTAGAAGAGTCAACGTAAGTGTTTTTTTTTAGATTCTTCTCAAGCCTATGTTATGTTTAGCATTCCAATTCGCATATTTGTACATTCAATATACTGATGTCAGTTGGCCTGCATCTTATTATGATGCAGACGCAGGTAAGCAGGATCAACATCCAACCCCTCATTGATCTAGTTTGAGCACTCAGAGTCTTGTGGTGAGCCTCCTTGCTTTCGAAGGATCCCTTTTATTGCTTTCATTCTTATTATTAGTTCATTAGGATGTCGTGGGCCTACCCCGGCATCCATCTCAGTTGTTTAGAGGCTTCATAGACAGACAGTCAGTTAGTTAAATTCATTTGTCGCTACTTATTATTGGCTTATGTTTTGAGACTTGAGGTTGCCATTTTGGCTAAGTTTGAATGTTTACTTAAGGACATTCTAAGTTATTTCACAAGTTCCTTTTTAGACTATTTCTTGTGTTTAAGTCTTCTGCTAAGTAAGTAAGCCAGACCAAGGGTTCGCTTGGGGCCAGCAATGATTCTCGAGTGCCAGTCATGTCCAGGGTGTAGGCTTGGGGAGTGACAGATTGGTACAAGTGAAGGTTCACAAACATCATAATGGATTAAATCAAAAGGAAATTTTGAAATGGAATGATTATTATTAAAAGGTAAAGAAGGTTGTTTGTCCTATTTACATGCAATACAATCCAAACTTTTCTCATTAACATGACCTAACAACCCACTAGAAACTAAAGGGCGAAGTTTACTCAAAGAACAATGACAAAAACGTTGATGCCATAGTGAGAAAGGAAAACTAAAAGAAACAACACATAATCAAGACATATGAGATGATTGGGGAATGTGAAGACTTGTGTGTTCAAACATACGCCCAACTTTACGGCGTTTCCCTATGATTTGTCCCATCTGAAGGTCCTCTAGTACTTGACAACCACGAAAATAAAAATTTAAATCATATCCTGAATCACATAATTGTTCAATAGAGATAAGATTAAAATTTAGACTTGAAATAAGAAAAGAATTAGGTAAAGAGAAATCTGATGAAGAAATAGATCCTTTATGACTAACATTCATATTAGATCCATCAGCAGTATGAATGGATGATGGGCTAGAAAGAGTAGCAAGGTCAGAGAAAATCTTGAAAGAATACGTCATGCGATAACAACATGCTGAATCAAAGTACCAAGATGAATTATCTGAAGGAGTAACTAGAGCTACATGGCTGTTACTAGTTGAAGAGAGAAGTTGACTAAGGAGAGATTGAAGGTTAACTGATGAAGTCCAGAATTGTTGGTTACTACAAGAACTAGATTTGACGGTTGATTCAAACGAGATTGATTTTTGCTCTGAGGACGAGTAGGACAATTCTCAATCAAGTGATCTTCTTTTTTACAATACTTGGAAATTGGAGAACAATTTATAGATATTTGACCCTTCTTCTTACATTTATTGCATTCAATAACTGGGCAATCGTGTATGGCATGCCCAGTTTGTCGATAATTACGACAAAATTTGATACTAATTCTGTTAGTGGCTGCAAAAACAAAATTATTCACTAGTTGCGTAAGATCCAAACGAGTTTCTTAAGATTTTAGGCGAGGAAGGGCATCTTCAAGAGTTGGCAAAGGTTGTTGGCAAGCAGTGGCGGAGCCAGGAAAAGGAATTTCACGAAAGGTGTCTAGAAATTGCACAATAAAAGGTCTTTTTAAAAAGGGAAAAAATTGTTGCAATTGAGATTCGAACACGCAACCACTAACTCATTCGAGGTGTTTGAAACCTATTAAAATGGTCTAAAACCACAAGGCTACAACAACTTATTGTGTCAAGGGTGTCCAAAATATGTTATTTGATCACTTCGTGTATAATTTTACTTGTATATACGATATTTTTTTTCGACGAAGGGTGTCCAATCTTGCATGTGCCTACGCCCCTGTTGGTAAGCAATGTAACCCGGGTTGGTTCATAATCATCAGTAAGATCCATCAAGAATTGAATCAATATGTCATTGTTGAGGTAGGCTAAAAATTTGGCAGCACCATCAGAATTTCTAAGAACCGGTTCAGTCAAGTTAATTGATTCCAGATGGATTCCATCTTCGAGAGAAATTCATAGACAGGTTCCCCCTTTTCTTGTTTCAAGTTGGGTATAACGATGAGAAAGATCAGAAGTAGTATATCGTTGAGAGAGATGATCCCATACCTCTTTTGCAGTGTCAAATTATCCGAATTGGAGGTGAATACTTGGAACATAAGTATTTCGAAGCCATGTAATGATATGATGATGATTTCGGCTATCCCAATCTTCCAAACGATCAACAAACTTTTCATTTGTTTCAGTCTCTGTTTGCTTTGGACAGGTTAAATCACTTGTGACATATCACCACAATTTTTTCCCTTTAAAAAAACTACGCATTGCCTCACACCAATGAACATAGTTAGATCCATTGAAAACAACATAAATAGGTTGAGAAATACCATTCTTGTCCGTGATATTCGCTCAATGAATTGACGTCAACAAAAAAAAAGTGAAAGACATAAGAGACCCAACAAAATGATGAAGCAGCAATTGCTATCAACAAAATACCATGAGAAAAATAGAAGAGTGAATATGAATTTCAAAATCTGAGGAGACTTTGATACCATGTTACAAAATGAAACAGAGAAACTCAAGAAAATCAGGAGAATTAATAATTCTATTCATCATTGAATAAAAGAGACTACAACCCTATTTGAACACAAGAAGTTAAGAAGCAAAAGGAAATAAAATACCTAAAATGTCTAACTATATACTCTACCATATTTAGAATATCTAAATATATACTCTACCATATTTAGAATATCTATACAATACTTATCAAATTTTAACTATGAAAAATAGAGTCTCATTGACATACTATGAAACTTTCTTATTTTTTCGTGCAATATTGTACTATGAAACTTTTTTATTTTCTCGTGCAATCTTGTACTTTCTTTTCAATCAAATCCTGGAACTACCTTCTCCTGGTCAAGTAATATTCATTCACTTCTACTTCATCCGTTTCATTTTATGTGAGGTAGTTTGACTCAATACGAAGTTTAAAAAAGAAAGGAAGACTTTTAAAACTTGTGGTCTAAAATGAATGATAGAAATTTGTGTGACTATAAATTATATGGTAAAATTAATATTTTAAAGTTAAATTGTTACTTAATATAGAAATGCATCATATTTTTTAGACTGGCTAAAAAAGAAAGTAAATCATATAAATTGGGACAAAGGGACTATTTCAACATGATATTTGATTTTTGAGCCAAACACAACATAAGAACGAGGAGTGATATTAAGTTAATTAGTTCGTCCAAGGAGCATAATTCATTTATTGAATGTCTTTCTTCAAATAAATGATTATAACAACTACATCGCAGTCTCATACAAGTTAAAGTCAAATATATGAATCCTCACTAACTGAACCAAATTTGTCAAAAAGTAGGATTTCCAAATAAGCTCTCAAAAAAGTTAGAAGCACTGAAAAGGAAGAGAATTTATCTCCAAGCTCGTAGTTTTGTTTTATAAAAATCTTTGTACTTCCTCGTTTGGAGATCTTAGTTGCTAGTTGATTGACCTCCCAAAATAACTGTTTTGCCAGCTGACTTAGTTCCAATTCAGAAGCTAAATTTGTTAGTGTTGGAGGAATTAGGAATACCCTCTTGTACATACATATTACGAGACCAACTCTTTTTTTTTTGCTTTCCATCCGGTGTTCGGAGCCCACATTAGAACTCCGAGTAAATCCGGATCGCGCACTGCAAGGCCCATTCGGGGGTGACGCTCAGAACATGATTTTCTCTATACCCAGGGCTCGAACCCGAGACCTTTGATTAACAGAGAAACACTCTCACTAGTGCACCACAACCCATTTTGGTGAGGCCAACTCATTACTTACACAATTTGGAGGACTATTAATTAAACTTCTTTTATACTTGGATAGTTACAGGTTTCTTCACATTACTTATTGAAATTCTTTCCTTGACTACTAACACCTTTCTCATTCCAAGGTTGATATTCTTACCTAGCGATGACAAAAAATGGGGTGACAGATTGAATCCGCAGAAACTTCAACCCGCTCCACTCAGCACAATAAAAATTGTTCTCAACCCACCTTTGCCCGTATGTTGTTTTTCATATTTTAAGCCGAGTTTAATACTATAAAAAAATTCATAAAATATTTTTTCATTCTCGTGCCAAGCAGTATTAATTTAATAGAAAATAACTTAAAATTAATTTTTAGGGAATCAAATGCGGATCTTTTTGTAAGGTTATAACTTATAAGTAATTGTCGACTTTCAAATGAAGAGTCACTACAACAAAAATAACTTTTAGCGACAATAAATAACCATATTAATAAAGAGATTTAAAGTCTTTATTGGTATTAATTAAGTGTCATTAGATTCGATGTCGCTAAAAATTTTAGAAACATATACAAAAAGTGTTAATTGCCGCTAAAAGTATATATTTTGCGGCAATTAAGAATTTATTGCCAGAACATTATTGTACTGAGTAGGGTGATGTGGATTTTCGTGTAAGGTGGGACTGCAAATGAGTTCGGACAAAGTTCTTCCTTGAACGGTCAGGTAGAGTTGGTGCAGTTGGTGTTAAAGAAATAAGGCTTGTTGTCGAAGTCAACAAATAGTAGGGTGGTATGGATTTTTTTAAACGTTGTAATTTCCTTTTTTTTCCTAGCAGCAGAAGTTATTTAATTTCTTTGTTTAGTCATCGACATATAATCTATCCTCCTTAATTTAAAAAAGGAAATTACTTATCAAAGAGATGAGTTTGGAGCCAAAAGGACAAGAAAATTTGCCTAAAATATCTAAAGGGCAACAAAATTAATTTTAGAATCAAAAGGGCAATATTTTCACAGCTCAAATTAACACCATCCAAATCAGATTAAAATCAGCAAGGTGTGCACTCCCATGCACCTTGTAAGGCGCAACTGACAGGGTGCACCTTGTAAGGCGCAACTGTCATGGGAGTTGGGACTTCCCTTTAATTTTTTTTTATAAGTTCCAAACATTGATTAACGCATTGATTATAACATCCAACCATACACATTTTGAATATTAAATTTACTATTCATGGAATATATGTTCGTGTGTTATAAGTTGAAGTAGTTATCTTTCCTTCTTATTAGTCTAGATTATCAAAAAGTAGGAAAGGGAATAGAAACACTTCACAAATCAAAGAATTAATTAAAAGTGTATATATATATTTCTACATGTTATATATAAGAGGAATATACTCAACGTCATTTCATAATTGAGTTTGAAGAGGATAACGTCTATCGTACCTTAGATTATCCCTACTTTATACAAAGGAGAGGCTGTTTTTGAATGTCAATAGACCACTTTTAGATACGTGTATAAAATAAAAAATGAAAAATACACATCATGCATGATTTATTAAAATAGTTTAAGTTATTAAGTAGTACTTATTTAACTTATTCTTAAAGTTGTATACATCTTTCCCTTTAATCATGTGTTGAAGTTATCTTTTTACTACTATTTATTATGTGAAGTTTATGATTATACATCACCTTTTCCTGTCTAAATATTAATACTTTTAAAGAAACATTGTTTTACATACATATAAAAAAGGAATTATGTCGGAATGAAATAATTTTTTTTTTTTTTAATTTAAAGGGAAGTCGCCAACTCCATGCGCCTTACAAGGCGCACGCTGTTAGCGTCTTAAGGAGTGTGCGCCTTGCTGATTTTAACCTAATTTGAACGACGTTAATTTGAGTCTTAAATTATTGCCCATTTAGTTCTAAAATCAATTTTGTTGCCCTTTTGGAATTTTTTGCAATTTTTTTTTTTACCCTTTTGGCTCCGGACTCTCAAAGAGATTGCCAAGATCATACATCAAACATTGCTTACAAAAAAAAAATATAATTTAAGTTCCTATAAATATAGTGGTATGCTTAATGCGAACTGTGCATTGTTTAAGCTATCAAATACCAAATATTATTTTGTTTAATTTGCCAGACACATTTATTAATGAAAAAGCTGGAAAAATAATACAATTATGCATTCTTGTTTCCAATGAGATATATATTTTCTTTTGCAAAGCATAAATAGATAAGTACAATAATCCCGATTGTTTGAATATTTTCTTTACCTATGTATGTTAAATATAGTCAATATGATCTCACATAAAGAGGTTAGCAATTGAATCAATGAAAGTGCATAATTATTTTTGACTATTTTCATCTCTTGAATAGTAGATTGTCATTTATGTTGCTTTAACCAATCTATCTCTTGTAATTTGTTCTATTAAAATTTTTCTTTCTTGGTAATCTTGTAAATTTAATACTTCCTTTTTTAATTTGGGTTGATTGGTCAAAAAATAATAATAACAATGACAATAACAATAACAATAATATTACTATTTAATTTGGGTTGATTGGTCAAAGAATAATTAATATTTACTATTTAATTTGGGTTGATTGGTCAAAGAATAATTAATATTTACTATTTAATTTGAGTTGATTGGTCAAATAATAATAATAATAATAATAATAATAATAATAATAATAATAATAATAATAATAATAATAATATTTACTATTTAATTTGGGTTGATTGGTCAGAATAATAATAATGCTTACTAGTATTTAATTTGGATTGATTGGTCAAAGAATAAAATCTAGTGTAAATCAATGTATATAGAATGTCATTTATAAGATTTTTAATATAATGTTATCCCATCATCTCACACCAACCATAAATATCCTTTTTTGTTCCTTAATTTTTCACTCCTCAATTGCTTTCTCTAATGCAAATCTAGCAACAGATCTTCAAGCACAACTGATTTCTCTCTTTTCTTTTTGTTTTGGAATGTCCCAATAGCAACATTTAGGTTTAGAGACGTCACAAAGTACATTTCTCATAATTTTAATTTGCAAGATACAAAGAGAGAAACCATGTTGTCTTTGACAGCATTCAAGAAAATAATGAAAAATGATGTTGGAGTCCACACCAACTTCGTTGACTCCGACAACATGCTATTGCATTCCTTTAATGCAACTGCATCAACTGATCTACCGGTCATTTCAAGGAAGAACTTTATTCGAATTTATTTGCAAGTCCACTATAGGGTTTGAAAAAATCAGATCCAAACTCCAACGTGTAAGCACATTTTTCACATAAATAAATTGATCTGGGAGTTTTATAGACTTTCTGATATATGAATTTCAAAAACAGAAATGGTGAGTAATTCAACAGGCTAGCGGCGACAAGGCACAAAATTCCATTGCAACTGCTCACAATATTAACGAAACCGCTACCACACTCAAATAAAAAATTTAGTGGTTATCTTGATCCAAATTTTCGTTGTTATGGAATAAAGAATAAATATCTATTTCGGTGTTTCCAGAGTAATTTCTAATTAGCATGTGATTATCTTGTTCGATTGAGATGCATAGAGATAAAACTAGGACTAGTAAGAAGAGAAAATATTTAGGGTTGGTAACAAATTATGGCACTCTCTTCATACCAACCCTAGTTTTATCTCTACACGTGTCAATTGAAAACAAGATGATCACATCTTAGTTTGAAATTACTCTAAAAACACCAAAATAAATATTTATTCTTTGATCTGTAATAATGAGAATTTAGATCAAGATATCCACTTAAATTTTTCATTTGAGTATAGTAACGGTCCCTTAGAATTGTGGGCTGTTGTAATGGAATGTTGTGTCTTGCCTACGATGACCTAATGAATTACTGAACAATTTCTATTTTTGGATTCCATTTATCAGAAAGTTTATAAAACTACCAAAACCAATTTATACGTGTAAGAAATATGATACCTTTTCTTATACGTTGAGGTTTGACTTTGATCCTGTAATGAACTCAAACAAAGTTCTTCCTCAAATGATCAGGTAGAGTTGGTGCAGATGATGTCAAAGAGTAGGGTGGTATGGATTTTTTGAACGTTGGGATTTCTATTTTTTCTAGCAGCAGAGAAGTTGTTTAATTTCTTTGTTTAGTTATCAACATATAATCGATCTTTCGTAAAGTTTAAGGAAATTACTTATTAAAAAAAGGAAATCACTTATTAGAGAGTATCAAGATAAACTTAATAAATTACTATTATTTTAATAGTGTTTTGACTACAGTAGTCGTGTTCATTTGTGAATTTAAATGGTTAGGTCTAGTTTATATATTCTAACTACGATAATCGGCAAAGTCCCGTAGTCGGCAAATATCTTCCGACATTCAATATGCCGACTACTTCAAAAATTGTCGGGAAGTCATCGATGTTGGGTTTTGGGCATTTTTCCCTTCCTATGTGGATAAATAAAAATTTAAGGTTTTCGGTCTTCCTTCCTTTCCTTTGTGGATAAATTTAGCCCAAATTTGACTAGCCTACTTTTTCCATGAGCCCAATATTATGGTGCATATGTAAGATTTTCTTTGAGGTCTTATTTGAAAAGAATCACAAGAGTTGCCATATAGGAAGAAAAGTGAGAAAGTGCAGATTTTCGCACAAGCCCTAGCAGCCAATTTCAAATCACGATTCCCACTTCGTTTCTTGTCTGATTGAGCTGATTTTTGGACAGCTTGTTCCTTTCAAGTTGATCTTTGATTGGGAACTGAGAGAGGGTGATTTGGAGTCCTGTAACTCCAGATTTTAGCTCGTGAATAGTTGTTGCGGGTTTGGTGTTTTTGCTTCTCTTATTCCTCTAGTTTTTTGTGCTATCTTGTAGTTGTGTTGCTCATTGTTTGGCACTTTGTTGGTGGTCATTTTGGAGAACACTTTTGTAACTCTTGTTGATTATAGTGGAGCTTTGGCCTTGTGGTTTTTACTCTTCACACTGAAGAGGTTTTCCATGTTAAAATTTGGTATCTCATTTGTTGATTTATTTTTTTTGCTTGGTTGATTTGTTTGCTGCCCAAACAGTTTTATTCTTGCATTATTTTGTCTTCTCTTGGTTCAAATAGAAGGGAAAGTTTTGACTTGGGTTTCTTCCGCTATTGTCCTGTCGTGCACATTTATTTTGTGCTTGTGTTTCCCAACAAAGTGGTATCAGAGTATTGGTTGTTGTTGATTATCTATTTGAATGATAGAGTCAAATATGAGCAAGATTATTTGTTTGAATGGTAGTAGTTATCATACTTGGAAAGGATCTTCTATTTTGTCAAGAAAATGTATCTACCTGTGTTTGTTTATAATAAACCCGAATCTATGAATGATGAGGATTGAGAATTTGAACATTTACAGGTTTGTGGCTATATCAGACAATGGATTGAAGATAATGTTAGAAATCACATTGTGAATGAGACATGTTGACACCCAATTTTGGCCTAACATTTTCAAAATTTCGTAACTTTTAAGTTTTATTAATTCAATAGTTTAAATTACATTTTTTTTATATAATTTTAAATAAGTTTATCAATATTTATGCTTATTTTTCAAAATTTCAGGATTTTTTATCAGTTCATTTTAGTTACATTCTTTTTCATCATAATCGGTTGAATACGTTCAAATATTTGTTCATTTTGATTAAATAATTATTTTTTGTTAAATTGTATTTTTTACATGTTATTGGTTACGTTGATTACCATTTTTTAATATTCATTTTAGTCGATACATTTGTTAATATTCATTTTAATATTTTGCACAGTCTAGAAATTTATTTAAATATAAATAAGATTTACATACACAGACTAACCAATGATTTTGGGCCACAATCTCGAGCCCATGACTTGAGCTCATTGTCTAACAATTCCCTATTTAAATTATTCATTAGGTCAAGTGTGAGAGATTATTTTTTAGGAGGGAAGAATTTTTCAAATAGAAAAAAAAAACCATAATTTTTTCCTCTCCCATTCTCCTCCCTTAGCCTCCACCACCCAAACAGCCTCCAGACCAGACACACAACGCAACCACAAAAAACCCTTCGTTTTTCTCCTTTTTCCGGTGAAAGAGTCACCGAAAACAACCACCAAGAAACCTCCAAACCGCCACCAGCTCCAACCCTTCTCCCTCGAATCGAGCTCGAGCTCGAGCTCGCTAGAAAACCATGAACAGAGGAACAACCATCACTGCCACTCCGATGCAGCCACGAACCACCAAACGACCCCTCTTTATTTTCCATTTTTACCATCTACAAGAAGCAAAATAAAACATTTTTCCCTTTACGCTTTATTTTATTTTATAGCTCAAGCAAGCTCACCACCACTCTCATAACGGCATAATTCAAAAATTATACTCGTAACACCTATTTTAGGTTCATATTTTTCACATAATTGTTATTGTTTTCATGTGGGTTGCTTGCTTCTAGTAGATTTATTTCTTTGTTTTTATCTTATTATTGATTATATATCCTTATATGTGTTTTACAGATTATGTTTTGTTTACATATCTTTATGGTTGTATGTTTTATTTTAAGTACTATTAATTCTATGACGTTATTAAATTAGCACCATTTGATTGTCTCTATTTTAAGTTTATCTTCATTAAGTTACAAATTCCAAGATCGGTAACTTTTTATCCTCATTATTCATTTGTTTCTTTTTTGTTGTTGATTTTTTTTTTCTTTTCACTGTTAGTTAATTTGGCTTAGATTTCTTTATTTTGTTTAATTTTGGCTGTTGTTAGTACTTTGCTTTGTTTGTGAATCATATTAATTATTAGCTTATAGGTTTATTTATTTATTTATTATGAGATGAAGTGATATACACATAGTGTTTATATTATTTTATTAATTAATGTGTTAGTGTTGCATATTTTTTGTTGTCTTTTGCTCCAGTTTCTAGATTCTAAGTTAGCCAATTGATGAAGTTACATGTGATTCTGTTAATACTTTATTGGTTGTTGATTTTTGTATGAAATGAAATTTTGGTAGAAGCAAGCTCTTGGGTCGTTAATTGTATTTTGAAATTGACCAATGAATAAATCTCTCCGTCGGTTTTGGAGGCCTTTACATTATAAAAGAAAATTTAATTTAAGTTTATATATGTTGTATGTTAAAATTGGTCGATAAATAAACTACCGTCGATTTCTAAGGCCTTCCACTTTAATAAGACGGATTTTTATTTCTAAGTTATTATTGATTTCATTTATTTTTATTCATATTTATTTACCACTAACACTTTTACTAAGTGTCTTATTGGATCTATTCGAACAAAGTTCGAATTATATTATTTATTCATTATTTTGTCTATATCGATGTTAGGCAAATTTTAGGCCGTGTCTTATATTATTGTCTTTATTTTATTATTTGTGTATATTGCATGTTTGTTATATTTGTTTACTACTTTTACCTTCTCCTCAATTTGAAAAAAATGAATTCAGTCGGGACCCACAGTTGTGGATTTCGAAGGATGCCTAACACCTTCCCTTCGAAATAACTTGAACCCCTTACTTAGAATCTTGGTTTTGTAGATCACTAAACGGTTTCCTAAAATTAGGTGGCGACTCCTTTAAAATTCGTTTATTCTCAAAATTCTTTTAAAATTGAATTAATTGTTTATTTTTTGAGTCACCGCGATGTTTCGGCCTATTTGAATAGAGTGGGGATGTAAACAAGACACATGCTAGAAGTTTGTGGGACAAGGTCGAAACACTTTATGCTTCGAAGACTGGCAACAACAAATTGTTTATCTTGAAACAATTAATGAACATCAAGTATAAAGAGGGCACTCCTATTTTTGATCATATTAATGATTTTCATGGTGTTCTTGACCAGCTGTCCAGAATGAGTGTAAAATTTGATGAAGAAATTCAAGGACTATGGCTTCTTAATACTCTGTCAAACTCTTTTGAAACTCTTCGAGTTTCTTTGACTAATTATGTTCCCAGTGGTGTTGTGACCATGGAATATGCTAAGAGTGGTGTCTTGAATGAAGAGATGAGAAGAAGATCTTAAGGCTCATCATCTTCTACTTCACACTCCGGCATTTTGGTTATTGAAGACAAGGGGAGAAGCAAGTTCAGAGGTCAGAATGATAGAGATAAAAGTAGAGGAAAGTCAAAGTCGAGATTCAAGAATGTTACATGTGACTATTGCCACAAGAATGGGCATATCAAGAAATATTGTGTCAAGTACAAGAGAGATATGAAACAACAAAAGAAAGAAGTTGATAATGAAAATTGTGTTGTTGTTGTTGCTAACAATGACCTTCTTGTTTCTTGTGATGAAAATGTCGTCAATCTTGTTTGCGATGAGTCTAGCTGGTTTGTGGATTCTGGTACTACTTCTCATGTCACGCCCATGAAGGAACTATTTTCTTTTTATACTCCAGGTAATTTTGGGATGTTGAAGATGGGCAATAATCATGAGGTTGTGGTTCTTGGTATTGGGACTATTTGTTTGGAAAGTAATAATGGTTCCAAACTAGTTCTCAATAATGTCAAGCATGCTCCAGATGTTCGCTTGAATTTGATTTATGTTGGATACTTGATGATGAGGGTTATGTTAATACCCTTGGTGCTGGCCAGTGGAAGCTTACAAGAGGTTTGATGGTGGTAGCCCGTGGTGACAAGTTGTCTAACTTGTATATTTTTTAGGTCTCCATTCTCAGAGGCTCAATAAATGTGATGGAGAATGATACTTCATCATTGTTATGTCATAGAAGACTGAGTCATATGAGCGAGAAGGGGATAAACAATTTGGCAACGAAAAATTTCTTTTCGAAGTGAAGCAAGCAAAGTTGAACAAGTGTGTTCATTGCTTAGCTGGTAAACAGAAAAGGGTTTATTGTAGAGTCATCCGCCTTCGAGAAAGCTTGATTTGCTGGAGTTGGTACATTCTAATTTGTGTGGTCCTTTTAAGGTAAAGTCTCATGGTGGTGCACTTTACTTTGTGACTTTTATTGATGATCATTCTCTCAAACTCTGGGTATTCTCTTTTAAGTCCAAGGATCAGGTACTTGATGTGTTCAAGAATTTTCAGGCCTTGGTTGAGAGACAAATAGGGAAGAAAGTGAAATGTATCCGTTCTGATAATGGTGGTGAGTATATTGGTCCTTTTGATAGATATTGTAGAAAGCAGGGTATTCGGCATCAGAAAACTCCTCCAAAGACTCCTCAGCTAAATTGTTTAGAGGAGAGGATGAACATAACTCTTGTTGAGAGGGTTAGATGTATGCTTTCAGATGCTAAGTTGCTAGATTCCTTTTGGGCAGAAACACTTAATATTGTTGCATATGTTATCAATTTATCTCATACTGTTGCTTTGAATGGTGATGTTCTTGACAGAGTTTAGTTTGGTAAGAATGCTTCTTATGTTCATCTTAAAGTCTTTGGGTGTAAAGCCTTTGTGCATGTTCCTAAGGATGAGAGATCAAAGCGTTGGATGTTAAAACTAGGCAAGGTATCGTTGTTGGTTATGGTCAAGATGAATTCGGCTATCCTTTATTTGATCCGTTGAGAAGAAACTTGTTAGAAGCCATGATGTTGTGTTCTTTGAAGACCAAGCAATTAAAGATCTTGACAAAGCTAAAAAAGTTGATTCTTAGACCAGTGGGAGCCTAGTTGATGTTGATCCAGTGCCTTTGACTATTCCACCAGATGAAAATCTTCAAAATGATGAAAATCAAGTTGATATTGAAGATGGTGATCATACTCAGAATGACCAGTATGTTGTTGATGCTCCAGTGCAAGATGATGTAGTTGGTCAGCAACCAACTATTATTGATGCTCCCGAGAGTTCTCTTAAAATATCTACTAGAGAGAAAATACCTCTATCTCGTTATTTTCCCAATGAGTATGTACTCTTGATTGACGGGGGAGAACCAGAGAGTCTTGATGAGGCCATGGAAAGTGAAGAAAACGAAATGTGGTTTGATGCTATGGAGGATGAAATAAAGTCTTACATGATAATCATACCTTTGATTTGGTTATGTTACCTAAAGATCGAAAATCTTTGAAAAATAGGTGGGTTTGGCAGGTAAAACATGAAGATAGTAACCCAATTCCACAGTACAAAGCTAGATTAGTTGTGAAGGGCTTTAACCAGAAAAAGAGAATTGATTTTGATGAGATATTCTCTCCAGTTGTGAAGATGTCATCCATCCGTGTGGTTCTAGGCTGGGCTGCAAGTCTGGACTTGGAGGTTGAATAGACGGATGTTAAAGCTACTTTTCTCTATAGTGACTTAGATGAAGAAATCTATATGGAGCAGCCGGAAGACTTTGAAGTCAAGGGAAAAGAGAATTATGTTTGCAAATTGAAGAAGAGCTTGTATGGTTTAAAACAAGCTCCCAGGCAATGATACAAGAAGTTTCGTTCTTTTATGAGTTAGCAGGGCTTCAAGAAGACTTCTTCAGACCATTGTGTTTTTGTGCAAAAATTCTCAGATGATGACTTCATTATCATTTTGCTTTATGTTGATGACATGCTTGTTGTTGGCTAGAATACTTGCATGATTAAAAAGATGAAGCAAGAATTGAGTAAGTCTTTTACTATGAAAGAATTAGGATCAGCAAGACAAATTCTTGGCATGCAGATTCCAAGAAATTGTGGTTGTCACAAGAGAAGTACATTCAGAAAGTACTTCGTAGATTTAACATGGACAAAGCTAAGGTTGTTAGTACACCTTTAGCTATGCACTTCAGACTGAGTACTAAGCATTGTCCTTCCAGTGATGGTGAGAAGGAAGATATGAAGAAAGTTCCTTACGCTTCAGCTGTTGGTAGTTTGATGTATGAAATGGTGTGTACAAGACTAGCTATTGCTCATGTTGTTGGTATTGTAAGCCGTTTTCTTTCTAATCCGGGAAGAGAGCATTGAAATGTTGTAAAGTGGATTATGAGATATCTTTGTGACACTTCTAGTCTGAGTTTGTGTTTTGGTACAGGGAATCCTATTCTTTGTGGTTATACTGATTCAGAATGGCAGTGATGTTGATACTCGTAAGTCTACTTCAAGCTACTTGATTACTTTTGTAGGGGGAGCTGTGTCTTGACAATCTAGGTTGCAAAAATATGTTGCTTTATCTACTACAGAGGCTGAGCTTATTGCGGCTGTTGAAGCTCGCAAAGAATTGATCTAGATGAAAATATTTTTGGGGGAACTTGGTTGTGCTCAAGAGAGGTATGTGCTTTATTGCGACAGTCACAATGCTATTCATCTTGGCAAGAATTCTACATTTCATGGTTGGTCTAAACAATACATATTGATGTAAGGTATCATTGGATTTGAGATGTGTTGGATTCCAAGTTTCTTGAACTTGAAAAGATCCATACCAATGAGAATAGTTCCAATTTGATGACTAAAGCTTTGCCAAGAGGGAAGTTTGAAGAATGTTGCATGATTGCCGGAATGGTGGTTTCCTCCACATAGTCGGTACGGGGAGAATTGTTGGGTTTTGGGCCTTTTCCCCTTCCTATGTGGATAAATAAAAATTCAAGGTTTTCGGTCTTCCTTCCTTTCCTTTGTAGATAAATTTAGCCCAAATTTGTGTAGCCCACTTTTGCCCATAAGCACAATATTATGGTGCATATGTAAGAATTTCTTTTAGGTCTTATTTGAAAAGAATCACAAGAGTTTGAGAGCAGCCATATAGACAGAAAAGTGAGAAAGTGCAGATTTTCGCAAAAGCCCTAGCAGCCAATTTTAAATCGCGATTCCCGCTTCGTTTCTTGTCCGATTGAGCTTATTTTTGGACAGCTTGTTCCTTTCAAGTTGATCTTTGATTGGGAACTGAGAGAGGGTGATTTGGATTCCTATAATTCCAGATGTTAGCTCGTGAACAGTAGCTGCGGTTTTGGTTTTTTACTTCTCTTGTTCATCTAGTTTTTGGTGCTATGTTATAGTTGTGTTGCTCATTGTTTGACACTTTGTTGGTGGACATTTTGGAGAACACTTTTGTAACTCTTGTTGATTATAGTGAAGCTTTGGCCTTGTGGTTTTTACTCTTCACACCAAAGAGGTTTTCCACGTTAAAATTTGGTGTCTCGTTTGTTGATTTATTTTTCTTGCTTGGTTGATTTGTTTGCTGCCCAAACAGTTCTATTCTTGCATTATTTTGTCTTCTCTTGGTTCAAATAGAAGGGAAAGTTTTGACTTGGATATCTTCCGCTATTGCCCTATCGTGCACATTTATTTTGTGCTTGCCTTTCCCAACAATCGAAACTCTATTTTCGGACTTCATTTCGAGTACTCTTGCAGTCGACAAACAACAAAATTTTGTGTTTGTATTTCAAATGGTTAACAATAGCGGTTGAAATGAACAAATATCTGATTTTGGGATCATCATTTAAGTCATACATGTAGTGCATAAAATTTACAAGTTTATATATTTTGGAATAATTTCAGATATGCATTACCTGAAATTTTATATAATTACAGTTGTTATTTTTGCCTGAACTTTTGACCTGTATAGTTTGGAATTTAGCTCATATTTCCTGAAACTAAACTAGATGGAAGTTTCAACAAGAGCAATGAAAAACAAGGGCTTCTTATAGATGAAGAGGGACAAATGATGATGACATTGTTAGTATCAACCCAGTATACCACTCACAAAATAGCACAATCCTAGAACTTCTTTCTTTTCCGGTAAAATAATATTTCATTTCACTTCTATTAATTTCTACATGATATTTTTTTCGGAGCCAAATATAATGTAAAAGTGAGAGTATTATTAAGTTAATTAGTTTGTGCGAGGAACATTTATTGTATTGAATGCCTTTCTTCAAATCGAACGAAGACAACTATTGTATGTGGTCCGATTTTGTGAAAGTGTCAGCTATTTAATCGGCATCATAAACATGTACAACACAAACCCTTTGTTTTCGATATGATGGTGGACAAAGTGAAAGTCTATTACAACATGCTTGCCACGGCTATGGAGGAGAAAATTAATTCTTGCTCAAGAATGAGTTTCCAAGATTATCGCAATAAATAGTAGGTAACTAATGTACTATAATAATATATATGTATGTCTGTCTGTTTATTTGAAAGATTATATAGTAAGATAATTATTGTCTATTTTCAGTTCTCCTCATTTTTCTTGAAATCGTTCTTTCAGCTTAATTAATAGATCACCATAAATGGGGCCTGTCAATAATTTGAGTCTTCAATTATGAGCTCTGCATTATTATTGCATAGAAAAGGAAAAGGTGAAAACACTCCATTAATGTGTCTAAATCTGGAATCTGTTATGAGACAACGACTAACGAAAGCAATAATAACGAAAAGAAAGAGTCAGTTTCAATGATCACATCCAACATATATATGATTTTGAACACACCATTGAAACCCTTTCTACAGTACTGAACAGTCAGCCCTGTTGTTGGTACAGATACCAAAATAAGTGTCGAATAATATTTCCTTAAAATACTACCTCTAACAGCTAGCTTCCCCTGGATTTCGTTTACAACAACCATCGGTGTTTAGTTTAAACCTGTTATGATAAGGTAATTTTTACCAATCTTTTGACTGTTGTATGTAAAACTGGATTGTTCGTATACATTTGGTTTGTAAATTTGTTTAACATGACTACTGATCAAGCTGCTCTATATAATATTTTTATTATTCAAAATCTCAGGGTAATATACATTACACGAAAGTATCAAGTTTTTTTACTATCTAATTGTAAAGAAGACAAATTCTCTCATCTGTTTTTTTTTTAATATCCAAACTATTTTAATCGTCTTAACAGGATACTTTGTTGGAAGAAAATGGAGTTATCGGTTTTGATGAGGAAACAAAAATAATGATCAAACGACTTGCTGAATGAACGTCCACGGATTAGATGGTATCTGTAATGAAGGGGAATTGTATTGATAGGGGGAACTGTAATCACATACATCGGAATAGGATCAAAAAAAATAAAAAAAAAATAAAAAAGGGAGGAGAAAGAGTTTAAGAGATAAAAGAGAAAAAAAAAGACAACTTCACAGCATAAATTTTTTTTTTTTTTATTATTTTTTATATTTATCCAAATGTAATTTGACTAACCTTATCCCTGTGGTGGGCCTGTGTGGTATGCTGCCTATAATGATATAAATATAAAAAAAATAATATTTTTCTCTTCTTTCTTTTTTACATTTTTTTAGATTACTTCAATTCAATTGACTTTCACAAACACCACCCAAATGAAAATCTCTAAAGATCCTCAGGTTTCCTTTGAGTTTTTCCTAACCATTTGAGTTAACGTAGGCCCTTAATACAAACTGAAGGGGCTCTTTCTTAGTATTCTGAAGGCGTTCAAGAAACTAACTCACTACAGAATATCAAGAAATGGATGTGAAGGAATCACCAAAGATATTGATGACGACAGAGAAGGCAAATGCAGTGTCTCACTGTGTTGGATGATGTATCATGATCAAAGGCCACAGTATCATGATCACCCCGTGTGACGGACATGTTGGTAGATATGCCAATGCTAATCCTCACATGGTTGTATCTATGTTATTTTTCTTAAAACGGAGAAATAAAAAAATAATGTCAAATAAAATAGAACTGAGAGTGTATATGACAGTAGTAGTGTAGTTAACTGTTGGATCTTCAGATGTTTTAAGGTTATCTAAACAGATAATTAATCTTCCTATTATTATCATCCTTGTAAATGGAATTTCTCTTTCTTTGACACAAAACATGTAATCTAAAAGCATAATTTACACATTTATTTCAATATCAAATGTAAATGATCTGAAAAAAAAGTTGTATTCAGAGGTAGCTTAAATATGTAAATGAGGATAAGAGGGAACTATTTCACCTCTAATCCTGAAGTTGGGGGGTTCGAGTTACAAAGGGAGCAAAAAAGGAGAGAGTTGTAACAAGAAATATCTGTTTGTGTATTAGTCTTTGACGTGACAGGTGATATCTATCTGGCTTCCCAAAAATATTGTTCCACCCAAATCGGATCCTCCAAAAATGCACTATGTGAAATCTAACACAGAAGCGCTGGCATTTCATACAGGAATGCTCATCATCCAATTCACTTTAGAAAAAGAACTTGCTGCAGTAGTCAAATTCAAACAAATCCTCGTGAGTTTGAGAGCAATTAAGGAAAAGCAAGCATCAAATGGAAAAAAACTAAAACAATACCATTGTGTGGTTGCAGGCACACACTTGATTCACAGGCGCCTTATATTCCTTTCCCCGGACTCCTGTATTGAACATATTGTTGGCACATTAGATGCATATAGATACTCAAACACATAACATAGGAGTTTGTTTCTACCTACTTGATAGTGATGTCAATACGGTCACATCCTTCAATCGTTTCAACTTCTTCCTTAATTCTAACAGCTGAATCCTCCAGAGATTTCTTGTAGCAATGAATCAACTTAATCTGTTTCAGTGTTTGAATATCTGCAAAGCTAAGGGGGATCTTCTCGAGATTGTGACACCGTTTTATAACAAGTGTTTCAAGCTGGGGAAAGGATTCCTCCGAGGCATCCCACCTTGAGATATTTAAGTTATCCAGTTTCAACAACTTTAGATTAGGGAAAGTAATATCTCCAAGGCACCACTCTTCTGATTGAAGAAAATAGAGATTTTGTAATTGGAGATACTCTAGGTTTGATGGTCCCACGATGAAGGGAATAGCATTTTCTATATGAATATTGAATAGTACCAACTTCTTTAAATTTGAAGGCAACTGTAACACGGATGGACAGTTGAACAACCCAAAGGAAAGGTGAAGTATTTGAAGCTGGGTAAGATCCTCCAATTTGGGAGTAACTGTGTAATTTTCCTCAAAAGTGATCTGAAGTTGTTGAAGATTAGGACACCGAGTTAATAACATATCCACACTATTAGTTTCATCAATAACAGCTCGCCTTAAATATCTCAAATTTTCCAATTTAGAGGATCTTTCAAAGAGTCCTTGCTTATCAAATTCAGCATTATTCTTCACAATTAAAGATCCCTTGACCTCAACATGCCTTAATTTTCCATTTCCCAAAAAGACGCTGGTAACACTCCTTTATTATCCAAGTCAGTATCAGGGATCAAATTCTTCACAATTAAAGTTTCTATATGGGGTAGATGTGATTCTGGATGAAAATAGAATTTATCTGCCCAAACTGCAAGGTACTTCAGGTAATTTAGTGGTTTCAATGTAGCCGACGAAAAATGATCAACTCTATGAGAACTCAAATCCAAGACCTTAACAAGTCGCAATTCACTAACCTGACAGAAGGGATTCCAATTATAAAATCTTCCTCCATTTGCGTTATGAGTGACCTCAAGTGTTGGTGGAAAGGCTTTCGTGTTTTGGAGCCCAGAGATCCAAACTTGGAATGCTCTTTGCTGAAATTGAAGGTCACTCGACTTCCCTTCCAGTCCACAGGCTGAAACTGGCTATCATGCCCCTTCACCGCCAGCATAAAATTTTCTCCTCTACTCCTCTCCAAGCAAAAGTGACGCACTACATCATGAACTTGGCAGATTTTGACTTTTCCATTATAACTTCTCTTTGAAACCATTACCACATTTCTGCTAATAAGATCCATCAAGTAATCTTCAGCTGATTCAATGTTTTGCACGATTCCTTCTGCAGTCCATACACTTATCAGTTTAGACGCTGGAATTCTTGTGTCCTCCGGAAACATCCCCATATAAAGAAGACAAGGCTTTAAACAATGGGGTAAGTTATCAAAACTCAACTGCATAGTCGCCAGACTATATTCTTCCAACTCACGATCAAGATAGTCAAATAAAGCATCTTTCACCTCATTCCACCAAGATTCTTCCATTTTCCTTTTTGTGATTATTCCAACTAACAAGACAACCACTAGAGGCAATCCTTTGCATTTTTCTGCAACTACTTGACTCACATCTTATAGTTCAGGCGGACAATCTTCCTTTTGAAACACTTTTCTTTGCAACAATTGGCAACTCTCTTTTGTTGTGAGGGATGGAAGATGACAAGGATCAATATAGTGCATGACTTGCTTACCCACTTTTTCAAGTCGATTTGTAACTATTATTCTACTTCTATTTCCAACATCTGGAAAAGAAAGCCTTAAGTCCTCCCACGCCATACCATCCCACATATCATCCAAGACAATGATATATCTCTTTCCTATTAAGTTTTTCCTCAACATGTCAGCAAGAACGTCATCCTTATCTCCCTTGTCCTCAGAACCTGCAACTTGACTAAAAATATCTTGTAATAGCTCTCTCCGATTATATGTTTGGGAAACAGTGCACCATGCTCGAACATCGAAATGAGAAATAATGATGTGATTATCATACAACATTCTAGCACAAGTTGTTTTACCTTGTCCTCCCATCCCAACAATAGGGATGACATCTAGCTCACTTCTCCCTCGAGTCAAATATTGAATTAGTTTTTTTGTTGCTATCTCAAAACCCATTATATCCTCATCACTCACAGGATTGCTATGTCGAGTTGGAAGATGTTTAGATGGCTCTACCACATAGTGAGCAATGTCCACCGGCCCCATCTCAGTCACCTCCGCATTAATTTGCTTGATCTCTTTTAAGATTGTAGGAAGTGAGCAAAATATATGCAAAAAAGCATTATATTGAGAAAGAATAGAGTCAATGGCAACCTCAACTTCATTTGCCAAATTGATGGTCCGTCTATGAAGATCTTTAAGAATTTTATGTTCATGATGCACCTTTGCGACATCTCTGAAAATGGATGATAAAGATGACAACTCCTTCTCTAAAATGTATGAAAGAACTGAAAGCTCTTCCTCCAAATTACCTAAAAGAGGCTTCATCAGAAAATCTAAACCAGATTTAGATTTCGATATCTCATTCAGTTTCCTTAAAAGAGAATCCAGAAATCTCAATCCACCAGAAGTGGGGAACTGAGATGGAGTAAATTTTAAGGATTTGTAATAAGTCTCCATTTGTTCCTTCAGATCTTTAGTTTTCTCCAATATCTTTATCAAGCTAAGACTTATTTTGCTACTGTCATCATTGTTTAAAGAGCTAGGAAGAAGCTTTTGAACTACATATAGAACATCACCCGCTATAGCTCCAGCCTTTTCCATAACCTCATTCAACCATTTACCGCTAATAACATGATTTGACACATCAGCATCAAGGAAAACAAACATGAACTCTATTGCCACATCAATATTTTGAGCAGAGATGTTATTAGGAAAGTTCTCAAGCTTCTTGTTCCTGAGATACATCAGCAGACTATGAAGATGATATGAAAATCCTTTGGGTAATTTCTTGCCCTTGAAAGTTCTTGATTGAGTAAACTTTGAAGCTTTTAGTTCACTGAGAAAAATCGTTTTCATTTCCAACTCTACTAACACAATCAAGCATAATAGATAAGGCGGTTTATTAAAGATATCATACTCATATCTGTCAAACTCATCCTTATCATTTACAAAATCTGCAACAATGTTAACTGAAACAGCATGACAAAGTTGTACCACATTGTTAGCCATGAACTGAATTTGAGTCTCCAAACATTCCAGCTTCTCTTAGTCGACATTACCATTTATCTCTGTGGCATATAGGTATCTCAAAAATCTCATTTTCTTTTGAACAATTTTCAGTTGCTTTATAAATCTGTGTATTGCAAGTTTATCTTCAGGAGAGTCAGACATAACCCCTTCCAATAACATCATCAATACATCATTTAGATTATTTCCGAGGCAATCCATATATTTCGACAGATCAAAATCATTCTTCTGATAATTATAACTTAAACTGGTTTAACTTCAATGAATTCCAACAAATATGATTCTAGCCTTTCCACATTATGGTTAGCTTTCTATACTTATGGAGTTCTCCTAAATAACAGTTGAAGCATTTTCATAGTCGATTTGGCCTTCTTTGTGAGTTTGACTAAGGAATCAGGCAAAAGAACATGATGATACTTTATAAAGTTTCTAAAACCTCTTAACACCATTTCAAGTTTCTCAATTTAATCAATCTTGAATCTACTTAGATTATCTTCACTCTTGATCTTTCTTAGGTGATCTAGCATTTTCTCAATTTCATTTTGAGCCATTTTTTGTGGAAAATTTCCTGCAAGTTCACCAACTCTTGGAATTAGGTTCTTTAACAATATTTTAATTCACATCTTTCAATGTTTGTAGCTATGTTAATGCTCGTGAAAGATAACACATTTTATGTACCATTTCATCTAACAAATGGTGGGTATTATCTCAGAAAATCACATTTCACTCAACTTTCATATGGTCCACTCAACTAATAGTCATTTTTTTTAACAAAAGGAAACTAATATCAAATGTGTGACGCTAATGATGGAGGGCGGACCAATAAGAGCATTTAGGCTGACAAGCATCTTAGTTGAATCACACATAGGAATAGCCCAAACAGGAGAGGAAAGTGAAAAAAATATGTCAATACATAACACGAGTTCACTACACCTTTGAGCTCGACTATGCATATCCCCAGAGCTTGGCACTAACAAGATGGTCATTATAATTATTCTACCCATAACTTAACATATAGAAATGGAAAATGAAGCATCAACTTAACTCGACTATGCATATCCCAAAGCTTGGCTCTAACAAGATGGTCATTATAATTATTCTACCCATAACTTAACATAATAGAAATGGAAAATAAAGCATCAACTTAAAATTAGAAACGGAAAATGAAGCATCAACTTAAAATCGCTTATTTTTAGATCTCAAGCGCATCTAATGTGTGTCTAAACTGTGATAGAATTCGAGAAATTAAAGCAAGTTTCATCTAAAAGGGAGGGGTGGGGGGATGATTTTCTTCACTTATAAAAGGGAATATTTTCCTTACAATTTTCGTAGCTTTTACGTTCGCAATACTTGCTTTAACTAACACTTAGATATTATAATGTACTAGTACATAGGCACTTGTATTGCAAGTGTACCCCATAATGATGAGTATGAACTATTAAAAACTCACATAAAAATTCTTTAAAATTGTGTTTGAGTCAACAATAATGTAAAAAAACTCAAGTATGTCATCGAACATTGAAAAAAAATTCATTTATGTCATCCGTTAATAGTTGAGGTCAATTATGCCACATATTGCAGAAAAAGTTCATTCATGCCATTATTTTTTGACAAAAAAGTTTGATTGTTCTACAAAACCATTCTTTCCACATGGCCTCTAATTAGAGATCCACATCACCAAAATTAAATTGATCAAAACTCAAATATGTTATCGAACTTTGAAAAAATATTCATTTATGACATCTATTAATAATTGGGCTCAACCATTCCGCCGTCATTATAGAAAGGAGCCATTCATACTAGTTTTTTAATGGTTAGGTTTGAATTTTGATGATTTCACAAAAAAAAATTCATGTGGCCTCTTATTAGGGGTCCACATGTCAAAATTAAACCAACCCCATTTAATTAAATTTGAAATTAAAACCTGACCCATTAACAACATGCTTGACCCACTCTAACGTATTTCCCTTTTTATTTCTCCCCCAGATCCTTAGATTGATCAATTGATAAAAAACTGATATATAAATTCGTCACTATACATTATAGAAGAAAAATGTGGGTTAAAAGTATTAATTACAAAATACAAGGCAAACAAGAAAGCGATGCTGAATTGTGCAAGAAATGGTAGGAATAAGAAGCTAAAAATGAAAAGAGAAGATACTACAATTCAAGTGAAATTATGGAGTTCAACATCGAACCCACAAGTATAATCGCAATTAAAATCCCATAAACCTTGATGGAACTCCAAACTGTGAGAAAATATATAAGAGAAAAAAACTCATGTGAGTTGAGTAATGTAATAAAGTAAAAATATAGTTCAATTTTGGAAGTGATGGAACTTCGTGTCAAAAGAAATTGAAAGATTAGGGCTTGTAAGCACGAATTTTTGAAGCTTTGCAGGGGATCGAGCAAACATTAAAATGGGAGAAATTATGGATCTAAGGGCTTTTTTTTTTTTTTTTTTTGAAACCAAAAACCATTCACACAAAAGTGTTCACCTCCCATGTGATTGGGGTTTGGAAAGACCCCTACCATATCCATATCACTACATATAAACAAAATACATAAGATGGAGGGGGACATCAAACTTACCTCCTTTTACATCCTAGAATACAAAAAATATCCTAATAGAGTTTATGAACAGAAAAGGATCTTAAGACATTAACCTCCCATATGATGCATCCAAATAAAACACCTAGAATGTAACACACTGAAGAAACAAGCGATGAAATGAATTATGGAGGGTCGTAGTGCCAGAAAGAGGCCTTTTTTGGTCTTCTCCTGAAGGAAGGCAATTGAAGTTTATTCATTCTTAAAGGACCCCTAACCTTGGTTGGAAGTTTAGACTCCTAAAAGTAAATGATCTGCTCTTGTATAGTAGTAGCGTACTTAGCAAGAGTATCTACTACTTTTGCTTCCCTATAACAATGCTTTTCTATTATGTTTCTTTGAGCAATCTTATTCTTGATGTATTCAATGAGGTTGTGGATTCTCCAAGGTGGTTTACAACTCCCATTAATCATTCGAACCACAACTTGAGAATCCAGTTCTACCTCCAAAGCTTCAAATTGTTGATCAAGAATCCAAGAGATACCAATCAAAGCTGCTTAAGCCTCACTATAATTGTTAGTGTAGCATTGAGTAGGGTATGAAAAAGCTATAATCATGTCCCCAATTCTATTTCTAACAATTCCTCCGACTCTAGCTTTGTTTTGGTTTCTCATGTTACTCCCATCGGTGTTGAGCTTCCAATTATTTCCATTAGGACTGTTCCAGTATATCATTCTGCTTGTGATTATTGCTTTAAAGTTTTCAGCCATAAGACATACTTTGCTCCAATGGGAAATGGGTTATGGTGGGTTAGGTATGGTATTAATGGGTTGGATTTTAATTCCGAATTTAACGGTAGTGGTATGGTTGGACCCAACTATTAACAGATATCATAGATGAACATTTTCTCACCATTCAATGACATATTTGAATTTTTTGGACCGATTTAATTTTGATGACATGGACCTCTAATAGGAGGCCCGGTGGAAAAAATAGTGTTCCATAACCACAAACCTAATTGTTAAAAAATAATGGCATAATGGGTATGATTGAACCAACTATTAATGAAGGACATAAATGAACATTTTTTCTAAAAGTTGAATTACATATTTGAGTTTTTTCCCTATTAATTATTACTCCATCCGTCCAACAATAGTTATTCACTATACTATTTTGAGATGTCTACAATACTTGTCCAGTTTATGAAATCAACATATAATTTTATGATTAGTTCCTAATTTACTCTTATCATTAATTATTCATTTTCCTATTACATTTTTTCAAAATATTGTATCTATTATATTCAAAGGGTGATATGGTAAAATTATCATTCTATTTATAGTTTCTTAAGTAGTGTGCAAAGTCAATAGTGGACAAGTATTGTTGGACCGAAGAGTAGTATACAAAAACAACTAATGCATTCCCAATGATGAATAAAAAACAAAAGTGTGTGAAAGGATAGCACGGTTAGTAGCTTAGTTGGTTGGATGAGGGTTCAAGTCCCTTACCCCCAATTTGTATTAATATATAGGGATGTCAACAGGGCGGATCGGGGCAGGTGCTGGGCAAGTCCGCTTAAACCCGCTAAGATCTCAACCCGCCCCACTCCACCCCACATAACATATTTTGTTGTTTTCAACCCGTCCCGCCCTGCCCCGCAAAAACCCGTCCCGCCACGCCCCATCCACATAATTTGTCAAAAACATTTCAAATAATAGGCTCAGTAAGTTTTTAACTTAAAAATTTTAAATTTTGTTAGTTGTTAACTGCTAAAAGTAATATGTTATTACATTATTCTAACATTACAATGCAATTTTATAACTCTTTTAGATATGTCAGCAACATTTCTTTTTGGTAATTTTGAATTGGTTACATTTGATGTAATAACAAAAAATTAAATGCAAGCAGTGATATAATGTTTTCTTCTTTCTAGTTTCTAAGCCATTCAAAATTAAATGCAAGCAGTGACATTTCGTTTCTGTGAATTACGAATTTAAAAGATTTTTTATTTCAAATTTGCAACCCGCTCCGCCCCACATATATTCAAACCCGCCCTACACCCGCAAAAGCTCTAACCCGCCCCGCCCCACCCCACATACGCTATAACCCACCCACCTCGCTCCCGCCCCACCCCATTGTCATCCCTATCAATAAAGACATATAACCAGCCATCTGCTTTTGAGCAGATCAGTTTTTGAACTTCAAGCATCATCCTTAAATTCGTTGATTTTCTTTTTAAAAAAATAGAAATTTAAAGAGGAAAACAAAATAAAACACTTCTTTGACTAGTTCAACAGAGTAAAACTAATTATTATGTGTGATATCCATTTGTTATTATCTAAGATCATATAAGAAATTAATACACAAGTGTTTCTCAGTGCCATAGTTTTTCATGCAAGACAATCATAAATGTACTACATTTATATACATCAAAACCATATTCATAATATTTGTTTGAATTTGTAGTTTTAGAACCATGAAGTTTATTGGTAAAATCTTAATTCTGCTCTTATAAGTTATATATATCAATTTAAGAACTTAGAGATTGAAAAATACCTGATAAAGAATTGCAGTAGGAGAAAGACAGATCTAACAACAAAAGGAACAGATTAAACTCATATATGATGGAGTGGATCTAAATGCTACCAAAAAGTCAATGCTTGTATTATTTAATGAATAGTTATGTTTTTAAATGGCACAAACACCTATGTATAAGATTAGAATTAATTAATGCATTACTAATTTATGCCTTTATTATTGGTAGGTATACAAATGTGTATGAACTCTCTCACTCATTAAGAAAATCAATAACCATCTCTCCTCAAAGTATATGGTAAAGGTTTTTTAGAAACTACTCTCTGGCCACGTGCATTGCACACAGAGGCAAATTCAGGATTTCAAGAAAATGGGTGCACCATTGCTTTAAAGATAAGTCATCTTGAGAACGGGTTCAACAAGTTTTAATTTAATATATTCTTTAATAATTATAGAAGTAATATATCGAGTTTAGTCGGATGACCACGGGTTCGGGTGACCCAAAATTAATACATAAATTCGCCACTGATTGCAAGTGTGTATATGCTAAGTTGTGTGGAGTTGTTATATATATGTTGCTCATGTATTTCATGATAATTAAGCATAAGAACTTTAACCTTGAAAATATTTTAATAAAAGTGTGATAAGTTGCACAAAAATTGAAGAGAAATACATAAGCTCAAACCAATAACTTCAACTATGCAATTCTTATAATATATCAAGTATTCAATTTGATAAACGTTTTTTTTGTTTAATATGTCATAACTCATAATTTAAATGTCAAGTGTGATTTCAAAATATTTCTTAAGTTTTTCATAGTCTTTTTCACCTTTGTAGTCTCCACCTTTTCACATTTGCATACGTATTAAGAAGTTGTTGTCGAATGATAGTAGTGTTTTGCAAAAGTTATATAGAAATTTGATCAATCTATGTCTTCCTTAATATGGCTAGTAGATGATCATTGTGCACTACTAAAAAATTTTCAAAAAAAGACGCCAAGAAGCGACGGACTGCGTCGCTTTTTGGGCCAAAATCTACGGAAAAGCGACGCAGTCACTTCCGTCGCTTTTTAGCTCGACGCTTTTCAAAAAGCGACGGATTGCGTCACTTTTTGTAATTTTTTTTTTTAATTTTATTCAAAAAAGCAACGGACTCCGTCTTTTTTATTTTAATTTTGATTTTTTTTATTTCTAAAATGCGACGCAGTCCGTCGCTTTTCTGAAAATTTTATTTTTTAAAAATTCTAGAAAAGCGACGAACTGCGTGGTTTTGTCCGTCGCTTTTTTGGGATTTTTAATAAAAACCCAGAAAGAGCGACGGACAGAACCATGCAATCCGTCGCTTTTCTGGATTTTGAAAAAATAAAATTTCCAGAAAAGCGTCGGACTGCGTGGTTTTGTCCGTCGCTTTTCTGAAATTTTTAAAAAATAAAACCGAGAAAAGTGACGGACAAAACCACGCAGTCCGTCGCTTTTCCTGCATTATTTTTGGCACCAGAAACTCCCAGTTTCTGCTGGCCACCTGCAAATAAAATTCAATTCAATTCAATACTACACTATTCAGCCCAATCAAACACACAATTATAAACAATCTAAACAAAACATAAAATAACATTCAAAAGCACCTAAATCATAAATTATAAAATTATAAAATCTTTCAAAATTCGTTTAAAAAAGTTTATAAATGTCCAGAGATCTAAACTAGGGAGTGAGATCTACATAATCATCCTCATCACTCTCATCGTCGATGTCATCGGGAGCCGAAGTATTAGGTCGACGAGCGGGTTCATCACTTGTTCTTTGATTTGCTGAATGGTCTTATTCATGCTTTCTTGTTCAGCTACTCTTCTCCGCTCCGACTCTGCTAATGTCGCTGTAAGTTTAGCTATTTGATCCGACATAGCAGCAATTTGAACAGCGTCAAATGCCTCGACTTGACGTAACGATCCAATACTTTCTAAGCCTGACTGGAGTCGTCTAACATCATTTCGAGAGCCTAAACCATAGCATCTACTATTGTGTGTCCCCCCTACCACTTTTTCTTTCCAAATCTGGGTAGACAGTTCAGGTGTCAATTGGACCGAACTATTTAGATTCTTAGCGATGTAGTGCTGAAAGTCATTCTGCATATTAAATATAAAAATTGACATCAATATATATACATATCATATATTCACTATTAATATATATTATTCATATTAAATAACTTACAAAGTTCATTTGCCCTTTCCTCCACCCACACATCCGAATCTGACTCATTTTCTTTCTTCCTTACATGAGTCTTCTTGAAAACCTCTGGTTCAATGGGAGGGCGTCCCAATTCTTTTTCCTATAAAAAAATCTGAAATTTATAACGATATATATGAATCAACTAATTATTTATTTAAAAGTTTAAATAAGAACTTACCATCTCTCGTGCAATTGTTCCAACCGACTTTGCACCTCCGGTGTGGAACGAGCCACCTTTAAGACTGCCTCTAGCCTTTGTGGCTTTGATCTGATATTGCTTTAAACTCGTCTAATTTCCAATACAGACTCCATTCATCAAAAATATTAGGCAACATCCAACCAGGACGTACACCACTATCCCGAACACTCTTTAGCCAGGCTGACAGTTTGGTGGATGCTTTCCTCTCAAATGTGGTCGAAATGACCAAATTGTACCTTGACTCCCAAGTACACATAGTCTGAAAAGAAATTGAATAACGTTAATTATATCGATAGTAAAAAAAAGTAAAATATACTAAACTTAACTAAAAAATATATACCTTAAAGTTATTAAACATCGCCTAGCGTATACTGTTTGGAATCTCGGTCCAAGAATGATAAGCCTGTGTATAGAGTCTTCTAACACATTCTTTTAAAGCCCGGGCAGCATCCTTTGCAGGATACCACCTACAAAATACATAATAAATATGTTAGTTCATGAATAATATATTAAAGTATAAGAAATAAATAAAATAAACTAACAAATAGATAACAAAATAAACTTACGATGATCCATCCGGCTCAATCATGACTCTACTAAGTCTGTCCTTCTGGCCAGGAGCTAGAGCAGACGTCGTATCATGTGGTGTAGCACTAGGTGTAGCTGTAGACGAGGGTGGTACGTCAGGATGCACAAAACGCTGAGTCAATGGAAGGGTACCAACCATAGCATCTGACTGCTCGCTACTAGAATCTCCAAGCCTCATGGCAGATAATTGAGGAGATGTACCTATGGGAGATGGAGTACCCCGATAAGGGTCGTGCTCGACGAATAGCCTGTAAAGGTAGGTCCTCGTAGTGTCGTGCAGGCAATGGCTGTGAAGTAGATGAAGTACCGAGTGGTCGACGGTAATTAGTATAATATTGCCGAGGATCCGCCGTACCAAACAGAACAGCAAATAAATGAGTATCATGGTTGATGCGCTCTGGCGCAGAAGAAATAGATCCTGCAATATCCTCAGGATCTATCGGCCTCCTAGACTTCTTCTTCTTAGCCTGTTTAGTCTGGCTAACTCCAAGATTCTGGTGATGTCTATCACTGTCACCACCTGATGACATCTGTATGCAAATTTACATGTATAATATATATAAATATCATAAATTAAATAAAATTAGCAAAATACACTTACACATATACTAGCTAGCTTTCATTCTACACTATTCCTCCTCACTTGTTTCAATTCCATCATTCTCCCATTCTTCCTCCTCAGTTGTTTCATTTTCATTATCGTCCCATTCTTCGTCATCAAATGATTCATTTTCCTCATTCTCGGATATTTCTTCCTCAACATTCAGTATGCCATCATCAGATACTTCTTCTAATATGTGTTGAGGATGTTGTAGTGTGGTTTCCAATTCAACTAAACCACATTATGTATCTTAACATATTGACACAACTTAACAAGTTTAACTAGTTTACATTTGACTTAATAAAACAACCAAATCCACCAACTAAACCACATTATGTATCTTAACATATTGACACAACTTAACAACTTTAACTACTTTACTTTTGACTTAATACAACAACCAAATCCACCAACTAAACCACATTATGTATCTTAACATATTGACACAACTTAACAACTTTAACTACTTTACTTTTGACTTAATAGAACAACCAAATCCACCAACTAAACAACATTATTTATCTTAACATATTGACGCAACTTAACAAGTTTAACTAGTTTACATTTGACTTAATAAAACAACCAAATCCACCAACTAAACCACATTATGTATCTTAACATATTGACACAACTTAACGAGTTTAACTACTTTACTTTTGACTTAATAAAAACAACCAAATCCACCAACTAAACCACATTATGTATCTTAACATATTGTCACAACTTAACAACTTTAACTACTTTACTTTTGACTTAATAAAACAACCAAATCCACCAACTAAACCACATTATGTATCTTAACATATTGACACAACTTAACAACTTTAACTACATTACTTTTGACTTAATAAAACAACCAAATCCACCAACTAAACCACATTATGTATCTTAGCATATTGACACAACTTAACAACTTTAACTACTTTACTTTTGACTTAATAGAACAACCAAATCTACAGACTAAACAACATTATTTATCTTAACATATTTACACAACTTAACAAGTTTAACTACTTTACTTTTGACTTAATAGAACAATCAAATCCACCAACTAAACAACATTATTTATCTTAACATATTTACACAACTTAACAACTTTAACTACTTTACTTTTGAATTAATACAACAACCAAATTCACCCACTAAACCACATTATTTAGTTTAACTTATTTAAACAATATAAGAATTTAAACTAGTTTACTTTTGACTTAATAGAACAACCAAATCCACCAACTAAACGACATTATTTATCTTAACATATTTACACAACTTAACAAGTTTAACTACTTTACTTTTGACTTAATACAACAACCAAATCCACCCACTAAACCACATCATTTAGTTTAACTTATTTAAACAATATCAGAATTTAAACTAGTTTACTTTTAACTTAATAGAACAACCAAATCCACCAACTAAACCACATTATTTATCTTAACATATTTACACAACTTAACAAGTTTAACTACTTTACTTTTGAATTAATACAACAACCAAATCCACAGACTAAACAACATTATTTATCTTAACATATTTACACAACTTAACAAGTTTAACTACTTTACTTTTGACTTAATAGAACAATCAAATCCACCAACTAAACAACATTATTTATCTTAACATATTTACACAACTTAACAACTTTAACTACTTTACTTTTGAATTAATACAACAACCAAATCCACCCACTAAACCACATTATTTAGTTTAACTTATTTAAACAATATAAGAATTTAAACTAGTTTACTTTTGACTTAATAGAACAACCAAATCCACCAACTAAACGACATTATTTATCTTAACATATTTACACAACTTAACAAGTTTAACTACTTTAATTTTGACTTAATACAACAACCAAATCCACCCACTAAACCACATTATTTAGTTTAACTTATTTAAACAATATAAGAATTTAAACTAGATTACTTTTGACTTAATAGAACAACCAAATCCACCAATTAAACCACATTATTTATCTTAACATATTTACACAACTTAACAAGTTTAACTACTTTACTTTTGAATTAATACAACAACCAAATCCACCCACTAAACCACATTATTTAGTTTAACTTATTTAAACAATATCAGAATTTAAACTAGTTTATTTTTGACTTAATAGAACAACCAAATCCACCAACTAAACCACATTATTTATCTTAACATATTTACACAACTTAACAACTTTAAGTACTTTACTTTTGACTTAATACAACAACCAAATCAACTAGTGTTGGTACTTATGCTTAACAAACACATTATCACAAAATTAAAGCTAAGTGCCAACACTAAATGGACACAAATCGATCTTGCAAGAAAATCAATTTTGTCATCAATAGGATCAACTAGTATTGGTACTTATGCTTAACAAACACATTATCACAAAATTAAAGCTAAGTGTCAACACTAGATCGACACAAATCGATCTTGCAAGAAAATCAATTTTGTCATCAATAGGATCAACTAGTGTTGGTACTTATGCTTAACAAACACATTATCACAAATTAAAGCTAAGTGTCAACACTAGATCGACACAAATCGATCTTGCAAGAAAATCAATTTTGTCATCAATAGGATCAACTAGTGTTGGTACTTATGCTTAACAAACACATTATCACAAAATTAAAGCTAAGTGCCAACACTAAATGGACACAAATCGATCTTGCAAGAAAATCAATTTTGTCATCAATAGGATCAACTAGTATTGGTACTTATGCTTAACAAACACATTATCACAAAATTAAAGCTAAGTGTCAACACTAGATGGACACAAATCGATCTTGCAGGAAAATCAATTTTGTCATCAATAGGATCAACTAGTGTTGGTACTTATGCTTAACAAACACATTATCACAAAATTAAAGCTAAGTATTAATATTAGAGGGACACAAATACATTATTGAAAACATGCAATTGTACTTGAACTTAAGAAACTTAGAAGCACCAACCTTATCTCCAACTTTGTGAAAGAAGCAATATAGTCTTGTATCAACTTTTTTTGATGTTGAGCTTTCCTCAGCCAATACGAAAAGTTCTTAAATTAGTTAAATATAAACTTCAAATCAAAGAATATTATATATATATATATATATATATATATATATATATATATATATATATATATATATATATATATATATATATATATATATATATATATATATATATATATATATATATAAGTTGAAGTTTCAATTCAAGTTCATATCAAATTTCTAATTAAACTTAATTAGCTATCTATTCAAGCTAATTAGTTTCAACTACCCCAATCTAATTTCAAGTTCATATTCCTAATTAAGTTCAATTTATAGTAAATTCAAGTTCTAATTAATTATAAGTTTTAATTAAGTTGTAATTCAAATCCCTAAAATTCCAAATTCAAACTATAGTGCTAAAATCCCAAATTCAAACTATTAGTAGTCCTAAAATCTCAATAATAAATTCAAACTAGTCCTAAATTTAAAATTCAAACTAGTCTTAAAATCACAAATTCAAACTAGTCCTAAAATTCCAAAATCTAACTAGTGCTAAAATCCTAAATTCAACTAGCTAGCTATTCCTAATCCCAAATTCAAACTATTAGTCCTAAAATCTCAATAATAATTCAAACTAACTCAAATAATACACAAATTCAAACAACTCCTTAAATACCCTAATTCAATCTAATCTTACATGTAATTCCAAAATAAAACTAATTAACTCAAGAAATACCAAATTTCAAACAAATCATAACATACCCTAATTTAAACTAACCCTAACATTAAAATTTTCAATTCACAATCAACAAACACAAACTAACAATCAAATAATCCCTAATTCAAACTAACAATCAAAAACCCTAAATCATTCCCTTACTAACTAACAATCAATCAATTAAAAACTAACTCAATACACTAATTAACAAATTCAATACTCAAATTGAAAGAAATTAAAAATAAAATTATGAAACCCTAACCTTGAATTAAAGGAGAAGGGCAATGGGTCGAGATGTAGGCGGCGCCGGCCGTCACGTCGATCTACTGCTGGTGCGAGCTGCGAGCTGCCGGTGGCGTGACGTCGGTCTGTTGTTGGCCGCGAACTGCCGCTGCTGCGATGTTCGCGTGGAGCCGATCGGGGCTGCTGCGGTGGCGCCGGTCGGAATGCAGATGAGAGACTGAGAGAGGAGTGAGTTGCGGATGAGAGAGAGTTAGAGAGGAGTGAGAGAAATTGTTTTATTAACTAAAATTATATATATGTATGTATGAAATTTAATTACACGTCAATAGAAAATATATATATATATATAAAATTTAACTATACATCAATAGAAGTTTATATATATATATGAAATGTAATTACACGTCAATAGAAATTTAATTTAATAAATTTAATTTATCAATCAAGTTAATATATATATATAATTTAACTACACGTCAACAGAAGTTTAATTTAATAAATTTAATTTACCAATCAAGTTAATGTGTGTGTGTGTGCATATATATATATATATATATATATATATATATATATATATATATATATATTGAATTTGCGAATAACCTGATTTATCCATTAAATTGTCTGTTGTATTTAGAGGTCTGAAATGTTGTCTGCTTAATAACGTCTGAGTTTAAGTATCTGGCTGGGCGATGCCCTTGCCTTTGTCTACTGTCTGTTGACTTGTTGGTCTCATGCTGTAATAAATATTAATTAGTCTTTAATTGTAATCTACTTAATTTATCAGCTAAGTCATTATCTTTTCCTTTAACATATTCAAAAACAATATTATTATATATAGATATTATATCTATAAAATTTAACCATCGTCTTTTACTACTAGTTTTACTATTTATTTTTCATGGAATTTAACTATGGTTTCGCAGTATGTTCTTACTAATACTTCATTTTTGTTTAAAATGTATAATTTAAAACTATTTAATTCGTATATTACCGCTAATACTTCTGCGTCTATACTACTCATATTGCCTTTTTCTTTGTAATTGTCCACTTTGGTAGGCACATATTTTTTCTTCAATTTTTGGACTGTATTTATTTGGTCTTGATTTTAAGATGGCTCCCCATCCTAATTTACTACCATCTGTTTGAACTATTAAATAGTCTGATTCTAGTGGTATTTGTAAGTCATGTATATTTTTAACTTTTTCTTTAATTTGTTGGACTAATTTAACGTCTTCTATATTAAAATGTTTTTTTCCTTTACGACCTGTCTTAGCATATAATGAACCTGCTATTTTTCCTAAGTTTTGAATAAAATTTCTAGCATAATTTACTAATCCTAAAAATTTTTGTAATTCTTTTGTATTATCTAACTTATCAGGCATATCTAAAACTTTTTTAGCTATATGTGGTTGTAATTTTACTTTTTCTTCTCCTAATGTTACTCCTAGAAAGTTTATGTGTGTTTTACATAATTTCATTTTCTTTTTACTAATTATTATTTCATATTTTACAAATAGTCTAAACACTGTCTGTAAATGTCCTAAATGTTCGTACATGTCTTTACTAAATACTAGAATGTCATCTACGTATACTAATACAAAATTTTTATAGTCTCTGAACATATCATCTATTTTTCTTTGAAAAATAGGCGGAGCTGTCTTTAATCCAAAAGGCATGGCTAACCATTCAAAATGTCCTTCAGGACAAGTGAAGGTTGTCCATTCTATGCTTTCTGGGTGCATTTTTACTTGCCAGTATCCTAATTTACAGTCAAATTTACTAAATATCTTTTTATCTTGTATTCTATTAATTAACTCATTTTTATCTGATAATTTATATGCATCTGTTCTAGTGTTGTCATTTAACCTTTTGTAATTTATTACCATACGAGCTTTTCCTCGTACTTGTTCACTATGATTTCTAACCATAAAAACTGCTGATCTATGTCTAGATGTAGATCTTCTTATTACTTCTAATTTTAATAATTCTTTAATCTGTTTACTGAATTCTTTAGTGTCTTCATTATTTGATTCTATATTTGCTGTCTTTATTGTATAGTCTGAATTTATTATATCTAATTTACACATAATTTTATTACTTCCCCAATGTATTAAGGGTTTTTCTCCTATTATTTCCATTTCATCTAGTATTGCTATTATATTTTCTAAGTCTTTAGGATGTTTTATTGTTCCTATAGTATTTATTTCCTTTTGAAAATTGTAGAATTCTGTTTCTACATTTATTAATGTATAATCTTTTTTTATGTCTGCTATATATGTATCTTCTATATAATTTTCTTCTTGTTTTTCTTCATATAGGTTTTTTGAAGAACAACTTTCATTATTTTCACAATTGTCGCAACACAGACTAGAATTATTTAGTCTATTATCTTTGACTTTAATTCCTTTTGTTAGGATTTTATTGGTCTGAACGGGAGTATAGGTTGTGTTTCTGAATAACATTATTCCGTCTCTAGAGACTAAACAACTTCCATTGTTTTGTATAAGAAATTGTAGTGCTATTACTAAATCAGTTTTAATATTTAAGTCTCTTACTAGGATTTTATGCATATTATAAGTTGGTTTGTAAAATTTATTACATGTATTTATAAAATTTATTTGTGCTTTTTCTATGTATTGGTGGTATAAATTATGAGTTCCATCCATTTGTATGTCTAATACTGGTTCTTTAAAATTTTTAAGGGTTGATAATATATGTTGTGGTATTATTTTCTTATTAAGAAGGCAGCCAGTGCAACCTGTATCAATTAATGCTAAAGTTTCTATTTCTATATCTTTAATTTTTATTCTTACTAGTATTTTTATAGTTCCAAACTTTTTATCTTCATTACATATGAAACTAGTATTATCTTCTTCTATGTTCATTAGTTCACTTTCTATTTGGTTTAGATGGATTGTTCCTTGTGATTGTGAATTTTCTATGTCTATTTTTAGTTTTTCTTTTTCTACAGAAATTAGTCTTTGTTCTAAATCATTTATTCTTGTTTCTAGGGTCATTAGTCTTAGATTGGTAGTCTGATCTTTTGTTTGAAATTGTTCTTGTTGTTTGGCTACTTGTTGTTTTAATTTATTTTCTATATAGCTTATACATGCTTCCATATGACAATTTTTACATTTAGCTCTATTTATTTTACTAGGATACCATTTACATATACTACACTGATTGCTGTCTATTCCTTTTTGTCTTTCAAATTCATGATTACAGTCTTGGTATGTGTTCATCATTGTATAAGTTAAATTTTCTTCTTTTCTCTCTAATCTTTCTAATCCTATTTCTTTAATTAAATTATCATTTTCTGAGTCAGATGTATCTGATTGACCTCTTTCTTCTTCTGCTATGTCTAAACTTATAACTGAATATATACTTTCTGTATCTGACATAAATTCATCTACATTTAGTAAGGTCTCTTGGAAGTCTTCTATTAATTGAGAGTTTCTAGTTTTCATATTATTTCTTTTAGGGCATATATTTGCTAAATGTTCTAAACTACCACAAGTATAGCATTCTAATTTGTTTTTATAATTTCTATCATTTCTATATTTTCTAACATGTCTATCTCTGTTTAAATAAGGTTTTCTTGCTGAAGATTTTCTCAAAAAGTATTTTTTATTTTTGTAAGGTCTTTGGTTATAGTTTATTCCTCTTTTATATTTTCTTGGTCTTCTAGGTTCTTTATCATAACTTTGTGTTGTATATATCATTGTTTTACAAAAATTCATTTCTTTTTGTTTTAATTGTTTTTGTATTTGTATGTTAGTACATTTTTCTGTTAGTATTTTCATTATGTGTGTTACTTTTTGTCCTATAGACCATGAGATAGTAGGGTCTTGAGCTACACCTTCTCTTTTATACCATCTTTCTTCTATTTCTCTTCCTAATGCTCCTGGTAATTTGTTAAATAGCTTTTTTTCTAATTCTTCATTAAATGTATTTCCACTAATAGTGCAATAGTAAAAATAGTTATTAACGAACTTCTTTATGTGTATCTAATTTGATATACTTAATTGTTCTAATTTTATTAAAGCATTTCTTTGTAGAGCCAGTAAGCCACTATTTGGGTCTTCTCCTGTTAATAACACATGTATTTTGTTTGTGAAATTGTAAGGGTTTGGTCCTAATTCTATTAGTCCTTGGAATTCCTGTGGTTTAGTCTGTTTATAAGATTCTCATACTGCTTTACATGATTCTCCTAAAAAGGTTTCTAAATATCTATACATAGTCTCTGCGTCTGTTTCTTGATAGTTTTTAATAAAATCTGCTACTACTATTCCTTTTCATAAGTCTATTACTGTATTCCACATTTGTGGATTATGTGCAGCTATATTTAATATTTTTCCTTTATTTCCTCCTTCTTGTAATCTAATGGGTTCTTCTATTGGCATTCTTTTTCCTGTTGGTTTAACGTTATCTTTTATTTCTTGATCATGTCTAACCCATGATTTTCTAGGTAAATTTTCTGTACTATAATTTATCTTCGGAGCTGCTGTAGTTCTTTGGAATGGGCTTGCACTATACGAGCTAGTTGCTTCATCCATTAGTTCTTTGTAACTATTTAGGGATTTGGTATCTTCTTTTTCGTTATTCATGTATTCGGATTCATCTATCCTATAAGCTAAATTATCATCCCTTTCTTCACATATTCTAAAGTGTTCTATTGTTTCTATTATATCCATCTTTCCTTTTTTACATCCTTTAAATTTAATAATTTTATTTTTATTTTCAGTGTATTGTCTTTTTGTTTCTTCTATAACACTGTCTACTTCATATCCTTCTTGTATTAATTCTATATTCATAAGTTCTTCTTGTTCTGTTTCTATGGTACTTTCTGTTTCATTATCTTCTACTTCTCTTTGATTTGTATAATTATAATCCGTAAACCTAATAGATGTCTCTCCTTTTGAGCTAGTGTACATTAAGTGTTGTTCTGGCGCAAATACTTTGGGTTTACTTAGTTTGTCTAAATTTCATTCTAATCCTGCATATTCTTCTGGATTTATCTTTATTGGTTTTATTAATTTTATTCCTTTATTACCCATTACTTCTACTACATCATTTACTTGAAGTTTAAATTTTGTGTTACTACTTAAAGTCATTTTTCCTATAAAACCTACACATATTAATAAATTATTTTCATTATTCATTTCTTCATACCCTTTGGTCTGGATTCCTATTTTAATATGTTTACCAAATTCTTTTAGATTTATTAAAAAGTCTGGGCTAATATAAAATATTCCACCATTATTAGTCATATCTACTTCTGTTAGTCCTATGATAGATTTTGTTAAGTCTAACCATCGCTCATCGTATAATACTACCATTACTTTGGATCCTAAATTCTTTCTAGTTAATCCTTTTATTCCTATAACTATTAATCCCATGTGCATTAGCATTAGTTTAGAATTTTTGACAGTCTTTATAAAAGCAGGGTTCACTAAATTTAGTCTTGCAAAGTCTTCTCCTATGGCAGATATTTGTTCTTCTCTATAGTGTCGGTATAGTTGATTATTTTTTGAAAAGTACTTTGTATTGTATAAAGTTCTAGGATTTAATAATTTAAGTTGATTTTGTTGAAATATTTGTATATCTTTGTTTATATCTATTATTTCATTTAATTCTTGATTTTCTTCTATGGTTGATGTTCTTCTAGATAGTATTCTAGAGATCATGTTATTACCTATTCTATTTTCTGAGAAACTTGGTCTACTTTCTTGGGCTGTTCGTCTGTTTGAAAGAAAGTCCATTTTTGTGGTCTTTTAATTACCTTTTGTTCTTCCTGTTGAGGGGTTATTTCTACTTGTTTAAGTTGATTTATTAGTTTATCAATTTCTGTATTAACTTGTTGTTCAGGTTGTTTTTCTTTTAATATTTTATCTACTTTTGTATTTAATTCTATTAGTAAGGCTATTATTGTATTATTATGTTTGAGAAATATTTTGTCTGTTTGGCTAGAGGGAATGTGAGTTGAAAATCCTACTGGTTCTAGATGGAAACTTTTTGTATATTCTAATACTTTTTTATAATTTATGTCTTCTTCACTCATGAGAGTGAGATCTGTTCTAGTCTTTTAATTATTTCTTTTAAATTACTAATTTCACTAGTTATTTTTTCTACTTGTTCTATAATTTTTATTGTTACTTGGTTATTTTTTATTTCTAATTCCTTTGGTTTTTCTATTATAGTTTTTACCAACCTTTCTATTTCTAATTTTGTAGGTATTTGTTCTAAATTAAATTTAGCATTTAGATATTAAACTTTTCTATCTATTTTTAGTTCTTGTGCTTTTAAGAAATCGAAATTCTTTTTCTAATTTATCTAATATTTTCAATTGCTTATTTTGTACTTCTTCTATAGTTTCTATAAGTCTTATTATAATTTGATCTTGTTGTTGAGTTTTTTCGCTAAGATTTATTATTAGATCTATTAAAGTATTATACTGTTTATCTACAGAATGTAATATATGTTCTCCTTCTGAAAAATTACACTTTAAAATACTATTTTTGGGTAGTGATCTATATTTCTTTTTTGGGAGTATTCTTAAATCTAAATATTCTAATTGTTTTAGAGAATCTATTTTTCTATCCTATTGAACTTCTAATTGGGCATATTAGTTTATAGTAATTTATCCTATTCTTAGTATATTTAATATTTAATTTTATGTGATTAATTTCTTTTATTACTTTATCTTTTTCTTTGTTCAAAAAATCTATTGTATAAGTTTTAGGTATTTCTTCGTTAGCTAATTCTTATTTTGACCAGATTAAAAATTCGCTTATATGTTCTTTTTCTAACTCTTTTTCTATCCAGGTTAAAAATTCTATTGATCTTTTTAGATTATGTTCAAGCTCTACCTCATATTGTATTTCTTTGTGAAGCCAACTATATCTTAATCTTATTCTTTTAATATATTCTAGAGGCATGTATATTATCCAAAATGTATATTGTTAAGTGTTTTCTTATATATTTTTATCCTTTTTTCAGAGTTTATAACTTGTCTTATAGTATATTCTAATTCTCTATTTAGGTATTTTATATTTTGGTTTGATTCTTCTAGTAATAATTGTTTTCTTATTTCTAATTCTCTGTCTAAAAGGTAAGTTTTATGGTATTTTTCTTCTATAAGCCACTGAGTTACTTGTCTATAACTTCGAATTATATTTTGCATTAATTATCCTAATAAATAAGCTTCTTTTTTAATACGTTTATTTATCCAATGTATTCTTTCATTATACAAAATTATATCTTGATCGTAACCTATTATATCCCACCAAGTATTACTACTGACTTTTGGATCTATTAAACTTAATTTGTCCAAATCTTCTATTATTTTTATATTATATTTAGTTTGTATTTGTCTTTTCTTTTTTATAGCTATACTTCTAAAATTGTATTCTCTATATAAATGCCAATAGTTAAATCTTATAATTTAATTTCTTATCCAAAGAGTAATTTATCTTTTAGAATAAATTCAGATTGTACTTTAGATAAATTTCAAAAATGCTTAGTAGACAATTTATGGATAACATACAATAAGCAAGACACTAAATATTTTATTGCTGCTTCTAATGCATTGTGTCAATATTTTTCAGAAAGAAATAGAGATAATAAATTCAAATTCTATGTAGTAATACATGGTAAAACTAATGGTGTTTTTCAGACATGGATAGAAGTAGTAGATTCCATAAATGGGGTAAAAAAAACCCACTTTTTAAAGGTTTTAATGATTTTAATGAAGCTTTAGACTATGCTAGAGGAGTACTTGGGCCCAATTATTACATTTCACCAGCCTTGAAACAAAGCCCAACCCAAATACCATAATACAATGTCCGAAAAGACTCAGACAAAATAATATTTTGTGATCATTTCTCTTCCATGACCGAGGATTTCAAAAGACTTAATACAAAAAATGAAATCCTTATCCAAGAAAATATGAGACTTGTTAAACAGTTCGAGACTTTTCAGAGTAAATATGCTCCAATAACAGACAGTACAACTCAGCAAGAAGACATGAGTTCTCCATCTCACTTAAAAATGGATGAGACGGGTGTGCATTCCCCTTTGAATGCTAAGAACTCTACTGTATCGGAGCATGATCAACTAGTCCGGTTCAAACGGTGACCGGTAAAGACTTATCAAATCCGTTAATGGCTGTCACTTTGCCAAAAAGTGAAATAGAGGAGTCTTCTTCCTCACGAAGGAGATTACCTAACTACTTTCAAAAAGACACATTAAGAAAAAATGAATTATTAAAAAAGAAAAAAAAAATGAAAAATTAGAAAAAATAATTAAGCAAACATTAGAAAAAAATTTTCAAGACAAAAGCCAAGATAAACATATTATCGAAAATAGTCTCAGTCCAAGTAATGGTTTAGAAGACAATATTCACAGCTCAGACGAAGAACAGACAAATAATATTCAAGACTCACAAGACCCTTATGAAGATGATGACTGAGGTATGAGTTTTGATACTATTGCATTACACAATTTAGATACTTAACCATTTTTATTTCTTAGGCACTTAACTATTTTATATTACTTCATTCCATACACTATGAATATAATTGGAGCAAAGACAAAGTTACTACAAGGATATACAAAGACAAGAATGGCAATACAAAAAAGACAAAAAGTTATGGGCAAGATGAGAAATTGCAAAAAGACATGACAAGTCACTACATAAGACAAGAAAAAATATGGCAAGATAGAGATGGATGTTTTCAATTCACAAGATACGGTGGAAAGTTTTCAAAAATGCAAAATGACAAGAGACAAGAAGGAATGGAGAAAAAAGTCACTATTGGCATGCTTTCATCAAAACATGGGATAGAAGAATATATATATATATATATATATATATATATATATATATATATATATATATATATATATATATATATATATATATATATATGTGTGTGTGTGTGTGTGTGTTAAAAATAAAAATGTTAGGTGGGGATGCTAAAGTCTTGTAATTAGTAAACAGAAGTATTAGGTGGGAATACCCACTACGTGTCCTGTAAAAATGGGTGTGTTGTCACTTTATCACTACCCTCCAAAAAAAGGAAAAACTGTTGACATAGCACGCGTCGGTAGAATATTTGAGTCTGTAACATAAGTCAAAAGATGAACTTAATAATGCATGTGACGATGGGGCCCAATGAGTACCCGACTTGCATTATTAAAAGAATCTTATCAAGTTATCGGCCATTAAAAAATTAAGGCCACGTAGTAGTGTCATTTTGGTCTTTTAAGTCTTTTATTTTGCCTATATAAAGGGTAGTAGTAAGAAGAGAAAAAAGGAGAGTGAAAAAAGAGTGGAAAGAATACAAGTTAGAAAAAAGTTGTCATACTCCCTCCACGCCTCCTCCATCCTCCTTCCATACTCCTTTATGTACCAAAAATCCTCATTTGTATATTAAAGTTTGTGAAATAAAAATAAGTGTGTTTGTGTGTTAAAGTTTTTGAAAGCTTTTTCAAAGTCCTTCGGGGGTTCCCGAAAGGAAAACCTCTCTCGGTTTATCATGTAAGTTTTATGATGTTTACTTCCCTAAATTCCCCCAAAAAATATGTTATCTTTTTATAAAAATTTTAGTTTGATGTAAATTATTGTATATATGTTAAAACATTTACCCTTAGTATATGGTTAGCTTCTTAATTTCTTAAACAACGACTATGGATTAACCTGTAAATTCCTAGGATTCTTGGCTTTATAGTCTGCTTGATGAAAGGACGAAGTTGTTGCCAGTTTTCATATCCGGGGTGTGGTTAAAGATGAAGTTGTTAAGAACAAAGGTTAAGAAGAAGAGATGAACTGGGTAAGATAAAACCCAAAAACAAATATAAAAAATAAAAACAAAAATAAAAAATTGAAAAATAAAATAAAACATGGAAAAAGTAGGGATTTAAGTCATAAATTAGCATAATTAAACTAAATAAGAGAGAGAGAGTACTGAGTAGGATTTACAAAATATTTGAAACAAAACAGAACAACTTGCAATATATTGCCATACCTTACCCATACTACTAATTTATATTAATTATCTAGTTATTACTATATATAATTATCTACTACTACTATATTATATATATATATATATATATATATATATATATATTATATTAAGTACTATATAAGTACTACTACTATATTATATATATATATATATATATATATATATATATTAAGTACTATATAAGTACTGCTATTATATATTATATACTATATACGTACTATATATTATATATATATATACTACTACTATATATATACTACTATATATTATATTATATACGTACTATATAAGTACTACTATTATATATTATAAACTATATACTACTATTATATATATACTACTATATATATATATACTATATACTACTATTATATATATATATATATTAAGTACTATATAAGTACTACTACTATATATTATATACTATATACGTACTATATAATTATATACTACTATATATATATATATATCTACTACTATATATAATATTATTATATATTATACTACGATATATATTATACTACTATATTATTATATATTATACTACTATATATATTATATACTGCTTTTACTATATTTACTGTTTTTACTGTAGTTACTGTATTTACTGTTTTTACTGTATTTACTGTATATTGTAGTATTTGCTGTAGTATTTACTGTTTTTACTATTTTTTCTGTATTTTTTGTATTTACTGTATTTTCTGTATTTGCTGTATTTTCTGTGTTTACTGTTTCGGTATTTTACTGTTTTTGTACTTACTGTTTTTAGTGTTAATACTTAATACTATACTACATACTACATACCTACTATACTACATACTACATACACTACATACCTATATACAACATATAGTTTCTAAAAGTCTTATTATAATTTGATCTTGTTGTTGAGTTTTTTCGCTAAGATTTATTAAGGTATTATACTGTTTATCTGCAGAATGTAATATATGTTCTCCTTCTGAAAAATTACACTTTAAAGAAGTATGTTTTTTTATATGCTATATATCCCAAAAACTTCTCGCTCTGATACCAAATATATGATTTAACTATTGGCATTTATATAGAGAATACAATTTTAGAAGTATAGCTATAAAAAAGAAAAGACAAATACAAACTAAATATAATATAAAAAATATAGAAGATTTGGACAAATTAAGTTTAATAGATCCAAAAGTCAGTAGTAATATTAGGTGGTATCTAATAGGCTACGATCAAGATATAATTTCGTATAATGAAAGAATACATTGGATAAATAAACGTATTAAAAAAGAAGTTTATTTATTAGGATAATTAATGCAAAATATAATTCGAAGTTATAGACAAGTAACTCAGTGACTTATAGAAGAAAAATACCATAAAACTTACCTTTTAGACAGAGAATTAGAAATAAGAAAACAATTATTACTAGAAGAATCAAACCAAAATATAAAATACCTAAATAGAGAATTAGAATATACTATAAGACAAGTTATAAACTCTGAAAAAAGGATAAAAATATATAAGAAAACACTTAACAATATACATTTTGGATAATATACATGCCTCTAAAATATATTAAAAGAATAAGATTAAGATATAGTTGGCTTCACAAAGAAATATAATATAAGGTAGAGCTTGAACATAATCTAAAAAGATCAATAGAATTTTTAACCTGAATAGAAAAAGAGTTAGAAAAAGAACATATAAGCGAATTTTTAATATGGTCAAAAGAAGAATTAGCTAACGAAGAAATACATAAAACTTATACAATAGATTTTTTGAACAAAGAAAAAGATAAAGTAATAAAAGAAATTAATCACATAAAATTAAATATTAAATATACTAAGAATAGGATAAATTACTATAAACTAATATGCCCAATTAGAAGTTTGATAGGATAGAAAAATAGATTCTCTAAAACAATTAGAATATTTAGATTTAAGAATACTCCCAGAAAAGAAATATAGATCACTACCCAAAAATAGTATTTTAAAGTGTAATTCTCTTTGATTTGTATAATTATAATCCGTAAACCTAATAGATGTCTCTCCTTTTGAGCTAGTGTATATTAAGTGTTGTTCTAGCGCAAATACTTTGGGTTTACTTAGTTTGTCTAAATTTCATTCTAATCCTGCATATTCTTCTGGATTTATCTTTATTGGTTTTATTAATTTTATTCCTTTATTACCCATTACTTCTACTACATCATTTACTTGAAGTTTAAATTTTGTGTTACTACTTAAAGTCATTTTTCCTATAAAACCTACACATATTAATAAATTATTTCCATTATTCATTTCTTCATACCCTTTGGTCTGGATTCTTGTCTTCTTCACTCATGAGAGTGAGATCTGTTCTAGTCTTTTAATTTTTTCTTTTAAATTACTAATTTCACTAGTTATTTTTTCTACTTGTTCTATAATTTTTATTGTTACTTGGTTATTTTTGATTTCTAATTCCTTCGGTTTTTCTATTATAGTTTTTACCAACCTTTCTATTTCTAATTTTGTAGGTATTTGTTCTAAATTAAATTTAGTATTTAGATATTGAACTTTTCTATCTATTTCTAGTTCTTGTGCTTTTAAGAAATCGAAATTCTTTTCTAATTTATCTAATATTTTCAATTGCTTATTTTGTACTTCTTCTATAGTTTCTAAAAAGTCTTATTATACGTAGATACATACATAGTGTATATATATGTATATATATATATATATATATATATATATATATATATAGAGAGAGAGAGAGAGAGAGAGAGTATATATATATACATGTATATATAGTATATATATATCGAAAATGGTCAAATAGCCCCCCAACCTATTGTCGGATTCTCAACTACACACTTTAACTTTATGGGGGTCCTATCACCCCCCCTAAACTGTTTAAAACTTAAATTATTACCTCTCTAATTGTTGATCTGGCAAAGTGGGTGTATTTCGCTCTCTTTGAGAGAGTGAGCAACAAAAATAAATTATTAAATTTTATTTTTAATTATTTTTTATGAATATATGTATTTTTATTTATATATTTTTTTATTTATTGTCTTTCTTCTTTCTCTCACCCTCATTGCATCACTATCACTGCTCCAAACGGATCTTCACGCCGGAGCTTCGACTAACAAACAACAGTAAAATAACAAGACCACCTACACCATTGGAGCAGCAACTTCACCGAATCAAAACCTCTTTAGTTGTCTCTCTTCCTCATCACTGTTGACAAGCAACAAGACGCCGACGAACCATCAAACACCACACCTCTTTTTGCTTCTGACGACGAACAACCAGCGAAATCCCAATTAAACTTTTGGTGGTGGAATTGAAATTGAATTTATGATGATTTTGATGTCTTTTCAATCTGAAGCTTTATTCTCAAGAGAAAATGGTGGAGAGTTCTTTTAGTGGGTGAAAAAGATAATGATGAAGGTGGAGGAGATGATAAAGAGAGAGGCGGAGGTGGGGGAAACCCCACTGTATCCATCAACATTTTCTCCAAATCAAGATTACACAAAAAATTAGGGTTAAAAAAATGGTTGAAGAAAGGAAGGAGACGAAGAGAATTTTTTTTTTTAAAAAAAGAACAATTGGTGAAATACAGGTGTAAGTGCGTGTGTTTCACCCACTTGACACTTGACTGGTTATGGCGTTTCAAGGGGGTATATATTCCACTTTTAAAAAGTTTAGGGGTGTAATAGGACCCCCCGTGAAGTTAAAGTGTGTAGTTGAGAATCTGACCATAGATTGAGGGGCTATTTGACCATTTTCTTTATATATATACATGTATATATAGTATATATATATAATGAAACTTTTGTTGATGTGTAGTTAAATTATATATATATATATATATATATATATATATATATATATAATTTAACTACACATCAACAGAATTTTAATTTAATAAATTTAATTAATTTATCCATCAAGTTAATTTTATTAATTAAAATAACACACATATATATAATTTAACTACACACCAATAGAAGTTTAATTTAATAAATTTAATTTATCGATCAAGTTAATTTTATAAATTTAAATTATATACCTTCTAATTATATAAATTTAATTTTGTTTTTATTTTTTTAAAAACAAATTTCAAAAGCGATGGACTCGACGCTGTAGTCCATCACTTTAAAAAAAATAAAAAAATAAAAAAATAAAAAAAATTAATTAAAAAGCGACGGACGCGGCGATGTAATCCGTCGCTTTTAAAAAAAAATTTAAAAAAATACAAAAAAAAACATTTAAAAAAAAAAATTTTAAAAAGCGACGGACTCTGCGATGCCGTCCGTCACTTTTAAAAAATAAAACAAATAAAAATTTTAATTTAAAAAGCGACGGACGACATCGCTCCGTCCGTCGCTTTTGGAGCGACGCCGTCCGTCGCTTTTTCTTCCGTCGTTTTTTAACATTTTTTTAGTAGTGGTTCAATAACTTTGCATAGCAATTGAACAGAAAATATACAAGCTCTCAAACCAATGAATGGTGAGCCTATTAAATCAAGATTATTATCAGTACAAGGTACAACATGCTAAAATACTGCTATCAAATGAATTTCAAAAGAAATATTCGAACAATTTCAACTATGTAATTTTTTAATATATCAAGTATTCAACTTGATAAAAGTTTTTTTTTTAAGATGTCACAACACAAAACTAGTAGGTGAAACTAGAGCCTTACGTGTGAGTTGTTGAGTTTGATATGGGATTTTATGTTGTAAAATGGTTTCTCGAGCTTAGGTTAAGGGGTTTAGGGGTTAAAAATCAAGCTACGACTCCCCAAGGACCAACCAAGGGTCCTTGAAGAGGACCCTAAAGTCTAACCCCAAGGCTTCCCTAAGAACCAAAAAACTGCCAAATTCTTCATGACCTACGGATAGGACCTACTGGGCGTAGGTCCATCCACTCCCCATAGGTCAAGACCTCAAGATGTGAAGCTGCAGACCCCATCCACGGACCTGCAGGACGGGGTGTGAGTCCACTCACTGTCCGTGGGTCAGGTGGGCGTGTGTGGCACTTGCAATCTGCCCAATCCCAGCCAAGTGAGGGACTAAGTGGTAAATTCCTAGGGTGGTTAGTTAAGTTAGGGGTCGGTTTATATTGATTAATTAGACATATTTAAGACCTTTTAAACTATTAACTACCCCTTTTACAACTCATTATTCCCAAAATCCAAAATAGAAACCACCTCTTCTCCAAATAATTCTCGCTCTGGAGAAGAAGAACTCAAGGTTTGGATCTCAAGAGTTCATATTTTCTCTTCAATTTCGTGAGGAAAGCTTCATAAGGTATGGTAGTTTTCATCTATGGGTAGCTTTCACCCATAGAGTCCCTTCAAAACATGATTTCAAAGCTTCCAATTTCCCCCAAAAGTTAGGGTTTCAATCTAAGTCATGGGCTCAATTTCAAAACGTTTTCAATGGTTGATTTTTGATTAATTATGATTGAATTGATGAATTAATATGGATTTAAGATGAAAATCCCACATGAACCCATGATTCCCCCAAAATACTAAATTGTGAATTTATGATGTGGGCTGATTGATTATGGAAGCATGTTAATTGATTATGTCTATATTAATTGAGTTATTGACTCATGATATTCCCCTTGTCTAATGTAGAATTCTAGATGTATGGGTAGAGATTGATTCATAGCCTTGGAGGGAAAATTATGAAGGATTGATGTATAATCATGATGCTATGTATATGCTTTGTGATTTCAATGAAAGTAATGTGATCATGACTTCAATGCAATTGTGTTATTATTGAAAGGTTATTCTCAATTATACACTTGTGAATGATGATGATATAATATGAAAGGTATCTTCAATGTAATGATACATCTTGAATTGGTAGGCTTAGAGCATCCTCTTCTTGTGTAAATGAAGGTAATCTTGATTGAAGTACCTTGAATTGGTAGGCTTAGGGCAGCCTCTTCTTGTGTAACTAATGTATCTTGACTTAATGAACATTGAATCGGTAGACCTAATGGTGGTAGCCCTTTCATAAATGATTAATGAAGTAGTCTAAGGCTATGTCTTGAACTAGTAGACCAAATGGTGGTAGCCCTTCATGATGAGTTTATGAACTACTAATGTAATGATGAAACTCGATTCGGTAGACCTAATGGTGGTGGCCCTTTCTTGAGGATTCAATCAACTATCCTAATAATGTACCTTGAATCGGTACACCTAATGGTGGTGGCCCTTTCATGTGTGTAATGTACTTTGGGTCGGTAGACCTAATGGTGGTAGCCCTCTCAAGTATAATAATGTTAATGAGAATGAACTGCTCTATGGGAATGTAAGCTTAGCACCGAGTGGATATGGTAAGATAGAAGCTCTCCCCATGTTAGGTCGAGTTTCAATGAACATCTTTCTTATCCCAAAACTATGTGCCCACATAGGTCATTAGCTAGTGGATCCACTTAAGCTAAAATGTTACTAGTCCTACCTTAGGCAAGTAGACCAACCCTTTACGGTGTGGGATAAACACCGGATTCCATTGTTTGCTCACATGGTTTATGTTGGTTAATGTTTATTTCCATCATGTGAGTTACGTGCTATGGTTACTCAAGAGGTTCTATGAAGCGTGGGTGGTAGTATGGGATGCCATTCATGCATTGCACGAGTAGGCTTTGAGAGGGATATGGTATGTTTTCTAATGTCTTAATGTCTAATGAAATGAATGTGCTCTTAATGAAGCTAATGAGAATGATGACTTAAAGGCTTAATGTAATGATGAATGCTTAACTTGGAAATGTTATTATGAGTTACTTTCCTTGTCATGACTTATTAAATGTGAATGTTCCTTATCTATGATTATTGACCAAAGATGAGTATGAGGAATGGTAAGTTCATCTATGGTGGCCTCAAAGTGGTACTTAGTATAAATTGTAGTATGGGATGCTGTTCTTACATTACACAAGTATAGGTTAGGGTTACTTAAGATGATGGTTAGAATGTGTTGTAATGGCTTATATGTTGAATATGCTTGTATCTTATGCCTTTTATACTAAAGTTCATGGTGTTTCTCAAAATTGGCATATAGCATGGTTTTCAACCGATATGTCCTTTTTAAGCATGATTTTTGCATGGCAATCATGCTTAGTACATTTTTGTGTGCTAACCATATTTCTTCTATTTTTCTACAAAGTGTAGGTTCTGGATCTTAAGGTGACTTCTAGTGTTCAAAACTTGGATTGATTCTCTCCAAAGCTAGTGGTGAGTCCTCATGGTTCGAGGATGAGAGTTGTCATTTTTAGTTTCATTTATTTCATTTTACGTTTCGGACTATGTTGAAGGGTTGTGACCCTATCTTTGTTTCAAGTTGTATTAGATGGCCATGTGACACAAGTTAAACTTCCGCTGTTTGATTTTAAATGAAGTTTTCCATTGTATGGATTAAAATTTTTAAATTACATACCATTTTCTTATGTCTTGTGTTTATGAATGCTATGAGGCTTGTGTGACGCTCTTTGGAGTCTTGTACACCGTGTCACGTTTGGGGTGTAGGCTCAGGTCATGACACGGATAATGTACTCCTTATACCATGCACTGCAAATATATTGAGAATTTCAACGACAATGTTGCAACCTTAGCTATAAAATTGATTGTGACGGACATGAAAGAGCTCGAGTCTTATGCCTCTGTTGATCTTGTCAAAGGTGGGATACATGTATCGTCAACTAAGATTAATTCAAAGACAAGGGATATCTATATGGCTTCCTATGATGCTCAAACTCGCCAAAATATTGTTGCACCTATGTTGAATCCTCCAATAGTACAATATGAGAAATCCAATATACACTGGGCGACATTTTTGAAGAGTCGGGACAACATAGATGACTTCTGTACATGTACTCAACATATGTATTTATAAATGGAGACGTTTGCTATGGATTGCTCCTAAATAATTTGGTATTAAGATATCAAAACTTTGAATCTACCTTCAAATCATCTTTCGTACATGAATACTCATCTTTAAATTTACCTAAGCATTCCACTGGAAAATAACTTTTGTCAAGTGTTGCATAGAAAATGAAAGATGATGGAATTATAGAAATTAACAGGGAAAACAACTACCAAACTATAAAAGTGAAAAAGAAACAATGATATGACAGGTACTAAAATTATAAAGCTGCTTTTATTTGTCTCCAATCATTTAAAACATACAGAAAAATAGTTGATCAATCAAAACAAACTTAGCAATTGGTATTAGCGTCACAATATAAGAGGATGGGCGTTTTGACTAGAAAAAACTGTAACAATACCATTAAATGTTATCAAATTAGGTGTACGTAGCTACTCAAAAACAGCATATACGCGTTTGTTTCTATTTTACTCTAATAGTAAGGTCTATACGGTCGCATCCTTCAATGGCTTCAATTTCTTCCATAATTTTCAAAGTTGAAGCCTCCAGAGATTTGTTCCAGCACTTGATCAACTGAATATGTTTCAGTGTTGGAATATCTGCAAAGCTAAGAGGGATCTCCTTGAGCTTACAACACACTGTTATAACAAGTGTTTCAAGCTGGGTAAAGGATTCATTCGAGGCAACCCACTTTGAGATAGCTAAGTATGACAATTTCAAGAATGTAATATCTCCAAGGCACCACTTGGATTGATTAAATTGTAAATTCCATAAATGGAGATACTCCAGGCTTGGTAGTCCCGCAATGAAGGAAATCACACTTTCTATATAACGCTCCTTTAGTACCAGCTTTTTTAAACTTGAAGGAAAATGTAACCCGGATAGAACTGCGGACAGCCAAAGGAAAGGGAAAGTATTTGAAGGTGGGTTAAACTCTTCCATTCGAGATAAATCCGTGGAAAATAATACATGAACAAAAAAGTGATGTCAAGTTCTTGAAGATTAGGACACTTGTGTAATAACACACCCACCCTATCAGCATCATCAATTAAAACTAAAATTTTCCTTAATATCATTAAATTTCCAATTTAGAGGATTTTTCAATGATCTCCTGCTCATTGTTTTTCAAATCAAATTCAGCCGAAGTAACATCAACGTGCCTTAATTTTCTCATTTTCCAAAAAATCGCTGGTAACACCATACAATCGAATAAATTCATCATAATTAATGTTTCAAGATGCAGTAGATGTGAAATTCATTTGTGAGAACTGCAAGGTACTTCAGGTGAATTAGTGGTTTCAGTGTAACTGACGACAAAAAACCAACATGATGAGAACTCGAGTCCAAGACCTTAAGAAGTCTCAATTTACTACACTTAAGGAAGGGATTCCAACATAAAATTCTCTGTGATTTGTCGTTATCAATGACCTCAAGTGTCGGTGAAAAGGTTTCCGTGTTTTGGAGCCTAAATATACAAACTTGGAACGCTCGTCACTGAAACTGAAGCTCACCCGACTTCCCTTCCAATCCAAAGGTTGAAACTGGCTATCAGGAGCCTTCACTGCCAGCATAAACTTTTCTTCTCTACCCTTCTCCAAACAAAAGTGAAGCACTAAATCATGAACCTGGAAGTACTTGACCTTACCATTATATTCTCTCTCTGAAACTATTGCCAAGTTATTGCTAATGAGCTTCGTCAAGTAACCTTCAGTTGCCTCTTCTATTAATATCCCAGATTCAATATTTTGCACGAAGCCTTCTTCTATCCATAAACTTATCAATTTAGATACTGGAATTCTTGCATCTTCTGGATACATCCCCATATAAAGAAGGCAAGGCTTTAAATAATCAAGTAAGTTATTGTAACTTAACTTCATAATTGAAAGACTACATCCTTCGGACTCACCAAGATAGGAAATCAGAGAATTTTTAACCTCACACAACCAAGAGGCTTCCATTTTATTCTTTTCGATTATTTCAGCTACCAAGACAATTACCAGAGGCAGCCCTTTGCATATTTTTGCTATTTCTAGACTCACATCTTGTAGTTCAGGCGGGAAACCTTCCTATTGAATCACTTTTCCCTCCAACAATTTGAGATTCTCATTAGGTGTGAGGAATTGAAGGAAATAAGGATCAATATGGAGCATGACATACTTAGCCACTTTCTCAAGTTGAGTTGTTATGACTTTTTTGCTTCCATTTCTATCATTTGGACAAGAAAGCCTTAAGTCATTCCACGCCATACAATCCCACATAGCATCCAACACAATGAGATACTTCTTTCTCCTTAGGATTTTCCTTAACTCGTTAGCAAGGATGTCACCTTTATCTTCCTTATTGTCACATCCAACACTACCCCCTAGACGAGACTGATATCCTCTAACACCACCTGTCGAGCGTACCAAATATCCATACACTTACCAAATCATTTAAGCATAAAGATAAAATTTGTGTAACTCCAAAACTCATCAATACTCATTAAAACAAAATAATGATCCAACTAAAATCATATATTGATTAATGAAAGGAAAAGATTTCTTAACTAATATATCTCTTGCCCAAATCCCACAATAAGACCATGGAGCATTTATTAGAGTTACATGAGTTCAACTGTCGGGCATGCGAACCCCAAGGAAAGCAGTCAGAAGCTATAAATAGATAGAGCTGAAGCACTAGCCTCCACGAACAATGCGAAGGCTCACCTCAGTTACAGAATCCACGCGAATGAACTCATTAGCCATTAGTCTCACCCTCTGTAATGGTATCTGCATAGACATGCAAGTAAGGAGTGAGCTATAAATAAATAAACATAGTAAGATCCTTGACCCGCTACTTTAATACCCATGGAACAAGTGTTAGAAAATATATCTTCACAACAAACACATAATGATATGCACAAGAATTGGTTCCGTAATATAATGATCAATAAGTCCAAACAAATGTGCAAAAGGACATTAAATGTCTCAAACTCAATCCACAATCAAAGTTTGTCATAAACAGAAGTGAAGGAGATCAACCAAGAGAGCATTGATGATACAAAAACATTTTTGAAAGTTGGAGTGATATCCCCAATCTTGGTAATAGGTAAACTACTAACATTTGAAATCTGTATTTGTGATGGACCTTGATACTCACACATATTTTTTAGTATGCTTGTTGAGTTGGTCATATGATTTGAAGCACCTGAATCAACAATCCAAAATATAAATGTAACATCATTACCTTGTAATCCCAATGTTGTCATGATCCAAAATTCACATGTCATGATGACACCTATGTTCCCAACTGATCTAAGCAAACCCACTAGTTATTACCAATTTAAATAAATAATTAAGATGAAAAGGTAAATAACAAGTAGAATACCTCAAATACTAAGTCTTTCATAAGTATGAACTGCGGAAAGCTAAATAACATCTAAGATTTTGGTGTCATAAGTGCAAGAGCTTCTAAAACATGATACAAGTCCAACTAATATGACAAGTCTAGACATAAGAAATATCCTATTAAAATATCAAAACAACCTAATAAATAGAGATAGATGAAGGTTTGGACCGCAGAATATCCAAGCATTGTACCACAACTCCAAGATTATCCAAAATTATAATCAAAACTCTAAGAAATGCGCTTGAATTCAAAATCTAATTTGCACCACAAAAGAGTGCAACAAGTGTAGTATGCATACGAAACCACGTGTACCTAGTATATCTCATAGACCGAGAACGAAGATGTAGTGCCAAGAGTATATAAGAAAACCATACTTTAATTTTACCAATCTACATTCTACTTATCAGTCAAGTTTCATCAAATAAGGATAATGAAATATCACGTCATGTCCAACCACCAATAAAGCACAAAATCAACAAGAATGGAGGATGCAATGAGATGTAATGGGATGCATGCAATGTGACACCATGAAATGATATGCCTCAAATGCCAAGTACTCTCTTAACCGTATATACATGATACTCCTTGGAAATACATCGAGAGTTCATGACCCATAAGGGACTCGCGAGGTCCATATACCGACACGGGCGATCTCTACGTGTCTGTGCGGACAATCTCAACACACTATCATAAAATCAAACAATCCCAGCACAGACGATCTCCATGTGCCCAAATTATAATCATAACTCAATCTCAACATGGACAATCTCCACAAGTTAGACCTTTACTCATACTCAATCGTATGTCAATGCATGTGCACAATATGATATCAATAAAATGAGATGATGAAGCATCTCAATAAATCAAATGTTTCTATGACATATAATCATCTCAATTATCACAAATATACAAGTTTAATAAAGAAACTCAACCACACAAAAGAAATCAAGTCACTAAATATATCAGCTAATGCACATATGATTTGGCATTCTCGATAACAATCTATCATATTATCATAATAGACTTTCTATTTAATAACACTGGTACTAGTACCAATGCCCGTCATACCATTGGTACGAGACCTTCATCTTTCGCCATTACCCATTGTCTATTTCATTTTTAATCTTTAATTAGAAAACGTCCCTCAACGAAGTCTATGAAGTTTTAACATACCTTGAATGTTGAACGTGTGTCACAATTCCTCAAGAATTCTATAAAACTCGCAAATTGAAGGAACTAGAAAGAGCTAGAATTAGAAAGAGTGATTTTTAGAAAAAATAAAAATCTGGAAAATTGGTTAAGTTAAGTTTGAGTTCTCGGTAAACTTCAAACGACCATAACTCCTAGCTCAGGATTAGTTAGGTGTGTTTCCAGATATCGTAGGAAAGAGCTTGGAATAATCTTTTCAACACCGCCAAGTTTGTATGATTTCGAGTTCATATGAGTGAGTTATGTCCACTGGAAGTTGGGTTGTTCAAATAAGAAAAGTCCAATCTGGATTTTAGAAGGGCATTATGGTCTTTAACCACCCAATTAATTAATTTCATTTTTGGTAATTAAGTTGGGTCTAAACTGATTGGATTCCATTTACGCTTTTGAGAAACAAGTTAGGGTTTTGAGAGAAGAGAAAAGAAGAGGAGAAAAGAGGAGAAGGAGCAAGGAATCGTCAAGTTCTTGAAGATAGGCTCGTGAATTTTGTCAAGGGGTGATCCCTACGAGTTATATGAGTCTTTCATAGCATTAGGTTTGTTCACCCTCGTGCCAAGCATGTTTATTTCAGCAAAGTTCGTTCTAGAAAGTTGAAAGTTGATGAATCTTGAATAGTGTTCTTGAAATTGGCCTTCGTTCTTGAGTTAGGTTGAGATTGAGGAGTTCCTTGAGGTTAAAATGTTGTTTCCTTGAGTTGTTTGAGTTAGATTCTTGTGTATATATATTGAGTATCTGAATCTAAAGGGAATTTGAGAAAAAGAACTGAGTTTAGGCGAATTGGGATTAGAAAACGAAGAAGGAAAAAGTCGGGCAGAAACTGGGAACCAGGTCCGCGTCGCCGTCTTGTTCCTCAGAAGTGTAACTTTCTCTTCATGTCATGGAGAGGTCACGGACCTCTCTGCCTCAAAATTTATTTTTGCGACCAAAATTTAAATACACCTCCGCCTTGCGGACTAGTTTCTAGGTAGTGGTTTCTTGATTATTTCTCATGTTTAGCTATCTAAAATTATTCCTAAAAATTATGTAATCTTTCCTATCACAAATTACAATCCTTGAATTCATAAAATCAATTCAAGAAAAGTTAAGAGTCAAGTCAAGAGAAGTCAAGAGAAGTCAAGAGTCAAGTTAAGAGAAGTTCATAAAGTTTCCAAAAGTCTTTTACAAATGTTTTAACTTTGTTTTAAGACTTGAGTTTTAAGTTGAGTAAAGAGTAAAGTTTGAAGTTCATTTCTTCAAAAGAGTATATCGGGACTATCATTCCCAAAGAGTAAATGTTTTCACATTTAAACAAGAAAGGAAATTGATTTCCAAAAGAAACTTTGAGCTTGTTTTCAGTAAAGAGTAAGAGTAAAGTTCATTCTTCAAAGATTATACAAAACTAAGTATTTCCAAAAGTTAAAATGTTTTCACATTTGAGCAAGAAAGGAAACTAAGATTTTCAAAGAGCTTTTAAGCTAAGTTTTTGGGTAATTATGTCAAACCAAAGAAAGAGTTCTGTTTTTACAAACATATGAGCTAAGTATATTTTGGGAGTATTATTGAGCACCGATATGGGGATGAGTTTGAGTTCAGATAACTCACATCTCCATAAACCATGTAGCCATCATGGGTAGTAAAGGATCATACTTTTTAGATGACTCCTTAAGATGCTTTTAGCATAGACTAGTGGATCCACTTAGTTAGGCGTTCTATATGACAACAAAGTATAGGACAGTTTTGGCAGCGTGGGTAAGACATTGTATCACCACTTAGGCTCATAGTGGTGGTTGTTGGTTAGACAAACTCCCACAGAAACTATATTATTTTATTATATGAGTAAAGTTTAGTTTGTTATTGCATTTTCTTTAATGAACTAAGTTGTTTTCTACTGTTTTAAAGGCTTTCTATATATTGCATGTGTTTTATTGCTTTATACTGAGTTAAGTTATTTAGGAGTTGAGTAAAGCCAAGGTAAGTGTTTCTTTCAGATTCTTTTCAAGCTTAAGTTATATTTAGCAATCCAACTCACATATTCGTACATTTAATGTATTGATGCTAGTTAGCCTGCATCTTATTATGATGCAGACACAGGTAACCAGGATCAACATCCAGTGCTTTGTTGATCCAGTTGAGCACTCAGAGTCAGTTGGTGAGGCTCATAGCTTTCCGAAAGATCCTTTTATTTTTTTCAGTATTTTTGTTCATTAGGATGTCATGGGTCTTGTCCCGACGTCCATCTCAATTGTTTAGAGGCTTTATAGACATAGTTAGTGATGTTAGTTCATGAGTCTTTACTTTTCCTTTTCAGTTAAGTTGAGACTTGAGTTGCCACTTTGGCAGTGAATGTTATTATAATACATTCTAAGTTATATTTTGAGCAGTTCAATTTACTTGTTTTAAAAGTATATATCTTGAGTAAAGTCTTCCGCTGAGTAAGTAAGCCAGACCAAGGGTTTGCTTGGAGCGAGCAATGATTCTCGAGTGCCGGCCATGTCTAGGGTGTAGGATCGGGGCGTGACAAATTTGCTATCAGAGCACAGAGTTCAAGGGTCAGGGAGTCTATGAAGCCATGTCTATGGAGTCCTAGTTATTGGTGTGAAGCTCGCCACATCTATAATTAGGAGGCTGCAACATTTAGGAATTATTTCACTTCTTTCATACTCATTTCGTGCGTTAGAGTTTTATCTCTAAAAGGTTTCTTTCTAACTCGTGCTTGTGCGTAACTGATTGTGAGTTGGACTATTTTGAAAATGCTTTCATGGGGCATTTCTTTCCCCGTGAGCTAAGAGAAGCAAAAAGATAGTTGCTGACATGAGGAGCAAGATGAGTTTATTCATAGTTGGGTTGACTCGTCTGTCAAGTAAGGAAAGTAAGGCACCCATGCTAATAGGTTACATGGGCATAGCAAAGTTGATGATCCATGTGCAACAAGTTGAAAGGGACCCGCTGAAGGATAGAGAAGAGTTTGAGAATAAGAGGGCTAAGACATGAGGGAATGAATTCGGGCAGCAAATTAAAGAGTAATGTGAACCAGTCTTATTTCCAACATAAGTAGAAAGGACCTGCTCCATCATCTGCTAGTGCACTTACACCAAGGAACAAAGGTGAGTACAATAGTCAAAATTCTCAGAACTTCAGAGCTAGACCTGCGCATTTGCAAGGTAGTAAGGCACAAGGGGGTACTTGTTGACACCCAATTTTGGACCTTCATAATATATATTAATTTTTGAGCTTCTTTAATTTCGAACGATTTGAAATAATTAATTTTATAAAAATTCAAAATACTTTTCAAGTTCTTAAAACAATTTTAGTCATTTTTATTATATAATTATTTTTTAACTAATTAATATATTTTATGAATCTTCAAAAATCGTGTCATAAAAGATTTTACTTTTACGTAAGTGTTTTATTAATTAGTGTAGTTTAAATTATAGTTAATATTTTTGAATTAATTAGTTTAATTAAGTTAATTATTTTACTTTGTTAAGATTAAGAAGCTCGTTAGTTAACTAATATTAATCCGTCTTATTTAATATCTAGCAGAATACTCTAAAATTAACTCTCATTGGCTACAATTAAAATTCATTTGACCATTTTGGTAATTGTAATTTCAACTACAGTTTTTGCCAAATTCCATTCATTTTATTTCTCAACCCACAAAAGACCCACCAGTAGACCCAATTCAATATTCCTTCAGCCTAATTCTTTCTCAAATAGCCCAAACCATCACCAATTCCAAATCCAAAAACACCCCACCAACAATTCATTACAATGATCAACATACAACAACAACATGTGAACGACCTCGACTCCTGCTCGTTTTCTTATTCTTTCAGCGAACCCAGCCCAAAAAATTGACCCGAATCAAACAGCAGTACACGACGTCAAGCACGGAGAGTAGACGATATGTATGATTTTCCAGCTCCAACGTTCACAAAAGGGCACTGAGTCAAGATAGAGATAAACGGAAAGCATTTCGCGTGGTCTTCTCGCTCAAGCAATATACTCGTACAGTAGGAGCAGCCTGCAAAATCGTCCTCGTGACTACGAGATTGATCCACGTAGCTCCAAGGACAGTCGAATCAATTGAGTCCGTCCACCTCGCCCCTCCCCTTTTCAGATGTTGTTGGATTAATGCAAGCAGCAGGAACTTTTGAATTTCAAATTCGAAATCACCCAATTCTTCCCTCCCGATTTCCCCCCTAAATCAGCCCTAGTCTCCTTCTATATAAACTCTTTTCTTTTTTCGGTTTTAGGGTGGGGAATATTAGGTCGTTCTTCACTGAGAGAGGGGTTGAAGGAAACAGTCAAGTAAGATATAAAAAAAATATATAAAGACATAAGAGATAGAATCCTAACAGAGAGGGACCATTTTGATCCTAGTTTTATTGGTTTCATTCTTTGATTGGGTTTTCTCAAGGCTCATGTTAGTGGTGAAGTCCTCTCCTACTCGCAGCTGTCCTGAGTTCGCTGCTCATCAAGAGGTGAATAACTCTATTCTCTTTATATTTTCCTAGTTCCTAGTAGATGTTCGAATCTGAGTCGTTTTCTTCATCTTAGTTTTTTTTCTTCTGAGATTGGTAATGTTTGTTTCATTTTCTAGTTGTTTTAATGTTTGTTTGACCTTATTTCTCTATTTGTATCATCTTCGAGTTTATGACTATTGTGCTCGTCTCAAGTTTGTGTTGTGTATTTGTTAACTTCATTGAAGTTGTCTATCTATATTCGTTGAAATAGATTTTTTCATGTTTGGTTATGAGTTTTGAATCTGTCCAGAAGGGTTACTCCCTGTTCTTATGCTCATTTTTCAAGTTTATATTGATTAGCTCTGGCTTATGCATATAAATGTAGATTTATTCCATCTTTGTTATGGTTGTTTCCTGGTATGAATGTTTTCCCTTTAAATGTAGAGTCTTTGTTCTGCTTCTCCTACATCTTCCGCTATTTTTGATTTTTTTTTTCCTGCCAGTGAGTGTCATCCTTGTTTAGTTAAGAAATTGCATTTCTGGAAAGTGGGTGTGTTGTTATATCGCTTGGTGGTTAAATGCTTTTCAAACACTGAATCAACTTATATGACATATTCAATTAGTTTGAGATTTGGTTAGTCATTTTAGAACTATTAAGAATGCAGGAATTGGGTTTTATATTCTACAATTATTGTTTGTTTTAAGATGTCCTCTCTTCCCTATTAAAGTTTGCTATATTGGAAATTATCTGTTTATTGATGTCAATTTGATATAGTACAAATAATGTGTTTGATTGCATATGGGCTTCACTTGATCATTTCATTTACTCCATTGTAATAATGGGTCAGTTCTTATCTTTGTAAAAAGAGTTTTAGTCATGCCTTAACTGTATATGGTTGCTTTCTTTTTGTCGAAATAGTGGTCTGATTTGTACCGTAGTTTGTTCATAAATTTCGGTCTAAATAACGCTTAGTAGGTCCATTTCTTTTACCTCTGATTAGTGTCATAGGCATTTTTACTTCATTATTTTCCCATATTAAATCAATAATTTATTACTTACTTATATATTCTATTCATTTGTTTGCATGTGAAATTTGTCCAAGCCTTCACGGACTCCGCCTTTGCATTTTAAAGGGGGCCATGAAGGCCCCAAAATTCCTTTATTGAGTCTGTCAGCCATGAAGAATCGAAGAACAGGTCCTTGAAATCGACGTACAGGTGTTTGGAGCTTATATACGGGATTGTATACACTAGTATACACCTAGTGTATACGAAAAAGGGAAAATGGGCCTAGAGGCCCCCCTAATTCAATTTTGTATTTTGTTGTTGGGCCTAAGCCCCTTTTTATTGAATTATTATTATCTGGTTAGTAAGGACAGGTGGAAGATGGCCTAAGGCCCCAAGAAATCAATTTCAAGATTAGTCGAGGATAGGTACTAAGTATTGGGCCTTTGGACCCAAAACAGAAATTAGGCCTATGTACTGGCCCAAGTAGACAGGAAATCAGACTTGGGCCCATTCGTTATTGCTTATGTTTTATATTTGCTTACTTATCATTATTTGCATATTTATTTGTTTAGTTAGTTTTAAGGTTGTTACATTTTGATTTTCCAAAGGATAGCCATTCCGAATTATTTTTCTTAAAAAATAAGTAAGCACTCATTTTCCTTGACTTAAAAATATATTTGCAAGAGATATTTTACTTAGGTAGCATTTAATATTCCCCTTTCCCTTCTAAAATGATTTTAAACTTTAAGTCATTTACTTTCTTAATTTAATCAAGAATGTTTCTTTCTTTTTGAAAAATAATTAGCCAAATAGTTAATTATCGGATAACCGTGTGTTAGCGGGCATTTTGGGTGCTTTCAAACCCTTCCCGAAATGCTAATACGAACCTCGAACCCCCTTTAATATTTTCATTAGATTTTCTGTATTTAATCTTTTGAAAAATTAGTTTTCTTAATTTCCCTTAAAAAATTGAGTGGCGACTCTTAAAACCATCGTTTCTATTTTTTAAATAAAATAGAAATGGCGACTCTGTTGGGGACTTAATGAAGTTGTTACCATAAGATTTGACTATTTGACTAATTGTTATTAAATGTTGAATTGTTTATGTGCTTTACTTGTTAAACTCCTATAAAATGTCATTGCATACATGAAATTTTCCAACTTGTATGTATAGTATATTAAAGAAAGGTTTTGTAAAATCGTAGCCGAACTTTTTTATACTCAACCCTTTTTCGAAATGATCGGCAATTTATTGGTTCGTCATACGTCCAATGATTGTTGTGAGTTCCAGCCTAAGTAGTTTGATTGGGTTCCTGGTCTTTCAAAAGCCACTCTTAGTCAACTAGTGTAGAGCGAAACCAAATTTCAAATTTAGCTCATTTTGAACCAAGTTGACCCAACACCCAAGGCGTGTTGGGCCCATTAGAAGCCCACCTTGTGTCTATTTGGCTCATTAATCAATAAAAGACAATCATGTTTATGTGTTTAAATTTGAAGGATATATACATCATTTGGCAAAATATTGTCTCTTGGGTTAGGGAGTTAGATTATAGCTTTATTCTAATCGAAGAAGGAGCAAGTTATCATTGCAAACAAAAGCATGGACATCCGGAGATGGAAAAAATTAAGAACGAAGGATTTTTCCTTGGAAGCGTAGTTTACGATTGTACCCCTGCGCGGGACTGATATTTTGTATCACATTTCCCCTATTATGTATCTTAATTCAATTTACTATAAAACTTGTATAAATTTGGGTTTTGGGGCAACAAAATGTTTCAAATGACGTTATACATTTTTCAAATCGTTAGGCCTACCCTTGGCATAAAAAGGTCACATATTTGTTTAGAACGCGCAATAACTGTTTATGTGTTATAGCTGCTTGTGTGATTATGTTGCTTTATTTGGAGATATTCTAGCTCACTCCTCTTCGAATATTTTTTAGAACCCCTAAGCATAAATATCAATTCATTATCAAAAGTGCGTTCAAATACTCTGAGTCTTTAGTTTCCCCACAAAATTCGAACTTCATTCTTTAAATCTTACTTTCTCATTTCAAAAAAAAGGTTAACCCTTTATCTCAAATCGAAAAGAGATTCAAGAGTCGAACTATGTAGGACTTGAATTCTCCTCTGTGAGATACGTAGGCACCTTTTCTAGGCTCGGTCCTTATTTTTGAGAAATTCTATCTTTTTCAACTCTGACAAAGAAATTAGAGTTACATCTCAATCGAAAATCAAAAGTACAACAATACAATCGACTTTGTCTCGACTCAAGTTGACATTTACTAAGCTCAAAATCAAATAGACAAATTTCTGTCTATTTAGTCGTCTTTCTATATCCTTGGGCTAGTTTATCTTCAAGTGAAACAGCTCTGATGTGTTTACAGTCATGTGTGTGTTATTTTGTATTGTTTATCATCTACACAAACTAACATGTTTATCTTTCGAGTTGTTTTTTTATCAGGTACTCAAAACTGATCTATGTTGAGAAAATGGTTGAACATTCATACTTCACAAGGTTCAAAGATCCCAAAGATTCCTTCTCCGACCAATGTTTGTCAAAAGGCAAAGGAAAAATGGTTGAAAATGATGAGAATACTAATATGAATGAAATTACTGTGAATGACCCTATCATTGTTGAACAGAACAAGTCGATTGCACAATTGTTCCAACAGATTGCTGAAATGAGGGGTGAAATGAATAAGACCCAAGATTTGACAAATCTAGCTATCATTGCCAACACTCCTACTCCAGACAACGAAAGGCCTCCACTCTATTTTCCTACTTCGAATCCAAAGCCTCCCATCATTGACTTAACCACCCCTAACCCACATCATGCTAGCTCCTCACACCAAAAGTTACCTACTCCTCAAAATCCAAACACCAACAATTTTCAGAATTTTCCTCCGATCCATCAAATCCCTACTCAAATTGTCCAAAATCCACCTACCACTCAACCCATACCTCTAAAAACCGTTCATCTTCCAATATCACCTGAATTGTACCTTCAATTTACCACACATTTTGAACTCAATCATTATGAGAAGAAGGAGAGGGAGTGGAAGGTCATAAGAGGAAAGGCTGAGCAAAGCATCAGAGAGGATGTTATGAATGCAATGAAGGGCGTTTAGTGTACCCCAGACATTGTGGGGTTGAATTATGAAGATTTGTGTAGTTATCCACATTTGGAGCTTCCAGAAGGTTTTAAATTACAAAGTTTGATACTTTTAGTGGAGTTGAGAATCCTTTGACTCATTTGAGGGCTTATTGTGATCAACTTAGAGGAGTAGGGAGAGATGAAGCTTTATTAATGCGACTCTTTAGTCGAAGTCTAGAAGGAGAAGCTTTGGAATGATTTATTTCTAAAGAAATCAAGCAGTAGCCAAGTTGGAACACTTTGGCTAAAGACTTCATTGAAAGATTTGGTTACAATGTAGAATTCGTTCCTGCTCGATACTCTTTGGAGAGAATCAAATAGAATTCTACCAAAAGCCACCGAGAATATGCCTATCATTGGAGAAGAGAGGCTGCAAAGGTTAAACTTCTCATAACCGAGAAAGAAATTATTGAAGTCTTTGTGCAATCAAGAGCCGGAGTACTACAATAGAATGTTGCTCATTTTAGGAGGAAAGTTTAGTGAGATGGTCAAAATTGGTTAAGCTATTGAAGATGGTCTGAAGACCGGAAAAATCATTTGAATGATTTCCCAAGATGAATCCTCGGGACCATTAAGAAAGAAAAGGGAAGATGTTTCCTCTATCTTATTTGAATCGAGCCAAAAATCAAAGAGGCATGCCAGTCTCAATGGTCGAAAGCCTTTACAATCCAAAACCTACCCTTTAGCTCCACAAAATCCTTATCCCATCAAACCAAATTACCAAACTCCACCACCAAATCATCCAAATTACCAAGCTACATTGCCAAATTACCTAAATGCCCTTCATAGCCTCCAAGCTCCACAATACCAAAATTTCCAAACACCAGCACCTACTCGCCAAAATCCTCCTAGTTACCGCCAAGTACCTCCATCTTCACGAAATAATTACAATCTTTCTTGTCAGGAGTTTTTGAAGAAACCTTCTCGAGTCTACTCCTTTGGTTGAAAGTCGAATCCAACTCTTTGAGAGATTGAAAATGGTTGGTCTAATACAAACAATTGATCCAAAAAAATGTAAATGTCAATTCCAGACTTTACAGGTCCGATCTTCATTGTGCTTACCATTCAGGGGGTGCTGGACATACCACTGAGGATTGCATCAACTTGAAGCATAAAATTCAAGAATTAATTAATCAAAGAATTGTCACTCTTCAACCTGTCAATTCTAATGCCAATGGTAATTCACTGATGAATCATCGAGGATCCGCTAGTAACATGATTGACCCAAAGTCTCAATCACCTCCCCGTCAAAACGCCCCAAATTATCATTAAATGCCCCCCTCCCTTACCAAGGCAGTTATGATTCCCTTCGTCCATGTCTTGAGAAGAAAACTTCTCTCATTGAAAGTCGGACGAAGTTGTTAGAGCAATTGAGTGCGGCAGGTATTATTCATCCGGTCAAGCCCAAGCCATTCGATATTAGCATAAGATATTACCGAGTCGATCGAAGGTGTGCGTATCAACAATATTGGACATGATACCGAAGACTATATTAATTTGAAGCACATGATCCAGGACTTGATCGACCAGAAAGTGGTCAGGACCACTTTACCCAGCGTCAACAATAATTCTCTATCGAACTATGGAGGTGCCACTATCAATATGATAGAGATGGAGGATGAGTGGTGGATGGTAATGGCGATAGCCCTATTGGTCCTAAAAACCTCGAGAAAGTTGTAGCTTCTTCATGCTTTTGGTTCTGCGTCAAGAAAGGGTCAGAACAAGAAGGGGATTAATCATATTCCACCAAAGTATTTGCCTCATTTATGTCAGTCCTTTCTGGTAGAGGAATATGCCAATGATGACGGTCTTGGAGAAAGAATTGGGGATCTTTTTGAAAAAGGTGATCTTATGCCCAAGAGGATGATCGAGACATTAGGAATACGAGATTCCGAGCTAATGGAGCAAGTTCTTAATTGGACTTCCACTCCGCTCTTGATTCCTCACTCATTTTTATAGACAAAGATAAATTTTATGTTATTTCTAAAATCGGTGATAGTCTGAAAGAGGACCAAGACCCACCCTTTATGCAATTTTACTTGTTTAAGTTTTAATTTCCCTCGTAATGTTTTGAAAAAGGCAAAATGACTCATGGTCATGGCCAAAGTTTGTATTTCCCTGTTTTCAATGAAAGCCTCTTCTATTGAGAAAATTTTTATTTTATTTGCTTTAATTCTGCTATTTGACAATCTTTGTTTTTGTTTCAGTAAAAGTTTTTTTTTATAAACATATGAATATCATGTCATGTCACAAGTTGAATGAACAAAAATGAAGTAGATGAAGATGAATTTGAAGAGTATGACGATAATATCATGATATTCGAACACCTTGTCAAAATTTGAGACAGTTCGAGACTCAAGATAAGCCGAATCTAGATGAGATAGATACTCTAAAGGATGACCGTGTCAAAGAAGTCATAATCAGGGTCCATCTGAGAGAAGCTCGAAAAAGGGAACTCAACATTTTACTTAAGAAAATACATTGATGTATTTGTTTGATCACATGTCGTGGTTGAACATAGACATTCATCTCAAGTTACCAATCAACACAGATGCTATCAAGAGCTATGATATTTGAAGATTCAGAGTTTCTTATATTTCTTTCATTGTAATAGCATTGTTTGTTTGTAATCATCTTATGTTCTGTAGTTAGAAATTTATCTCTTGTAATGAACTATGACTGACCTGAATTCTCAAGAATGAGATACGTAGGCGGCCTGTGTTGGTCTCGGTCACCCCTTTATCCCTTTTTAATATTTTCTTTTGTATTTGAATTGCATTCGACCTGAATTCTCAAGAATATGATACGTAGGCGGCCTTTGTCGGCCTCGGTCATTTCCTTATCAAAATTGCTTATTTTTGTTAGTCCTCAATAAAGGAAGTATGTTTGACCTGATTCCAGCCTCAACAGGATACGTAGGCGCCGCAATGGCTCGGTCATATCTCCCATAAGATTTCTATTTTTTCTTTACAATAGAAAGTGGGACAAAAAATTTTAGAGGGACTCAAAAATTCTCAAAAAAGAAGATCTGTACAACAAGTCAAGACTGAAGCTACATTGAGAATCGCAACTGGGATAGAATTTTTGAGTGGGTCTAAAAAATTCTCGAGTCATATATCAACAGTTTGAGATATCCCAAGACATCTAACTAGGACAGAAATTTTTTAGGATGGCCTCAAAAATTCCTTCAAGCATTACTAGAAGTTTGTAGCAAATTTCGAATATTTCGAGCATATTAGCATTTTAAAGCTAACTTCAAATGATTTCTGGCATAGTCAAATTTCATAGTCTACTGCAGCAATCTCCGACATCTTTAGATTTTAGAGTCAACTACAGAACCTTCCATTTATAAGAGATTTCGCGAGGACCATGTCAGAAATTTCTCAAGCTTTAAGGATTTTTTAATTCTTCAGAACAAGCTATCGGATACACTGAAGTTTCGAACCAAGGACGTTCATTTAGGCTACGTATGACATGACATTTGTAAGTGATTTTTGAAATCCCTTTTTAGGCATTTGATATGTTAAATATTTTGTATAATTTTATCTTATGTCTATCGAGGAGCAAGAGATCAGAGTGATCAATCAAAGATAGCAAGACAAGGAGTAATCGATTGAAGAACTTAACACAGATCAGTTTGTTTTAAAAACTAACAATTTTTCTGTGGATGCAGGTTTATAAGTTTGTCTCAAGATCATCATATTCCTCCATTCAATGAATATGGAGAAGTTAAAAGGGGGAGGAGCTCTCCAAAATTGACAACTTTTCTGTAGATGCAAGCTAGTCATTGAAGTTTTTTTTAGAAGAAAGAGGAAACAATTCAGAATACAAGCAACAACACCTCGATCAAATTTCCAACAAAGCATGAGTCACAATGAGTACAAATGTTCACATATGAACAAGTGAAAGCATCACTCTCAACATGTACAGACATCTATAATGACATCAAATTACATTTTTCAGTATCAAGAATATTTGAAGAATATTCACAAATCGCGTCAATATTAGATGCGGTAATGTGAAACCTCCAGAGGGACATTTCTACAGCATTATCACATGAGATAATACCACCACCTAGAGGAACATATTTGTAATATTATCAAATGAGATAGTACCACCATCGAGATGGACATCATTGTCATTTTATCGATGGAATATCATCATCCTTCCAATGGATCAACATCATCCTACTAATGGATCATCAACGAAGCATCATCATCCTATCAATGGATCAACATCATACTGCCAATAGATCAACATAATCCTACAATGGATCATCAACGAAGCATCATCATCCTATTAATGGATCAACATCATCCTGCCAATAGATCAGCATAATCCTACCAATGGATCATCAACGAAGCATCATCATTCTATCAATGGAGCATCAACATTATCCCTCCAATGGATTACAAACATTATCCTATCAATGGAGCATTGACGTCATCATTCTATCATGTAGTAGTGTTATCCTACCAATGGATCATCATCATCCACTCAATGAAGCATCGTCATCCACATCATATCAGGTCATTATCTACTGCGTCAAAACTGATGGAGGCTGACGTCACAACATTTATAGAAAAGAACATTTGCTGAATACGGTAAAACGTATCACTTCACTATTTAAATTATAGTTTCTATTAACAAGTTTATTTTATTATTTGTCGAGAGCATCCAAGAGGATGAATTCTCAAATCAAACCACAGGTGTAGACGACATCAGAAAAGATGCAGCACAACGTGGAACTTTTTCTTAGTGTGAGCTGAGAAACAAATGTCATCGAGCCTCCACCTCATTACAGTTGAATAATCATTGAGCTATCCACCTAATTACAGTTGGATAATTATTGAGCCATCCACCTCGTTACAGTTGGAATATTATCGAGCTATCTACATCGTTACAGTTAGATAATTATCGAGTCATCCACCTCGTTACAATTGGACTATTATCGAGTCATCCACCTCGTTATAGTTGGATAATAATTGAGCCATCTAGCCCATTATAGAGATCATAGGAGTTTGCCATGCATAAAACAAGCAATGGCATCTCAAAATCCTCAGTAAATCATGAGTTGTAATGGACATACTGTGTTTGAAAGCGGTATCCATTATCTTTTACTCTCAATACTTTTTCATTTTCTCATCTAGTTGAAAAATATGTTTATTCCTATCCATTAAGATATACTCATTTGTTATATGAATGATCTTTCTTTTTTTTTTACTCAAATCGCGAGCTAAAGTGGCACTATGTCAACTAATTATTTACTTTGAGTGTGCAAACATATACTGAACATACTTATGTGACATCTTTCACAACAAGAGTAACCGAGAGCATCCAAGAGGATGAATTCTCAACCATGGGTGCGGACGAAATGAACAAGGATGTAGCACAACATGGAATTTTTTCTTGGCAGCGAACTGGGACATAGTACGAAGAGGAGTGTCAAACTTTTGGGACGCGAGCTGAGGCGTGACTTCCACCACAATCAAACCACACCCCTATTAGTAGGCATGTAAGTTTTTCTTTCTTTGGGTTTTTTGATTTTAGTTTCGCATCCAGAAAAGTTTTGTTTTCACCGGAAGAAAATTTCTAATCCGAGTGGCAATACACCAAGAGCTTTGGAAATTATGTCCGTGTAAGTTCTTACTTATGGATGTGAAGAGCTCCACATTCATAGTTAAGAGGTTGCAAGCCTCTTATCCATACTCGACTTATTTGTCACTCCTCCATAACCAAAGGTTATCTTAGCAAAATAGATTTCCTTTTCAACCGATCGAATCGAACTACAAGCAACCTGATTCCCTAAGTTGAGGGATATGTAAGTGGGATCTATGCTGAAAACTCGGCAGTATTCCAATATTCTCTATTATATCTTATTGTCGAGCATTTCGGTCTCTTCATAATTCGATATCAGGATGACTTTGGAGTTCTTTCAAAATCTGTGTCAAATCAAACATATCGAGTTTGTTTTAAGATGTCCTCTCTTCCCTGTTAAAGTTTGCTATTCTAGAAATTATCTGTTTATTGATGTCAATTTGATATAGTACAAATAATGTGTTTGATTGCATATGGGCTCCACTTGATCATTTCATTTGCTCTATTGTAATGATGGGTTAGTTCTTATCTTTGTAAAAAGAGTTCTAGTCATGCCTTAACTGTATATGGTTGCTTTCTTTTTGTTGAAATAGTGGTCTGATTTGTATCGTAGTTTGTTCATATATTTCGATCTAAAATAACGCTTAGCAGGTCTATTTCTTTTTCCTCTGATTAAGGTCATAGGCATTTTTACTTCATTATTTTCCCGTATTAAATTAATAATTTATTACTTATATATTCTATTCATTTGTTTGCATGTGAAATCTGCCTAAGTCCTCACGGACTCCACCTTTGCATTTTTCGTGGCCCTACCCAAAATTGCTTTATTGAGTCGGCCAGCCATGAAGAGTAGAAGAGCAGGTCCTCAGAATCAATGTACAAATGTTTGGAGCTTATACACCTAGTGTATACGAAAAAGGGAAAATGGGCCTAGAGGCCCCCTAAATTCAGTTTTGTATTTTGTTGTTGGGCCTAAACCCCTTTTTTCTTGAATTATTATTATCTAGTTAGTAAGGACAGGTGGAAGATGGCCTAAGGCCTAAAGAAATCAATTTCAAGATTAGTCTAGGACAGGTACTAAGTATTGGGCCTTTGGACCTAAAACTGAAATTAGGCAAGGACTGGCCCAAGCAGACAGAAAACCAGACTTGGGCCCATTCTTTATTGCTTATGTTTTATATTTGCTTACTTAGCATTATTTGCATATTTGTCTGTTTAATTAGTTTTATGGTTGTTAAATTTCAATTTTCCAAAGGATAGTCATTCTGAATTATTTTTCTGAAAAAATAAATAAGCACTCATTTTCCTTGATTTTAAAATATATTTGCAAAAGATATTTTACTTAGGTGGCATCTTAATATTCCCCTTTTCCCTCTAAAATGATTTTAAACTTTAAGTCGTTTACTTTCTTAAGTTAATCAAGAATGCTTCTTTCTTTTTGAAAAATAATTAGCCAAATAGTTAATTATCGGATAACCGTGTGTTAGCGGGTATTTCGGGTGCTTTCAAACCCTTCCCAAAATGCTAATATGAATCTCGAACTCCCTTTAATATTTTCATTAGATTTTCTATTTTTAATCTTTTAAAAAATTAATTTTCCTAATTTCTTTTAAAAATTAAGTAGCAACTCTTAAAGCCGTCGTTTCTATTTTTTAAATAAAACAGTACTAAGACTCCTGCATGTGCTAAGTGTGGTAGGAGCCATTCAGGGATGTGTCGTGATGGCTCACTAGTTGCTTCCAGTGTGGACAGATTGGTCATTTTATCAGAAAGTGTCCTAAGAGCAGACAGAGTAATGGTAATGGGGACAATAGAGCTCAGTCTTCTTCAATTGCTCCACCAGATAGAGCCGCATCTAGATGATCTACTTCAAGGGCAGGCGGAGAAGGAAACCGTCTTTATGCTATCTCTAGTCACCGAGGGTAAGAGAATTCACCAGATGTTGTCACTGGTATGATCCAAGTCTTCAATTTTGATATTCTTCCTGAGCAACTTCTTGATCCCTTCAGTGTTTCTAAACCTGATAGTGAGTATATTCTAGCAGAAAGAGTCTATCGTGATTGTTCCATTTCCGTCAATCACAAGAGTACCATGGCTGATTTAGTTGAGTTAGACATGGTAGATTTTTTATGTCATTCTAGGTATGGACTGGCTTCATGCCTGTTATGCATCAATAGATTGTAGAACTAGAGTAGTCAAGTTCCAGCTTCTAGTGAACCAGTTATAGAGTTAAAGAGCAGTTCAGCAGTGCCTAAGGGTCATTTTATTTCGTACCTTAAGGCGAGAAAGTTAGTTTACAATGGGTGTGTCTATCACTTAGTCCGAGTTAATGACTCTAGTGTTGAGATACCTCCTATTCAGTCAGTTTCAGTGGTAAGAGAGTTTTCAGAAGTCTTTCATGATGATCTTCTCGAAGTCCCTCCTGAGATAGAAATAAACTTCAATGTAGACATTCTTCCAAATACTCGTCCTATATCTATTCTGCCATATAGAATGGCACCAACAGAGTTGAAAGAGTTAAAAGAGCAGTTGAAGGATCTTTTAGAGAAAGCTTTCATTCGACCAAGTATCTCACCTTGGTGCGCTCCGGTCCCATTTATGGGAAAGAAAGATAGTTCCCTTAGGATGTGTATAGATTACTGTTAGTTGAACAAGGTTACCATCAAGAATATGTATCCTCTTTCAAGAATTGATGATCTTTTTTATCAACTTCAGGGTGCTACTTATTTCTCTAAGATAGACCTCAGATCAGGCTACTATTAGTTAAGTGTAAGGGAATGTGATATTCCAAAGACAACCTTTAGGACCCGTTATGGTCATTATGAGTTTCTGGTCATGTCCTTTGGTTTGACCAATGCGCTTGTAGAATTCATGGACCTTATGAATAGAGTTTTCAAACCTTATTTAGATATGTTTGTTATCGTCTTCATTGATGACATTCTAATCTATTTGAGGAATGATGAAGATCATGCTAGCCATCTTAGAATAGTTCTTTAGACTTTGAGAGATAGAGAATTGTATGCTAAGTTCTCTAAATGTGAGTTTTGGCTTGAGTCTGTGGCATTCTTGGACCATATAGTTTCCGGGGATGGAATTAAAATTGATACTCAGAAGATAGAGGCAGTGCAGAATTGGCCTAGACCAACATCTCCAACTGATATTAGGAGTTTTTTGGGTTTGGATGGATATTATATAAGGTTTGTCGAGGGATTTTCATCTATTTCATCTCCTTTGACCAAGTTGACTCAGAAAACAATGAAGTTTCAATGGTTTGAAGCTTGTGAGAAAAGCTTTCAGGAATTCAAAAAGAGGTTGAGTATTGCCCCAGTGTTAACTTTACCAGAGCATACTCAAGGTTTTGTAGTGTATTGTGATGCATCTAGAGTTGGTTTGGGTTGTGTGTTAATGCAGAATGGAAAAGTTATAGCTTATGCCTCCAGATAGTTGAAAGTTCATGAGAAAAATTACCCAATCCATGACTTAGAGTTGGCTGTCGTAGTATTTTCTTTGAAAATATAATGTCATTATCTTTATGGTGTTCATGTGAACATGTTCTCCGATCACAAGAGTCTTCAATATGTGTTTAATCAGAAAGAGCTTAATCTGAGACTGAGAAGGTGGTTAGAGTTACTCAAAGATTATGACATGAGTATTCTTTATCACCCCGGTAAGGCTAATGTTGTTGTTGATGCCTTGAGTAAATTATCTGTGGGTAGTACCGCCCATTTTGAGGAAGGTAAGAAAGACTTAGCAAAAGAGGTGCATAGACTAGCACGGCTAGGAGTTTGACTAATGGATTCCATAGAAGGAGGAGTAGTGGTGATGAATGAGTCTGAATCATCATTAGTGTTAGAAGTAAAAGATAAGCAAGACCAAGATCATTTATTGCTTGAATTAAAGGCAAGTGTTCATAAGCAAAAAGTGATGACTTTTGAACAAGGGGGAGATAGTGTTTTGAGGTATCAAGGTGGATTGTGCGATTGATTTCAAGTGTTATTGGGATGATCACGTACCTCTCATTGAGTTGCTTACAACAATAGTTACCATGCTAGCATCCAAATGGCTCCATATGAGGCTCTTTATGAGAGAAGATGCAGATCTCTTATTAGATGGTTTGACATTGGTAAATCTGAGTTGATAGGACCAGACTTAGTTCATCAAGCTATGGAGAAAGTGAAAGTTATTCAAGAGAGATTGAGAACAGTGCAGATTCATCAGAAATCCTACACTGATGGTAGGAGGAGGGAGTTATAGTTTGAAGTAGATGATTGAGTTTACTTGAAAGTTTCACCCATAAAGGGTGTTATGAGATTTGGTATGAAGGGGAAGCTTAGTCCCCGGTATATTGGTCTTACAAAATATCCAAGAGGATTGGCAATATAGCTTATGAGTTAGAGCTACCACAAGAATTAGCAGTAGTCCATCTAGTGTTCCACATCTCCATGTTGTAAAATTATATGGGCGATCCTTCATTGATCATACCAACTGAAGATATTGGGATCAACGATAGCTTGTCTTATGAGGATATCTTATTCAGATTCTAGATCGCCAAGTTTGCAAGTTGAGAACAAAAGAGGTAGCATCAATCAAAGTTCTTTGGAGGAACCAGTTTGTTGAGGAATGTCACGCCCCAAGCTACCCCCAAAACGCAGACACGGGACCAAAGATCACAAATGACCCCAAGCTAACCCTGCTGTCATAATCATGAGCATACTAAAGATAAATTGAGAAATAAAACTGTTGCGGAAGCTAATAATAAGTAAATATGAAATGATGGGGAATACCCATATACTAAAACTGAATATCAAATCTAAGAGTTTAACATAAAAGAAACATCAAGCTCAAATACTAAGTTGAATCTAACTATGTCTGAAAATAGCCTCTAACTGACTAGAAATGTTGGGACATGCCCCAGCTAAGTCTAGCAAAACTGAAACTAAAAGACTGAAATAATGAAAAGATAACATGATTATTGTCCTCGATGAATAAGGACTCACCATTGATACTACTGAACTAGAGATTGGGAACCAATCTATGTGTGATCTGGATGCTGAGAACCTGAACCTTCATCACGAGAAGATATAGCCAGAGTATGCGTCAGTATTTGAAAGGTATTGAGCATGCAGGATAGAGTAAAGCTGAAATAAACATATAACTGAACAAGCTATAAAGCAAAAGCATAATTTGAACATGATATAGATAGTGAGCTAACCGAATGCAATGACCAAATTATAACATGCTGAGACTAAATACTGAACTATATTGAAATATGGTCAATGCAATGGAATCTTACTGAATTGTGGGTGCTACTAATAACCGATATTAAAACCACATGAGCTACATGTGGAGTCCGATGTATATGTCTCATAGAGAGGACCCAATACACCCAGCTAAAGGTATAGAGGCATGCTGGCGTGATCACTGAAATGATGCCCACAAAGAGGACTTACAACCTATGTGGCTCGTAGTTCTAGGACTATATGGGTGACTGAACCTAGTTCAACTCGGTATTATGCTACTCCCAATGGATTAAGTGATTAACACATTATGACTAAATTATTGTGATATACTGGATAGCTCAAAATGACATGCAAACTAAAAATGCACAAAACTGATAATAACACATTTAAGACTGAAGAATGTATATTTGAAATAACTGAAATATCTAGCCTAGCATGTGTAATTCAAGAACTAAAGAATTACATAGCTAGGGTTCTGAAATTCATACAATAGACTGACTATTCACATACTAATCTAATTTGGGTCATTCTAATAGCTAAGAACACAATAATCTTAATCATTCAAGAAACCCTAGGTCTAGTCATAATAAGGGAATCAAGAAACTGACTTAAAACTAGGGACCTAATGGGTGAAAAGAACCCACTAGTGAAATCCCACATACCTGGTGACGAATTCCACGGAGAAATCTTTCCATTTTGGGGTTGGAACTAATAGAATCTTGTTGCGTTCTTGAACTAGGGTTCTTGACTTCTTTCTCCTCTTAGCGTTCTAATTTTTCTAAGTTTTGATGAATGATCTGACTTAGGTAAGTTCTAGTTATGTTTCTAGGCTAAAACTAACCAAAACCACATAGTTTAGGGTTTAAACGATGTAGTTTAAGGGTCCAACGCATAGGGAAAAGACCAAAATGACCCTGACTTAAAAGTTGTCGGGACTAACAGACAGACCTGGTCCACCCTACGGTCCGTCCTGGTCAGCCATTGTTCGGCTTAGAGGATGGGTTCTTCAGACCACGTTTCATGGGCCATGGCTCAACCTACGGTCCGTAGGTCATGGCCATGGGTCGGGGGGTTTTTTTTGTCTGTGGACCATGTTCCACGGACTGTGGTCCAACCTACGATCCATAGGTGGCACCTCCACTTCTGGAAATCTGCATTCTGGTCTATCTAGGATACGTGGTGTTACAAGAAAGCTACTTGGGGAGCTAAGGAATATATGAAGAAGAGATATCCACATCTCTTCGAATCCGGAGAAGTTCCAAATGAAGGTACTAATCCTTCTCTTGGCTTTTATTTATAAGATTAGCATGTTGTAATTGCATTGCTTGTTGTTTAAGTTGAATGTTAAATGTTACACCCTTAGCCTACTAAGAGTAATTTCATTTGAGGATGAATGTTTCCAAGGGGGAGATATTGTAACATCTCGCAAATTGAAAGAACTAGAAAGAGTGATTTTTGGGAAAAATAAAAATCTGGAAAATCGGTTAAGTTAAGTTAAGTTTGAGTTTTAGTCAGCTTCAAATGACCATAACTTCTAGCTCAGGATGAGTTAGGTGTGTTTCCAGATATCGTAGGAAATATCTTGGAATAATCTTTCCAACGTCGCAAAGTTTGCACGATTCCAAGTTTGTATGAGCGAGTTATGCCCATTGGAAGTTGGGTTGTTGAAATAAGGAAAGTCCAATCTAGATTTTAGAAGGGCATTATGGTCTTTTCACCACCCAATTAATTAATTTCATTTTTGGTAATTAAGTTGGGGTCTAAACTGATTGGATTCAGTTTACACTTTTGAGAAACAAGTTAGGGTTTTGAGAGAAGACAAAAGAAGAGGAGAAAAGAGGAAAAGGAGCAAGGAATCGTCAAGTTGTTGAAGCTAGGTTCGTGGATTTCGTCAAGGGGTGATCCCTTCGAGGTATGTGAGTCTTTCATAGCATTGGGTTCATTCACCCTCGCGCCAATCACATTTATTTCAGTGAAGTTTGTTCTAGAAATTTGAAAGTTGATGAATCTTGAATGGTGTTCTTGAAATTGGCCTTTGTTTTTGAGTTAGGTGAGATTGAAGAGTTCCTTGAGGTTAAAATGTTGTTTCCTTGAGTTTTTTGAGTTAGATTCTTGTGTATACATACTGGGTATCTGAATCTAAAGGGAATTTGAGAAAAAGAACAGAGTTTAGGCGAATTAGGGTTAGAAAATGAAGAAGGAACAAGTCGAGCAGAAACTGGGTACCAAGTCCGCGTCACGGACCTGTTCCTCAGAAGTGTAACTTTCTCTTGGCGTCGTGGAGCAGTCATGGACCTCTCTGCCTCAAAAGTTATTTTCGTGACCAAAATTTAAATACACCTCTGTGTCGCGGACTAGTTTCGAGGCAGTGATTCCTTGATCATTTCTCATGTTTAGCTATCTAAAATTATTTCTAAACATCATGAGATCTTTCCTATCACAAATCACAATCCTTGAATCCATAATTCAATTCGAGTAAAGTTAAGAGTCAAGTCAAGAGAAGTCAAGAGTCAAATCAAGAGAAGTTAAGAGTCAAGTCAAGAGAAGTCAAGAGTCAAGTTGAGAGAAGTTCATAAAGTTTTCCAAAAGTATTTTATAAATGTTTTAACTTTGTTTTAAGACTTGAGTTTTGAGTTGAGTAAAGAGTAAAGTTTGAAGTTCATTTCTTCAAAAGAGTATATCGGGACTATGTATTCCATAGGAGTAAATGTTTTCACATTTAAACGAGGAAGGAAACTGAGATTTCGAAAAGAGCCTTTGAGCTAGTTTTCAGTAAAGAGTAAGAGTAAAGTTCATTCTTCAAAGATTATATGGGAACTAAGTATTCCCAAGAGTTAAAATATTTTCACATTTGAGCAAGAAAGGAAACTGAGATTTCCAAAAGAGCTTTTAAGTTAAGTTTTTGAGTAATTATCTCAAACCAAAGAAAGAGTTTTGTTTTTACAAACATATGAGCTAAGTATATTTTGGAAGTAGTATTGAGCACCGATATGGGGACTAGTTTGAGTTCAGATAACTCACGTCTTCATAAACCATGTAGCCATCATGGGTAGTAAAGGATCATGCTTTTTAGATGACTCCTTAAGATGCTTTTAGCATAGACGAGTGGATCCACTTAGTTAAGCGTTCTATATGACAACAAAGTATAGGACAGTTCTGGAAGCGTGGACAAGACACTGTATCGGTTAGAGAAATTCCCACAGAAACTATATTACTTTATTATATGAGTAAAGTTGAGTTTGTTATTGCATTTTCTTTAACGAACTAAGTTGGTTTTTACTGTTTTAAAGGCTTTCTATATATTTCATGTGTTTTATTGCCTTATATTGAGTTAGTTATTCAGGAGTTGAGTAAAGTCAAGGTAAGTGTTTCTTTCAGATTCTTTTCAAGCTTAAGTTATGTTTAGCATTCCAACTCGCATACTCATACATTCAATATACTGATGTCAGTTGACCTGCATCTTATTATGATGCAGACGCAGCTAACCAAGATCAGCATCCAGCACCTCGTTGATCCAGTTGAGCACTCTCAGTTAGTGAGCCTCCTAGCTTTCCGAAGGATCCTTTTATTTCTTTTAGTACATTTTTGCTCATTAGGATGTCGTGGGTCTTGTCCCGATGTCCATCTCAGTTGTTTAGAGGCTTCATAAACAGAGTTAGTGATATTAGTTCATGAGTCTTTACTTTTCCTTTTCAGTTAAGTTGAGACTTGATTGCCACTTTGGCAGTAGATGTTATTGTAATACATTCTAAGTTATATTTTGAGCAGTTCAGTTTACTTGTTTTAAAAGTATTTATCTTGAGTAAAGTCTTCCGCTGAGTAAGTAAGTCAGGCCAAGGGTTCGCTTGGAGCCAGCAATGGTTCTCGAGTGCCGACCACATCCAGGGTGTAGGCTCGGGGCGTGACAATTTCACATTTTTCTTTCGTAAAGCTTTAGAACGTTCTCAATCTATCAATTATGCAATATTTGTAAGTAAACAAATTTGTAGACACCCATACTACTATATGTCTATCCTAGACCCAAAAACTCACTTATATCTCTAATCAAGCTCCTAATTTTGATACAATTAATATGTCAAGTCTCATACTCCCTAAAATTCAAGTCTAGGGTTAAGTCTTAATTCCTCCAAATAACATAATTCTAATAGTGTTCACATAATACAACACACCTCTTATTTAATTTAATTATACATACCAATATTATCATAAGTTAAATTCCAATACAGAAAGACGAGAAAATGAATTTTTCGGATAATTAGTCATCCATCACATACTCCTAATATATGTAACCCACAAAATATCCATTGTCCAATGATTACCCTCATTATCCAAAGATTATCCAAACATAGCCACAATCATCTTTTCCCCTGGTCCAAAAACGTTACTGGTAGTTTTTATTTTTTTTATTTTCAATTCAATTTCTTTTAATTTTCTTTCACTACCCCCAATATATTATAATAGTATTAATATAATTCATATCCAAATATATAATACAAAGATTTGGGGTGTGGTAATTACCTTATGCACTCCATGTTCTTGTTGTTAACGTCCCCATTAAGTTTTCACTTTTGTTTTGAGACGGAAGTTATGATGCAAATTTATCAAACCTACTAACTTTAATTTAATTTTTATACGCCAAGTGGTAAAGGGAAACATATGGGATTTTACCCTTTAATTACTAACTAAGTTAATTATTTAATAAATATCCGTCAACTAAATAAATGTAGTTACCAAATAGTTCAAAATTTTCATTTAAATTTTATGGGAAGAGTCAAATAGTTCCAGTGCTCAAAGTGACCTAACGGATCGTTACAAATGCTGAAAAGGCTGACATGATCATTTGTTGTACCATTTCAGGAGTAAGGACTTAATCTGAAGATGAGTTATCAATAGTGGAACCATTTATCCTAGCTTGAAGAGCATTGACCCTACGTTTTTTAGGGCGTGTGGGACATTATTTAATAATGTGTCGTTGTTGTTTACAATAATTACAAAACTACTTACCACAATTGATAGCGATATGACCATATTCCTTGAAACTGTAGCATTGAGTTCTAGTCATATCACTGCCCTTTCCTTTACCTTGAGCAGCAAATGCAACATTGACATCATTTTCTTGCTTGTAAGCGCTTTGTGTGACTAGACGCTGCTCTTCAAAAAGTAATTCCCTTAAACAAACATCCAAGGAGGGAGAGGGATCACGATTCATCAATTTAGAGCGAGCACTCTCAAACTTGGACCATAATTTCATCAAAAAATGATCTTGCTTTCTTTGCTCATGAACTGCCTGAATTACAGACAAAAATTCAGAAGGTATTTTGACATAAGCAATATCTGTAAATTCAACCCATAAGTTCTGAAATCCAGAATAATAATCCTGGATAGAGAGACTTCCTTGAGAGTAATTAGCAATTTCACACTCTAACTAAAGCGTCTTGCACTATTATCTTGGTTGTAAACCTTTTGTAAATAATCCCACATAGCCTTAACTGTCTTGTAAGGCGTGCGATTAAGAACAATAAGAGGGTCAATTGACCCTAAAATCCATGTCATCACGCTAGTATCTTTAATCTTCCATTCACCTAACTTGGAAGGATCAGTAGGAGTGGGATCACTACTATCTGTATGGCCTCATAGTTATTTTCCAATGACAAATAACTAATATTGAAATTCCCAAGAAGAATATTTTTTCCCAGTAAGACGAACACGGAAGGATTCAAAGAGATGTGAATTCATGCTTTTGAATATCTATGAAAACTAGAAACACTATGACTAAAAAAAACAACTACAATGACCAAGACCAAGAGTCCTAGGTGTTAAGGATTAATTGTAGATGAATAGTCAACAAAAACAAGATTTTCGGAAAAAAAAACTCTATGAAACAAGACAGCCAAGAGAACGCTCTCATACCATGTCAAGACTTTGCTGAATGCCACTCAAAGTGAGAGTCTTTCCTTTATATAGAGACTATACACATTACATATCCCTAAATATCCATTATTCCTATCCCCCAATGATCAGCTATTCAATCCATCTAAATCTACTATGTTATCCCTCCAAATCCGTTATTCTATCACAATATTATTCTTTATTATTATTATAACAAATCTCTATAATTAAAACACTATATACAATAATATATACAATCATTCTCTATTCATTCATCATGCTAACACTACTGTGAAGATCTTTAAGAGTTTTATGTTCGTGATGCACCTTTGCGACATCTCTGAAAATGGATGACATCTCTTTCTCAAAATGGATGTAAGAGATATAGCTCTTTCTCCAAATTACCTAAAAGAGGTTTCATCAGGAAATCTAAACTAGATTTAGATTTCGACATCTTATTCAGTTTCCTTACAAGAGAATTTAGAAAGCTCAGTCCACCAAAGGTGGGAAACTAAGATGGTGTGAATTTTAAGGATTTGCAGTGTACCTTCAAATTTTTAGTTTTCTCCAATATCGGTATCGAGCAAAGACTTATTTTGCTAATGTCATCTTTGTTTAGAGAGCTAGGAAAAAGCTTTTGAATTACATGTAGAACATTAGCCGCTATAGCTCCAACCTTTACCAAGACCTCATTCAATAAGTTACCATTAATAACATTATCAGCATCAAGGAAAACCAACAAGAACTCTATTGCCACATCAATATTTTGAGCAAAGATATTATTAGGGAAGTTCTCGAGCTTTTTGTTTCTGAGATTTACCTATAGACTATGGAGATGATGAGAAAACCCTTTTAGTAATTTGTTGTCCTTGAAAGTTCTTTATTGAGTAAACTTTGAAGCCTTCAATTCGGTGAAACCCATCTTCTTCATTTCCAAATTCACTAACACGATCAAGCATAATACACAAAGAGGTTTATTATTTTCATGGCCATATATGTCATACTCATCCTTATAATCTAAAAAATCCGCAACAACATTAACTAAAATAGCAAGACAAAGTTGTCCCACATTGTTAGCCATGAACTGAATTTAAGTCGCCAAACATTCCAGCTTCTTATTATTGACATAACCATTTATCATTGTGGCATAAAAGTACCTCAAAAATCTTATGTTCTTTTGAACAATTTTCAGTTTCATTATAAGTCATAGTATTGCAAGTTTTTCTTCGATAGGTGATCCATATATTTCTAGGAAAATCATTTGTACGTCATTTAGATTCTTTCCGAGGCAATCCATATATTTCGATAGATCAAAACCATTCAACTCATAATTATAACTTAAACTGGTATTCCCTTCAAATAACTCCAACAAATGCGGTTCTAGCCTTTTTAGAGTAAGGTTAGTTTTACACTCATCTGAAATCCCATCAAGTACCCTTTGAACCATTTTCACAATCGATTTGGCCTTCCTTGTGAGCTTGACTTCTCTTAGCACTCAAAGAACATTTTAAAATCTCTTAGCACCATTTTAACTTCCTTAATTTTAACTTCCTTAATTTTATCAATATCGTACCTATCTAATAATTACCTCCACTCTTGATCTTTCTCAGGTGATTTAAAATTTCCACAATTTCATTTTGAGTCATTTTCTGTAGAAAAATTCTTGCAAGTTCACCAACTCTTGGAAGTAGTTTCATTAAGAGCAACATTTGTATTCATCTAGTATTGAAGCTATGTTAAATCTTGTGAAAGATTATACATCTTATTTACCATTTTATCTAACAAATGGTGCATAATTTCATTATGGGTGATAATTTGGTTCTTTACCGCGAAAGCAGTTCCTCGATCTTCCTTCTTCTTCTATTAGCAGAATTTACCCAGAAATATTAGACCATATCGGGTATTACCCAGGGGCCATCCCTTGTTGCAGTTGCTTTGTATCGTCGGAAACAACTTCCAGTGTCACACTCTTTTCTCCTCTCTATTTCTTGTCCTAGGTATCAATTTCTAAAACCTGAAATCTTTCTTGTGGTTGTATCATTCTTGTTAGCCAATTTTAGTTATGGACTAATCTATTCGGTGATATTGGTTACACCTTTTTCCCTTTCTTGTTTTGTTTCCAATCTCTGTTGTGTTCTAAGGATCTGAACATCTTGTTTTCTTTATTATACATTTTTTCTGTATTTTTAATAACCTAGAAAGAAAGCTTTTAGGAATAGATTCTTGTGCAATTTTTGCTTCTCTGTTCTATATTTTTGTGAAATTTTGTTTTTGATCTCATTATTTTCATTGATTATTTGCTTCAGACATTTAGTTTGTAGTTCTACTTAATTTATGTTTAGTAGTCTTTTCTTATTAGTTTTGTCGTTCTACTTACCTTAGTTTAAGTGTCCTTGGTAAGATATGATAGACTAGGGTCGTGTCCTCGGGCGAGGGGCAGGGGTGGGTATGGGATTAAGGGGGTTGACAAATTGAAAGTAGGGTCATGGAACATAAGGACTTTATCTGGAAAGTCTATTAAGTAAAGATCCTTAAGAAGAGAAAAATCAATATAGCTTGCATTCAAGAGACTAGATGAGTAGGTTCTAAGGCCCGGGATGTGGACAGTTTCAAACTTTGTTACTTAGGAAATTCGGAGACAAAAATGGTATAGAAATTCTAGTATATGGATACCTTGGGAAGAAAGTGATAGATGTTCGGAGGGTTAACGATCGATTGTTGGTGATAAAGCTAGTCTTTGGAGGGACAATTTTGAACGTCGTTAGTGCTTATGCTCCGCATTCAAGTTTAGACAAGAGGTCAAGATGCATTTTTTGTAGAAATAGGATGTGATTTTGGGAAGTATGTTGATTACCGAGAAGGTTTTCATTAGAGAAGATTCAATGGCCACATTGGGAAAACTCTAGTGGTTTTGATGATGTGCATGGTGGTAATGGCTTTGGGGTTAGAAATAGTGGTTGAACCTCGCTCTTTGATTTTGCTAGAGCTCTTAAGTTGGTGATAACTAATTTATGCTTTCCAAAGAAGATGATCACTTGATTACCTTTCATACCATGGTGTCAAAAAGTCAAATATATTACTTGTTTATGAGGAAAGGCGATAGAGACCTTTGTAAAGATTGTAAAATTATTCCTAGTGAGAATCTTACTACTTAGCATAAGTTTTTGGAGATGGACTTGAAGATTAAGTGAGGGAGGAGAAAGAAGACATTATATGTATGACCTTTGATCAAATATAGGGTTCGACACCTACCCTCTCACGTGTAATTGGAGAGAATTTGACGATGATTAGATCTTGGAGGAGTAGGGGTATGCAGAAAGCATGTGAGATGAGACAATTAGTTGCATAGCGCAGAAGCTAGAGATGTGCTAGGGGTGTTGAAAGGTAACTTTGGTGGATGTGGAGGGGATATTGGTAGTGGAATGGAAAGCTTCAAGGAACAGTGGACACAGAGAAGGTTGTGTATGTGAACTGGGTCAACTACACGAAAAAAGACAAGAATGTAACGCCCCGCAACTTCTACATAAAGATTTGAACTATATTTTGTATGTATATAAGTCAGAACCTAATGATTTCTAATTTAGTTTTACATATATGTTAAGGTCCTTTACTAAGTGTAGTACATGTATCAGATGTGGTTTAGGATTGTAAGGTACCTCAAATACCATTGTTAAGGTCCTTAAGAAGAGAAAAATCAATATAACCTGCATTCAAGAGACTAGATGGCTAGGTTCTCAGGCTTGGGATGTGGACTAGTTCAAACTTTGTCACTCAGGAAGTTCGGAGAACAAAAATGGTATAGTGATTCTAGTAGATGGAGACCTTAGGTCGACAATGGTAGATGTTTGGAGGGTTATTGATCGATTTTTGGTGATCAAGCAGTCATTGGAGGGATAATTTTGAACGTTGTTAATGTTTATGCTTCGCATTCAGGTTTAGACGAAGAGGTCAAGACACATTTTGAGAGGAATTGGATACCATTTCAGGAGGTATGTTGATCATCGAGAAGATTTGCATTGGCGGAGATTTAAATGGCCAATGGGACAACTCCTAGTAATTTTTACGATGTGCATAGCATTAATGGCTTTGGGGTTAGAAATTGTGGTTAAACTTTGCTCTTGGATTTTTCTAGAGCTTTTGACGTTTTGATAGCTAATTATTTCTTTTCAAAGAAGAAGATGATCACTTGATTACCTTCCGTAGCACGGTGGCGTAAGCTCAAATAGATTACTCACTTATGAGGAAAAGCGATAGATACTTTTGTAAAGATTGCAAAGTCATTCCGAGTGAGAGTCTTACTACTTAGCATAAGCTTTTGGTGATAGACTTGAAGATCAAGCGAGGGAGGAGGAAAAAGAAATTGCATGTTCGACCTAGGATTAAATGGGGCATTTGACACTTTCCCTCTCTTGTGTAATTGGAGAGAAATTGACCGAGATGGGATCTAGGAGGAGTAGTGGGGATGCGGAAAGCATGTGGGTTAAGATAGTTAGTTACATTAGGAAGGTAGTTATAGAGGTGACAGGGGTGTCGAATGGTAACTTTGGTGGATGCCAAGGGGATTGATGGTGGAATGGAGAAGTTCAAGGCAAAGTGGACGTAGAGAAGGTTGCATATGTGAAGTAAGTCAACTTCACGGACGAAGACGAGAATATAACACCCCATAACGTCTAAATAAAGATTTGAACCATCCTTTGTATGCGTATAGGCCCGAACTTAATGATTTCTAAGTTGTATATATATGTTGATGTCCTTTACTAAGTGTAGTAATTGTATCGGATTGGTTAAGGATCGTAAATGTAATGACCCAGTCGGTCATTTTTTGTTTTCCATGGAAATTACCGTTTTCCCCTCCCAATGTCGACCCCAAGTCATTTTGATTGATTTTAAAAAGTTGGTTTTGAATTTGAGTAAAAAGTGGAGATTATGGTAATTTTGAGTTTGAAAGGCTAAGTTATCAAGAAAGTGATTTTCGATGCCTTTTGGAGTTTCAAGTGTCGGAATGGGATTCTGTTGATTCCATCAATCCTGAAATTTGAAATCTCATCAGTGATAGTCGTCAGTTTATGATTCCAAGTCTTTTTGACGATTTGAGGTCCCAAGTTATGAAATTATGAAAAATTTAGCATTTGGGTTGACTTTGGTCAACATTTGGGGTTTGGGTGCTCTGATTGGATTTCTAAGAGTTCCATTGGATTTGGAGGATGTTAGGCCAAGTTGAGGCCTTGATTGATTTTTGAGAGGTCCCGAGTGTGTTTTAACCTTTTTAGGTGTGAGTTATTTTTTTGTGGTATTCATGGATATCGGGTTAAGGAGATCTTGGATTTGTGTTTTGACGGTTCTATTGAGTCCGAAACGTTGAGCATAATTTATTTGCACATCTAGGTTGTGTGAACGGGGTTTTGAACGAATCTCAAGGGTCCTTTCGATGTCTTTTTACTGTTTGATATTGTTTCTGGTGTTGTAGTGTTCGCTTAAGCAGAACCTGGTTCGCTTTAGCGATGGTCACTTAAGCGGAACCAAGTTTGCAAAAGCGAGACTGGCCATTTGGGCGGGATTTGCTTTAGCAATGTTCGCTTAAATGGAATCTGTCGCTAAAGCGAGACCCCCAGCTTTTGCGGGGTTCACTTAAGCGAGGACCTGGTTCACTTAAGTGACACCTGAGAGGGTTTTGCTTCCATTTCGGGGTTTAAACCCCATTTCACCATTTTTGAGTTTTGGGAACTTTAGGGTGGCGATTTGGACCAAATTTTTTAGGGAAATCTTTTAGGTAATGATTCTTAACTCTAAATCTTTGATTACCCATTATTATTAGAAAATTTATGAGTTTAAATCAAGATTTTGGATTGATAAATTGGGAGTTCTTCATGAACTTTAGTTTTAAAGAAAACGTGAGTTATGAATTGACTTTCCTGTTCATTTTCGAAATGATTTTCCTTAATGATTTTCTAAAGCCTTGAGTAATTTTTTCAAGTATTAAATTTTGGTTTTAAACCTTCATTTTATAATTGGATTTTGTGTTGATTGACCCACCATTCAAGGGAATGGTTGTGGGTGTTGTTGTTTTCGAAATTGACTGTATATACTTGATTATTATAGATTGTGTGGCTCCGAAAATGATTCAGAAGGGGAAGACTCGACTATTGGAGTGATTGTTGATTGATCTAAGGCAAGTGGCATTTTAAACCTTGTATTCTAGTTTGAATTTGTATGCTTCCTTTGTTTGATTGTGTGTTAGGAGTAATAGGAATGAGGTGAAGGGTTTAAATTGTCCACTTTGTATATCTAAATGAATAAAAAGGGGTCAAAATGAAAAAGGCTATGTTTTGAACATGATGGTGTGAATTACCTTAATGTAACCCTTATTGATTGATTGATGAAATGCTTGAAAGCATGAATGTATACTTGAATTATGCAAATTGTTCTCTCTTCTATGTTGTGTGATATTGCTTGTGTGCTTTGATCGTTGAACATCGTAATGAGACATGTGAAGTGATATTATGCCGAGTTCTTTGTCGGCGAGTGTTATCATGCCGAGGTCTTTACTGGTGAGTGTTATCATGTTGAGTTATTTGCCAGCGAGTGTTATCATATCGAGGTCGTTACTGGCGAGTGTTATCATGCCGAGATTTTTACCGACGAGTTTTATAATGTCGAGGTCTTTCCCGGTGAGTGTTATAGAGACGATGGGAAATAGTTATGGCTAGTGATGATTATTGTGACTTGATACACTTGATGTTTATGCGTGACTTGTAATTTATGTGCTTGTTGTGTGTGACTGTTATGTGTGATTGGGCTACTTGTCATTGAGATTGACTTATTTGATTTGTTGATTATTGAATTATGAAGATCGGACTGTGAAAATTGGGCATGTGAGTCGTGTATAGAAGAATTGCTAGGTTGGGCTGATTTCTGTGCAAGTTGTAGTTTGAGATGGTTCGGTTGAAGTGTAAGGGGTATTCGATTTCTAGCTTGTTTTTTTTTAGCAGATTGATTGTTGGGTACCGTGTTGTTGGTACTCACCCTTGCTTCTACACTTGTGTATGTTTCAAGCCCGAACTCGCATGATCTCTTTCTCCTTCTATTGATCTCGAGGCTCGTCAAGGACTTGAAGAGGTAGTTGTTTGTCATTCGGCGGGCCCTCTTTTTCCTTTCCTTACACTTTGTTCTATTTGAGAAACAAAACTTGAAACTTGTATTTATTTCTTTATTATGTACTTATGTATGTAGTGGCTTGTACATGTGACAATCAGATTTTAGGAGTTTTAATAGAAAATGAGTTTTTCATTTTATCTTGTTCTTGTTTTTGCTATTTTCCACTTCTCTTTCGTTTTCATTGGGTTGAGGCTGACTTGTCTTGGTGAGAAAAGACAAGTGTCATCACGCCCATTTTTGGTCGTGACAGTAAAGTACCTCAAACACCAAGTCAAGTTCAAAGCATTTCTATCGGGTAAGTTTTCGCATGAGTTCATATAAGGATCAACTTCAAACTACCATCTCTCATGTCATAAAGAGTTAGTTTACCCATGACCTATCAAACTAAATGTCTATGAGTCTTCTTTCCAATGTCATTAAGTTAAATCAATTGGAGTCTGAAGTAAAAGGTTTTGGCTAATTCACCAAAGACTCTCCAACTTGGTGGGTATACGTGGGTCCGTGAACAGGTCCTCGGTACAGAGAGAAAGCGAACCTCACTACTCACTTGAATAAAATTCCATTTTCCAGCTCTAATTTTTTTTAGGGTATTGTTGTCCTAAAAATCTTTCAGGAGTTATCTAAATGGTCCTAAACGTGTAGGAAAACATTCACTACTAAAAAATTGTCAAAAAAAGATGGCAAAGCTTCAATGCTTTAGGTCAAACCGACAGATTTCGGTTTTTGGTCAAAAGCGACGAAGCTACTTTTAGCTCGACACTTTTCAAAAGCGATTTGCGTCTTTTTGTCTTTTTTGAATTTTTTCATACTCTTTATTTTAATTTTAATTTTTTTATTTCTAAAATGCGATTGTCCCCGCTTTTACGAAAATTTTATTTTTGAAAATCTAGAAAAGCGACGGATAAAAGGATTTTTAAAAAATAAAACCATTTAAAAAAATAAAATCTGGCGATGGACAAAAATTTTAAAAAAATAAAATCCATAAAAGCGACGGGAAAAACCACGTTCAAAAAAATAAAATCCATCAAAGTTTATATTCTTAAATTAGTTAAATATAAACTTCAAATCCAAGAATATTAGTTATATATATATAGTTCAAGTTTCAATTCAAGTTCATATCTAATTTCTAAACTTAATTAGTTATATATTCAAGATAATTAGTTCCAAGTTCAAGTTCTAATTTCAAGTTCATATTCATAATTAATTTCAATTTCTAGTAAATTCAAGTTATAATTAATTATGAGTTCTAATTAAGTTGTAATTCAAATCCCTAAAATTCCAAATTCAAACTAGCTAGCTAGTGTCCCAAATTCAAACTATTAATTAGCCTAAAATATCAAATATAATTCAAACTATTAGTCCTAATCCCAAATTTAAACTATTAGTCCTAAAATCTCAATAATAATTCAAACTAACTCAAATAATACCCAAATTCAAACAACTCCCCAAATATAATTCAAACTATTAGTCCTAAATTCCAAATTCAAACTTATCTTAAAATCAGAAATTGGAAGTAGTCCTAAAATCTCAATAATAATTCAAACTAACTCAAATAATACCCAAATTCAAACAACTCCCCAAATATAATTCAAACTATTAGTCCTAAATTCCAAATTCAAACTTGTCTTAAAATCACAAATTGGAAGTAGTCCTAAAATCTCAATAATAATTCAAACTAACTCAAATAATACTCAAATTCAAACAACTCTCCAAATATAATTCAAACTATTAGTCCTAAATTCCAAATTCAAACTTGTCTTAAAATCACAAATTGGAAGTACTCCTAGAATTCAAAAACCAAACTATAGTGCTAAAATCCCAAATTCAAACTATTAGTAGTCCTAAAATCTCAATAATAATTCAAACTAGTCCTAAATTCAAAATTCAAACTAGTCTTAAAATCACAAATTCAAACTAGTCCTAAAATCCCAAAATCTATCTAGTGCTAAAATCCTAAATTCAAACTAGCTAGCTATTCCTAATCCCAAATTAAAACTATTAGTCCTAAAATCTCAATAATAATTCAAACTAACTCAAATAATACCCAAATTCAATTAAGCCAATATCTTTTTTTCATACCATAAACATTACTTACAAATTTAAGCACATAATAGACAAATTGTTTATACAAAGATATTTCCACGATTGAATGCATTATTTTACTAATACAATATTCTGATAATTTTAACAACATTTCAAAAATAACCCTTTTGCAGGTGGTTGTTGCTATCCTCACCGGAGAAGAGGAGAGAGGGGCAAACGGCTTCGCCCGGTGTTGGAGCTAGCGCTCTGGCGGCTGCTGTCTCTCGCGCTGCTGCCTGTTGTGGTGTTGTTGTCACCGCAGGTCGGAGCGAATGAGAGGAGAAGGGAAGAGAGGGAGAGGGAGAGTAGCAGCAGCAGCTCGGCTGCTGCTTGCCGACGGAAAGAGGAGGGAGCAGGGAAGAGAGGAGAGAAGGGGAGGTGAGGGGAGCGAGAAGCAAAGGGAGCAGAGGAAGCGGCGATGCCTCCACTGGTTTCGCCGGAGCCAAGCGGCGATGAGACAGATGAGAGGAAGGAGATAGAGGTGGCACTTTTTGGAGAGAAGAATGGAGAGAAGGTTAGGGTTAGGGATCTTAAGGAATAAAATAGGAAAGTTGAGAGATTTCATCCTAGCCATTGAATTAAATGGAGGAACGGTTAAGATTGAATCTTCAAATCTTGATCAAAAGGGATAGACGAATGAGATTGAATCAGATGGGGTTTTTAAGACATGGATTAGATGGGCTACATTATAAATGAATTAGGGCCACAATTGAAATAAACATGTGGCTATAATTGAAATAAAATCTGAATTGAAAGGTTTAATTTATCGAGGTTGATTTTATTAATTAAAATCACACACACACACACATATATATAATTTAAATACACATCAACAGAAGTTTAATTTAATAAATTTAATTAATTTATCGATCAAGTTAATTTTATAAATCAAAATTACGTATATATATATATATATATATATATATATACATATATATATATATATATAAAATTTAATTTGTCGATCAAGTTAATTTTATAAATTTAAATTATATAGCTTCTAATTATATAAATTTCATTTTATTGATCAACAAAAGTTTATCAATATTAAATTTAATATATAAATCCCCTTGAATTGATCATACGTATTTCTTTAATTGATAATGTATTTCATATCTGAACCACTAGTATATAAGACTTGATTTGTTAAACTATTCGAGGAGTATATAATTAATCAACGTATTTCATACTCCGATGAAGTATCCTTTACATGTCATCATAATTGGGAGGTGATCACTACACTTGACATCCATTCAAGATCGAACGTATATAATAATACTATCTCGCATATCATACTCGAATGGATTATATGTTAGCTCTTCACCTCTACATCATGAGATGAGATATTAAGTTCATGATTAGACAACGGACTGATAAAATTTGTACATTACTCTAGAAATATAAGTATATGTAATTTTCTCCTAATTCATATCAACGTAGTTTCATACTCTAAATATGGATCATAGATATTTTTTTATTTATTCCACGAATTCTAACTTTTTATTTATAAAAGTATACAAAATTGTTACACTTTTTGAACAATTAATTGTAGGTGTAAATAAAATTTTAGTATTATGCAGAATAGCAAAATTATGATTAATAGGAATATTCTAAACAAACCAATCTCCGGATTTTGTTTTTATTAAAAGTAATTAGATTTAATAAAAAATACCAACCTCATGAGGTCGGTATCACATTAAATTTTAAGATAAATAAAAAGAAATCATGTTAATTAAATAATATTGACATCGGGAGGTCGGTATTTTATATTAAATTATTTTTTAACTTATATAAAATTTATTTAAAGTTAATTGAAAATATTAATTTATTACATACTATTTAATTTTACCAACATTCGGAAGTCGGTATTATAATTTTTTTTATTTTACACAAAACCGTCCTCAGGAAGATGATTTAAATAAAAATAAATCAAAATATTTCGCAAAGCCACTGACAAAGTCTCTATGTCCGTCATTTTTTTTGAAAAAAGTTTGACCAACACTTTGACCAAAAAGTGACGGACAAAGAGACATTGTCCGTCGTTTTTTTAAAATATTTTGACCAAGAAGTGACGGACATAAAGATACTGTCCGTCACTAATTTAAAAAATAAATAAATAATTAAAATTAATAAAAAGTTACGGACGGTGTGACTTTTTTTAAATTAATAAATATTATTTTTAATAAAAAGTGACGGACTGCGTCTCTATCGATATAAAATAATTAATTATTTATTATATATATTGTTGGTGCAAAATTTCACAAAAAAAGCGACGGACTCGGCGATGCAGTCCCTCGCTTTTAAAAAATAAATAAATAAATTATTTTAATTAAAAAGCAACGGACGGCATCGCTTAGTCCGTCGCTTTTGGGAGCGATGACATCCGTCGCTTTTACTTCCGTCATTTTTTAGTAGTGATTTTTCCATAACTAAACCCTTTCATTCACTCTTAAGCTTCAATGTTCAAGAATTCTTCAAGAAACACCAAGTTAGGGTTCTCTTCCAAGGTTCTTTATCAAGGTAAGTCCCTCTCGAAGAATTTCAAGCATTCCAACTCAAACTCCTTCATCTATTCACGAATCATTAATAAAAATCATAACACTTGACCATAGTGTTTTCAAGAAACGAATTCAAGAGTCTCAAGAAAATATTTCTTGATCGTTCCTCACTAAACTAGTGTTCTTCATCAAGATTCATGGAATGTTTAAGGTATGTCGGACTTCAATGAGGAATTCCTTTCACTCTCGTGTCCAAGGTTTATAAATCCACTTCCAACTTCACAAATTTTTATGATCCAATTGCATGATTTCTTGAACTTACTCATGATTATATATTTTAACTATTGTATTTCCTTTTTATGTTTAGCAAGGTTATCCATTATCATCCTTATTATTGATTGACATGATTATCTACGATTCTTGAAGCTTATATTTTAAAGCATGATTTTAGAGCCTTTATGTTATTACGAAAGCTATTTGAGAATCTACACGTTATGCATGTTCTACAAAACTTTTTCATGATTTAAAAGATATATTTTGGATAGAGATTTCAGCATATGATTTTAGAAAGAAAGATTTGAGTTTCATCTCATAGATTTGAGCATAGTGTCACATCAAGATATGTTTTCGAAAGAGATTTTGAGCAAGACTCATAATAAGCTTCTAGATAAGCTAAATAAAAAAAAAATTATGATTTATATGGATAGTATGTTTAAGGAGTAGTATTTAGCACTGAGCGAATGGGGGTTCTAGATAACTCAAGTTCCAAAATTATGTGCCATCATAAGATTATATTTCACCGATTTGTCAGATAATTAATTAGCCTTGGGAGGCTCAGATTAGTGTATCCACTTTAGACACACAAGTTCGTATAAGACACCCACACCCTCCCACTAGGGCATTCATTGGTGCAATGCGAGCTCACGCGGTGTATCTTGATTAAGACTGTCATTTAAAATATTTACTTATTTTATGTTTTCTTGATATTATCACTATGAGATGTTTTTTTTCAGATAGCATGATTTTCAGATATGCATCATTTTAGATATGATTTCATAAAATATAATCTCAGATATACATTTTTATTTTGTAATATTATGTCATATGTCAGAGTTTTGACTCTCAGTCCTTCGGTTATTATTTGTGTATTACTCATGCTTAGATAGTTGATTATATAATTTTTTATCTCAGTCGTTACCTTGTATACCAATATATTTTATGTATTGACACTAGTTTATGCTACATCATTTTATGATGTAGATTTCAGCACTCTGATTCAGATTCTCAGGTAGACGTTCCACTAAGTCCCTCTACTTTCTACATTATGTTGAGTCCCTCTTGCAATTAGAGGACTTCATGAGTCAGTAGATGTTATTCACTTCAGTTGTATAGCTTTCAGCCGCCCGGGGTCTTGTCCCGATAAATTATCTCAATCAGTTTAGACATTTTTAGACATTAGTATTGAGCTATAATAGATTTATATTTGAAATCTATTTTAGTTATGGTTTTTTTTTTTTTTTGTTTAGGGATAACTTGTGGTTACAAGCACCGTGTATCAACTAGGGTATAGACTCAAATCGTGATAGAAAAGTGAGTGAATAGAAAAATATATAAGGCGACAAGGACAGACTCTAAGTTAGCAGTTACAATAGTTAGGAATACATCTTTTGAAAAACTTTATATTGAATTATGAGACAAAAGTGGAGATAAGAAATGTACACACTACCAAAGGTGAGGGAGAGGAATGCCGGACACTTGGATCAAGTGAGTTGGATACTTTCACAAACTTTTGAACGAAGAATGGGATACATACATTGTCTTGTGTGAGTTGGATCATTCTAAGAGGCATCAGGACTTCGGGTATCATAGGTGTATTAAAGTTGAGGAGGTGAAGCGTGCTATTAGTTGGATGGAGAGGGGAAAAGCGAGATGACCAGATGAGATCCTCATGGAGTTTTGTCAAAACACAGATAGAGAAGGTTTGGAGTGGTTGATCGACTAGCTTGTTTAATGTCATTTTTAAGACGGCTAAGATGCCTGAGAAATGAAGGTGGAGTATAAGGGTTTTGTTGTACAAGAACAATGGTGAGATATAAAATTGCAATAACTATAGGGGTATTGAGTTGTTAATCCACACTATGAAAGTTTGAGAGAAAGTGGTGGAAATGAGAATGAGAAAGGGTGTATTTATTTCCAAGAATTAATTTGGATTCATGTCAGGGAAATCGACCACATAAGCCATCCAGTTTGTAAGAAGACTGATGGAAAAATATCTGGAAAGAAGAAGGGATTTACATATGGTGTTTATTGACCTTTAAAAGGCTTACGATGGAGTCCCCAGGGAATTCTTGTGGCGATGCTTGAAGGCAAGAGGTATATTAGTAGCCTACACTTGGACAATTAAGGACATGTACGAATGAGATAAAATGCGGGTAAGAATGATGGGAGGAGACTCGGAGCACTTCCTTATGGAGATGGGACAGCACCAAGGATCAACTCTTACTCCATTTTATTTGACTTAGTGATGGATGTTTTGACACCAAACTATCAGGATGAGGTGTTGTGGTGTATGTTATTAGCGATATCATAATACTGATTGATGAGATGCACAATGTTGTTAATGATAAGTTAGAGGTATGATGACAAACTTTGGAGGTTGAAGGATTGACGTTGAACCGAAATAACACAGAATATGTGGAGTGCAAGTTCAATCATGTGATGCATAATGGTAGGTATAGAAGTGAGGCTTGATACAAAAAAATCCTCAAAAGAGATAAATTCAAGTATCATAGGTCAATAATTTAGGGGAGTGGAGACATCGACGATGATATCACACACCATATTGGTACGGCATGGATGAAGTAGAGGCTTGTCGCTGGAGTCTTGTGTGATAAGAATGTATCACCAAAACTCAAAGGTAAGTTCTATAGAGTGGTAGTTCGACTAACATTGTTGTATGAGACATGTTGCAAAAATGAGGATGTTGGGATGGATTTGTGATTATACTAGCTAGGAGAAATAAAATTAAAAATAAGAATATCCGTGATAAGGTGGGAGTGGCCTCTGTGGTGGATAAGGTGAGGGAAAAGAGACTGATATAGTTTGGACATGTAAAGAGGAGATGTATAACGCACCTGTGAGGAGGTGTCAGAGGTTGGATAGTCAGATATTTGTAGAGGCAGAGATAGGCCGAAGAAGTATTGAGAGATGTGATCAGACAGGATATGACTCTACTTTGTGTTACCGAGGATATGACGTTGGTTCAGGTTACCGAGGATATGACCCTATATAAGAGGGTGTGGAGTGCACATATTAGGGTTGAAGGTTTGAGGTACTGTAGTGTTATTTTTCTTAGGGTGGCTGGGGTTTGCGATGGTACTAGATATACTATTGTAGTTCTTGTTTTTTAAATTTTTATCATTGTTGATTCTTTGTTTATGGAGTTGTGATTATCACATGTTTTTATTGTTATTTGGGTTCCTCTTTGGTAGACTTTTGAACTATTGCCTTGTTATTTATTATATTTTTTTCATTGTTGATTATTCGTTTATGGAGTTTCGACTATCACATCATTTTATTGTTGTATGAGCTCCTCTTTGGTAGACTTTGTTTTCTTGTTATTTGTTATATTTTTTTCATTGTCTCCTTCTTTATACTGGTATTTGTTGCTCTTGAGTCAAGGGTCTTTCAAAAAAGGTCTATCTACCTCCACGAGGTAGTGGTAAGGTATGCATACATTCTACTCTCCCCAAACCTCACTTGTGAGATTTCACTGGTATGTTATTATTTCATATGGGGGAAAAGTAATTCATAAAGAAGATAATTGTAAATTGTAATTTTGTTTTCTCTTACGTATGTTAGTATCTTCAATAATTTTCTGATCCAATCATAAAAAGGAGCAAAATAGATATAATTAATACTGAAAGCAGATTTCATCTTAAAGAAAAAACATTGTAGGGTAAAAAAAAGGAGTAATAATTTCACGTACCATGTGAAATTTGAAAATAAAAAATTGTTGAAATGAAATGGAAGAAGGTAGAGTGTCCCCCAAAATTGTACTAGCAACTTTCTTTAGGTGGTAGCTTTAAAGTGGGTCAATAATACAGCTATATTACTTGTCTTTTTCTTTAGAAAAATACACTAAAATCCCCCTAAATTATATCATGTTTGCTAGTTTAATATTTAAACTACTTACCTTTTAGACATTTGCTTAGTACGCGTTTAGATATGCGATTTTATTTCATGATTTCTACTCATTAGAGGAAATCAACGCTTATTTAGACATGTGTTTTTATTTCATAATTTCAAATTATGGGATGAAATTTTAAATTCTCCAAAAAGTTTGATTTGAAAATTTTGTATCATGATTTCATATTTTTTAAAATATCAAAATTGAACTACAAGTTTATATTTTATTTAAAAAATACCATTCTTTAACCTACCAAGTACCGATCATTTATTTCATATATGTAAACAAATTTTATACTCCTAGTTAATATTATTACTCTTACCAACTTTTAAACCATTTATATTGTATATAACGATTACTTTCACCAACCAAATTTATAATTACTAATATTATTACTCTTCCCAACCTTAAAACCATTTTTATCGTATATAACCACTAGGCTTGAACCAGACAATTCATTGGCTTGAGCACTTGAACAAATAATATTCGTCTTTGCTGATCTAGTTATGGAATCAGTAATATGCTAAGGCAGCATTGATCCTATTTTTTATCATCTTTGGTTCTGATATTTTTGTTAAGAGTATCGTATTGTCTAATATTACCCTTCACTTGTTCTTCAAGCTATAAACATAGTTGAACAAGGGTTTGAGGCATCTCGAATTTTCCACGATAACAGATATATTAATCCAACATATCGTTGGAGCTTTTAATGTCTCGTGAGCAATTAATGTTGGGTTCGAAAGTGATTAGGACGGCATGTGGAAGCTACATTGTGATGATCAAGTCCATATCTGTTTTGTTCTTGTCAATAGAGTGCATGCATGGTACTTCAACATCCATTCAGCTGGGTAAGGTGTTATCTCCATTTTGCTTTTTCTCTGTTGATTTTTTTCTATGAACTTGCCTTCACCTATTAGTGGTATATGTGCTTATAATATTTGCAAAAGTGAAATTATAATGTTGCCACCTTATGAATATAAACATACATAATTATATATTCTCTACAAACTCTCTTCATTGTGTGGGGCCTGATTCTTTTTCATGAGCAAATATGTGAAAATTCTTTTTGATATGGGTAACGATGAGATTCAATCCTAAGATCTCTGCCTACGTTGATACCATGTTGACGTGTACGATCATCTTTTTTAAAATCTTAAGTTGTTAAAGAGAACACACTTTTATTAGTTAATTACATTCTCAACCGTTGTTACAACTTACCATTGTTTAATTAATTTAATGAAGTAAAAACAAATATTAATTAATCATAATTTAAGTAAAACAACTTTATATTCGAACACATGGATTCATGCCCATTTAGTAGCTTCCTAGGGCCTAGAGTCTGATAGGTCCTGGAGTCTGAATTTGCGCTTGAAATTGTACCAAATTCATATAAATATCCATTCAATATTATAATTTGAGTTTTCTATAACAATCATTCTCTATAATATTATTTCATAATATAACAATCATTTTTTTGAAGAATGAATCATTCATGTTATGTTATATTATTTATTTATTGTAGCAACATTTACTATATCAATAAAAAAAAAATATCGAAACAATAATGTTATTATCGAAAGATTTGATTATTGTACCAAATATCAGATAAATATCCAATCAGCTTGCATCTTGATGTGATCTTTTCCAATTCAACTGAAGCATCTTTGTCAGTTTCAAGTTGCAATCGTCTTTTGTGACCACAAAATCTTAGGCCCGGATTCTATGTTTATTTCGTCGAGACTCATCATCGTGTGGCACTCTTCTTTTTTCCTCCTTCACCCTACACAAACTTTACTTTTGCCTAGGTGGTTGTAAGTTAGGAGTACAAAAGAGAAATCACGCGTAATGGATGTGGTTACTCCTTCCTTAATTAAGGGTCTTGGGTTCAAGTTTTGACCTTTGGGTTCGATTCATTTTCTATCAGGGTCATTTCAATCCCTAGGCCACTAAAGCAATTGTTTGGGGCTCCCATATTTTTGGGGGGACCCATTTATTTATTTTTTAACTTATGAATGTTATTTTTCTAAAAAAACATTATATGTACTATAAGTGCTATGATTTCTACTAAGGATATTGCATATAAGATGAATATAGAATTTAAAAATATATTGTCTTAACCTTGAATTTTCTTTAACACATAATAGTTATTTTGATATTGATGATTTATATTTATATTTTGAATTAAAAGTGTTAAGAGAAATAATACAAGTAGAAGATAGTGATTTAGTAAAAATCATCAATTAAATAAAATGACTTGATTCTTTTCCAAATATACATATTGCTTATAGAATAATGTTAACAGTTCTTGTAACCATTGCCTCAACCGAAAAAAGTTTTTCGAAACTAAAATTGATTAAATCTTATTTAAGATCAACAATGTCTCAAGAGAGATTGAATGGATTAGCAATCTTATCAACTGAAAAGGAAATATTAAATCAAATATATTACATAAAACAATAAAATAACTAATGACTTAGCATCTAAAAAAGCTAAAAAAAATAGATTTTAAATAAAAGTATATATGATATAAAAAAAAATATTAGAGCCTCTTTCTCCAGTTTGGCTTTAGGCCCCCAATCTTGTTGAGGTGGCCTGTTCTCTATAATAGTATTTCACTCAAAACCACCACATTAAGAACATGTTATCAAACAACAATATAAAACAATCTTACTAATGTCGTCCATCGTGACGGTAGGACTCAAACCCAATACTTCTGATTAAAGAAGAAACTATCTCATCAACTACACAACATACTTTGATAAAGTATCACTAATGTATCCTAATTATGAATTGTTGAACTAATGTCAACAAGTTCGTTTCCTGTTCCTTTATGCATATGCCCAGGCTACTACTCTTTCAACAAGATGTCAAATTCCAATGCTGGAAATATCTTTTCGATGAGTTCTATTTTCCAAGACAGTTAATGCATGGTTCTACGATTGTAATAAAATAAAAGGTTGTTTGATGACTTTGTTGATGCAAAAGGTAAAATTCAGTAACTTCAATTTAGAGCAAAAAAACAATTATGACTTTTTTAAATGATACAATAGGTAAAGTAAAATCACCGTGTGTGAAATCAATCCAATAAGCAATTACCACGTCATCAAAATATCATATCCACATTAAATAGAATTGCTGAAGCCTAAATACACTCTATAACGCTGGAAATTTCTAATTTAATGTTCCTAACTATAGTTGCATGATGTGCTAAACCCTGCAACTATAGTCTATAGAGGGGACCTAGAATGGTTACGTTGTAGGTATGGGATATGATACTTTTATGGCGTGACGGTATTTAATTATTTGATCATTTTATTTTATGTGAAGCCAAGTGTTTGTATTTTGATGTTTTAATAAATTAATAAATTATGGAGTAATGGGATATTTGGTAGAGGGACTTGATCCTTCGAGCGGTAGTCATCTAGGATAAGTCAATGAAGTGCAGCTGTAAAGCCGGCGAACCTGTTGTGATAGATGGGCACGACAACAAAAGCACAGAGCTCTCGTCCAATATAATGACGTGTTACTAAGTTATTTTTGTCTCTCATGCATATACATGGGAGATATTGACAAGAAACAATCTAGTTTTTGCAATCAAAAATATCGAAAGCAAAAGACGTTCTCTCTCAAAGGCAATTACACTCATACGTACAACAACGAACGTGATTGAGTGACCTACTAAAGTCTTAATTAAGTTGTTATTTGAGTCTAGTGTCTTGTGTTCATGTATTGTAAGATCTATTTCTATGTTATAAAGGAACATAGATCATTTCATTTGTAATCTTTGTAAAGTCAAGTTCATGGCTTAGAGTTAGTTGTGTTGTGTTTGGTTGAAATTTATGTTAACTAGAGGTAGTTGATATAGTGGACAATAGGGTTATTGCTTTGAGTCTTGTAATAGAGTTGTTGCAAGGTGTAGGGTTAAGAGTTTAATCCTTAGTGATTACTGGAGTCTGTATTCACAAATTGCTTGAAGTAAGTGGAGTTGTTGAGAAATCCTGTGCCATAGGTTGTGGTCTTATAATTCCCTTTGAGCAAGGAGAATTCCACATAAATTCCAGTGTTCCTGTACTTAAAGTATTTAATGTTCTTCCAGTTATTAGTATAGTCAAGGGACCAAGTCTCTTAACTTGTGGTTGACTCATATAAACTAACACCAAGTTCTGATGATTTTTACCATTGGGATGAATGAATTTTGTTCAACTTTCATTTTATGCTAAATATCATGAAGGATGGTAAAATAATCTCATGAAAATATGACATGCTCAATCCATTCATTTATTAGCTCACTTCATTTCAACCAAATTCAAATTTAGTTTAACCCGCCTATATATTTGACATTAACTCTGCAAAATATATAAAAAAATAGTTGAGGTTATGTTCTAATTACAAAATTTCACTACCTTAGCTTATTGGGTATTATAATAATGGGAAATAAGTCTGAAAAATATTTCAATTTTGGCCGAAATTGTTGTTACGATACCAAACTTTATGGAGGACCTTTTACCCCATGCACTATTTAATCATGTATTTTAAAGGTATATATGCTTCCACGTGGACATCATAAATATTGCATCATTATAAATAGTAATGTGTCCACGTTGACACATATATACCTTTAAAATACACTATTAAATAGTGCAGGGGTAAAAGGTCTTTCATAAAGTTTGGTATCGTAACAACAATTTCGGCCAAAATTAAACAAAAAATTTAAATATTCAAAAAATATACGAAAAGTACTATAAATTGCAATTTCTTGGATATCAATATGATGAAAAAATATATCGTAAAATGTTAGTCAAAGTTCTTATAGTTTGACTCTAAAAAAAGAAACTATGACAATTAAAAATGGACGGATGTACTATGTAGTTATATTTAGGATTTTATAGCATTTCTTTCCTCTCTCAAACTCACCCTCGCCTCTCTCCCTTTCTTGCGCCTCTCCTAATTCTCTCTCGTGCCTCTTTCTGCTTATCCCATCTCGTGCTTATTAGATAAACATATATTTGTTGATACACTTGATACAAAGTGAATACATAAGGAATTGATACACTTGATATTCATTGATAATATAATTGTATTCGTTGATACAAATTGTATTTGATAATACACTAGATACAATTGTATTTGTTGATACAAATTAAGTGCTTTATGATAAAACCTGATAAAATGACTACATCATGTATTTATCCTCTCGATCTCTCGCCCCTCTCTCCCAAATCTCGCATGTGTCTCTCCTCCCTCTTTCAATCTTGTTCACATCTCTCCTCCTTCTAACATGTAGCTATGATTCGTAGTTAAACAAACTATAGTTATAGATCTCTAATTAAATCCAAACTATAGTCATTTTTGAAAATTGTTCCTTTAAAAAATGTTTTTAAAAAAATATTTTTGGTGAAAGTAATTTTTATTTGACCAATAAATTTTAAAAGCATTGAGATCGATTAATGTTAGACCAAGCTTTTTCAAAGTGTACGTTTCTAAGTGTATTTTTCTCAGAAGTACTCTTGGGAAAAACTATTTTTTTACCTTTTGAAAAATAACTTTTCCTAATCCCAAAAACACTTATTTTCTGCCAAAAATTTGGTCAAATACCTTTTTTTTCTAAAATAAGCATTTTTAATCTCCCAAAAGCTTGGTCAAATATGTTATATTCCTTACAAAAAAAATGCTTCTTTTTTTTTTTGGCAACTAATTTTAAATTTTAATTTTTCCACATGAAATTCTTAAGATCACATTATTATTAAAAGGAGATTTTGGTAAAATTCTATTTATCATTAGCTTAAGGTAAAAAAAAATCATTTTTTTTTTACTTTCTTAAATTTCATGTCAAATCAAATAGAAAAATTAAATGAACTATGTAAACCTATACTCTATGTTATCGTATTATTAGAAATCATTTGGTAGCTGATAAGAGTTACTATACATGTATTAGATGTTATAATAGGTTATACTTCATGCACTATGTTATAACATTATTAGGGGTTGTTTGATAACCACAATTTTTTTTTGTTTGTTTTTTTAGCGATTTTGGCTTGGCTTGATTTTTAAGTTAAATTTTTAGCGATTTTGTGTTTTCTTAGTAATGAGTTGTGCTTGATTATATATTTTTTTAGATATATGCTATATTTTTTTTTTTTTTAAATTTGTAATTAATTGTAAGAATTTATTGAACTATTTTTTTTTTTTTTTTTTTTTTTAATCAATCCATTTTCATATATATATTCTATTATATTTATTTATGGGATAATATTATATTAGTTTTTTTTTTTTTTGAACCTAAAATAAAATTTCTGGCTCCACCACTGTTGATAACTGGTAAGAGTTATACATGTATTAATAATGTAGGGTTAAGTTATGAGAGAATCTATGTATATTTTATGCATGTATTAGTTATATTGGTTTCTAAACATCAAATCATACACAATATTAATTTTATACATGAATAATTTACCTCTTAATTAGCTATTAAACGTTATACAATATTTCATACCAGCATAACTCACATCCAAACCAGATATCAAAGATTATATAGTTTAGTGTATATAACTTACATCCGACAATAAAATATAGGAATTGAATTAGGATATGGTAGTCGGAAAGAGTACCGATAATGTTGCTATTGCCCTCTTCGCGATGCAACAGTATCAATTTTGACAGCAACTTTAATTGGAGGTACCATTATATATATATCACTACTACCTTTGTCCCATTTTATTTAAAGATGTTTAAATGAATGCGAATATCAAAAGTCCTTTCGAAGAAACATCATGTCAATGTTTAAAATGTGAATGGTTAAATAAATTTGAATACCTAAGAATTGCAAAAATTGTACAAAGTTAATACTTTTAATGGACTAGTTCAAATATTTCGACACGTCCCAAAAAATGTAAGTGTCAACAGTCCAGCTATATTAGGTTAGCAAGTACGTCTGGTAGCCTCGTCCTGCGGATGCCTCAATTGATTTGAAATGCTCACTTAAAGGTAGAGGCTGTGGCTGAAGTTGTAGCTGCTGCCAAAAAAAAGTCTCATAGTCTCAATTCTGTGTGTTCAACGAATTCAACCAGCAGTACACTCAGCAATAATCTTTTTTTCCCTTGATTTTGAATTTTATTTATCATTGGCAACCTTTAGACTCAGAGGCGGAATCAAGATTAGAAGTTTGAGGGTTCTATATTTTAGGACACATTTTTAGGGGGTTCACAAGTTAATATACATATATATTTATTTAATATCCTAATACAAATACAGAATCTACAAAAAAGCTATTGAGTTTGTCCGAACCCAGACTACAAGAAAAGTGTGAATTACATGGGAATTTTCATGGGGATTAGTATGAAAATTTGCAGGAAAATAAGTTTCCTGCAGATTTTCATACTAATCCCCAGAAAAATCCCCATGTAATTCACACTTTTTTTGTAACGAACCCCCACTTAGCTCTGCCCTTGCCTTTAGTTGGCGAAAATAGTTAAATAGCTATTGGTTGTGAAGTCTTTATATTTTGTTGTGCCACTCCTGAAGTTCTCCTAGAAAATAGATCATTGTCAATCTAGCCAAAGTTATTTGTCTGAAATGGACTAATTAGTTGAGATAAACTAAACAATAGGTATTAGTATCATCCGTCCAACTAATATCAATTTATCGGTGGCATTTGACAATGAAATTTTTTTACTTTTTTTCTTGGAGTTCGACTTCAAAAAAACATGTTTGATCATAAAATTTTAGAAATTTAACTTCAAGTTGAATTTCAAAATTGTCATAAATTTAAAAAATACCCAAAAATAGTTTTCACCTTTTTCACTTGATGTTACTCACAAAAATTGAAAAACAATTCCAACTTGTATTCATGCGTGGCCAACACAATTTGTTTCAAACAAAACATGATCAAACGGCTACGAAATTTCTTTATACCAAACAAAAAAAACTAATAGAAGTTTTTTCTTCTTCTTTATAATAGTTAATATATAACATAATCAAACAATAAAATCACTAATTAAATATACTTTAACAAAGTTTCTCATGGGTTAGTTTAGTTTAGTTTACCTATCCTAAATAAACATAAATTTCAAATAACCTGAATTTAAATAGATCAAGATGAATTGAGCAATTAAATGCACTGATTTAATCAATCCAAACTTCAACAAATTGAATGAAGCATATTTTCATAGAGTAATTTTATCACGCCTAATTAGTAAGAAGGGGAGAATAGCTAGCTAGGCATTTGTATGAAATTAAACAAAGATGCGAAAAAGATCACTATCCATTATTGATGATTTTTGTATGTCTTGTTAGTTGGTTGAAGAGATATTGGTGGTCCATTCGAGTTAATGAGATCCTTGTATAACTTTCTTCTGGGGAGGTTTCTAACTAGTTCAGCTAGCACTTGATACAAGCAACAAAAAAAAAATGAATTTTGGATCTAATTATATAATCTTAAAAATTAATTCATAAGATGATATTTTCTCAATAATGTTATATACAAATACAATCGGTTTAGGACACCTAACTTTTGTGGTCGTTCAATATACTAGACATTTAAAGTATAATTAAACAATATAACATGAAGATATTGGTTGTTGTGTCTTTCCATATGTCATGTCGTTTTGAACAATTATGACTTTATAAGATAATTTTTGAAAATAAGTTGGGGTTTAAGGTTCATTTCAACATGCCGTGGAGCCAAATTAATCCATTTAAATTCTCGAATTACCAAATCTTAGGTCCCATATCATATGTTCCACATTTTGATATTCATTTCTAAATGTACAATATGAGACATGAATTAAGTGTCCAACAATAGTTGAAGGCATGAGTTGTCATCTTCTTACTTGTCTTGGACAAATTCTCATTTCATAAGCTTATTACTTTTGAGAGTGGGTTAAATCAAGGGCAAATGTTGTCCTTTGACTAGGGATATCAATTTGTATAAAAATTTACAAAGTTTTTAATAAATATTAGAACAAAATTATAATTATGAATATCAAGTTTTGTTCCTCCGACATATGTCCTTTCCCTTTTTGTAATTCTTTGCATTATTTTGGTCGTCGTTGAAGTGTGAACAGAATAAATGTGAAGAGAAAATAGGCAGGTGACCTAGATTTTGGGTCATGGTTATCTCAATAAGATTAGGGTCTAAAGTCAAACTTTATAAAGAGATTTTAAGTCTTTTTCTTTTGGCTGACATATAAATATTGAATAATAATAAAATATTCGGTGTAATCCTATAAATTCTATAGTATATTTACTTTAACATACCATAAATCCAATGCATTCAAATTCTCGAATTACCAAATATTCGGTCCCATATCATATCATATCATATCATATATATATATATATGGTTCACATTTCGATTATTCATTTCTAAACGTACATGAGATATTAACTGTCCAACATTACTAGTTGAAGTCATGAGTTGTCGTCTTCTTATTTGTCTTGGACAAATTCTCATTTCATAAGCTTATTACTTTTGAGAGTGAGTTAGATCTACTACAGGTTCATCTAAACCCATAAATTTTTAATACGGAGTATAAATGTGTAAAACTTTATTAAAATTTTGATAAATATTAGATCTATATCGTAATAATATTGAATATATATATATATATACACACGTAAATATATAGTGGATAAACTCTTGGTATTGGGATAGTCGTTTTGATTGAAACAATTATTGTAAGAGCATGCTGAATCCAATCCTTAATGAAAATGAAAGAAAGAATTTTATATCATAAAAATAGAAGGTGCACAAGCTTTATCTATATCTATACTATGTATGTATATATGTATATCGTGGGGGTTAAATATGCGGTTTCCCTCTTTGGCTTATAATGTATCATTTATTTATATATATATTCACATAGAAGAATTTACTCATTACTACCAATAATGTTTTGCAACTTTTATGTGTTGTTGTTTCCAGCTTCACAGGAAGATAAAGTGCATTAATATTATTAGGACTTAGGACTAATAATGGTTTTCTATGTCAGTAAAGAAACCAATTAGTAGTGGAGAAAATAGTAGTCTCCATTTTGAATGTACTAGCTTACTTTTTTTCTCTTCACATTAATTATATACTTGGATATTTCTCTGTCGTTTTCCATTAATAATTCATAGGATTAGAAGTAAGTTATATGGTTATGCAACTATTGGAAATAAGTAAATAAAGTTATATTTTCTTTATCACAAAAGTAGGGGTGGGCATAAATACTGAAAAACCGAACCGAATTATTTCAGTTCTTCGGTGTCGGTTCTTCAGTGTTTCAGTTCAGTGTCGGTTCTTTATTTTCGGAACTTCGGTTCTTCGGTTTGGAGTTCGGTGCAAGGGTCCCGAAACTACGGTGCACTGAAGAACCGAAGTTTTATTAAATAAATTTAAAAATATTTAAATTATATTACTTAATTTATTAATAATACGGCCCATTTCAATTTTTAAGTGACAGTCACAAAACACAGTAAAGTGAACCCTAAAGCCCCTCATGTTTTGAATGTGTTGAAATTTGAATCGTGTATCCAAAGAGATAGTGTTGTTTGATAGTATTGTGTTTTTTTTTAAAAAAAAAAATGTGTGGACACTGGACAAGTCTTTGTAGACCTGGGCAGCCTCATGTTTTCAATGTTTATTGATTGCCTGATGGCTGATTCTGTCGCATATTGTTGGCTGGCCGCTGGAGCAGCAACATGGCATATATGCTAATAATGCTAGAAACAGTTTATCATATTGAAAAACTCTCAACACTTTATCATATTCCCTCTTTATTTTTATTCACACCGAAAAACCGATTTAAAAACACCGAACTAAAGTAGAAAAAACCGAACCAAACCGATCTAGTTTGGTATGAACTATGGTGCACACTTTTCTAAAACTGAATACCGAGGAACCGAACCGAAATTTGATTAAACCGAACCGAAGAACCGAACGCCCACCCCTACACAAAAGTCCCTTATCTTTGCTATTTCATTTAAAAAATCGCTTAATATATGTGATCACTTTTTAATGACAAGGCACATGATTATTTAAGTTAAAAATAGAAAACATCAAATTCAACTGATGGTCTACTTATATGGACTGGAACAATTCTCCCTTCATGAGCTAGCTTTTGAGGTTGAGATAGACACATATATATATATGTTACTATATCTTTACAATTATTGCAATGGACATTGCAAAGATTACTTACGAAGTGAAATGTAGTAGGTTTGTCAAAAGAAAAGTTGTATTACAAATGTGCACAATAGCAAGAGCTAAGGAAGGGCCTTGAGAGTAGTCTGTCTTGTTGCTTGGTATTGCCTATTGGCTAGGAGACTATCTGAATTTGACTTCTGAACTGACTTGATTGTGAATTTGTGATGTACTACACACCTACATACATATGTTCATTAACAACCACTAATATTAGTGCGTATTCCTCTGTTGGAGGGATTGTGGGCATAACTAGTCATTCATACGATGTGATTTAATCTTGCCTTGCAACTTGACGACAGGGTCATTCCTGCGCGGTGGAATAGATAAGATTTGTTCACTCTTAATCAAACGTCTAGAGTTTAAGTTTGAAAATATTGAAGAAACTTTAACCTTATATGAAGACTTTCTTCTTAGATAGGTCTTAGGTGATCAGGGTCTAAGATCTAAATTAATTGAGTTAGTGAATTTTGTAATTATACAAAACAAAGATTATTTGTTGATAAGAATTTTCCCTTCTTTTCTTCCTCCTCCTCTTTTTTCTTCTTGCAATAAATTATGAGCACACGATTACTTGAAAGTCAATGGGGGGGGGGGGGTGAATTAAAATTCCCTTCAGTCAACTTCCTGCTCTGGTCAGTCGACTCACCTGCACGTTAATAAAACAGATATACAGAGATAGTAAAAGCAGTAAGTAAATGACACAGAGCTTATACTGGTTTGGAACACCGATGTGGTGCCTACTTCCAGTCCCTTTGGGTTACAAGGGTTTCCTTAAGAGCTTGTTGAGAACTTGGGTGTTACAGAATGTTACAATTAAGAGCCCCATCTAATATGCAAATCAGATCTTCTTCTTCGACACAACCTGTACTTGTATAACCTATACTCATATCTTTCTTTCTCTTTTCTTTTCATTTGTTCACTCAAGTGTGTACAAAGTTTTATGAAAGATAAAAGAAGATTACAATATAAGTTCAAGTGAAGTGCGTACTTCACAACTAAGGCTAGGAGAGGATTATATAGTGTTTGAGAACTGCTCTTGTTAAGGAATAACCCAAGGGTATTTCAAATCAAGGATCCAGCTAGCTAAGTCCTTGATTTCGGCTGGTTGATTCATGTGCATATGAGCTAGCCAATTCCTTCCTTCTTTGAAGATCTTCTGGTGATCTTGATTCTCTTCATTCTCTTGAAGATATTTATGTGATCTTGATGCTTTGTTGATTTTCCTTCTTTAGAGATCTTCTTATAATCTTGATTCTTTTTCTTCTCTTGAAGATATTTGTGATCATGATACTTTGTTGATTTTCCTTCTTTGAAGATCTTCTTGTAATCTTGATTCTCTTCCTTCTCTTAAAGATATTTGTGTGATCTTAATATTATTCCTTCTTTTGAGGATCTTCTTGTAGTCTTGATACTTGGCTGATTTGATTGTCTATCTTCCAGATTACTTCGTCCTAGTCAGATGCTAGGATTGTGATTGCTTCAATTTCGTATCCCTTGAATGATAGTTGCATTGCTTCAGTGAGGGCAACTTGTTTCTTTCCTTCTTTGGCGTTCTTACTTTTTGATTCCCATGCATGATTTAATATAAATCTTATTTGATTGAGTTCCAACAATGGAAGATCTTCTTTGAAAGGCATGGTTAACTTGCAAGATTTGATTTGATTCCTTGAGTTCAGATTGATTTGAATGAATCAATTATTGGTTAGATTGATTTGAGTGAACTAATCTTCTCCTTAATTGATTGATGCTGATTTGATTCTTGAAGCATCAATCTTTAGGATTTTGTGTATCTAACACAGATACACTAGTCTTGACTTTCCTGTGACACAAGGTAGTTTGTCATTATGCAAAACATTATAAGTTAACAATTTTCTCCTTTTTGATAATGACAATTTTACTATACGATTTAGTTTAACTTTCCTGTTTATCGATTTTCTGACTCCCCCTCTCTGTATGCTTCCAGTATAGTTATTTGAATTCTCTCCCTTTGACATAATCAAAAAGGAAAACAAAATAGACAAGAATACAAACAACTAGACAAGTAGTAGCATAAGCAAAGGAGTAAAGAATTTATTGTTGAGCATGGTAGTTTCAAGACATTTGAAGGTAATGAAATCTTTCTTCAAACAGGGGTTTTGTAAATCTATCAGCTAATTGATTTTCAGAATCAACAAACTCAAGCAAGAAATCACCATTTTAAACAAGATCACGAATAAAAAGATGCCCTGGAATAATGCAGAGTATATTTGGATAAACTGATAGCACTGGTACATTCACATAATATTGGAACGCTTTCAAAATATAAGATATAGTCCAATAATTGATGCATCACCCAAAGAAGCTGAGTACCACAGCTTCCAACTGCAAGATATTCAAATTCAGTAGTTGAAGAGCTATTAAGGTCTGCTTCTTACTATGCCAGGAAATAAGAGATTTTCCCAAGAATTGACATGTTCCACTAATGGTTTTGCTGTATTTTTATCACCTGCAAAGTCAGCATCTAAAAATTCAGATAAATCAAAATTTTCAGAGAAAGGATACCATGGTCCCATTTTGGATGTTCCAATAAGATATCATATTGATTTGTTTTACTGCAGTGAGATGTGATTCTTTTGGGGCAGATTGAAACCTTTGCAAATAGTGAACATGATGTTCGATTGACTTGTTGTCACGCCCCGAGCCTACACCTTGGGCGGGACTGGCACTCGAGAACCATTGTTGGCCCCAAGCAAACTCTTGTCCTGACTTACTTACTCAGCGGAAGACTTTACTCACGATAAATATACTTTAAAAGAATAATTGAACTACTCAATAAATAACTTATAATGTAACAAATAGCATTCACTACCAAAGTGGCAACTCAAGTCTCAACTTAACTGAAAAGGGAAAGTAAAAACTCATAAACTAACATCAACTAACTCTGTCTATGAAGCCTCTAAACAACTGAGATGGACGTCAGGACAAGACCTACGACATCCTAATGAACTAAAATACTGAAAGCAATAAAAAGGATCATCTGGAAAGCTAGGAGGCTCACCAACTGACTCTGAGTGCTTAATTGGATAAACGAGGCGCTGGATGTTGATCCTAATTACCTACATCTGCATCATAATAAGATACAGGCCAACTGGCATCAGTACATTGAATGTATGAGTATGCGAGTTGGAATGCGAAACATAACTTAAGCTTGAAAAGAATCTGAAAGAAACACTTACCTTGACTTTACTCAACTCCTGAATAACTTAACTCAATATAAGGCAATAAAACACATGCAATATATAGAAATCCTTAAAAACAGTAGAAAATAACTTAGTTCGTTAAAGAAAATGCAATAACAAACTCAACTTTACTCATATAATAAAGTAATATAGTTTCTGTGGGAGTTTCTCTAACCGACAACCACCACTATAAACCTAAATGGTGATACACCGTCTTGCCCACGCTGCCAGAACTGTCTTATACTTTGTCGTCATATAGAATGCTTAACTATGTGGATACACTAGTCTATGCTCAAAGCATCTTAAGGAGTCATCTAAAAAGTATGATCCTTTACTACCCATGATGGCTACATGGTTTATGGAGACGTGAGTTATCTGAACTCAAGCTTGTCCCCATATCGGTTATCAATACTATTCCAAAATATACTTTAGCTCATATGTTGCTCATATGTTGCTAAAAACAAAACTCTTTCTTTGGTTTGAGATAATTACTCAAAAACTTAGCTTAAAAGCTCTCTTGGAAATCTCAGTTTCCTTTCTTGCTCAAATGTGAAAACATTTTAACTCTTGAGAATACTTAGTTCCCGTATAATCTTTGAAGAATGAACTTTACTCTTACTCTTTACTGAAAACTAGCTCAACTCTTTTGGAAATCTCAGTTTCCTTTCTTGTTTAAATGTGACAACATTTACTCTTTGGGAATACATAGTCCCGGTATACTTTTTTTGAAGAAATGAACTTCAAACTTTACTCTTTGCTCAACTCAAAACTCAAGTCTTAAAACAAAGTTAAAACATTTGTAAAAGACTTTTGGAAAACTTTATGAACTTCTCTTAACTTAACCCTTGACTTCTCTTGACTTGACTATTAACTTCTCTTAACTTGACTCTTGACTTTTCTTGACTTGACTCTTAACTTTTCTTGAATTGAATTATGAATTCAAGTATTATGATTTGTGATAGAAAAGATCTCATGATGTTTAGGAATGATTTTAGATAGCTAAACATGAGAAAATATCAAAAAATCATTGTCTGAGGATGGGTCCGCGACGCGGAAAGGTATTTAAATTTTGGTCGCAAAAATACTTTTTGAGGCAGAGAGGTCCATGACCGCTCCGCTCCACGAGGATGAATATTTTGAAACTGAGGGGCAGGTCTGCAACGCGGCCTGGGGCACCAGATTTGCCCAACCTTTTCCTTCTTTCGTTTTCCAGTCCCAATTCACCCAAACTCATTCTTCTCAATTTTTATTTAGATTCAGATACCCAACATGTATACACAAGAATTTAACTCAAACAACTCAAGGAAACAACATCTTAACCTCAAAGAACTCCTCAATCTCAACCTAACTCAAGAACAAAGGTCAATTTCAAGAACACCATTCAAGATTTATCAACTTTCAACTTTCTAGAACAAACTTTGCTGAAATAAACATGATTGGCGCATAGGTGAACGGACCCAACGCTATGAAAGACTCACATACCTCTTTAGGGATCAACCCTTCTCGAAATCCACAAGCTAAACCTTCAAGAATGACGAACTTTGCTCTTTCTCCTCTTTTCTCCTCTTGCGTTCTTTCTCCAAAACCCTAGCGTAAATTTCCAATTGTCTAAACTAAACCAATTCAGTTTAGACCCCAATTTAATTTCTAAAAATGAATTAACTTAATTGGATGGTGAAAAGACCATAATGCCCTTCTAAAATCCGGATTGAACTTTTTTTATTTGAACAGCCCAACTTCCAATGGGCATAACTCACTCATACGAACTCGGAATCACGCAAACTCGGCGGCGTTAGAAATATTATTCCAAGATATTTCCTACTATATCTGGAAACACACCTAACTCATTCTGATCTAGGAGTTATGGTCGTTTGAAGTTGACCAAAAACTCAAACTTAACCAATTTTCCAGATTTTTATTATTTCCAAAAAATTAGTCTTTCTAATTCTAGCTCTTTCGAGTTCTTTCAATTTGCGAGATGTTACACTTGCAGTGAGATATAGTAAAGATCCGGTCATTCCTCGATAGTGTTTTTCATCAACCGCATTTCCTTGATTGATAAAAATTCCATTTTCTAATTGCTTTATTTGTAAGCTGATCTTTCTCGAATTGATCAAGTTCTTATTTCATAGCTTGTATCCATGACTCATCCACTTACTTGTTTGAATTCTATTTGGGATACAAGAGTTTTTGATGCTTGCTTTCGTAGTGAAGATCTAGTCTGAATTTTACATTAGATTTTCCCAAGATAAAATTTTCAGGGTAGCTTGCATTGTATCTCCATTCCCTAGGGATAGTGGTTTTGTCAGCTGGGGTAGTCGACTCCACCTCTGTAGGAGCTGACTCTTTGGTAATAGATTTCATTGCTTCTGCCCAAAAATGATCGATCCAATAGCATTGTTCTTGTTGTATCATGTAAGGAACGATTTTTTCTTTCCACCTCTCCATTTTGTTGAGGTGAACTGGGTGAAGAGAAATTTGAGTGAAGCTGTTTTGAGCATAAAAATCTTCAAATGCATTATTTTCAAATTTGTCACCATGATCCCAAGTTGACATGCATCATAGATATGATCCTTTTCAAAGTTCAATTTTGATAGTCCGATAACTCATTGTAATCTAGATAACTTCTCAAGAGCATGCAAGCTTGTGTGTCCAAGTTTTAGTTGTGTGTCCAAGTTTTAGTGTCATAACCAAGGATCATTTGAAGTTCTCCTTTTGCGTTATCTCCAAATCTTACAAATCCTCAAGCAATGTTTTTAGTAGTTAGAAATTTTTTCTCTTTCCACACACGTGTCTTGAGCATCCACTATCAATTACCCATCCTTTCTTGTTGGTTTTTCTTATCTGCTCCTACAAAACAAGTAGAATAATTTATTTTTGGTACCCAAGTATTTTTGGGTCCTTGAGGGTTAGGATTAACAACTTTTGGTCTCCAAATCCATTTTCAAGAAGAAAATTTCCTACAATTAAAAGATTTGTGACCAATTTCACCACAAGTATAATAAGAGAAATTAATAGTAGTTTCAGCAGAATGATAAGAGGAATTAGATATAGATCTGTTGAAACTTTGATTAGAAGATTTTCTCCTGTTGAGAGTAGTTCTGTTAGATCTGACAAAGATATGATTAGGAGATTTTTTGATATTGTTCAGCTGAACTTTTACTTTTTCCAATTCTTCTGCTAGTAAGTCGACTTCAATCTGACTTGCTTTGAGAAGAATTTGCCAGTCTTTCTTTTCTTAAGCAATCTTATTGTATTCATCAATTACTTTCTGTAAGCCATCAGTAACCATGTCCAAAGAGTCTTGTAAGTCATTACAGTTAGGACAGTTAAAAGATTTTACCTCACTTGTTTCACATAGTGCCATGAAATCATGATCATCTTCGAATGTTTCTCCTTGATCCCAGGCTTCGAGACTTTTTGGATCTTCATTTTTTCGATTGTTTCTCCTTCTCCGTTATGGACAGTTTTGTTTGATATGTCCTGATTTTCCACAGTAGTAGCAACGGTCATCATTCATTTCATTATTCTTAAAATCCCTGCCTTTTTTGTTTACGCATTTGTCTCACTCCTCGATTTATGAGAGTCATTCCTTCTTCTTGATATTCATCACCTTATTCTCCGACTTTAGATGTCTCGGTAGTAAAGGCCACAGTTTTCCCTTTATCATATTTGTTGTACCTGTTAATATTCGTTTCGCTCATAGGCCATCAGGTTGCCTCGAAGTTCATCGTACGTCATTTTCTGCACATTTCCATCTTCAATAATAGTAACTTTAGTTTTCCAAGCTTTGGGAAGACTTCTGACGAGTTTTCTAACTTGTAATCTATTTGAGTATACCATTCCAAGAGATTTGAGTTTGCAAAAAAATTTGCTAAATCTCGAGAACATGTCTTCTGTGTTTTCATCTTCGACCATTTTGAATAATTCATATTCGTTGACTAATGAACTGATCCAAGCTTCTTTTACCTTGGTGGTTCCTACATAAGTTATTTCTAGTTTGTCCCACATTTCTTTTGCAGTTTCACATGTTGACAGTATAACAAACTTATAGCTCTAGCATTAGTTTGAATTACCTCTCGTTGCTCTTTTGTGATATCGAAAGATTCGGGATCAAATGGCTTCTCAGTGCCATCTTTTTTGGTCAATCCAGAAATAGGCTTTGGACCCTTCTTGATCACAATCCATGCTTGATGATCATTTGAAGAGACAAAGATTTTGAATCTGTCTTTCCAGTGAGAGTAATGTTGGTCGTTGAAATATGGTGGTAGAGTTGAGGAATGTCCATCTTGAAGTAGAGCACCAGGAATCTAATAGTGTGCCATTGGATCTTGCTCAAGTGTGGTTAAACACTTTACTAAGACCTGCTCTGATACCAACTGAAAGTCAAGAGAGGGGTGAATTAAAATTCCCTTCAGTTGACTTCCTGCTCTGTTCAGTCGACTCACCTACACATTAGTAAAACAGATATACAGAGATAGTAAAAATAGTAAGTAAATGACACAGAGTTTATACTGGTTTAGAACATCGATATGGTGCCTACTTCCGGTCCCTTTGGGTTACAAAGTTTTCCTTAAGAGCTTGTTGAGAACTTGGGCGTTACAAAATGTTACAATTAAGAGCTCTGTCTGATATGCAAATCAGATCTTCTACTTCGACACAACCTCTACTTGTATAAACTACATCAGATCTTTCTTTCTCTTTTCTTTTCAATTGTTCACTCAAGTGTGTACAAAGATTTATGAAAGATAAAAGAAGTTTACAATATAAGTTCAAGTGACGTGTGTACTTCAGAACTAAGGCTAGGAGAGGATTATATAGTGTTTGAGGACTGATTTTGTTAAGGAATAACCCAAGGGTATTTCAAATCAAGGATCCTAGCGAGTCCTTGATTTTGGCTGGTAGATTCATGTCCATATGAGTTAGCCTATTCCTTCCTTCTTTGGAGATCTTCTGGTGATCTTGATTATCTTCCTTCTCTTGAGGATATTTATGTGATCTTGATACTTTGCTGATTTTCCTTCTTTAGAGATCTTCTTATAATCTTGATTCTCTTTCTTCTCTTCAAGATATTTGTGATCGTGATACTTTGCTGATTTTCCTTCTTTGGAGATCTTCTTGTAATCTTGATTCTCTTTCTTCTCTTGAAGATATTTGTGTGATTTTAATATTCATCCTTCTTTTGAGGATCTTCTTGTAGTCTTGATACTTGGCTGATTTGATTGTCTATCTTGCAGATTACTTCATCCTAGTCAGATGCTAGGATTGTGATTGCTTTAATTTCGTATCCCTTGAATGATGGTTGCGTTGCTTCAGTGAGGGCAGCTTGTTTCTTTCCTTCTTTGGCATTCTACCTTTTTTAATCCCATGCTTGATTTAATATAAATCTTATTCGATTGAGTTTCAGCAATGGAAGATCTTATTTGAAAGACATGGTTAACTTGCAAGATTTGATTTGATTCCTTGAGTTCAGATTGATTTGAATGAATCAATCTTTGGTTAGATTGATTTGAGTGAATCAATCTTCTCCTTAATTGATTGCTGCTGATTTGATTCTTGAAGCATCAATCTTTAGGATTTTGTGTATCTAACTAGTTTTGATTTTCCTGTGACACAAGGTAGTTTGTCATTATGCAAAACATTATAAGTTAACATTACTAACATTAAAAACTAAAAAAAAATGAAATTTTAGGAGTAGCATATTTAAGGTCCATTGTATTATATGGCTAGCATTGAGCGGTTAATATTCAATTGAGCTTATATTTTTTTCTCATAATGATTTAAAATTGTATAATTGAAAAGAATTGACGACACCGGCCATTGTTGGGTCTTTTTTTAAGTTTGAATAAAAACTTACTTGAAGAAAGTGAGTTTGGGACGAAGGAAAACATTTTCAATTTTCTCATATTCAGTTAGTTTAAATATTTTGGAAAAATATTTTCTAAATCAATTTGTTTTTCTCGAATTTAAGAAAAATATTTTTCAAAAATTCTTTCTCAACCTCACACCTCCACTCCTCATTTTTTATTCAGGATCTAACTCTCGGGTCCCGGGTCGGGTCGATGTTAGATCTCAATTTGGGTGTCAGGCCCCGATCAGGATTCGAGGTTGAATTCCAAATTGGGTATTCGAGTTGGATCCCGAGTCAGGTGTTAGGGTGGAGATTCGAGTCGGATTTTGGGTCGAGAGTCGAGGTCAGGTCTCAGATTAGGTGTTGGGTTTTGGGTACCAGGTCGATGGTCAGGATTGGGTGTCGGGGTAAAATTTTGATTCAAAGGTTGGGTCCGGATTCGAATGTCGATTTTGAATCTTAGTACAAAAGTTGGGTCAAGTGTTGGGATCGAATCCTGATTCGAGTCTCGAGTCAAGAGTCGGGGTCAGATCTTGAGTTGGGAGTTAGGGTTAGATCACTACTAAAAAAATAGTGAATACCGACCTCAAATGGAGGTCGGTATTGTTAAAAAGAATAAAAAATAAAAAACTTTAGAAAACCGACTACAATGCAATATAAAGCGGAAAACCCCAGAGGTCGGAATTTTTCCCCAAAAAAATGAATTACAATAAAAATCGACCTCTTGATTTCGATATTAAATAAATAAATAAATAAATAACAATATTTTATTTTTTCTTAATTAAATATAAAAAAAAATGAGAAATTGAATTAATTTTATTTTAAATCGTCTTCCGGCGGACGGTTTTGTGTAAAATAAAAAACAAAAAAAAATTATAATACGGACTTCTGGAAGTCGGTAAATTTAAATAGTATGTAATTAAATTAATTTTCATTAAAAAATTTATATCGTGACTTCCAGAAAATTAATAAATTAATATTTTCAATTAACTTTAAATAAATCGTCCTCCGGTTGCGGTTTTATATAAGTTAAAAAAATAAATTAATATAAAATACCGACCTCCCGATGTCAGTTTTATTTAATTAACATGATTACTTTTTATTTATCTTAAAATTTAATGTGATACCGACCTCATGAGGTTGGTATTTTTTATTTAATCAAATTACTTTTAATAAAAGTGACATCCGGAGGTCGGTTTGTTTAAAATATTCCTATTAATCATAATTTTGCTATTGTGCATAATACTAAATTTTCATTTTACACCTATAATTAATTGTTTCAAAAAGTGTAACAATTTTGTATACTTTTATAAATAAAAAGTTAGAATTCATGGAATAAAGAAAAAAAAATCTATAATCCATATTTAGAGTATGAAACTACGTTGATATGAATTAAGAGATAATTATACTTATATTTCTAGAGTAATGTACAAATTCTATCAGTCCGTCGTCAAATCATGAATTTAATATCTCATTTCATGATATAGAGGTGAAGAGCTAACATATAATCCATTCGAGTATGAAATGAGAGATAATACTCGTAGAAATGTCATGATAACAATTAATTAAATTTTATATTTATAATTAATTATTTAATTATGTGTATGTATAACCTTCAATGTAACAATAGAACATCATAAATTACTGTACAAATCAAGTTCTATCAAGATTATTACTTAGTGATCATATCATAGGCAATGACATGTAAAGAATATTCATTGGAGTATGAAATACGTTGATTATATATTAGTGGTTCAAAATATGATATACATTATCAATTAAAGAAATACCAATGATCAATTCAAGGAGATTTATATATTAAACTTGATATTGATAAAGTTTATTTTGAATTATGAAGTTTATTTTGAAGTAGTTTAATGTATATGTTGAAAATATTGTGTTGACAGCTCTTTGGGTTGTTTTGGTATAAATATACAGGTGAGCAACTAAAATTGCAGCAATTTGCTGCCAAATTTGTAGCAGAAAACCGACCTCCGGAGGTCAGAATCTCAAAAATAAAAAATAAAAATACCGACCTCCGGAGGTCAGAATCTCAAAATAAAAAATAAAAATACCGACCTCCGGAGGTCAGAATCTCAAAAATAAAAAATAAAAATACCGACCTCCGGAGGTCAGAATCTCAAAATTAATAAATAAAAATATCGACCTCTGGAGGTCAGAATCTCAAAAATAAAAAATAAAAATACCGACCTCTGGAGGTCAGAATCTCAAAAATAAATAAAATAAAAAATAAATAATACCGACCTCCAGAGGTCGGAATATAAAAAATAAACAAAATAAAAAATAAACAATACCGAACTATAGAGGTCGGAATTTAAAAATTAAGAAAAATTAAAATTAAAATATACCGACTTCCAGAGGTTGGAAATATTAAAAATTAACAAATATCGACCTCCGGATGTCGGTATTTCAAAATATGAGAACTAAATATTCTGACATCCAGAAGACGGAAATAATAAAAATAAAAAATAAACAAAAATATAAAAGTGACATCAGAAAGTCGAAAAATAAAATAATGAATTTTTTGACTTAAAATTAAAACTGACCTCAAGAGGTCAGTAAATACCGACCTCCAAAGGTCGGTATCGAATAGTGACCAAGCTTATTTTGACCTAAGCTAGGAAGTGGTATTTGGTCGGTATTTCACGGAATACCGACCTCCGGAAGTCGATATTTGTAGGTCGGTATTCACTATTTTTTAGTAGTGGATCTCAATTTTGAAGTTGAGTCCTATGTCGAGAGCTGATGTCGCGTCTCGGGTCACGAGTCGAGTGTCCAAGTTGTGTTTAGGTTCCGAATATGGGTCCCACGTTGGGTGTCATGGTCGGGTTCCAATTGTGGGTACCAGACACCGGGTGGGAAACCAAAAAAAGATTAAGGATAGCAAAAAGAGAAAGGAGATCTATTGATTTGTCGTATATAATATTCAAGTGTGGTTTACGCTGTTGTAGTGGGATTTGAAAGAGGTATACCAATTAGAATGGAGATAAGTTGCTATATTTAATTTGTGTGGCCAACTGCAACTATATGATAAAATATAGTTGGGCTTCCTATGTATTTTTTGATTCTTCTTGGTCAACAATTCATGATTGAATCTATGGAATCTTAGTGAATGGTGGGGATATTCTTTTAACATCATTTGGATTCAGAAATTTAAGTCTGAGTGATCAGTTTTCTTTTTATATATATATTTGGACACCAAAGGAAAAAGAAATATGAATCGAACTTAAAGTGTATTTAATTAGATTGACTTTTTAAAAACAAGTTACAAGCTGAAAGCTAAAAGTCATATCTTAACTCGTAAATACTTAAAATAAGTCAATTCAAACACCTTTTTACACATCTTTCCGAATTCCTCCGATCATTTAATCTTAATTGTCCTGTTCCTACGTATGAAAGTATATGTAACTTGTAAGTGGTGCCAATGATGTTTCAATAATGATCACAGATTAAACTTATGACTCATTATTTAGCCATATAGGTTCAATCCATGTCTTGTTCGACGAAGTAACAAATGTAGTAGCTAGTCAATATCTTAACTTGTCCAAACCGCCCATTTAACACCTCTGATAGTTGATTTTAATTTGAAGGTGAGTTAAAATTCTGTTGAGCTAACTAAAAACATACCTAAATCAGGTATGGTAGAATACTCACGAATTATGACAGAGTATACCTAACGTGGTTGCTAGTTGCTACTTCACCTCATATCTCCAGGATGACATATCTTCCAAGTTCCAACCAACAGTTTCAATTTTCAAATGACTAATCACAAATTAATTACACGTGAATCGATCTTTACTTGCAACATTTTAAATAAGTAATCGTTAGGCTCATTATATAAAGAATTGATAAACAATAAAGACCAGAGTTACCCTATAATGATCATGAGAGACTAAAGTTTGATGAGATTAACACTTGTTTGTAGGATATTATTCCAGTGTTGTTTTAAAAAGAACAAAAGTGATTTTGGCAGAATATTCTCATGATTTTCTTATCCTAAAAATATAAAAATAACTTTAGTAGAAATAGGTAACGTAACTAAAGGAATTTTACATTAGAGGGATAATATAAATATAATATTATAATGATAGGGACAAATATATATGGTCCATGACACCTAGCTGTACTGTAGCACCAATATATTGCCTACATATAGGCCACCTCCTCTGCTTCATTTCTTCAACTAATTATATACAACATTTATGTAATGGAAGCTAACAATGATTACACACAAGATGGCACCGTTGATCTTCGTGGTCACCCTGTGCTTGCCAACAAAACTGGCAAATGGAAAGCTTGTTCTTTCCTTGTAGGTAAACCTCCTTCGATTTCTATGATTATTAGCTAGCTCATATATATTATTTAATGGCTATGGCACCGGGTCAAGATGTAACAACATATATACTCAACATGTTATATATAATTTGTTTATCAATATATACAGTATAGTTTTCTGATATAGAGAATACTACTCCACTTATAATCTCGATCGGCTAAGGACCAACTCAACTACTTGAGATTGTCGAATGTTTCTTTATGAAAAACGTATATGGAAGGGTGGCATATTGAGATTCTTAGATAGAGGATAACGATATTAATTAAAAGGTCTTTGGAATATAAGATTTATTATAAGTCAAATCCATGTACTAGATTTGTCCCATTGATAAAATTGGAACGATATGGAAAAGATTAACATGGTTCTTACGCAATAATGCGACACACAAATCGAGAATTGGTCCAATCCATGTACTAGATTTTAATTGTATGAATGTTGAAGTGCAGGTTATGAAGCATTTGAGAGAATGGCTTTCTATGGAATAGCTTCAAACCTAGTGGTGTATTTAACAAGCCAACTACATGAAGACACAGTTTCATCAGTTAGAAATGTGAATAATTGGTCTGGATCTGTTTGGATTACACCACTTCTCGGAGCTTATGTTGCTGATACTTACTTGGGTCGCTTCTGGACTTTCACATTCTCTTCACTTATTTACGTCATGGTAAGCAAACACTTACTCTGATCCCTCCAACCTCCATTTTATTTTATGTGGCATCATTTGACTTGGCACGTCCGGTGTTTAAAAGAAAAAAAAACTTTTAAAACTTGTGGTCTAAAACAATTCTTAGATATTTGTGTTGTTGAAAATTATTTCATTAAGGGTAAAAAATGAATTTGAAAGTTAATAGGTGACAATCTTTCTAGAACATGCTAAAAAGAAAAAGGTACCACATAAAATGTGACAAATAAAGTAATATATATTGGATTTTCTATTTGTTTATTTACTTTACTTAAATTCCACAAAGAATAAATGCTACGACTAGGAGTTAGCAGAGGCGGATTATGAATTTCCATCAAAAAATATTTATAAACTTAATATAATCATATGATCTACCGTAATGGCGTGGGTTCTCGAAAACCTCCACCCACTACTATAGATCCGCCCCTGGCTTATGAGTATCTCCTTTCAGTCACGTGAGTGATGGATGCGCTTTTTAATTTGTCATTCTTTAGCTAGGAACCTACAAAAGGGACCTTTCACATGATTTAGTCCAACATATAAATATGGGAAAAAGGATGAATTTCGAACTTTTGATAAAATAAAAATAAATATATTTCCTCCTATCTTTACGTTTCTTTGATACTCCATCCCCCCTATACACATTACCCTCTACTGCGTCGGGCTCCTTTTTCATTCGTATCAATCTCTCTCTTCTCTCACTAATCCATAATCTTAACCCTAAACATCTTAACCTTATAACCCTCAAACCCCCAACAACCTCTAACCTACACACCCACTTCTTCTCTTAAACCTCCAATCCACTCACCTTCCTTCTCTCTCTCCAATCTCCTTCCGCTTCTCTTCCTTATCAACTCTTCTCCTGGTCCATCACTTCAAATACCCACTACAATCATCTTTTTCTTTTTCCCACAAATCTTCTGCTTTCGGCTTTACAAATCTCGACTTCCGCTCCCTCCTCGAACCTTCCCCCTTCTAAAAAGACCTCTCACCTTCTTCCCCTTCCACCTCTCCCTTCTTTCAATGATGATTCTAATTTTTGCGCCCGCAGCACAAATTTTCAATTTCGCGATCAGGCAACCCTTCGCCCTCCGATATCCCTCCGAACCCCCTCCCCCCACGAACCTCCCCTCCGTGGATCTCGAAAACACCACAAAGTGGGCGGTCAAGTTCCCTCTCTCCGCGTCAAAGAGCACGGAGGACGAGCATCAGAGACTCGGAGCTTCGGGGCCTTTGGTTGCCATTGTTGGCGTTTTGAGATTACTTCAATGCTCTTTTGAGATCTTTGAACTCTTGAAGGATAAGGATGGCTTCTTCTTTCTTCTTTTTGTGTGTGTGGGTTCTGGTGCCAATGGCGTGGAAAGAAAATGGAAAATCGGCGCGCGCCGCCGCAGTGCGCCTTCACCTTCATTTTCAACCTTCTTCGACTTCTCTTCTCTTTGGACTCTTTAATTAACTTTTTTATTTTAGAGATTTGGGTTGGTGGGGGGGTTTTATGGGGTTGGGGGGGGGTTGGTGGTTAAAAGAAATGGGAACGGAAATTGATTATAGAGATTAAGACACATGTACAAAGAGACGTCAGTTTAGTAGAGTGAGGCATGTGTATCAAATAATGGGAGGGCAGCATGAAAAAAAAATAAAAGAGAGGAGAGAGTAAATCGTGTCCTTTTTCCCTATAAATATATATAAAATGCACCACTAACGTTTATCTTTATTGCCCTACATACAATGCACTATAATTACCCAACCATCCATGGCAATTAATTGTTGGGAGGATTTTATTTTTTTTCAGTAGGGCCTGTAAACAATTCCATTTTCCCTGGCTAGAAAATGACCTGTGTCTAAGTTAAACCACATATATACTTGGTGTTTTGCCCACGCCGTGCACCACTAACTATTATTTTATCATATTTAATTTTAGAATAATTAAATATATGAGAGTTGAGTTTATTTTATTAAATGTGCACTTAAATTTTAATTGATTGATAATGAGATATATGCTGCAATAATGCAGCCAGCTGACATAACAATGAGACGGATCCACTAATTCTCCTTGCTCTTAACAACCTTTTCTCTCCCTTTTAAGGGAATCTGGACTAATATTTTCTCAGTTTTAATTTATGTGATGTTGTTTAATGTGATACAAACTTTAATTAAAAAAAGAATTTTTTTTGAAATTTGTGGTTTGAAGTCACTGATTTTTGTGTGACTATAAATCATCTTGGAGATAATTTTTCAATTGTTATTGAATTCGAAATGAGTTATTCTTTTAGGATGTACTAAAACGAAAAGTATATCACATAGATTGGGACGTGAATACTACAATATTTAATTTGTAAAAGGAGAACAGTATACATAAATAATATTATAAGCTTTGGTTTCTAATATATATTTCGTATAACTAATGCAGTATTTGGTATCTGCTAATAAACTCTATATTTATTATTTTTTATTTATTATTTATTTTTAAAAAAAAATTGGGGTAGGGGAAAGGGATTGGGAGGGGTTCGAACCCTTACCAATAAGGTGGGAGTTCAAGTAGTCAATCAATTAAGGTACTACAATTCCCCTCTATATTAATTATAACTTACGCATAGTTTATTTATTTTAATCTGCTCAGAAAGTGAAATAAGAAACTATATGTTATTAATATTGAGATAATAGTATCTAAAAATAAAGTATCTTTGTAGTAGACAATCTCGATACTATATTCCACATATTATTGTTAATTGAATGACAATCCTTTCATTTTTAATACTCAGTCAAGTACAACTGGTATGTGAATCATATAGGAGATTTGATTTTATAATTCTTTACAAATTTATTTTTAATTATAAGTCTTTTTAAAGATAGATTTTCATGTTCACATATGCATAAAAGATCTGAAAATATTTCATTTTTTTATTCAATTTATAAATAGTCATAAATTGTTTGAAATTTGAATTAATTGCCACCTGTATATTTGTGCCTGATACATAAGTGGCTAATTTAGTGATCAATTTTAGAGGAGAATGAGCTCCGCTGGAGTGAAAAGGAGATAACTTTCTACTTCAATTTCAGAGTTTCGGTTTCATCACCAGTCAAGTTTTGTCCCTTTTAGTGCGATAGTGACTTAAATTTATTTTCGATTTTAAATTTTGTATCCATCCTAAATTACTTATTCACTTACTTTATTGAAATAAAGTTGATTAAAAAAATTTCATTTTACCCCAACAATTAACACTTATCTTTTTTCAAGAGTTCATTAATTATTTTGTATCTATTCCAATGATATATATTCATGCCCTATGCTATTAAGCATTTGTTCACAAATTATCTTGATGTACATCAATATGGATATAAAAGGTAAATTAGAAAAATTAATCATCTTAGTTATAATCTCTTGAGTACCGTGTAAAATGAAAAATAATTAACTGATATGAAACGGAGAAAATACTAGCTAGGATCCATATTTAATTACTTACTTATTTTCTCATTAATTATAAGAATATGGACTGATGGAACTATAATTTTCCACCAGGGAATGGTCCTTTTGACAATGGCCGTATCAATTAAATTCTTGAAGCCAAGTTGTGAAAATGGAGTATGCAACAAAGCTTCAACATCGCAAATTGCTTTCTTCTATGCATCCTTGTACATAATAGCCATTGGTGCTGGTGGAACTAAGCCTAATATATCCACATTTGGTGCTGACCAATTCGATGATTTTAATCCACATGAAAAAAAACTTAAAGTTTCCTTCTTCAATTGGTGGATGTTTAGTACATTTGGTGGTGCTTTACTTGCTACAATTGGACTTGTTTACATACAAGAAAACATGAGTTGGGGATTAGGTTATGGAATTCCAACTGTTGGATTAATATTTTCACTAATCATTTTCTACATAGGAACACCAACTTACAGGCACAAAGTTAGAAAGTCTCAACATCCTGCTAAGGATCTACTTCGTGTTCCTATTGTTGCATTTGCCAACAGGAAAATTGAACTACCTAATGATTCTTCACAACTTCATGAACTTGATATGCAATATTATTTCACTACCGGGAAACGACAAGTCCATCACACTCCAGTATTTAGGTAAGTTTTTATTTAAAGAGATCGCCTTTAAAAAATTACTACTCTATGTATTTACGTGTTAGTATGATCGATAGCATTTACTATTGTTTTCATGTGTTTTTTCATTTATTAGAATTTGTCTAATCAGTATTTGCCATGTGTAATATCTTTTACACTGCTCTACTGTTGGTTCTCCATGAATGGTTGCTTTCCTTTTTGTCAAGTTGCATTAGCACACCAGCTATAACAAGTTTCTACGTGGCACACTGTTAATCGCCCTAGCAATTTGAGTAATTAATGCTCTAACTTGTTTGTCTCACCTTCATTTTTCAGTCATTTTAAAAAAGAATTATGTCTCTTCTTTTTTGATAATTTCTTAGTTTCAATTTTTCATATAATATGTTCAAGATTATATTTTACATATCTTTAGTTTAAGACCACAAGATTTAAAAGTTTTTTGTTATTTTCTTATAATTTCGTGTCAAGTTAAAATGAGACAAACAAATTAAAATAGATGGAGCATACAAATACTCCGATCGCTTGCATCAATAAGGATAAATGAGGGACCTAAAACACAACCAACCATAAATTTCGCTGTTACTATAGTTACAGTCAAATTGGACTTGGAGTCTGGCCAACTGTTCGATCCACATCACCATGAGCCTATCTCTATGAGTTGCCTTTACCCCAGGCAAGGCACCTCCGTGGCTCCGTCTGTTTTGATAACACGATGAAGTATGTGACTATCTCATTTAAAAATTTAAGATGTTAGAGAAAACACACTTTTATCATTTAATTGTATACTCAACGCTATTAACTTTCGAAATAAGCCAAAATAACTCTGTTTTATTCAGGTTCTTGGATAAAGCGGCAATGAAACAAGACAATGATACAGGGTCAAGGCTACCATGTACAGTAACTCAAGTGGAAGGAGCGAAATTGATCACAGGAATGAGCATGATATGGCTAGTAACCTTAATTCCTAGCACCATTTGGGCACAAATAAACACTCTGTTTGTCAAACAAGGGACCACTTTGGACAGACACTTGGGTTCAACATTTCAGATTCCAGCAGCATCATTAGGAAGCTTTGTGACTCTAACTATGCTATTGTCCGTGCCAATGTACGATCGATATTTCGTGCCATTTATGCGCAAGAAAACAGGAAATCCAAGAGGAATCACATTACTCCAGAGGCTAGGAACAGGGTTCTTCATTCAAATTCTAGCCATCACGTTTGCTTACGCGGTGGAAGTGAGAAGGATGCACGTCATTAAAATGCATCACATCAACGGGCCTAAAGAAATAGTACCTATGACAATATTTTGTTTGTTGCCTCAATATGTGCTATTGGGTGTTGCTGATGTGTTTAATGCCATAGGGTTACTGGAATTTTTCTATGATCAGTCACCAGAAGATATGCAAAGCCTTGGAACGACGTTTTTCACCAGTGGGATTGGGCTTGGAAATTTCTTGAATAGCTTTTTGGTGACTATGGTTGATAAAATTACAGGGAGTAACGGAGGGAAGAGCTGGATTGGAGACAATATGAATGACTCACACTTGGATTACTATTATGCTTTCCTCTTGGTCATGTCTGCCTTAAATTTGGGAGTTTTTCTGTGGGCATCCAATAGATATATCTATAAAAGGGAATCCAGGGAAATGAAGGATGAATTTCCAGAGTTGGAAGGCAAAGCCATAGACCTTCTTCCTTAGATTTGGAAGATTATTTAAGGATTAAATTATGTTATATAATATATATTACTTGATTTAGGATTAATCTCCATCTGTTTTTAACTCCCTGTTGTATGAGTCAATTACATACCATAGCTAATTAATATAGTGATTTTTGCATGGTATGTCATGTTTAAATAGTTATAACATAAATAAAAAAGGCTTTAAGAATCTCATGTCCTCCACCCCTCCCAATTTTCATATTGTGATTTAATTAGCATCTTGATACCTTTAGGGTCGTTTGGTGTGATGGATAAGATAAATTAATCCTGGTAACTTTTTAGTGGCCTTTAATTCATTGTTTAGTCTTAAAGGTAGGGATAACTTATCTTGGGATTAACAATTAGTCCTGAGATAAATTATCTCTCACTAGGGGTGGTATAGTAATTCTGGGATAAAGTGTGTAAATTAACAAAAATACCCCCCTTAAACTCTCTTTTATACACCACTTTTACGTTCATACATATTAACATAACTTTTAACAACATAATAACATTCACAACCTTAATTATTCGTTGTTTTTATGATAAATATATTTTTCTATTAAAAATTTACATTTGATAAATACAATTTTTATTTATGAATATATATAAGTTGAATTTATTTGTGTAATTATTATGTTTATCTATATTTTGATTTCTCTTAAAATGTCACTCCACTACTAAATTACATATTTTTCATTAAATAGTTTATTACTCACTTAATAATTATATTTTATCTATAATTAAAATGTAGATAACTTTAATAATAAATTTTCTTTTACTTTAATAAACTTAAGATGAAAGTTTTATTTTTTAAGCTAAATAAGATGAAAGATTTATTTTTAAACTAAATAAGATGAAAGTTTTATTTTTAAGCTAAATAAGATCAAAATCTTATTTTTAAGCTAAATAAGATGAAAGTTTTATTTTTAAACTAAATAAGATGAAAGTTTTATTTTTAATCTAAATAAGATCAAAATCTTATTTTTAAGCTAAATAAGATGAACATTTTATTTTTAAGCTAGATATTAACTTTTAAGTTAAATAAGATGAACGTTTAAATTTTAAAACATACAACACAATCATGGAAATGCACAAACAAAAATATTTAAGCTAAATAAGATGGAAATTTTTATTTTTAAGAATGAATAACTAAAGCTTGCAAAGAAAATGTAAAAAAAAAAAAAAAACTAAATAAGGTGAGGGTATTTTTGTAAACAAACAACTTATTCTCAAAAATTATACAATGAATATTAGTTTGAATATGACAAACCAAACAAGCAATAAAAATTAATCCCAGCATAACTTATCCCAACATAACTAATCCCAGCATAACTAGTATTCAAACCAAACGACCCCCTTATAGTTATTGCAGTTTTAATGTCACTCTTGTTCTTGAAAACGACCTTAAACAACCTAGTTAGTCATTCCATACCTGCTCTACATTAGTTTTTCCAAAGTTATACGGGGATCTCGATTGGTCCTATTTCTCTTCCCCTACGCATCCTACGAATAGAATCCTTAACCTCCTTTAGTACCCTTATACACCTATAATATCCAAAATCATGACTCCTCTTTGAGTACTTAATATCACTCATCACATTGTTTATGTTCCCTTCTTCATTCAATAGTTTATGAAAATAAGAGTACTGCCATCTCTGACTAATGAGTGTCTCCTCCCTCAATTATACTTTGTCGTCCCCGTTCTTGATGCACTTCTTTGGTCCAAGTCTTGGACCTTCCTCTCTCTCACCTTGTCCAGCATGTACAACTTCTTATCCCCACATGTATCCTCTAATCAACATACAAGCATTGCCATTGTAACTGCTCACTTTGCCTCCTTCGTCATTTTTTACCTTTCCCAATTTGCTCGCTTTTCCTCCTTGACCCTACTCTCCACCAAGTTTGCATATGCCACCTTTTTTGCCTTCACATTTTCTTAGACACTCATTTCACCATCAATTCCCTCGATGTTGTTGACATCCAATTTTAATTGAAATAGATTGCTATTTGATTAAACATGAATTTTAAAACTCATCTCTTTTATCATATTTAAATTTAATTTTTATCTAATTAATTATATACTCTTAGTATTCAATTTATGAAATTCTTGTTATTGTTATTATTTATTTCATCGACCCTCATTTTTGAAATAATGATTTTCATACTGTCAAATTCTTACGAATTTATTTGGTATAATATATATGTACAATCTTATGAGATATGTATTTCTTTTATATGAAAAGTTATTTTAATAAAATTTATAGTGATATTATTTATCTAGTTTTTATTAATATATATAGTTCTTATCAACGATTCAATATTATTTTCAATCTATTTAATATGTAACCACTTTCGCTCAAATTGATGTCAATTGAGGCCAATTTGAACCAAATCTGGCCCAATCTTGAAGGCCAAACCCCCAATTTCAATCCAAAGGAATTGACACAGACATACAACTACTATACCATCTCTCTCTCTCTCTATATATATATAAAGGAGGAACATAGACAATATGATGTGGCACCTCTCTATGGCCTCCATTCATATTATATTTTTTTCCTTCTTTTTTGATCATTTTTCTTCATTTAATTATTTGTTTTATTTTTAATATCTCATAAAATCTATATTCAAGTACTCAACTTTTCACCTCCCACTATAATATATCTTTTTTATTAGATATAATGTGCATATATTCATAACTCTCATTATTTTCAACTTTTCATATTCGTAACCTTTAAATATTATTGGGAAACTTATATGAATATACTAAATTAAAAAAAATATTTACCATTTATAGCAATAACATTTTCTTTTCACTTGATCACTTTTAATACATTTATAATACAATTTTAATACACATTACAAAAAAACAATTTATTATTCACATATAATACAAGTTTTATTGATGGATAATATATTTATCACACATTTTAATACACTTATAATACAATGTGTCAATTTCTTACCAAACAAGAATAATATATTTTAAAAAAATAGTTATAATACATAGATATTGCATACATAATTCACTTTTAATACATATTGCAGATTTAAAATAGTATTGCTATGTATTGTTATAAATGGTAATAAATAAAAAATATCGCTAAAAGCAGTAATTATTTATTAAAAGGTATTCATCCAAGTAATTTTTTCAATATTAAATATCAAAACCTTATGGTATTCCTCCATTATTTTCTATATAAATTCATATTTTTTGTTTCATGATATTCTATCCAAGTTACCCTTCATTTTCACCATAGTATTATATTCATGCTTTTATTTGGCTTGAAAAAGAAGAAGAAGACTCTTAAATGGTGATAGGCTTGTGAAGTTGATATTGACAAGAGCTTAGATAATTATGTATTGATTTCTTTTCCCTTCTATTTTTTAGTGATATGTGTATTATACTATTTCTTTTTTTCTTTCTTTATTTTTTTTCTCTCTTTTTATTTTTATATATCTCTATGATGCCTCTTAAATTTAATCTTTATATGAAGAAAGCTTTTGAATAGTGAAAAATTTGTGAAGTGAATATCAACAAGAGTGATGTCTCTCTACCTTTGTTTGACTTGAAAAAGAAGAAGAAAGCGTTGAATATTGATAGGCTTGTGAAGTGGATATGACAAGATCTTAGACAATTATGTGTTGATTTTGTTTTTCCTTACTAAGAATTTTAATGACTAAAGTCACAATGATATGTATATTGTATTATTTTTTTTCTTTCTTTCACTCTTTCTTTCTTCTGTATTTATGATGTCTCTTAAAGTATATTTTGTATACGAACTTAAAATTTAATTCGAAGCACAAGTAATTGAATTTAGAAGTATGAGAGTTATTTGTTGTATAATTTCAATTTATATAATTTGGTGTCTTATTTTTCCTCATAAAATGTCAATAAAAAAGTAATAAAATAAAATATATAATAATATTATAACCAAACAACACGAAATAACCTTTTAATATATATATATATATATATATATATATATATATATAATTAAATTACAATAATAATATTATATACTATACTATATATATTATTATTATATTATTATATATATATATATTATTTTTTATATATTTTTTTTTTTGTTTTTTTTTTTGTTTTTTTGTTTGTTAAGTCAGTTTTTTTAGTTTAGTGATAATAATTTTTTACATTTCTTTTTTTTTTTATTTTTTTTTTGTATTTATTCTTGTATTGTTAATTGCAGTATTTGTTTTTTGTTTTTTTTTTTTTTTTTTTTTTTTATTATTTTTTTTTTTTTTTATTTTATTTTTTTGTTTTTTTTGTGGTTTTTTTTTTTTTTTTTTTTGTTTTTTTCTTTTTTTTAGCTTCAGAGTTACTATTTTTAGTCTGAGAATACTTAATACTACATTACTAATATAAATATATAAACACCATTTAAATAAGAACAAAAGGCTGAAAGACTTATGCTACTCTTATTTTCTTGGAAATAAATATTAACTTTTGTTTTTCAATTGACAAAATTTCCAACATTTTGTTGTAATAAATCTATAAAAAGGTATATGATTCTTTTACTCATATTTAATTTTTTATAGCTGTTTTTATATCGGAATACTGGTATTATAATATTTTTATTATATATAATTATGAAATTACAACTTTTGCTATAACATATTTATGAGTCTTATTAATGAGTCTTAATAATGAAGTTGAATCACTACTACTTTGTAGTTTGTATACAATTCTTTTACCTTCTTTGTTTTTATATGTGTTCTTTTACTTGTACAACATATAGGGAGAAAAAAGAACAAAACAATAGTAGAGACATTAGTGAAGGATAAATGATAGGGAAATAGTATATGCTAGAAAAAAATGTAACACAATGGTTGTTTTAGGTTTTTTTTTTTTAATTTTCATTTCATTTTTATTTTATTTAATAAGTAACAATTATAGAAAATACTTTTTTGACTTTTATTTAGATTAAAAGAAATTAAAAGGGTCAATTGCCAATAAATGCTTGTATGTATGTGTATCATAATTTACTACCAAATATTTGCTATGTATAATATAGAAATGAAATTAATTAAAGGATATATATATTATAGCTTATTGCTTAAGAATAAATTATCTCTTTTGTTCAATATTAATTGTTAAGTTTAACAAAAGAAAATCATGTTGATAATTATCTTGATAATATAATATAATTAGCACAATTAATGATGTTATAACCGGAGAAAAAAAAAGACATGACATTGATAGAGATCAATTTTTTTACATTAAAAAAAGGGAATAATTTTTTTGGGTTTCGCTCTATAACACTCATCTTTTCTGTAGTTTACAATATTACGCCTACATTCCTTATTTTAATTTTTTTTGTAACCATTCTTTAAAATTATTTAAAATAAATATAAATCAATTATAACTTGACAAATTTGTCCTTCTTTGTATTAATCTCTTCATATTAATGCATATTATTAAAAAACATGACTTATTTAATAAATACTTTAAAATAAAATCAACACAAATAAGTTTATACTATAATATATATAACATAAATATATATAAACGTGTCCTTTTTTTACCAAACAAAGATTCACACTTCTTTATATTGATTTATTTTTAAAACTTTCATTATATAAGTCATTTTTTAAATTAATGTGGATTAATATGAAGAAATTAATACAAAGGGATAAAGTTGTCAAATTATAATTAATTTATATTTATTTTAAACAAATTTAAAGAATGGTTTAAAAAGAATCAAAATAAAGAAGATATACGGAATATTGAAAACCACAGGGCAGGTGGATTTTGTAAAATTAACTCTTAAAAATTTTAACCAAGCGCGAAGCGCGGACAAATTCCCTAGCTGGCAACATATAACCCAATATTAATTAACAATTAATAGTCCAAAAAAAAAGCACGTACTAGCCTAAAAGAAATATAACACACTTTTTATAGTTTTTTTTAACCATGTGCAACCAACCGACATTAATTAAGGAGATTTGGAATTATTTTTTCTTCCTTATTTTTAACTCCTATAATTAAGGAAGTTAGTTTTTCAATTTCTTTAAATTCTCAAACTCAACTTTATTATCACTCTATTTTAAAATAATATTAACGCAGATTACAACAACATAAATATATATTTGATTGTAATTTTATGAATTATTTGGTTACTGACCGACACTAATTAGTTTATTAAAAGAACCGTTGCCTGCTTCTAAGAAATGAAAAAAATAATATTTATTAATTAACCCATTAAAAAGGTGATTTTTTAATTCTTTAATTAACTTATTAAAAGGTTGCGACTACTTTTAAGGTAAGAAAATATATTATTAATGCTCAATTAACGTGTATTAATTATCAAACAATTGAAAATAATTAATCAAATAATATAAGAGACAATTATTTTTATTAGAAACGGTAATAACACGTATGCAAAAATTATACAATAATTGAAGTTGCAATTACATAATGTATACATAAAAAAAAAATATTATTTGTGTACACAAAAGATCATTCATAAAAATAGGCGTTTAAATTTTATAGATGTATACAGTAACTCTAGCATGTATACATAAACTTTATAATGTATACATAAGAATATTACCAACAATTATATGTATAACTATAATGAATACGAGAATGAAATTAATATGATACATGTACAAATTAAATTTTATTCATAAATTATACATGTGAATTTGTTTATGTATACGGTAACTGCACTATGTATACATTGATTCGTATTCATCTGTGTATTTATTGGTCTGTATTCACCTAATAAATTTGTATACATTTATTCAAATTGAGATTGACATTCATTAGTATACATTGGTGAATTTATCAAAATCAACATTTTGATTTTTTACGAGTATCTTATGAGAACATTACTTATCCATTAAATTGAAAACGAAATTCCAAATACTATAACCTGAATTTTGCCAAAAAAAAGCTTAAAAAAATTTTAATTCCACAAATTACGAAATTTCAAAATTAAATGGGTAAAAGCCTCTACATAATTATATATTAAAAGAAGATTTTGGGAGAACCAATGAATAAACATGCATCTGATTTGTATAAACAAAGTAAATGAGGGGGATAAGAAAAAAATTAGAAGAGCAACAAATATACATATGAAAAAGATTTTAGAATGTTAATAAAAAAAAGGGATTAATAACCTAAATTTTCGCAAAAACAAAATTGAAAAACTTCAATTCCACAAATCATGAAATTCAACAATTAATTGGACAAAAACAAGATTATATATAAAAGATGATTATTGGAAGTGTCCATGAATAAACATATTGTTATATTGATTTTCACAAACAAAGTGAATTAAGGAGAAGAATAGAAAATTTAGTAAAGAAATAAATATACGTATTAAAAGAATTCCAAAAAAAGAAAAAAAGGAGAAAAAAGGAGAAGAAGTCTATTTTAAAATGATTGACATATAAAAGAGAGATAAAAAGGAATAATAAAACAATAATTTTTTTCTTTTAAAGAAAAAAAAGAGTAATCAACGTGTTTAGAGAAAAATAAGGGAAACAAAAATACATTTTTTAAGAAAAAAAACCAACTATTAAATGCGAAATAAATAAAATAAAATCTTTTTTTTTTTTTGTTGATAAATTGAAAATGTACAATATTTATTGCCAATTTAGTCCGTAGGTTATCATGCAGTGCCATTTAGTGATTCGGTTTTTCTGACGACCACCGCACCTCAACCTCTTTTCTCTCCTCTCTCAGCCTCGCCACCACACCGCTACACCGTCCTCTTCCCATCAGAGAGCAGCCGCCGCCACTCCTCCTTCTCCACACCAGCGAACGCCACCGCGTCACCTAACTTCAGTCGAACTCATCCTCCTTTGCCTTTCAAAATCCGAATTCCCAAAGGTCTGTAAATCTCCGATGGTCTCCAGCGAAGTAAGTTCCCGAATAAGCATTGATGGATCCCAACATTGGTAATGAGTTACATTTCAGGCATTTCGGAAGCATTTATTATCTTTGAGTTTATTTAGCTTGTGGCCGAGCTACTAATCCAAAAGGTTAGATTATACATTTTTGTGTGATTTTTCTGGATTATCAATTAAATCATTACATGGGCTCCTACTAATCTATGAACTTTGTTTTAGTCTAATTATTTGATTGATCTATTTCGATTACTGATTGTTTGTGCTCATACTTTAGATATCTAATTTTGAACTTTGTGGATTCTACCCCTACTGCTCTATTATGGTCTGCTTGTTTGCTACATTGGAACTTTTTTTTTTTTAAAAGAAAAATATTCTTTCATATATTACAAATCAATTATATGGTATATTTAGTCAAGTCAGATTCACGACAACTTCCTCTATGGAAAATGTTGTAGTCTTACCTCATTTAATTAATAATTCACAACTGCCTTAACACTAAGCAGGTTGATTTTGTGATAGATTAATTAAAGAAAGTTATTGATTTTATGCCTAAATTGTGATTAATTTCCTTAATTAACTGAGGCAGTCATAGTAGTTGCTAATATATGGTAATTCAACCTTTTATTCCACTGTTAAATTGATACTGAAACACCTCTGAAAATTATCATATTTTTCTTAAACGATTGTTTTCTTTCCATCCTTGCAACTTGGATTAATTATATGACAGCTTTGGTAGTGGTTCAATTATGGTAAGTTGGGATTTGTATTATCATTTTCCCTTGTGTCCTTGCTGGATCCGAGAACAACCTGTAATACATGTTTCTTGGGTGAATATTGTGATTAATTAGCTGATTTGGTGGTTATTTTTTCTCTTCATTTCCTTGATTGACAAAATATTTTAAGCTATATAAAGAGCTCTTTTCTTCTGTAACTGATCACTAGTAGTGTCTCTTCTTTCCGGGAGACATCTCTCATCCTTTTTACGGATCACTAGTCACTGGAAAGGAGCTTTCCTCTTCTACAAAAATCACTTGATCATTGTGAGAGCTTTCCTCCTCAATATTAGTTATACATAGTTGGAAACCTCCAATGCCTTGTGCATTTTGTGGAAGAGCATACAGGTACGTTGCTTTAAACTTTATGAGTAAACTTCTAAATCTTGTTGCTGTTGAATTTCTTATCTTTTATAATAGTAATTCATGAGTTTTGAGTAATGAATTCTGATATTTAATGTTGGGATCGAATCTGCCTCTTTTGTGTTGTTGGTTGTATCACTAAATATGCCACATGGTTTTGAATTCGTGTTTGTAGTAATATATGAATCTGAAATAGGTATATATGTATTGCATTAACAGAAATTTAGATCGGATGTGGGCCAGGGACTTTGGAGGCTATTTAATTTATAAAAGTTTTCATGCTTTGTTCTTAGTTAGCTTGTAATATTTTCTAATAAGCACGCTATAATAATAAGGATTCGGGGCTTCTATCATTTGGGGCGGGGAAATTATACGCTATGTGCTTCTTTACTTCTTTTTCCATGTCTCACTTTCTTATTTTCCTTTTAATTATTCTTATTTAAGTAATTAACTCAAGTTTCAATTGTTAAAGTTGTTTCTATTTCTCTTTGTCAAAGTCATTGTTCAACTCCGGTTTTCATAATTTGGATCGGACATGGCATTTTCATTTTTAATTATATATATATAAATACTATCTCCTAACCTATAGTCAGTCGGAAAGTAAAGGAAATTACGAGGTATAATTCCTATTTTCTAACTAGGACGACGCGTTCCCGGGGTACCACCTATCCAAGATGTCTTTCATTGAAAATTATGTGTACTAGGGGTGTCCAAAATCGAACTGAAAATCGAACCAAACCACAGATCGAGTCTAACCGAAAAAAAGCCCGACTAGTGGTTTGGTTTGACTTGGTTTGGTATTGAAAAAAAAACCCGACTATTTTTGGGTTGGTTTGGTTTTAACTAAAAAAAATCAACCCGAGACCAAATCAACCCGACATTATATATATATAATTTTAAAATTTTATTTTATACATAAAAATATTTACTTTGATATAATTTTTAAATATTTATTATACTTTTTCATAGTTTTTATCTTTTAATATATTATTTCAAGTTTGAAACTTAGAATTTTGAGTGGTTTAATAAAGATTATAGTCCACAAATGTTGGTAATTATAATAAAGCTTAAATCAAAATCAAATTAATACTAATGCAAAAAGAAAATCAATTCAACACTAAAAATGACAATAATATTGAATATTTGTTTTTTTAGTTTTACATTGGTTTAGACAATTAAAATACATAATCTATTTTTAATTTCCTTTAATATTTAGTCATGTAACTAATACTTATTAAACTTATTTTAGCATGATTTAGTACTTTTAAATTATGATCATTTTCATTATGACTTGTTAATTTGCAATATTTGTTTTACGCGATTTCATTATTATTATTGTTTTGTTGGATATTTTAATATCATTAATCATATCATAACACCTTAGATAGTTGTATTTTGGTAGGACTAAAGAAATATTTGAAGTACAAGTAAATTATATGTTTGTATGAATACTTTACCGAAAAAATCTGAAAAACCCTGAAATTCTGAAAAACCCTGAAATTTTGAAAACCCCGAAAAAACCCGAGGTTGAAAATCCCGAGTTTTATTAGTTTTTGTTTGGTTTATAAATTTAAAAATCCGACACAAATGATTTGGTTTGATATTTGAAAAACTCGAACTAACCCGACCATATACACCCCTAATGTGTACTTTTATATATATATATATATATATATATATCAAATCTTTCATCTATTCTTTGAATATTATACTATTTTTCTAAGACTGACCTTAAATAAAAATGTTTCTATGATGGAGGAGTGCGATTAATAGTATCGTTAGTATCATCCCTATAAAGGAAAAAATATTTGTAGCCTCCTTGAATTCTCTTACGAATTGGTTTGAATTCTAAAGTTTTAAATGCTTACAAATCAATTTTTATAATTATGTTTTTTTTTTTGGGTAGATTAGTTTACAATTCGATCTTATGATTTTTGTATCTTTTGGTGTTAATTCTCTTCTCTCGCTTATCTATTTTATAATTAATTATTGCCTTACAATTGTGATGTTTAAAAGAATTAGCCTTACATGTCCATCTTTATTAATAATAAATAAGTTTAACTTGTCTTATCATCTTATCACCCAAAAAATTAATTTGCCTATCTTATCACGTTTAATTAATTAAATAATTAATGACCTTTGGTTATTTTTTCAATTTATCACTTAAATGATAAAAATGTTAGATTATTTTAATGATCTAATCATCTATATTGGTCAATTGTCTTTAAATAAAATTTTCTTATTTTATCGCATAATCTGTTTAATTGATTAGATAATTAACGCTCTTTGGTTGTTTCTATTTTTATTTATCGCGTTAAACAATAGCATGATAGCTTATTAAATCACCTAGACTTATGTTAGTTTATTAAAAACCCAACTTTATATGCTTATTTTTAATTTAAAAGTTTCTTGTTCTTTATCACTTAGTTTTTCTTAAATTAATTAATTAGAGACCTTATTTGCCAAATTGTAACCCCCACATAAATTGTATGAGATATGACTGAGATCCACATTTGTGGACCTCAAGGGGTGCTTAACACCTTTCTCTCGAGATAATTTGAACTCTTACCCGAATCTATGGTTTCGTAGACCCTTTAGTTAAAATTAGTTAATTTAGATAACTGCCCTAACGCACCTTTAATTCGTTAGATAACAACTTTTCTATTTTAAACAAACCTAAAATAGTTGTTAGGTCGTGTAATAAACCTGTTTTTAGAAAAAATAGGGCATGATAGAATGGTCTGGATGAAGTTGAAGTCCTATTGCTGATAGCAACCTTTGCTTCCTTGTTTCCTCTAGGGTCCCCTTTCTCCTCTTCGTTGATCACGACATTGCAGCTCTTATCTTCCTCCTTGGTCAAATACAAACCCTTCATGCCCTCTAGAACATCATTAGTGATACTACTCATGAACCCGACAGATCGAAATGACTGGTGCAGCAGGGATATGGGTTTCCTCAGTGGGTAATAGTATCCTTCTGTAAGTGGTTGCCAATCAAGCCATTCTTCAGTATATATATGTTCTAAACCAAAAGTGGTTGAATGAAGAGTGAGTTGTATGGGTTCAACTATTCCTTGTAATTTGACCCTCAAACCTTTCCCAAGTTCAAAACCAAACTAGAGCATCATGTCTATATGATCTTCTGGCTATACCATGGTTGTACTTCAATATTGCCAACAAGCTCCACCGTATGAAAAATCTCTCCGTCTAGATGATCTCGCCCTTCGACCACATATATAAGATGTTCTCTTTCCCCGTGGACTACCACTTCTTTAGATCCTATTCAAATTTCAAGCACCGATGAAGAGTAGAAGGAATTCCTCCAACCATGTGAATCCAGGGGCAACCCAGCAATAGATTGTATGAGGCTGGAATGTCCATGACTTAGAAAACTATGGAAAAGGTAGCAGGACCAATGAGCATGTCCAAGGTTACCTCTCTACTAGTACCCCTTTGAGAAGCATCAAATGCTTTCACACTCATCTTCCAAGTTTGGACCTTCGAACTATCCATATCTAATCTTATTAGCGTGCTTAGAGGACAAATGTTCAAACCAGAACCTGGATCAACCAAAACTTTGGTGACTACCTTATATTGATATTGGGTAGAAATAGATACAAAGCTTTGTTGTGGGACGTTTTTTCAAGCGGTAGCTCATCTTCATGAAAGTATATCCTGCATGCTTCGAATACTTGCCCAACCATTTGGGCTACCTCTCATGAGTGATGCTAGAAGAGACATACGCTTTACCTAGAACCTTCATAAGAGCATTTGGATGAGTTTTTGAAGATTGCACCAAAGACAAAATGGATATTTGGAATGGGATTTTACTCAATTGATCAACAATAGAGTAGTCCTTGGCTTGAAATTTCTTCCAGACACCTTGTTCTTCCAACTCTACAATCGGTGTCTTAGATTTGCTAGAGCTACCTTGAACCAAGTTCCCGAAAGTGTATATTCTCCTAGATCTGGTCACTCCTGTCGCAACATCTGTTTCTTCCACCTTTGCTTTTCCTTTCCCATAATCCTACGGAACAACATGGGTATCATACTTGATAGGCGGAGAAGCTCTATGAACAGTAAATAGAGGCCTAGGCATGGGGACCTCAACCTCAAAGGAGTATGCCTTTGCACTACAACATGTAGGTGGCAGCAATCATCTCTCTTGTGGCTTGAGGAGCCAAATGGATCCCTCTAAATTCACCATATCACCAGTTTCTACCATATTAACCTAGTGGTTAGGAAGAGGATTTCTTGCCACATTTGGCGCAGGATCCTTAAGCTGGATGAACTTTGTATCAATAAGCTTTTGAGTCTTGTTTTTCAAAGATTTGCAAGCTTGAGTGGTATGACCCTTCATTCCTGAATGATAAGCACAAAATTTGTTAGGGTTGTACCACTTAGCATGGATATCTACGGGCAAAGCAGGAACTGGGGTAATGTAGCCAACTTCTTTTAACCTTTTGTAAAGCTGAGCTATGGGTTTGGCTAAAAGGGGTATAAGTTTTTATGGGTCTTCTTTCAATGGGAGGTTTGTTTCTATAGCTTGGTGGTTGAGTGGGAGGTGGGGATCGAAAGTATGCAGGTTGGGCATTATAGACAGGATAGTTGGTTTGTTGGTTGTGGATGGGGATTTTGGTAGTCTGAATGCATGGGATGGTGAGATTTAGGATGTGAAGCTATAGGATATCGAGATGGAGGATATGGAGATGGAGGTGGGGTTGTCATTTGGTATTTAGAGGGGGTTTAGATTCCCTGAGCCATCATCACAAAATATGTTTCATTTTTCTTCTAATTCTCCGCCATTTCACCGGATTCCAAGACTTTATTGGCGGCTTGCAAAGCCTCTAGGTTGATGATGGTTTCATTTTGAATGTCTTTTTCAATTCTTTCACCCAAGTTGATGATGTTTGCAAAACTTTTCTTAGCCACGAGCATCATTCTATCATATTACTATGGTTCTTGGGCACGGATGAAGTAATCCTTCATCAAAGACTCCTCCTATACTCCATATGAGGTCTGCCTCTAGGCGCTTGGGCCCTCCATCTAATGGCATAATCCCAAAAGAATTCACTAAGCCTTTTCTTTAGATTTTGGATATAGAACCAGTTAGGCGCATTTTCCACGTTGAACCAAACCTATTCATGAAATCCGTAGCCATATTCACCCATTCGACCCATTTGTGAGGGTATTGTTCAATGTACCATTATAAGGCTTCCCTAGTGAGACTCTTCATGAACAACTCCCGCTCCTACAAGTTTGTCACAACACATACACAAGTGGGCTTTGGGATCTCTGATAACATTGAACATCTCAAACATTGGGGGTTTGTACCTCTCAAATAATTCCACGTCTGGGTGCATGCATAGATCTTCATTGCTCAACCCTCCTAGCCTTTTGCTTCCCTCTACGTGTTGCAGTCTACTAGCCAACTTATCCAATCTCATACATGGTTTTTATCAGAATATCCTTTTGAGAGGATTCTGACTCATGGTAATCATGGGTTGAGGGAGCGGCTTATGGTACATTATGGTTTAAAATTGGTTTAGGCATGTTTTTCTTGATTTGATGGTGGTAGTGATGAGGTGGGAATTGGGTATATGGAAGAGGCATATAGGTGGAGCTTGGTTGCGTTTGGCTGTGAGGTGGTGGGAAATTATTTGGATGAATAGAGTTGGGTCGGATGATATTAGGTGGAGGATTATTTGATAAGGTTTTGATTGGTGAGGGGTAGGTTGTCCATGTTTTCCCCAAAAGGGGTATCGAGAGAAATGGATAATTTGGTCAAATGGCGCATGTTGGCCATCTCTTCCTCTAACTCCCTAATTTTGCATTCAAGTCTTAGAACCAGATCATTAGAGAGTTTTCCACCCTCGGAAGTTTCAACCCTTTCATTGGTACTAATGTTATCAACCATTTTTCCTTTGTCTTTGTAACTTGCTCTTTGAAGAGGAGGAAAAGGAGGGGTCCCTTTTGATCTTGTATGGGCCAGAATGAAAGACAGATCAACCTAAGGGAATGAGAAAACAATAAAATCAATAGAAAAATGATGTTAGGAGATTAGAACAATATTATAATAATAACATATTGTTTGAAGTAAATGCCCTAAATGAAAAGGATCTCGTTGAGCCCGAGGTAAGACGACACATAAGTGATACACAACGATTAATTCAAGGTTTATTTTCCAATTTGGAGCTTAGAGTTAGGAAATAAAGGAAAACAAACTTTATTTATTAAATATGATTCAATTTATTACATCATAATTAAGAAAGATCAAAATTGGAAATAAACTAAAGGGGCAAGGGATAACATGGGGAAGCAAAGCCCTAAAAACAACTTCAATGAGGTTGCTCTCAATGTTGGTCACAATTTGCTCTATCATCTCTAGAGTGATATCATAGTCGTAATTAAGGAGATTGCGAGCCCATCTTTTCGCCCTTTCATCACCAAAGCTAGTAAGACCCCATTCGCTCAAATCTCTATGTTCCGCATCCTCCAAGATCCACACATAATACTTGGGTGTACAGAAAATTCGTTGCTCTCGAACATCAATAGTTACCACCTTTTTCCACCTTCGATGTATAGTGTCCACTTGTGGGATGTTGGGCCCAAAATTATACTCGTAATGACCCATATGAGATCACAAGAGTATCATTTGAATTTATCCGAACTGACGAAGAACTCAGAGAGGCTCGTATGGTTGAACGCCATTCAGACCAATAATCTCGATGAAGTAAAGTTCATTACCTCTTATGATGACACAACGAGGCCTTAACCAATAATACTTCTATTGAATTTGAACACCTAAAAGCGCTCTCAAATACACGAAGCAGTCTTTCGTTCCTATGAGGGCAGGAAAAAATTTCATCCTTTCAGGATGACTAAGAATTTTGTTCCCTACACCTTTCAAAATGTCTACTAATTCGTCCTCTTGTAAAATTGTTCAACAACCTAGAGTTGCAATTAGAAATTGCACCCTTCGAAGTATCTTTGACCCTTAGTGCATACAGACAATGCACTTATTATTTCTGCTAGTATCATGGGCACTATAGTCATCTTGTGTTGGAGCTTGCCTCGAGCCATCATGTGAACCACATAACTTAGGCTAGTGTGGATTTTCCCCTTTAAAATAGGGTAAACTAATGAACCTAGCAGTGCAATAACAAACACATTGAAACGATATATTTCCCACTTTGCAGCGGAGCAAGTAAACTCCTTATTAAAGTTTCTATGGCCCTTTTGTCTCTAAAACGTGAATATAGAAATTCTATAAAAATCCATCCCTCCTTTAAACAACTTAAATCTGGATTATGATGCATTCTTGTTTGCTTTAGAAAGACCTCGGGGATGGTTTGTGTGGTACAATCATCTCACACTCCTTGTAAGGAAAGCAGAGAAACCCGCCAACCTCCTCAATTGTCGGGGTTAGTTCAAAATTCCTAAATTTGAAACCAACCTTTCAAGGTCCAAAAAATTTAACAAAAAATCAAGTGATGATCAAACTCGAAGGAGATGAGGGAAGTAAGGCTGCCTGATAATTCATGCGCCTCTAGTTCTCCATCGATCCTGATCGTCATTCGATCAAGGCTTTGTTAAAATTTTGGGACCCCAAAAGGTTGGTTTTCAAATTTAGGGGATTTTGAACTAACCCCGACAATTGAGGAGGTTGGCGGGTTTCTTGACCTTCCATACAAAGAGTGTGAGATGATTGTACCACATAAACCATCCCCGACGTCTTTTCTAAAGCAAATGAGAATGCACCATAATTCGGATTTAAGATATTTAAAAGAGAGATGGGTTTCTATAGAATTTCTATATTCACGTTTTGGAGATGAAGGGGGCAATGAAGACCTTAATAGGGAATTATTTGCTTGCTTCGCTGCAAAGTGGGAAAGATATCGTCTCAATGCGTTTGCTGTTTCACTGCCAAGTTCATTAGTTCTTCCTAAGGAAAAATCCACACTAGCCCGAGTTATGTGGTTCGCATGATGACTAGAGGCAAGCTCCCACATAAGAAGACTATAATGCCTATGATACTAGCAGAAATAATAAGGGTATTGTCTATATGCACTAAGGGTAAGAAATACTTCGAAGGGTGCAATTTCTTTTTGAAACTCTGAGTTGTTGAGCACTTTTAAAAGAGGGATGAATTGGTAAACATTTTGAAAGGTGTAGGGAACAAAATTCTTAGTCATCTCGACATGATGAAATTTTTTCCTGCCCCTATAGGAACGAAAGACTGGTTCTTGTATTCGAGAGGGTTTTCAGGTGTTCAAATTCAATGAAAGTATTATTGGTTGAGTCCTCGCCGTGCCATCATAAGAGGTAATGGGATTTACTTCGTCGAGATTATTGGTCTAAATGGCATTCAACCATATGCGCCTCTCCGAGTTCTTCGTCAATTCGAGCAAATTTAAATGATACCTTTGCGATCTCATATGGGCCATTACAAGTATAATTTTGGGCCCAACATCCCACAAGTGGACACTATACTGAGAAGGTGATAACAATTGATGTTCGAGAGCAACGACCTTTTTGTACACCCGAGTATTATGTGTGGATCTTTAAGGATGCGGAACATAGAGATTTGAGCGAAGAGGGTCCTCCTGGTTTTGGTGATGAAAGAGAGAGAAGATGGGCTCGCAATCTCCTCAACTACGACTATGATATCACTCCAGAGATGAGAGAGAAGATTGTGCCAGCATTGGAGACCAACCTCATTGAAGTTGTTTTTTAGGGCTTTGCTTCCCCAATGTTATCCCTTGCCCCTTTAGTTTATTTTCAGTTATTGCTCTTTCTTAATTATGATGTAATAAATTGAATGTTATTCAATAAATAAAGTTTGTTTTCCATTATTTCCTAACACTAAGATCCAAATTGTCAAATAAGTCTTGAATTAATCATTGTGCATCACTTATATGTCTACCTCTAGCTCAATGAGGTCCTTTGCATTTAGAGCGTCTTCAAACAATATGTTATTATTATAATACTGTTCTAATCTCCTAACATCCTTTTTCTGTTGATTCTATTGTTTTCTCATTCCCTAAGGTTGATCTGTCTTTCATACTAACCCATACAAGATCAAAAGGGACCCATCCTTCTCCTCCTCTACAAATAGCAAGTTATAAAGACAAAGGAAAAATGGTTGATAACAATAGTACCAATGAAAGGGTTGAAACTTTTGAGGGTGGACAACTCTCTAATGATCCAGTTTTGAGACTTGAATGCAAAGTTATGGAGTTAGAGGAAGAGGTGGCCAACATGCGCGATTTGGCCAAATTATCCATTTTTCTCGGCACCCCTTTTGGGGAAAACATGGACAACCTACCCCTCACCAATCAAATAACCTTACCAAATAATCCACCACCTAACATCACTCGACCTAACTCCACTCATCCAAATAATTTCCCACCACCTCACACACAAATGCAACCAATATCCACCTATATTCATGTTCCAAATACCCAATTCCCACCTCATCACTACCACCATCAAAGCATGCCAAACATGCCTGAACTAATTTTAAACCATAATGTACCCGCTACGAACCCCTCATAGCCCATACTCCTGGAAATCACACTATTAACCCCATATATGTTGAAGCCGCTCTCTTAACCCATGATTACCATGAGTCAGAATCCTCTCAAAAGGATATTCAGATAAAAGCCATGTCCGAGAGATTGGATAAGTTGTCTAGTAGAGTGCTACACGAAGAAGGAAGCAAAAGGCTAGGAGGGTTGAGCTATGAAGATCTATGCATGCACCCATTGAAATTACCTGAAGGGTATAAACCCTCCAAAGTTTGAGATGTTCAATGGTATCGGAGACCCCAAAGCCTACTTGCGTTTGTATTGTGACAAACTTGTATGAGTGGGAAGGGATGAAAAAATACGACTGAAGCTGTTCACAAGGAGTCTCACTAGGAAGCCTTATCATGATACATTAAACAAAACCCTCACAAATATGTGGATATGGCTACAAATCTCATGAATAGGTTTGGATTCAACGTGGAAAATGCATTTGACTGGTTCTATATCAAAAATCTGAAGATGAAGCCTAGCTAATCCTTCCGGGATTATGCCATTAGATGAAGGTCCGAGGAAACTAGAGCTAGACCTCCTATGTAGGAGTTTTAGATGAAAGATTATTTCATCCCCGCTCAAGAACCACAATACTATGATAGAATGATGCTCGTGGTTGAGAAAAGTTTTGCAGACATCATCAAGTTGGGTGAATGAATTGAATAAGGCATTAAGAATGGAACCATCATCAACCCAAAGGCTTTGTAAGCCACCAATAAAGCCTTGCAATCCGGTCGAATGGCGGAGAATTGGAAGAAAAAGGAAACAAGTTATGTGATGATCGCTCAGGGAATCAAAACCCCCTCTAAATACCAAATGACAACCCCACCTCCATCTCCCCATCCCATGCTTCATACTACCAAAATCCTCCTCCACAATATCAATAAACCAACTATCTTGTCTATAATGTCCAACCTGTATACTTTCAATCCTCACCACCCACTCAACCACCAAGCTACAAAAATAGACCTCCCTTTAAAATAAGACCCATAAAAACCTATACCCCTTTAACTGAACCCATTGCTCAACTTTACGAAGGGTTTAAAGAAAGTGGCTAGGTTACCCCAATCCCTGCTTTGCCTATAAATGTCCATGCCAAGTGGTACGACCCTAACAAAGTTTGTGCTTATCATTCAGAAATGAAGGGCCATATCACTGAAGCTTGCAGATCTTTGAAAGATAAGATTCAAAAGCTTATTGATACAAATATCATCCAGCTTAAGGATCCTGCACTAAGTGTGGCAAGAAATCCTCTTCCTAACCACCAGGTTAATATGGTAGAAACTGGTGATATGGTGAATTTGGAGGGATCCATTTGGCTCCTTGAGCTAGAAGAGACGTTGACTGCTACCACCCAGACGCCTGTTGTAGTGCAAAGGCATGCTCCTTTTGAGGTTGAGTTTGCCATGCCTAGGCCTCCATTTACTGTTTATAGAGCTGCTCCTATCTAGTATGATACTCATGTTATTCTATGAGAGTATGGGAAAGGAATAGCAAAGATGGAAGAAACAAATGTTGCGACATGAGTGACCAGATCTGGGAGAATATATACTTCCGAGAACTTGGTTCAAGGCAGCTTTAGCAAATCTAAGCCACCGATTGTAGAGTTGGAAGAACAAGGTGACCAGAAGAAATTGCAAACCAAGGACTACTTTACTGTTGATTAATTGCGTAAAATTCCAAATATCTATTTTGTCTTTGTTGCAATCTTCAGAAACTTATCGAAATGCTTTTATGAAGGTTCTAGGTGAAGTGTATATCCCTGCTAGCATCACTCGTGGGAGGTAGCCCAATTGGTTGGCAAGTATTCGAAGCATACATGATATCATTTCATGAAGATGAGCTACCGCTTGAAGGAACGTTCCAGAACAAAACTTTGTATATTTCTACACAATATCAGAATAAGGTAGTCACCAAAGCTTTGGTTGATCCAAGTTCTGGATTGAACATTTGTCCTTTGAGCACGCTAACAAGACTAGATATTGATAGTTCGAAGGTCCAAACTTGGATGATGAGTGTGAGAGGATTTGATGGTTCTCAAAGGGGTACTAGTGGAGAGGTAACCATGGACATGCTCATTGATCCTGCTACCTTTTCCATAGTTTTCTAAGTCATGGACATTCTAGCCTCATACACTCTATATTACTGGGTTGCCTCTGGATTCACATGGTTGGAGCAGTTCCTTCTACTCTTCATCAGTGCTTGAAATTTGAACGGGATCTAAAGAAGTGGTAGTCCATGGGAAAAGAGAACATCCTATATATGCGGTCGAAGGGCGAGATCATCTAGATAGAGATATGTTTTATACGGTAGAGCTTGTCAGCAATATTGAAGTACAACCATGGTATAGCCAGAAGATCATAGACATGATGCTCTGGTTTGGTTTTGAACTTGGGAAAGGTTTGGGGGCCAGATTACAAGGAATAGTTGAACCCATCCAACCTACTCGTCATTCAACCACTTCTGGTTTAGAATATATATATATATACACACACACACACACTAGTGAAGAATTTCTTGATCGGCAACCACCTACGGAAGGATACTATTACCCACTAAGAAAACCCATACCCCCGCTACACCAGTCATTTTGATATGTCGGGTTCATGAGTAGTATCACTGATAAGTTTCTAAAGGACATGAAGAGTTTGTCTTTGACCATGGAGGAAGAGAAGAGTTGCAATGTTATGATCAACAAAGAGGAGAAAGGCGACAATAGAGGAAGCAATGAAGCAAAGGTCACCATCAACAATTGGACTTCAACTCAATCCAGACCTTACCGGGCATCTAGGTAGCTTTGGAAGATGATTTTTATATCAATTTTCAAAAGTTTTCAATAAAATAGTTTTCAATTCCAGTTTTTTTTAAAAATATTTTCAAGTACTAGCATTATTAAATTTTGAGGTTTAGTTTTGAGCAATAAAGTTCTTTTTTCCAATTTAGTTATCCTCTATTTATCTGTGCGTTATTTTTCTTCCAATAAATTTTTTTATAAAAATGTTGAATCTGAGATTATGACACATAATGAGACTGCGCAGCTTGACATAAATTATTTAGAAGAGGTTGCAAAAAGTGAAGTCCCTGAAGAGTTAGAAAAGTTAAGGAATTCGAGGAAAAGTTCAATCCAAACTTAGCAGAAACAGAAGTGGTGAATCTGGGAAATTCGAAGGTAACATAAGAAACCCAAATAAGCATCCATACGACGGAAGATGACAAGAAAAATCATATCAAGTGTCTTATAGAGAACAAGGATATTTTTGCTTTGTCCTATGTAGACCTATCAAGACTAAGCACTTCGATAGTAGCTTATTGGTTGCCCACTGATCCAGCTTGTCCTCCAGTGAAGCAGAAGCTTAGAAAATACAAGCCTAAGTTGAGTTTGAAAATCAAGGAGGAAATATCAAAATAATTAAAGGCTAGAATCCTTCAAGTGACGGAGTATCCAACTTGACTTGCTAATGTCGTTCCAGTGCCTAAAAAGATGGGAAGGTCACAATTTGTATGGATTATTGGGATCTCAACAAGGCCAGTCCCAAGGACAATTTTTCATTGCCTAATATACACATCATGATTGAAAACTGTGCCAAACATGAAACACAATCATTTGTGGATTGCTTTGTTGGTTATCATCAAATTGAGATTCACACAAAGGATGCTGAGAAAACTGCTTTCATCACACCGTGGGGTGTTTACAACTACAAGGTGATGCCTTTTGGGTTAAAGAATGTTGATGCTACGTACATGAGAGCAATGACCAATTTGTATCACGACATGATCCACAGGGAAATTGAAGTTTATGTGGATGACTTCATCATCAAGTCAAAGAAGGGTTCGAATCATTTGGATGTTCTTCGAAAGTTCTTTTCCAGACTGTGCAAGTATAACCTGAAGTTGAATCCTGCAAAATGTGTCTTTGGTATTCTTGCTGGAAAGCTACTGAGTTTTATTTTCAGCCGCGGAGGTATAGAATTGGATTCGTAAAAAATCAAAGACATCTGTGATCTTCCTCCGCCGAAGAATAAGATGGAGGTAATGAGTTTCTTGGGACGACTTAACTACATCAGTCATTTCATAGCCAGTCTACTGTTATCTGTGAACCAATTTTCAAGATGAAGAAGGATGCTACTATAAAAATGGACAGACGAAGGTCAACAAGCATTTGATAAGATCAAAGACTATTTGTCAAATCCTCCTGTGTTGGTTTCGCCCGAATCGGGTAAACCATTGTTGTTATACATATCAGTATTGGACAATGCCTTTAGCTCTATCTTGGGGTAACATGATGGAATAAGAAAGAAGGAGCAAATAATATACTACATGAGCAAGAAGTTCATATCATATGAAGCCCGATATTTTCTATTGGAACAGACCTGTTGTGCTTTCACTTGGGCTACCCAGAAGCTGCAACACTACCTCTCTTCACACATTGCTTATCTGATCTCAAGAATGGACCCTCTGAAGTATATTTTTTCAGAAGCCAATGTCTACAGTTAAACTGGCTAAATGGCAGATACAATTGAGCGAGTTTGACATAGTATATGTCACACAAAAAGCAGTGAAGGCACATGCATTAGTAGATCATATGGCAGAGAACCTTGTAGATGGTGAGTAGACCTTTGAAGACTTACTTTTCGGATGAAGAAGCAGCTTTTGTGGGGGAAGCTATCTCTGAAGAATACGATGGTTGGAGTTGTTCTTTGATGGAGCTAAAAATCTAAACGGGTCTAGCATCGGAGTTGTTCTGATCTCACCAACTGGGCAACATTATCCGATATCAGTGAAACTTAAATTTATTTTCTCAAATAATATGGCTGAATATGAAGCTTGCATTTTGGTACTCTGACGGGTGATTGACTTGGATGTCCAAGAAATGTTGATAATAGGAGATTTAGACCTATTGATTCATCAAGTTCGAGGTGAATGGGTGACCAAGAATCGAAAGTTGTTACCATATCTGGACTGCGTGCATAAGTTATTCAAAAGGTTCATCAAGACAGAATTCAAGCATGTGCTAAAGATCCAGAACGAATTTGCAAATGCTTTAGCCAATTTATCCTCTATGATTCAACATTGTGATCATAATCACATTGATCCCATTTACATTCATATATATGACCAATCAGCATACTGCTTTCATGTTGAGAAGGAGCCTGATGGAAAGCCTTGGTACCATGATATTCAAGGATATTTGAAGAACGGTGAATATCTAAAAGATACAACAAGTGCACAAAAATGCACGGTTCGAAGGTTAGCAAATCAATTCTTTCTAAGTGGAGAAGTCCTTTATAGGAGGACTCCCGATTCGGGTTTGCTAAGATGCGTCGATGCTGGAGAACTAGTACGTTGTTTGAAGAGATACATGCAGAAACATGTGGTCCTCACATGAATGGTTTTACTCTAGTAAAGAAGATTCTGAGATCAGGTTATTTTTGGTTAACCATGGAGACAAACTGTATTCGCTATGTTCAGAAATGTCATCAATGTCAGACTCATACAGATATGATCTGAGTTCCTCCTAACAAACTCCATGTTACTAGTTCACCTTGCCCATTTCCAACTTGGGGGCATGGACATCATTGGTCCAGTCGAACCAACAAGATCCAATAGACACAAATCCATTCTTGTTGCAATTGACTACTTCACCAAGTGGGTCGAAGCCACTTCTCCCAAATCGGTGACAAAGGAAGTTGTAGATGATTTTGTCAAAAATCACATTATTTGTAGGTTTGGAGTCTCTTAGTCAATCATTACTGACAACGGAAACAACCTAAATAGTGATTTGATGAAAGCATTGTGTGAGAAGTTCAAGATCAGTCATCGAAACTTGACAGCGTATAGACCACAAATGAATAGAGCGGTTGAGGCTGCAAATAAAAACATCAAGAGAATCGATAATTACAAGTATTGGCATAGAAAGCTACCATTTACTTTATAGGGGTATCGTACTACCATCAGAACTTTTACCGGGGCTACACCTTATTTTCTGGTATATGGTAAGGAAGATGTGATACCTGCTGAAGTAGAGATACCATTTCTGAGAATTATTCAAGAGGTAGAGCTAAGAGATACTAAATGGGTGCAAATACAATCAGAGAATTTGACATTAATTGACAGAAGAAGGATTAACGTCGTCTGTCATGGTCAACTCTATCAAAATAGAATGGTCAGAGCTTTCAACAAGAAAGTCAGACCTAGACATTTCTCACCTGGGCAATTGGTTTTGAAGCGGATCTTCCCAAATCAAGATGAAGCAAAGGGTAAATTCTCACCAAACTGCTAAGGTCCATATATAGTCTCTCAGGTGTTGATAGGTAGAGCACTCATATTGGCACAAATTGATGGGAAAATTTGGCCCAAACCTATCAATTCAGATGTTGTGAAGAGATACTACATCTAAGTTTGTTTCATGCTCTTTGTTTGGTAATTTGGAACTACATTAGACCTGATTCCTGTTTAAGAGGGAATACGTATGTGCTCATATGGAGTTCGGTCTTATCTTAATAAAAATTATCATTTTCCCTTGATCATGTAACTGGGACAGAATTTTTGAGAGGGTCTCAAATATTTCCATCAAAGAGCATTTCCATACAAATCAAGACTGACCTCTCAAAAATTCATAACAATTAAGCTACAATCTACAACAAATATCAGAATAACAGAAGTTCTATAGTGGGCAGAAATTTTTTGAATGGTTTTAAAAAATTTTATGATGCATATCAGAATCGAAAGAACCTTTCCAAATTGGACGTTGTAAAGTCTCAAATTGTGCCATGGTCAAAGATTCAACAAAAGTTTGTATAACATAAAAAAAAATATTCTTTCAAAAACCTTTACAAACTTTATTTTTTCTATTTATATTTTTCATCAAAGCAAATGCCCAGAAAAGGTCTATATATCAAGTCAAATGGAGCACACCAGTCAAAGTAGATCAACCTCCCCTATTTATAAACTCACATTTTTTCTTTGAATGAAGAAAAGATAAGTACATATACAAGAATCAATTTCAACATTGTTGAAGAATCAAGTTACCTTATACCGAGCCCGACAATCACCAACAAATGACACACTACCCTTCATATAAGACGAAAGGCCAAGCTACATTATTCTGAGCCCGATAATCGCAAAAAAATGGGCATATCTGCCTTTCCAAAAAGATGAGCACCAAGCTACTTTATACTACAATCACCAATGACAATCGATCCTTCCAACAAGGCGGAGGTCTAAGCTGCTTAATGCTCTCAACTATCATATCATGCCCAAAAATTTCATGAGTACGGGATTGCATATGCCCCAGAATTGCATGTGCCCGAAGATTGCATTACGCCTAAGAAATGCATGTGTCAGAGAATAACATTGTGCCCAGATATTGCATTGCGCCCAAGATTGCATTGTGCCCGAGATTGCATGTGCCCGAGACTTACATGCGCCTAAGAAATTGCATATGCCTGAGAATTACATGTGCCTGTAAAATGCATTAAGCTCAAGATTTGTAAGAGCCCAAGATATTGCATGTGCCCGAAGATTGTATGAGCCCGACAATTGTATGTGCCCAAAAAATTGCATTGTGCCCGAGAATTTCATGTGCCCTAGATTTGCATGTGCTCGAGAATTGCATGTCCCCGAAGAATGCATTGAGCTCGAGATTTAGATGAGCCCAAGATATTGCATGTGCCCGAAGAATGCATGAGCCCAAGATATTGCATATACCTGAAGATTGCATTGTGCCTAAGAACTTCACACGCCCAAAAGTTGTATCTACATTGAGCTTGGAAATTATATTGAGCCCGAGAACTATTGGAGCTACTGCTGATTCAAGTCACATGGAGCTAAAAAAGGAATACATCTATAGGGAGTTTCTATCGAATCTAGTCACAAGTATCACTCAATGCCCGAAGTACATCAAAACATATACGCTCTCTTTACTTACTATTTATATTCCAAAGACGTCATCGTCCAAAGGTATCATCTTTCATGGCCTGCAGACATCATTTTATGGCCTAAACATTTAATTTTTATTTATCATGATCCGAAGGTGTCATAGTCTAAAGGCATCATTTTCATGGCCTATGGACAACATTTTCATGACATGAGGATATAATTTTGCGTATCATGGCCCTAGAAATCATAGCCTAAGATATCATCTTCATAGTCTTAAGGAAAATAGCTGGTCGATATGGGAAATTGCATCATGTTTACATTTGTCGTTTACTTGATATATCTACCGTAATCACTTTATTTACTCATATTACAAGCTACATATTTGCAGAGACTGATATATTGTAGACATGATCAATGGCCCTTTCACATATGACTACTGACTAATATAGACCGCAATGAAGGTCTTCTCAACTCTTTGTTACTCATATGATCTCTTCTCTTACGATCCTTTGCGCTAGTCATTCCACCTCGTTGCTCGAATCTTATCCATTCAAGCTGTTATTGTTTTCGTTCGAATCACATACCGTTATTTCAGTTTCAAGAGCTTCATTTGTTTCTAAATCTAGAACTACACATGACTTGATTCTCATAATATCATAGGTATGTAGGTGACTTAATACCAAAGTCTTAGCCATATCTTTTCCAACTCTATATCATTTCGATTGATCCCACCAACATCTTTCATTGGTCGGACAAAATCGGCTACTCAATCAATGTTGGTTGCCCGACAATTCATCCTTCATTCCCAAGCAACCAAGGGGCAACTGTTAACACCTAATTTTGACCGACTGATAGCTATTCCCGAATTGCTATTTGACTGGATATGTATTGCAAAACCTTTTTCCCTCATTTTACGGGTTCAAAATTGAAAGTAATTTTATGTAAATAATTACATTTTAATATTCATAATTTACAAAGTTTATTGTAATTACTTTCCTTATCAAAACAATAATTACATTTATCGGTTGTCAAAACTTTGAAAAAAATTATTTTAGTTATCGGTTTAAGGTTTTAAAAAGTACGTTTATATAAAAAAATATTATTTATGTGTAGTACATTATTAATTAAATTTCAATTCAATTGATCTTTCCTTAAATTATTTAAATTCTAGCCTCTTTATTCAATTTGATTTCAATTCTAGCCTTATAAAGTTAAATTTCATTTCAAATCTAGCCAAATTCCATACAAGTTATTTCAATTATAGCCTTATTTGATCCCAATCTCAGATTTCCATCTTTCAATCTCACCCGTTCATCTATCCGATCAGCCCCAACCTTAAATCATGATCGTCCATCAAATTCCATTAAATGGCTAAGATCGATTAGCACTTTATCTTCTTTTTTTAAATCCCAAAAGGCCAACCCTAACCTTTTTCACCTCATTTCTCCTCTCATTATCATCATTCATTAAGTATAACTTTGTGAGAGACATAGTAACAAGTGGATAAATAAATTGGTAATACATTCCTACTCGTGAAATGATAGTTGATCCTTTACAAAGGTAATATCTAGAGACTTATTTGAGAAACAGGTTAAGGCTCTAGGTTTACGTATGATATGATAATATTTATGTATTGTAAAATAACTTGGTAGTTATAATATTTTCATCAATATATGACTATTTTGAATTTATATTCATATCTCATATGCCTTTGATATTGATTTTAGAAATAAAAGAAGATGAATTTGAGGATCATTGAAACAAAGATGTATGAATGATTAAAATATAAGGTGAGAACATTGTAGCACATGTTTTATACCACGTGTATTAAGTGATCAATGGGCTAATGAAAGAATGATTCTTTGCTTCTTCATTGCGTGAGACCCCAAAAGGTTAAATTAACTTTTCATTGGAATACGCTTTGACTTTTTACTATTTCTTGAAGTTTCGATCGGTGTTGCTACTTTAGCATGTTGCTAATAGCCATGATTGATTCGGCAATGCATCGTACGTCTAGGAAAGCAATTGATATGGAATCAATAGATTCGAGTAGAAAGAAAAGAGGATTAAAAATGAACAATATAATTTGTATACAAAAGCCGGCTATTACAATGGAGTGTAATTGTGCATATAAAGTTAAACATGAACTCGAGTTCATCTGTTTAAGAGGATGAGAGATCAAATAAGTAACTATTGAAGTAGTGAAAGAAGTATAGGGTATTGTGAGTTATAGTGTCCTCATATTAGTAGTAAATTATTTCCATATGTGATTGAATTCCTGTACGGAACATGTAAAATCTAAAAGGTAAACTTTTGATGCTCACCGATCGCACGAACTGTTTATCATATGAAATTGGGTGACTAGTTGATGTCGAATTAGCTTGGGTCTTGACCACCATGTGCGGAGTGGGAGATGTAAGTTATTTTGGGTCATGGGTAGTGTGTCACCCATGTGGACCCAATCCGACCCGATAAAGTTTCTGAAAAAGAAAATAAACACTATTTTGAAAAAGAGTGGAAATTGTTACACTGTTTAACCGTAACATCCACTCCCTTTAAAATAGTTCTTCACGCTTAAAGAAATAGAGACATATCAAAAACAAAAACACTAAGAAAAAAAAAAAAGACAAACCATTTATTTCTTAAGATTTGCGTCAAACAATCCAAGAAGATACTCAATTTGTGGCATTACACTTTCTTTCCTTGATATTCAAAGTTAGATTTGGAGCAAATTATTCAGTTCGTGAATTTCATTCCGCTGCAACAATCAAAGATGCACAAATCTTGTATTGAATGTTGTTTAAGTGCCCATTTGGATGGGCTTTTAAGTTGGTCAAACTGACTTAAAAGTTCGTTTTTGACTTGTGAGAGTGTTTGATAATTATAAGAACAACTTAAAATTAGTAAAAAGTTAAAGTTGGGTGACCCCTGCTCTTTTTTTTTTAACTTTAAAGTCATTCTACTTTGACCAAGTATATTACTATTTTACCCTTAATTCTTTTAAACAATTCCCTGATCTATTCAAATTATATATTTTTGGAATTTAAAATAAGTTGCACATTTAAAATTAACTTAAATATCAAGTTTATTAAAATTGAATTAAAATATAAATTAATTTTGTTTTAATTTTTCTTAGAAATAAAAACGTTAGATTAATCAACTTTTTATTATGTTAACAATTTTAAGGGTGTTTCAGACATTTTGATTAAAAATAAGTGTTTAACAACACTTATTTGTCAAATACATTAATAACTTTTTTTCAACTGCAACACTTTTATCCAAACACATAACTACTTATTTTTAAAATAACTTTCAACACTTTAAAAATTACTTTTCAAAAGTTATTTTTTTTAAGCCAATCCAAATGGGCTCTAAGTCTTACCAAATTCAAGATCTGTTAAAAAACAATGTAACGCTTTTATTAATTTAATAAGAACAATTCTAAAAATGACTATTTTCTACAAAAGTCCACCATAATTATTTTTCAAATATTAATACTTACACGAAATGTAATTTCAGTTTACAATTATGAAAATACATGATAACAACTATTCTTCAATTCAAAATTAGTTAGGTCAATTATATGAATCTCCTATATTCATTTCATTCGATTTGAATGTGTGTCATCAATAATATTATTGCTTATAATATTCAGCTAATCATGAACAAAATAAAACTAAAATAGTTTATCTCAGGGTTATCTTCTACTACTAAGACCAAAAAAAAAAAAAAATTAAGATTGAGCAATAATCAAATCATAATTAACCACTAAGATAGTATTGTTTTTTAAGGTTTCATTCTCTTAGCATTAACATTAGTTATAGTAACTTGTATGTTGTAGAACTAAGTGTATTTTCGACTTTTGTTTTCTTTTCATTAATTTATTAAGCATTAACTTAACTGTAAATGTTTAATTGAAAGTTAATTAATAAGTAAATTCTAAAAGCTTTCTACAATTCTATCAAACTCATTAGCTAAAATGCTAGTAAAAAACATATGTTCGTTCTACTTTTCATAGATGTCTTGATTACTGTTATTTTTTAAAATTTTTGTACACCTGATAGTAAAAAAAGTTACTTATTTAAAATATGGACATCCTTTAATAAATTTCTTTACTGCTCCACTGATAAAATGGATTATATATAGAATGTAATTTTAGAAAAAAAGTAATAAAATTAATGTACTGGAATGTATTTTAGAAAGGACATACTAAAATAGGGCAAATAACATTTTTGGCCCCTGAGTTATTGTCTTATTTCGATTTTGATCCTTGTGTTATTTGGCTAGGCATATTAGACCTTCAATTAAATTAAATACGTGATTTTTCTCCTTTAAGCTAATGAATGTTAATAGTTAATGAAATTCAAATTAAAAAATACTTTTAAAAAAATTCTTAAAAGTAGTACAAAAAGAGAGATCTGAATCTACTTCCTTTCCGCCTATGGTTCATCATGCATCATGGTTGATCTTTGAGTGTTGGAATTATGACCTCCGTTAATCACTTAAGGAACACGCATGAATTATGTGTTGCTTAATAAATTGATGTTAAAAGTTAAGTGAGATAGTAAATAAACAGCCAAGTAGTATTTAACGTCAAACTTCAATAAAACAAACTTCGAACTATAAAAAATTACATTACTATGTAATCAAAGGAATTATAAACTCTAATTTCGTAACTAAAAAACACAAACCCCCATGGCTTATGTTCCTAGAAGATCTCAAAGTTGCACCAACTAGAAGATTAAACTACACTAGGTAATCAACTTGAAAACAACTTCACTCAATAATCTCACGAAATAAAGCTCTTCCTAACGGTCTTCGCAACACCTCGAAATAATCAATCAAAACTCTCTCAATAACTAATTGTGTTTTACTTGTCTCTCTCTTTGTAAGTGCGCTAGTCTTTTAGAGAAAAACCCTTATGTATATATGGACTTACAGATCCTTCCTCCTTTGACACTTGAATTTGTAATGCTTCCTACTCGTTGTAAGACTTCGAAGTACTTTAAAATACATCCACACATTTTAATTATTCGCTGCCTTGACCTTCTCCTAAACCTATTCGGGATATAAGTTTATGTTGACACAACTTGTTCCATGCATCTGTTCCTATTTGTTGATCTTCAAAATTCTCATTTATGTGATCTAACAAATTCCCCCTTTTTGATGATGACAAATCATACATCATTTTAGCTTTGTGTGTTCATGTTAACACATATAAGATCGGATGAAATATGCATGGAAGGGGTGAGTATCAAATCACACGTCACTCAACAAGCAAAATACTAAACACCATGTTAAGAATATAGAAAATGGGTACACATTTCACTCCAACCGAACCTCCACTACAACAACCTGTATAAAACCAGTTCAACCTATCAGCACACAATTTAAATAGTTCATAGCTTAAGTATAACACTCCGATAATTTCAAAACAACAATACACTGGATAAAGTCATCAATCACCACAAGATCCACATAAAATCACTCAAAAGTTCACCATGGTAAATATATACAATACAATGAAATGCAATGTCAAGTATGGTGATGCATGCCTAATCTAGTGATACACACCCGTTGTCTCTCAATTCAAGACCCATGGGATACTTATATGTACATGCATCCGTCGTGGCGTGCGATACGTCCTTTGATAATAGAATTTGTCATGGCGTGCGACATGTCGCTCAATAATAGAATTCGTCATGGCATGTCACACGTCCCTCGATAATAAAATTCATCATGGCATACGACATGTCCCTTGAATTATAATATATGTTGCGGTGCGCGACACGTCCCTCGAATCATAATATATGTTGCGGTGCGCGACACGTCCCTCGAAATGGTACATCCTCTTTAATTTATTAATCTTCCTTAATTCACATAACACTTGTCATAACCATGTCTTAGAACCAATGCAAATGACATGTTCACACAATTAATGAGAAGATGACCATTTCCATATCAATGCACAATTCACAACAACACAATCATGATACAACATCAACAATGAATCAATAAATCTTTCCAATCATTCTCAACACATCACGCATCAATGTATAATCAGATTGCCTTTTTACCCCTTTCCTCATTATTAATATTATTCAATATGAACAAGTCAACCTATGACCAATTCTCGTTACTGCTCAACACATACCACAAGGAAATACATTTTATACACTTAATAAGGGTTGAGAAATTCACCTGCCTCAAATAATCGAACAATTACTTTGGGACTTGAACCTTCCCTTTTCGTTGAGCTTTCAAATCAATACAATCTATTCAAATAAATAATCACAATAAGATTTCAAAACTAACACCCCTACTACTATACATTTAGCCTAGTCTCAAAAACTCACCTCAAATCTATAATCAAGTTCCTAATCTTGATGTCAATTTACATATCAATTCTCATATATATTTCCCAAATTTCAAGCATATGATTGAGTCTCAATTTACCCAAATAAAATTTGAAACATTGAACTACATACAAAATCAACATCTGCCAAAAACTACCCAATTCATCGAGTCGACTGTTATCCACTCCTCCTATCCTTAATCCACAATTATTACCTAACTAATGACTTCAATCAAATTGGCCATCATGACCTTGTCCGCACTGCCCCAACCAAGGCAGTACACCCATTTTCCAACTTCACAATTTCAATTCTTTACCATTTCAATTAATATAATACTAATAAGAAAAGACATAAAATGACAGCTGAAGTTGTTCCGAATTTTCAAAAAGGCATCTTAACTATGTGAACGTCCTATTACCTCCCTAAACAATCTTGAACTGATATTATTACATCATTTTTTGTCCACTTGGCATAGAGAGTGTATGCACTCTCTTTAAAGAGCGTGAGCAACATAAAATAACGAATATAACTTTATTTTTATAGGTATTTTGTTATAAAATATAATTACTTGTTTTTCATATTATTTTAACTTTTTTTCTTTGTTATTTTTCCTCCTTCTTTCTTCATAAAAAAATCATTGTCATCTCCATTAAAACTCTCCACTTTCAATGTCACAATTTTTACCACAATTCCACCTTCTTCTTTTTTTTTTTTTTTTTACTATTATTAGTCTAAGTTTCTTCAATTCTAAACCTTTATCTAATTTTTTTTTTTAAAATTCCAACAATTTGATGAACCCATTAGATTTCAAAATGATTAGGAGGTATCATTTAACTTTATTATCTGGATTTCATCAAGCTCTTTCAATTTTTGGGGAATTCATTTATTCTTTCAAAATTATTAATTTTTAATTTTGAATTTATATAAAAAGAAGATAAATTAATTGATGATACTTTCAAAATTTTAAATTTTCTTAGAAAAATAATTAGTTTTGTTATCACTAACTCAACAAAGTTTAGAAAATAATATAATTTTTTAAAAGAAAAAATTCACTGGAAGAATGGAATTTGACAGAAGAAGAAAAAAAGAGAGTGGGAAGGGACACGGCCCGACAAGGATGTGCAAGGATGAAAGTGAAAGGTAAAGAAGCAGAAGAAAGAAAGAAAGAAAATGGAGGAAGGAGGTCAGTTTGAAAGTGGGGTGGGTGGCGTGAGATGGAAGGTGAAGTGAAATGTAAGATGAAATTAAAATAAAAGTAATAAAAATAAAATAAGCAAAAGTAAGAGAGAGAAAAAAAGATAAAGACAAATTTAAAATGAAAAAAAACATATTATATTTTAAATTAAATTAACACGTGTCACATAATGATTGGTGTGTGATAACACTTGCGTTTTAAAATCTGAGATTGATCGAAAAATGATGTAATAATTTCACTTTAAAATTGTTTAGGGGGGTAATAGGACGCATACATAGTTAATGTATCTTTTTGAAAATTCGAGACAACTTCAGCTGTCACTTTATGTCTTTCCTCAATACTAATCAATACATTATATATCCTATCACTCATTATTCATAACTTAAATACGGAGGATCCTTTACCTGAACAAGAAATGATGGCTCCCACACCATTCGCATATGTGAGTTTCTAGTTCTCTTTTCTTTTCTTTTTTCTTTCTAAATAAAATAATTATGTATTAAAAGTGACAAACTCTAGTAACTTATTTTAATAAATATGGGTCAAGTGGTATATAGTTTTAAATAAATTATAGACTTAGCCCATTAGCCACAAATCAAATTAATTATCTAAAGATTACCCATCAATTAATTAACTATAGTTAAATGAATAGTTCAAAATTCTCAAATTAACTTCACAAACTGATCAGAAATGAATGGGGACAACTATCGAGAGGGATAAAATGATAAACTTATAAAAATTTCCAAAAACTCATAATTCATAGTCTTCAATTAAATGAAGTTCTTCATTCTTGCCTTCCACCAAGAGTAGTATTGACCATTTAACAATGGTGGTCTATTGATGTGTTGCCCTTGACAATGCCCAAGAGAAGGTGCAGAATTTATATTGATTTTATCTTGAGTTATTAGACTCTTGTTAAGATGACCTACTCTGATACCACTTGTTGGAATTATGACATAAGTTAATCACTTAAGAAACATGTATAAATAATGTGTTGCTTAGTAAATTGATGTTTAAAGTTACCCAATATAGTAAATAAACAACCCAACAATATGTAACTTCAAACTTCAATAAAGCAAACTCCGATCTAGAAAAGATTACACAACTATGTAATCAAAGAAATTATAAACTCTAACTCCGTAACAAAAAAAACACAATTCCCCCGAAGGCTTATGTTCCAAGAAGATCTCCAAGTTGCACCAACTAGAAGCAAACTACACTAGGTAATCAACCTAAAAAAAACTTCACTCAATGTCACAAAATAAACTCTTTCGAACATTCTTCGCAGCACCTCGAAATAATCAATCAAAACTCTCTCAATAACTAATTGTTTTGCTTGTTTCACTCTTTATAAGTGCACAGATATTTTAGATAAAAACTCTTCTCTATGTATAACTTACAGACCCTTCTACTACTAAAAATTTGTCGAAAAAGACAACCAAAAGCAACGAATTGCGTCGCTTTCTTGGTCAAAATTGACGGAAAAGCGAAGCAGACATGTTCGCCGCTTTTTGGATCGATGCTTTTCAAAAAGCAACGAATAGCGTCCCAAAAAAGAGACGGACTGCATTGCTTTTTGATTTTTTTTCAGAAAATATTTTTTGACGTCCGTCGCTTTTTTTATATTTCCATTTTTTTTTTAATTTCAAAAAAGCCACGCAACCCATCGCCTATTTTTAATTTTATAATATTTTTAAATCTAGAAAGGCGACGGACAATGAGACGTCGCCAGTCGCTTTTCTGGAAATTTACATTTTGAAAATCTCATAAAAGCGACTGACTAAATGACCTTGTCTGTCACTTTTTGGAAATTAAATTTTTGAAAAACCCAAAAAAGTGACAGACTAAAGGATACTATCCTTCGCTTTTTTGGGTTTATTTGAAAAAAATAATGCACAAAAACGACAAACAAAACCACTCTGTCCGTCGTTTTTTTCAATTGCCCACCTGCAAATTAAATTCAATTCAATTCAAATTAAATTATCTCAATCAAACAAAATACATTATAAACATCACACACAAGATAAAAAATAACAAACTTAAATTAATCTTCAAAAATATCTAAATCACAATTCAAAAACTTATAGAGTCATTCAAAATTTGTTTCAAAATTTAAAAAAAGTTCATGGAGTGCGATCTATATAATCATCCTCCTCCTCCTCACTGTCGTCGCCTTCAGCAGGGGGCAATGTAGATGTAGGTCGACAAGCGAGGTTTAGCACTTGTTCTTTGATTCGCTGAACAGTCGCATTCATGCTTTCTTGTTCAACTACTCTTCTTCACTCAGACTCTTCCAGTGCTGCTGTCAGTTTTGCTATTTGTGCCGACATAGCAGCAATCTAAACACCGTCAAGTGCCTCGGCTTGACGTGACGATCCAATACCTTCTATGCCTGACATGAGTCGTCGTACATCATTTCGAGAGCCTCGACCATAGACTCTATCCTTGTGTATCTCCTTACCACTTTTTCTATCCAAATTTGATTAGACAGTTCAGGTGTCATTTGGAACGAACTATCTAGATTCTTATTCACCCACTTTTAATACTCCTCTTGTATATTAAAAATAAAAATTAGCATCAATATATATATATATATATATATATATATATATATATATATTCACTATTGATATTCATTATTCATATTAATTAAATAACTTACAAAAGTTCGTTCGGCGATTTCCTCCACCCACACATCCATCTGACTCATTTTCTTTCTTCTTCACATGAGTCTTCTTGAACACCTCCGGTGTAAGGGGAGTGCGCCCCATTTCTTTTTCCTATAAATAAAAAATGAAATTTATATTATAACAATATTAATCAACTAATTATTTAATTAAAAGTGTTAATTAGAACTTACCATCTCTCTTGTAATTGTTCCAACGCTCTTTGCACCTCCAGTGAGCAATGAGTCACCCTTAAGACTGCCTCTAGCCTTTTTGGCTTGCTCGGACATCGCCTTGAACTTATATGTGTTTCAATATTGCCTCAATTCGTCAAAAACATGAGGCAACATCCAACTCAGACACTGATCAGTATCCTGGGCTTTCTTTAGCCAGTTAGACAGTCTCACGAATGTCCTCTTCTCAAATGTGGTCGCAATGACCATATTATACCTCGGTTACCAAGTACACATAGTCTGAAAAAATGAATAGTGTTAGATCGATAGTATTACCTCGTTTTCATCCCACCTTGAACCCCGAAAGCATCATTGATCATTTCATGAACTCTATCATGTCCATATCATGTTCAACCCTATCATCTTGGTCAACCCTAATTTGGCCATGTGGTGCAAACATATTATAATCATCCATAGGCATCGAATTATAAAACATATCATTCAATCCATATCTTTCTCCATCATCAACCCATACAAAATATCTAGGCTTAAATTCATTACGGTACAAATGAACCATGACTGTATTGGGTTCAAAAAAATTTAAGCACCTACATGTACTACAAGGACACCTAACCAATCCATTATTCTTGAAAATATCAAGTGTCATTGTATGTTCAATAAAACCCCTAACACCGTCAATAAACTCAACTTTCAAACCACCACAATTTCATAATGCATATTATACATCTACAAATGATGATCCATCTACAAAAATGTATATATATACATATTCAATTATAAATTAAATTTAATAATAGTTTGACTACATTAAACTAATTTATATTGTTAATATATATTTATAATTACTTAATAATTATATTTATTATAACTTATATATCTAATTAATTAGTTCATAAATACTACATTTCAAGATTTACAAAGTTCAAGCTTAATTAATTCATAAATTTTAATTAAGTTTAAGATTTCAAATAATTAATTATATTTCTAATTAAGTTCAAGTTATTATAAATTAAGTTCAAAGTTCTAATTAAGTTCAATTATTAAGTTCTATTAATTAAGGTCATCAAGAATTAGTTATATTCAAGTTCAAGTTCTAAATTCAAGTTCATATAAAAGTTATTAGTTATATATAAACTTCAAATCCAATAATTAGTTATATTCAAGTTCTAAGTTCAAGTTCAAGTTCTAAATTCAAGTTCATATCTAATTTCTAAACTTAGTTATATATAAACTTCTAATCCAAGAATTAGTTATATTCAAGTTCTAAGTTCAAGTTCAAGTTCTAAATTCAAGTTCATATCAAAGTTCTAAAATTAGTTATATATAAACTTCAAATCCAAAAATTAGCTATATTCAAGTTCTAATAAGTTCAAGTTCTAAATTCAAGTTCATATAAATCTAGTTTCTAAACTTAGTTATATATAAACTTCTAATCCAGAATTAGTTATATTCAAGTTCTAAATTCAAGTTCATATAATCTCTAAAATTAGTTATATATAAACTTCTAATACAAAATTAGTTATATTCAAGTTCTAATTAAATTCAAGTTCATATCCAATTTCTAAAATTAATTATATATAAACTTCTAATCCAAGAATTAGTTATATTCAAGTTTCAAGTTCAAGTTTTAAATTCAAGTTCATATCTAATCTATAAAATTAGTTATATATAAACTTCTAATCCAACAATTAGTTATATATATTCAAGTTCTAATTCAAAAAAAACCTCATCGATCAATATATATTCATGACATTCAAAACATTCATCCTATATATTCATGACATTCAAACTTCATCAATTACTAACTTCTAACTTCAAATTAACAATTCACTAACTAACAATCAATTAAATTTAAAAAAATCCCAATTCACAATCAAATTAAATATTTTCAAATTCAAACTAGTACCCAAATCCTAAAACATCCTAATTCATTCACTAACAAACACAATCAATCATTCAATAAAACACAAATCCAATAAACTAATTAACAAAATCAAATATAACTCAAATTGAAAAAAATTTAAAACTAATTTGATAAAACCCTAACCTTAAAATAAAGGAGAAAGAGACAATGGAGAGAGGAGATGGCGACAGCAACAGCGGCAAAAGCAGCGGCGGTGACAACAACGTCGGCGTCGTTGGCTTCTGTGTTTCAGATCTTAGAGAGAAGGACGAGAAGGAAAATGGGAAAAAATTTGCGTTTGGTTTTCAAAATTTTCAAGAAAAGCGACAGACAACGTCTCTCTGTCCGTCGCTTTTCTTTTAAATAGTTGACCAACATTTTGACCAAAAAGCAACGGACAAAGAGACAATGTCCGTCACTTTTTAAAAATATTTGACCATATATTTTGTCCAAGATGCGACGGATATAAAGATGTTGTCCGTCACTTTTTTTTAAAAATAATTAATAAATTCAAATTAATGAAAAACGACGAACGTGTGGTTATTCTTTAATTTATATATAATTATATTTAATAAGAAGCGACGGACAACGTTTCTACCTATATTAAATAATTAATTATTAATTATATATATATTTGGCGCAAAAATCTGCAAAAAAGTGACGGAGTAAGAGATGTTATCCGTCGCTTTTTGTAAAATAATTTTAAAAATAATTATTTTTATTAAAAAGCGATGGACAGGCGTGGATTTTTAGTAGTGTTTATTTTTGACTTGATCTTGGTGAATTTGTAGTGTTTCCTACTCCTTGTAGGACTTGGAAGTACTTTAAAATACACCAACACAATTTAATTATTCGCCGCCTTCACCCTCTCCTTAACCTATTCGGAATATAAGTTCATGTTGAAACAACTTGTTCCATGCATCTGTTCCTCTTTAGTCGATCTTCAAAATTCTCATTTATGTGATCTAACAATGAGAATCATAAACCCATAAAACTCCATTTCTTTTGCCTCCTTTTTAGTGCGATGATTTGAATGGTGATTTTTTTTTTTAATCCCCTGGCTGGTTATCAGCTTTCAACTTTATTTTGTTTAGCTGCAAAAATATTTATTGTGTTAACACACTATTAATAAGAAGATTGGTGTTATAAGTTCACTTAATTCTTTAGTTTTGTTTTCATGCTCACGAAAGAGCATAAGAGAGATAAACTATTTCAATTGTTGATGGAACTATTTATCATTTATATCATATGATTCTTTTTCTGGATCTATGCTTCTGAAAGTAAGCTTTGGTGGTGATGGGAGAAAATAGATTCAAATCTCCCTTTCTATTTGTTTCTTTTTTTAAAAAAAAAAAAAAGATCCGTATATGTTTTAACATGGATTCTGTTAATTATTTAATTTTGCTTAAAGGAGCAAAATCACACATTTAACTTATTGAAGATTTAATATGCTTAGCCAGCTAAACGCAAGAATCAAAATTAAAATAAGACAATAACTCAGGTATTAAAAATGTTATTTGCCCTACTAAAATATGTCAAATGAATTAATATGTTATACATTTATTCTAGTTTGTGTATAGACCTGTATATGAAATGGATGACACAACCCGTTTAATTGCATATTTAGACTATAGTAGCTTTGACCCTCATCCTATCAAATATGTCATCCCTTTCAAGATGACAAGTAATTTATTATGTTTGACTATAAATTTTTGAAATATTTTTGCTTCGTCAAAAGTTACGAGAAGAGAGGTGGGGAAAATAGTTAAAAGAGGAAAAATAATCAAAGATCATTAAAGAGATAATGACATAAAAACTATATTCGTGAACCTGAAATTTCTACGTCGTTTACCGACTAATTGGAAAAAAAATTCTCAGGTTTTAATTAGTTAATCGAGCCCCTTACAAAATGTTCGTCTGATAATTCACCAAATTACTATTTCTATTGATATAATTCTTGTTCTTCCAAGACGAAAACGCATTGCAAAATTGCTCATAAAGCATGTTTCGATTGATTTATTTTAAGTGTTTTATATTAAAATAATTTTGAAGTATATTATAGTGTTTGGATAAAGTAAAAAAAAAAAATGCTTTAAAGAACTTGGTTTAAATCAAAAAGAAAAAAATAAGCCAAAATCATATGTTAGAATTCCTAACTTATGATTTTTGACTTATAAGACAAAGCTATAAGCACACCAAATAGTCACTTGAGTGTGTCCAGCAAGAAGGAAAATATTTTCTTCGAAAATGTTCTATATGAAAATAGGTAAATTTCTTATTTATTTTCTTAGGTTCGATGCATAAGTAAAAAAATATTATTTTAAAAACATTTATATATAATATAGACAAATACTATGGGAGGTAGAAGTATGATGACAGGGGAGGAGATAGTGGGAATCAGGGCTATACGGTGTGGGGGTAAAGATGAGGTGTACGTGTGTTGGCGTATGGAAAGAACACAATCAACATAAAATGTTACTTGTAAAACTTATTTTCCCTATTTCATTAGAAAAGTCATTTTCTTCGTTTTTAAAAAAAACTTATTTCTGTATAAAAAAAAATCTTCCAAAATTTTGACCAACTGAATATAAAATATCGAAAAAAAGTTTTGAAAAAATATTTCTACGTACCAAACACCCACCCTTAGTTAAGTGTAAACACAACTAAAAAACTAAAAGGAGAGCAATTAATACAAAACTTATCCTCAAAGCGTTGGTATTCAATGCAGTAGTTGATAAAGCACAATAGTTTTACTTTGTGCATTATGCTAGTGACATTTATGCTTCACTTATTTCCATTTAATATTCAGTGTATAGATCAAAAGATGGTACTTTATTTTGATTAAGAGAAATTAATTTGAAATTAAAGAAAAGGAAGCTACTAATTCTTGCATCTCCATATGACGACAAAAATAAAATCATTATTAAATAAATTTGAGAGGACTAATTGTGCTTTAAAGATAAGTAAATTTATCATTCCGTTAATTGTTGTTCGTAGAAAATCGCTGCCGTAATTGCTGACCTTCCATGTAATTCATTTGACCATCTAGCATTCACCTATTTTATAATAGCGCTTTATTTACATTTTTAGTTCACTTTTATTTTTGTAACTAACAAATCTTCTTTCTATTTATTTATTTTTAAAAAGAATTGTAAAATTATCTTGTGTTATTTTTCTTTTTGTATTTTTGAAGTGACAATTGAGGCTTAAATCTGTTTTATGCAAAGATATAATTTTTAGTTATTATTTATTATGTATCCTATTTCTATTGGACAAACTTAAAAGAGAAAATTATGTGAAGTAATAGGCATCTAAAGTATATTATGTAATATAATTATTTTTTCAATTATTTTTAATATGTGGTTACATTTCACAATAAATTGTTAGTTGGTTTTCTAATTGTATAAATTCAGAATTTATATGATTCGATTCCTGATTATATATATTCAAAATTTATATAATTCGGTTCCTGATTTTATAATCCAGAATTTATATATGCTTACCCTAGCTATTTGTATACGATTAATAAAAAAATTCATAATAAATTACCATGTTTGTATATTGGCAAGTGAAATACACAACAGAGTTTTGAAAAATTTCTAAATATATAAATACAGAATTTGTATGTACTTATCCTATTTATATATTCGTAACTCATAAGAGAAAAATACAAACGGGCAAGCGAAATATACAAATCGCAACCTCCATAACAAACGGAACTATAACTATGAAGCCTTATCATGTCTATTATCTATGGTATTTTTGAATTTTTTTTCAGATTAAAACCCAACACACTCTAACTTTTTCATAAAACATGCAAATTTATTTTATTTATCAGCACAAAAAAATAACAAAATTAAAAGTATATTTTTATTTATTCACCCAACTTATGATAAAACATAGAAAATATTTTATTTTTCACCAGAAAAACAGTAAAAGTAAAAAAAAAAATAGTAATGGACAAAAAGAACAACTAATAAATTTAAGGTCGTTGATTGGTTCGTAAAATTAAATTGTTAATGAACCAAAAATTATACCTGAGTATACGATAAATTTGTGCCTCAATTGTTAGATTTTTTAAAAATAATAAATAAATAAAAATGAGGTATGATAGTTATAACGGTAGAAGTAAGCCAAAAGATGAGCGTGGTATTTTTAGCAAATTAGGTGGATGAGGATATATTAGACCTTTTGAGATAGTTTAAGCGTGTTTCTGGCTCTTTTTTATTTAAATATTTAGAAAATAATCTTTTTAAAATGTACTTAATATTTTATAAATGATTAAAAATATTCGTTTTTCACCTATTACATTAAATTTCCCCTTCATTCACCTATTTGATAAAAAAAATGCTTTTAATGTATCAGAAGTAACTCAAAAACGCTCTTATTCCACTTATTGAATCAAATATACCACAAACGTTTGTTTTAATTTAGACTTAAAACTACCCTGAACTAACATCATAATTATAAGACATTTAATGAAATACGTGATCTTTATTTATTGGTCCGTATAAGTTAATTAATCTCATAACTCAAACCAATACAAAACTCATTTTAAATTAACACAATAAATTGAGAATATCATTTTTATTTTCATTATATTAATTTTCTCTTTTGAAACAGGAAATAATCTATGAGGGTTCTAATTTAATTTCCTATGCTGAGCATGTAGAAGAGCGAGTCATATTTCAATAATTGGTGCACTTCAATTTAGGAATGCAACTGATATTTGGTGTCACATATGGTCTTAAGTCGATCCTTGTTGAGTAATTATGTTACTATCATAATGTGAGCCACAAAATAAAGAAGACAAACAAATATATTTTGACTGAAAAGTATGTCCTTGATCGGCAAGGCTTTTGTACGTATTTTTGCTGCATGTATATGGTATTTTCATGAGGAGTTATAAATGGTTTAATTACTTTGACTGGACCTTTCTTATGACTTACTCCATCTGTCCCTAATTACTTGTCCACTTTTGAATTGACACACCTATTAAGAAAATAATGATTGACATGGTGAGTTTATCATGTTACTCTTATTAATTATGAAGTGGATGAATTAAAAACTTAAGAGTTTCAAGAAGTTCTACATTTTTCAAAGTAATTAATTGAGGGTATAATAGGTAAAAAAAAAAATTATCATTTCTTGATTTGTCAAAATAGACAAAGTGGACAAATAATTAGGGAAGTATATCTTACCATTGTAACCTATAAATAGTCTACTTTACTGATTTGTAAATGCATTATGGATTGTAGTACTACAAGAAGAATAAATACAAACTGACCTAAATAAAATAAAATTAAGAAACATGCTCTTGAAATCATATAAATTTAATTGTATCATTATTTTTTTTTATAAATAAAAATATTATTTTATATTTTTAAAAAATGGTACACTAGACAGTGAAAGTATATAGTAAGAAACCCTCAACGAAATTAGATTTAATCAATATGCAGTCCCCTAAGAATATGAGAAGCTTCCGATGTGAATGCACAATGAAATGATTATATTCTTGTGTTTGGGAATGCTCAAAAGCAAACGATTTTTGGAACTTTAAACCTTGCGCAAACGAAGAAGAGTAGGTACAACTTCAATTTCATGCTAATTTCTCCAACTTTTGCTAAAAGCAACGAATTATAAGTCAAACTTCTCTTTTGGAAAAGTAACGAATAAGTCAAAGTTAACGTATAAGGATATTAATTAAACATAATTTTCCTTATATATATATATATATATATATATATATATGTCTCTACATATGCCACAGTACTTTATTAGTAAGAGATCTCGGAGAAAAGATTATGTTGGACTCGAAACAAAGCTTAAAATTGGGGGAAAACTTAGAATAGATTTTGACAACAACAAATTCAAAGTCAATCGTGAGAATTATTTGTTGGTTTTCAAATTTATTGTGTGCAATTACTGATAGCTAACACACCAGAACAATACAAGAAAGATTCATGGAGTACAACCACAATGCAAATTTAAATATCCGAATAGCCCTTCGTAAAGATATCAATCCGGTTTTCTATTTTGGTTCCCTTAGTTATAAAAAGACTAAAACCACATAAATTACTTTATTGAAAGGTCAATGTGCTTAGTCGGATAGTATAATATATGAATTAAAATAGAAATAATACTATAACATGGGCACTAAAAATTATTTTCCCTAAATCAATAAGTATCATATCATCATCATATGTGAAAGATGTGGTGAATACATAATTGTTTGGACTAAACATGCTAACACATTTTTTTAGAGACTAGTAATAATGTAAGTATGCGCGTGCCTTATGACTAAACCACAGAATTGTATGAAAATAAATTAAAATTATCTACGTAATCTTCCTTCACAAGTCTATAAATCTATTTTACATTTTGGTTATGTCAAGAAAGTCCCTCATGTCTCCTCTTCATCACCAAATAATCATAAAATAATTGGTTTTCTTTGTTTGACTAATAAGATGATAACAAGTCCTAACAATGTCGTACTTTTATAACTACCTTTATTTTAATAAATAAAAATGATTCTATATTTTATTGATGTTATTGGTTTAAATTTGTTTGCTTTAACTCTTTGTCAAACGTAAAAAGACATGCAATGGAGTCTTCGTGTTAGGTAACCTGCCTAGAACAATAACCTTGATAAAGCATTCTCTAGTCTCTACAATTTCCCTATAAATACCTCATTTTTCTCATCATCTTGTGTACACCGCACTTGTTTCTAATTTCAAAGTAATAGGTTCTAAGTAAGAAAAATTCTTCCAATATGGCTTGTTTTAAGAGTGCCATAGTTTTGTTTTTTCTAGTGAGTTTAGTGGGAAGTTCCTCAGCTCAACTCACCACTGGATTTTACTCAAAATCATGTCCTAAGCTTTATGAAACTGTGAAATCTGTGGTGAACTCTGCTATTCAGAAGGAAACCCGAATGGGTGCTTCTCTCCTTCGCCTATTCTTCCACGATTGCTTTGTTAATGTAATCTACCTTCTTCATTTCCTTTCCTTTTCGTTTTTGTTAATATGGTTGTTGTTTTCACGTTTTAATTAGAACATGCATTCTACTGTTTTATTATATAGGGAAAAGAGCCTAATATACTCATCAATTTTGCAACTTAAAGTAGATATATTCCTCGTTATAAAAGTGGCTCAGATATATATCTAGATTATATGTAGTAGAAACGTTTATCTATCAAAAACAACATGAGTGTTATATTGTGCACTTTGCATAATTCCAAAATGGTTGGTATTTTCTGTTGCCAAGTGTCTTAGGACGACTGATCGTGATATTTTTTTTTTTGTGAGACAGTTTGACAACTTTGTTGGTGAGTTCGTTTACTTGTGAAGTCGTGTACGTCTTTTTCTGTCTCCAGGCATTCAAAGGTCTCCGGGCCCTTTATATATAAAAAAAATTCTTTTTAGAAAAAAATTATTAGGTTATACAATATTGACTATAGTCAATTTTTTCATTTTATCTTGAAGTTGAGTTTTTCAATTTTGCTAAAATTATTCTAATCACTTTTTCAAGAAAAGAAAATGAAGATTTTCCTTCCCAATACTTCCATATATAGGAATAACTATTTTCCAAGTGAATGTGTGGCCTAATATGACTTTAATTTTTAAATAACTTAACTTCATTTTGTTTTTTCGAATATCACTAAATTCATGTCCAAACCCCAGTTAGTCTCAGTTGGATCCATAAGTTACATTAGTCCAAATACACCTAATTGTATAACTTTTGACTTGGCGCTTTCTTAAATCAGTCACGCTTAACTTAATTTTTTTTATGCCTTTTGGCGCTCTGTTTTTTACAGGGATGCGATGGATCATTGTTCCTGGATGATACATCAACCTTCACAGGGGAAAAGAGGGCACAGCCAAATTTCAATTCCGCCAGAGGATTTGAAGTTATTGACAACATCAAATCTGCTGTCGAAAAAGTGTGCCCTGGTGTCGTCTCTTGTGCTGATATTTTGGCTGTTACCGCCCGAGACTCTGTTGTAATTGTAAGTTGTTGATCAACATATCTCTTATGTAAACCTCCTTTTAAAATTATAACAAAATAGTTGGATGTAGCTTGGAGGACCTAATTGGGATGTAAAACTGGGAAGAAGAGATGCCAGGACAGCAAGCCAAGGTGCTGCCAACAACAGCATTCCTACCCCAACTTCTAACCTTAACCGTCTCATCTCTAGCTTCAGTGCTGTTGGCCTTTCTACAAAGGATATGGTTGCCTTATCTGGTTTGTTCTCATTTCCAAAACTCTTCGATAAATTTGAGTTATATATACTAACAAGTACTCCTTCTGTTCTAATTTAAGTGTTTTAATTTGACTGGACACGGAATTTGAAAAATAAAGGAAGATTTTGTAATCTTAAATTAATATATTTTACAGGAGCTCATACTATTGGACAAGCAAGGTGCACAAGTTTCAGGGGACGCATATACAACGAGACCAAAAACATGGACGCATCACTAGCGCGAACCAGGCAAAATAATTGCCCGAGAGCCTCAGGATCAGGCGACAACAATTTGGCACCTCTTGATTTACAGACTCCTACGCACTTCGACAATCACTATTTCATAAACCTTGTTAACAAAAAGGGACTGCTCCACTCTGATCAGCAGCTTTTCAATGGAGGATCCGTCGATTCAATTGTCAAATCATACAGTAACAATCCTAGCAGTTTCATCTCTGATTTTGTGACCGCGATGATTAAGATGGGTGATATCCGTCCCCTCACTGGTTCTAACGGAGAAATCAGGAAGAACTGCAGGAGAATCAACTAATTTTGCTTAATTTCAAGTGTGTTTGGAGATTGCTATTTTGAATTTTCAATTTTACTTGTTTTGTTGCTTGATTTGTAGGCTCAATGGCTGTTATCTACCCGTAACAGCTTCAAGTGCCACTAATTTGTATCGTATTTTAGTTTTATATATAATATATAAAAATAACTTTCTTTGTTAAAACTTCATAAACAAAACGAGGGTACTCTGTAGTGTCTATAATTATGAAAGAGGTGCAAGAAGAAAGTTTTAAGAAGTTTCTCTCTTCGCTTACTTTAACGTAAACACCACCGGTATATAAATCGAATATGGACGGATTGAAAATGGATCAAGCTAACCTATATAAATATGGATAAATAATGAATTGGGCCAAATGATCATAATTTACTCTAATTTCCTAAAACCAAAAAGCTTTAATCATTTAATTGAGTTAATTGAAATCGACTTTCAAAACAATGACTTCTACGTATAGTATAAACTCTCAAACGTATTTCACGACACCATTCTTATTAGTTTTCCTTTGGGAGAAAATAATGACAATCAAAACAAGGTTTTTTTTAGTAGAAGTTTGTTGATATATATATATATATACACACACAAGATATTAGTGTAAGAAATTTAGTAAAAATTAGACATACGTAGACAAACACAAATTGCAAAAAAAAAAAAAAAAGAATATTAATTCCAAGAAAATGACTCAAACATATTTAACTCTTCAATTAATTTAAATGTGTGTTTGATTTCTTTAGGTAGAAAATATATTATATTTAACACTATTTATTGAAGTAAATCCACTTGTCAAATATAGTGTGAAGCAACATGAATATGCTATTAAATGCTAATTGAAATTTTATGACCAACTCCATGTCAAAAATTTTGACGGAGAAGCCAATTGCATACCCCCCCCCCCCCTTCCCCCCCAAAAAACAAAAAAAAGTTCACATATAACAAGTGAGATGACAGTATGATATATTTTGAGACTAAAGCTAGTTTAAATAGTCATATTTGACCATATTGAGTTTCAGTACAAAATTAGGAACACTGGCTTTTAATTCTTGGGCTTATCAGCTTCAGTTTGAGCGTACAGATCATGGGCCTGAACTCTAGACAATCATTATAAGAGGTATCAAATTGGGCTCTACACAACATGAAGATGGCATGGGCTAATATGCAATAGCATCGAAAATTTGGAAAATCATACAAACTGCTCATCAAAGACAAGCCATTTATCCAATTTTACCTATACAGAAATTAAGGTTTCTTACCTAACTATATAAGCAATAAAAAAAAGATAAACTACCTAACTAGGCACACTTATTACCATATATACTTATTTTACCTCTAGTTTAAATAAATTACACAAAATAACACTTTTACTATTTATTCCATATATTTTAAAAGATTTAAGGAAAACTTACGTGGAAAAGCAAACATATACTAGTTAATTAGCTAATATAGCTATAGTTTGAATTAATTACCGCTCACAGCTTAATTTTAGCTTTAATTACGTCACTTGTGTTCTTTTATACATATACAAATACAAATTATACACATATATATACAATTAGATGACATATATACAAATACAATTAGCCTCTCTCCACTCTTTGACCTTTCTCACTCACCTCTCTCATCTCTTTCCCAATCTTGCTCGCCTCTCTCCTCCCTCTTCCAACCTCTCTCCGCCAGATATACAAATACATATGTATATTCAGTTATATATATACAATTATCTGACAGATATACATATACATTTCGCCTCTCTCCACTCTCTGCCCTCCCTCGCTTGCCTCTTTCCTCCCTCTCCCAATCTCGCTTGGCTCTCTCTTTCCTCTCCCAATCTCGTTCGTCAGATATACAAATACATATGTATATTAGATACATATATACAATTATTTGACAGATATACATATACAATTCAACAAATATACATATACAATTCGCCCCTCTCCACTCTCTGCCCTCTCTTGCTCGCCACTCTCCTCCCTATAACATGTAGCTACAAATAGTAATTAACAAACTATAGATATGGAGCGTAATTAAGCTATTTTTGAGTGGCTATATGCGAAAGTTCCCCAAGATTTAATTAGATATACAAATCTCTTAAATATGGTATTGAATAATTATCTTAAAATTTAAACTCTTTAATTAATAGTACACTAGCAATTCAAATTATTTTCTCTCACATCAAGGTTTCCTCCCCCAATCCCATTACACGTATCTTTCACTCTCACCCCCATGTCCTTCATCACCTCTACCATATTCTCTCTTCTTTCATTTTTTCTTTTTTTTTTGGGTTGTAATTAACAAGCTTGATGAAAGTCTTGATGCGTGATTTCTTTACTTGCTTTTTCGCATAGTTTTTACCTGGTTACGTCGTCGACCAAACAGTATATGTATGACCTGTCACGTGTCCCATCGTCAAAAGCTCGAACAATCACTGATTTTCTCTCTATGTACTTTCTTTGGAGAATCATTACGGCTTTGTTTGGTTTAAAATTTTTCACATGTTTCTACACTGATCTTGTTGTTCCTTTCAACACACGATTTTATCGTCCAATTATTAAAAACCATTCTTGTTCATCAACAATATACGTAGATGTTTTTTACTATTGATTGGGACAAAAAAGTAAATTTTCGATGGTTCTGGCGGAGATCCATTGGATCTAGGCGCTCCATGCAATATTTTTTTCATGAAAAAACAAAATATTTTTATTCATTATTTTGTTTTGTCATGTATTATATACATGACCATAGTCTGTCAACGCCAATGCCATGATCGGTAGAATGCCATTGCACGAGATGATAGAGATGAAGGGGAGAGGAGGAGACACAATGGTCAAAATATGTATTTAAAAAAGTATACACATGTATCTAATTAAAATTTATGTATCTAAGTAAAGATTATATATATCTATGAGAAAAATTCCATATACTAAAAAAAAGGAAAGAATTTTGAATTTTTTTAAATTAATGATACGACAGATACTCTACAGTGATTTGTTCCTAAATTCATACGTTTCAGTTACATTTCATATTTAGATACACACAATTAGATGCATATGCTTACTATGTATTTGAGATACATGTTTTTTTGGATATAATGTATGAAATTGGTACTTGATACATTAAATTATACATTAAAAGATTTATGAAATAAAATTAGATTATATAAATAGATACATGAAATTAATAATAGATACATATAACAAATACATGAAATTAATATTAGATATTTCTATGATACATATGAATGTACTTGTATGATACTCATGTATCTAAGTGTTTAGTTTGTTGAATACATCATATATAGATAATAGATACATCAAATTAATGACTTTGTTGTTTTATAAAATGAAATTGATCAAAATAATGACCAAGATATACATGTTTTTGTCTTTTATTATTAATGAATTTATTATTTCAAGAATAAAAAAATTAAATTAATTAAACATAGATATTCTCCTTGATTTTCGTCTTATATCAAGGGATTTGATTAATTTAAATTTTCATTATTAATTGTCCATATATTCTGAAAATCCTCAACTACTCATCTTGTCACGCCCCGAGCCTACACCCTGGGCGGGACTGACTCGAGAACCATTTTTGGCCCCAAGCGAACCCTTGGCCTGGCTAGACTCTCAGTGGAAGACTCTAAGCATTATTACAAAGTTCAAATGCACTTATAAAACAACTGTCTCAAATTAAACTCAGAACGTTTAAGGATAAAACATTCAACTAGCCATAGATGGCAACTCAAGTCTTAACATAAGAAATAACAATGTAAAGACAACTGAACTACGAACTGTTTATGAAGCCTCTAAAACAAGGAGGGATGTCGGGACAAGACCCCCGATCATCCTAACAACTAAAGTACTAAAGCAATGTAAAAAGAGCCCTCCGGAAAGCAAGGAGGCTCACCAATTGACTCTGAGTGCTCAACTAGATCAACAAGGCGCTGGATGCTGATCCTGGTTACCTGTGTCTGCATTATAAAACGATGCAGGCCAAATGGCATTAGTACATTGAATGTACGAGTATGCGAGGGGAATACTAAACAAGACATGAACTTGAAAGGAATCTGAAAAGAATACTTACCTTGACTTTACTCAACTCATGAATAACTCAACTCAAATGCAAAGTAAACAACAATAATGGTGCAGTTGTACAAAACATTTAAAAGAGGAGGTAGCAACTCAATTTGTTAAAGAAATGTAATAACAGCTCAGTTTACATGTAAAGTAATATAATACTGTGGGAGTTTATTTAACCGACAACCACCACTATGAGCCTAAGTGATGATACAACATCTTACCCACGCTGCCAGAACTGGCCTATACTTTGCTGTCATATAGAACGCCTTAACTAAGTGGATTCACTAGTCTATGCTGAAAAGTACTAAGGAATCATCTAAAAAGTAGATCCTTTCTACCCATGATGACTGTATGGTTTATGGAGACTTGAGTTATTATGAACTCGCATCTCCATATAGGTGCTCAATATCACTCCCAAAATATACTCAGCTCATATGTTTTAAAAAAAACTCTTTCTGTGATTTGAGATAATTACTCAAAACTAGCTCAAAGGCTCTCTTGGAAATCAGTGTTTCCTTTCTTGTTTAAATGTGAAAACATTTACTCTTTGGGAATACTTAGTTCTCATATACTCTTTTTTTAAAGAAATGAACTTCATTTGTTACTCTTACTTAACTCAAAACTCAAGTCTTAAAACAAGTTTAAATCATTTGTAAAAAGACTATTGGAAGACTCTACGAACTTCTCTTGACTTGGCTCTAACTTTCATTGAATTTGAATTTATAGATTCAAGGATTGTGATTTGTAATAGGAAATATCTCATGATGTTTAGGAGTGTTTTTAGATGGTTAAACATGAGAAACAATCAAGAAATCACTGTCTGGAAGCAAGTCCGTGACGCAAAGATACATTTAATTATTTGGTCGCGAAATAAATTTTGAGGCAGAACGGTCTGTGACCACTCGCGCCGTGGAGAAAATTTTGTCAACCCTGAGGAACATCGCGGACCTGGTACCCTGATTTGCCCGACTTGTTCCTTCTTCGTTTTCTAACCCTAATTTGCTTAAACTCGGTTCTTTTTCTCAAATTCCCTTTAGATTCAGATGCCCAGTATGTATACACAAGAATCTAACTCAAAAAACTCAAGGAAACAACATTATAACCTCAAGGAACTCCTCAATCTCAACCTAACTTAAGAACGAAGGCAAATTTCAAGAACGCCATTCAAGATTTATCAACTTTCAACTTTCTAGAACAAATTTCACTGAAATAAACATGGTTGGCACATGGGTGAACAAACCCAATGCTATGAAAGTCTCACATACCTCGTAGGAATTAACCCTTGGCGAAATCCACACGAAAATCTCCAAGAAATCGACAAATCCTTGCTTCTTCTCCTCTTCTTTTTTCTTCTCTCAAAACCCCAACTCTTTTTGAAAAGCGTAAACTGAATCCTATCAGTTTAGACCCCATCTTAATTACCAAAAATGAAATTAAAATAATAGGGTATAGAAAAGACCAAACTACCCTTCCAAAATCCGGATTAAACTTTTCTTATCTAAACAACCCAACTTCCAATGGGCTCACTCATACGAACTCAAAATCGCGCAAACTTAGTGGCATTGGAAAGATAATTCAAAGATCTTTCCTACGGTATCTTGTAGCACACCTAACTCATCCTGAGTTAGGAGTTATGGTCGTTTGAAGTTGACCTAACACTCAAACTTAACATAACTTAACCAATTTTCCAGATTTTCATTCATTCCAAAAATGATTCTTTCTAATTCTAGCTCTTTCTAGTTGCGGGGTGTTACACCTCTAATCAAGAAATAGGTTACAACTAATTAATTTAAACAAATAAAATATGTATCTCAATTTTAAAATTCAACAGATACATGTATCTCTTGAATTCAGAGTCATGTATCCTAAGCACGAAATATGGTAAAGGGAGTAATATTTAAACCTATCAAGAATCTTAGTATAGTTAGGACCTAAACTAGTGGAAATTATATAGTTTACCCATAAAAATTTCAACAAAAATGGTCATATGTATATATAATGTATCAGTATTATATATTATGTATAATCATGTATATATATGATGTATAACTATGTATCAGAGATGTATATCATATACACTGTTTGTATAATATTTATACTTTACAAGTTGATTTTTTTTTCCAATACTAACCAACTCCAATCGCCTTTAAACAATCTCAAATTTTTTATATGAGCTCTTCTTAATGTTATGAGTCTTTTGATATATTATTTACACGATTATGTTTATGGCAAGTTGAATTTTAAAATGGAACTTCAAAGAATTTTTAATGGGTGAATATGGAAGAACAATAAGAAGAAAAAGTAAGAAGAAGAAAGAAATGACGAAGAAGGAAGTAAGAAAGAAGAAAAGCAATGGCGAAGAAGGAAGAAGAGAAGAAGAGCCACACATATATATGGAAGAAAGAAATACTATATTTCACCCAAAAGGTTGTGTTCTGATCTTATTTTTTGACAGAAGAATTCAACTTCTCTTTCTAGAAATATAGTGAGATAGAAAAGGAATGCTAAGTTAGCTTGTATTGATATATTTTGTTGGGATTCTAGAAAAAAAAAAGAAATTACACTTCGGTGGTAATAAATAAGTCGAATGACCAATATGAGTTTATGATAATTAGTCTATTTGGCATTAAGAAAAATTGATAATAAACATTTTGTAGAATCTTAGAAGTTCTAAGTCTAGATCAAATCATGGAAGTTTAGAAATCTAAGTCTGCAAAAAAATAGAAATTTACGGGTAACATCTACGGATCACAGATGGAGCCACGAGCCGTAGATCAACTTTAGAAACGAAAAAAAATAGCCTGGATTTTACGAGTAAGGTTTACAAGTCATAAAACCTTTTACAACTTATAGATGGTCTGGAGAATCAAAGACCTAAAACTCAGATTTTTGCTTGATTCTTAAAGACCACTCTTAATGGCTCATAGATTGAACCTACGGACCGTAGATGAGTCTTGTAGATCAGACTTACAAAAACTCAACATTTACTCTAATTTTCCACAAGAGGAATCTACGGTTCATAGAGGAAACTACAGATCGTTGATAGCCTCGTAAAATCTGTTGATGTTGATTTTTCTTCAAGGTCGTTTTGATCTTTTTCGCTCTTTTAATCTCTATATTATGTCATTTTAGCCCGTTCTCAGTGGAATCAAGGAGAATTTAGTCGACATATTCCTTTCCATTCACGCTTAAAACCCACAAATTAAAATCAGTACAATCAAACTTCTCTCAAGAAAGAAGTTAGGGTTCTTCATTTTCAAATCTCATTTCAAGAAATTCAAGCTAGTATCTTCTTTTCAGGTATGTGAGATTTCATTAATGGTATTCTTTCACCAATTGAATCTTAAAGAGAATATAGTTTTTTAGCTAATGATCTCTACAAAGATTAGGGTTCTCAAGTAAGGCATAGTTTTCCATTAAGTTTTGGTAGTCTTCATGTCATTACTTAAACCTACATCTTGGACTTGGCCGACACTCGAGAATCATTGTTGGCCCCCAACCGAACCCTCATCCTGGCAGACTACAAGCGGAAGACTAACTCAAGCATACATAAGAATAAAATTGAAAGAAGCGCTTAAAAGTAGTTTACTGAATCTCAAACTTTGTTGAATATACTGAGTATAAAATATAAGTTTTAAATAAAATATTTGAAACTGAAAGACTCTTCAAAACTGTCTATCTATGAATCCGCTACTATAAAAATATGACTGTTGGGACAAGACCCATGACATCTTAAGACAGATGACTAGAAAGTAAATGTGGGGACCTCTGAAATACAAAGAGGCTCACCAAAAACTAAATGGAGTGTAGAGTGATCTCAATGAAGAGCCTGTTGAAAATCATGAACACCTATATGCGTATCATAAAAGATGCAGGTCGAATGACATCAGTACATTGAATGTACGAGTATGTAATATATATGAATAACAAATAATTGAATGAAAGGACTGCAGTAGAGATAGACATATTCTCAACTGGATGTAAAGAAATAAAGAAGTGAAATCATTAAAACTTTACAAAATACTTACTCATCTCTGAACTCAATAGATTAAGTGATATAATAAAAATACACTTTTAACTTTATTTGGGAGATTCTCTAACCGACAGCCATCACTATGAGCTATGTGATGATACATCTTCTCGCCTATGCTGCCAGAATTGTCTTATACCTTGTCGGGGTATAGAACACCTCAACTAAGTGGATCCTTTAAGCTATGCTTAAAAATCAATAAGTAGTCATCTAAAAAGTATGACCCTTTATCCATGTTGGCATACATGGTTTATAAGGACTTTGAGTTGTCTGAACTCGTTTCCATATCGGTGCTAAATACTACTCCGAATAATATATACTTATGCTCATATGTTTAAAAACATAACTCTTCCTCTGGTTTGAGATAATTGCTCAAACTACCCTCTTAAAAGTGGTAATTGCTCTTGAAATATGTTTTGAACTCATAACTCATTTAGAATTCAAAGTTTCTCTTTTATCAATGTAAAAACTAATACTTTGGGAATACTTAGTTCCCTTAAACTCTTACTTAATTTATACTTGAAAAATCTTTCTAAAAAATATATCAAAATCATATTGTGATATGATCATTGATAACTCGGAAAGTCATACTGCATAACCATTGATAGTATATCTAGATATCATACTGCTTAAACATTGATGGCATAGCTAGATACCATACTGCTTAAACATTGATGGCATAACTAGATAACATACTGCTTAAATATTGATGTCATACTCGATTGTCATACTAATCATGTTTTAAAAACTTTTTCTCAAAACTCATCTTTACTTCCTCAAACACTCAGTTTAAAACTCAAGTATTGGCATTAAAAAACTTCTCAAGATTTATAACTCAATTCATAGAGTTCATGCAGAATTATGGACATAAACGACTCAACTCGAGGATCTTAATAGCAATATGGAAACTCAATACTCAGAACTCAATAATACTACTCATCTCAAGAATACTCAATTCATAGGGTTCATGCTGAAATATAGACATGAACGAATCAACTCAAGAATCTCAATACATAACATATAGCAATTCAAAAATTAGAAATATAATTTCAAAAAAAGAAATAGGAACTCGAGAACTCAAAATCAACTCATCTCAAGAATACTCAAATTTAGGGGTAGAATCCTAGATTTCTCTTTTACTGATTTGAAAGTAGATGTAGGGCGTGAGGACGAACTAGTCCAACACTATGATAGTGTCATGACCCAGACCGTCGTGATTGGCACCCATACTAACCCTCTAGTGGGAAAACCATTAATACTAATTAGCTAACCAAGAACTACACAACTAAATAAAAAACTAAGACATTTAAAGTTACGGAAGCAGGTTTAAATGCTAAAGGAAAAATAGAGTTCCCATAAACTCCAAAAGTCTAATCAAACAAATGCGGAATAATACCTAGAACCTGAAAGTCAATGTACCAAAACATCTTAAAGTTCAACAAGTCTGAGAAAATGGGTACAACCCAATTAAACATAAGAAAATCCTAATGTACTAGTTTAAGTCCGAAATGGGGACATAAATGAAAAGAGAACTCATGGCAGCCCGAAAGAACTGGCTCACCCTTGAATTCGATGACGGTCACTGATCTTCTAAATGAGGTATGTCAGTAGCCGCTTGAAGATGCCCTGTACTCAACAAAGAAAGAGCAAGCGCAGTATCAGTACACAACCACAGTGTACTGGTAGGATCACGCGGTTATCCCACTAAGTGCAACATACATAAGCCATTACAACATAATAATAACATGCACACACCGAACATATATAATATCAACATCATTTACGAACAACGTACAATTTCACAATTCTCAAGATATACAGTTATGTCAAGTCAATGGTCCTTTCATGGAACCCACACCAAAACTATTAGTGTACCGGTACGTGGTACCCATTCCAAGTTAGTGTGTCGGATCATGACACCCGTTCCAATGTTTATGCTGGTACGTGGCAACTGATCCCAGTTAGTGTGTCGAAACGCAACACCCGATCCATTCAACAAGTCACAATTACAATCAGAATCACAAGTATATTCTCATAATCATACAATCAAGTCATGATTCATAGCATTCGATTATCCGTCTATCCTCATTTACAATTAGTATGATCAATAATGCAACATTCACATATATACATATATCATAATGAAGCAAGAACAAGCATATATCACACAACATGAAATCACAACTATCACCTACCTCGAACAAAGCTTGAAATCCCCTAAGAAACTTGATTCTTTCCTTTCTGGATTCTTTCCGCTTGTTCTTGGTCTACAAACAATCAATATAATGCTAGGATCAATAATCAAGACTTAATTACCCGAATTATAATCAATAATATCAACCCTAGGTCAAACCCTTGATCCCAATATCCAAATAAGGGATTTTCCCACCATCCAAACAGTTCCAAAACCCTTCCCCGACAATAATTACCCGCGAAACTAAGTTCTATAGATCGAAAAACAGATTCGGGGAGTGAAAACCTTACCTTTAGCCTCAATAATGGTGGAAAATAGTCAAGAAAGCACCTGGGTTTGTCTCCTAGCTCTAAAAATTGAAACTCCCAGGGTAAAACAATTTTGGAGTTTATTTCTGACTTAATTCGCGACTGGCCCACCGTAGCGATCCTCACCCCGCTACAGTGGCCCCGCCTTGGCAGAAATAATTTCACAACAGCGGCTTGCACAGAACCAGTGAGTTGATTTAAGAGTTTCAAACCCCCATTTCACAACACACCTTCAACCCATGACACTAAAAAACTACCCATTCACGCTAAGATCAATTTCGGGAGTTCTACTCACCCGAATTCAATTCCGTAAAGTTGCATGGGTTCCTTAACGTCTTAGCTATCTACTCATGTGATCAAATTCATTATTAGATCTCTCATTTTTACCAGATTTTCCTATATCTTACTGAATTTGATTTCGTCCAAATCTGGACTAGGTTGGAAAATTCCAAGTTACTACGAAAAAGTTTTCCGATCGACCCAAAATTTTTCCCCGTTGGCTTTTCTATAACGACGAGAATAGGTCGTTACAGATAGCCTTACATACCTGGAAGAACAAGGTTCTTGAAGAATCTTGAAGCATCTTGAAGAAGAACCTGCTTAGAAGCCTTGAAACCCTTAGCTTGAAGGAGAAAAATCAAGAAAACCTTTCTTGAGATTCTTGAATTAGTTTCTTGAAATTTTTATGGCAAAAAATTATGATTTTTATTAGTGATTCATAATTGTATGGAGAAATTTGAGTTGGAAAGAATGGAATTCTTGGAGAAAGACTTATCTTGGAAAAGAATCTTAAAAAAGATTGAAATAATCTTGAAAAAGATTGAAATAATCTTGAAAAAGATTGAAAGAATCTTGAATGGAGTCTTCTACTTTGATGTTTCCTTAGGATTTTGTCTTAGGATTTGAGAGAGAAGAGAATGATGAATTAAGAGATAAAAATCTGATTGTTTTAGGTCTTTAATTAGTCAAGAATTTTTTTTAGGGTTTTTTTAGAGGTAAAAAGAAGATTCAAACACCTTTAATTTGATAGGTTATGAGCCACACAACTCTTTATATTCTAAGAGATATGGTCGTTTGAAGTTGACCCAAGTAAAATCTTACATCAAACTTAATTGATAAGGAAACTTTCAACTCTACTTTGTGCTAGGAGTTTCTAGTGACCTTAATTGATATCCAAAATTATTTCCACACTAAAAAATTTACATTTACACATATGGGCAATTTAAGAATCACCCGATATGACCCTACAAGTAAATGAAGAATGATTCGAGTCTTAACTTAGAAATTTTTGGAATGTTACACTTCATGAATAGTTTAACTATGTATTTTCAAACTATGATTCAATAGTTTTATATGTATTTTTATGAACCCTCAGAGCACACATATCTTCATGTATTAGAACTATGTTATTTTAGATACATGACTATCAATTTTCATGATTTAGAATGCTTTTAGATAATCAGTATTTATGAGCTATTCAGAATTATCAGTTTATCAACATCAATCAGTGTATAGATGAAAGGGGGTGTAGCGATAGAAAGTTTTGAATCAATAATTCCTCCAAAGTCATTGCTAGAGGTTAGGAGTTACTAACATTCCCTACTAATATGTGGATTCTTCTTATGCTATTGCTATGGTGGTATACACCATAGTTTGGGAACAACAGTAAACGTAAGGCCTTGTTGACTTTACGAAAATAGACTAGGCTTGCTGCAGAAGAGAACATGAAACTCACTACTCAACCCATATTAGAATCCAGGTTTGTTTACTCAACCGGCTAAGCGGACTAGGAAGGGGTTCCCTTCGTTGGACTGATAGCAAGGGCCAACAAAGTAGTATGTTTCTTTTTTTTCTTTGTTTAGTGGAGATCTACTCCTATGCTAAGTGTCTTTATTGTGTTTGCATATATCACTAGTAGTCTTTAATGTTTCTGTTGTTCACTATGTAATGTTGTGAATTCAGTTAGTATTGTTTTCAGCTTATCAACATGTTTTCTATTAAAAGTTTTACTTAGCACCGAACGGATCTAGGGATGAAGGCTTATCCGTCAATTAGGGCTGAGATCTTTAATAATAATTTCTAAGTCTCAGATTAGTATCTTACCTGACAAGATATATTGGATCATTTCGATGGGTATTATACATCGATTCCATGTCTAGATCAAATGATTATATGTTATTGATTTATTGCTATAGAGTTACTGGGTTAACAGATTTTTAAAGTTTTATTAAAAAAATTATCGAGTTGTCGGTTCAATTTTATTTTTTTTATATTGGCTTACTAGGTAAATTGATAACCCATTAAGACGGTAGTAATTTACTACTTTACCTTAACATAAAAATTAAATATCAATCTCAGTACCTTACTAGTTACTGTCTTTGGCCTTTAGCCTTTAATATACACTTCACACTGCCGTTGAGTTTACAACTTCACATTATACAAAACGTCAAAATTTAAAGTAAGAACCCTATTCCTATTAAAAAAAGGACCCTTTTTAATGTTTTTCCGTCGGCTAATTCGTCACAGCACTATATCAGGTTACTAAAATGGTCATAACGTTTTACTCAAACCTTGGATTGTTGCGAAATTGGTGGCTTTGGAAAGAAGATTCAAATACCTTTAATTTGATAGGTTATGGGCCACGTAACTCTTTATATTCTAAGAGATATGGTCATTTGAAGTTGACCCAAGTAGAATCTTACATCAAAACTTAATCGATAAGAAAACTTTCAACTCTACTTTGTGCTAGGAGTTTCTAGTGACCTTAATTGATATCCAAAATCATTCCCACACTAAAGAATTTACATTTACACATGGGCAATTTAAGAATCACCCGATATGACCCTACAAGTAAATGAAGAATGATTCGAATCTTACCTTAGAAATTTTTGGGATGTTACACTTCATGAATAGTTTAACTATGTATTTTCAAACTATAGTTCAGTAGTTTTATATAGTATTTTTATAACCCTCAGAGCACACATATCTTCATGTATTAGAACTATGTTATTTTTGGATACATGTCTTAGACTATCAGTTTTCATGATTTAGAATGCTTTTAGATAATCAGTATTTATGAGCTATTCAGAATTATCAGTTTATCAACATCAAGTAGTGTATAGTGGAAAGGGGGTGTTGCGATAGAAAGTTTTGAATCAATAATTCCTCCAAAGTCATTGCTAGATGTTAGGAGTTAGTAACATTCCCTACTAATATGCGGATTCTTCTTATGCTATTGCTATGGTGGTATACACCATAGTTTGGGAACAACGGTAAACGTAAGGCCTTGTTGACTTTACGAAAGTAGACTAGGCTTGCTGCAAAAGAGAACATGGAACTTACTACTTGACCTATATTAGAATCCAGGTTTGTTTACTCAACCGGCTGAGTGGACTAGGAAGGGGTTCCCTTGGTTGGACTGATAGCAAGGGCCAACAAAGTAGTATGTTTCTTCTTTTTCTTTGTTTAGTGGAAATCTACTCCTATGCTAAGTGTCTTTATTGTGTTTGCATATATCACTAGTAGTCTTTAATGCTTCTGTTGTTCACTTTGTAATGTTGTGAATTCAGTTAGTATTGTTTTTAGCTTATCAACATGTTTTCTATTGACAGTTTTACTTAGCACCGGACGGATCTAGGGATGAAGGCTTATCCATCAATTAAGGCTGAGATCTTTAATAATAATTCCTAAGTCTCAGATTAGTATCTTACCTGACAAGATATATTGGATCATTTTGATGGGTATTATACATCGACTCCATGTCTAGATCAAATGATTATATGTTATTGATTTATTGCTATAGAGTTACTGGGTTAACAGATTTTTAAAGTTTTATTAAAAAAATTATCGAGTTGTCGGTTCAATTTTATTTTTTTTAATATTGGCTTACTAGGTAAATTGATAACCCATTAAGACGGTAGTAATTTACTACTTTACCTTAACATAAATATTAAATATAAATCTCAGTACCTTACTAGTTACTGTCTTTGGCCTTTAGCCTTTAATATACACTTCACACTGCCGTTGAGTTTACAACTTCACATTATACAAAACGTCAAAATATAAAGTAAGAACCCTATTGCTTTAAAAAAATTTTGTGTTGCACTTGTATAGTTTTATCATTTAGTTATTACTATTTCTGCGTTCTGTAAAGATATATTATTGTATTATCGCGTCAAATTGTTGGAGAAGTCATATATTTATTTTATACGCATTTTCCTATTGATTAAACCGATAATCGAACCATTAAGGACCAAAATCGATAAATCAAAAACCGCTAAATTATTTTATTGGTTTGGCTATTTAAAAGCTGAAAACTGATACACCAAATCGATAATACATAAAATCGAACCAAACCAACCTATGCACACCCCTACTTACGATTGCAAGAACCCCTATTTATGAAAGGCTGCAGACAAGAAGCTTGGAATATTAATCTTCGTCAAATCCAGACCTGTCCCTTAATTAATTGAAGTCGTTGCGCTATAGTGGAATATGTCACAAGTATATCTCTTTTCTAGGCCTAAGAAGATCTGGTTCACCTTAAGATTGAAAGTAAAAATTGCTTCCACTTCAAGCAACTCCTTCTTATCTTTCGAAAAGTATCAAAGCCTCTTTTGCAAAAGAAAAAAAAAGAAGAGATATAAATAACGTAACTAATAACTTAAACTGGTGATTTATTGGCGTTTGGTAAAACGAAAGTAGCGTATTTTCATGATCACAAGCATCAATAATAAAATGTTGATGGTGACATGCTATTTCTTAAAGGACATAACAATTATATATATTAAATTAACAAGTTCCATTTGCTCCTGAATATGAACATTTTAATGAAGTGATGTCTTGATATTGACAAGAAACTAACTTCCCTTCAACTTACCAAGCACATTTATATATTCCAATTAAGCTCAATCACAATATGTATGTGCTTGAGTAACTTCTCTCTATATATAGATATAAATATTAATCATTAAAACTATTTCTTTTCATTAAGAAATTTAAAAATAAAACGAATTAAGTCTTATTATACTATCAACGAGCTTGATAAAAATTAACTGCCCCAGTGATCATGCACTAAGAAATTATGGCATGATATTTGTCTTCACCTATGGTTTATAACTTAAAGCATAACTATTTAATTTATATCTTTATCAAAAAATCTGAAGGTAAATTCTATGACACTTTTTGTTCATCAGTTTGTCTAATTTTCGAAATTAAATAGGAATAAATTAATTTCTTCTTAAACTTAAAATTCAGATATTCGAATTTTTTTTTTAAAAAAAAACTATATGAAAATGTAATTTTTTTAGTATTAATGAAATAATAATTATAACATATTTACTAATAAACACCCTACTCGATCTTAATTTGTCCTATCTTTCTAATATATAAACGTGCCCTTAAATTTGGCTTCAACTGGTATTTATGCTTTACAACTATAGGTATACACAAGTAACACTTAAACTTGTATAAAATTGAACAAATAGACATATTAATTTCGTCTTACGTGGTGTCCTACATGACAATTTTGTATCATATGTGACATTCTATCTGTATTATATATAGGACACATGTGTCTATTTATTCAATTTTATATAAACTTCAGTAATTATTTATGGACAACCAAAATTGAAGGATATAAATTCGAGCTGAAGTTAAGTTAAAAAGGACATATTGCCTTCATATGTCATTGAGGGAGTTTAGTGTGATGATTGAGTAAATCCTATATATGAAGCGAATCCTCGTACATCAGCCAGAGAGGGCCACAACTAGTTATGAACAAAAAGGAATTCTTGGCCACTTCATTAATTATATTATTACTGGGGTCTTATTATTAGTCAGTTTGTATATTAAAAAGTAGTAGTATACTCTGGACCAACTTTTTATTGTATTTCTTGCCTTTTAAGCACTCTTTTGTACCCTCCCTACCCCCAAATCTCACACTAATATTTCTTCATTCTTCCTCCAATCCAAACACTTCCTTCCTCTCTTCTTTCCCTTTTTCCTCTCTGCTTAAATCTACTTTAGCTTTAGCTCCGTATACAGATAGTATGCCTGAATGTCAAGAGAAAGGTATTCATCAACCACCTTATGCTTTTTTAACACACAAAAAAAATGTCAATTTAATTTCTTCTACAAGAATCGCGCTCCTTTCCTTTGTTATCATAGATCCATGTTTTTATAAACATTAGTACTAAAGCATTGAATTTGTTAACGAAATACTTCTACTGTTTAACTTGTTTACAATATTGATGACAGGGAGCGATATGAGGAGATAGGTAAAAAAATAAAGAGGGAAGCAGATGACTACTCACAGATGGGAAGAAGATATATGTTGGTGCCTCCAGGAAACACAACCTTAAATACTGTAACGCCTTGTGCTGCCTGTAAGCTTTTGAGACGTCGTTGTGCTCAAGAATGTCCATTTTCTCCATATTTTTCCCCTCATGAACCTCAAAAGTTTGCTTCTGTTCACAAGGTTTTTGGTGCTAGTAATGTTTCCAAGATGCTAATGGTAAGTACCACCAATTCATGATCTTATCAATAAGTTTAAACTGTTAAAAAAGAGATGTTATGTTTATTTAAATAATTATTCAGGAAGTACCTGAGAGCCAAAGAGCAGATACAGCTAATAGCTTAGTTTATGAAGCAAATGTAAGGTTAAGAGATCCCGTGTACGGGTGCATGGGAGCGATTTCTTCTCTACAACAGCAAGTTCAAGCATTACAAGCGGAGCTGAATGTTATTAGAGCGGAGATAATAAAGTACAACACGACTACACTCATTCCATCTTCTCATATCACATCATTGCTTTCTTCTGGAGCTGTATCCATTGCCACAGTACTGCCACCACCACAACCACCGCCACCATTAACAATTCTACCTTCAACAATATCTTCTACTCAAGATGCAACCATGTACACTCAACCGTCTACAACCACCACTGAATTTAGCAACATATCCAGTGAGAATAATATATCCTATTTTGGCTAAATTTGTTTATTATTCATATTGCAAAATTAAGAATCAAATTAAGTACAATAAGCAATAAATTGTTTAATGGCATAATAAGATTATCATACTCATGTTCTGTTAACTTCACTCCTATAAAGAAGAAAGTGAAAGATTAAATTCATCTTTTATGTTAACATTCTGTCATTTCTGTGTTTGTTTCTTAATTTCTTTCTTAATGGTAATATTAATTCTATTGACAGTGATTTTTCCAAGCATGCACCATTAATTAACACATATAATTAAGTCCTACGCTAGTAAGTTTATATATTTCTCCTCATTATCCTCTAGTATCTTTCATAACATTTTTATTACACTAGGAAATGTGAAGGACAAATTTCTACTGATAATTGAACCCCTACCTATGGTGTGGAAACTACTATTAATACCACTAGACTGTAAGACTTGGCTTCATCTTCAACATTCATATAACTATAAATATTTTTCGTTTAATTCGTGCTCTGTTTTTCTCGTATGGGAGTTAAGTCAGTTAACCCCATGATAGTCACACAAAGTTACCGTAAGAATGTCTAGTTGTTCGAGAGCTACTAGAGAGAGATTCTTTGACCAGAAATAATTTGATTCAGATGGACGATATTTATCCAGAAGTTTTCGCAACTCAAAATCCTTACAACTTTCCTTATATATAAATTGACTAGAGAGGAGCAAAAAGGTAGTACAGAGAAACCGGGAAAATTTCATCCCAAATGTGTCTAAAATTACTTGATCTTGTTATTAAATGATGTTCAATACTTTTTCTTTGTTTAGAATAATATTTGCAATTTTTAGATATATAATCATTGAAGAAAATTTTATTATAATGGTGTAGGTACATATATAGGAATCTATTAATTAAGCTTGTTTTGACATTTAAGGTGCTTTCTCATCTAATCTAAATTGTATGTTGAAGATTTGAAAGGGAAAAAAACTGATTAGTAACAGTAACAATGATCATAAGGGTGTGTGTTAATTAATTGAGTTTTAGAAAAGTTAAAGTAAATAAATACGAAAATGTAGTTGAATTGTTAGCTGGTCAGTAGTCCTGCCAGCTAATTTTGTCTTTTGTATAATTTAGGTTCCTTGGCGTGTGGAGTTCAATATGCATTAAGAGGAAGGCAAAGGAACCCTTTAATAATAATGTAAACAAACTGTTAGGGAACTTCATTCCCTTCAATCTCTTTTAATTTATTTTTAAAAATTGGGGGTAGGGAATCAGGGAGGGGATTACAATGTGGGGAACCGAACTCTCATCAATAAAGTGTGAGTTCAGGTAGTCAACCAACTGAGTTACTAAGACTCCCGCTTTTTTAATTTATTATATTCTCTTCCAAAAGAAAAAAAGAAGTTTGTGGTGGGGGAGGCTTCTTCATGAACTCACCATATTACAAATGTAATACAAAGACGAAATTCAATGTCTCACTCATCTAAGTCTCTTTCAAGAGTGTATAAAACCAATGCAGAGAATTGATGGAATTTGGTCTAAGGTCATGGTTGCTTAAGATGTTGGCATCTTACTTGTCTTTACATTCATTTCCCCATTGAAAATAATTCTTAATTTATAGCTTTACTTCTCCCAAAGTCTCATCTTTAGTGACTCTTATGAGGCAAGTTGTGGAAGGAAACTGCTTTGAAACATTCCATCACCAATTTTTAAAACAACAAAAGCAAATGGTCAAGTACGCCAAGTTAATCCCCTCCCCACGTGAAGTTAGTTTAATTTATTAAGCTACAATTTATGGCTAAATTGTATGATCAACCTTAATATCTACTCAAGCTTTTGCAAACATCTAGTCAAGCATGTTCTCTTATGCAATTCAGTGTTAAAGTACTCATTAAGGCTTGTTTCGTAGATAAAAATAGTGTTGAATAGGGTGTATTAGTAATACTAGAGCAGTACAATGCAGTATTAGTTATGCTAAAGTTATTTCATATGCAATGTTTCGTTTGATGAATTAAAAATTATTCCAAGTATTGTTACAACATGCCCTCCACAAATACGGTGAAATGGATATGGAAAAGGTTTTGAGGCCAGTTGTGTCTTTACCATGCTAATGCATGCATTACAAGTCCTTGCATTGCTAACACCATAGTTTGACATATACCAAATAGTGTACCGCGTACATGTTGCATTAAGTATACATGAATCAAAAAAGTTTATGAAATTAGTAAAGTATTAATAATACACGAAGCTAATGCATATATCATTTTATCCGGTATATCTTACCAAGTCGAAACCCTAAATCAATGCATTCATTATTACACTTTCTATATCGATCCTCGTGCGAGTGAACAGTCTTGAAAACAATAGGGAGAAAGCTATGGTTTTATTTTGATAATGTATTCGGTTCATCACTAGTTCTCTTGATATTAGTTGTAACCGTTTCACTATTCTAATCAACTAGGAATAATTAGGATGTAGAATTCATTAGATGCTTTACGTTCCAGGTAATTGGCATGAAAAAATAAAAATGATTATTAACAAAAGTTGGACCCCTAATTCGACTAATTAGTTATTTATGAAGACATATAATTGTATCTCTCAGAACCTGCAGAAAGAACAAATAAATTCATTTCTTGAAGATCTTGTATCCCAATACTGAAATATTTATAATTTTTTTGGCTTTTTTCAGTGCAAAATGATTTTCCATTCCGTATTCAATATCACACACAATTTCTATCGTTTGCTTGTAAATTATAATAGTCTACCAGTATAAAAACAAGCGCAGAAATACAATTTATGAATTGAATTTATCTTTATGTTACATTTGAGTTACACATCATGAGCCTATAGTATTTATCCTATTTTATAAGCCAACAAGGGCTGGACGAACACAACATCAGCTGGTTGTACGAAAGGCAACATAAATTATACAATACATGGCACTATCTGATTGGCTATTAAAGGTATACGGAAGGGAAAAAAGAGGCCACACGTCTTCTCCACAAACTCTTCTTTTTCTTTGTTGCTTTCATAGTTTTTGCATTCTTATTGTGGTTCGATTTTTTTCTTTTTGATGAGTTTTTTCTACTTCTTCCTTTGTTCCACTGATCTGGAGTAACATAGAAATAAGAAATACAAAAATGCAATAAATTGGTTTCATTCTAGAAATTATGAAGGATGGACTTTGAATTTGACAAAAATGGATGCAATAATTTTCAATTTCAATGTATAATATTTGCATATGAGTCTTCGGGAACTTTTAACCAACTGTTCTGCTTGTGTTGGTTTTTCATTCAATCTTGTCTTCAAAGTTCTGAGTGTGCTTTGATTTTGTAGGTTCATCATTGCTCAGATTCAATTTTTTTTTCTCCTTCTTGGTTTCTCAATTTGAGTTACCTTTACTCTCTATTGTACCGAGTGTATTTGATAGTATGCCTAAATATATTTCTCCCCTTCTTTAATTGTACATTTATAGAAATTTTTAGAGAAAATATATAAAGTAACACCTAAAGTTGTCTCAAATTTTTAAAAAGACACATTAATTATGCGGGTGTCCTATTATCCTCACAAAAGTATTAAATATCATTGTAAAGAGACCATTTTGACCTATTTTTTCCCTATGTTCGCATTCACGCAGATGACACGCGTGGATGCGAATTTTTTTCCAAAAATGAATTAAAAAGCGTCACGTGTCATTTCCTTCTCTATTATTTACTTACTTCTTCTTTAAATACTTCATCTTCCCCAATTCTTTCAAAAAGATCGCATGGTTGAAGGTTTAAACTCAAAAAAAATCATCTTCTTTCTTGAATGAAATTAGCCCAAAAAGATAAGAACTTTCTAACTTCTTGTTAATTTCCAGTAGTCAAGGTTTAATTTCTTTAAAAATAGAGAAATCAAGTTATCTTTTGTGATTAGATTTTGAGGAAAAACATTCGTATAATGTCGAATACAAATCTTGAATCATATTTGCAATGACAAGAGTGACTCGATGTTGTGTGTGATGCAATGCAAACATGACGACTTACTTTCAATGCAAATTTAGTGGTCAAAGAAAAAAATTCTCATGTCTTTTCTCATTTTTAAAAGCTTCTAGTATTTATTAAAATTTAGTTTCATGAGATGGGTGAGTTTGGAGCATTATTTCATTTTTTTTAATCAATTACCCGAATAGGATGTGTTGTATTAGCAAAAAAGGAGTGGAGGGGGGCTATACCTGACCTCAATACAACACTGATCAGTCACAAAAAACTAGAAGGCTTACAAAATCTACTATAGAGCCTTCTCTAAATTTATGAAGAAGAAAATAACTAGCTTACAAAGAAATTTGCTCTATCATGTTTGCTCCGAATACTAGGCAATTGCCATTTGTCCAGTAGAAAGAGACCTTTAGCTTGTCTAGGGAGATTGAAATAGAGTTGAGTGATGAGCATCTGGTGAGAAGAAGAAGCCAGTTTTGCTAAACAATCTGCAACTTGGTTTCCCTCTCTGAAACAATGTTTAATTTGCATTTGCACTCTTTTTTTTATGACGTTGATGGAGTCAATGACTTGTTTCAGCTTCATATTTGTAACTATATCGTTGGCGATCATATTGACTATATTCATGGAGTCAAGTTCTAGAATAAAATTAGTGTACCCATGTCGATTACACCATTTTACACCAAACTCAACTGCTATGGCCTCAGCCATGTTGCTCTTTTTGCACTCAACGGAAAAAGAGAATGCCATGATCAGGTCTCCATAACTATTCCTTATGATTCCCCCAATGCCTGCCATTCCAGTCTCATGTACATAACTACCATCAATGTTGATTTTTATGATGTCGTTTTGAGGACAACTCTATGTTATTTGCTTCATTATCTGGACTGGTCTGAGCCTCTCAACTTCTAGGCAGAATGATGGTCAATGATTACTTCCACGAAAGTTTTGAAAAGTATTAGCCAAAACAGATTTTATAGTATAAACGGTTTGATAACACATTTTGTTTGTTTGGAGGTATTTTTTGCCTCCATATTTGCAAGTGCACCATTGCTTCCAAATCTCTCAACGAATAATTGTAGGGGTAATCTTCAAGATAGTCTTGTGAATGGCATTTTTTGGTTTTGTTTCCCACCAAGCACGAAAGATATTGGTCATAGGTTGATTTTTATGTTGGATTCCCAGAGGGTTTTCCATTATGCTCCATAGCTGCCTTGCTGCCTTGTTGCTTCTCCTTCCCCAAACAAATGATACAGTGTCATTATGTGCATTCCTACAACAAAAACAATCATTTTGTGAGTTGATAGTGAGCCTAGTAATTATGTCATTAAAAGACAATCTCCTTTTAAACATTCTCCAAGTTAAGAAAGATATTTTAAAAGGCATTTTATTATGCCAAATGCTGTTGAGAAAATTATTTTTTGGTCTTTGTTTTCTAACTATTTGCCATGTAGAGTAGTTAGTAAAAACATCATTTTCAGTATCATTTCAGATAGGATAATCCTTTTCCGTGTTAATGCCTATTACAATGCTAGAAATAATCTTCATAATGTAATTGGGAACAACACTGCTTAACTTAATAGTATTCCAAGACTTATTCACAAAAAAAGAATTAATCAAAAGTTTAGAAGACTTACTTGGGCCTTGACATAGCTTAGCCAATGCTCCTATACCTGTCCAATTGTCCCACCAAAAGCTAGAGTTTCCTTCTTGTACTTTCCAGATAATGTGAGGGTTAGCTTGTTCTTTGATTTGCATCAAACTTTTCCAAGTATAAGAGTCAATAGAAGTTGCCACTTTTTTAACAGGGTGAGCTACTTTGCAGTATTTTTTGATGAGAAAATTAGCCCAAAGAGATGATTGAGTTCTAAACCACCACCATCTCTTAATTATCAAGGAGTTATAAATGTCATTCATACTCCTAATGCCAATCCCTCCTTCATCTTTTGGAATACACAAGTTTTCCCACTTACTCCAGTGGTACTTATTCTTACCATCACTACTACCCCATAGAAAATTAGCAAAGTGTTTCTCAATAAGTTTGATGGTACCATTGGGAGAAGTAATAGCAAACAATGTGTAAATAGGCACAGATTGTAAAACCTACTTGATGAGAATAACCTTTCCCCCATGAGATAACATATTACATTGCCAACCATTCAATCTTTTATCAATTTTGGCTAACATATATACCATCAAAATAGCTAAGATTCTTTTTCCCATTATAGATAGGGCAACCCAAATAAGTGAAAAGGAAAGTGTTGTCCATGTAGCCAGTCACTCTTCCCAATCTGTTAATCCTATTAGAAGCTATTTTAGGAGCAGTAATAAAGAAACTCTTAGCATCATTAACCTGTTGACCTGAGGCTTTTTCACACCTCCTGATTTGATGCTTGATGAGCTTAATAGATTTATTATTGCCCCCGCTGAAAATCACTATGTCGTCCGCATAAGCAAGATGATTAATGACAGGTCCATTAAGATTCATGCTAAACGGAGTAAAATGCTCATGAGAATTAAGACTATTTAGCATTCTAGACAGTAACTCAGAGCCAATTATAAAAAGTGAAGGGGATAGAGGGTCTCTCTGCTTAAGACCATGTGAGGAGTTGAAGAATCCTACTCTATTGCCATTGATAAGAATGGAATACCACACATTAGCAATAATCCTCCATATCATGTGCAACTATATACCAGAGAAACCCAACTGTTTCATGACACTCATTAAGAAATACCAAGACATTTTATCATAAGCCTTTGCCATATCAAGTTTCATGATAACATTCCCACCTTTATTATATTGTTTAATGCCATGAACAATTTCTTGAGTTAACAAGACATTTTCATGAATTAATCGTCCTTTGATAAATCCACTTTGATTTTCAGAAATAAGTCTTTCCAACAGGGGGTTAAGCCTATTAGAAAGAATTTTGGAACTAATTTTACAAGTGAAGTTCCTCAAGCTTATGGGTCTAAGTTTAGAAAAATTAGCGGGAGATTCCATTTTAGAAATCAAAATCAGACAAGTATATGAATAGAACTTAGATATATTCTTCCCTCTAAAGAAATCCTGAACGTCCTCCATAATATCGTATTGAATTATGTTCCAACATTTGTGAAAAAATATACCTGAGTACCCATAAGGACCAGGAGCACTTGAAGCACTCATGTTAAAGACTGCGCCTTTGATTTCTTCCAGATCAGGGACTGCAACTAATTTGTTGTTGTCCTCATCTGCAATGCAAGGGTTAATATAATTTAGAATATCAAAATCATTGAAAGTATGAGAAGTATTAAATAAATTTTTAAAATGGTGAACTGCAGCCTTAGCTATCTTGTCATCTCCTTGAACCCATCTGTTTTTGTGGTTTTTGATCATGTGTAGCTGAACCTTTCTTCTTTTGTCCTTGATTACACTATGAAAATATTTAGTATTTGAATCTCTTTCTTCCATCCATCTGACTTTTGTTTTTTGTTTCAAGATGCCATCTTGTAGGTTCATCCATCTGTAATATTCTGCTTGCCCTTTGTTTAATTCTTCCATGCTAATTTCACTGGGATTGCTAAGATCCTCATCTTCTAGGTCTTTCATGTTGATTTCCCACTCTTTTACATGGTCAAAAACATTACCAACTGTTTTATTTAAGAAAATAGTATTTGGACTGGTTTAGAGTCGCCACTTAATTTTTTAAGAAAAATCAAGAAAACTGATTTTCAATAGATTAAAACAGGAAATCAATTGAAAATATTTAAGGGGGTTCGGGGTTCATATTAGCATTTCGGGAAGGGTTTGAAAGCACCCGAAATGCCCGCTAATACGCGGTTATCCACGATTAACTATTTGGCTAAAATAATTTTAACTTAAATTGAATTGCAAAATTGAACTATTTTATAGTTGAATCGATTTAAAAAGGGAAAAGGGGGATATTGACCTACGACCTAAGTAGGACACTTCTCAAAGTTTACTCTTTAAGTTTATTTAAAAGGCCGATTTAGTTGAATTGTTAAACCAAAATGAGCGTCTTTCGGGGATTTGAATTTTTGACCTTAAGGTTAGCGGCAAATATCAACAAGCAAATAAACATTATAAAACAAATAAGGAAAGATATTTGGGCCCAAATCTGGTTTTCCTGTCCGCCTGGGCCAGTATTTGGGCCCAATTTCATTTTGGGCCTTTGGCCCATTTAAATCATCCGCACCTGTCCTAATCTAATATATATAAGATAGTTTCTTTTGGGGCCTTCGGCCTAACGTTCCTCCACCTGTCCTAAGAACTAACAAGTAATAGCAAATAAATGGGTTTAGGCCCAAAATAACAAAATACAATTTCTTTTTATATAAAGAGTGGGCCTTTGGCCCAATCTTTTCAATTCTCCTTGGCATCGAATTCCTTCAACCCTGTACATTGATTTTTATGGCTGACTGACTCAGAACGGGAATTTGAGCCTTTACGGCTCTCTCAAAATGCAGAAAGGATGATGGGAGTTCATGCAAGAAAAATGATAAAGATTAGAAAATAAAATAAAATAAGGGAGCAATTAATAACTGACTAACTATTGACTTCTAAAAATAAAATGGAACAAAGAGAAGTGGCACAATCAGATTTTAGAGTTATTTTTTTTAAAGGGAAACAAACATGCATTAATTGATTATACATTGAAAGATAACAATTACATGATAATTAACTAGATGTGAACTAATCACACGGGCTATTTATTTATTTATTTATTTTTAGGATGAGAGCCCAATTCTAACATATTAATTTTAAATAAAGCAAGACACATTAAACACCCAATTGTCACAGTAAACAAAAATCTTAGGCAACATATAAGTTTTTTAAGTAAACACACATAACACAAGAGCTTGTCAAGGACATTCAAAGAACGAGACCATTTTAAAAAGGTCTACCAAATGATACTCACTGATTTCTAGCATGTAACAAGATCAACCATTTTTCCCAATCCAAAATACAAAGTTCATGTCAAGCAAATGCCTCATATATCGCAAACTTAAAGAGGACGAAACACATATTCGAAGAAAAGCAATTTTGGAACCCCCATGGCTTCAACAGGCTTTAACCGCTCATAACGTTGGATTAAGCATATGAAAGGAAGAAAGAACTGAGCCAGTGGTTACAAAAGTAAGTAACGGAACTATACATTACTTCACAACTATTGAAAACTTGCTAAAGTTAAGAGGAATTAGAGCTAAAGGGACGGTGTTCTAGTCGAGCAAGAACATAGATAAATACTATAAGATTATGATAGCGTTGGTGAGAGTTTATAACGATGAATCAAACCACAGAAAAGAGACCCAAGACAATGAATAAACAATGAGAAAACCGAACTATGTGGCTAATGCGTTTGACGCCGAAATTAAATGATCCCAAATCATATCAAACAAAACGGAGCAGAGATCCAGCTAGCTATACACACAGAGCATCGAACCAGCTGATCTATCAACATAATGCCGAAGAGACTTAGTCAATGAGATTCATATTGCCCACCAGAAACTCACAAAACAGGCAACGATAAAGAAAACACTAAAACTAGGAACCAAGCACATTTAACATCAGATTCTACACCAAGCATGGAACATATAACACATAACATTGGACAGAATACAAACATAAATGAAGTTACCTTTCTTGGGGCAGCAAACAGAGACAAGAACGAGCAGGGTGATGACGACGCGTTCTACCACACGATTCACGAACGGAACAGCAAGTGAAGGACCTAGTTTACCCTTTTTTGAATGTATTTTTATATATATTTTGTGATTGATTGCTTGAATATTCTTTCTACCTTAGTCCCCCCTCTCTGTTTCGGTTATACCTCTTATATATTTGTTTTTCTATTTCTTACTAAACTATTTCTTTCTGTTCTTCTCTCGGTGAATCCGACCAACCCCTATAATGAATGGGGAAGAGGGTACTTATAGACAAGAATTAGGGTTCGGAATGGGGGAAAAGGGCTGAAAATTCGGATAAAACAAAGGCCCATTTCTTGAATTCCAATTCAAAATTCTATCCAAAAAACCTCGAATATTCTCAATGATTCCCACGATTCGAACGGATTGAAGGTGAGGTGGACGTCTAGGATTGATCTATTGTACTCGTAGCTCGACGTGGATTCAATCCCGCGCGGCAAAGACGAAAACACAGCTAATGCGGGGGTTTTTTCACTGTTGGAACAATACTATCGTACTGGGTGAAGAAGACGACGCGTCCTCTGCTTGGAGCCGTTAGAATTTCTGCTTTCCGTGTATTTTCACGCTGCTGCGTGCTTTTCCGTTTGCCTCACTATTTGAACTGTTGTTGGAACGTTGGATCTCTTGTTGAAGGAGAGAGTTGGGCCGGGTCGGTGGAATGGAGTGGGCCGAATCGGCTGTTGTTGCTGGAAATTGCATTGTTGATGGGCCTTACTGATTTGGGCTGGTTTGGAAGAGCTGGGCAGCTGGAAACTGTAAGAATAAAGGCCTAAAAATGGTCTTTTAAAGGGTCCAATAAGGAGTGGAATCATTGGTCATATTTGAAATAATTAAATGGATTGCAATCTTGCCAATTTGAATTAAGAATTTGGTCAGAATCGAATTTAATCGGAGAGCTTCGGCCAAAATCTTAAACAAGATGAATCAACACGAATTAATTAAAGAGCCTCTTACTTTTAACGAAATAAAATAATTAACTTAATTATAAACTAACCAATTTAAATAATTCAAGATTATAAATATAAATAATATTAAAGCGTAGAAATCTTTTGATATGATTTTTTTTCAAATATTTTATAAAGGTACCTATTGCATATATAGCTATATGAAATGTATTAAAATATAATAAAAATCGACTAAAATTACTTAAAGTAACCTTGAAACTATTTCGAATTTTATAAAGATGATTATTCCAAATCGTTTAAAAATCAATAAGCTCAGAAATTAATTATTATTGGGGAGGATCAAAATTGGGTGTCAACACCAACAACATCTCTCGACCACGTGTTGAGCTTCTTGCTAAGAACTTTAAGTTTTTGTTGAAGTATCTATTGTGCATTCCCTGTGATATTGGTATTCCAAGCATCTTTCACTATGTTCATAAATGAAGGTTGGTCTATTCAAATATCTAGAAACATGAAGTATTTAATACTGCTTTGGTGGTTGTCAAAACACTTGACCAAAAGAGGTTTGTGATCAGAACCAGCTCTAGGAAGGTGCGTAACAGTGTTATTTTGGTATGATTCAGCCCATTCCTCGTTGATGAAAACTCTATCTAGCCTCTTTCAAATCCTCTTCCTTGGTATCCTGTTATTGCACCAAGTAAATTTTGGGCCATTGAAACCCAAGTCAAACATTTCACAAGCATCCATATAGCTACTAAAGTCATAGCTCTTGGTCATTCTGTGTGGCCTTCCCCCAATTTTTTCACTTGGATCAAGTATGACATTGAAATCTCCACTGATGCACCATGGCCCATGGATGATCCAATGAATTCTTTCCAGATTATCCCCTAAGATCTTTCTCTCTGCAGAGTTGCATTTTGCATACACTGCATTAATATAGATATCCTTACCAATGCCAATATTGTGAATTTTGATAGTGATTTGTTGTTCAGTGTTATCAATAATGGAAGTGCTGAAGTTTCCATCCCAAAATAGCCAAATCTGACCATTTAGGTTGGATATGCTATGTTGATATCCAAAGTACTTCATGTATTTGTCAATCTTGATCATGTTCAAGAAAGGTTCAAGAATGGCAACAAAGTCAACTTTGTGAAATTTTATCAGATTTCGAAGCCTGTGATTGGCCTTTTTGGTTCTAATACCTCTAATATTCCAAAAGATTGCCTTAATCATTAAAAATTATACGGTATTCTTTTTGGCTTCCTTTGTCGTGATGACATTGGAATTTTCTTCTTTCTGTTTCTTGTTGCCCTTCTTATTTCTATCTCCTTTTTGGATCACTGGGGTGAAGCCAACTGTATCTTCACTAACTTGTTGTTATTGCATTTGTTTATCATATACTACAACAACTTTATTGGGAGATATCACATTGTATTGTGGATCAAGATTTTTCTCAATGACTTGCTTTTGGATGTTTGGTTGGTTGAGATCAACTACCAGATTCAGGCCTTTCATGTTTTTAATCATAGAGGGAATTTTTTCTGATTTTTCTTGTATACTAGCATCATGTGTTTTCCTTTTCTGGATCTGATTGGAACTTCCTTCAGAGCTTCCAGTGAGATGATCATTTTCTTTGCTGGAGATGGTCATATTATTCATACTATCTTTTTCAATTCCTTTGTCATCTTCCATTCCCTTTTGTTGACTTGGTTTACTTTGTCCCGCATCTTCTTTATTGGCATCTTGTTGATCGTGTTTTCTATTATTTTTTGGATTCATGGGAGTCTTGATTGTCTCTTCAAGAGCTTTGTTCTTGGAAGCAACTTTCACGATATTTTTTTGATTTATATGCTTACCAACCTGTTGCATACGATTGAGTTTAAGGTGGACTTTGAATTTCTTCTTTGGGAGCTTCTTTTTCTTCTCCTTTCTATTTTTCTTGCTGGTTCTTTCATTGATACTAGCTTTTGGCTCCGTTATTTCTTGATCCACATTGTTGCTTGTAGCGTCATTACTCTTATTATCAATCTTTTGAACATCTTCCTCTTCTACTTCTTTACCATTGCATGACTGTTCAACGATTTCGTTCGCATTGACTTGTTCTTCCAATTTTTGTTGTTCAATAGACTTTTTCCTCTCTAGAACTCTACAATTGGCCATAGCATGTCCAAGTCTTTTACAATGTTTACATAAACTTAGGAATCCCAAGCGCCACAAATTAAATCCTAGCAAACCCCAACCCGCAGAACTTAAAGAAGCTCAACTTTTCACAACTATGACAACAAAAATGGACGATTCCAAAAAGTGAGAACTTGCTTCAACATCCAGAGGTAAAACAGCTCCCAAGAAACTGAAATCATCAATTGAAAAGATTCTGAAGAAACCAATAAATTGAAAGCAGCGAGAGCGTCCTTTACAGGTAAAAATGTGTCAATATTTCAGTTTTGGGTGTGCACTTTACTAAAATTTCTACTCAAACTTCATGTTCATTTTTGTTCTAGGAATTTTTGATCTTCTCTATTTAAAAGTTTGTCCTTTCTTTTTTCCTATTTGTGGCTAAAATCTCTCTCAACTTACTGTCACTCTTTTGATGGTAATCACCTTTTTGTGGGTATATTTATTCGTATGTGGGTTACAATCTAATTGCATGATAGATTCTCTTCATTTTTGGTGTGTTGCTTTTCCTGTGCTCTCTTTCTCCTCCTTCTGAGGTGCAGTCCTTTTCAGTTCCAAGGAATACATTATGCTTTTTTCCACAAAAATGCTTAATCTACTTTGCAAATTCAATTCACTCCAGCTTTATCTATGATCAGATGCCTCTTTTTCCTTCCTAAAATGACTATCCAAATATGTTTGTGTTGTAGGTATACATTGCCATTATCGAGATCTTAGACATTGACAAAAGAATTTGATGCATGTTCAAAATGCGTATCCACACTTTGTTTCTGATTGTGTAAGAAAGTAAAAGCGGTGTAAAATTTAGACATTAACAAAAGAATGTGCATCTAAGTTTACGATACCACAAATTGAAGAAAACTTTAATTTATGTGGTTCTCAAACTCTACCTACCCATATTCTTGTCAAAATATCTTGGGTGGACATGTGACACTAAGATTCAATATAAAAAATAATTGACACTCCTGATTGGACTCACAAAGTCCAAATCCTGGACATGAGTAGAGAGTGAGAAAATCTAGAGGAGAATCAGATTCAAAATCTGATTTTAAAAGACGACGAGGTACTTTAACCTATAGTAGTGACATCTAATATTCTTCGCATAATCATATTACTTTCCCACATCTCAGAAAGCTATTAAACTTTACATGAGCAACAAATTAGGATAGTTGTGTGTGGTAATGATATTGGACATTATGTGGATAAGCTTTATATACAAGTTTATCAATGCAGACCAGATTCAACTCAACAATACGCTTATCCACAAGCACTGGAGCTCATCGCTAGTACTGATTTCTTACTTTATCTTTCTAGCTTTAACATAAATTAAAGAGCATATTAAATAAATTATTTTGTGTGATGATAGGAAAATAAATAAATAAATATATGCTTTCAATCCATACATTGGGAAGCTTTTCTGGGTCATCCACCCCTCTCCTTGTGACTCCTGTTCGGCAGAAAGTTATCTCCATTGTATAAATTATATCACAAATTTATGTAAGTTTTATAGATATCTATGTTTGCTCAGCTTATTCATGGAATAGAATAACATGTACGTAATTTTCATTTTCCTCCGCAGGTTGGATTTTTCTTCATTGAGGCAGAAATGCTAATATCAAATGACCTACAAAACAAAGAAAGTTGTTTGAATGGCAAAGTGCAAAAGACATACAACTTTGGTGCCTCAATATTATGTATTTGTCATACACATGAATTCTATTTCGACAAAATCTAACATATACGTGTAATATTTCAAGTATTCACTCACCATGGTTCCACATTTACCTTCTAAATTGATCTTATTGTTGGCAATGATTCGACAACAACATTCATTTCTGGTGATCTAGCTAAAAAGATCATCTCCCTGACAGTAGAAGACATAGTTGATACAACCTGCATCAAAGTTCCCTTTATTTATATGTATCAGTATATTTTATACTTGTTTTTTGTTATCTTTGCTAATGTTGTGCAGTCAGTTGAATTATTGCTACCATGTAAACACCTACAAATATTTATACCAACTTTTTCTCATAAGATATTTTAAATCTTACAAATGTCTCCTTTTGTTTTCAGCACCAACTCCTACACGTTAATCATGTACAACAAATATTGTCTAATAGAATATTCCTCATTCAGCCGAGGAAGTCATCCTGGATAAGCTCTAGCATCACTCACACAACTCTAATAATTCTATACTACATAGAAAAGGAACATAGTTTTCCGCTAAGCATTAACGAGAGAAACGCTAAAAAGTGAAGCCGCTCAACACAAGCAAGGTGGAGATAGTGCTATTAGTTATAAAAGATAAATCTTCAAGAGTCAGGATGACAATTGAATCACCTACACCAACAAAAAAGCTGTAAAAAGTTGTAAAAGGTGAGTTGATTAGTGATACTTTAATGTGTTCCAATGCAAATGGTTGTCGATTAGATTTATGTATCTTACAGGCAAACATGCATCTATTCTTTGAAAGACAAGCACTATATTAGTTAAGTTTTATTCCCTCATTTTATATAAAAAAAAAAAATTTATTGTTGACTTTTTCAATCTGTCTCAAATAGCGCCCTCTTATTCACACGCTAATTAGATGAGAATGTACTTGATTAGTAATTCTTCCATTTCCTTTTTTCTATTGGTACATAGGTAAGCCACATCCCATTCTCCATCAGATTAGTTTCCTATATGTTCTCCAATAAACTCACTGAAAAAGTCACTCTTGCTATTTCATTTTCCATCATTTAGATGAAAATATGATTTTGTTTTTTCATAGCTTTATTAGTTATTAATGCATCATATAATTGTTATAGTTTTTCATGTCAGTCGTGTGTTATTGTTGGATTTTATGGATCATACAAATTATGTTGTAGTCTCATTTTTTCATATTTTTTTTCCTCTCAAGTTCTTTGTCATATAAACAAAATATTTGTAACTGAAATTTGTATTCGTCAGCATTGTGGTATTCTTATTGAATGGGCTATCTTCCTTGATGTCCGAGATCAACATCAGATTAAGTATCTATGTCTGAAATTTGAATTTTGGTTTTACTGGTCGTTGAGCACGTGGAAGGTTCTATATTTGCGTGTACATTATATCTATTGCCTTTACATATATACTCAAATCAAAAGCGAACCATCAGTCCTTCTCTCAACTAACTTCTGCAGCTCATCTCCTTGAAGCTTCAAATTGGTGGATTTTTGGTTTTTCCTTTTGTTTGTTCTGCTCATGCATACTTTTTTTTGTTTTTTAACTTCTGCAACTCATCTTCTTGAAGCTTCAAATTGGTGGATTTTTGGTTTTTCCTTTTGTTTGTTCTGCTCATGCATACTTTTTTTTGTTTTTTAACTTCTGCAACTCATCTTCTTGAAGCTTCAAATTGGTGGGTTTTTTATTTTTCCTTTGTTGCTTTCATCGGTCTGCAGCTTTTAGGTCACTTTATTTTCTTTTTATGCAATTCTTTGTTGATGGTTAGCAAACGTTGATATTTAGTTTTAGGCATGCAAGATATCATCTATTTGTTCTTTCATTTCAGCTTCATTATAGGTAGTTTAGATCTAAAAATTGATTTCATGCATTTTCAGGAATAAGTCATGTCGTTTAATTATGTTGGTATATATGAATTTTATTTGAAACTGAAACATTTGACATACTTGTAATATCTAATCTACAGCACAACACTTAAATTGTTCATAATTAATTCTTTTCACCAGTTTTATCTATGCAAATCTAACTTGATTTTCTTTACATTTTTCGTGTCTAAAAACCAATTAAACTGGTGGAACTGGTAAATTCAACTTTTTTTTGGTGTAGTAGAGATGTATGTTCTACTTGATGTCTCTTCTTTAAAAAATTAAAATAAAGAATGAATATTTTTTATCTAATACTCATAGAATTTTTCATTACTCTTAGAAATTTTATTAACAATTTGAGTTTCTTCTCTTTGTTCTTTACTCTTTTAAATTGTCAAGTTTTAGTTGAAGATCTGTGATAGTGTTTCATGGCTTATTTATGTTTTCTCTTCTACTATATATACACGGGTATGTTGTGAGGTTCGCCTACTTCTTTTGCTTATTTTCTGTATTCTTTTCTCTTTTGAGTTTGTTTGATGTTATATTTTGGCTTTGTTGAAGTTTCACATGTATAAAGTTTCTTTTATTATTTTATATTTTCCTTTTGAAATTTGTGATTTTTGCTTTGAAGGTTTTATGTTTAGATTGTAATAGTGAATTCAATCTCTTATGTCGCAGATGGAGTAAATAATCAAAAATATTACAAATGTTTAGGAGCTTTTTAGAGTTCAAGTGGAAGCGAATGGTAAAGACAACAAAGCATATGTTAATGCCATTTGCGAGTAGTTGAAGAAGGAATAAAATATTACGAGAAAATTATAACCTGTGAGGTCCAGGAATGGACTAAAAGAAAGTACGATCTTATAAATGTGAGATGTCATGTAGGTTCTCCCTAGCTACAAGAGAATGTATGAGAAGGCTTTGATAGTATATATAGATAATGGTATATGAGGTTCACAAGTAGCGCGAATCTCTTTCTAGATCTGGTGAACCTTTAAAGCTTCATATTATTGAGATGAATTTATCATCGGTATGTTTTGAGAAAATATGAAGATGATTAGCTAAAGAGCTTTAACGATCTCGAATTGGTTGTGAGATTTGTGTATTAGATGAGCAGTTACATTATTTATTTTGGTGTTATTTTGTTTTGATATGTGAAATGCAATTCACAACAGTTTATTATTTATTTTTGGTGTTATTTTGTTTTGATATGTGAAATGTCTATATATTAATAAAGGCATTCTATAATGAAGAGTGAAGTACTTTGTTAAATATTCTTTAATAATTATATATCTGCAAATGTGTACATTAGTTTGTTGCAAACTTTAATAGCCGTATGCCTGTATATTTTGAGGTGATATTTTAAAAGTACAAAAAATAAAAATTAATCAAATCGTATCAATATCGAAGAAAAATCGATATGATTAAGATAATTTTTTTAAAAATCTAATTTTAATTATACATTATAAATACCCAAAAAAAATGGAACGATATATTTTTTTAAAAAATAACTGATTCAATCGTCTCAGACACCCCTAATGTTTATTCATTAGTAGCCAGCGCCGGGCAGTAAAAGTGATTGATCATGATGGTAGTACAGTAGTTGCTAGACTAGAGTAGTGGTAAAGATCAGTTTCAGGGGATATATAAATTAATAGCTTAGTTGTTTTAGATCCTATATAAAATCTGAATGAATCAGACTACATGATACAAATAAATGGTTGTACAACAATAAAAAAAAATGCACTAAATATGAATTGAGATCTAAACAACAATAAGATTTAATTCCATATAAAACAAAAACAAATATGACTAAAGAATAAAAAGTTCATATTTCAACTAGGCAAACTGATCACCAGTTCCTCGAAAATAGTATCAAAATATCTTAGAGATCTATCCAACAAAAAAAAGGTCTTTGAAATATTTTGGTTCCCATGACACTATTAGCTAAAATTTAAAATTGGGAAATTTCAAAACACTACACAATTTGCATAATTTGAAAACTATGTAAAACTGAGGTACAAGATGAACACCTTGGAGAAAGTATTGATGTTATTTCAAGTAATTTTTGGTCCAAATTAGAGTGCACGTGGGGTCACAAGAATCACAAAACTAGATATCTTATATAAATATTTTCAAAAATTGATCTAAAGCTATCTACTGGCTACCATGCTCCAAAACAGTTGAACGGTGCACTTAGTTGAATGATAAGTTACTTATGCAAAGAAATCGACATCAAATCGTACATGCAGGACCACTTAGGCTGCATCTACATAATTAAAAACATTGACATAAATATGAATATCAGTAATTTGGAGTTTTGCATGATCTTTTAATAATTCGAGCAGGTCCTAAATTGAACAAGTTTGTATTCTTATCGACTCTATTATTCTCGTCTAGTCGTCTACCTAAACGGACCACCTTTAATTTACTTCCAAAAAATGAAGAACAAAATTCCTTCTTTGCCTCAAGTAGGCTGCCCATCTTCCTACATCAATCCTTACATCTACCTTTATGATTTATCATTAGGGATAACAATGGGGCAGTGCGGGGGTGGGGTGGGTTTAGACATATATGTGTCAGGGCAGGTTTAGATATATGCGGGTGTGGAGCGGGGTAGGTCCGGGTAGGGTTAGGAATTTCGTCTTCTCAAATAAACACTTATTTTGTGTTTGATGACATTCTTCAATCAAAGGGTGTGCATCGGTCGGTTCGTTCAAGTCTGATGTATTATGGATTCAATTTATCGATTTTCAATTTTTAAATATGTTAAATCAATAACCAAATTGATAAGATATTTTTATCAGTTTTCGGTTATTCTTAACAATTCGATTTCGACTTAACAAATAAGAAAGTGCTTATAAACTATTTGTATGACTTCTCCAACAATTTGACGACAGACAATAATGTAACTTTACAAATGCTCATAAAATAGAAACAATAATAAGTAACATGAAAAGAATTATGCAAGCGTAACATAAAGAGAAATTAAGAGGAATAGAGTTCTTACTTTAGGTTTTGACATTTTGTACAGTGGTGGAGCCAAGATTTTGACTAAGGGGGTTCAAAATATAAAGAAATAGACACAGAAGAAGGTTCGACATCTATTATATATACATTAAAAAAATTGCTTTAATCATACATAAATAGTATAATCTTTTGCCGAAAAAGAATTCGGATGAACCCCCTAAACACAAGGTGGCTCCGCCCCTGATTTTGTATAATGTAAAGTTGTGAACTCAAAGTTACTGTGAAGTGTGAATTGAAAATAAAGGGCAAAGGTAGTAACTAATAAGGTATTGAGATTAATATTTAAAATTTATGTATGCATAAAGTAGTAAATTATTATAGTTTTGATACGTCATCAATTTACTTAATAACCCAATAGTTGAAAATCAAAATTGAATCAATAACTTGATAAAAAATAATTATAAAACCATGAATAAATCATTAGCCTAATAACTCAATAGCAATAAACCAATAACACTTTTTTCAATTCGATTTATCGATCGGTTCAATTTTTACACACCCCTGTGTTTCACCTATTTGCACAATGTCAAAATTGAATAGAAAGATATCTATCTGTACATTTTAATTAAGTAGAACAGAATAAACGTAAAATGCAATATAAAAAAAAAAAAAAATCACACTTGAAGTGATAAATGGATTACCAGTTGAGAAGACATGAATAGTTATCAACTTTAACACTGAGGTACAAGATGAACACCTTGAAGGAAGTATTGAAGTTATTTCAAATCCGTCATCTTTTAAAAATTTAAAAAAAATAAAATAAAAATCTATCATCTTCAAGGGGTAAATTTTGGTCCAAATTTTAGTGCACGTGGGCTCAAAAGAATCACAAAACTTTTATATATATATATATATATATATATATATATATATATATATATATATATATATATATATATATCATATATATATATATATATATTTGAAAATTTGATCTACAATTATTTGGTAACACTCCTGCTCCAAATGCCGAAGCAGTTAAATAATAAGTTACTTGCGCAAAGAAATTGGTATCAATTCCACTTATATATTGTTTTCCCTTGTTTTGTAATAGTGTATCTATATTCTAAAAATTCTAAATTCATCTCCGTAGGATCATGATTCATGACCAACAAAGGCCACCGGTGTATTATTCATATTCTTCATTTGGCCTACTAAGATAACTCTAAAAATTCTCAATACTGCAACCAGTATCCTGAATTTCTGTCCTAAGATCCTTGCAAACTATACGTGCAGGACCACTTAATTAAAAACAATATTGACATAAATATGAATATCAATAATTTGGAGTTTTCCACCATCTTTCAATAATTCAAGTAGAACCAAAATTGAATATGTTTGTATTCTATCAAATTCTATTATTCTCCGTCTACCTAAACGGACCGCCATAACTTCCCAAAAAATCAACAACAAAATTCCTTCTTTACGCTGCTCTACTCCGCGCATCAATAATACCATTATATATGATTAATTTGCAATATTTCTGAGATTAATCACACACAATAATTTCTTAGTTATATTCAAATTTGAAGATTTTTATGCTCCGCGTTAAATGGAAGATATCTATCTGTACATGTAGAACAGAATAAAAGTAAAATTCACACTTGAAGTAATAAATGGATTACCAGTTGAGAGAAGATATCAACTTTGACACAGACAAAATGGAAAAGCATCTGGACATAATTTGGATGGATCCCGAGATTATTAGTAGCAAATAATTTTAAACAGGGAATCGGATAGCAGCACACTTAACAGTTGACACCATTCTACAACTACTATCTAAAACTGATGTACAAGATGAACACCATGTTTCAAATATCATGATCAATTACCAACGAAAGTTGAAAATGCCTTCTTCACATTCTTAGAATTGACTCGAAAAAGCTTTGAATTCCCCATTCTGCATCCAAAACAGAGTATTGAAGTTGGTGAAGAAGGGATCTGCATCTTCTCATGATCATACTCCTCAATTTCTGATCTCGAACGGTAATTTCTTCTGTTCGGATTATAAGCCATGGTTTGGACGGATGAAATTGAAAATGACGACGAACAAGACGATGAAACAGAAGGAGAAGTTGTGATTCTCTTGGAGGGAATGATTTTAGGGAAAATCGAAAAGAAGAAATTCGATTTTGATTGCTTTCGCAATGGAGAATTAGTTTGATAAGAAGGTGGAGGAGTAAGTGGAGGAAGAGAAATATCTGAGAATTTGTGTTTAGGAGTACCTGGTTGAGATTCCCATACAAATGGAATTGAACCAGAAGATCCTCCACAGTAATAATACCTGAAAGAAGACTCACCTCCTTTTGCAGTGCTTTCCTTAGACAAAAGCCTTGAAAAGAACTTGTCATCTTGTTTGATTAGTAGAAAATCTGCAGAATGATGATGAGATCTATTATTATTATTATTATCACCACTCACCATTTTTCTTTTTCCCTTGTTTCTGTTTCTGCTTCTGCACTTCACTTGCTTCAAGATCTGAAGTAGAGGGAGGGCAAAAGGATATAATAAAGATTTGAAGCTAAGATTTTAGTTGGATATTTATTTTTGTATATATTCCAATCTAGTCTATTTTTAATTAATTAAAGTGGGTCTTAAAATGGGTGTTGAATTAAATGCATAGTTAGTGTAAACTGATTTAAAGGAGACCATGCACAGAAATGAGGGGCATTTTGTTTTGGGAAAATTAGAGAAATCACATAGTAAAATTACAATTTATCTCTTAAAAGTTTATAAATACAGAAATTCCTCAAACAGATACAATAATATAAGCGCTGATACATTAATCTGATGAGCGAGATACATTAATCGTTAAGATACATCACATTTTATACATGATACACTAATATGATGTACATTTTATACATGATACACTAATCTGATGCGCGAGATATATTAATCTGATGTGCGAAAATAAGGAATTTTGGAGATTTGTAAAACTTATAAGGGATAATAGTAATAAGTAAACTAAAAGTCGGATTTCTGTAATTTTTCCTTTTGTTTTTTAAGGAATTTGTCTTCAGTGGGATTATTAGTAATTTATTACTGACTCCTGTTGAGCATATTTCTATTTTAGAAGATATCTATCTAATATAGGACAGAGAGAGTATTTATTAGAAATTTATTGATTTATATATACATTTAAAAATTATTATTATGTCAAGAAATTAATTTATTATATTTAGTCTGTAAACTATGCTTTAAAAATTCAAATCTTATCATTATTATTTTATATAATTATTTAATAATAAATTTATCTTGATTCATTAAAATATGTAAGTAAAATGATTTTTTTTTTTTAATATATGAGCCAACTAAAATAAAATTGAGGGAGTACAAGAAAAAAAAAGATTTTTTCAAACACCAACTAATGTGAGGTCAGTTTATTTAAATATTTTGAGGTCATTTAAGAATGAGATTTTGTGTGTTAGCTTGTGCGTTGTACTACTTTGAGTAAAATGAGATTTAATGCAGTTGGCAGGTAGTTATAATTATTAGTAAACCATTTTATTATTTTCTTAAAAAAATAAACCAATTTATTTATATTCCTCAAAATATTATAGGCCATTGATTAGATAGATTCTTTTTTTGGTTTTTCATTGGTGATTCAATATCTACATAAGAGTCTGATTAAATTCGGATTCGTCCACATTGAAAGGTAAAGCACTCCCAATAAAGACGAGTTTATATCCAAGGAGATTTAAATCTGAAACTTTTAATTACGAATAAAGGAGTATTTAACACTCCACAATAACTTTTATTGATACTGATTAAATAAATTATCTCGATTCTCGAACATCCGATGTAATCTTCCTCAAAATTGAATTAGGAAGAAATAAATTGGGTAGAGATGGATAGGAAGATGGATGTAATAAATGGGAAATGGAAGTGGTCCATGACTATTTAAGGTAAAGTTGCTTCCATGGTTGATGAGAAGACAAAAGACAAAAGCTTACATCGTTTGGTTATGTGACTTTTCATCCAAATTAATTACTCTCCAATAATAAATTCCAAAATGCAACGAATTGGACGTAGACCTACCTGTCTAATAATTTTTTTTTTAAAAATGATGTTTGTATTGTATGTGTAACAATTTTTTAACTATCGAACGTAATTGATATTGGTTGTAGTGTATTTAAGTTCAATTCTATCGTCAGAAGAAGGATATATTTTAGGAAAAATTGTTTAATTATACAAATATTTCTATCATAAATATTAATTCACTCAATCGTATAAAATAATTACATATTGTCTTACTAATTAATAATTTTGTATCATATTTTAAGTGGAATAAACCACTCCTTCAAAATTTAAGTCAGATATTTTATGACATACAAATACATAGGGATGGAGGGAGGCAAGCGAGAGAGAAGAGAGGAAAGCGAGATATGAAAGTTAGATACATACGAATCACACTAGATACATTTTGGAATATATATATATACACATAAGGCTAGAGGCAAGAGACAGAGAAAGAGTTATAGTGTCACAAATACATACAAATCATGGTTGCATATAGTGTATCTAAAACAAATTACATTTAATTTGATTTGCATCTAACCGAGTTACATATATCTAGGTGTGTTAGATACATGAATTTGGTGAAGTAAATATAGCACGGAAGATAATTTTGAAAACTTAAAGTAAGAAAAATACATAATTAGATGGTAAACTAGTGAAATTTGTGTTTTTTCTCTATATTTCATGAGCTCAAGAGAGTTTATCGGAGTTGATGTCATAAAACCAAATCATATTTAAACGCCTCTTAATTAAACTTAGGAAAAATCTTTTTGGCCAGAAAATTTGGCCAGAATGATATTTTATCTATGTTATTTTACCTTTTAAAACATTTTTACCCTTTTAACTTTAATACATTTTAACTAAAAAATAGAAAAAAAAATCAGTTTATTTTAAAATAAAAAAATATTGTAGTTTTTTTAATTTTCTAGCCAAATTTTCTGGCAATTTAGCACTTCCCTTAAACTTATTTCACAAGATCTATTCATTAATGAGACACTAAAAATTTGCTTCTTGTACTAATCTATGACTATGACACTAGTCACAAGAGTCTGTGTTAGCACGGGTCCAATATATGTTTTTTCTGTTTTAATTTATGTGACGCAAATAGGTTTTGAAGAGTTGATCAATTTTTTAATATATATTTTTAGATATTTAAAGTTGTTAATTATTGTGATTTAATATTTTCTATGTAATTTTCAATAATATATGTTACTCTCTATGTACCAATTTATTTGGCACCATAGATTTATTATGTCTTTTAATTTTTTAAGTTTTTAGTTATTATGATTTATTGTACTTTTTACGTTATTTTTAAATAATATATGTTACTTCCTTTGTTCGAATTTATGTGACACATATAAAAATTTGAGAGTCAATCAAACTTTTATATGTCTGTTAAATATTTAAGTTGTTAATTATTGTGATTTATAGTACCTTTTACATAAATTTCAAATAATATATGTTACTTTTTCTACACAATTTATACGACATTAATAGAATTTTGAGAACCATTTAGAATTTGTATGTGTTTAAAAAATTTAAATCGTTAATTATTACGACTTGTAGTATATTTTACGCAATTTTTAAAATATATAACAAATTCTAAAAATACAAGAATTTCAAATATTTTAAGTTGCTAATTATTGTGATTTAAAATATTTTTTACGTAATTTCTAAATATCTAACAAATTCAAATCAAATATAGAAATATCAAAACTACCCTTGAATAGAAGCAGACATGTTAACGAACCAGCAACTAAAGCAGGCATGTTAACTCCAAACAGGTCAATGTAGCCGCTTATTAATAAGAGAAAATCAATCAGATCACATGACAAAAGAAAATAAATAATTTGGAGAAATTGAGTATTTAAATTGTGAGAAACATGAAAAATGACATGAGTATAGATTTACCAACAACAGTTATGCTGAGATGAATAGGATCCCTCCATTTTTAATCTAAAGATTTGGTATGGATCACGTCGGAGAAATAGAGTATTTAAATTGTGAGAAACATGAAAAATGAAATGAGTATACATTTACCAACAACAGTTATGTTGAGATGAATAGGATCCCTCTATTTTTAATCTAAAGATTTGGGTATGGATCACGTCGGAGAAATTGGGTATTCAAATTGTGAGAAACATGAAAATGAAATGAGTATACATTTACCAACAACAGTTATGGTGAGATGAATAAGATCCCTCCACTTTTAATCTAAAGATCTTGGTATTGATCACTTCGCACAAATTGAGTATTTAAATTGTGAGAAACATGAAAAATGAAATGAGTATACATTTACCAACAACATTTATGGTGAGATGAATATGATCCCTCCAATTTTAATCTAAAGATCTAGGAATGGATTACTTCATCTTAAATTAGTCTACGTGACTCCAATTCAAATTAGTGCACCAAATAAATAAATAAATAAAATGAATATATATACGCATAGGAAGAAAAATTAACGTTATTACTCCCCCGTCAATACAAAATATCAATCCATTTAAAAATACTAATGTTTAAAATCCCTTATAAATTCTAACAGTATTGAAAATAAATATAATATATAATATAATAATCTATTTAGTGCAATCTCACAGATGAAATCTAGATAATGTTATGTGAATGCAATCTTATTATTTATGTTTACTGAATAAATATAAATATTGAATTTCAAATCTTGTACCCAATTCTACAAACTTTTTGTAGAAATCTCACGTAAGTATGGAGAAATCAAGGATTGTATTGATGATTATAATGTTGAGTTCCAAGCTCCTTATATAGGAGAAGAATCATATTCTAGTTATACTAGGAATCCTACTACAACATAATTATTTACATGAGTAGTATTGTATTACAAGTCAAATACCTTATCATAGTCGACTCCTACAATATTCAGTAGCTTAGTCGTACATAAATTAGGATTTAGTAGTCTAGTCCTAGTATGACTCTAACTCTAAGTCATCAGCCTGCTTCGACGGACATGTTCCTTCGACATGTTCCATCAGTCTTCAAGCTTCCTTCAACACTTCCCCTCAAGCTAGTGAGTGGAGGAACTGTAACTCCTAGCTTGCTCCGAAAACCAGAGAAACCCTGTGTTGTTAAGGCTTTGGTATGAATATCAGCTAGCTGATCCTTAGACTTCACAAACTGAGTAAGAAGTTGTCCCCTGGCCACTTTCTCACGAACAAAATGATAGTCCATTTCAACATGTTTGGTTTTTAACATGCATAACTGGATTAACTATCATGTACAAGGCACTCATATTATCACAATACATCGTAGGAACAGATCGAAGGAACACTCCAAGGTCATGGAGAAGATATAAAATCCAAGTCATTTCTGCGGCAGTGAAGGCTAGTGTTCTATATTCATCTTCAACACTCAATCGGGATACCGTGGTCTGTTTCTTGGAGGTCCAAGAAATACAATTTGCACATAGGTAGATGTTATAGCCTGTAGTTGATCTCCTAGTTGTGGTACAACCTCCCCAATCAGCATCTGAGTAGCCATACAACCTATATGGTGATTGTGAAATAATTCTGAGTCCAAAGTGTAGAGTACCTTTGATGTACCAAAGAATCCTTTTCACCCCTTGAAGATGTTCAATGTTTGGGTTTTGCATAAACTGGCTTGCTAAATTCACAGCATGAGTGATATCAGGTCTTGTGAAGGTCAAATATTGAAGGCTCCCTACTATCATTCTGTATAAGAATGCATCTACAAGACTTCCCACAACTTCATGCAAACCATGCTTTTGAGCCAAAGGAGTGGCTACAGCCTTTGCCAAAGTCATCTCTGTCTTGGCCAGCAGCTCAGCAGCATACTTGCTTTGATTTAAGTGAATTCCTCCTTCGAAATACTTCACCTCAACTCCTAGAAAGAAGTGTAAAGGGCTTCATTGCAAACTCCTTCCTAAGTTGTAGAACCTGAGACATGAGATGGATTACTTCCTGTGAAAATAATATCATCCACATAGAACAAGAGAAATATATTGCCTTTGTGAATTTGCAAAGTAAATAAAGAAGGGTCAGCCTTACTACAAATGAAACCAAGGTGTAAGAGATACATGTTAAACCTATCAAACCAGGCTCTTGGTGCTTGTTTAAGACCATGCAATGACTTTTTAAGTAGACACACATGCTGAGGATACTGGGGATCAATAAAACCAGGAGGTTGACTCATGTACACCTCCTCTTGTAGGAAGCCAGGCAGAAAGAGATTTTTGACATCTAGTTGTCTAACTTCCCACTTTGAACTGACAACAATTGATAAAACCACCCTAATAGTTGTGGCTTTAACCACAGGACTAAATGTTTCTTCAAAATCTATCACTTCAAGCTGCGAGAATCCCCTTGCCACAAGTCTGGCCTTGTATCTATCTACTGTCCTATCAGCTTTTAATTTTGTCTTAAACACCCATTTTGAGCCAACCAAGTTTATACCAGGAGATTTGGGCACCAAAATCCATGTCTTGTTAGTATGTAAAGCATCAATTTCTTCCTGCATTGCTGCAAGCCAATGAGGTGATCTTAGTGCTTCCTTAGTAGTATTTGGTTATCTCACAATTTCTATGCTGCTGCGAGCTACAAGTGACAAGTGATGTTCCTTCACCTTGTGCCTGGTGATCATGTGATGCCCTTGTGGTGTAGGAAGTACCTCAACTGGTACGTGAACCAAAGTAATTGACTAGAGTGTAGCATTGTCATGTTGATGGTCAACTGGTACATCAACTAGAGTGGTTGTTTGATGATGCTCATTGGCTGGACCTGTAAGTGAAACATGTTCGTCACTGCTACTATCATATTCAAAATCTACAGCTGGAGTTTCAATATTACTATATGGATCATCACCGTCAACCTGTTCCTCAGCATCTGATCCTGCGCCTGAGAGGTTAATAACACTCTCATCATCAAAAAGTATATGAGTTGTAGCAGTATTATCACTATTAATATGTGGACTAGCAGCCTGTACTTCCCCTAAATCAGAATTATCATGTGCCTACAGTTTAGAGAAAGATTCAACAAAGGTAGCAAGATGAGGTGAGACATCAATATTAGTCTGAGATTGCTTTGGAGACGCATAGGGTAATGTGTTTTCATCAAACACAACATGTCTGGATATGTAAACCCTCCTTGTAGAGGGATGACAACATCTATATCCTTTATGTAAGTTGTTGTACCCTATGAACACACAAGGTTAGGTCTTTGGACTGAACTTATTACTACCCTTGATATATGGAAAACATCTACACCCAAACACTTTTAGGTTGTTGTAATCAGGTTGTTCCCCATACAACTTAACAAACGGATCACCATCTTTAGGAGTGATGAAGGCACTCTATTGATGAGGAATACTGCAGTGAGGAAAGCCTCAATCCATATAAACAAAGGTAGGTTAGCATGAAGTAGTAGAGTTAAGCCAGTCTCCACAATATGCCTATGTTTTCTTTCTGCAACTCCATTTGTTCAGGTGTGTTAGGACATGAAATATATCTCACAATGCCATAATCTATTCTTAATGAAGTCTGTTTGAATAAACTCACCACCTCCATCACACTAAAAAATCTTAATCTCTTTAGAAAATTGTTTTTCCACCATTTTCTGGAATTTTACAAATACCTCAAAAAATTCAAATTTCTTTTTCAGTGGATAAATCCATGTATATCTCGTGTGATCATCAACAAAAATGACATAATAGTTCATATGTTGGGAAGATTCGACAGGAGAAGGTCCCCATAAATCACAATGAATTTTCAATAAAGGTTCTTTCTCAATTTTATTTCTAAAACCAAATGAAAGTTTACAACTCTTTCCCAACTGACAACTAGAACAAACAGTAAGCATTTTATTCCAACTACAAATATTGATGCAATTATTACTATTCAAAACTTTTAAAGACTTAAAACTAGGGTGTCCTAATCTAGTATGCCACATATTGTCTGACGTGTTTCAATCGTGTCCAGCAATTAAAGCATAGGTATTGTTATCTTCCAAAGCATAGAGTCCATTCATTTTAGTTCCCTTGGCTAGCAGTGTCGTTGTCTTCTTGTCCTTTACAGTCAAGTTAGTTTCATCAAATTCAAGAGTGCAACAATTATCCTTTTCAAGCTTACTAACTGAGAGTAAATTTGTATTAATCTTAGGGACTACAAGAGCTTCTTTTTAACTTTAGACCTGATCCGGATATGTTCCCAACATGTGTTATGTGTAACTTTGATCCATTCCCAATAATAATTTTTCTGGTCCATTGTAGTATTTAAGATCAGTTAGGATACCTGAGTTATGTGTCATATGACTACTTGCTCCTGAGTCGACATATAAGGTGTCATCAGTAGTGTTTTGTAGATTAGTAGCAGTCAATGCTTGTGGTAGTTCATATGCAACTTGGTAAGAGTAATCCCACCTGTAAAAACACTTAAGAGCAGTATGGTTATTCTTACCACAAATTTGACATGCATCAGTATTGTTCCTCTCATGACTTCCACTTGAAGGATTGTTCTGAGGACTTGGTCCATTTTTGCTGTTATAAGAACCTATTTCTTGTCCAGCAAGCTTAAAGCCTTTTCCTCTGGAATTGAAATTATTGTTTCCTCTTCTTTGAGAGTAGTTTCCTCTTCCCCTGCCTCTTTGGGCAGAGAATGCCATGTTATAGATTTGTTGAGGCACTTCTTTTTCATCCTCCCTCATATCAAAACCCCTGAGAGCATTAACAAATTTATTAAGAGTAGGATATGGTGCCCTACCTAGCATGACAGTCCTGAAGGTCTTGTACTTAAGACCTAGACCTCTAGCAAAATTAATCATTTTGCTATCTTCATCTACAGGCTTGTGAATGGCTGCAAGGCCATCACATATGCTTTTGAATTCCTTAATATATTCGTCAATTGTTTTGGTTCCTAGCTTCACACTTTGCAGTTGTTGTTTGAGCTGGAACTCCTTATCTTTTGTTGCTTGAAGATAAGCTTCTTCCAAGCATTCCCACATCTCTTTGGTAGTTGAGCAGCCTACGATCAAGTACATGTTTTCTTCTATCAAGGTGCCTGAGATCCAACTCCTTAGCAACACATCCTTCTCCTCCCAGTTATCAACAATGTTGCTGTCTTCTGCACCCTTCTTGCCTGCTACAACTTTCTCAGTAATCTGTCCAGTGGAACAAGTAACGTTAGATGGTTCTGTGATGAGGTAGGTTAATCTCATCACTTGAATCAACTGAGACATTTGTGTCCTCCATATAAGATAATTGGTTGGCTTAAGTTTAATGGAGTAGGACAAAATAAGATGACGAAGTGAAGAGGTCGAAATAGTGTTGGTAGAAGGGGCCATTGCGGTTTGATATTGTGGTTGTTTTGGTTTTGATCTAATAAAAAACTTTATTGCTCTGATATCATGTAGAAATCTCAAGTAAGTATGGAGAAATCAAAGATTGTATTGATGATTATAATGTTGAGTTACAAGCTCCTTATACAAGAAAAGAGTCTTATTCTAGTTATACTAGGAATCCCACTACAACACAATTATTTACATGAGTAGTATTGTATTACAAGTCAAATATCTTATCCTAGTTAACTCCTACAGTATTTAGTAGCTTAGTCATACATAACTTAGGATTTAGTAGTCTATCCTAGTATGACTCTAACTCTAACTCGTCAGCCTGCTTCGATGAACCTATTCCTTCGACATGTTCCATCTGTCTTCAGCTTCCTTCAACACTTTTCACCAAGAAACTAATGTCAAATTTGGCTTCAATACGATACCAAAAAATTGATGTCAAGTAATGTGAAAAGCTTATGCCAATGTTCGATTTCATATTGCTTCATGAACTAATAATTATCATGATCAAATTACATATAATGATTATCTCAACTTTTAAAAAGAGTTAGAAAAGAATCAAGAAGACAATATTCAAAAAGTACCCTTTAAAAAACTTTCTTGAGGGATATGCTAACCCGAGCAATTTTAGCATGAATTATGATACTCCTTCCGTCTAATATTAGTTGATCACTTTTATTTTTATATATATATATATATCAAAAAATTATAAATAAGAAGATAATTTTACTAATTCACTCGTAAAATTTGTTGGAATTTAATAAACAGATGTGAATACATTTAAAAAGAATTAATTACAAAAATAATATATGAAAAAATTAATAAATAATTTCTTGATTTAGTAAGGCAATCAACTAATATAAAACAATTATTTTTAATAAGCTAATCAATTAATATGAGACAAAGAGAGTAAAATTTTAAATTCAGACTCATAAAGTTTGAAATTGGAGTAGGGGCAAGTGATTTAATTAATTTAATAAGGAATTCGCACTTCAATGCTATTGTAAATCTAGATGCACCGACCAAAAGAGTAATTCGTGTTCTCGCTCTTTTTATTGTTCTTTTAATTCATGGTGCTGTATCCACATTGGAGTCTAACTATTCCAAAAATAGGCTCCATTTGGGGGAAGCGAAGAATTTTTTTCATATCTAAGATTCAAACCAAGATTTCTGGTTTAAGTAAAAGCAGCTTAATCCGCTACACCACATTCGTCGCCGGTCGCCGGTCGCTCTTCTTATTTCATTTGTTTGTTCTCCATTCTAATTAAAAATAAAAAAGTATTTACCACTCCACTATAAATTTTTTTTGTCGCTCTTTTTATTGTTACTAATACTAGAAAGAGTTGTTAAAAAGAAGCATATAATGAGCAACAATTGTGTAGCTATCAACCACCAGCTTTAGTTATAATTTGCCCTCCTCTTTGTGGTTGAGCAAGTTCAAGCCTTAATTTGGCTTGCTCTCTAGCTATATTCAGTTTACACGTACTATCCTAAAAGTAACATGTGCTACATAAGCAAATTTATGGCTTTGATGCTAAACAACTTTCCTTGAAAGGAACTGGGAAGTAGGAACCCCACAAAAAATCTTTGACAAGAGAAGATATCTTGAATTTTTTAAAGACATAATACATAAACATGACCCTTAACTTGGCGTCAGTTGATAACTATGACCTTTAACTTTAGGTGTGCACAAGTAGGCACCCAAACTTGTATAAAATTGAACAAATAGACATATTCGTCCTACATGGCAATTTTGTGTCCTACGTGGCGTCTTATGTGTATTATGTCATGCAGGACACATGTGTCTACTTGTTCAATTTTATACAAGTTTAAGTATCTACTTGTGCACACTCGTCACTCAAAGTTGGAGGTCATAGTTGTCCACTGAAGCCAAGTTAATAAGGGTCATGTTTATGTATGCATTTTTTAAATATGTTTAGAACAGTTTGATGGGTAAAATATTCCAATAAAAAAGAAAAAGAAAAACAATTAAAAATAGAACAAAAAGAACATCATCTAACTAGGATAAAAAGAAAAGAAAAGCATTTGCTAACGAGATAAATACACACTCGAAGAACATGGCCACTCAATATTTTCCGTTTAAAAGGCCATGACTATGTAACATGATATATAGTGATTACCAAAAGTAAGTTTGTATACTTATTAGGGGATTTGTATCGATGGGCGGGGTGAAAATCTTAGGGATCGAAGATGGGGTGTGTTGACTTAGTATGAACCCATCACATATCAAGAAATCAGGTCCTTTGACTATATTAGTAATAGAAATATTTAAGCAAATGCTTAAAGTAAATAACATACACTATATCAAAAATGATATTTAGCGGCAATTAATTGATAGCAATAGCTTAATTGTCGCTAAATATGTTCTTTTAGCAGGAATTAATACTCATTGTTCATGTTCCTAAAGCCTATTGCGACAATGGATCTAATGACAATTAACTAATGGCGGTAAATATTTTAGCACTCTTTGTTAATGTATGTATTTATTGCAACTAAAATTATTTTTGTTGTAGTGATAGATGTTTACGTGAAAACCTCCTTACTTAGTGGAGGAAACGACCACGACATGTTATACAAAATTTCTCAAAGCTCTAATATTCTCAAGAAACTCATAAATAAAGACTTGAGTACTTACAAAGGATTAAACTCTTAATCATACACACCTTGTAACTCCTTTACTGCAAGACACATAGAAATAACTCTATTGCCCATTATACCAACTACTTCTAGCTAATTAGAGGCAAACTCACCCCTCTGCGTGAGGGAGCACGTGCACCCGTTAACTTTAGAAAAAATCATGTATATATGTATGTATATTTATCTTGAGAATCTAACAGAAATTGGTATATAATTAACAGTGCACCCATGAAAAGTATAGGAGTGTCATTGTGCTATTGGTACAAGCTACATGATCCACCCGCAAGACCTAGGTTCAAATCCAGCTAGAGTGTGTATTTCATTGTTTTTATTTTAAGTTTCTCTTAGAACTCATATTTGAGTTGAGATCATATTGGTGCACCCAAAGTCTTCAAATATTGGGTTCGCCTCTAAGCTAATATAGACTTTATCAACACAACTCAGCTAACTCTAGCCACAAACTCAATTAACAGTGATAAGAACTGAAATTATCTACGATCCTTTATAACATAGGAATAGTTATACAATATGAGAGCACAAGACATGACTAAACTTGACTCAACTTTACATGTTTTCACACTCGATCAGGTCCCTTGCTATGTATAATAGTAGTTCTTCCTTGAAAGTGATGTTTGCTTTAAATATCCTTGATTGTAAAAATTAGGTTCAATCTTGTTAACTTGTTCATTATATAAGAGAGACAAACGACCTAGTAGCATGTCATTGGTCGAGCACTGTTGTCCTTTGTGTACCTGTGTTATAGTGCCTACCAACCATTGTAGTTTCTGCAGTTTTACAGCTCCACAGAATTAACTTGTCCTATAAGACGAAAACTCTAAGGACCAGGTCCCTCAACTAGGTCGTTTTGCTCTATATTTTGTAACACCCCATTATTTGGAAGGGCTAAAATTAGAAGGGAAAAAAAACCATTTTTGGAAAGAATGAAAATCTAAAAGTTGGCAAGTTATGTTAAGTATGAGTTTTTGGTCAACTTCAAACGACTATAACTCCTAGTACAAGATGAGTTAGGTGGGCTACAAGATATCAAATGAAAGGTCTTTGAATTATCTTTCCAACGCCACTGAATTTGCTAGTTTTTGAGTTTGTATTAGGGAGATATGCCCGTTTGAAGTCGGACTGTTTGAATAAGGAAAATTACCCAGATTTTGGAAAGGTATTTCGGTCTTTTCATTACCCAATTAATTAAATTCGTTTTTAGTAATTTATTTGGGGTCTAAATTGAATTGGTTCAGTTTACGCACTAAAATTTCACGCTAGGGTTTTTACAGAAAGAACTCAAGAGGAGAAAGGAGGAGAAAAGGTCAAGATTCATCCAGTTCTTGTGATTTTGGTTCTGGAGTTCACCAAGGATTCGATCCTAAAAGGTATATGAGTCTTTCATAGCGTTGGGTTCATTCACCCAAGCGCCAATCATGTTTAGTTCAGCGAAATTTGTTCTAGAAAGTTGAAAGTTGATGGTTTTGAATTGTGTTCTTGAATATTGGCTTTCGTTCTTGAGTTAATTTGGGGTTGTTGAGTTCTTGAGGAAATCGTGTCAATTTTACATTTTTATGAATAGATTCTTGTGTACATATATACTGGGAATGTGAATCTAAAGAGAATTTGAGAAAAAGAATCGAATTTAGGTGAATTGAAATTAGAAAATGAAAAAGAAAAAGGTCGGGCGAAATTGGCGACACAGTCCACGTCGCGGACTTGCCTCCCTTTTTTGCAGAAGATTTATCCGCGTTGCGGATCCCTCTGCCTCAAAATTTTATTTTGTGACCAAATATTTGTATGCATCTCCACGTCACGAACTTGCTTCCAGACAGTGATTTCTTTATTGTTTCTCATAATTGACTATCTAAAGACACTCCAAAACATCACAAGATCTTTCCTATCACAATCACAACCTTGAATTCATAAATTTCAAATTCAAGAAAAGTAAAGTGTCAAGTCTAGGAGTTCCTAGAGTCCTTTCAAAAGTCTTTTGCAAATGTTTTAACCTTGTTTTAAGACTTGAGTTTTGAGTTGAATAAAGAGTAAATAGTGAAGTTCATTTCTTCAAAAGAGTATATAGAGACTATGCATTTTCAAAGAGTAAATATTTTCACATTTAATCAAGAAAGGAAACATCGATTTCCAAAAGAGTCTTTGAGCTAGTTTTCAGTAAAGAGTAAATGTTTTCACATTTAATCAAGAGAGGAAACACTGATTTCCAAGAGAGCCTTTGGGCTAATTTTTGAGCAATTATCTCAAATCACAAAAAGAGTTATGTTTTTAAACATATGAGCTAGTTACATTTTTAGGAGTCGTATTGAGCACCGATATGGGGGAGAGTTCAAACAACTCACAGGCCCCATAAATCATGTAGCCAACTTGGGTAGAAAAGGGTCATACTTTTTAGATGATTCCTTAGTGCTTTTTGGCATAGACTTGTAGATCCTCTTATAAGTTAGGTTATATACTCCTGATAAGGTATAGGACAGCTCCGACAGCGTGAGGCAAAATGTTGTATCATCACATAGCTCTTAAGTGATGGTTGCCGGTTAGAGAAACTCATACAGTTATATTTTGTATTCTTATATACACAGAGATTATTTGTATTTTCACATACAAATAGAGTTTATAGTGTATCCTTACATACAAACTGAGTTACCATTGTATTTCTAAACACACAGAGTTGTTATCCATGTTTTAAAAAGTTTTTCTTTATATTGCATTTACATTATTGCTTTATATTTAGTTGAGTTGAGTTGAGACCAGGTATGTTCTTTCATTTTCTTTCAAGTTTATGTCTTGTTTTAGTATTCCCCTCGCATGCTCGTATATTCAATGTATTGCTACCAGTTGGACTGCATCTTTTTATGATGCAGATTCAGGTAACCAGGATCAGCACCCAGCGCATCGTTGATCTAGTTGAGCGTCGGAGTTGTTGGTGAGACTCCTTGCTTCTGGAGGATCCTCTTTTTCGTTACTTTATCATTTTAGTTCATTAGAATATCGTAGGTCTTGTTCCGACGTCCATCTCAGTTGTTAGAGACTTCATAGACAGTTAGTTGATGTTAGTTCTTTAGTCTTTTCATTTTCATTCTATTATGTTGAGACTTGAGTTTGCCTTATTGGCCAGTTGAATATTTCCTTTATAACATTCTAGTTTATTACATGGATTTATCTTGTTGAGTAAAGTCTTTTGCTGAGTAGTAATCCAAGCCAAGGGTTCGCTTGGGGCCAGCAATGATTCTCGAGTGCCAGTCTAGCCCATGATGTAGGCTCGGGGAGTGACAAACTTGGTGTCAAAGCACAGAGTTCAAGAGTCCTAGAGAGTCTATGAAGTCGTGTCTGTAGAGTCCTAGTTATCGGTGTGAAACGCGCCACATCTATAATTTGGAGGCTGTGAACTTAGGAACTATCTCACTTCTTTTATACTCATTTAATGCAATAGATTTTATCTCTAAAAAGTTTCTTATAATTCATGCTTACGCGTGTCTTTCAGATCATGCCTCCACGAAGAGCTGTCAGAGGTCGTCCTGCTAGGAGGAATGTTGAGGAACAAGGGGTACCTAATGCACCTAAAGTTCAACCCCAAGGAGATGTCACCAATGCTGAGTTCTGTGAAGCTATCCGGATGTTAAGTCAAGTTGTTACCAATCAAGTTAGGAAACAAAGAGGAGTGCGACAGGAAGGGGCTGATACTTCGAGGATTTGCGAGTTTTTAAGGATTAATCCTCCAAGCTTCACTGGTTCAAGCGTCACTGAGGATCCAAAAAACTTTGTTGAAGAGCTTTAGAGGTTTTTGAGCTTATAAATGTTGTTGATGCTGAAAGGGTGGAACTAGTTGCATACCAAATCAAGGGTGTCGCTAGAATCTGGTTTGATCAGTGGAAAAATAATAGAGCTAAAGGTGCACCACTTGTGAGTTGGGCTTTGTTTAAGGAGGCCATCTTGGGGTGTTTCTTTCCTCGTGAACTGAGAGAAGCAAAGGTACAAGAATTCCTCACTCTTAAGCAGGAATCTATGAGTGTTCATAAGTACAGTCTGAAGTTCACTCAACTTTCCAGATATACTCCGGTGATGGTTACTGACATGAGAAGCAGGATGAGTTTATTCGTTGTTGGGTTGTCTCACCTGTCAAGTAAGGAAGGCAAGACAGCAATGCTGATAGGAGATATGGATATAGCAAGGCTGATGATCCATGTACAATAGGTTGAGGAAGAGAAGCTAAAAGATAGAGAAGAGTTTCGAAATAAGAGAGCTAAGACAGAGAATGAGTATGGACAGCAGAAGAGTAATGCCAACTGGTCATCTTTCCAACAGAAACAAAAGGGACCTGCTCCATCATCTGCTAGTGCACTTGCACCAAGGAACAAAGGTGAGTTCCAAAATTAGAATTCACGGAATTTAAGAGCTAGACCTGCACATTCTCAAGGTAGTGTGCAAGGGGGTAATAAGACTCCTGTGCTAAGTGTGGTAGGAGTAACTTAGGTGTGTCGTGATGGCTCCATTGGTTGCTTCAAGTGTGGTTAGAACTATCATTTTATGAGAGAGTGTCTTAAGAACAGGTAGGGTAATGGTAATGGGGGCAATAGAGCCCAATCTTCTTCAGTTGCTCCACCAGACAGAGCTGCATCTAGAGGAGCTACTTCAGGGGCATACGGAGGAGAAAACCATATGTATGCTATCAGTAGTCGCCAAGAGCAAGAGGATTCGCCAGATGTTGTCGATGGTATGATCCAAGTCTTTAACTTTGATGTTTATGCTTTGCTACATCCAGGAGCGAGTCTATATTTTATGACTCCTTATGTTGTGATGAATTTTGATGTTCTTCCTGAGAAAGTTCTTGAGCCATTTAGTGTTTCCACACTTGTTGGTGAGTCTATTTTATCAAAAAGAGTCTATCGTGATTGTATTATTTCCGTCAATCACAAGAGCTCCATGGCTGATTTAGTCGAGTTAGAAATGATAGATTTTGATGTCATTCTAGGTATGGACTGGCTCCATGCTTGTTATGCCTCAATTGATTATAGAACTCGAGTTGTTAAGTTTTAGTTTCCTAATGAGCCAGTTATAGAGTGGAAGTGAAGTTCAGCAATGTCTAAGGGTCATTTTATTTCATACCTTAAGGTGAGAAAGTTAGTTTCCAAGGAGTGTGTCTATCACTTAGTTCAAATTAATGACTCTAGTGTTAAGATACCTCATATTCAGTCAGTTCCAGTACTAAAATAATTTCTAGAAGTCTTTCCAGATGATCTTCGTGGAGTCCCTCTTGAGAGAGAAATAGACCTCAATATAGATATCTTTCTTGATACTCGTCCTATATTTATTCTGCTATATAGGATGGCACTAACAAAGTTGAAAGAGCAGTTGAAAAATCTCTTTGAGAAAGATTTTATCAGACCAATTGTCTCAACTTGGGGTGCTCCGATCTTATTTGTGAGGAAAAATGATGGTTGTGTATAGACTACCATCAGTTGAACAAGGTTACTATCAAGAATAAGTATCCTCTTCCGAGAATTGATGATCTATTCGATCAACTTCAAGGTTCCACTTGTTTTTCTAAGATAGACCTCAAATCTAGCTACCATCGGTTGAGAGTAAGGGAATGTGATATTCCAAAGATAGCATTCAGGACCGATTAAGGTCATTATGAGTTCCTAGTTATATCCTTTGGTTTGACCAAAGCTCCTGCAACATTCATGGACCTTATGAATAGAGTATTCAAGCCTTATTTAGATATGTTTGTTATCATATTCATTGATGACATACTAATCTATTTGAGAAATGAGGAAGATCATTCTAGTCATCTTATAGTAGTTCTCCTAACTCTAAAGGATAAAGAGTTGTATGTTAAATTCTCTAAGTGTGAGTTCTGGCTTGAGTATGTGGTATTCTTAGGTCACATTGTTTTCGGTAATGGAATTCGGGTTAATACTCAGAAAATAAAGGCAGTGCAAAATTGGCCTACATCTACATCTCTAACTGATATTAGGAGTTTCTTGGGGTTGATTGGATATTATAGAAGGTCCATCGAGATGTTCTCATCTATTCGTCCCATTTGAATAAGTTGACTCAGAAAATGATTAAGTTTCAATGGTCTGAAGCTTGTGAGAAAAGCTTTCAGGAATTGAAAAGGTGGTTGACTACTGCCCCAGTATTGACAGAAGGTACGCAAGGTTTTGTCGTGTATTGTGATGCGTTCGGAGTTGGATTGGGTTGTGTGTTAATGCAAAATGGTAAAGTTATAGCTTATGCCTCTAGACAACTGAAAATTCACGAGAAGAATTATTCAACCCATGATCTAGAGTTGATTGTCGTAGTATTTGCTTTGAAAATATGGCGTCACTATCTTTATGGTGTTCATGTGGATATGTTCACCGATCACAAGAGTCTACAGTATGTGTTTAGTCAGAAAGAGCTTCATCTCAAACAGAGGATGTGGTTAGAGTTACTGAAGTATTATGAAATGAGTATTATATGTCACCCAGGTAAGGCTACTATTGTTGCTGATGCTTTGAGTAGGTTGTCTATGGGTAGTACCGCCCACGTTGAAGAAGTGAAGAGAGATTTAGAAAAAGATGTTCACAGACTTGCACGATAAGGAGCTCAACTAATAGACTCAACTGAAGGAGGAGTAGTGGTGATGAATGGGGCAGAATCATTATTAGTGTCAGAAGTGAAAGAGAAACAAGACCAAGATCCTATTTTGCTTAAATTGAAGGCAAATATTCATAAGCAAAAAGTAATGGTTTATGAACAAGGGGGAGATGGTGTATTGAGGTATCAAGGTAGATTGTGTGTACCAAGGGTGGATAGGTTCCAAGAGAGGATCATGAAGAAAGCTTATAGCTCCAGATATTCTTTCCATCCGGGTTCCACAAAGTTGTATCGTGATTTGAGAAAAGTATATTAATGGAATAGTATGAAGAAAGGTATTGTTGAGTTCGTTGCTAAGTGCCCGAATTGCTAACAAGTCAAAGTAGAGCACCAAAGGCCCAGTGGTATGGCTCAGAATATAGAACTTCTGTAATAGAAGTAGTAGATGATCAATATGGATTTTATTACTGGCTTGCCACGGTCTCGCAGGCAATATGATTCAATCTGGGTGATTGTAGATCAAATGACTAAATCAGTCCACTTTTTACCGATAAAGACCACCCATTCAACAGAGGATTATGCCAAGTTATATATTCAAGAGGTAGTAAGACTTCATGGGGTTCTAGTTTCAATTATATCAGATAGAGGTGCATAATTTACTGCATAATTCTGGAAGCCTTTTCAGAAAGGTTTTGGTAAAAGTGAACTTGAGTAATGCTTTTCATCCTCAGACGGATGGTCAAGCAGCTCGCACTATTCAGACTTTAGAAGATATGTTGACGGCTTGTGTGATTGATTTCAAAGGTAATTGGAATGATCAATTACCTCTCATTGAGTTTTCTTATAACAATAATTATTATTTTAGCATCCAGATGGCTTCTTATGAAGCTCTTTATGGGAGAAGATGCAGATCTCCTATTGGATAGTTTAAGGATGGTGAAGCTGGGTTGATAGGACCAGATTTTGTTCATGAAGCAATGGAGAAAGTGAAGGTTATACAAGAGAGGTTGAAAACATCGTAGAGTCGTCAGAAATCCTACACTGATATTAGGAGAAGAGAACTAGTGTTTGAAATAGATGACTGGGTATACTTGAAGGTTTCACCCATGAAGGGTGTTATGAGATTTTGTGAGAAGGGGAAACTTAGTCCCCAATATATTGGTCTTTACAGGATATCCAAAAGTATTGGTAATGTAGCTTATGAGTTGGAGCTGCCGCAGAAGTTAGCAGCAGTTCATCCAGTGTTTCACATTTTCATGTTGAAAAAGTGCATGGGCGATCCGTCACTGATTATCCCAACTGAAGATATTGGTATTAATGATAACTTGTCTTATGAGAGGAGATTCCTGTTCAGATTCTAGACCGCCAGGTTCGCAAGTTGAGAACCAAAGAGGTAGCATCAGTCAAAGTCTTATGGAGAAATCAGTGTGTTGAGGAAGCTACATGGAAGGCTGAGGAGGACATAAAGAAAAGTATCCACATCTCTTTGATTCCGGAAACATTCCAGATCAAGGTTCTAATTCTCTTCTTAGTACTTTTTAATTGATATATTGAATGTGTTAGATTTGTTTGTTGGATATTTAGGCTGAATGTTAGATGTTACACCCTTAGACTACTAAGAGTAATCTCATTCGAGGAAGAATGTTCCCAAGGGGGAGATATTGTAACACCCCGTTATTTGAAAGGGCTAGAATTAGAAAAAAAATCATTTTTGGAAAGAATGAAAATCAGAAAGTTGGCAAGTTATGTTAAGTATGAGTTTTGGGTCAACTTCAAACGACCATAACTCCTAGTACATGATTATTTAGTTGGGCTACAAGATATCAAATTAAAGGTCTTTGAATTATCTTTCCAACGCCACTAAATTTGCTAGTTTTCGGGTTTGTATGACGGAGATATGCCTGTTTGAAGTTAGATTGTCTGAATAAGGAAAGTTACCCAAATTTTGGAAGGGTATTTCGGTCTTTTCATTACCCAATTAATTAAATCCATTTTTAGTAATTTATTGGGGTCTAAATTGAATTGGTTCAGTTTACGCACTAAAATTTCAAGCTAGGATTTTTAGAGAAAGAACTCAAGAGGAGAAAAGTCAAGACTCATCTAGTTCTTGTTATTTTGGTTGCGGAGTTCACCAAGGATTCGATCCTAAGAGGTATGTGAGTCTTTCATAGCGTTGGGTTCGTTCACCCACGGGCCAATCATGTTTAGTTCAGTGAAATTCATTTTAGAAAGTTGAAAGTTGATTTTGAATTGTGTTCTTGAATATTGGCTTTCGTTCTTGAGTTAAGTTGGGATTGTTGAGTTCTTCATGAAATCGTGTCAATTTTAGAGTCTTTTATGAATAGATTCTTGTGTACATATACTTGGTATCTGAATCTAAAGAGAATTTGAGAAATAAAACAAATTTAGGCAAATTGGGGTTAGAAAACGAAGAAGGAAAAAGTTGGGCGAAACTGGCGACCCAGTCCGCGTCGCGGACCCCTCTGCCTCAAAATTTATTTTGCGACCAAATATTTAAATGCATTTCTGCGTCGCGGACTTGCTTTCAGACAATGATTTCTTTATCGTTTCTCATGTTTAACTATCTAAAAATACTCCTAAACATCACAAGATCTTTCCTATCACAAATCACAACCTTGAATCCATAAATTTCAAATTCAAGGAAAGTTAAGAGTCAAGTCTTGAGAGTTCCTAGACTCCTTTCAAAAGTCTTTTGCAAATGCTTTAAACTTGTTTTAAGACTTGAGTAAAGAGTAAAGAGTGAAGTTCATTTCTTCAAAAGAGTATATGGGGACTATGTATTCCCAAAGAGTAAATATTTTCACATTTAATTAAGAAAGGATACACCGATTTTCAAAAGAGCCTTTGAGCTAGTTTTCAGTAAAGAGTATTCACATTTAATCAAGAGAGGAAACACTGATTTCCAAAAGAGCCTTTGGGCTAGTTTTTGTGCAATTATCTCAAATCATAGAAAGAGTTATGTTTTTAAACATTTGAGTAAGTTACATTTTTGGGAGTAGTATTGAGCACCGATATGAGGGAGAGTTCAGACAACTCACAGCCCCCATAAACCATGTAGCCAACGTGGTAGAAAAAGGTCATACTTTTTAGATGATTCCTTAGTGTTTTTTAGCATAGACTAGTGGATCCACTTAGTAGTTAGGTTCTATACCCCCGGCAAGGTATAGGACAGCCCTGACAGCGTGAGGCAAAACGTTGTATCATCACATAACTCTTAAGTGATGGTTGTTGGTTAGAGAAACTCCTACAGTTATATTTGTATTCTTGTATACACAAAGATTATTTGTATTTTCAAATACAAACAGAGTTTATATTGTATCCTTGCATACAAACTGAGTTACCATTGTATTTCTAAACACACAGAGTTGTTATCCATGTTTTAAAAAGCTTTTCTTTATATTACATTTACATTATTGCTTTATATTGAAATGAGTTGAGTTGAGACCATGTATGTTCTTTCAGTTCCTTTCAAGCTTATGTCTTGTTTTAGTATTCTCCTCGCATGCTCGTACATTCAATGTACTGATGCCAGTTCGCCTGCATCTTTTTATAATGCAGATTCAGGTAACTAGGATCAACACCCAGTGCATCGTTGATCCACTTAAGCTTCAGAGTTGTTCGTGAGCCTCCTTGCTTCCAGAGGATCCTCTTTTTTGTTACTTTATCATTTTAGTTTATTAGGATGTCGTAGGTCTTATCTCGACGTCCATCTCAGTTGTTAGAGGCTTCATAGACAGTTAGTTGATTTTAGCTCTTTAGTCTTTTCATTTTCATTCTATTATGTTGACACTTGAGTTTGCCTTATTGGCCAGTTGAATGTTTCCTTTATAACATTATGGTTTATTACATGGATTTATCTTGTTGAGTAAAGTCTTCCTCTGAGTAGTAACCCAGGCCAAGGGTTCGCTTGGGATCAACAGTGGTTCTCGAGTGTCAGTCCCACCCAGGGTGTAGGCTCGGGGCATGACAAACTTGGTATTAGAGCACAAAGTTCAAGAATTCTAGGGAGTCTATGAATCCATGTCTATAGAGTCCTAGTTATCGGTGTGAAGCGTGTCACATCTATAATTAGGAGGATGTGACACTTAAGAACTATCTCACTTCTTTCATACTCATTTCGTGCGATAGAGTATATCTCTAAAAAGTTTCTTCTAATTTGTGCTTGCACGTGTCTTTCAGATCATGCTTTCACGAAGAGCTGTTAGAGGCCGTCCTGCTAGGAGGAATGTTGAGGAACAAGGGGCACCTAATGCACCTGAAAGAAAATCAAAATTTGAAGAACGTGGGACTATCTGTATAGGGTAAAAAAATAACCATGACGTGTGGCCAAGTAAAACCATGGCAAGTGGAGAGCACCACATGTTATGCAAGGCACAGTCCGATGAGACACGTGGTCAAATTAGGCTAGGACACGTGAGTAATGTACAAAGTAATAATATTACCTAGGAGTCCATGATACGATTCGCTCCATAGGAATCAAATCGGACCAAGACTTGGTAGCCCAGAAAGAAAAGTCAATGATTAACACTAGTCATTATAAAATCGTCTCATAAGAGAAGATCGATGTTATTCTGTATTCTTAAAAGTCATTAATTGCATTATTTATCATGTGTTATGAAGATTAATTCAGAGCAATCACTCTTGAGAATAAATTTCAAGAAATTAAAATACACAGACAAACATGAGAATTAAATTAGTCGCATACCGATTTTTCACGGAGTAGATCTAGAGTAGGTATTATTTTTATTTATTTTAGAAGAGAACATAAAGTGTAAGTGCGGGATTGAGTAAGAAAGTATAGACGCAAGACAAAAGCGTGTCTTGCTGCGGTTTTAAGGGTTTGAAAACACAACGTTTGATACACATGCAATCACATGATTCACTTCACTTCACACATGCCCTTTTTTTCCATCTCTATACAAAATTGGTCCTTCATTTAACTTCTTGTTGCTCCTTTTAATGGCATTGACTTCTATCGGTATTAATTACTGACCACCCAAGAATAATAAAATAGTATGTACAAGTTTCTTCTTAAATTTTTGTACATCCAACAACCTTATAAATGAGAGTATTTATCTAAATTATCTCTTTTTAAGGTTTTTTCGGTATGGATGAAAATACTTTTCGATAAATGTTTTTTTATATGTTCATGTTTTGTTGGATAAAAATTTTGAAAAATAAGGTCCTTAGAAATGAGAAAAATGACTTCTTAATGAAAGTAAAAGTCCTATAAGTGACGTTCTATTTTTATTGAATCCCCACCCCTCCAACGCCCCAAACCTGTATCTCTTTGACCATCTCACCCCCTAGGCCCCACAACTGATATCCTCCCACTCCTATAGCTTTTTACTAAATTACATATAAATGCTTTGGAGATATCATTTTTTGCTTACTTACCAAACATTAGAAAATAAGTAAGAAAGCAACTTATTTTCATAAAAATAGTTTCTAAGAAAACATTTTCCATGAACAATATTCTCCTTTTATACCAAACACACCCTTATAAATAAATACCCCACCAACTACAAGAAACAGGGTAGATTGTTAAAAATAGTGATAAATGACTTCTTAGTTATACAATGTAAAAAGCTTTCAAACAACTACTAATATTTGGAATCGGAGGTTGATTAAGACTAATATTGATATTTGACAAATTGACTTACTCAGTGGGAAGTTAATACCTCTTGAATTGAAAGAGATGTCTAAGGTATATTAATAAAAAGGTTTATGAAACATGTTCAACAGCACTAATTATTATATTGTTATTTTTGAACCTTACATATTTAATGGTTTAAGTTAATAGGGTTTGGTTTTATATTCTTTCAGCTGATGCTGATTTCTAACTAATTGATTGACTCCAGAATTAAATATGGTTCCTCAGACAAAGAAAGTTGCCATATTGTACACTAGCTTACTACATGTGGAAAATAGTTATTCTTGGGGAATCTTTTTCATTTTTCTTGATTGTTTTGATGGGTTATAATTTTTAATATTAGTCATGTGTCATTTATTAATTTCTGGGTGGTGGTTGAGGCCATTTTGAAATATTTCATATCATAATGTCTTACTACAGAAGCAAAGCATCACCTTAGGTGAAGAATTTCTTTCTTGGTCTTTTGCAATATGTAAATTAAACTTCTCTATTCCATGAAGATAAGATACTATAGTAGAAACAACATTTAACAATAATAAATATATATATTAACAAAGAGTGCTAAAGTCTTTATTAGCATTAATCAATGGACAACCTCTCTATCTTATAAAGATAGGATACAATAGCAAGAACAACTTTAAGCGGCAATAAATATATAGATTAACAAAGAGTGTTAAAACTTTTACTGACATTAGTTAATTTCCATTGGATCTAGTGTTGCTATTGACATTAGGGACATTTACAAAGAGTGTAAATTGTCTCTAAAAATACATATTTAATAACAATTAAGCTATTATCATTAAGTAATTACCGCTAAAAATTATTTTTGATATCATGTAAGTAATGTCTGTATACGCCCATCTTTCCCACCATGTTGGATCATTCTGGATATATCTATCTATCTAACTAACTATATATATAAACAGAAACATGTAGAACACATAAATGAACTACCTGATTAGCCCGACTATCAAATTCCATGGTTATGGTGATTATTGATTGCACCTAAAATTGTTACATGTATTTTAATTTGGGAGCAGAAGGCAGACTATTAATTGCCACTTGATCACCATTGACTAGGTTGATCTATGTAGTCATAATTAATTGGCTCCAATAAATATGCATTTAAGATTTTATTTTCAAGTAACTCTAATTATTGTTTAATTATTAGAGGTCTACAAATAAAATATTCGAGAGAGGGAAAACAAATGGAGAAAAGGACTTGAAACTTCTAAAATCAAGTAAACGTACGGTTGGTTGGAGAGTTTATCACTTTTCTGGAAAGAGGTATACTGACAAAGCACGATTACATTAATATAAAATATTGTTTCTTTCATTTTAAATTCCTCTAGCTCTATCTAAATATGTGGTTGAAAAAACACATCCAAAATATTTTAAGACATTCAAATTTATTGGAATTGGTTAGTTAGTTAGTTAACAATATGATTAGTTTAGAAGGTTAATTAATCAATCTGTTAAATAGTCGATTAGGAAGTTAGTTTGTATGTTATTGTAGCCGATCGATGTACACAAGTGTTGTGTGAATGAAAGCTTCTTCTTCTTCCTCATTTTTCCTTTTTTAAAAAAACTTTTTCATGTATCAATATTATAAAATGGAGGTAAAAACAAGTACATATGATGGACAAATAATTATGTAATGTATCAATATTTTATAAGTAGTTATGTAGTGCATATGTAATGTATTAGTATTGTATAAATAGTGTATAAATGTGTATCGATATTGTAAATAGTGTATAAATGTGTATATTATGTAGTGTAGATGTGATATATCAATATTCTATAAATAGGTATGTAATGTATCGACATTGTATAAATGATGTATGATCGTGTATCGATATTATATAAACTATTATGTAATGTATCGATATCAATATTTATTTGTCTATCATGCATTCCCACTATTCAAATATAATAGTTTGTTACACTGTATTAGTTAGTTATGAGCTAGAGTACAGTTCCTAATGTTAGTTAATTAGTTAGGTGTAGTTAATTGATGCTTTACTAGTTAGTTACCTAGATTAATGAGTCAAGTAGACAGTTAGATTTTCAGGCTATATAAGCCAGTGTAATGCCTCAATTGTACATTAATCTTCTTCCAGATCAATGATATTTTCTTCTCTCCCTTTCTCTGAATTCTGTCCAGATACATCACTGCAATGGTGAGCTCATAAGCTCACATTTTCTCATGGTATCAGAGCACAAGGTGCTGGGTTTATAAAGCAGGATTCTAGTGGAGTTTAGATCTCCTCTAGCTGGTTAATCTTGTGTTTGTTCTTCTAGGCGAGTTCAGATCTCTTCTAGCTAGTTGCTTCTGTGTTGATTTTTTTTTGAAGCTCGATAATAGCTGTCTTAAGAATCGATCAGAGTGATCCCTTGTATATTGGTCAATCTGATTCATCAGGAGCTATGTTGACTCCTAGCAAGTTGACTGGATCTGAAAACTATGGTGTTTGGAGCAGATCCATGAGGATTGCACTTTTGGGAAAGAGGAAATCTGATTTTGTAACTGGTGCCTGTACCAAGGCATTATACAAAGATGAGTTGCACGAACAGTGGGAGACGTATAATGCGATCGTCCTGTCATGGCTGATGAACATTGTTAGTGAGGAGCTTCTTAGTGGTATAGTTTATGCCATAACTGCATTCTCAGTCTGGGCAGATCTCAAGGAGAGATTTGATAAAGTCAATTGCATGAGGAAATGCCAGCTACACAAGGAGAGCACAACACTCACACAAGGTACAAATTCTGTGTCACATTACTTTACTAGGCTAAAGACGTAATGGAGTGAGTATGATGTTGTGACACCACATCCTAGTTGTACATGTCCTCAGTCTAAGAAGTATATAGAGCTCCTTTAACAATTGAGACTAATTCAGTTTTTAAGTGGCTTAAATGAATCTTATGATCAACCTCGTAGACAAATATTACTTAAAGGAGTCACACCTTCCTTAAATCAAGCATATACCATGATAATAGAGGATGAAATACAACATTCAGCATGCTTGGCTAGTGTAGTTGATAAATCAGACTCGATGGTGATGAATGTGAACAAGGCTCAAGGAAAGGAGTTTTTTTAAAGGAAGAAGGTGTAAGTATTGTCACTTCACTGGTCACACCAAAGACAATTGCTATAAGCTGATTGGTTACCCAAGTGATTGGAAGTTGAAGAAGAAAGTAGGTTATGGTAATAAGAACACTACTGGTGGTTATGGAGGAGTGTCACCAACAACTAATAACCAGAGGGCCACATATCCCAGTGGATTTGCAGGACAACATGCAACCAACAATGTATCTAGTGGTTCCAGCAACATATATGATCCATCTCAAGAGCTTCAATCATTCCAGGAGAGGGAGATAGTGCACACTTAGCAAAGGCACAAGCATTTACTGAGAAGGAGCACAAACAAATATTGGATATGTTGAACAAAGAGGAGCCAAGACAAGCCAACATGGTAGGTATTACAACTTGCTTAATGTCAAAAAAATTTCCACAAGACTGGATTGTAGATTCTGTTGCAACTCATCACATCACAAAACATAAACGGTTACTAATCAAGAGTCATGAACTGAGTAAGTCACAGAAGAATCAGGTACATTTACTTACAGGAGATAAAGTGAACATTAATCATACTGGTGAATTAGCTGTATTTGATAATGAAATTGTGAGAAATGTTCTCCATGTGCCAGACTTCAAGTAAAATCTGCTTTCAGTGTCCAAGATCACAAGGGAATTGTCCTGCTTTGTATCGTTTTATCCTATTTTTTGTATTTCTCAGGACCTCTTCAGTGGCAAGGTGAAAAGGATTGGTAAGAAAGAAGGTGGATTATACATGTGCAAAGGTGAATCAACAGTAAAGCAAGAAAAGACATGGCAATGTAATCAGCAGGTAATGGTTGTAGGAGTGACAGGTCAAGATATCCAGCTTTGGCATCAAAGACTTGGGCATCCTTCCCAACATATCATGAAGCATTTAAATCTAGTTCACATCAATAAAAGTGAAATACTTACTAGTCGTCCTGTTTGCCTATTGGCTAAGCAAACAAGACTTGTCTTTCCTAGTAGTAATTCTAGAGCTTCTGCTAGTTTTGATATTGTTCACATAAACTTATGGGGACCATATAAGACTCCTACCCTAGACAAGAAGCATTACTTTCTGACAATAGTAGATGACTATAGTAGATTTGTTTGGATTTACTTGTTGCAGTTAAAGTTTAAAACCATTGTGGCCATAAAGGTTTTCCTTTCTATGATCGACTCAGTTTGGTGCACATATTAAAGTTGTTAGATCTGAAAATGGTGCTGAATTATTTAATTCTCAATGTATTCAACTGTTTCATAATCTAGGAATACTTCATCAAAGTAGTTGTCCACATACACCACAACAAAATGGTGTGGTGGAAAGAAAACATAGGCATATTCTTAACATAGCCAGGGCCATCAGGTTTCAATCACAATTACCTATTAGATATTGTGGATATTGCATCAAGGCTGCTGTGTATTTGATAAATAGATTGCCCTACACAACAATTGCAAACAAGAGTCATTATGAGCTTCTTCATTCCAAAATTCCAACAATTTCTCATTTAAAGGTCATAGGCTGCCTATGTTATTCTTCAATATTGCCAAAGGGTGATAAATTTTCAGAAAGAGTTGTTCCTACTATATTCCTAGGATATTCAGAATTACATAAGGGTTATATACTGTTGGATATCAAGTCCAGAAAGTTTCTTGTAAGTAGAGATGTAGTGTTCCATGAGACTATCTTCCTATTTTCTACAAAGGAGATGCACACAGATCCTTCAAAGGATGTTTATGGCTCTCCATTAGAAATTGTTGATCCTTCTATCCTAGATTATGATACTGGTGCTGCTGCAGACATAGAAGTTCATCATGATAAAAATGTTGTTTCTCATATTATGCAGTATGCAGATAACACTAATGCACCTATTGACACTGAGGTTGCAGAAGTACCTACTGCAAGTGCCCCTATCAGTAATCAACCTGTCAGAAGGACTTTAAGGAGCATCAAGGAACCTGTTTGGATGAAAGACTATGCAGCAACATGTAAGAAACAAAGTAGCACCAGACATCCAATAGCAAACTCTCTTAGCTATGACAAAGTTACACCTTATTACATGGTCTTTTTGAGTAAGTTCTCTGAGTGCATTGAACCAAAACACTTTCATCAGGCTGTCAAGGATGATAGATGGATTCAGGCTATGCAACAAGAGATCAGATCTTTAGAAGAAAACAACACCTGGAGAGTGGTTGAATTACCTAAAGGGATGCATATTGTAGGTTCTAAGTGGATTTACAAGATAAAATACAAGGCCAATGGTGAGGTGGAAAGATTCAAAGCCAAGTTGGTAGCTAAGGGATATAGTCAGTAGAAAGGACTGGACTACCATGATACATTTTCACCAGTTGGTAAGATAGTAACAATCAGATGTGTAATTGCCTTGGTTGTATCAAAAGGTTGGAACATGTACCGAATGGATGTCTATAATGCCTTTCTTCAAGGTGATCTAGAAGAGGAAGTATACATGGAAATGCCTGAGGGTTTCAAAAGGTCAGGAGAGAACAAGGTATGTAGGTTGCTTAAGTCCTTATATGGTCTTAAACAAGCATCCAGACAATGGAATATGAAGTTAACCAATGCCTTGGTAACTACTGGTTTCACTCACAGTGCCCATGATTATTCCTTATTCACTCTAAAGAGAGGTGCAGACATTGTGATTATTCTAGTTTATGTTGATGACCTACTGATCACTAGGAGTAATACACAAATGATTACTGAAGCAAAGGAGAATTTACATAGGCATTTCAAATTGAAAGATCTTGGTGAACTCGGGTTTTTTCTTGGCATTAAGGTATTAAGGTCAGCAGAAGGGAAATCTTGAATCAAAGGAAATATATATTGGAACTCATCTTTGAAGCAGGCCTGACAGGTGCCAAACCTGCTCCTACCCCTATTGAGTCTAATGTGAGATTAACATCAGTGGAATATGATCTAGCAAATGGTCATACTGGAGATGAAGTTCTTCAAGACATTACAGTCTATCGAAGAGTGGTTGGGAAGCTGTTGTATGCCACCATCACCAGACCAAACATCATCTATGCAGTGCAAACCTTAAGTCAGTTCATGTAGACCCCTAAGAAGTCACATTGGGAAGCAGCAATTAGAGTGATTAAATACCTAAAGGGTACAGTTGGTCAAGGAGTCTGGCTACAATCTAAACCTGCTGCCATTTTTTCTTGTTGGTGTGATTCTGATTGGACTGCTTGCCCAAATACTAGGAGGTCTATTACAGGGTATGTAGTTTTGGAGAATCATTGGTGTCATGGAAATCAGAGAAACAACAGACTGTTTCTAGAAGCTCAGTTGAAGCTGAATATAGAAGCATGGCTTTAGTTGTGTCTGGAGTCACTTGGTTGTTAGGATTGTTTACTGAACTAGGTATGCACATTCAAATGCCTATTCCTATGTTTAGTGATAGCAAATCAGCCATACAACTAGCAGCAAATCCAGTCTTCCATGAAAGAACAAAACATATTGAAATTGACTGTCACTTCATCAGAAACAAGATCAAAGCATGAGTCATTGACATTGTCTATGTTCATACTCAACAGCAGCTTGCAGACCTACTAACGAAAGGGTTAAGTCAAGCTTAGCATTCATATCTTTTGGGCAAGCTGGGTGTGCTTAATATTTTGCACCCTTCAGCTTGAGGGGTTGTGTTCAAATATAATAGTTCGTTACACTGTATTAGTTAGTTATGAGCTACAATACAGTTCCTAATGTTAGTTAATTAGTTAAGTGTAGTTAATTGATGCTTTACTAGTTAGTTGCCTCAATTAATTTGTCAAGTAGACAGTTAGATTTTCAGGCTATATAAGCCAGTGTAATGCCTCAATTGTACATAACTCTTCTTCCAAATCAATGATATTTTCTTCTCTCCCTTTTCTCTGAATTCTGTCCAAATACATCACTACAATGGTGAGCTCATAAGCTCACATTTTCTCACCCATCTTAATAAATAGAATAAAAAAATAATAAAATGACGTAAATATTCATTTTTTCCACAAAAGAAGTGAAACAATTAGAAAAGGAAAAAAGATTTAAAAAGGGCCACAAAAAATTTAGATAACAAAAAAGTTTTTTTAATAGCACAAAAAAAAGAAATAAAAGATTTTTTAAAAAATGGTCATGAATATCAATATTTATTTAACTATCATGCATTTTCACCTTAATAAATAAAAATAATAATAAAACGACATAAATATTCATTTCTTCCGCAAAGTGAAATAATTAGAAAATTAAAAAGAGCAACAAAAATGTAAACAACAAAAAGTTTCTCTTTTGGGTATTTTAAGCCCAAAACCTGAGTCTATATCTGTCTTTTCAAAGAAAAAAAAGATTAATTACATCAAACATGGTTATTTTGTTCAAATTGGGCCATTTTAGGTAATTTTGTAAAGCTGGGCCAGAAAAATGATAAACAAATGGTATAGCTTGTCAATTGGTGTAATTTTCCCTATTTAAAATTCACTCATTCAACCCCCTATTTAATGGGTTTGCAAAAATTGAGCCTAAATTATCGACACTAGTTAAGATCAAACGCTTCTAATGTTGCTGAATTGTGTTGGGTTCAGAATCTCCTAAAGAAAAATTATCATTCTCTTTCTGGACCACTAGTGATGCATTATGATAATTTATGTGCAAATTATCTTTTTATAAATTCAGCCTTTTATTCACGAATGGAGCACTTGAAAATTGATTATCACTTTGTTCTTCGTATGATTTAATGGGGTCAGCTTCGAATGCAGAGTCGTATCTAGAGGGGATTCTCAGAATTCATGTGAACTCATGCTCCCCTGTCTAGATCATATATAGTAGTGTTATATTATTAAAAAAATATTAAAATATAAATGGTGAACCCACATTCAAAGTACAATATAAAAATACGATGATGATTGGGTGCACCTCTCTAAGTGAGGATAGTAATTTAAATTTTATATCTATATTGTTTTTTCGAGTAACACCTCGTGGTTATTGGTAACACTTTTGACGTTTCAATTAATTTTTCTTTTATTTATTTTTTTGCTTTAATATGTCAAAGTTCAAGAGTGTTATATTGAAAATTTCTAAAAAAAATTATAGAATCAAATCAAATGTGTATATTAAAATTTAAAACTAGCAATATTATGTATTTTGATCCTATAATTTTTAAAATTTAATGGTTCATATTACGAACCTAAAGGTTAAACCGATCAAATTTATATCGTAGATGCATTTTTTCGTAATAGTACACCCATCCTTTTGAAATCTGGATACGCCGTTGTTCGAATGACTCACATTTTAATAAAGTATTAGCTTGTTGACTAACTAATCAAGCCTCTTTCCCATCATGACTTTGAACAATTTTTGTCCAAGATTAAAGTCTCCAATAGACCATGAGGGGATGTATTAGAAATATTTCATATTTCTATTCTGCAAATCCTCCTCTTTAATTGTTTTTCCTTGGTATGAATAACCATATCTCCCTCTTATTATACATTGTTAGCTTTCCTATTTATTGATATTTTTCTTACTAATTCTTTGTTCCTTTCATGTTAATATCCTTTTTCATGTATTAAACAGAAACAGTTGTACATCAATTAAATGCAAGACTTATATGATAAACTCTTTATAGAAGTAATTGATCATTGGAATTAATTAATGAAAGGGTTTGGCCAAAAGAAAATTATTTGTTCGTTCAGGTATTACGCTCTTTATTTTAATTTATGCGTAAAATTTAAGTAGTCCAAAACTAGAATAAATAAATAACTAAAGATTTGTAAAAATTGTAAAAAAAATTCAAAGTTGACTAAAAAGGAAATGACACTGCGAAAGTACTCCCTCCGTTCTTTTTTCGTTGTCATAGTTTCTTTTTTTAAAGTCAAACTATATGAACTTGAATTTTGACCAAATTAAGCAACTATTTAAAGCGATTCACCAAAATAATACGTTTTTTAAATTTTTTACAAAAACTAGTATAAACGTATTTCACAGTAACGTTTTAGGGTATAATTTATTTTTAAAAAATTCAGTTGTTTGCTAACGGTGTTAAGTTGAGAAATGTTACTATGAGTAATGTTTTACGCTAACAACGTTACTACGAGTAACATTTTATAATACGTTACTGAGAGTCACGTTTTACACCTAAAATGTAACTCACGGTAACGTTTCTTAAGAATCCAATCAACGGACATCGAATCCTGCAAATTTAGAACTGAATCCTGTAAAGTATATATTCCCTCTGTCTCAATTTATGTGACACATTTCGAATTTCGAGATTCAAACAAGTTTATGTTTGACCACAAATTTTTCACATATTTTTTAAATAATTTGAATTGTCAATAATTGTGACTTATATTACTTTTTACATAGTTTACAAATATATAAATTTCATTTTTTAAAAAATTGAAGATTACATGAGCAAATTCTCGATCAAACTTAAATTGTTTGACTCTCGAAAAATGATGCATAGCATAAATTGGGAAAGAGGGGGTATATTAATAATTTGTACTCTAAAAGGTTATTTCTTCAATTACTGGGAGATAATTCATGTATACTGATAGAAAAAAATTTATCTTATCAAATTATTACACTAAAATTCATAGAAATATAGATGTCTTTTACAAACTATAGCTACATTTGTTGGATTCGATTCTAAATTTGCAGGATTCGATGTCACGTGATTGGATTCTTAAAAAACGTTACTCACAGTAACGTTTAGGTGTAGAATGTGATTCACAGTAACGTATTATAAAACATTACTCATAGTAACGTTTTTTGCGTAAAACGTTGTTCACAGTAACGTTTCTCAACTTAACGCCGTCAACACATAACTGATTTTTAAAAAATAAAATAAACCCTAAAACATTATTGTGAAATACATTTATAGTTTTGTAAAAAAATTTAAAAAAACATATTATTTTGATAAATTGCTTTAAATAATGACTTAGTTTGGTCAAAAGATCATATGAACTTCGACTAATATTTTAAGATGTAATTTTTTTATCATATTGCTATGAAAAAAATTGCAGCTTAAAATATTTTTCATATGTTTTTTTAATATATAATTTTTTATTTAAAATATCAAATTAATGTAATCCAATTTAGCTTTGAGAGTTAGTTAAATTAACTTTCGGAAAACGGAACATAATAACTAAAAAAAATACAGAGGGAATAGTTATTAATACTCTTTAAGAAAGTTATGGCTAATCTAATACTAATAGAAACTTAATTTGGGATCGAATAACAAAATCTATGCTAATATCTCTCTTATGATTTTTTTTAAAATCACTTGTTATAGATCGAATCTGAGAGGTTAAAAAATCATTTTATTGTGGACGTACGGGAGGGATTATAAAATAGAAAAAGATATTCAACAAAATTCTTCTGAAAATGAGATTCCATTGCTTGAGAAAGTAGCCAATTGGATTTAGCAAGTATGAGTGTGAGGTAAAAAGGTGATAAAAGTTTAATTAAAAAGAATGTTTAAAGGCCCTGTAATTGCGGAAAATTTCTTTGGCAATCAATTGCGTGCCCATCAATAATGCATGGAAGGTGGAATAGCAAAGTGAAATTCCGTGTGTCCTCTGCTTATTGTTTTCTGCTTTAATGAATAACGCTTTCTCTCTATGTACACTTTTTTCTCTTTAGTCAAATCAATTTTTGCTAGTGTCGACTGATGAACCGATCACGATTATAGTGGAGTAGTAATTACTTTTTCTTTTTTAATTAGAAATTTTGGATTGAGTCTTTTTGGATACAAAGTTCTCTTTGTTAGGAAGTGTGTTACCTCACAATATGAGATTTTTTACGTGAATTCAAATTTAATCAAATTCTAATGCGAATATCAAACATAATATGTGAATTTTTGTTTTTAACAAATAGCAATCTTTGCTAGTGACGAATGCCTTCTCAAAGCGGGATAGAATAGCTTTATGAGCATGGCAAGACCAAAATATATCTCATTTATTTCTCTCTACCTACCTCCTTTAAAGAATCCTACCTCCACATAAATGAACAAATAATATAAACGTAGAAAAGTGATAGAGGACCTTCAAGGAACCTCTACATTTGACCCAAGGCCTTTTTTTAGAATTTTCACCCGGTGTCTAGTATTCATATTGGAGACCGATTAAATTTAAACTAGCACTGGCAAGTCCTACATTGATGGGTAGAGCGTTCTCCAACAAAGATGACTCCATATTCAAGGGGACTCAAACTTAAGACATGATTAAGAATGAAGTAGTACTTAACACTCTATTATAATCCTTGTTGGTAACCTAAGGCCTACTCCCCCATTCTTCCTTTTCAAACATAGCCATTTCATATAGGTAGGGATTATAGAAAGAGACCATATTGATCATCATAAACATGAGAAAAGAATTCTCAAATACATACTACTACTAGTTTGTCTAATCTTAATAAACAAAGAGAAATGAATTCAGAGTCTTAATTCAAAAATAGGCACGCATGAAGTGTTATTATTTATTTTCTTAGCAATAAAATTATAAAATTGATGATATAAATATATATTCTGTAGATCCATGAAATTTGATGTCAGAGCCTTCCATTGATCTTAATGGATCTGTGAATTCATTGAAAAAGAACTTTCAACCACTTTATTTTCATACCTATTTTTCAACCCAATTTTAACCCGTGCTTTTATTTTTAACGGATGGCCAATTTTAACCTATGCTTTTATTTTTAACGCAAGGACTACTTTTAACCAATTTATAATCTATACTACTTTAAACCTTACTTTCAAACCATGACAAGTAATACTCTTTGTTTCAATGTCACACAAACCTTCAATGGTGAAAATTATCAAATCTTGGCAGTTAAGATGAAGTCTTATCTTGAGGCTTATGATTTGTTCTTGGAATTTGATAGAATCTTTTTACTTTTTTCTTTTTAGTCAAAATATTCTTAGTATTTTATTTCCTTTCAAGTCTAGAGTTTACATTAATTGCAAAATATTTAGTTTTCTTTTAGTTTAGTATCTAGAAGGAAAATAATATATTTTATTCTCCTTAATTACTTATAAATAGTGATGTACTCTTCTATTTGAATCTATGCAAAAATTAATACAAAAAGTTATCATTCGTTCTCTCTTTAATTTCTCTTTCTAGTTTCTTCCATTCCATAACATGTCTCAGGGCTTATGCATTGTTCCATGCTGCATAAAATGTCTCGCCTCATGCCCCACCTTTTAGATTGTTTTGATGTATTGGTTATATAAGCTATCGTAAACGAATTTCTTTCCAACTTGAGTAGATCATGAATATGAAAATTGGTAAAGTAGATTGTTTCAAGACATTTTATGAAGGCATAATACATAAACAAGACATTTAACTTGACTTTAGTTGATATTACACTCTCTAACTTTGAGTGTGCACAAGTAAACAATTAAATTTATATAAAATTGAATAAATAGACACACGTATCCTATGTGGCATCCTACATGGTAATTTTATGTACTATGTGACGTCCTACATGTATTATGTCACGTAAGATGTGTGTGTCTACTTGTTCAATTTTATACAAGTTTAAATGTCTATTTATACATACCCAAAATTGGAGGGCATATGCTAACTAAAACCAAGTTAAAAGACATATTTATGTATTATCCCTTTTATGAATAAGTGGATGTATTAATTAACCTCAACAATAACCATTTCTCACATGAATAAGAAAAAATCAAAGATATAAGGGATCTTTCCTGTGGTCCTTAGTATACCATTATATAGAAGGTAGAAAGTGAAAAAAAAAAGAAGGAAGAAAAAACTCCTTTTCTTTAACTTTTGACAGCAATTTCGTAATGAGAGATGATGTACTAACGACCACTTTCCCCTTTAATTCTTTACTTTATTAATCTGCACTCACACATACAGAAATATATATACATGCTCACGTTTGGGTTATATTGGTTTGTGCTCTGTAAACTATTTTAGCTTCATGGTCCCATTTTTCACCATCCGACATCATCATCGCCATCACTGCCCATCAATATAATCATTAACATCTCAAATTCACTCCAAATATCATTTCATTTTGTGTAACTAAGGCCAATTTAAATGACTCATACTCAACTATCCTTATTTTATTTTAGAGACAAGTATTTAAAAACATTCTTAAATTTGACCTGAATTATTAATTTCGTTCCTAAACGATTGACGGTCTTAAAAATTAAATAGCGACATAAAATGAACCTAATGAGTATTAAGTCTAAGCTATCAACACCCCTGTCCCCTACTCCTGTCGCAATTTACTTCTTTTTCAGTCCGCTAGAAAAGAAAATGATACTTTTTATAGTAGTTAATAAATATAGTAACAATTTTAATTTTAAATTTCTCCGTTTTTGTTTTGTTTATAGTTACATAAATATTGACTTATTTTAGACTATAGATTTTAAAGTTTTTCCTTCTTTCTTAAATTTTATATATATTCAAAGAAAGTATTCCCTTCAAATTAGTTGTTATGTTTTGCTTCTAAAGAGTCAATTTAACTAATCTTCTAAGCAAAATTATATTAATTAAGAATTCAAAAATTATAGAAAAACGTTACTTATAAATTATAATTTTTCTTGGATCACTATAATTTAAAAATATATTTTAAAATATTAATCAAAATTCATATCATGTGGTAGCATTGTGTGACTATATATATTGCGGGGTAAGAGTGCACCCTGCTGCCTGTGGTACCGTTTGTTGGCTGTTTAGTAGAGGTGGTATGGCTGAAACTAAGAATCCAAGAGTGGAAATTGATACATCTCCGCCTTTCGAGTCAGTGAAGGAGGCTGTCGATCATTTTGGGGGCAGTGGCCCTTGGATTCCCCACCACTTGCTCCGTTTACCACCTCCGGACGTAAGCTTAAATCCTACCCTTCTTTTGGGGGAATTTCTACAGCTTTGTAGTATTCTTATGATTGATTGATCTCTATAAAGTTACTAATTAATATCTGCAACATGGAAGCCAAATTTGAAGATTGTCAACCATGAAATCTTTGTTGATGTGACAATCACTCTAATCTGTAGCAGCTTATTTGGTAGATTTTTATTTTATGTTTGGTTCGAGATGATTATAAAAAGAATGTGCATATGATTAGAAATACTGTTGTGATCACTTCTTTTGGGGAAAACTGAACAGCTTAGCTTAACATAGCTTTCGCCTCATTCTTGATTTTCCATGATATGAGTGTTTCCTAATGTGTCGAAACAAACACTGGGTCGAAAGTGTTTCAAACGCCTACTCGAGCAAGAGTAATTTTCTGATATTTGCCTTCAGGGATGGCAATTGGCGATGCTTAATCAACTACTAGTACTAATACCATTTTGTGTACATCACATCCTATTTTTTTGCTCTGCTCTTCCATTCTAAGTGATTAACATGAAAATGAAATCTAAATCGTATTAACGTTCTTGGTCGCCAATTTACATAGACAGTGATGCATAATGATCTGTTTTAGCACTTTTAAGATTGCTGTGTAGTGCTCGGGCCAGATGATTGGCTTGCTCATAATTTGTCATCTTGTGGATGATAAATATCGTTGCTTTATCATTTTACATACATTTCATAAAAGCAGTTCACTTTCTATTCTAAAAGTATTTTATTTTTAATGATAATATGTAATTAGACACTAGCATTTTGGTGTTGATCAATACATCCATTGATGAGATTTTAATGTTGGCAGAACGATTCTGAAGTCGTAGACGTGGGCAAAATGGAGGAGCAGGCAGTAGAATTTGAGAAAGACTTGATTGTGAAGGAACAGGAAGCCCTCAATGTCTTGAGAGAAGTGGAAGAAGCTAAAAGATTTGTAGAAGGATTGAAAGTAAATTTGATGCAACAAGTGTCTGAGTTGGTGTCCAGTCCCAGTTTACATCCGGAGAGCCAAATTCCGAATCTTAATGATCTATCAGCAGAAAACTTAAGTCTATGTCCTATTCAGTCCCCAGGGCATGTACTAATGGAATTAAACCGAGCAAAATTAGACCTTAACAAGATGTCGACAGACCTTACTGTGATTAGGTCTTCTGTTGAGACTCTGAATAAGAAAATGAAGAAAGAAAAGGTAATTCTTGACAGAAGCAGTCAGATGAAATCCCTTAATTCAGCAGCAGGGTTCTCCATTGAGGAAAACAACACTATGAACAAAGAGCTCCAGCAGTTGAGCTTTGAAGCAGAACAATTCAAGAAAATGGCAGAAGCTTCAAGGTACGAGGTGATGAAGGCGATGTCAGAGATTGAACGAACAAAGGCGAGTATTAGAATGGCTGAAATGAGGTTACATGCAGCCAAAAAGATGGAAGAAGCAGCTAAAGCTGTGGAAGCAATTGCTTTTGCGGAACGGAAGGCTTTACTAAATGGAAAGAATTCTTCAGCTGTTGTTCAGCACACAACTGAGGGGATCACAATATCATATGAAGAATATTATGCTCTTGCCCGAAAAGTGCAGCAAGCTGAAGAGCTATGCAAAACAAAATTTGTAGACACAAACACTATGCACAGAACCAATGAGGCAAACCAATCTGAGGTGTCTATTACAAAGAAGATGGAGGAAACTACCAAAGAAATTAGACACAACAGGAGTACTCTAGAAGAGGCTTTGGACAACGAAGATGGTACTCAAAGAGGAAGTCGTCTGATTGAACAAGATGGTTTCTACAGGGAGAGATCAGAACACACTCAATTGCATTACTCGGGGCATAATACCTCGGTCAAATCTAAGTTCAGAAATCCTCAGTCATCTCTCACTAGTCATGGGAACCCTCGGCTGGTTGATGACAACGAAGCAGACAATGTCAATGACAAATCAGTCCCAGTCTTTCGATCATCAATATCAATTGGAGACATACTAAGCAGGAAGCTGATTTTGCGAGATGATCATATTGTCGTGGGTAAGCATATGGAAAGCCACACTGAAAGAAAACATATGTCGTTTAGCCAAATGCTGAGGGAACAAAGTGGGCTCATATTGAATCCGACAAAAGCTATGAAGGAAGGGGATGTACACAAGCAGTTCATTACACATAAGAAGAAGTTTGGTTTCATCCAAGTACCACTTCCCAGACAGAATAAGAAAAAGACACAGCCTTTGAACATGAAATGATCTGCCCTTCATCCCACATCAGTCTTATACTTGTTTACTCAGCTTGCACATGATTTTTATTTTTTATTTGCAGTGTGCATTATCTGTTGTGTTTGTGATTTGTGATTACTGGGCGTTGCTATTTTCTCTTCATGATTGGTGTAAAGCTCCTCTTGAAGCTAACGATCTAGTGCATTTTTATGGAAAAAATATTGAGACAGAAAATGTAGCTTTACTCGAACCCCTCGTAGTAGAGTATGTACTCATTATTGCTGCTACAAGTAATAAGTCATCACCATAATCCAACTTTCGTTTACTATATTATAGTTTATATACAAGAGATTTTGATCAAATAACACATCCACGTTATATGAACATACTGTACCAGTTGTAAATTTCATTTGAGAATGCTTGATTGAAATGCCATCACTGTAAAGATGGCCATTGACTTGTCCTGGACGACTACCATTTGAGGGATTAGGTCCCTTTATCAGATCCCATAGTTTGGTAATTCGTCAAAACATGAGAATATAACTGTCAGCAACTTCAACACAACGTACATGAATTCTTGCCGTACTATTACATGACAAACTTTAGATTATGTAGGTGTCCTACTAACTTTGGCTAAACATCTAGTCCATCTACTGTGCCCAAATTTTCACCGCAAGTATGGTGAAAGATTCATTGACTAGACAATGACTCAAATTCCAATATTATGTCATTTAATTGTATGATTTATCCTTCAAATGAGTTGATCTTTAATTTGTTCCTTGTGAAGCAAACTTAGCCTAGCGGGGCATAAGCACTTTTAAAACTTGAGACATAAATTGTTCGATATTATCATTCAAAAATGTTAGTTATCTTGAGAAGCAAGAGACAAAACTGCAAATGACCCACATTATGTTACTTGTTTGGAATATGAGATTCGAGTAAATACATTCTATTTAACATTGGTATTTTTTTATTTCCGTACTAGTTGTTACAAGCCAGTAGTCATATTGTTTGAGATAATTCAAATTTTTGGTTCACTTATGGCCTAATATTAAATGATCAAATCCGATTCCTTTCACTACTGAGTAAATAGGTAGGAATATCATATCATAAATCATAATATAAAGATGGAAAAATCCTTTGGCCAGAAAATTTGGTTAGAATTTGGCCAGAATCATATTTTACCTATGTTATTTTACCTTTTTAAATATTTTTACCCTTTTAACTTTAATATATTTTAACTAAAAAAAGGGAAAAAAAATCAGTTTATTTTAAAATTAAAAAAATATTATAATTTTTTTAAATTTCTGGCCATTTAGCATTACCCTATAAAGATTTGTTAGACTCGGCCAAAAACATTGGTAATGAGAATTATTGCGTTTCTTACAACTTTTATAATGTCAAAGATATGGAAGATTGTAATTTTCCATGTTAAAGGCCTTTTAGTTGTCCTTGCCATCAAGTGCATATTTTATGGTCATCATTATTTTTAACCACATCTTGTTTTGCTGCCCGTATTCATGATTCTTAAATTTAACTCATAATTATGAAATTTGTCAATTCATTCGCAACATGGATGAATTGAGTGAATGATAGCACCTATTTGGTTAAAGTTAAAATATGGGTAATTCAAATCAACCAATTTGAAATGCTTGGTCGATTTAGGTCCCGTTTGATTTAGCTTTAAAAAAAAATAGTTTTTCTAATGAAAAACTACATAAATGAGTCATAAAATTCAAAATAATTTTATGTTCATATCCCCATTCAAAGATCCATACCCCCCATTCATTAAGGTTGATAATTCGCTTAAAATCAGTATCATATACTGTATTGATATCATTAAGGCTGTAATATCACTTAACAAATACTAAATCAGTATATATATATATATAGATATATATATATACACTGTATTGGTACTATTAAAGTTTCTTGTTTAGAAATTACTCATTAGTTAATGATATTAGTATATGTATATTGTTGTTGTATCATTAAAGTTTCTTGTTCAGAAATTATTCATTAGTCAATGATACTATAAGAGTATATGTATATTGTTGTTGTATCATTAATGTTTCTTGTTCAGAAATTACTCATTAGTCAATGATATTATAAGAGTATATGCATATTGTTGTGGTATCATTAAGGTTTATTGTTTAGAATTTACTCATTAGTCAATAATACTATAAGAGTATATGTATATTGTTGTGGTATTATTAAGATTTCTTGTTCAGAAATTACTCATTAATCAATGATACTATAAGAGTATATGTATATTGTTGTGGTATCATTAAAGTTTCTTATTCAGAAATTACTCATTAGTCGATGATATTATAAGAGTGTATATATATATATAGACACTCTTACATTGTCATTGACTAATGAGTAATTTTTGAATAAGAAACCTTAATGATACCTATATAGTATATATATATTGATTTAGTATCAATTAAGTGAAATTATACTGATTTAGTTTCAGTTAAGCGAAACTAGTTAGGGGTATATAGTGTAATTATTTAGTGGATATGAATGTAGAGAGGTATATGATTGTAATTATTTTGCTTTTATGGGGTATTTGCTTAGTTTTCCCTTTTATGGACGACTGAACTCTTCTAATTGTTTATAGAAGCACATTGCTTCTTCATTGGAAGTTTCCTCAAAATATTGTTCAGGTTCCATCCTATAGTATATCTCGAAAACATCATTGGCCATTTCATGCGTCCTATCATATTGGACATTATTTTCATATGAAGACCTACTACTTCACCGGCCCACAACCAAGTTATAAAATATACCATTCACCTCGACGATCTCTCCATGATATGTTCACGCCAAATATTCAGGCTTAAATTCATTACAATAGATATGAGCCTTCATTGTTTTCGATTTAAAAAAACTGCATACGATTGCATCGGTCACAAGGATAGTACTTATTAACCCATGACTTTGAAAAGGATCAAGTGACATTGCATGATTGACAAATCCTCTAACACCTTCAACAAATTCATCTTTCATGTCCCCATGAGTTCATTAGTTCTATCACACATCTACAAACACCGATCTATTTATAAAAATATAAATATTCGTTATAAATTAAATGACATCTAAATTTAGATTAGTTTATTTGTATTGATGATTAAATTTTATTATTTAATAAACTGTATTTTATCATTTAATAGTTAATTAATTAAATTTAATGATTTAATGGTTATTATACATTGAATATTTAATAACAAATAATTGTTAAAATTATATAAAACACTAAATTAATGGATAAAATATTTAATTTTAATTTAATTCTTGATAATATTATTGATTTCTAAGTGTTAGTTTGGATGGATGACTAATAAGAAAGTATGATTTAGTGGAGGCATAGAAATTATAATTTAGTAAATGAAGATATTTTAAAGGTGATACTAGATTTAAGGAATTAATTTTGATTTAAATTTTATATTTGTTTTCAAAAATTCATTTCATAGTGACGCATTATAAATTTCTAACTTCCCTTCTTACTCAATGACTAAGTTTCACTTTCTAGCTTTTTATCGAATCACTCGAAATTTGTCAAATGTATAAGTTTAAATTTTTAACTTTGCTTCTAAAATTTTTACACCTACTAATTTCTTACCCAAAGGAAATTTCACCATATAAAAAGAAATCTGCTCTTGCAAAAATATGAAGTCATGAACAATGTAACTTTCTTTCTATCCAAAGGAAATTGAAATACAAATTCCTAAATTCACAAACAATTTTGAACGAATTTAAGAACAAATTAAATATGACGAAAAATACTGAATTTCATGATTCAAGAACAACACAAGAAACATAAGAATTCAACCAATTACTATATCTAACAATGCTAACAACAATATTGTCAATATTAAAATCTTACAATGAAATGTAACAATTCTTATAATAATAACATTAACAATGTAATAATTTAATAAATATACTAATTTTCTAATCTAACAATAATATGCATGAACAATTAAATTGAAAATTTTAAAATCCCTAACTACAACATGCATGAACAATTAAATGTATTGGCCATTTTAGGGTATATTTGAATTCCACCAAATTTAAAAGATTTTTATAATTTAAAAAAAAATAGATATAATATAATCAACTCTTAACATCATGAAATTTGTGTAAAATTATTATTAATTAATAGTATCACTTTTATATTTTGGTCCCTTGTAACCCAAACGCCACACGCCGCTGATCATGCAGCTTCACTTTGACGTGTCATTTCCTTATAGGTTCGTACGATCCCACTTTGATTCATCGCGGGAAATATTTGCCCTTTTTCTAAAAGGCGCTTCACTTAACTTTTTTTTTTAGCCCCGCCCGCGCAGTTTAGCAACATACCATTGTCCCGCTAAAATATGCCTCAATGACCATCTTATCCTGCAACCCCTTAATTACTTCATAATCGTTAAGCAAACAATCCTAAACCTTAGGCGCATGTTAGTTTAATTTGGGTCCTTATAATAGCCATTAATGGCGATTCCAATTGTCCTGTAGAATCCAAGTTAACAATACTTACAGAGAGAGACCCAGTATTCAATGATGTACCAAGCTAGAACAAGGAAAAGGGTTTTTGGTATCCAAATACATCGTGGTCCTGATGGCAGTGCTTTTCAAAAATGGTACAATACTACTTTTTTTTCCCTCTTTCTGATCAATAATTTATGTAGGTTTTTTGATTGTGTAATGTGGGTGTATTTGTAGTGAAACATGTGGAGTTTCAGTGGCTATTGCGTTGGCTGACATGCATGAATGTGAACCCAGAAAGGATGTAAAGAAATTGAAATGCCAACTCAGGAGCAGAACCAGTGTTAAGGAGAAAAGGCTTATTCACCAACCCAGATCGGCTTTCCGAATTTTCATGTTAGTTGCCGCTTATCTCTCTGTTTAGTTGTTATCAATCGTATTTATTTGAATGTATGAGTTTAGGTAGGCTTGTTTAATATAGGCATAATAATTAAACATTCCGCTTAACTTGCTCAAATAAACATTTAAAATTTATATATAGTCGAACAAGTATACACAAGTTTGTATGAGATAATACAAATTAGTTGTCATGTAGGATGGGTATAATCTCACACGAATTGCCATGTAGGACATGTATATTTTATGCAAATTGCCATATAGGACATTTGTGTTTATTTGTGCAAATTGTATACATGTTTAAGTGCTACTTGTGCACACCAAAAATTAGAGGATATAGATGTCAGATCAAGTTAAATGGCATGTTTATGTATTTTGCCTTTTAACATATTCAATGTGTGTGCCAAATCTTTATATTAAAGAACAACCATGTTGTGGATAGCTATTTTGTTTGTTTAATATGTTAGTATTATGTGTATAAAGAAAAAATGCTGTCTTAAGTGGTCATGGCCTCATGGGTTTGGTGTTGCAGGGAGGATTTTGTGAAGAAAAACATCGACGGAAATGAGTTTGAAGTAGATAACAGAGGTTTTGAGACGTGGAAAAACATGACACGTAAGGTACCAGTTTGTTCGGTGCTTTTAGTTGTTTCTATTTGAGCTTTTGGCTATATTTTTTTTATCAAACAATGCTAGCTAATCATGATTCATCACCCATTTGTTCATTTAAGTGTTTATTAATGTAATTGAACTGAAAAAATTTCAGGAGAAGATTTTGTACTTCATGAAAGCCGAGACAATTAATCTTGCACATGTGAAACTTTTGCACAGAGAGGAGAATGATATGCCATGGAGGGTAATCTGCGTGTTACATTTCTTTGTTCTGCTACTACTGCAGACCGCTTATTCCTTGAATGATCATTGATTGTCACTTTAGATATTGTGCTCCTAAATGGACTCTGCTGGCTGGTGATGCATTTCCTTGTTCGGTATTGTATGGCATCCTTTTTCGAATTTCCTATAGTACAGGGCTAAATGCCATTTGAAGATTCCCAAATTTCAGCCTTGATTGAACTTCCTGTGTTTTCTGAAATGAAGAGTTCGTTCTGTTAAAAAGTTGATGCCTTTTCTGTTTCAAAGCTAGTAAACATGATGAAGTTACAATCTTGCTTATCCAGTAACAAGATTCTCTAGCAGAGGACATAGATTCCTTAATGACATTAGATACAATATTGATCATGTATGGATAAAAATAGTTCGGATTCCAGACTTGTTTTTCATACTCCTCACTATCTGCAATAGTATTAGTCTCTCGAGCAAACATACTTGCCTCTCTTAAGAATAAACATTTGCCTTAGATGACCATCTAAGCAAACATTTTTGCGTTTAGATTTCCACACAGAAACTAGATTACCAAGTCCTATATCTACTGAAGGCATCAGGAGCTTAATGCTACTTCAACTGTGGGAGTTTTATAACTAAAGCTCATAATGCTCTTCTGTATTTATTTGCTCTCTTACATTACCTTTGCTTGCAAATTTTTAAAGCATTGTACTGGGATCTGTTTGATAAATTACAAGTTCCTTGTGGATAATGCTTCTATCTTTCTGATTCCTCGTTTAGATGCTTAACTTTAAATTACAGGTTTCCGGATACTGTAAATGACGTAACATCTTATATCTCCTGAATCGATTATGATATTTATATGGCTTTAATTTTTGAAATGTTTCTTTTCTGACATGCTTGATGAGTAATAAGTTATCATTTGCAAGGATGCATTTGGTCCCTTTCAAATAGATGCTTAACTTTCAAGTACAAGTTTTAGAATACTGTAAATGACATTTGCATCTATAGGTGGATGACGAGGCAGATTCAGCTGATGTTGGGAAGTACGATGAGGTTTGTTCCTTTGCTTTTCAATTTCCTCTAGATTTACTTGATTGCTTTTCCAATTTGAATCACAACCTGAATTGCTGTCTTCTTGTTACAAGAATTATGAAGACTATGATTATTATGATTCTGAATCTTCTTGGGATTTGATTGATTTTGGCCTGAGGTAGATAAGAGCTTTGACACCAGTGAGAGGGTAATGATTCTGTTTCTCACTTATTTTTATGTGCTTGTATTTGGATTTAGACTATATAATAGGCTCCTAATACTGCAACACGACTCTTCCTCTCTTTTTTCTTCTTTGAAACAGGAGGGTTTGTTCCCTTGTAAAATCTTGAGGATTGAACATCATTTTGATTTTTGAGGTGGTTCCATGCTTTGGACTAATGGAACCTTTATGTCAATGGCTAGCATCTGTTTTTGTGCAGAAGCCTTGCTGATTCCTACCTTATTGAAGGCAAGTCAGGTTGGTTGGCTACTGCGCGTAGTATTTGTTACTATAGGAGTTGGGATATTGAACATCTAGTTACGCGTTCTTAGACAATCCCACTAGATAATCTTCAGTGATACATTTCTTGATATCAGCCTGGAGCCTTGTATATGATGGTTTTTGGTGAAGGTTCTTGTTTGATTTGTAGGCTTCCTACTTGTGGAATAGGGCCTTTGTGTACAGTCTCATGAAATGAGAAGGGCTGATATTTGCCCAGCTATTTATTTGAATAGTTTAATATATCCTCTTTGAGTTTTCAGTTAAAACTAATTCTACCGTTATACATTTGATTAAATATGCCTCTAAGCCCTGAGGGGCAGTGAACACAAATAAATATACCAGACTGATTTTCAAACCTGGCTCATTAAAATAACCCATTAATCTTCTTGATAAACCATTGAATGAAACCTTGAGCTAAGGATAAGCCTCATTACTAGGAAGCCCGCAAGCTAGCTTACTAAGGTAGTTTACGTTTTGCTCCCGAAGAGAAAGAGGTTTTTGTTGCTTGCTTGTTCAAGGCACCTTTGTATGAAACTTCTGCATTGCTATTGGCCTGTCCCTTAGGGAGGGATTGAGAAATCTATAGTGGCGGGTCTATCTTCATTTGGGCGAGTTGTGGAACAACTTCTTTCTTTCTTTCATTCAATCTGTCTTGCTTGATTGGTTAAAGAGTCTTGCAGGAGTGGTATTAGACTCTTTTGGCCTCGTAGTCAATCCTTTATTTTGCGGATCCATGGAGTTTTTGTTTTTGGTTGATCATGCACTCTTGCTTCGTGTAATGTCGTATGTATGATAGAGGTAGTGTGGTGATATTTGAAATATGTTGACTGAAGTGAAAGATCACAAAATGAAATTGATTCATCACCTTTGTTGCAAAGTTGAGTTCTTCCCCAATGGTCATTTGATATCCTTGTTCTCTCATCTGATTATTTCTAATTTTAAGTGTTAACTAATATTGGTGTATTTTAAAATAGAGAAAATGGTCTAAAACCCCCCTAATTTATACCTGAAATCCCAAATACATACTCTAACTTTACGGGTGTCTTATTACTGAACATTTTAAAAGTGAAATATATACCCTTTAAAATGTCATACCCAAATTTATGTTAAGTAGTGAGATACACTTGCCTGCCACATCATTTTTTTTAGTAAAAAAGTTATTATTTTTTGTTTTTATTTTATATTTTTCTTTTATATTTTCCTTTCTCTTTTTGTTCTTTTGTTTTTTTATCCTCTTTTGATTTTCTTTGACACCAACTTTTTCTCTATTGATATGAAACTCAGAAGCACATTACCTTCTTCTTTCTTTCTTCTTCTTTATATATTTTTTTGTTAAAAACAAATATTTGGTGGCTATTACACCATTTTATTAATTATCAAAATTAAATATTACAAAACTCAAAAAACATTAAAAAATGTTTGACCCAGTCCACTATGATCAGCTGTATCTATTCCTCTGTAAGCTTTCCTAATTTTTGGATTTCTAAATTTCTCAACAATCCCAAGGTGTTTCCATTGTCGCCGGTAGCTCCTCGCCTGCACCTTTAATGATGTTCAGGTTTTGTTTTATTTTCTTTTCATAATTTTAGTGAATTTTCATTCAAGTAATAATGATAATATCATTGAATCGAATTTGATTCTGCCAATCGAAGAATTAGACGATAGCATTGATAAGTTCGTGTGGTCAAGTAGTTTTTGAAAAGTGGGTCGCATATTAGAGTTGGGTATGATGACAAATTTAAAGTAAATTTGTGATTTGAAGTATAAAAAGTTGTTTTTGCTATTTTTAATCTCGTTGTCATGGTCATTGTCTACAAAAAATATTTTTTAGCATTTTAGAAATTAATCTATTCGTCTCACTTTTAAATATTTCTTAATTTGATATTACTCAAAATTCAATAACAAGTTAACAACACGTACTATGATAGATCTGGAAAAAAGAAGAAGGTGAAAATAGTGGTATGACAATGGTAAACTTAGTATGTGAGAATGAAAAATTGAAGTTTATGATTAAAAGGAGAGTTGATTTCTTTTGAAAAAAAGAGAGGAGAAAGATACGATTAGTGATAGCTGAATAATGAAATAAGTTCATGGCATTTTTTGAAGAAGTTTTGAAGAGAAAAAGAAAGAAGACAAAATAAAGTAAAAAGAAAAGAGAAATAGAAGTAAAAGATAACATAATTTTTTTAAAAATAAAAATTAGAAACTTAATAGGAAAAGGGGAAATTACTTGCAAAAAAAGGTGTCTCTCACTCTCTTTGAGAAAGTGAATACACTTTCTTTGCCACCTCAGCATATGGAATGACAATAATTTTATTTTAAAATAGTTTAAGGAGATAATAGGATCATCGTAAAGTATAGGTGTGTAGTTGAGAATCTAACTATAGAATGGGGAGGCTTTTGGTTATTTTCTCTTTAAAATAAAATAATGTTAAATTAAATTTACAACTTTATTTTTTCATTTTTCATTTATTTCAGTTTATTTAAAATGCTATTGTTCTGCTTTTATCGAAAGGTATCATAATCTAACAAATAGTAGAGGAAAAAAAGCAGTCACTTAAGTTAAAATTGTCGTATTTTGAATATTATGTGCAATAATATTTATTTTTTTTAAAAATAATTCTTAAAAATTTTCAAGAATTGATTTCATAAGCAATTCACATATAGTTAGTGATCCAAACCAACTGAAATATAATATAACTTTAAATTAAAGAGAAATGTAAGAGGGTGATAATTATTTTAATAGAAAAAGCTCATATAATAACATCAACTTCTTTTCGTTCATGCCAACACCCTGAGGTGTGACTCTTATTAAGTAAATTTAATCAAAGTTTTAGATTAAATTAATGATGGATATACTATGATCTTATAGATATGATATATATCATTTGTCGAAAGGGTACATGAAGTTATTCTATTTTAATTGATAAAATGAAATTAAGAAGAAAAAAAAAAATACTTCCTACCACATTTTTATTTGTTAAAGTGATTTTAGAATAAAGAAAACAAGAATAGTGTTCTTTAATAATATTTTAATTTAGAAGATGTGTTTAGAAAGAAAAAAAATAATATATTTATTCGAAAAGGGCATTTAGACCAATTTTGTAACTATAGGGGCATTTCTGGACTAAAGTATAGACTACAAGGGCATTTTTGAACCAAAATATCGACTATAAAGACATTTTTAAGCCAAACTATAAACATTTTTGTTCTTTTCACATAGTTTAATGACATTTTTGACCCTTTTCCCTATAAGTTGTGATACTTTTTTTTGATGTGTGGTAATGATTTCTTTGGTAATTCAACTTATTGGAAGAGTTTTTTTTGTTAAATACACATGTGAGGTAATTTTTTTTCTTTGGTACATGATTGTTACAGCGCATGGTAAGTGCTTGAACATATTCAACTTAAACCTTCAAAATCTTGGTTCTAGGCATTTTTCAAATACAACACTACATAATTTTGTTGTCCTTTTACATTTTGTCTGAATCAGATTTGGGCCATTTGTTGGCCTTAAGCTTTTGTATCATTTCCTTTCATTGTTTTGGGTTGTTTGGCCGTTTTGTTTGCTTGTATTTAGATGAATTTTGTTTTAATTACGATTATTTTCAGTATGAGAGAAAAATGTTTTTTCATAAATAATATTATTCAAAAGTATAGCATATACCCACTCTCTCTATCCAATAATAGTTATCTATTATTAACTTGACATCGGAATTAAGAAGCAGTAAATGATACATGCAATTTTATCAAATCACCCTTATTAAAGGACTATATAATAAGGATAATTTTTTAAATATGTTAAACAAAATGTTTCCCACATTTCAATTGGTGATTACACTTCGAGAATTGATTTAAAAAGGGACCAGCCTACCAAAATTTTTTTTTGAGCAACATAACAAAATTACTATATTTATAGGGTTATTAAAGTTCAATAGTTGTAAGTATGCTATTTTTTAAAAAATGACTACAATTTATATCTTTTTCTACCTGTATTTCTTTATAGGATTTTATTTTTCTATTTATACACTAATACAATTTTAATTACAATGCACTAAAATAAGGAAAATGTATTAATTGTGTATAGTTAGCATATAACTTTGAATTCAAATTGATATCTCTATTTATAAACTTTAAGTATTAATATATCAAACAAAGTAAAGTATGACAATTAGCATATGAACACGACAAATTGAAAAATGAACACATATTTGTTAAATAAAAAATGAATACACCAATATAGTATACATATGAATACATTGTTGTTAAACAAAAGTTGAAAACAAGAAAAATGAAAAATAATAGAATGTGTAGGTATCAAAGTGTGTAAGTATTTGGCAATATAAAGAATTGATAAATCCAAAACGTAAATCTCTTTTTGGTCAAGTTTTTTCTGTAATACTTGAGGCTTGGTGTTAACTAAGGTATTTGTTTATAAAAATATAGTATTAATGTATCCAATTATACTTGTATTGCCTAATCAATCTTTTAAATTGGACATATTACTTATGTATCCAGATATACTTGTATTAAAAAATCACCATTTCATCTTGTGTTAATATTACAATAAAGTATCCATGTATATAAGTATTCTACTATATACAAATTTGACAATCACACAAACCTCAATCTCTTTTTGCTCGTGGTCTTCATGTACTACTTTTTTTTTTTTGGATAACTATAGCCATTATAATGGAGAAAACAGAATAATTCTTTAATCAAAACCCTATAAAAATAGATGAAAATATAGATGAATACAAATATAATCTTCGTAAAAATGAGAAAAAAAAAATCAATTAAAAGATACTTGATGAATTCAAATCACAAAAAATGCTCTTAGAATCATCAAAAGGATCTTAAATTGGAAGGAATTTGGGGGTAAAATATTGAGAATATGTGATATAGGGATATGGATGAAAGAGAAAGTATTAATGAAGGTAAGGCTGAGCACCAGACCGGATTGTACCGGTACCGGTTCGGTACCATTCTGGTCCGTTCTTGTCAGATAGTTTTCGGGATGGAATGGGACACCGTGAACCGGTACTCGGAACAGAACGGTATCACGATTTGATACCCGTGTATCGGTACAGGTTTATCCCGGTTTATTCCAATTTTGTTCCGGTCTTGTCCTGTTCCGATTAATTATTTTTTATTAATTAATTTATATTTTATATATAGGCATATTTTCAAAAAAAAAAAAAATTTGGATTGGATTGATATTTTTTAAATTTGTGTCCTTGTTTTATCCTTATTTTTATTTAATTTTTTAAAATTACTAACTTAAGTTATTTAAATTACAAGTTATAAGTATAACTTATAACATATTAATAAGTAATAACTTATAAACTTCAAAAGATTCAAAAATTCAAATCTTGAAAACTTAAGCTCAAAAACTTTAAAACAAAAAAAATTTACTAAACTTAATTTGCAAATTCAATAAGTAAAAATTTAAAAAATATTTTTAAAATAAACTTAAGTAAAATTAATTATAAATTTCAAAACTTAAATTTCAAAACAATTGATTTAAACTTAGAAAAATAAACAAACATTCATATTTACGAAATTCAAAAGATCAAAATAACTAAAAAAAATTTTTATTAGTTTTTGAAATAGCTATATGTGCCGTCCCGTTTATCCATCCCGTTCCAGTTCCGTTTCGGTCCGATCCGATTCCATCCCGGTATATAGTGGGACGGGGCCAAACCTAGTATCCATCCCAATAATTTTAGTCCGGTTTATCCCGGTACCGGTCAACAAACCGGTAAATCTGTCCCGGTCCGGTTCAGTTCCCAGCTTTAGATGAAGGTAAACATGGAAAGATGATCACATAAATATGCCTAGACATAATTAATTATGCTTGTAATTATAACTTTTCTATTTAATATTTAATAGGTATCTTGATTATTTGTATATAATTAACTTTGCTATTTATTGTGTAGTTATATCCATATAACATAAGAAAAATAAATTATAAGTAGTTATTTATTTTTAGTGTATATCGATATTTGCCATATTGTGTGGTTTTTCCTTTTTGAATTTTTAGGTTGAAAATAAATAAAATCTTAATGGATAAGTGAAGGTAGGCCTAACCTTGAACTACGGAACAACAACCATCTCCGTTTCAATCACGAAGAGCTTCTCTCAAATACTAAAAAGGGAGGCCACTCTTAGCAGCTTTCGCAGTTGCTCTCAGGCTCAGCTCCCTTTGCAACCGACCTCTTTCCTTCCCCAATTCTACAAAAAGTCCCAATTCTTGGTTCGTTTTTTCTGCTTTGGCTCTGATTTAATTCATTCACAATTTTCGTTTTTATTTATTTCAATTTTCTTAGCAGAGACTACATAAATCGAAGCCTTTGAACTCAGCACAGTGTTATCCACACTTGGTGATTGCGAAGGCGTTGGGGACGGGCGATAATGGTGACTTTGAAGATTTTACAGCTACACCTAACAAGTTTTTTATGGAAGAGGTAGGTATTTGCCTTCACTGGCTTCTCTTTTAACTTTTCAACTTTATTTCACCTATATTTTCTATCTGTTTCCTCTGAGGTTGGTTCCTGATTGCTTAAGAATGATATTATGTTTATTTCTGGTATTTTCATCCATTTCTCTGTCCAAAATATATATTTATACAAATATTTCATGTAAAATGATTAATTTTAAACTAAAATTTACATATTTTGAAACTACATAAAGTATTGTTCCCTAGGGGGTTGTTGAATGATTGAGGCATATGAGTAACAATGGGGAGGTCTCAAGTTTGAGTCCTATTTATATGACTTATTGTTAGCGTGTGCTTTAGCCTTGCTAGACAGAGCTACTTGGTACCTAAGCTTGTTGGATGTGACATGTTGCGCGTTGAATACTCGAGATACTCACAGGTGGCCCAAGCACCATCATAAATTTAAAAAATACTAAGTTTTTCTTTTTTTTTTTGAGACAAGAGTAAATTTGTATTCACAAAAAACTCATCATCCAAGAAATGATGAGGAAGAATCTTACACCCAGAAAATACTGAGGAACATGTCCCACAACTTTGTGGCTATTTTGAGGTGTAGGAACATATGTTAGTTGCTCTCTGCATCTTGATCACACATAAAACATCTTGAACAGATTCGCGTTCCTTTTTCTTGTAGCACTTCATGAGTTAGACATGATCTCCTAATTGGCAACCATACAAAACAAGGGACTTTTAGAGGGTTTGTGATCTTCCAGATTTTCTTCCAAGGTCAGAAGCCTGTAGTGGACCAACTATTCTTCTTCTTTTAGCAGCAAGATTTAACTATAAAAATCCCTTTGTTGTGGAGCAACTAGACAAGTTTGTCAGCTCTCAGGAGACATAGTCAACAATTGAAGGAGTCTTGCAATCTCTGAAACTTCCTACTCATTCGTAGCTCCCCTGCAAACCAAATTCCATTCTTGGGGACTCCAAACTTGTGACATTAAAGCATTTCTTTGTGAAGTTAGGACATATAATTGAGGAAGCAAAGTTCTCATATTGTTTTCCCCTTTCAAGAGTTCATTTCAGAAATCTATTCTTACCCTAAACACAACAACCAAAAGTACCCAAAACCTCATTAGTAGACCATTGGCTTAGCAAACCATATTTCTCAGCAATAAATCTTCTCCATAGACCTATGTCATCTGTGCAAAATCTCCAGAGCCACTTCTGTAGTAGGGACTCATTTTGGATGCTAAGGTTTTTTTATCCTTAATCCTCCCGATTCCTTTATGAGTGTAAGGGTATCTCATTTAATTAGATTGCACCATCTTTTCTCCTTACTTCATTGCCACAAGAAGGATCTCATTAACATGTTCATATTCTTCTTTATACTCTTGGGATTTGTGAACAAGCTCATCATATAAATAGGGAGGGCTTCCATTACTGTTTTGATGGGTGTCAACCTGACTCCCAATGATAGATATTGGCTCTTCCACCTAGATAGTTTTCTGCCACTTCTCTTAAATAATTCATTCCATACCAAAGTCACTTTGTTTTTGGCTCCCAAAGGTAAACCAAGATATTTCATTGGAAGGAGATCAATCTGGCATCCAAGAGTATCTACTAGTAGTTGCAAGTTGTCCACTGCTAGTAGTTGCAAGTTGTCCACCTGATTGACTGAGTGGATAAAACTCTTATGCCAATCAACATGCATTCTAGAAATGCCTTCAAAAATAGTTAGGGGGGCTCTAAGGTGACTGATCTGAGATATATTTGCATCATAAAAAACTAGTGTCTCATTAGCATATAATAGGTGAGTAACTTTCATAGAACAAAGCCTGTTAGGTGACGCATAAAAACCCTTAATCCACACATATAGCTTTGCCATTCTGATCATGTGGGTTAAACCCTCCATGGACAAAATGAAAAGGAAAGGAGACATGGGATCTTCCTGTCTGGAGCTCCTTTGTGACCGAAAAAACCTTCATTACTACCATTTATGATGAGGGAGAACTTCACAACAGATATATAATAATTGATCCAGTTAATCCATTTGTACCAAAATCTATATCCTTCGGGACTTTTAGGAGGTAGGACTAGGACTAGCTAACATGGTCATAAGTCTTTCCAATGTCCATCTTGCACAAAATTTCTGGAGTCTTCTGTTTCACCCTAGAATCCACCAACTCATTGGCTAGTAGAATTGCATCCGTAATTTGTCTACCCTTCAAAAAAGCCATTTGATCATCCACTTGCTTTCCCATGATAGTTTTTAACCTTTAAGTGATAAGCTTGGAGATGATCTTGTAGACTTCTCCTATACGACTAATTGACCTGAGATTCCTAAGCTCTTCTGCTACTGCCTTCTTTGGTATAAGTGTTGTGGAAGTGGCATTTAATGACTTCTCAAAAACTCCCTTTTGATGAAAGTTCTGAATGGTATGCATTAAGTTTCCTTCAGAATGCCCCAACACTCTTTGAAGAATTTTACCATCAATAGTGAAGCCATTAGGTCCGGGTGCTTTGTCACCATCACATTGCTTTACAACTTGGAGCACTTCTAATCCTGAGAAAAGTCTTTGTATCCAATCTTTTTCCTCTTGGGTGATCTTGGAACAATCCATCATTTCAAAGGTTGATCTCCAGGTTCTGCATCTGCGTAAAGTTTGTTGTAGAATTCTATCAATCATTTTGACCTCTTTAGGTTCTTTAATTTCCACCCCATGGGCGACAAACCTATCTATAGTGTTGTACCTTGTGTGCAGAAGCCATTCTCTAAAAAAATCTAGTGTTATTATCCCTATGTTTCAGCCACAGAATTTCTAGAATTCTGCCTCCAAGTTGACTCTTCATTTTTAGCCAATACCTCCGGTTCTACTAGGATTATGGCTGCCACTACCATTTCGTCTTCGGACCCTATTATCTTAAACTAAGTCAAGCTCTACCAACTCATGCTTAAGCCACCAATTTTCAAATTTAAAACTAGATTTCTTCTTCTCCAGTTTCCACATTCAAGTATGGTCAGAAATAACTCTGGGAAGAATTTCGTGTTTGATATTCCTGAAGGTCTCCTCATACTCCATAGAATACAAGAACCTATCCAGCCTAGCAGCACTACTATGACTTACTCACCTAAACCCTGTCAACTTTTCTCCATTCAAAGGGGGGGTGGGTCATGGAGTTCCATGTCTTCAATCCATCTTGAGAAGTATGACATTACATTTGCGATCCTGATGCAACCACTCCTTTCATCCATGTACGTAACAATATTTAAATCACCACAGCAATCCATGATCCTCCATGTAGCTCCTTAATTACCGCCAGTTCCTCCCAACATTCAAGTTTCTCACTTCAAATGTGAGGAGCATAAACTCCCGTAAGAAAAAGTTTTGAGCAGACTCTAATTTTAGGGTGATGGAGTAGTGCCCTGTTTCAGCCAAAGTTCCACTTCAGACCCTGCTATCCCATATTACCATAAAAAACACTAAGTTGTTGTGTTTATAGTTTAAAACTTTAAGAAAAATGTTTGAAAAACACTTTTGACTTCCATATAGTGATTTTGTTGTTCAAAATGGGACTCACAGGGTATTTGTTTGCGTTTATTGGATTTTGTAGGCAATTGGTGCTGAATACGGAGAAGGTTTCGAGACATTTCGACCCAATGTACTGCTCAAAGTTGATGTGGTAAGACCATTAGATTTTGTTATGAATCTTTGCACCTTTTGGTGCTACAAGGCAACATATCTGTACTCAAGGACTTCCTTTTTTTTTTTTTTTTTTTGCATTTAGGATTTTTTAAATGATAGACTGCAAGAGGGTTTCCTGCGAAAAATCCATTATGCGATGAAGCCTGATGAAGCTTATGGCCTCATTTTCTCTTGGGATAATGTGGTGGTAAGACCTTAATATTTGATCATCTGGTCTAATTTAAGAGAGGTTTACCTGATTTGTGAACTGTTACTTGATCTGTGATCAACTGTATAAACAAATGTGGTCTCTAAAGCTGGCTGGCAATTTATTATGTCCATATAAAAGGAAGTAATCTTTTGTTGTTGGTTTTCCCTGTGTTTGTGCTTCTTGTTCCCATTTAAAATTGCATGCTAATAAGGAATTCTTGAAGGGTGCTGGTTTTGTTAAATTCAGACCCCGCGTCTGAATCTTTGATGACTTTGCCTTACAAACTCAAAGTCTTCGTTTGTGCATCCTTTTTTCCTGCTCTCTAATTTGGTTCTTATATGGGAGACCTTTTTAAAAAAACTTAGGTGTGAAAGATAGATTAAAGAATTTCACTCTGTCTCTCTCTTCCAAGTGTGTGTGTGTGTCTCTCTTTGTGCGTGCATATATATGTCAAGGAACTTTCCTCTAAATACAGACATGAATTGGAATAAACTGCAATAAAAGTACAAGATCCCAAATTGTGGCGTTTCATCACTCACCCTAGGAATTGATGTTTTAAGATAACAACAACAACAATGTCCAGTTTCAAACAAGTTGATGCTTCATGATATGAATCCTAAAGAGGAGAGGTAACTTGTTTTGTACCAGACAAAGTATTAGGTGCATGGATTGGAACTCAGACAAAAGGCAACAAAAACTTGGGTTCATGTTAAGAATGAAGAACTTGATAGAAGAGAAAAATAATTGTATGGATACGTACAATGTATATCTTAATCACATATCTGGATATTGATATGTTTGTTGGTTGCTGAAGATAATTGTAGACCAAAAATGTGGTAGATATTAATGTTTCCATAATGAAGCTGGCAGCAATTGTGCTGCTGAGTTTTTCTTCTACCTGAGTGGAAGTCATAACACTCAATTCTTTGTTGATAATGTACTTCCACATCATACATCTCAGGCAGATTCTCGAGCTCTGAAGTTGGATGCCTGGAATCAACTTGCCTCTGAAGAAGGTGAGTGACTTGCCGATTTTTCTGGCTCTGAATAATTAAACTTCTTCACTTGGGTTGCATGCAAATATCAATATTATTTCAGCTTTATAGCATTAGTCAATCCGAGGGTTGAAATTACCTATGTTGCTTGGACTCTTCTAAAATGTTGATGGGTGCGTGTTGGATTCTCCAAAAGTAGTGCATTTTGGACGATCCCACAGGGGTGCGACAACATTTTCAGAATCATACATTTGTTTCTTATTGGTCGTATAGTAAAATTATTTGCTCTTCATTTATAAAATGAAATATCTGGAGTGCTAGGGACATGTCATCTGTACATAATCTTGGATCTTATTGGTACTTTTAGTATCTCCATATATATTTGAGACAGTGAGAGTGGTAACTGTTATTTTTTTCAACTTTTAGTGAGAATCATAAATCTGGCTTTATCAATCAAATTTACCTATATCAGAGATCAAGGTGATATTGGCTTTTACTAATGGGTTTATTTTCTGTCAATGGCTAAATGGAATTCTTGATCTTGGGGGAAAGGAAGGGATCTAGAAATAAAGAGTGATTAATCTACCCTCATTCTTCCCTCAAAAAATAATTTATGAACATCCGATGGTGAGCTCTCTCAATATTCATTCCTTGGAAAATGAGCCCTTGTAAGAAAATTATGGTCTGCATCATACAAGCAGCACAATCTCAAAGACCCGTAGGTTTGCAATTTTAAATAATTGGGAAGATTCTGATGTAAAACTAATCTTTGCAGTTTATGGGAGATAAGAACTAGCTAAAGAATGGTCTTCTGACCTATAAAAACAATGACTACTTTCCAGTTTGAAGATGCTCATTACTGATGCTTTTATTTTGTTAAATAATATAAGTTATTTATCATTTGGTTATGTGCAGGATTAGAGCTTCCTGAAGATGATAGTGTGCAGTGGCTGTTACTTTATGCAACTGCTGATCATGTTAAGGTTAGGAGTTAATGATCATACAAGTCACGGTTACCTATTTTATTTGAATAATGAGTGTGGATAGTATCCTTCCTTAATTTTTGTCCAAGTCTCTGGCCCATCAATCTTTCTCTCTTTTGTTAGATAAATAATGGTTAAATCCTCTGAGATATTTGCCTCTATATGCGTATGAGTCAGTGTACATGTCTTTATGATTGGAGAAATAGTGGACTATCAGGTATGAGTTTTCTTTTTGGACTTTTTTGGGAGGCAAAATATGACAGTTCTCAATAGAAAATCACTGAGATGAAAAATAGAAGTGACCAAGCTTTCCAGGAAAATAAAAATAAAAAAGTCCCGCCTACTTTGGGAGATCGTTTTCTAGTTTTGTAGAAATCCTTTCTTATATAATCAATGTCTTAATAAAATGTCTATTTCTGAGAAATCCTATGCAATTACAGGCGCTGGCAAGGGAGAAGAATGAAGCTGATCAAGATCGATTGAAGACGAGACTTTCCCAACTCTATCATGACAAGCTTCTCAAAGTAAAGTATTTTTGCAGAATGATGTTGTGTTTTTGATGAACTCAAAAACATCACTATAATTCTCCTCTTTTTAGATTTCAGAGCCAATTGAAGGGTTGAAAGAATGGCTGGATGCTGTATCAACCGCTCGTATCCCTTGCGCTGTTGTGTCAAGTTTTGATCGCAGAAATATGGTTGAGGCCTTAGAGCGCATGAGACTCATGAAGTACTTCCAGGTAGTTAATTACATTCTCTTAGAGATAACGTCTACAATGTGGTCGGCTATTAACATGTGCATGTTGTTGACCGCCATGTTGTTGATGCAGGCGATTGTGACAGAGGAGGACGGAATGGAGTCTATAGCACATAGATTTCTTTCTGCAGCCGTGAAGGTAAGGCTGAAGTGTATTTTAACTGTTGGACTGGTGCATTTCTAACACGTTAAGAATACTAAAACCATATTAAACATATTGTCTCATTTGGATTCTTTGGGGATGGGGCTGCTTTTAGCACATTTTATTTCTTACTTGCATATGAGGGAGAATATTATCTAGAAGTGTGGTGAACCCTTAAAATTCTGGCTGGGTTACCTATAATTGAGCTCATTTTTAACATCTCTACTTTCCTCTTATGTTTTTTAAGCGCAGACCAAAACACAAACCTTCTTTTGAACTCTCTTGGTTTTGTTGGATTTTACCTATTGGAAAAACTAAATTCTGCAGCTGGACAGAAAGCCATCAAAGTGTGTGGTGTTTGAGGACGATCCTAGGGGTATAACTACTGCTCACAACTGTACAATGATGGCTGTGGCACTTATTGGTGCTCACCCAGCGTATGGATTACTGTTTTCTATTTTTTCCCCTTATTGTTGAAGCTCTTGATTTGAACTGTCTTATCGTATCATGTTTGGACACAAAATGTTCTTGGCTGCCAAAAAGGAGTCCCAGACCTTTCCTCCCTCTAGGGGTTGGTTTAGGACTAGGCGCTTACATCAATATCTGTTTGAAGGGTTGATATATTGATACAAGTTCTGGATTTTCTTGCTATTTTAATTTTCTTCAAATGCAGAAAGTATGTCGCTGCTTCTGCTTGCAAATTTTAATTTAGGAGTTTGAAACTTGCAGGTATGATTTATGGCAAGCTGACCTTGCTATAGGTAGCTTCAGGGAGCTTTCTGTGATAAATCTCAGGAGATTATTTGCTTATAAAGGCTCCAGCTTTATGGACCTAGAGAAGCAAATAGCGGAAAAAGAACCGCGCAGAAGGAAGCTCACAATTGACACCATTTTCTGAACCAGTTTGATACAATAGTCTACCACCACCTTTTCCTACTTGTAAATGCCCTTTTAGTGTTAGAATCTGTAGGTCTTGCCGTCCCTTGCCTTCATTCGTTCTTAAGATAAATAGAGCTGGCAGAAGATGATTTCCCTTGAGGTAATCTGAAACTCAGAAATCCTTTTCTTGTCTTCTTTTCTCTCTTTTTTCTTTTGGGGTTTCTGTTTGTTCGTGTGATCAAGCCGTTTTATTCAAACTGATGCCTACCAGCAGTAGTGGTGGAATTACGATCCATGTCACAACTAATCGTTGCTTTTAGGTGCATGCAATATTGTAACTTCTGCCAAGTGTATATATATATATATATATATATATATTAAAAGATAGAAACTTCTGTTCTTTTACATTTTAGTTTTGAATGAAATTATTGGTTTTTCAACTTGTTGCTTCGGGGTTATGTTCCTATTTGTGATTTTCTGATGACATAATAAGTAGTCTCTCGGCATTGCCAGTTTGATACTTGTAGACTTGTAGTTTTCAGTATTAGTTTGAGTTTCGTTTTCAAGGTAAAGAGACTCAAGTTCGAAGTTCTCCTTGGAGGGACACTTTGTATTAAAGAAAACCTGAAGGCAGAAGTTTTTTTTTTTAAAATTTTTTTACACTTATCCTCCTTAATTTATTACTCTTTTAGAAGTTCCTTGTGTCCAATTTTTCTTTTGTGAATAGTCTCAAGGTTGTTTTTTTCTTATATATACGACTTTTTTTACTCCCTTTGTCTCATTTTTTATAATGTAGTTTGATTTAATACGGAGTTTAAGAAAAAAAGATTTTTTTTTGAAACTTGTGGTCTAAAATAAGCAATTAGATGTTTGTGTGGATATAAATAATTTATTAAGGGTAAAATAAATATTTTAAAGTTAAATTATTATTACATATAGAAATGTGTCAAATTTTTTTGGATCAACTAAAAAGAAAAGTGAGTTATATAAATTGGAACAAAGTGAGTGTTATATTGCTACTTATATATAAGAGAATTGCATTTATGTTTGGAAAGTTGTTATGTATTGTTTCATTATTTATCGTGTTGTATTGTATTGTATTGCATTATTTTAATGAATATAATGTTTGGATAAATTAGATTGCTCTCTGTTATTACATAATGTCATAAATAGAGCTGTCAAAATGGACTTGGTCCACTATGCCGACCCAACCCAACCCTTGAATTAAGTGGGGTTGGGCCTAATTTTTTTTGCCCATTTTGGAACCTTTTTAGCCCAGCCTCATTTGGCCCGGTAGCCTCGTAGGCCCAACTTGCAAGCCTTAGAGGCCAGCCCGTGGGCTATAAATATTTAAAAATATTTTTTTATGTATATTTTTAGTAGTGTTTTATTTGTAAAGTTTTTATCAATAAATATTTAAAAAAATTAAAAATCAAGTCTTTTAAACTAGCTAGTTTTTTGTGGGAGGAATGGTGGAATGATCAACATTTTTTCGCTAAATCTTACGTTGACTATTATGTATTTTTGTAAGTATTTATCGAAATGTGTGATTCATAAATGTATTTTTGCAAGTATTCACCGAAGTGTGTGATTCATAAATGAAAATTTATATGTGTTGATGTCATGTTCATAGACGTCAACGTTCAATACTCTTTCTAAGAGAGTAATATTGTTCATTTTTGGTTGAAGGGCCAACCCGTCCCAATCCGTGGCCCGCTTAGGGGTGGATTGAGCTGCGATTTTATAGGCTCTTTAATTAAAAGGGCTAGCCTGTCCCAACCCATTTAACTTTCTAGCCCGTTAGGGTTGGGTTGGGCCAGCTCATTTTGACAGCTCTAGTCATAAATCAATAATTGGAATGATAAATTCATAAGAAAAGTAGAGTACTGAGTAAAGCTACTGTGAAAAGGTAGACTAAATGATAAATAGAATTATTAAATTATAAGTACAGACAAGATGTAACACCTCGGATTTGAGAAAGGGCAAAATAGCAGTTTTCAAAAGTTCCTGGTGCCATCTGACTAAGGCCAACCACGGCCCGTGGACTGAACCACGGACTGTAGGTCTGGTTCGTGGATTGGCCATCCTAGGTCTGCTCAGGATCACAAACCACGACCTGGACTAATGGACCGTCGTTGGGTCCACGGTCGGTGGTTGAGGTCTGTGGATCATGACCCCAAAATCCTAGTCTCTGAGGAAGACGACGGACTGTCAGTCAAGACTCGTAGATAGTAAGTCGGCAGTTATTTTTAAGGGCAGTTGGATCTTTTCCTAATTATTTTATCCTAATACTATGTCGTTTTGCCTATGCCTAAGACCCCTATATAAGTGATTTTAACTCCAAATTAATTTATTCACTATATTCTTTCAAAATTCACCAAAAGAAGTTGAGTCTTTCTCTCCCAAAGATATTTCTCTCTCTAGATGGTTGAAGAAGGAGATTCAAGTTAGAGTTCAAGATCAAGCCTTCATTCTTCAATTGCTTTGGGCTTTGATAGTAAGGTATGCTAGTTTTCATCCATGGATCCCTTCCATCCATGGAGTTCCCAAATTCTCCAATTCTATAAAGTTAGATTCCCAATTAAGTTTGGATTTTCTTCAATTGCTATGGGTTCTCTTCAATGTTGATTTAATTGATTGTTTTATGACTTTTTATGCATGAATGGAAGTAATTGCATGTTTTTAAGTTGATTTCCCATGAACCCATGCATAACCCATGTTTTCTAAGCTATGTTGATATAATGTGGGTCTTGATTATGAAATATGAATTTTATGAAAATATGCATGTCTTCTCTTTATGAAATGGATGTGAATGAATGTGAAGATGCTTTGACTTTGAAAATATGATGAATCTTATGAATTATTGAAAAGAATGCATGTTCATGAAAGTATGTTTATGACTCAAGAAAGCTTATAGATGAGATTGTCTATGTGTTCTATAAAGCTTGGCCACATGACATGAATGACATCTAGATTTGTCTTCAATGCTTTTCGGGCTATTTTCCTAAATTAGGTCTTAAATAGTATGATATCCGGATATGCAATCAATGATTATAGGCCACAATTTCAAAATTATTTCCATTAGTATTAGTAGGACATCTCTAGCATGAAGTGAATGAATGTGAGCCTTAAAAGCTATTATGAAAAGATCATGGACGGTGAAATGTTTTCTCATGCATGGTCTAAGGAGCTATCTTATGATAAGACAAGTGGCGACTACCCATGTCTTTTAAAGATAAGACAAGTTAAGATTAATAACTACTCCGTGAGATTTACGCTTACCATCGAGAGGATATTGAGATGGAAGCATCACGTCAGTAGAGCATGGGTTTCTAGTAGTAATCTCCTTATCCCTTACCCCCATAGAATGATTGTCTAGATAGACATTAGCTAGTGGATACACTACCTTGGCAAGCAGGACAACCCTTTTCGGTGTGGGAGACACCGGGGATCATGTTATAGCTCACATCGTCTTTTTATCTTATGTTTTACTTGGTCTTTGCATATCATGAAAATGTCCGTTTAGCATGATTTCATACTTTTATGCATGACTATCATACTTAGTGCATTTTTGAACTAACACATACTCTTGCCTACATTTCCCCAAATGTAGGATATGACATTCAGGGTTCTCAGTTTCGTGGCTAGAGATTGTTTGAGAGATTTCAAGTTGTGGTGAGTCCTCATATTCCGAGGATTGAGCTTGATTTCCCTCTTGTCTTTACTTTCAGTTTTGGAACTTGATGTACGGGTTGCGCCCCGATAAACTCTTATGTACTAGATGACTTTGAGACGATGTTTAGATTTCCGCTTTTCTATAAAACTTTTATATGTTGAAACTATCTTTTAGTTCTTTTAAACTCTATTTATCTTATATGATGTATGCTAAGTGGCCTTTCGGGGTCTTGTACACCATGGCACGTCTAGGGTGTACCTTGGGTCGTGACACAAAATGAGAAGAAAATATTAAGGTAATGACACGATTACACCAGATTGGTCTTTACACCAAATGAGACTTTTCGTTGTTACCTAATAATGAATATAAATGATACAATGCAATAAACTTTAGGGAGAAAGGTCAAAAATACCCCTCAACTTTCACTTAATTGTTAGGTTTACCCTTCACTGTACTATGCGGCTATTTATACCCCTTTCGTTGGCAAACTTGTCACCCATACCTCTATTTGTATAGAAACCCCCAAATTAACTCGAATTTCTTTAAAACGATCCCTTTGCAAGTTGAAACTCATATCCGACACTCTATATATCTTAAACCCAATAAATTTAATCCATTTTTCATAACCATTTCCAAAAGATTAAGCCTATAAAGCATAGTTGATTAACAAGACTAGTTGAAATTGTACCAGAGAATAAGTTATTGCAGAGATCAAGTGTTTGATGAAGAGGGAATTCAGATGCTTAGTTAAATTTGATACTTTTACAGCGTCTAGGAGACATTTGGAGGAAAGAAAAGGGCTCAAAGGTCCATCAATGTAGACCAGATTCTTTGGAAGTTCTCGATTGGCAATTGAAGTCACTTGGAAGTTCTTTTTGAAATAGGTATGAGAAATGAGTTAAATTTGTTTGGGTTAAAATAGAAAAGGGTCGTGTACGGATTTCAATTTGAGAATGGATCAGTTTTAAGAAATTCGGATTAATTTGGACTAATTTAGAGGTTTCTGTTCATGTAGGAGTACGAGTGACAAGTTTGTTGACGGCGACTGGGGTATGAATAACCACATAGAGGTAAATCTAAATATTAACCGATAGTTGAGGAGTAAAAAATAAAAATAAAAACTTAGTTAGATTATGAGTCGGAACATTTCATTTACGAGGAGTCTAAACTGTAAACAAAGTTGATATTTTCAAAGGAACTCACCAATCTTTATATATTATCGCATTTTTATTTTTGTCATGAATATTTGTACCACACTTTTTTGTATGTGATAGATAGCATATGATTCTTTGATAATTTGACCAACCATTTTGTAGTGCTTTCCAATGCCTATTAAATTGCAAGTGCTTGAGCAGTTATGACTATTTTCTTCGTACGAGTCCAAGTAGACATGCAAGATGAAACTAACGAAGCTAGCAACGCATCATCGCGGAGGGGGCGGACGGAGGGGAAGCACGCCACCTCTTCGACTTTTTGAATACATATATATATTATATATATATATATAATATATATATATATATATATATAAATAAAGCAAAATAAAAAAAAAAAAAATGGTGTGGCTTGGGTGGGAGGTCTATTTGCACTCCACGACTCTAAAAAATCTGATCCGCCACTGCGCATCATAATATATTCATGAAAATCAAGTAAAGTCTAATTAGCAATATTGTATTACTGGTAAACCAAAGAAAATAGTTTTTCACTTTTATCCTAAGATAGAAACAATTAATCTCAATAGCTTAACATACTTAAGGTACTGGCATGTATTGTGAAACAAATTATGTCGCCATATTGAAAAATTTAAAGTGTTCCCTAAATCAAGCAAGTTGAAAAATACGTGGTCAATTGTTTACTATTTTAAAACCAAACACCTTGCAAGCATCATAAATATAAATTAATCTATCAGAAGTGTTTGCATTAATTAGTAAGACATTAAAAATGCATTTCCTAAGAAAATATTTATACTATATATATATATATATTTTGTTTTTTTCAGTGACCATAAAAAGTCTTAGAATTTTTTTAAAAAGAGTAACAACTAGCTTGAGGTTTATTAGCAGTCACATCACTATAGTATAATGAGAAAAATCTTTGGTTAGATAGTAACTAAATCTAATCTTTTACTCACCTAATTTTGTATAATACTAAATAATTTTATCCGAAGTTTCTATAATAGATAATGAAATAAATAAAATAGAATGAATATCATTAAGACAAAAATAAGTATACAAGTCGTGCATATATATACTTTTGTTGATTAATAAGAACATTAACATCACCCTTAATTGTAAATTGATTGTCATTTGTGTTTAATTTGAAGGGGTTTAGAGCCATTTGAATTAAGACTTCATGGATAAGTCCAAACTTTAATGTTGTTTCCATCTTTAACTCTCCACCTTATTCCTTGTTTCATTAAATATCTTACCTGAATACTCCTCTCTCCTCTAATTACTTGTCCACTTTTCCTTTTATAGTTGTTCCTAATTACTTGTTCATTTTGACAAAGCAAGAAAGGACAAATTTTTTACATATTATATCCTTAATTAATTACTTTGAAAAATATAGACTTCTTGAAACTTTTAAATTTTTAATTCACCCACTTCATAATTAATAGAGATAAGATGATAAACTCATGGCATTATTTGATTGACAAATGGACATGAATGGGACCCATTTGCCAAGCTAATAAAGGGACATTGTAAGTCCCCTTTGTCATTTTTTTTTGTTTTATGCACCTTGCTCAATATATTGTGTTTTATTTTTTTAACAAAAATATTTTCTTCTTCTTTAAGATTATGTTAACCAAACCTTTTAAGAATTTTGTTTGTTGATCTAATTAGTTTATGCTTTTCATTTTTTACGTACCGAAATTTTATTTAAATTTTACGATCATTATATAGGTTTTTAGTTTATTGTTTTAATATTATTTTTCTATTCTATGTTATTTATTCTATTATAATAAATAGCTGTTTGAAATTTATTTTTTAGTTTATAAAATCAAGATATAAGTAGTTTTTTTTAATCCTAACAATTAATTTTTTTAAAATTATAAATAAATTTTGTAAAATTGCAAAAATTCTTTTAAGGAATAAATTATTAAAATTATTATTTATATTTATAAATTCTTAAGAAATGTGTAAGAAAAGTTAATAAACAAAATATTAATTAAATTTCACCTAGCTTGAATTTTAAGAATAAAAATATTGTATAAATTGACAGAAATAATATGTATTTATGTTGGTGTTTATGGATGTTTTTCGTTTTTGAATTTCATGAAAATAGTATCAAAACTTATGTAATTGTTTGTCAAGATCATTGATGTTCTTTCCGTTATATTTACTTATTGAAGAGCATTTGTGGATTGAAGTGCTTTTGGATTATGAAATTGTTGAGAGAAAAATAAAAGAACATATTAAATTTATACCTTCTTTATTTTTCATATTAATAATCTACTTTTTATTTTACAAATTTCTAAAGAAATCATAAATAGAATAATAGTTTTACTAATTTACACCTTATTTTTTTTTGGTAAGTTTATAAATTATATTTATAGTTTCAAAAATAATTAATTGTTATAATAAAATAGAATAATTGTAATTAATTATATCTTTGAAAATTAACAAATAATTTTATATAACTATTTTTAATAATATAAATAATTAATATCGAGATGAAAAAACAATATTAAAATGTTAGAAATAGACAAGATTTTTTGGATTTCATATTTTTCATGAATAAAGTTATTTAAGTATGGAAGTATGAAATTTGGAACCATTGTTAGAAAAGAAACCAAAGGAAAAAAAAGTAAAAAAGTAAGAAAAGTAAGAAAGAGAAAAAAACGTTAAAAGGAAGAGAGAGAAAGAGGAGTTTGGTCATTTTCGTGAAATAGATCCACTTGGCAAAATATAAATGGGGCATCATATAACTTTTGTCTGCGACATCATATTTGTGTCTCATGCATGATAAAAAAAATTGTAAACTCATTATGTCAATTATTATTTTCTTAATAAATTTATTGATTCAAAAGTAGATAAATAATTAGGGACAAAGAAGTAATACCTCTTCAAATTCAAGATCTCGGACATCCCACATTAAAAAGTACTAAAAAAATATCTATTTTTTTAGCATTTCATGAGGTAATTTTTCCTTCAAGCAAGTTTAGTTAATAAGGCCTTGATAAAAAGTTTTAGGTCTCTAGATCAAGACCTTTCTTAGATTTTGCCTCACAAAATTTCTATCAATTTTTATAATGTATTTTCCCCCTTCATTTTATCTCAATTAAAAATTTAAAAAATTAAAAGTAGACTAATCTCCTTACCTAAGCAATCTGAAAATTTAAAAACATGACAAAACACACGAAAAAATAGCAGAAAATATAGACTTAACATTTCTTTTTTACCTATTATATGTAGGGGCTCGTTTAACCATGCGATATGAAATGATGATATGAAATCATAATATGAAGTTGAAGTTTTATTTGGACATGCGATTGAACTTTTTATGTTGTACTCATAATTAAACATTAAACCTCCATAAGTTGTAAAACTATTAAAATTATCCCAATTCTTTATACAATCTTACCAAATAAGCAAAAATTTATAAAATCACATAATTCACTATCACACAGATATTCTTAAAAAGTACAATATTTATTGATCAAGCTTTAATTCAATAAAAATAAAATTAAACATAAGTTGTTGCGTACTAGTCTTTAATATAATCTTCCCACATAGTATGAACAATCTTCTTACGTTAAACTTGCATTTCTCGTTCATATGACTGAGAAGACGAACCAACATTGTTACTTTGAACCATTTATTAGTCAATTTGGTTGGTAAATAAATTTGATAAAAAATAATGAATTTTGTGAAATTAAATGGTAAAGTAGAAATTGATTTGAAGTAATAATAAATCTTATGTTAGTGAGAATAATCATTATATAAAATATAAATGGTTTAAAAAGTAATGATATGAATTATAAATTTTATTTATATATGAAATAAATAGATAATTAGTAGATATAAATATGAGGTTGTTTTTTACAAAATATAAACTTGTGGGTCAATTTTTGTATTTGAAAAATTCAAAATTATGATTTTTTTGGAGAATTTGAGACATGAGATGAAATCAACTTGAAATCACATGTCCAGACGCTGATTTCATCTCGCGATATGAAATCACATGTCCAAATGTCTTCTTAAAAATGAATTTCTCCATCTCTTTGTTTTAGTCTTTTTAACTCTTTCTTTTATATTCCTCCAAAATAACTAAACAAAAGAGTGTCTAAATATATTTTAAAAAATTATGCCTCTTCGGTGAAGGTGTCAAGCTACAAAAGGCCGATTGCTGGCCCCTGGCTTTCTGGTATTTCTGTTGAGGTCGGAATGATATACATTTTGTTTAAAGAAAAAAAAACTAGGTGATTCTTTCATCTATTATAGCCCCTGGTGGACAGAGAGATCATATATTTGTTATTGGTAGGAAGTGACAGATATCCCGTGGAATTAGTCAAGATGCGCAAAAGCAAATATTTTGCCGACTTTGGTGACCATAATCAAATAATGGACATCCAAGAATGTGAAGATGAACAATCAGTCAATGACTCTTGACCAATACCAGACCCTACTTTTTCTTTTAAATATGTTTCCCTTTTTTTGTGTGTTTTTTTCCTTTTAAATCTCCATTCATTTGGCTTTGGAGTCAAATAGTGAATAGAAAATGACCCTTCTTACCAAATCTCCACTAACCAATGCCCATATCAATAAGAAATACAGTGGATTAAAGTACATTATTTGTATTCAATGTGTCTGTATGTCGTGTAAAATCAGGACCAATAGACAAATTTGGATAGTGACACATTACGATGGGGACTACTAAATTAATTGATGCTTAAATAAATACATGAAGAGTTGAAGACTCACTAGTTTAAATGTACATAAATAGTAAAAAGTAAAAAAAAAAAAACTTACTCCTTCATGTACTTGTAAAGATATTACCTCAATGATGATTGAAAACATTATAGGGGCAACTAATTGAATTTAGCACAAGGAAAAAAATTGATGATGGTCAACGTCTATAGGATTTCACAATTCTTTGTGTCCCCCCTCCCATCAATTTTATTGGGAATGTGAGTCCGGGTTACCACATATAGAACAATATTCCATTCGTCGCATATTAGTTGATCATTATACTAAAAATAGTTATCTCATACTCTCTCTATCCCTAATTATTTGTCCACTTTTCATTTTTTAGTTGTCCCTAATTACTTATCCATTTTGACAAATCAAGAAAGAACAGATTTTTTTACCTATTATACCTTCAATTAATTACTTTGAAAAGTGTAGTAATTTTTGAAAATCTTAAGTTTTTAATTCATTCACTTCATAAAATAGGGGTAAACTCACTGTATCAATTATTGTATTCTTAATAGGTATGCCAATTCAAAAGTGGACAAGTAATTAGGGACAGAGGGAGTATTAGTTGTCCACCTTACTAAATCAAAAAACATTAATTAATTTTTTTTTTCTATATTGGCCTTGCAATTAATTCTTTTTGAAAGAATTTACATTTATTTGTAAAATTATCAAAAAGTTTTTTAAGGGGTAGATTAGTAAAATTATCTTCTCAATTATGATTTCTCAAGCATCGTGCAAAATGGAAAGTGATCAACTAATATGGAACGGAGGGAGTATCAAAAAATCATAGAGCCATCTAACGACGTTTGAGGTTATGAAAGAGCCGAGGAGTCTGTTTGGATTGACTTATTTGAAGTGTTTTTAGGTTAAAATAACTTTTAAATATTTTTGTAGTGTTAAGATAAAATTAAAATGTGCTTCTAAGCATTTATTTTTAAGTAAAAAAGACAAAATAAATCAAAAGTTACAAGTTAAAATTCCTAACTTATGACTATCGCTTAAATTTTAATTTTGATTCAAGTATCAGAGTTGGACTTAGGGTGTGACAAATGGTTGGATTTGGATGAGTTTAAAATGGTTTGAACAAAAATGGGTAATTATCCAATCCGCCCATAAAATATATGGGTAAATATGGTTTGGGTAATTAGTGGACGGATTGGATATGAGTTACCCATATTTCATTCACATTAATTGAAGAATTAAAAATGAATTTATATGTTTTAAGTTTCTAAAGTAATTTTTTATTGAGTAAATTTTAGGTTTAACAAACATAAAAATTCGTATTTGTATGTTATAACTATAGTTTGTATAATTGCGCTCTATAGCAAGCTTTATGTTTGCTATGACTATTAATTTATATATTTCGGTATACTTATGTAACACCCCGCTACTATAAAGAACTAGAATTAGAAAGAATCATTTTCGGAAAGAATTGAAATCTGGAAAATTGGCTAAATTAAGTTAAGTATGAGCTTTGGTCAACTTCAAACGACCATAACTCCTAGCTCAGGATGAGTTAGGTGTGCTTCCAGATACCGTAAGAAAGATCTTGGGATTATCTTTCCAACGCCGACAAGTTTGTGTGATTTCGAGTTCGTATGAGGGAGATATGCACATTTGAAGTTGGATTGTCTAGATAAGGAAAGTCACAACCAGATTTTAGAAGGGTACTTTGGTCTTTTCACTACCCTATTAATTAATTTCATTTTTGGTAATTAAGTTGGGGTCTAAACTGATTTGGTTCAGTTTACGCTTCATCAAAAAGAGTTAGGATTTTGAGAGAAGAGAAAAGAAGAGGAGAAAAGTGGAGAAGAAGCAAGGATTCGTCGATTTCTTGAGGAATTGAGTGCGGGTTTCGCCAAGGATTCAATCCTACGAGGTATGTGAGTTCACACAACATTGGGTTCGTTCACCCACGTGCCAAACATGTTTATTTCAATATGATTTTCGTCCTAAAAGATTGAGACTTTGATGTTCTTGAGTGTATTCTTGAATTGCTTTCGTTCTTGAATTTGAGATGAGATTGATGAGTTCTTGAGAGTTTAAGGTCTATTTTAGAGTTTTGTTTGATTAGATTCTTGTGTACATATGCTGGGTATCTGAATCTAAAGAGGAATTGAGAAAAAAAAAATTGAATTTAGGTGAATTGGGGTTAGAAAACAAAGAAGGAACAAGTCGGGCAAATTTGGGTACCAGGTCCACGTTGCGGACTTGTTCCTCAGGATTTACAAAATCTTCTCCATGTTGCAAAGTAGTCACGGACCGTTCTACCTCAAAATTTATTTCGCGACCAAATATTTAAATGCATCTTCGCATCGCGGACTTGGTTCGAGATAGTGATTTCTTGATTTTTTTTCTCATGTTTAGCTATCTAAAAACACTCCTAAATATCATGAGTTTCACTCGAAACAAGAGTTCCATGCCAAGCATAAAGATTGAATCAAGAGGACCCTATCTACAGATCTTCATAGTCGACATCGACTCATCCAACTATGATGATCTTGTCTTGGCTCTTATTGATGAAAAATTGCCTATTTTTCTTCAATCTTTAGAAGAATGAGAAATTTTTCTCGCGGACAACGGTGCTATGGTCCAAAATTTAGGGACGAAATAGTCTACCTTGAATACAGAATCAATTACCAGATGGACTGGCTAGCTGGCCTACTTGTACGTAATAGAATCGAAATCAAGGCATCGCTGGGAAAAAAGTCAATTGATTCGGTTTCTCAAAATCAACGAGTGGACTTGAAATCATAGATCCATTTTGTGATTTCCTATCCCAAATCATAATCCTTGAATCCATAATTCAATTCAAGGAAAGTTAAGAGTCAAGTCAAGAAAAGTTAAGAGCCAAGTCAAGAGAAGTTAAGAGTCAAATCAAGAGAAGTTCATAGAATCTTCCAAGAGTCTCTTACAAATGTTTTAACTTTGTTTTAAGACCTGAGTTTTTAGTTGAGTAAAGATTAAAGGTTGAAGTTCATTTCTTCAAATAGTATATGGGGACTATGTAATCCCAAAGAGTTTAGAATGTTTTCATATTTAAGCAAGAAAGGAAACTTTGATTTCCAAAAGAGCCTTTGAGCTAGTTTTCAGTAAAGAGTAAATGTTTTCACATTTAAACAAGAAAAGAAACTGAGATTTCTAAAAGAGCCTTTGAGCTAGTTTTCAGTAAAGAGTAAATGCTTTCACAATTAAGCAACAGAGGAAATACTGATTTCTAAGAGAGCCTTCGGGGCTAGTTTTTGAGTAATTATCTCAAATCATAGAGTTGTGTTTTTAAACACAAGAGCTAGTATCATATTTTGGGAGTAGTATTAAGCACCGATATGGGGGAGAGCATAAACCATGTAGCCACCATGGGTAGAAAAAGGGTCATACTTTTTAAATGATTCCTTAGTGCTTTTTAGCATAAACTAGTGGATCCACGTAGTAGTCAGGTTCTATACCCTCGGCAAGGTATAGGACGGCCCTGACAGTGTGAGGCAAAACGCTGTATCATCACAATAGCTCTTACGTGATGGTTGTCGGTTAGAGAAACTCTCACAACAATATTTTATATTCTTATTCACACAGAGTTGATTATATTTTTATATACATTCAGAGTTTATATTGTATCTGTGCATACATTCAGAGTTGCTATTGTATTTCTAAATACACTGAGTTGTTATCCATGTTTTAAAAGTTTTTCTTTATATTGCATTTATTTTATTACTTTATATTGAAATGAGTTAAGTTGAGCCCAGGTATATTCTTTTAGTTCCTTTCAAGCTTGTGTCTTGTTTTAGAATTCCCCTCGCATGATCAGACATTCAACGTACTGATGCCATTTGGTCTGCATCTTCTTATGATGCAGATTCAGGTAACCAAGATCAGCATCCAGTGCATCGTTGATCTAGTTGAGCTTCAGAGTTGTTGGTGAGCCTCCTTGCTTCTGGAAGATTCCCCTTTTCATTACTTTATCATTTTAGTTCATTAGGATGTCGTGGGTCTTGTTCCAACATCCATCTCAGTTGTTAGAGGCTTCATAGATAGTAGTATATGTTAGTTCTTGAGTCTTTCTATTTCAGTTATGTTTGAGACTTGAGTTGCCACTTTGGCCAGTGAATATTATTTTAATACATTCTAAGTTATCATTTGAGCAGTTCAATTTACTTTCTTTAAAGTATTTCTATCATGAGTTAAGTCTTCCGCTAAGAGTTAAGCCAGGCCAAGGGTTCGCTTGGGGTCAGCAATGGTTCTTGAGTGTCAGTCCCGCCCAGGGTGTAGGCACGGGCCGTGACAACTTATACATAAAAAACCTGTCATGTCTTGATCTGTATACAAACTAAAACATAATAGTTGTATATAAACAAAATTACTACATATATACATAAAGATATTATACAAACATGTCTTGTTATGCATAATTATGGTAAGTATACAAACAACAAATTGAATTTGTATAAAAAAAACTAAAAAATAGTATTTGTATATAAATAAAATTACTACATATATACATAAAGAGATTATACAGATAGGTCTTGTTATGTATAACTGTGGCACATATACAAACAAATGCTATACTAATACATATATAATTAATTTTTATACAACACATAATTGTATAAAGGGAATTTGTATATACTAATATACCTTCTAAATAGGTCCCGTCAGATGGCAAAAAATATGGAATGTTTGCTGCGAATTATAAATAAAAGAAACTATGGCGATATCATTTAATTTGAATTAATAGTTTGCTATTTCATACAATTTTCCCTTTTTTATTCTACTCACTCTCACTCCTACCTCCAATTGACCCACCCCTAGTTTTATTTTATTTTATTTTTCCTAACCCCCACCCTGTTTTTATCCCCATCCACCCCGTCCACCTCACCCCGCCTTCATCCCCCTTACCCCCACCTACACCCACCCACCCACACTTTTTTTTTAAATGTTTTTTCTTTAAAAAAAAATTCTAATCCAACCCCACTCCCACCCCTCCCCAATTTCCAATTTTTTAAAAATGTTTTTCATTATTAAATTGAGTTTCTTTTTATGTTTTTCAAAAAAAAAAAAGTTACCCCGCTCCCCCCACCCCAGGCGTCCTCCCCCACCTTCCGTCCAACCTACCCCTAATTTTTTTTCTAAAAAAATTTTGTTTTCCAAAAAAAAGAAATTATCCCCTCTCCCCTCCGGCGCCCACCCATCGCCGCCTTCCACCCAACCTACCCCTATTTTCTTTGTTTTTCAAAAAAAAAAAATCCCCCTCTGCAAAAATGATGTGTGATACAATCTATGATATTTAAGGAGAAAATTGTGCAAAAATCTTTTAAAACACCAAAATCCAATAAATATAGGAGAAAATCTTGCACCTTTCCTAATGAGGCGCATTTGTATCTTTATTACAAAACAAAACACATAATTTAGGTTCTTTCTTCTTCTTCTACTACGATTTTTCAAAACTCTAATAGAAAAAAAAAAGTTCAAAATAGTCAAAATTTCCATTTGAAAATACTATATCAATGCATCTGATTTATCTAAATAAAGAATATATGTATCTAAGGTATGTGATGTATCATATATCTTATATAGTGTGTATCTATGTTTATAGTTTTTAATTTTTTCTAAAAATTAATTATTTTTCTAGCTTAACATATGTTCAACTGATAGACATGGTAAGAAAATCATGTGCAATGTGACGAGTCCAAGATTTTGACTCATTTAGAGCTTTATTTGGATAGATTTAGTGTCCTCAAATGCTTATTTTGTGTCAATAACTGATGTAAAATCCTTGATTTCCAGGTATTTGGATTGAGGAACAAAGCAAGGACACTAATTTACAAAAAGGAATGAAACGAGCTGAAAGAACGAAGAAAAGAGAGCCTGGTCATCGTCAAGTCCATTTGGCGAGTCACCGAATGGCGATTACCTCGCGCAAAGTTCTAGTGTGCTAAGCCCTGAAGGAGAAAGTCAAGTTGGCGAGAGAAAGGAGCAGTCGGTGGATCGCCGAGTGGTTCCGCAATGCAGTGTTAGATTACCTAAAGTTACATACCTGGAGGATGCTGAAGGCCAAGGCAGGAAGGCGATGAAACGAGCCAAAGGGTGGATCGCCGAGTTGATTGGTGAGCCCGACTTACTGCGCCGAATGGCCCTTCGCAACATATTTTTGGTAACTATAAATACATTTTCAAACATTAAGTTTAATATCTTTTTATCATTTTTAGGAGTATCATCTATTGAATAGTTTGAACTCTGTGTTTTGAGACAAGTTTTCCTTAGCTTTGAACAATGGAAGTTTTCCATTTTTGAGAAATTGGAAGCGGGTCTTTGAGATTCTTCAATTTGGACCCTTGTAAAGGCGAAATTAATTGTACCCAGTTGATGGAAACACAATTTGATAATGATTTTTATCTTTTTATGATGTCTAGCTAAAACCCCAATTCTTGGGGTGTGATTATGTGATTATGGGCTGATTTAACTTGTGGGTTTTGCTAATTGTTAGTCTAAATGATGTTTAAAAGTGATTTCAATTAGTAATTGTGGTTCAATTTAAAGAATTGTAGTTGAAAATGCAGTTCTACCTTTGTGTTTTTGGCTTTCTCGAGAGAGAGGTTTTAAAACCAAGATTACTGAATTGATGGTCTGTGGGTAGGTTGTCATGGGTTCAGCTCGAGAGAGTAAATCTTAAACCTTTTTCCACACATTCAGCTTGAGAGAGTGAATGGATTAAAGCGTAGGCTATTCTTATTTGCATGCTTGTCGATGCTCGAGAGAAATCAACTTGATTCGGGGTAAATTGTTCGAGAGAAAGTTTACCTCCTCTAAAGTCTAGGTTATTCACTAATTTACAGCTTAATACTAACAGTTGCAATTACCCATTTGTCTACCTTAGCCTATAATCAAATCACATCCCAAGAACCCATCTCATTATTGTCATCTTCGTATTATGTGTTGTTGTTGTAGCTGATAGTTAAAACCAAAACTCCCTTATTTGACACTCGTGTCACCCCCTGATTTACATTATGTTTTTAATCATAAATGTTTATTCCTATGACTGATTTGAACATATTCGTACTTTACCCTTGAATCTTAAACACATACCACTCCCTGTGGAATTCGATCCCAACTCATTTAGTTGGGTTATTATACTGACTAACGATCGTTGATGCTTAGAACTGGATTAAGTGTCTTTGAAACGTTAATCAAAATGGCGCCGTTGTCGGGGAGTGGTGTTGGTTAAGATTCTTTGGTTAAGTTGAATTTTGTTCTTTTTAGTCATAGTCGAATCTACTTACTTTTAGTTCTGGCTTACTTGTTTGTGTTTTGAAATAGAGAGTATGAGTGTGAACGGAACCAATGGTAGCCAATTGGGTGATACGTCCAAACTTACACTTCAAATAAGAACTATAAACGATCCATGTCAATTTACAGAACTCAACTAGAGTTGAGGTCAATCCCACAGAGAATTTCTTTACAGATAAGGTTTCACTATCGCGCTTATTCGAATGTCGTTATTATCTCCTAAACAAATAACAACGGCAAGTAAATTGGGTGTGATTGAGGTGATATAATTAAAAAAAAACTTGTAGTCAAAATCCAGATTAACGACTAACAGACTATTTCGTTGTAGAGTTGATTCGGTTGATTAAGAGAAACCTGGATTATGTTCATCATAACGTTTAGTTTTAGTGTTCTTCCGTAATTGAGTTTCAGGCGATTCAATGTTTACAAAATGATTGTGAGTTAATTTCATCTGACACTTCTAAGTTTAATTAGAAAACTTTCACTCACGTTTTCTCAGCCTTAGAGTGTTACTAACTTTGACCCTCGCTTACAATGGTTTGAGGTTAAAGTTCTATTCTCTCGAACTTAAACTTTAACTCCAATTTGTTAGTTTAGTTCAACTTTTTCCTAACTGATATTTTTCTCTCGAACAAATACCATATACAGGCTCAATCTAATACGTGCACTCATCAAATTATAAAGATAACGTAAGTTAAAACTATATATTGTAACCTCATGAGTTAAAACTACGTCATGGATCCCACAACAATAAGCAATAAATAATGAAAACATGTTGAAAAGTACTTATGAGAAGAATCAACAAATCAATAATCACTTTGATAATCTGAGAATCAGAATCCAAACTTCAAACTGATCGTAATAAGCAAAATCAAAAATCCAAAACTAAAATAATCGACAGTAGTTCGTCGTCCAACGTCAGATAGATTGATCCTAAAAAAAGACCTAATTAATTCAAAATAGAATGTTTAAAATGAGTCCTAATTGAACTAGGACTGAAATATCGGGCAACTCTACGACCACTTCTACTGCCCGTCAAGGGTTTCACAGACCGTGAAGCCCTTTGTGGTCTTTCCCTGGAATTTCCCAAAAATTGGTCTTCAATGCCATCACACTGGAAATTGCACCACGGAAGCAACCACGGTCCGTCTTTATCTTCACGTCCCATAAAGGTTCCCATGGTCTTAACTTGGCCCCCATCACTTGGCATCTTCCCTTAGCCTTTTCACTGGTTCCATACCACGACCTGTACCACGGTCTGTAGTAAGGACAACGGCCTGTAAGGTCGTCCATGGTATTCACTTGGTCCAATCCACTTTCAGCTCCTTTCAGGACTTCACATTGGTTCCGCTTTACGACCAGAACCACGGGCCGTGATAAGGACCACGAGCCGTCTAAGTGCCCGTGGTATTAACTTGATCTTTTACATAACTTTTTCTTCATTTCTCCCTTTTTTCACTTTTCATCTGTTTCACCTGTACAACACAGTCAAACACATTATATCCACATAAATGCACTTGATTCTAGTATCAATTCTTAGTTTTCAAGCATCAAATGTGCCAAGATTTGGCGGCACATCAACACCCTCAACTTAGAACCACTACTTGTGCTCAAGTGATGATAAAACAGTACAATCAACCCTCAATTCATTTACAGACTTTTGACACTACGCAACAACTATTTCAAGCACAATTTGTATCCCAAAACCCTGAATCTAACATGTAAGGATCAATATATGACATCTAATTACTCAGAGTCAATCATGCTTATGCCTGCGAATTATCAGCTCACACAATCTTCTTTCAAATGCAATCACTATGTCTTCACACCAAAGAAGTCTGTCGCTCATGATTGTTTGGACTGCGTACTATGCTCATGCTTTCAAAAAAACTTTTAACACTAACAACAAACTACCATAGGCTTGCCCTTGCTTTCTATGCTCTATCTTTCAAACACCCGGAATAGGATCACTATTGGACTTTATTAGCTTCTAACATAGGCTCAGTCTAGCGAATAGATATTTGGTTTTGTGAGTGACTAGTCCTTTGGTTTTCCAAAGTTTCGTTTTCACATAACTCTTTTTTGAGTGATTCCCTCTTTTTCTTTATTTCAGCACGTCCAGTAGCCATTATTTTCTTTTTCTTTCTTTTCTTTTCTTTACATTTTATTTATTTATTTATGCAATCTTATTGCACTTAGCTCATTTGTTGAACCTTCTTTTTCACTTTTTATCTTGTTTGGATTGCAATCACTCTCAACTTAGTCTTTTGGCCTGAGTTGTGATATCGTAGTTTCGGAGAACCAAGGATATGATATGTGTTGGGTCAGAATAAAGACCGATTCAAGGCTCAAATTGGGTTCAATTAATAAGCTTTTCATTTAGTTCTTTTATTTTTGGCTTTTTATTGCTTCCGGTTATTCTCAGATTCAAGCAAGACTACTCGGGCAAGTTATAGTTTCTGTTCCTAATGTTAGATTTCAAACAAAACTTGCACACACATGACACAGGACTGCACTTTTCAGTTGCTTGGTTTACCAATTAATTGGTCAAGCTAGCAATGTTCAACATATTATGTGTCTAAGATGTCAGCTAAAGATCCTAACAGTCAAACTCAGATTTAAGTCCTCATTTATCACAGACTAGCTGCTGCATAACTTAACAGACAAAACACACAAAGTCAACCTCCATTCTTTGTAACAACTAGAATGATCGGTTGCTCACCACCCCCTCCCCAACAAAAGGGACTTTGCCCTCAAAGTTAATAATGAAAAACATAACAAAATAGGGCTTATGAGGAGGGATCATACATACGGTGCTCTAGGTGCCAGTTTCCGAATTAGCATTGACACCCTTATTAATGGGTGCACTCACAGAACTCCATACCTGATCAGGTTGGTCTTCACTTTTTGGGGCAGATGCTCCACTACCAGAAGCTCTAACTAAGGTTGCATCTCGCTGTTGCTACTCAAGGGCTTCCTTTTCTCGAGCTTCCCTCTTTGATGCTCTACGAGCTCTCTTTTCTTAACTTCTTTCCTCTTTGGCTGGGTCAGTAGGTGTCTCCTCATTAGGTTCTCCGGCTTTGTGTTTTCTCTTGCCGAATTTGGCCTTAGGGAGATCCCTCCAGATGTCATCAAGTGACTGCGTGGATGGTTCCTGAGTGAGCAATTGCATCAATGACTTTGGCGTGACCGGAGTGGGCACCTGTACTGGCTTTTTCGCCAGTTTAGCAACCTGAGTTCGCATCTCGGCCAACTGTGCTTTGAACTCTTCATTATCTCCTGAACCTGCAGCCTGGAAGCGATCCTAGACAAGGTTTTCTAAACCGTCCATTCTGTCTTTTAACACCTCCAGCTCCTTCTGCATCTCATCTTTAATCTCTTTCTTCGCAGCTAACACATCTCTCTCTATTAGCTGAGGCATTCGAGTCACAATTTGGTCTACCAAGGTCCTGGTTTGGCGCTGATCTACAATCAATTTCTCAAGAACAATCAGGGGGATAGTGACATAGGTACCTGGAGCTTGTGAGGCTGAAGCTGGTGGTGGTGGTACTGATGTGGAAGACTATGATGACTCCCCCTATTCTGGGCCTCTATTAGCATGTGGGATGTCAATTGGTACTGTCGCGCCCCATTTTTTCGCAAAAATGGGTTTCGACCTAATAACTCTTTTGGGATGGATTGAATTGAAGAGTCGCTACCTAACGAGTTAAGGCACGTTAGGGCACCTATCTAACCTAACTAATCTAACTGAAGGTCAACGAACCAGAGATCGGGTAAGGGTTCAAATTACCTCGAGGGGAAGGTGTTAGGCATCTCTCGAGGTCCACAAATGTGGGTCCCGGCCGTATCTCATGCATTTATGTGGGGGTTACAAGTAGCAAATAAAGTCACTTCGTTTATTGATTATTTAATTTAAACATGCTTACTAGGTTATAACAATAAACATTAAGATTACTTTGTTTAATTAATTAGACATGCAAAACTAAGTGATAGTATAATATTAAACAATTAAGGGCATTTTAGTTATTTTAATTAATTAGTTAAACATGCAAAACTAAGTGATAACATGATAACAAATAAATATTAAACAATTAACAAAGAGATAAGCGAGGAGACAGAAATTGCACAATCAGATAAGCAAAAATAATTTTTTTTATTTAATTTTATTCAAGCTACCCCAAACAATTGTAATTATAAATAATTAAAGGGACAAAAGGGGAGGGAGACTCTGAAGGACTTTACGGATCAACACTTGATTTATTTTTTTTTGGCTTTCGTATAGGGACAGACAAAACCAAGGTTTGTCTTTTTAAGCCTGAGTCGGTGTCATCATATCCGTAGAGCCTGAACTACCCCTACCCCACCACCTCATGCTTTCATCTCTAAAAGGTGCCTAGCGTCCCCGTTGAAGATCCAAGAGGCATTGGACTACTATTAGGGAGGTTTTTTTTAGACTAAAATAAAAAAAGGCTCCTAGTTAGGCCCTCCTAGACACCAACCAAAACACATTGGACAACACTTAGCACATAAAATGTCATGTTGGCCTCTTAAGTTTTATTAAACATGCTGGCAAACACATGTAATTATGAAAAGGTCGCATGCAAAGTGTGTGCACAAGCATATAAACCATATAATTATTGGATTAGAAGGGACACAGAATCACAAATGCAGAGGGTAGTTATTAACTGATTTTAAAGGTGGCAGGACAATTATTACAGAAAGTCAATTTTAATTAATTATCAATTGATTTTAAAAGCGCATACTATTATCACAAATGTAGAATCTGATTCAACTTAAGCAGGTTTTAAAACAGTCCTTATACATGCATAATACAAAAGAAGAATTGATTTTATTGTAGTTTATCTAAATGGGGGCAGAGTTTAAAATTAAACATGCGGGAGCGGAATTTTTTAACTTTATTTTTAATGGTAGAAAATAATAATGTCACAACATTTGTTTAACAGTGGCAGGAAAATCATAATAGAGTATTACTTAACTACTTAACATGCTGGAAATCGGTGACAAAACTATGTTATTAATTTAGTCATTAGCATGATGGCAATTAATTAGTAATACCTATGAACATGACTTCTAGGTGATTGAAAAATTGAAATAGCACATATAGGCATGATACTATAATAAATAAAATAAAATCTACAATCTATAGGCATGATTTCTAAATGATTAGCATGCTGCAATTTTATTAGCAATTTAAGATTGATTGGAACTTGAGTAATAAACTAACAAGCTTAAGTTATTAAAACATACTGGAATTAATTAAAATAGTTAATTGACCTGATGTTATTAGTTAATTCATATGAGCATGATATCTATGTCATTTCTAATATGAGACAAGTTATTGAGCAAATTTTTTTTTTTTTACCACTTTCTAATTTCATAAGAGTGAGTTATACTTTACTACTAAAAAAGGCAACTAGATAAACATGTAACAGTCAAAACATTTTAAATTGTTGTTATTATGCTAAGGGTGTTACAAAGATTTAATGATTTACTTTAATATGTAATTAGTTAATATTAAGAACAAAGCGGCCAATGATAACGAGTTTACAATTTAAACAACATTTAAAAGCAAATAACAATATCAACAAGGTTACTTTATTTTAGAGCAAGGAACGAACAAACATTTAAATCACACTCCTATAGGCATGCTTTCTAGCAACAAACAAGTAGCACGTAAGTCCCATTCCTTAGACGATCCACCACCCCCCCCCCTCCCAAAAAAAATTATTTCATATATATAGAGTTAGAGTTATACAAAATATTACAATATCAAACTAAATACGTACGAATTCATGATACAAAAATTAAATAAAGTAATCTCGTCCAAAGCGAATCTTCTAAATCTTGGAGCTTTAGGTTCACCACCTGCTAGATCAATGCAACACATATATGATAGCAAAACATTCATAATATCAATCACTCATAACGATCCATTCTTTATATATATATAAACATGCAGTCACCACACACATAAGCATTCAAAAACACATAAAGGAATAACAACAGATGTAATGTCACCCATAGAGAGAAGGAATAATGGAAACTAACCCGGATGCTTCCTTTCATTTTATTCATACATACCAATGTATATAGAATTCATGATAAAGTAAATAATATTAATGCAAAACAAAATGTTAAATGAATTAAGAATTCTAACTGATTGAGCAAATTTTTTTTTTAATAGCAATGAAGTAATCCACAAATGCTAGGTCCGAAAACAACAACACAGCAAATAAGAGAATGCTCAAAGCTAAAAACTTTTTTTTTTTTTTTTTTATTTTATGAGTGGAGAGCCTTTTTCTAATTTAAAGTATTGTTTCTGATGGTTCCAGCCTATCTCCAATACTAAAAAGAGGGTCTCTTTATATAATGAAGGGGAGGGCACATAATAAGGAAAATAATAAATTAATCGGGGGCATATTTTTGGAGACTTTCTTTCCTTAAACTAACAACTAAGTAAGCATAATAATTCTTTTACTTATTCGATATTTTTTCCAAAAAAAAATCAAGTAACAATTTGCTTACACATAAATAAGGTACATAAAATCAATTAACACCGCCAATCAATATTGTACATCATCAATCAAAAGGAATAATATTATTTTAGGAAGGACAATATCGCAGCTCAAATCAATATTACAAATTATCATCCCTGCATATTTTATCAAGAAATAAATATGGCAATAGCATCAATTTGATGAATCAATTATGTGGGGAGGAAGAAAGAAACAGCCAATAATCAAATCAAATTAAAGGCAAATCTTAAAGCAATCCATAAATCAAGGTTTAGACATCAAATAGCTATTGAGCATTCTAAATAATTCATTAATAAATTAGCATAATCGGAAGAAATCAAGGTACCACATTATTAACCAAAATCGGCCAACTCTTCACTAATATTATCTCATATAATAGCAGGTCATATTCAACCGAAAGGAGCAATATTAACTTTTGAACTTTTGGGACAAATTTAAGCATAACTCATAAAGGAATTTACCCAGAACAATGGCAAACTTCATATCTCAAAGCAATTCATGGAAAGAGCAAGAACAAGAACATAAAAGTGCATAACAAAATGTTTAGAAAATCATACCTGGACAGATCTGAACAGATCTATCAACATCTTAAAATCAACAGAGATTAAAAATGAAGTGGTAACCCTAGAGCTCTTGTGAAACATGACGCTTGTTGAATTCCTTGAGTTTTGCCGGAGAAGAGAGGGGTAGAGGTGGCGCTGTTGTCCGTGTGGCTGCTCTTCGGTGGTTCTCGTCGGCTGCTGGTGTTATTGTTCTCTCATCCTCGCCGAAAGAGAGAAAGAGGCGACGCTGCCTGGAGCTTGTTGTTTCCGTCGGTGGAGCTTGCTCGCTGAAGCTACTGGCTGTTGTTTCTCATCAGAGAAGAAGAGGGAAGCAGCGACGGGAAGGGGAGGAAAAGAGAAAGAGGGCGTCGCTGCCTCTTCTGGTGGTCGGAGAAGCGGCGAGAAGGAGGAGGAGGAGAAGGGTGGTGCGGCGGTCTGGGAGAGAGGAGAGGAAGAATGAAGAAAAAGATACGGTTTTGGTCTTTTTAGATTTAAAAGGAAAAAGGGGAATTCAATCTCAGCCGTCAAAATAATCTAAGATGGGCGGTTAGGATTGAATAGAACGAGATTATCGGTGAGGATTAAAAGATAGGGTTTTACGAATTGAATTCAAAAGGCTATAATTGAAATAACAAAGGCTAAAGTGAAATTCAATTTTGAATTGGAATGGCTAGAATTGAAATAAATTAGAATAGAATAGGCTATGATTTAAATAATTTAAGGGAAGAATAATGAAATGTTATCCGATTAACAAAATAATACATATTAAAATATTTTCACATAATTAAACACATCTAATATTTTAAAATATTGAAGTAAAGTAATTATTTCGAGTTTAACTATCGATAAATATAATTTAATAAAATAATTTGATAATAATTACAATAATTTTTAAAATCATGCATACTAAAATATATAATATTTAGACAAAATTGATTAAAATTTTACACTAGAAATATGTTTTAAAAATACGTATTTAATTGAATAGCACTCCCGAAAGGGTTAAAGGTTGGTCAAAATTGAGTGTCAACAGGTATGTGAGGAATAACAACCAAATTACCTACAGTCCCAGATTTTGCACCAAAGAGATGGTTCACGACATCTTTGATTTTGGAGACTTGAATGAGTCTGAATGCGTCATGCCATCTGTTAATCAACCTGTTTGGGGAGGGGGGGTGTCTCCTTATCTACACAATTTCCCTATCAGATAGGGAAATGGAAACTCGGCTCTCTCATTTAATGCCCAGTCTTGCATCTTAGTTACTATGATTTGCCCCACATTTACCGGGTAACCAACCATGAGGCAGGCTACCAAAGATGCTAAAGAGGGAGACAGTGTATTATCATTTCCTGTAGGTCTCAATTGGGAACGAACAACAACCCACCACACTTTGGTTGGAAACGATAGTGAAGCTTTAGGAATAAGTGTCGGCATCGTGGTGACCCAAACTGTATTCTCCCTATCTATAGTAATTTGCTTGGCAATCCAGCGCAAAACCTTCTCTAGAGAACTCTAAATATCCATAGTAGTATCACTGGTGACTTCATGATGCTTGCCCCTCAAAAAGGCCAACTAAAGCTGATGCATAGTATTTCGAGCCATGTAGAATCTTGTTAATAGTGACCTCTCAGATATCTACCGATTTGCCCTGAACTATAAAGAGTTTAGTGGACCCCAGGTAATGGCAACGTCTTTCTGTCCATGTTTGTGGTCTTTGTGTTCGCAGCAAAGTTCATCAGTGTAGCAGCATACGATGAGTAGAACTCTCTAGTCAGGTGGTAAGAGTATTTCCTAGGTGCATTGTTCATCTAGTCAAACTGATGAAACTAAAACATCTGATAAATGTCAGGGAATACCTTAATGTGAGCTACAACCACTCTAGTTTCAGGTATGATTGCTCGCTTCTTGAAACTACCATTTTTGGTCACAATACCCTTATTAAAGAATTATTCAGACCGGTTGACGGTCCACATGGAACGAAAAAAGTTAATCAACTGCGGTCTCAGTGCAGGATCAGGTTCATGGGTGTTCACATACATCACCATGGTATCATCAGAAGTGATCTCTATATCTTCTCCATCTACATCTACCTCTTCTCGTACTCCAATTTCAACTTTTGTGTTTACCACAGGTGGAGAGGTGATTGCATCTTCCTGAGAGCTGTTTTCAGACTGTGCACTATCTTTTGAACCCTCAGTAGATTTGCTTCTTGACCCAACATCATAATCACCTCCTGATTCCTTACCACTATCGGGACTACTGCCTCCCTCTTCAGACTGGGGAGGAGTGTCCTGGAGAATAGCCCTTGACACTCTGGATCTAGTAGTTAGAGGTAGGTGATCATCAGGTGTAACATTAATTTGCACCTTTGAACTACTAGATTTGGAAGCATCATGGCCTTCCGATTGAGATGCAGTAGGGGAGACATTCTTGGTTGCGTTCTTTCTTCGAGGAGGCATCATACCTGAGAAACATAACATTAATTAGTACAAAAAATTCACAAAAATGACACATTATCGGGTACTCAAACTTTCATTGTGTATTTACATCATGACGCCTTGCCTTAAGAATGTCGTCACCCAATCTATCATCGGGAAGGGAAACAAAATCAAACAAACGACAAAAATTAAAGTATAGAAAAATTAAAATTTTTACACACTAAGTAGACTCTACGCGAACTTGCATGGGCTGTGGTAAGTACCACGGTCTATGAAACCCCTCATAAGTTTAAGACAGAATCAATGTGCAACAAAACTTTTACCAAGTAATGTTCACGGACGGCTTCACAACCCGTGGAGTGAACCATGGTCCGTGATACTAGTCGTGAACTTTCTTACTGGGTAAAAAGAATTCCAAGTGTGGTCCACGGTCAGTGAAGCCTATCGTGGTCTTACACTTTGCCAGTTCATCAGTTATCTTCGTCCCTCATTCACTAAATTGCACTATTATAGTGCTAAACTACCATTTTTACACATGTTCACAACTCACTCCTATCTACACAACAACCTAGTTCAGAATAAACTCACTTGATTAGCATAAAATCACAACTAACGCCATCCACCAATTCGACCCCCTGTTATCATACCCACATATAAAAATCAACTAAAAACACCCAATTCAACTTAACCCACTACAAATTAATACCAATTAAAGCAGCTTATCACATAATCGTGCTAATTTCGACTAAATCTAAGCAATTCAGACCCACCTTCCTATAATATGAAACTGATGGAGAGTTAAAGAGGGAAATTAATTAGAACTAAAAAGAGACATTCGCTAAAAAGGAGGAATCGGTGGCCTTGACTTGAGATTCTTGTCAACTTAGGATTAGGGCTTTGATTCGCAAGTTAATTTTAGGATTGATTGGTGATGGGAAACATTGCTATCTTTTTAAGAGTCATTATGGGAAGAAGAAAAGAGAGAAAAAGCTGACCTTTGGCGCTTATGGAACTGATATACGCTTTAATTTGATATGGGTTACGCGTGGATCGGGTCAGTTAACTGGTGGTACTAGGTAGTAGACTATGGACCGTGAAGTTGTCTGTGAAGGGCATCACGGTCCGTGAACCTAACTTAAGATGAAATACTTACCTGTGGAAGACGACGGACGGTGAAGTCGCCCATGGTGGGCATCATGGTCTATAAAAGTAGTCGTGAGCATGACTTGGGGAGTAAAGATCTTACCTGAGGTTTACGAGAGGCCAGACGGTCTGTACAAGCTCTGACGGACCGTGAACCCTTCCGTGAACCTTTTTGTTGCAATTTCCAGTAGCTTCCTTAGGTTGGTCCTTCAATTGACGGACCGTGAAAGTGCCTGTGAAGGGCACCATGGTCCGTGAGACTGCCCGTGAAGAGTAGTCTGCACCCAGTTTCTGCACTTTTCAACCCATTCTCTCCTGCACACATCAACACACAGTGACTCTATAAAAACAAAGAAAAATAAGGAAAAAGAAAAAAACCTAGTACAATTACATCTTGGGTTGCCTCCCAAGCAGCGCACAGTTTAACTTTTTGGCGCGACGCAGGTTACTTGATTACTCATACTTCATCAAGTTTACATCCTCAGGAAAACCCAACTATGCTTTGATTCACTGGCCATTAGCTTTGAACCTCTCGCCTTTATCATTTTCTAGCTCAATAGCACTCGACTGAAACACCTGCGTCACCTTAAAAGGTCCAGACCATTTAGATCTCAACTTTGTCGAAAATAGACGAAGTCCGGAGTTGAAAACTAACACCAAGTCACGAGGAATGAAGGTTCTCTTTTCAATATGCTTGTCATGGGACAACTTCATCCTCTCCTTGTACAATGTAGACCTCTTATAAGCTCTCAAATGAAACTCATCTGTCTCATTGATTTGATCCAGCCTCAGGTCTGTAGTTTTGCTCCAACTAAGGTTTAGCTTCTTAGAAGCCCAATGTGCTCTATGTTCAAGCTCAACCGGCAAGTGCCATGCCTTTCCAAACACCAACTGATATGGAGAGATACCAATAGGCATCTTGAAAGGTGTCTGATATGCCCATAGAGCATCATCTAGCTTCCGTGCCCAATCTGTCCTGTTGGCATTTACCGTATTTGCCAAGATCGCTTTGATTTCCTTGTTAGACACCTCTTCTTGTCCACTGGTCTTCGGATGATAAGTCATTGCAACCTTGAGTTGTTTCACCCCATACTTGGTCAGAAGCGCACTGAACACATTGCTGCAGAAGTAAGAACCATCATCATTGATAATAGCCCTGGGTGTGCCAAACTTTGAGAAGATATTCTTCTTCAGGAAACCAGCTACACTCTTGCCATCATTCTCAGGCAAAGCAATGGCGTCAACCTATTTGGACACATAGTCCACTGCAACCAATATGTACTTCTGCCAATAGGAACTCATAAATGGGCCCATGAAATTGATACCCCACATATCAAACAACTCCACTACTGAGATAGGTGTCATGGGTAACTTATGGCGCCGCGAGATAGCCCCTTGCTGCTGGCACACATCACAACTCCTTACTATGTCCACTGCATCTTGATGAATTATGGGCCAGTAGTATCCACATTGAAGCATCTTGTGGGCTGTTCGAGCACATCCATGATGACCACCTACTGGAGATGACTGACAGGCCTCTAGAATATGCAGCATCTCAACTTTAGGAATGCATCGCTTGATGATGTTATCAGTACAAATCCTGTACAAATAAGGTTCATCCCAGAAATACTTGCCTACATCATGCATGAACCTATTTCTTTGCTGAAATGTTAGTCCTTCAGGCATCACACCACTAACAAGAAAGTTAGCATAATCAGCAAACTAAGGAATGAGGTCAAGAGTTGCAGCTAATACCTGCTCATCCGGGAAGGCATCATCTATATCAAGCTCCAGCTCTTCTTTCTTTTCAGCCTCCAACCTAGACAGGTGATCAACTACCTGGTTCTCACACCCTCTCATATCCTTAACTTCAAAGTCAAACTCTTGGAGAAGCAACACCCATTTGATCAACCTCGGTTTGACATCTTTCTTTGCCATGAGGTATCTCAGAGCAGCATGGTTTGTGTGGACTATCACCTTAGTGCCCAGCAAGTAAGCTCTAAATTTTTCGAATGCATACACCACTGCCAGTATTTCCTGCTCAGTAACTGTGTAGTTTCGTTGTACCCCATTAAGTGACTTACTAGCATAGTAAATTGGATGAAACATCTTGTTGCGTTTTTGCCCCAACACAACTCCTAACGCAGTACCACTAGCATCGCACATTACTTCAAATGGCTCTGCCCAATCTGGACCAATGATTACTGGGCCAAAGATTAACTTCTCCTTTAGGCATTCAAAAGATTTAAGACATGCATCATCAAAGACAAATTTCACCTCCTTCTCCAAAAGTTTGCACATGAGGTGTGTAATCTTAGAGAAGTTCTTGATAAATCGTCTATAGAATCCAACATGTCCTAAGAAGCTTCGAACACCCTTCACACAGATCGGTGGAGGCAACTTTTCAATCACCTCAATTTTGGTCTTGTCGATCTCTATCCCATTTTGTGACACCTTGTGCCCCAAGACTATGCCCTCATTTACCATGAAATGGCATTTCTCCCAATTTAGCACTAAGTTGGCCTCCTCGCATCTATGAAGGGCCCTGCTAAGATTCAACAAACAGTCATCAAAGGTATCACCTACCACAGAGAAATCGTCCATAAATACCTCTAGAGTGTCCTCCACCATGTCTGAGAAAATGGACATCATACACCTTTGGAATGTTGCTGGTGCATTACATAGCCCAAATGTCATGCGTTTAAACGCAAATGTGCCATAAGGACATGTGAATGTGGTATTTTCCTGATCTTCAGGAGTAATTGATATTTGGTTGTAGCCAAAGTATCCATCTAGGATACAGTACCACCCTTTACATGCCAACCTGTCAAGCATCTGGTCCATGAAAGGCATTGGGAAGTGATCCCTCAAAGTCCACTTGTTCAACTTCCTGTAGTCCATTCTCACTCGCCATCCAGTGACTGGTCTCTGCTGGACTAACTCATTCTTGGCCAAAATTTGATACGTCCAAACTTACACTTCAAATAAGAAGTGTAAACGATCGATGTCAATTTAAAGAACTCAACTAGAGTTGAGGTCGATCCCACAGAGAATTTCTTTACAGATAAGGTTTCACTTTTGTGTTTATTAGAATGTCATTATTATCTCCTAAACAAATAACAACGGCAAGTAAATTGGGTGTGATTGAGGTGTTATAATTACCAAAACTTACAATTAAAATCCAGATTAACGACTAACAGACTATTTTGTTGTAGAGTTGATTCAATTGATTAAGAGAAACCAGGATTACGTTCACCATAACATCAGTTTTAGTGTTCTTTCGTAATTGAGTTTCAGGTGATTCAATGTTTACAAAATCATTGCGAGTTAATTTCATCTGACACTTCTAAGTCTAATTAGACAACTATCACTCACGTCTTCTCAGCCTTAGAGTATTATTAACATTGACCCTCGCTTACAATGGTTTGAGGTTGCAGTTCTTTTCTCTCGAACTTAAACTTTAACTCCAATTCATTAGTTTAGTTCAACTTTTTCCTAACTGATATTTTTTTCTCGAACAAATACTAGATACAGGCTCAATCTAATGAGTGCACTCATTAGATTAAAAAGATAATGAAAGCTAAAACTACAAATTGCAACCACTGAATGCCTTTCACTCGTTTTACGAAATTACAGTTAAAACTACATCATGGATCCCACAACCCCAGTCCTGGTATTTATCCCCTCATGTTTTTACGTAAATAATCAACAATAAATAACAAAAACATGTTAAAAGGTATTTACGAGAAGAATTATCAAATGAATAATCACTTTGATAATCTGAGAATCTAAATCCAAACTTCAAATTGATCGTAATAATCAAAATAGAAAGTTCAAAACTAAAATAATCGATAGTAGTTCGTCGTCCAAAGTCAGATAGATTGATCCTAAAAAAAAGGACCTAATTAATTGAAAATAGAATGTTTAAAATAAGTCCTAATCGAACTAGGACTGAAATGCCGGGCAACCCTACGGTCACTTCTACGGCCCGTCAAGGGCTTCACGGACCGTGAAGCCCTCCGTGGTCTTCCCGTGGAATTTCCCAAAAGTTGGTCTTCAATGCCATCACACTAGAAACTGCACCACGGAAGCAACCACAGTTCGTCTTGATCTTCACGACCCGTAAAGGTGCTCGTGGTCTTAACTTGGCCCCCATCACTTAGCAACTTCCTTTAGTCTTTTCACTGGTTCCACACCACGACCTGCACCACGATCCGTAGTGAGGACCATGGCCTGCGAGGTTTTTTGTGGTCTTCACTTGGTCTAATCCACTTTCAGCTCCTCTCAGGCCTTCACACTGGTTCAGCTTCACGACCAGCACCATGGGCCGTGATAAGGACCACGACCCATCTAAGTGCCCGTGGTATTAACTTGATCTTTTACAGAACTTTTTCTTCATTTCTCCACTTTTTCACTTTTCATCTGTTTCACTTGTACAACACAGCCAAACGCATTATATCCACATAAATGCACTTGATTCTATTATTATTTCTTAGTTTTCATGCATCAAATGTGCTAAGATTTCGCGGCACATCAGTGGACCACCAAGATGACATCGGCAACCTCGACGATGTCAATGATCCTAATGTTAATGACCCTCATCTAATGGGTGGTATTAGTTCCATTCTCTTGCCTCTGGCTGAAGGGAACGCTGTGTTTCATATTACAAGTACTATGTTGCAGCTCTTGCAATTGAAATGGCTGTTTGGTGGGCTGGCTCATGAGGATCCCTGTGAGCATATTAGAAACTTTGTTGATGTTTGTAGGCCGTTCTCCTTCAAGAATATATCCCAAGAGTTAGTCCAATTGAGGTTGTTCCCATTTTCTTTAATGGGAGAAGCATGTAAGTTGCTGGCTGAATTGCCACGGGAATCAATCACTTCGTGGGAAGAGCTTGTCACCGCATTTCAAGTTTGATATTTCCCTCATTGGAAGATGATGACACTTCGGGACAACATCCAAAGCTTCAAGCGTTTGGAGGGCGAGCCATTTCATGAGACTTGGCTACAATTCAAGAAGTTGGTGCTGCAATGCCCAACAATGGTTTGCTCGACAACGTTTTGCTGTAGCATTTTTACCGAAGCCTTGATTTGGTGAACAAGGGTATAGATGACTAACTTTTTTTAGGAGGTTTGATACAACAACCTTACATTATAGCAGCCCAACTTTTGGATGGTATGACCACAATTAATCGGGCTTGGTACACCCGCGAAGATCGGGTCTCCCCTCTCACGTTTAAATTGACCAAGGAACAGCTGGAGAAAGACCAAGAGAGGGACCATAACATGGCCAAGATCATGACACAACTTGACATTTTGTCCAAAAATGTCATGGGAGCTGGTGCTCGAAGTGTCAATATTGTGGGTGTCGGGTGTGTCAATCTTGATGGGGCCATGTTTAAGGCTTTGTACAACGAAGAGGTGAACTTCCTAGCCAACCAAGGATGTGTTTATCGGTCAAACTATCCGAGGCAGGGTGGTAACCAAGGTTGGAACATGGATTAAGGTTGGAAGGATCGTGATAGAGAGTGGAGGGATCGTAACCCCATTTGGAAAGAGAGAGACGGGGAGAAAGATAGATATGTTCCTCCCCACGAGTGCTAAAAGCCAAAGAATTCTAAGGGTGGTCAGTCTGTGGATATGTATTCTCGTATTCTAGACAAGGTTGAGGGGTCGAACAAGATTTTGAAAGATATGAAGAAAGATGTGTCGACCCTTAGCCAGATGGTTACCTCTCATTCTGTCTCTATCAAACAGTTGGAGGCCTAGATGGGTCATATTTCGTCTCATTTAAACTCGAGACAACAAGGGGGGTTGCCTAGTGACACTATGGTCAACCCCAAGAATGAAGTTTGGGTGAAAACTTGCGTCGTGCCACGGTGTTAAATAATGCGCTGCTTGGGAGGCAACCCAAGTTTTATTTGCTTGCTTTTTGATTTTGAAATAATGGTGTGTTGATTGTGCAGGTTGAAGTGTAAGTTGTGTTCGAAAAGTGGTGATTGGCGTGCCAAAAGTCCAATCGGCGAATCGCTAAAGAGGTCGGCGAGCCCGACCTGGATCGCCGTTGGACTCATGGAATTTTGAAATTTGAGTCTGTAATACTTGGACAGCCTAGGAGCAGATTGGCGAATCGCCAACTAGGTCGGTGATCACGATTTTCTCCGCCATTTGGACCCCCACATTAACTAGAGGTCCTATAAAACTCGGAGAGGTAAGTGCCCACTTGGCATGTCGCTGAGCAAAACTTATGTCGCCAAATGGGCGAGAACTAGACAGTTTTAAAGGCCAAAAGTTCAAAATTTCAAAATCTTTCACATTCCCTTACTTTTCAACTTTCAAAACTCACACCCGTACTATATTTTCCTATATTCTTGTGTTTTTATCACGTATTAGTCGTTTATTGTGTGTTCAGAGTTGAATTCTTTGCCATCTAGCTTTACAACTTATATATTCAACTTATAAAAAGGTTGGTTCTCCGAACCCCAAACTTATATTTAGCGATTTTTTTACTCATTTGCAATTGTTCTTATCTTAGTGATGAGTGCTGGGCCTCTCTGATCGTAATTGTGTGTGTGTGTGCCTATTTTTAATTTGAATATCTTGCCTAAAGTGCCAATAATGTTGATTTCTCGAAATTTTGTGCTTAAAAATTGATCAATCTTGTTGGGCTATGTTGTGTTGTGTTGTTGTTGGGTCTAGTCAGGTGAAGTCTAAGTAACTCACATTTGTGCCAAATGATGTGCTTTACCCAATGATGGAACGATTGATGTCATTCTTAAGGGCAAAAGTCGTCAAATGACCAAATTTGACCAAATCAGGAGAAGTCTGAGTATCCCGAGGGCATGGGTGTAATGGGTCTTAGTTTAATTGAAATTGTGCATGCTTTGATTTTGTTTTCAGGGGCTGCGGGGTTGAATTTTGGAAGTGGGGTTGAAAGTAGGCACGTTGGCAGTTTGGCGAGCTGGGTCGAGCTCGCCGAACCACTCGGCGGTTCACTGAATCCCTCTAGATCGCCTTTAATTTCATGCTAAATTTCAGTTTGGATTCTATAACTTTCGGCGAGAAGTGTCACGACCCGAGCCTACACTTTGGATGTGGCCGTCACTCGAGAACCATTGTTGGTCCCCAAGTAAACCCGCATCCTGGCTGACTACAACCGGAAGACTAACTCAAGCATACAAAGCTTAAAACTGAATAAAATTCATGAAACTTACAAATCTTTAACTTAAATGAATAGCTCTGAATAAAAATAGAATATTCAACTAGCCAACAATAGGCAACTCAAGTCTTAATACATTTTTAAAAAAATGAAACATACTTCTCAAACTTTACTTTCTATCTATGAAGCCTCTAAATGACAAAGATGGAAGTCGGGACAAGACCCACGACATCCTAACAACTGATGTAACTGAAAAGTAAATGAAATCCTCTAGAAGCAAGGAGGCTCACCATAGCTAACTCGAACTCCTTGTGGTATCAACGAAACTCCTGTTGATGATCCCGAATACCTGAATCTGCATCATGAAAGGATGCAGGCCAAATGGCTTAGTACATGGAATGTATGAGCATGTAAGGGGAATTCTAAAGCATAACATAAGTTTGAACTTGATGAAAAGGAAACATACTTACCTCTTCTCAACTCACTCAACTAACTCAACTCAAAGATAAGATATCCAACTCAGTGAAATAAGGCTCAACTCAATAATGAGATATTCAACTTAGTGAAATAAGGCTCAACTCAATAATGAGACACTCGACTCTTGATACTCAAACTCTAGATACTCAACTCTGAATACTCAACTCGATATAAAGCAAAAATAAGAGATGCAATATATGGAAAGCTTTTAAAACAATAGAAAGCAACTCAATGTATTTAAGAATACAATATAAACTCTGTTTGTATCTGAAAATACAAGTAAACTCTGTGTATATAAAAATACAAATATCTTTATGGGAGTTTATCTAACCGACTGTTGACACCCAATTTTGACCCTCCTTTCTTCTAATTTATTGTTTTAGAGCTTCTAATTTAATAACGTATCAAATTATCCTTTTCGCAACTATTTTTTACTACTACGACTATTAATTATCTTCTAAAATTATTAGTTTTATTATCAAAATTACTAACATTACATTTTATACCTCTTTTCTTAAATAATCAATTGTCATCATCTTATTTCTAGTTTCGTATTTATTAAATTAGTTATAAGTCAATATTTTGTATTATAATACAGAGAAAGAAGAGAAAAAGACCTTCTAATTCAGCCCAAAATTGGCCAGCAAAACGAGCCCAAATCCACTCCAAAATATGGCCCAACGGAACTTTCAGATCAGCCCACGAAAGAAAATTTAGCACCAGCCCAAACTCCTTTTTAAACCCTACAATAGCAGCAGCAGATCACCTCTGCCTCTTCCTCTACTTTTTGTCTTTTTCCTCTTTTCAACAAACTCCAATATTCTTTAATCATAGAGCAGAGTTTAGCTACCCTATTTTCGTGATACAATATTTTCAATCACGTGAATCCTAAGTTATTAGATAAAAACTTAAAGGACTTAATTTTATTTTGTTTTGGTTGATAAAATAAGTTCAGATTTTGTGTTTTTCCTTAAAAATCTAACCTTTGATTGTAAAGTTACTGTAAGTAGATGGACTCTTATATCCTAATACCTACAAAATATAATTTGTAAATTTCTATGTGTGTGTATGAGTGCTCTTCGAAATTTATGTGTCGAGACCCAAGAGTGATTTTTTTTACTTTAGCTATACCGGAAGTAGTGTTAAAAAATGTATTCGTGTCTTCTTTGCGAGTTGAAGCTACTTGTCATGTTTTAGACGTTCTGAACTATAGAACGGTTCCATTTTAAGTTTTGCATGAAATCAATTTTGGTTATTAGTTAATTGTTCATTTGGTGCCTTTATATTGTCAAACATTTGCAGCCTTTGTTTTGTTATGTGAAAGCGTGTTTAAAGAAGTTAGTTTTCCATTTTTTGTGTACTTGGGAATTAGGTAGTGAAGTGTACACACATTATGACACTAATGCTTCCTGTAATTCTGATCTATATTACTACATATGGACTTGAGTTTAAGCCCCTCTCCTATTATCTATTTAGTGGATGCAGTTGCACAAGTTTGTCTTATTATCTAACATTGATTGTATAAGAATATTGAAGGATCATGATTTGGTTTCTTTTTGTCATAAAAGTAATTTTTTTGTAGCTTAATTTGGATGAATTTGAGAATTAGTTTGGTGTTGTAGCTTATTTGCTTTGAGTTCGGTTAATAAGTCATTAATCATAAAATGTATAGTAGTATATTTATGGTATGATTTTACTTGGCTTCATATTTAGTTTATTTGATATCTTACTAATTTTTTTACCCTCTCTTTATTTGCATGAACACTTTGGAGCAAAATTGAGTCTTGATTCAGGACTCTAGCAAATTTCAAGTCTTATCGACTTGACGTTATCCTCATACCCGCACATGGAGTCTTCACTACATTTTTTACTACTACGAATGGCAAGCAAAACAAGCGAGCCTCGCTTGGAGTCACTCATGGCTTTATAGTTTAGCATTAACTTGTTTATTTATTTTTCTTTATATTTTATACTTGCTTATGTGACTTGAATATCTTTTATTTTTGAATTCTCAAATAGGTAACATAATATAGATGTTTGGGTTTGGATACCTTTTAGTTAGAAACAACCTTTATTAGTCGCTTTAGCTTTTATAAACTTCATTTGGCAAATTCTTTTTAAACACTTCATTTTGCATCATTTTTAAATCCACTAGATTTATTCAGTTTTATTCAAACTTGGTAATGTCTTTCAAAAAAAAATTGTTCTAAACTCTTATTTTTCTAAAACTTGTTCTAAAGTACCTTGTCACTGAGTAAGCAAATGTCTTTTAAATTTTTTATTTTCTTTTAGCCATGGATTTGTCTAAATTGATCTAAAGAAATTACTCTTTCTTAAATCTTTTTCATTCTAATAAAATTGCAAAAGAGCTTTTAAAATAAAAAAATGTTTTCCAACTTGGTTACTCAATTACTTAATTTCTAGCACTCATATCTTTCTTTTAAATTTAATTAATCTGAGTTTGGTCGGTTAACTATTTTTTACGGATCTTAAAGTATGCCTTGCCTCTTTCCTTTAGGATAAATTAGAACTCTTATCTAGAATTGAATAAGGTTAAGTAGACTTTTAATCTAGAGTTAACTTAGCACTAACTTTAGTAAAATAGGTGTTCTAATTCACTGTTAACATAATTAGGTGGTGACTCTTAAAAAGAACATTAAGATTTACAAATATGTTGTACACCGTTTGAACCTTGAGTTAAAATGGGATATAACATCGACAACCATCACTTAAGAGCTATTGTGATGATATAGCGTTTTACCTCACGCTACCAGGGCCGTCCTATACGTTGCCAAGAGTATAGAATCTGACTACTAAGTGGATCCACTAGTCTATGCTAAAAAGACTAAAGGAATCATCTAAAAAGTATGACCATTTTTTACCCATGATGGCTACTCCCAAATTATGATACTAGCTCTTATATTTAAAAATATACTTCTTTTTGTGATTTGAGATAATTGCTCAAAAACTTAGCTCAAAGGCTATTTTGAAAATCAAAGTTCCATCTCTTTGCTTAATTGTGAAGACTAGCTCAAAGGATCTTTGGAAATCAAGGTTTTCTTTTCTTGTTTAAATATGAAAATATTTTAAACTCTTTGGGAAGACATAGTCCTTATATAATCTTTTGAAGAAATTGAACTTCACTTTTACTCTTACTCAACTCAATGCTCAAGTTTTAAAACAAGTTAAAAGTATTTGTAAAAGACTTCTTAATACATTTTCAATAACCATAGATATAACTCAATACTTTGAACTGAAGAACTTCAATGATACTAATCATTTCAAGAATGCTCAACTCAGAGGGTTCATGTGGAATTATGAGCATGAACTACCAGCTCAATGACTCAAAGATACTTCTCATCTCAAGATTGTTTGACTTATAGAGTTCATGCAGAATTACGGACATGAACAATTCAACTCAAGGACTTCATGGGTAACATTTAATAGTCCTATGAATAGAAATATAATCTCAAAGGGAATTAAGAACTCAATACTCAAGACCTGAACTTGAAGATACTACTCCTCTCAATGATGCTCAATTTATGGAGTTCATGAGAAATTATGGGCATGAACGACTCAACTCAAAGGTTTACATAACTACATGGATCTCATGTATACGACTCTTCTCATTCTCTTACTTAGTTCCTCAAAACTTAGTTCAAATCAATAGTAGATCGCAAAGGATTAACAATCGAACTCAAAGGCTTTCTTGAACTCTACTTTTTAACTCTCTCTTGAGTTTGAATTATGATTTCAAGAGTTATAGTTCATGATATGAAGGATCTTGGTGATAGTGTAGACTCATGAATACATTCTCCTCACTCTCATGCTCACTTACTTGAGTCTTGAAACAAGTTACTAGAAGTTGTAGAAGACTTCTCAAAGGGGCTTTCTTAAATGTTCGGAAGAACTCTCAAGTAACTCTTAACTTTACCTTGAATTTGAATTATTAATTCAAGGTTATGATTCATGTTATGAATGATTTCTAAGTGTTTAGAAGTAGTTTAGAGTGATTAAAATGAAAGGGAGTGAAGGTACACTTAAAAGGGACTCAAATGGGATAACCGACGGAAAAGGAGTGGGGGCAGGCGACCCTGGTGCTTTTTGGGCGCGGGGCGCCAGCCCCAAAAATCAGAGATTGCATATGGGTGCACTGCAAGGGGGCCTAGCCTCTCCCCATGCCAAGTTTGACGAATTTCGCCTCTCGTTTTCTGATCCTAAATCGCTTTTAATCGATTTCTTTTCTCAAGTTTTTCTTAGATTCAATTACCCAACTTAGTTAGTACACACTAATCCACTCAAAACAACACTCAAAACAATCACTTTCATCTCAAGAAATCATCAAAACTCCAACGAAATAAGATTTAGAATGAACTTCAATAACACCTATCAAAAACTTAAATCCTTCAACTTTTGAGAGTGAAATTTACGCTGAAAATAACATGTTTGGCATGTGGGTGAAAAAAACCAACACTATGGAAGCTTACATACCTCTTAGGGATCAAACCCATGGCGAAAATCCACAAACAAACTCAAGAACGTCGACGAACGCCTTGATCCTGTCCTCTTTTCTCTTCTTTTCTCTTCTTGAACTCTCAACTAAAACCCTAAGCGTATATTAGGATTATAAAATTGAACCTAAAAGGATTATACCCTTAAAACATTACTAAAAATGAATTAAATCTGATTAGGTGAGGAAAAGACCAAAATACTAAGCTATTTCCGATTTTGACTTGTCTTATCTAGACAGCCCAACTTCGAATGGACATATCTCCCTCATACGAACTCGAAACTGAGCAAACTCGGTGGCGTTGGAAATATAATCCAAAGATATTTCCTACGGTATCTGGTATCACACCTAAATCATCCTGAGATAGGAGTTATGGTCATTTTAAGTTGACCCAAAACTCATACTTATCTTAACTTGCAAAATTTCAGATTTTGCTATTTCCAATTTAGTTCTTTTTGTAACTCAAGGTGCTACATCTAGTGACCTGACCTTAATACTCAATAAATTTGAAATTCCTTAGTAAGTCCTACTCACAACGAAGGGTGGTTCAAGTCTCAGTTCGAAATTTTTTTATGGGGTGTTACAAGAAGCCTGAATTTATCGAGTGCATTTGGTGGCTCGTCAATTGTCTTCTTGATCTCCCTTTCTACATTCCTAACCCCTAAAATATATTGTAACTTTCAGCGGGCTAGTCCTTGCTCACCGAATGTTGTCGGCGATTTATCGAAAGGCCCTTTCCATCACCAACATGCCAGTTTTCTGGAAATTTTGAAGCCAATACTTTCGGTGAGCTCGATCTGGCTAGCCAAAGTGATTCAGTGACTTGCCGACCGGTTCAGCGACTTTGTCTATGACTATTTTTTGCAACTTTGTTTGAAAGGTATCTAACTCTTTTTGATGTTTTTTGCAGATATGGCTAGAACCAACCTTGATATGCCCCGTAAACGAGCACATATCGTAGTTATAAATGAAGAAGGACCAATCCTCCTAAAAAGGGAAGAACAGAGCCTCCAAAGAGAGGCAAGGTTCCAGAGCACAACTCCAGCAGCGAGGCTTTTAACTCCCAAGCTGTATTATCTGAGCCGAAAGATGACCAGCCATTACAGTCCCAAAGAGCGGAGATCCACGCTAGATCTCGTCCTGACTCAGCTAGAGCCCAAACAGCTTCTTCTTCAGTAGATACAGTGCCAGCTCCGGCACCACCTGTGGCCCCAGTGCCACTAATACAGGTGGGCCTTCCAGGATACTCAGCAGATTAAAAGTCGATGGATTGCAAACTATTCTAGAGGAGAGCCTACTGTCTACAAAGGGCCTTGAGGGCAGATACTCTGCATTGAGGGACACACTCGAGTTCCACCGGTTCGAGCAGTTCACCAGGCCCCGAGGCCCTTATATTCCTATATGGGTCAGGGAGTTTTATACAGCATATGGAGAGTTGGTGCCCAAGGGGAAGAAGAAGGCAAGTGCCTTTAGACCGGTGAAGTAGGTCATGGTCCGGGGAAAGGAAGTCAGGTGCAGTAGTGAATACATTAACACTATACTTGACAAGGCTCCAGGTGCTACAATGGCATATGAGGGCTTGCCTATTACTCAGTCCCGGGATGACTTAAAGGGCTAGCTTGCACCGTTGATTTCTAATACCACCCCGAGGTGGATCGAGGTAGGGGTCCTCATCGAGAAGAAGGACCTAAATATTATTTCTCGATTCTGGTTCAGCTTTATTAGCAGCACCATCATGCCATCCCAAAATGAGTTTATCATTCACCACCCTAAGACGGCCTGCCTTGGGTCGATCATATCCAGGAGGAGCATTATCCTGGGACTCCTCATAGAATAGGAGATGGCTATGAGAGCCAGACCTCCCTACCATTCCTAGTGTTGATTACAGAGTTGTGCCAGCATGCTGGAGTTTCTCATGGTGAGACAAGAGATTTTGAGGTCACCCTTACATCCTCCACTGATATTCGGTGTATAGAGGCTGAGTACACTCAGGAGGAGGCAGACAAAAGGAGAGCAGCTCCAGTGGACACATCCCCAGAGATTGACATAGAGACAATTCTTGCAGAGGCATCTTTGCCTACTTCGGCCTCCGGGACTTCAGGTACATCTGCTCTCACTTCTTCCTCCCAGGCTCCTCGTACTTCTATCTCTTTCCAGCCCGCCAGAATTACTCAGGCTATGATCCTGAAGATGGGGCATCTGGCCCATTCGACTGATGTGAGGGCTACCCGACTAGAGGATGCAGTTCTATGGATGATCAAGAGTGCCATCCTTACAACCCTGACCCTCCTCCAGACTTCTATTGATGATTTGACTGTGAGGGTCGCGACTTATGAGCGTCGACAAGGGGAGTCTTCTGAGGTGATGACTTTGAAAGTCGAAGTTACAAATTTGAGGAAGGACGTGGACTACTTGAAGTTCATTGACTTCACTTCCTTATTGGAGGCAGCAAATGATGTGAATGCCCGACCCAATTCTGAGATTCCTCTAGTCACCACCGGAGATATGCCGATAAATGATGTGGCAGCTAATTAGTCAGAGGTAGAGACCGACGAGAAGCAGATTGAGGTTAGAGAAGAGAGCATATATGGAGACCTGCCAGATCTGGAGCAGACGATTGTACAGTCAGTGATCCAGACATTGCTGAAAAAGATGTCTATGGCAAGCCCTAGTGGATCTGGTGCTGTTGAGGTGACTCCAGGCACTAATGCCCAAGTTCAGAGTATTGTACTGGGCATTGATGCCCCGACATATGGAGCGACTGTGTAGACATGATCTATTTTTACCTCCCTCTTTGTTTTCTTTTATTGATTTTTGGATGTTTTATTGCATTTGAGGACACATTGCTTTTTTTTTCTGTGGGGTGAGGTATTTATGTACCTACCTCTTGTGATTATGACTTTTCTGTATAAATTGGGTTTTGTGTTATATATTGTGTTTTGACACTGTTTTGTGGATGCTTGAGCTTGTGGCTCCATATTTTGAATGTAAATGATTTTTGGACCCTTCCAAAAAATTTTGACACTTCTTGTGTATTCAAGTGTGGTTGTTCTTTTGCAAATTTGAGTGTCGGTTATGATAAATTTGTGACTAGCCGATTATCAAATTGAGTCTCTTGTGATGAACATTGCACACTAGCGAAAGTGTGGAGTCTTGTTTGACATTGGTGTCAATGCCTTGTGTGATGAGCTTACCGTGAACCATGTGTGATGACACCTAGAATTTGCCCCGTTGGTCCGGTTGACTAAGTGATGCAAGCTCTTGAAATGATCTTAGGCAACAATTTTAAAGAGTGAAACAATTTGACATTATACCTCTCTTATGGCCTACCTTGTGAGTGTGTGATGTTTGCTTGAACACCTATTGAGCCTTATCCTTTTCTTGGAAGAAACTTGATGAAATTGTGACATTTCTTTATCCCTTCACCCATAATCCTCATGAAGTGTGGTTTGTTTGAATAACCAACTTATGCCAAAAGCCTAAGTTGGGGGTGTGGTGAAAAGATCCCTCTTGACCCATAGTTTTGAGAAAGATGGAACCCCTCCATAAAAAAAAAAAAAAAAAAGACAGATAGAAAAAGAAAAGAAAAATGAAAAAGAAAAAGAATGAAAAAGTTGTGGAATAAAGTTGTGAAAGTTGCAAAACAAATGGGGTGTCCCGTATTCCATGGAAAGTGAATAATGGAGTGACTTTTGAGCATGAATGAAAATGTTGAAGAGAAGGAAATGAAGTGTTATTCATACCACATTTCATGAGGATAGCAGCCACTGAGCCTAAATGACCATACATTTATACTCAGCCTCGTTACAAGCCTTAAAAAGACTTTTTTAATCTTGAGTAAGCTAAAACAAGTGTTGATTGGAAAATAAGGGTAAACCTATGGGTGGAATCATGCATGTGTTCATCTTTTTGAGTGTGAGAGTTGTTTGTGATTTCAGAGCTGTAAATTATTGAACCATTGTGTGTGAATATGGAATCATCTTTGTGTGAGGGCATTTAAGTACCTTTGTTGAGCTTGAACTTGCATTTGAAGCAAGTATTGTCAACTTGAGATTCTTTGATAATGGTGAGTCACAACTTGAATCTTTGAGTGCATAATTGATCCTTCCATAAGTAAATTGAGTCTTGTTGTGTGCATTCATGATTGAGTCTTGTGTAGCACTATTTGAGACATCCTTTTTGAACTGCTGAACTTGAGTTTTACTTGAGGACAAACAAAATTTTAAGTTAGGGATGTTGATGAGTCCAAGATTTGGACTCATTTAGAGCTTTATTTGGATAGATTTATGTCCTCAAATGCTTATTTTGTGCTAATAACTGATGTAAAATCCTTGATTTTCAGGTAATTGGATTGAGGAATAAAGCAAGGACACTAATTTACAAAAAGGAATGAAGCGAGCTGAAAGAAGGAAGAAAAGAGAGCCTGGTGATCGCCAAGTCCATTTGGCGAGTCGCCGAATGGCCCTTACATCGCCCAAAGTTCCAGTGTGCTAAGCCCTGAAGGAGAAAATCAAGTTGGCGAGAGAAAGGAGCAGTTGGCGGATCGTCGAGTGGTTCCGCGATGCAGTGTTATATCGCCTAAAGTTATAGACCTGAAGGATGTTGAAGGCCAAGGTAGGAAGGCGATGAAATAAGCCAAAGGGCGGATCATTTTTAGTTGATTGGCGAGCCCCACTTACTGCGCTGAATGGCCCTTCGCAGCATATTTTTGGCTACTATAAATACATTTTCAAACATTAAGTTTAATATCTTTTTATCATTTTTAGGAGTGTCATCTTTTTGAATAGTTTGAACTCTGAGTTTTGAGACAAGTTTTCCTGAGTTTTGAAGAATGAAAGTTTTTCATTTTTGAGAAATTGGAAGTGGGTCTTTGAGATTCTTCGATTTGGACCTTTGTAAAGAAGAAATTAATCGTACCCAATTGATGGAAACACAATTTGGTAACAATTTTTATCTTTTTATGATGTCTAGCTAAAATCCCAATTCTTAGGGTGTGATTATGTGATTATTGGCTGATTTAGCTTGTGGGTATTGCTAATTGTTAGTCTAAATGTTGTTTAGAAGTGATTTCAATCAGTAATTGTGGTTCAATTTAAAGAATTGTAGTTGCAAATGCAGTTCTACCTTCGTATTTTTGGCTTGCTCAAGAGAGAGGTTTTAAAACCAAAATTACTGAATTGATGGTCTGTGGGTATTGAGTTGTCATGGGTTCAGCTCGAGAGAGTGAATCCTAAAACCTTTTCCACACATTTAGCTCGAGAGAGTGAATGGATTAAAGCGTAGGTTGTTCTTATTTGCATGATTGTCAATGTTCGAGAGAAATCGAATTGATTCGGGGTAAATTGTTCGAGAGAAAGTTTACCTCCTCTAAAGTCTAGGTTATTACTAATTTACAGCTATTTACTAACAGTTGCAATTACCCATTTGTCTACCTTAGCCTATAATCAAATCACATCCCAAGAACCCGTCTCATTATTGTCATCTTCATATTATTTACTGTTGTTGTAGCTGATAGTTAAAACCAAAACCCCCTTATTTGACATTCGTGTTACCCTCTAGTTTACATTATGTTTTTAATCGTAAATGTCTATTCTTATGGCTGATTTGAACATATTCGTACTTTACTCTTGAATCTTAAACACGTACCACTCCATGTGGGATTCAACCCCAACTCATTTAGTTGGGTTATTATACTGACTAACGATCGTTGACGCTTAGAACTGGATTAAGTGTCCTTGAAACGTTAATCACAATGTAGGGAGAGAAGAGGAGAAAATCAACGAGAGTAAAAACTAGAGAGAGATATAATTTCGTATGGGTGATTTTAGGCATGAAATAAGGTACTCTAGTTGTTACGAAATTAATAATCTTGCCTGGATAATTATTTAAAACTAACAATGTAAAGGGTAATTTTGGGGCTTAATTAGTTTGCATCTTTAATGCAATATGAAGTTTAGAAAAAGAAAAGAAAGGAAAGTGTGACTTATGGTTTATTTGGTGAAAATTTTAAATTAATTTATCTTGGAAAGTGTTTCGGAAAAGTATTTTTGGTGATTTTTTTTTATGTTTGAATAATAAATTTTAAAAACATTTTTGAGCAGTAAATTATTGTTTAATCGTAGTTTTTAAAAGTTATATGTCCAAATAGGTCAATGATATTATAATTTGATAAATTAGACCAAATCAATTTGCTAATGGAATGTTCTAATATGGTACAAAAGTATGTTTTAGCTAATAATTCAATCAAAGAAATAATTGAAAGAAGGATATCAAAAATTTTAATTGCACTATTGATTATAAATGAATTTTTCTAATATTTGACTACATACCATTAACTGATTAAGACACACACTTGAAAGATAGCACATAAAGTCACGAAAATGGTTGAATAATTAATTTATATGGATTTTTATTGGTGAAAGAACGTAAAAAGTGATGCTGCTAAAAATTAATAAGTAAACTTTTCATTTGTTCATCTAAAGAAATGTCATTTTTGAAACAAAATTATTTTTTCTTCATACTTGACATAATGCATGAAATGATCCTTGAATAATTATAGGGTAATATGCAAATTCTTAGTAAAGACTTCTACAAAATGATGTTGACTATAATTAAGAAGATTGGTTCTGTAGAAAAACAAAATGTATTCACACTCGTATACATAAGAGTTATATGAAAAAAAAAGATTTTCTTTTTAGAAAAATAATAACAAGACTTGTTTGAAGTAATAAGGCTATTCAAATTACAATATTCATGGAGAAAGAATCGTAATAAATGTATAGAAGTGATATAGACTAGGGTTGCTGCAGAAGAGAAAGTGGAACTCACTACTCGATCCATATTAGAATCCGGGTTTGTTTACTCAACCGACTAAGCGGACTAGGAAGGGGTGCCCTTGGTTGGACTGATAGCAAGGGCCAACTTTAGAATAACAAGACTTCTTTGCAGTAATAAAACTATTCAAATTACAATATTCATGGAGAAAGAATCGTAGTAAATATATAGAAGCGATATATTTAATCCAATAACGAAAGTCTGAAACAAAATTTCCAAATGATTGGGTAGGGTATTAATATATCTAATACAATTTAGATGTAAAATATTGTCCTCTAAAAAGGGAATGTTGAATGAATTGATTTTAAATTATGAGAATTAAAATTATTTTTGTCTTCGAAAGAAGATATTAATCAAAGATAATGATTTTTTTTCATAATAAATGTGAATCCCTCAAATATTATTTGAGAATACAAACTCTTGTTGCACCCCAAAAATGATTTTTTGTTAGGTACATTAGTAGAAATAAGAAAATGATTCACAATTATGAAACTAAATATATTGTTATAACCTGAATTATTCAACATGAACGACCTATTTATATCTAAACGATCATAAGCAAGTGCATAAATATACTTTTTAAAAATAAGTGAATATATAAAGATATGTTGTTGCGAGCTATGTGGGTGTAAATATCTTTAAATTTCTTCCATTTAAAATTGATTTGAACTAAAGATGAAAGATTTTGAGGGCAATACTTATTACGATATAGTAAAGCAAAGTATTATTATAGTAAGAATAGATACCTTTAATACAGGTAATCTTTCAATAGATTCTCTATCATTCCTTTTCTTTTCATTTCATTTAATTGGTCTATGTTATAGTGTTGTAAGATAATAAAATGGTTTAAGTTCCTTTATTATGTAATCTAATCGCTCTTTTGACTTCAAAAAGACTTTCTTTATCAATATATTGTTTCTTCTACACACATTTTCATAATAAAAAAATGATAATATTTAAGATTCATTAAAAAAATTGAGAATCCACTCATGAAAAAAAGAAACCATTCCCGTATTAGGAGTTAATAAATTTTTAACGTCTAATTAGATAGAGAATTATTCAAATTAAGAACAAAACTCGTTGTTTTTTCTTTCCCTGTAAATTATTTGAAGACACAATTATATCCATTGTTTAGTTGACCCAATTTTATTTTTTTCTATTTCAAGAATCTAACACAATTTTATATTTTCGACACACAAATAAGTATACGGTGGAAAGAAAGCAATCCTAGATTTTGTCCAATCAATCATTCCGCTGGCATCTCACATTTTTTATTCTTATTTAACTGTCACTAGAAAATATAGTTGTACATAGGTGAGTCTTAATAAATCGTATTTAAATAAAACATAACCAATATATTTAGTTTAAAATTGACTAATTTCTAATTGGCTTATGTTCATATTTGAGTTGCCACTTTGGCTAAGTTAAATGTTTATTTTAAAAACATTATGAGTTCAGTATGAGACAGTTGAGTTATTTAGCATTTGAATCCTTTTTTTAATGCTTAAAGTCTTCCGCTGACTAAGTAAGTCAGGCCAAGGGGTTGCTCGGGGCCAGCAATGGTTCTCAAGTGCCAGTCACGTCCGGGGTGTAGGCTCAGGGCGTGACAATAAGTTGTTAAATACTTTTGCACAAAAATATTTGAAAAAAGGATTTGCTTGTAATATTCTTTTCCCTCCTAGCCATCTAAGGAATAAGCTTACATAGATGCTTGGGACCTAATAGAACTTATAATAAGGGTAATGCTAAATGGTCAGAAAATTTGGTCAGAATTTTGCTAGAAATTTAAAAAAACTATAATATCTTTTTTATTTTAAAATAAACTAATCTTTTTTTTCATTTTTTAGTTAAAATGTATTAAAGTTAAAATGATAAATATGTTCAAAAAAGTAAAATAACATAGGTAAAATACTATTCTGGACAAAAGGATTTTTCCTTATAGTAGAATTTGTGATTAATTATTTTATAGGAGATATAAAATGTAATGAGCATTTTCACACTGAGATTAAGTGTAATTAAAGACTAAAAAGTCCATATATTAAGTAATTTCTACGTAATACTCCCTCTGTCTCTAATTACTTTTCTTCTTTTGAATTGACATACATATTAAGAAAACAACGATTGACATAGTAAGTTTACCATTTTACCCATATTAATTATAAAGTTGATGAAATAAAAATTTAAGATTTTCAAGTTTTATCTTTTTCAAAGTAATTAATTGAGGGTATAATAGATAAAAAAAAAATTGTCCTTTCTTGATTTGTCAAAATGAACAAGTAATTATGGACAACTAAAAAAGGAAAAATGAACAAGTAATTAGAGATAGAGGGAGTAATCCATAATTTATTGTTATTATTATTTATTATATAAACCCCTAAACTTGACACAAATTAAAAATTTTATTTCCAAATTTAACAAGTAAATAAGTGTTTTTAAATTTATCAATAGTTAAAGGATGAAACTAATAACTCATACATAATTTAGGAGTGTTTTCAATACTTCTTTTCCTCTAAAAAGGGAATGTTGAATGAATTGATTTTAAATTATGAGATTTAAAACTATTTTTGTCTTCGAAAGAAGATGTTAATCAAAGATAATGATTTTTTTCATAATAAATGTGAATCCCTCAAATATTATTTCAGAATACAAACTCTTGTTGCACCCCAAAATTAATTTTTTGTTAGGTACATTAGTAGAAATAAGAAAATGATTCACAATTACGAAACTGAATATATTGTTATAACCTAAATTATTCAACATGAACGACCTATTTATATCTAAACGATCATAAGCAAGTGCATAAATATACTTTTGAAAAATAAGTAAATATAGAAAGATATGTTGTTGCGAGCTATGTGGGTGTAAATATCTTTAAATTTCTTTCATTTAAAATTGATTTGAACTAAAAATGATAGATTTTGAGGGGATTACTTATTATGATATAGTTAAAGCAAAGTATTATTATAGTAAAAATAGATACCTTTAATACATATAATCTTTCAATAGTTTTCTATCAACTTTTTTCTTTTCATTTCATTTAATTGGTCTATGTTATAGTGTTGTAAGATAGTAAAATGGTTAAAGTTCGTTTATTCTGTAATCTAATCTCTCCTTTGACTTCAGAAAGACTTTCTTTTTCGATATATTGTTTCTTCTACACACATCTTCATAATAAAAAATGATAATAGTTAAGGTTCATTAAAAAAAATTGAGAATCCACTTATGAAAAAAAGAAATTATTCCCGCATTAGGAGTTAATAAATTTTTAACATCTAATTAGATAGAGAATTATTCAAATTAAGAACAAAACTCGTTGCTTTTTCTATCCCTGTAAATTAATTGAAGACGCAATTGTATCCACTATTCAGTCGACCCAATTTTATTTTGTTCTATTTCAAGAATCTAACACAATTTTATATTTTTTGACACACAAATAAGTATATGGTGGAAAGAAAGCAATCCTAGATTCTGTCCAATCGATCATTCCATTGGCATCTCACATTTTTTATTCTTATTTAACTGTCACTAGAAAATATAGTTATACATAGATGAGTCTTAATGAGTCGTATTTAAATAAAGCATGTAACCAATATATTTGGTTTAAAATTGACTAATTTCTAATTTTTATTAGGATTTTTTTCAAAAGTGCTTTCAAAAGAAAATTCAACTTTTGAAAAAATAGTTTATGTTACTCTTTAGAAATACTTATTTTTTGAAAAAATTTTAACTAAAAACCTCACATTCTTAATAATAAGCATTTTTAACATTCAAAAAACGTGATTGAAGGTTTTTAAAGCTTTCTAATAAAAATAGCTCATATTAAAGCTCTCTCATCTTTCCCAATAAGTTGTTAAATACTTTTGCACAAAAATATTTGAAAAAAGGATTTGCTTGTAATATTCTTTTCCCTCCTAGCCATCTAAGGAATAAGCTTACATAGATGCTTGGGACCTAATACAAATTATAATAAAATTTGTGATTAATTATTTTATAGGAGATATAACATGTAATGAGCATTTTCACACAGAGTTTAAGTGTAATTAAAGACTAAAAAGTCCTTATATTAAGTAATTTCTACATAATATTCCTCTGTTTCTAATTATTTGTCCATTTTTTAATTGACATACCTATTAAGAAAACAATGATTGACATAGTAAGTGTACCATTTTACCCATATTAATTATGAAGTGGTTGAATTAAAAATTTAACATTTTCAAAAAGTTCTACCTTTTTCAAAGTAATTAATTGAGGATATAATAGGTAAAATAATTTGTCCTTTCTTGATTTGTCAAAATGGACAACTAATTATGGACAACTAAAAAAAGAAAAATGAACAAGTAATCAAGGACTAAGGGAGTAATCCATAATTTATTGTTATTATTATTTATTATATAAACCCCTAAACTCGACACAAATTACTAGTTTGTCTCCAAACTATTAACGGTCATAAAAACACTCATTTATACTTGATTAACTAAACTTAGATACACTCTCGATCTGTCACTTGACCTAGCAAGTGATTTCAAACTCATATAATAACATGAAACTCTTAATAAAAAATCGAAAAAAGTGTAAAAAATATCCTAAACCTGACGATAAATTAGGGATATATTTCACTCATGTTGAAAGATTGGGTGTGTGTCTAAGTTCAGTTCGTCAAGTAAAAAAGTATTTTTAAATTTAGCAATAGTTAAATAATGAAATCAATAATTCACGCATAGTTTAAGGTGTTTTCAATACTTCTTTACAAATCATTCACAAAAATTCTGTGTGTTCTGTACAGATGTCCAATACGTGTCTAGATACAATTGTTATATTTTGTCAGATTGCAGGAGCTTACCAACTTTTCACTTACAGACAAATATTTTTTATCAAGGCAACAAAATCTAAACATTACAAATTATTTAGTCACAACTTTAATGCTTTCATGTATATAAATATAAAGGGGAGCTTCACCAAATTAAACATTTTTACCAACACACCTCATATTTTTCTCCTTGGATCGTCTCTACTTGTATTCAGGTTCTTTCTTAAACCCATTTTAACTTTAATTTTGATTTGTTTGTGAATTTTTATTATTCATGGTAGTGAATTTGATGATTTTTTTAGTAAATGTTGTGTGAATTCTGGAATTTACACTTGTTCATGTTTGCCTTTTTCTTTTTGTGGTACGGAGAAGTGTTTATTCTGTGATTTCGTTTTTGTTTAAATGCTAATTATTGATTTGATCGGAGAAGTTTTGTTATATCTATTTTTAGATTGAAAAAAAAAAAAACCCCTTTCTGGTAAAGAAGGGGTGATTGAATTGGTTTTGCTTTTTTTGGCCCGATTTGATGATGGAATGGTGATCCAGAATCAAGATATAAATTTTAGATTCAGAAATAGATCTTGCCAGGATATTTTGGCCTTGTAATAGAACATGATATGTCTTCTGTTTGAATTTTGTAGTTATTTAAATGGAAGTAAAGTTTATTTGTAATGACTGTTTAACCTACATTGGTGGTATAGCTTTTTTGAACATTTCCAAATGAACAATTTCATCTAAATCTTTTCTATTACTTGTAATTTGGGCATCGTTTTGCTTTTGCGTTTAAGTTAATAAATAATAAGCTGTAGTTTTGAGTCTCTCTTTTCTATCTTGTGATTTTCAGAGCTCTGCGACATATCACTGAAAAAATATATTTGCGATGCAGAAAGCTGGGGTGAAACAACAGCTCTTGGCTCTTAGAAGCCTCTGAGTTTCCATCTGCATTGGGGGTTATTTTGTTTTCTACATGATGATTTCAAATTTGCAGCTCATAGAGCATTTCAGTTCTCATGCCAGATGCACCATGAAGTCACAGTGATTAAGAATGTTGTTGGACTGAAGCATGGCCTTGTTGCAGACGGTTGAACACTGAAACAAGGTTTCGTGCCTGTAAATAGAGAATTTCATATCAGCAGGAGTGTTATTTATAGAATTATAGTATAAAGTAGGATTGTTTGATGAAAATGGTGAAAAATGGAAATGTATTGATGCAAAAATATGAATTGGGGAGATTATTAGGTCAAGGCAACTTTGGTAAGGTTTATTATGGAAGGGATCTGGAAAGCGGACAGACTGTGGCCATTAAAGTAATTGATAAAGAGAAGGTTCAGAAAGTTGGATTGACTGAACAGACGAAACGAGAGATATCCATTATGGCAATGGTCAAACATCGACATGTTGTGCAGCTATACAAGGTCATGGCAACTAAGAGTAAGATTTACTTTGTGATCGAACATGCCAAAGGTGGTGAGCTTTTCAACAAACTGACAAAGAGGAGGCTCAAGGAAGATGTTGCTAGAAAGTTGTTTCAGCAATTGATCAATGCAGTTGAATTTTGCCACAGCCGAGGTGTTTATCACCGTGATCTCAAACCGGAAAATCTCCTACTGGATGAGAATGGAAACCTAAAGGTTTCAGACTTTGGTTTGAGTGCATTAGCTGAGTCTAAGCGGCAAGATGGGTTACTCCACACAACCTGTGGTACACCAACATATGTTGCTCCTGAGGTGATTAGTAGAAAAGGATATGAAGGTGCCAAAGCTGACATCTGGTCTTGTGGGGTGATTTTATTTGTCTTGTTGGCTGGTTATCTTCCATTCTATGACTTAAATCTTATGAATCTGTATAGGAAGATATGCAGGGCGGAGTACAAATGCCCTCATTGGTTCCCTCTAGAAGTGCGTAAACTTCTCTCTAGGATCCTTGACCCAAACCCTCATAAAAGGATTTCAATAGCCAAAATCAAGGAAAACTCCTGGTTTAAGAAAGGATTGGGATCTAGACATGTGGGAACTAAACAAGTAGTGAACCAAAATGTTATTGCAGATGGTAATGCTGTTTCCAGTTCAAATTCGGAGAATAGTACCTCTTCCTCCGACACCAAGTTAGAGTTGATAAAACCTGCAATCTTTAGTGCATTTAATATCCTCTGCGGGTTTAATTTGTCTGGTTTATTCATAAACAATGATCAAAAGGAGGAGCTGCGATTTACATCAGTGAAGCCTGCCCCAGTCATCATATATAAGCTTGTGGAAATTGGCAGGAGTCTGAACCTTGAAATAAAGAAGAAAGAGGGTGGATTTCTTAAATTAGAGGGATTAAATGAGAACAGATATGAAACTCTGTGCATTGGCGTGCAAATCTTTGAAATTTCTGAATCCCATTACTTCATTGAGCTGAGTAGGTCAAGTGGTGATGCGATTGATTACCAAAACATGTTGACGCAAACTATCAGACCAGCTCTTGAGGAAATTGTTCTGGCTTGGCAAGGTGTGCAATCTCATCAGCAATAGTAATTATAGAATCACTAAAATGAAGCTTCTAATTTCTAGATGCTCGCTCTGTCTGCTGATCATACTTTGTATTATTATTTAAACAAATTCTGTTTGTTTGGTGCACTAGTTCTATTTACTGCACCTGTCTAGCATATTACTACAAACTTCAATTATTTTTCCCAGAGTTGTCTCCCTTCTCTTATTTTATATTATTTCTTCATTTATAATGTGTGCCTTCAATAGTACTAGCTAGTTTTCATGCATGTATGAGTTAAATGGCGGAAGTTGTGTTGTATTTCTATTTGAAAATTTGTTCTCAAGAACAGACAGAATCAGTGGAACAGCAACAGAGTATGCCGATTCTACTATCATGATATAGTGGTGGTTCTTATAGAATCGACCTCGACTTGTTGTTTGAGGAAAATAGAGAAAACCTAAATAATGTTGTATGTTTGTGTGTGAATCTGTTTTTACTGTGCATTCAATTTGCTTACCTCTCTTGAAGTTGTCACTCTGAATCCACCTGACTATTTAGGTGAAAAATTCAATAAAACAAAGAGTGTGCCCGCTTTAACTGTTGGAGTTTTTACTCTACATATATACAAGTGCTAAGTTCATAAATAAAGAGAGATTTCAAATGGAAGTGTATGTTGGATATTACACTTATTTCAAATTCAATATAGGGTTTGTTTTAGTATCATATAAACATGTGATGATCATATTGTATAAGTAGAAAATTAATAAGCATGATGCGCTGTATGGCACTAGAGTTGAAGAATAAGGAACAAAATCATTTCTGGTTCTCTTAAAAAATACGACGAAATTATTAACAAGTGCCCCAAGAAATTTAAGTGAACAAATTCAATGCCTGCATTGTATTTTTGTTATATGATGATGAAGCCATTCTTATGGATGCCCCATGTCGGTCATATTATACTTTCTCTATAATCATTTTCATTTTCATTTTCATTTTCTTTTTGGGGTAGACATGAATATTTAAATCGAGAAAATTTCAGAAATAGCGATACTCTAGGTCTAATTATTTGATGTTTCTAGTCTTCAATAATTTGAAGCCTAATTATGATGGATTTTAATGTCCGTTTCTGCTATATATATATATATATATATATATATATATATAGCGAGATTTTGTTTTTTCAAAACATGACAACATTTTCCTTTTTAAAACATAGGAAAGTGTATTATATCTGAATGCACGAAATAGCATGAATACAATAGCTGATTTTTTAATTGTATGCATATGTATGTGTGTATGTTTTCAAAGCGCACAAGCTGGATGTTTGTGCATATATGTGAAGACGTAATTGTATGTGTGGCCAACTGAACCAATATATGTCATATGTGTTTTCAAATTGTGTGTATAGGCCATTGCATGAGAAAGATATGCAAAGTGTATGTTTTAAATATGTCATACGTATATATGTCAGGATCTCTATTAAAAAATAGCTCATTACTGGAATTTTTAGATATAAAAATATGTGTATTTTGTATATATCTTTCTATATTATAATATAATGTCACAATGCTTTATATTTTTTTTGTTAAAAGTACCACTATAGAGAATAATAAGGATTGGAGCCAAAACCTCTATACATCGAATCATGTAATTAATACAATCCTATAAATTATCGATGATATACTTAACTAGTTTAGGCAGCAAATTAAAAATATATGATTCTTGCTAGTAAATAAAGAGAATTAATTATGAGATAGATGAAATGAGAGTGTAAGTTTTTATTTCGTGGCAAGTTGTGTTTGTTTCATATAATGAGGGGATTCATCCGAACCCCCTTGGCAAAAAATATTACTATTTATAAATGGTTAAAATTATTTTTAGGTATGTATAATAGATGTCGAACCCGCTTCCACTAGTTTGTGTGTTTACTTCTCAGATTATGAACCCCCTTATTAAATTTCTGGCTCCGCCACTGCGTGCACCCAGTAACTTCGGAAAAATCATGTATATATCTGTATATCTATTTTGAGAAACTGACAAAAATTAGGATATAATTAACAGTGAACCCATGAAAAGCATAGGTGTTATTATGTTGCTGGTACAAGCTCAAAGATCCACCCACAAAACCTGGTGCACCAAAAATCTTCAAATCCTGAGTTCGCCCTCTATATACATATACTTTTTTTGATTTTGTTTTGCAGTGTTAAATGGGGAAAACAAAGAGGGCAGGCTGTTAATTAATAATTAATTATACACACAGACTGTCATCTTCAAGAAGCAAAGAAGATTTAAAAAAAAGCAAAGGATATATTTTGATTTAAATGGATACATATATATTCCACTGAGCTATCTCTAAATTGGTAGAACGGCACCAAAAGACAAAAAAGAAACTCTCATTCAAATTAATACTAATGCAATGTATGTAATTATTTGATAGGGCTGGGCATAAAATATCAAAAATTAAATCATCGAATCGAATCGAAATTTTGGTTATTTGGTATTTGGTATTTGGTAATTCGGTATTTGGTGTGGTATTCAGGAGTAAAATTTTAGAATTATGGTATGAGCTATTAGTACCATTTGGTATTCGGTCTTTTTTGAATACCAAATTATGTACTTAATGAAGGTCATCTATCAACAAATCCATTACTCATTAGTACAAATTCAAAGAGAAAGTTAAATTAAAGAATAAGCATGAATAATCCAAATATATGTCTTTTAGTTGTATCAATTTGCATTTGTTGATGTCTTCTAACTTGTTGATCTTCTATTATATTGTGCGTCCACATAAAAAAATAAAAATGATTGGAGAAATAGTATTAACTTTGTAATACAATTGGCTATAACTTCAATACGGTATTATCGAATAACATATCGAACTGAAGTTTAATTTACCGTTTCCTGAATTGCCAAACCGAAATTTAAAAATTTGATATTTGGTATCTACTTCTAATTACTATCAATTACCGAATTACCAAACCTAAAATTTGAGAAACCCGAACTGAATACCGAATGCCCACCCCTATTATTTGATGGGGAATCTTAGTACAATTTTATTATTATTATTATTATTATTATTATTATTATTATTATTATTATTATTATTATTATTATTATTATTATTATTATTATTATTATTATTATTATTATTATAGTTGTTGTCAAGTGTCAATTGGTTCTTTACTTCCGTTTAGGGGTGTAAAAAATGAGCTCAATGATAGGTAACATGCCTAACCCTCCCAGGAGGTTAGGCTCACAATTATTTAGATTGGATTCAATCTCAACTCATTCAAACTGTAACCTATTTTAAGAGAATCTTCAATTGAACTCAATTTAATCTTCAATTTGAACCCGTTTAACACTCTTTATTTGCATTGATGTAATGTATGTTCCTATATTAAAAGTATGCATTACTATCTATTTTATATCTTTTAGGATTTACATGTCCATTTGTAACTTCTTTTTAAAATTTTTCTTGAGTTGAAATTCAAATTGTGGTTATAAAAATTAAATAACAATATATTAAAATTATTGAGATTAAGCGGGTCAAATTGGGTGGGTCAAGACACAATCTGTTTTAAGCCCATTTGAGCCCAAAAGAAACTTAGGTGGGTCAGGATCCAACCCAATTTCTATTTCAACCCATTTTAATATCTCCAATTTTAACCCAATACACCCATTTAACACCCTTACTTCCGTTTATATGAATATGATGATTGGCCAATATAGTCCACTAGGCTCAAAGGGAAATTCACCAAAGGAGAAGGTATATATCCTCTCATTCAAAGGTTGTGACACTACCCCTAAAGCTTATGGATGCACAATATGTATACCCTTAGCTTGTTGCTATCACTCACTTTTGTCTCAATTTATGTGATGCTATTTATTTTGATACAAAATTTAATAAAGAAAAGAATATTTTAAAAATTTATAGTACAAATAAATCTTAATCATAATTCATATGTGTGGTGTAAATCATTTCATTAAATATAAATTTTTTTAAAAAAAATGAAGTTGTTCCTGGAAACGTGACATTCTTTTGGAACAAATTAAAAACAAAAGGGTATACCATCAATTGGAACAGAGGGAGTAATAATTTGTAAGGATGTGTTTGGTATGAATTTTCGATTTTCTCATGCTTGATGGGTCAAGATATTTTTGAAAAGATATTCTCTAATTAAACAAATTGCTTAAAAATGAGGGAAATGACTTTCCTGGTAAAATTAGGGAAAATAAGTCTCATAAGTAGCATTTCACACTTATTGTCTCCTCCCCACTCACTCAAGCCCCATCGGCCTTGATCATTCTAGCCCCAACCCTTGTCACCCCACTTCCACCCTATCTCACCTCATAGTATTTTGTTAGATTATATATAAATTCTCTTGGAATAATACTTTTTTGCTTATTTACTAAAAACTAGAAAATAAGTAAGAAATTCACTTATTTTCCCAAAAAATAGTTTCTTCATACCAAACACAGGATGATCTCCTTTTGTTTTTCAGTTTAGTTTAACCATTAATCATCCGGAAATTTACGTGCCTAATTAATTGAAATTGGGTAACTAACAAAAAAATTCACCAGTTTAGTACCTAATTACTTCCCTTTCCTTCATTTTTCATTATTATGAAACTTCTCAAAATTTGGACTTCAGATACATGTATCTCGGATACATGAGGTCAAAATTAAGTGTAACTCGTTTTAAATACATTGTATCTAGAGGTGGCAGAATAAGTAATTTATGGATATCCACTAATATTTACCCATTTTAAATGGGTTGGGTACCTAACTCATTTAAAAAAGGGTAAAAATGAATAATATTTCATATTTACCTATTTAAAAGCCCCACACCACACAAAGCGAAACCCGATATTTAAGTGGAGAAGGATAGAGGGGCGGACCCATTATCCACTGAGTTTAGAAGGTTGTGATTGGTCCAAAGGGTGGGTCACAAATGGATTTCTCGATTATAAAAAATGGTATTTATAAAAGAAATGTTCATTCATAAAAGAAAGTAAGGGTTGGGTGGTATAAAAAACTTTTTTAAAAAATTATTTTATTCTATAAAAAAAAAATTTTTTTACATTTTTTTTTTGGGACGAGGGGTTGGTAGGGGGTGGAGTGGTAATTTGTTTTTAATGTTTTTTATAAAAAAAATTAATTTTTTTACATTTTTTGGGATGGGGGTGTACGGGATGGGGTGGTAAAACATTTTTTTTTAAATAAAAAAATTAAATTTTTTTTACATTTTTTTGGGATAGAGAGGCGTGGGTGGGGGGCTATCATACCCCAAGCCTATACCCTGGGCGGGACTGACACTCGATAACCATTGCTGGCCCTAACCAAACCCTTAGCCTGACTTACTCAGCGGAAGACTTAACTCAACAAAGATAAATATATGTAATAAACTGGAATGTTATAAAGGAACATTCAACTTGCCATTAAAGCTAACTCAAGTCTCAACATAGGCTAATGAAATGAAAAGACTAAAGAACTAACATATGGCTGTCTATGAAGCCTCTAAAACAACTGAGATGGATGTCGGGACAAGTTCTCCGATCATCCTAACAAATGAAATACTAAAAAGCAAATGATAACAAAAGAGCCCTCCGGAAAGCAAGTAGGCTCACCAACTAATTCTAAATGTTCAACTGGATCAACGAGGCGCTGGATGATGATTCTGGTTACCTGTGTATGCATCATAAGAAGATGCAGGCCAAATGACATCAGTACATTGAATGTATGAGTATGCGAGGAGAATTTTAAAACAAGACATAAAATTGAAAGGAACTGAAGAACGTACCTGACTCAACTCAACTTAATTGTACTCATTTCAATATAAAGCAGTTTAAAACAAGTGCAATATAAAAAAAAGCAGTTTAAAACATGGATGTCAATTATGTCTTTTGCCTCACGCTGCCAGGGCCGTCCTATACATTGCCGAGGGTATAGAACATGAGCTACTAAGTGGATCCACTAGTCTATGCTAAAAAGCACTAAAGGAATCATCTAAAGAGTATCACCCTATTCTATCCATGATGGCTACATAGTTTATGGGGCTGTGAGTTGTCTGAACTCTCCCCATATCGGTGCTCAACAATACTCCCAAAATATGATACTAGCTCTTATGTTTAAAAACATATTTCTTTCTGTGATTTGAGTTAATTGCTCAACAACTTAGCTCAAAGGCTATCTTGGAAATAAAAGTTTCCTTTTTTGTTTAAATGTGAAAACATTTTAACTCTTTGGGATTACATAGTCCCCATATACTCTTTGAAGAAATGAACTTCAATCTTTACTCTTTACTTTTTACTCAACTTGAACTTTAAGTCTTAAAACAAAGTTAAAACATTTGGAAAAGACTTTTGGAAAACTCTAAGAACTTCTCTTGACTTGACTCTTACTTCTCTTGACTTTGATCTTAACTTTCCTTGAATTGGATTATGGATTAAAGGTTCATGATCTCATGTTTATGATGATTTCATGATGTTTAGATGTACCTTAGAGTATAGAAATTGACTAGAAAACATAGGTATGTTGTTAAGGAACTAGTACAGAAAGATAGGGCAGAAATGGGAATCACTGGCGTCCTTGGCGCTCTGAGAGGCGCAGGGTGCCAGATCACAAACTTCAGAGCTGAAGTTTTGGCGCTCTGGTTGGCGCGTCACCCTAGAGCCCAAACTTGAGACACTAAAGAGGGGCGCTCTGGCTGGCGCGGCGCCCCAGACCCCTACCCAAAAAATCTCAATTTTTCTCCTTCGTTTTTCAACTCTAAACCCCCTATTTCAACTTAGTTCTTTCCCCAAATACTTAGGATCGATTATACATTCAATATATACTAGATTCAACTTGAAATCACACCCAAAAACATGAATCAAACTCAAGAAAACTTCAACAACTCAACCCACAAGAATTCAAACGAATTTCATCAAGAACTCTAAGGATTTACTTTCAAATCAAATATACTTCACTAAATTGAATCATGATTGGCACGTGGGTGAACTAACTCAATGCTATGTGATCTCACATACCTCGTAGGATTAAATCCTTGGTGAAATCCACAACCAAACGCGAACGTTCTTGACGATTCTTGATTGTTTCTTCTCCTTTCTCCTCTTTTCTCTTTTCTCCAAGTCCTAGTGTGAACTTCAACTTTTCTAAACTGAATAAAATCTGATTTGAACCTTAATTAATTCACTAAAACAAATTAAATTAATTGGGTAAGGAAAAGACCAAACTACCCTTTCAAAATCCGGATTGGACTTTCGTTATTTGAACAAACCAACTTTAAATAGGCATATCTCACTTATTCAAACTCGAAATTGCGCTGACTCAACGGCGTTGGAATGATTACTCCAAGGTCTTTCCTACGATATCTAGAAACACACCTAACTCATCCTGAGATAGAAGATATAGTTGTTTGAAGTTGACCAAAAATCTAACTTAACATACTTAACAAATTTTTCAGATATTTATATTCTTTCCAAAAATGACTATTTCCACCTTTTAACTTATTTCTAGTTATGGGGTGTTACAATATCTCCCCCTTGGGATAATTCGTCCTCGAATGAGCTTACTCTTAGTAGGCTAAGGGAGTAACATCTAATATTCAGCTCAAACACCCAACAAGCAATGCAAACACAACATGCAATCTCATAAATAAAAGAGTACTAAGAAAAGAATTAGTACTTTGGTCTGGAACTTCTACGGTTTCAAAAAGATGTGGATATCTCTTCTTCATATCTTCCTCAGCTTCCTAAGTAGCTTGCTCAACAAATTGGTTCCTCTAAAGGACTTTGACTGATGCTACTTCCTTAGTCTTCAACTTGCGAACTTGGCGATCTAGAATCTAAACTGGAATTTCCTCATAAGATAAGCTATCCTCGATGCTAATATCTTCAGTTGGTATGATCAATGAAGGATCACCCATGCACATCTTCAACATGGAGATGTGAAAGACCGGATGAACCGCGAGTAACTCTTGTGGTAGCTCCAACTCATAAGCTACACTACCTACCCTTTTCGATATTCTGTAAGGGCCAATATATAGGGGAATAAGCTTCCCCTTCTTGCCAAATCTCATAACACCTTTCGTGGGTGAAAATTTTAAGTATACCCAATCATCGACTTCAAAATCTAACTCCCTTCTCCTAACATCAATGTAGGATTTCTGACAACTCTATGCCGTTTTCAACCTCTCTTGAATCACTTTCACCTTCTCCATAGCTTGATGAACTAGATATGGTCCTATCAACCCTGCTTCACCAACTTCAAACCATCCAATAGGAAATCTACATCTTCTCTCATAAAGAGCTTCATAAGGAGCCATTTGGATGCTAGAGTGGTAATTATTATTGTAAGCAAACTCAATAAGAGGTAAGTGATCATCCCAATTACCTTTGAAATCAATCACACAAGCCCTCAACATATCCTCTAAGGTCTGAATAGTGCGCTCTGCTTGCCCATCTGTCTGTGGATGAAAGACAGTACTTAAGTTCACCTTTGAACCCAAGCCTTTTTGGAATGACTTCCAAAATTGTGCAGTAAATTGCGCACCTCTGTCTGAAATAATGGAGATCGAAACTCCATGAAGTATAACTACTTCTTGAAGATACAACTTGGCATAGTCCTCTGCTGAATGGGTAGTCTTTACCGAAAAAAAGTGGATTGATTTTGTCATTCTATTGATAATCACCCAAAGAGAATCATGTTGCCTACGAGACCTTTGTAAACCTGTTATGAAATCCATATTAATCATCTCCCACTTCCATTTTGGAAGTTCTATCTTCTGAGCCATACCATCGGGCCTTTGGTGCTCTACTTTAACTTGTTGGCAATTTAGACACTTAACAACAAATTCTGCAATGCCCTTCTTCATACTACTCCACGAATACACTTCTCTCAAGTCACGATTCATCTTTGTGTAACCCGTATGAATGAAATATTTGGAGCTATGAGCTTCCTCCATGATCCTCTTTTGGAGTTCATCCACCCTTGGTACACACAATCTGCCTTGATACCTTAATACACCATCTCCCACTTGTTCAAAAGCCATAACTTTCTGCTTATGAACATTTGCCTTTAATTCAAGCAAAATTGGATATTGGTCTTGTTTCTGTTTAACTTCAGATACTAAAGATAATTCAACCCCATTCATCACCACTACTCCTCCTTCTATGGAGTTCATTAGTCCAACTCCTAAGCGTGCAAGTCTAGGCACATCCTTTGCTATCTCTTTCTTATCTTCCTCAAAATGGGTGGTACTACCTGTAACGCCCCGGAAAATAGTAAGTTGAACTAGTGAGTTCTAGAGCCTTTCGTAGGAGTTTTGGAGTGTTGTATGAAGATTAAAACTCGTAGAAATGATTCCCGTACTTAGAATAGGGGTTATAGGGTTTAAGAGTCCGGGTACGACCCCCCGAGGACTACCCAAGGTGTCCTTGATGAAGACCCCAAAAATAGTCCCCAAAACTGTCAAATGTGTGACCTACGGATGGCCATCTACGACCAGTAGATCAATCTACACCCCGTAGGTCATGGGCGTAGGTTAAGGCCTACCAAGGGAAGCCTCAAGTGCAAACCACGAGGGTGCAGCACAGTAGACCCGTCCACGGTCCATGGATAGGTGGGCGTAGATGTTGCTAGTTTTTAGAGTTTTAGTTTTAAGTTAGGGGTTTGGGAATTAAGTTAGTTAATAATTAGGGGTTTAAGGAGGTCGGTTAAGTTAGTTAATTTACCTCCTATATAAGTTTAATAGGCCCCTAAACTAACTCATTAATTCATTCATCTTAGAACTCCCAAATTACTCTCCAAATATTCCCTCTCTAGAAGTGAAGAAGAAGAGAAGATAAGAGGGCAGTGTTTCTCCATTGATTCAAGCTTTATTTAGGGCTTTGATTCAAGGTATGTGAAGCTTATTCATCTATGGGTTCTTCCACCCATAGAGCCCCCATAGTTTCCCCACTTGTGAAATCAAAAACCCCATTCTAGCTAGGGTTGTGCTTGCATTGTGGGTAGGGTTTGGGTGTGATTCCAATCTGGTGGATATCACCCAATTATGATTGATTTAGCTTTTTTTTAATGATATTATGATGATTTAATGTGATTTATATGGTAAACCCTAATCTAAATTGATTAATGTGATATTTGTGGGTTTATACCATTAGAGGCAAATTCCATGGTTCAAAGGTGATCTTCCGAAATCAATGTCTTGTATACTAATTGATCATAGTTAGGATCATATAATCATGAATTGAACTAGACTTGAATGAATAGGAAGGATCTTGACTTTTAAAGTTACAATTGAACCTTTATAAATCAATTATGGCTAGAATCACTTAGAAGTAAAAAGGTGATTGAATATCTTGAAATTAGACATGAATTATGATAGAATGAAGTTAAGCTTGATAGTAGGGATTGTAGCCACCAATGTTAGGGCCATGGGGGTAAAATCAATATTATGTTATTGTGTTGTGTATTGCTTCTCTCTTACACACTTAAGCATAAAAATGTTAGGAGATCCAAAGGTTCTCTCACATAGAAGGATTCTAGGTTGGCTTAATAACCTAAAATGAATCAAAGCATGTTAGACTATAATAGCTTGAAGTTGTGATGTATGATCCCTTCATGTATAGTTTGGCTTAGTATGATAAGACCAAGGTTGATAGCTTGGGATGGAGGATCTATACTCCCCTAAGGTATAACTTGATTTAGCATTGTAGAATGCATGTCATGGTAGCATGAGTTAGTTGTAGTCATGGTAGCCTAGGATTGAGGATTTATACTCTCCTATGGGTAGCTTGAACTAGAATGGTTAGGATGCTTTCATGGTATCTTGACTTGGTTTGGCCAAGACTATTTCATGGTAGCTTTGGGATAGAGGACTCATACTCTCCTAAGGGTAGCTTAGGATTGAGGATTCATACTCTCTTAAGGGTAGCTTGACCTTGCATTGTAAGATGCATATCAAGGGTAGCTTGAATTAGGTTGGTCATGGTAGCTTGGGACTGAGGACTCATATTCTCGTAAGGATACCTTAAGGTTGAGAATCATACTCCCTAATGGATAGCTTGCATTTTTATTCTAGTACTCTTGTAAGGGTAGCATGACTTAGGTTGTTTAGTACTATTTCATAGTAGCTAGGATAGGACACTTGTACCTTTCATAGAGTAGCTTACACTTGCATATTAGTGTGTCTTCCAAGGTAGTTAGCTTAGCTTAACCTAGTTATGTTTAGTAAGATGATAGCATGGTCTTGCCTATTAGGGGGTTATTCCTTGGTAGCCTTGAATTGAGAAATAGATTTCATTCATGGGTTATGACTTTCCTAGCTAGTACTAAATAGAAAAGTACCGTATATGAAAAGTGGCAAATAGAATAGAGGGACTAGACCCCAATTAGTGAGCATTCATAAATGTCTAAAGGAGTACTTAGTGTGGGTAGTAGTATGAGATGCTATCCATAACAAGCATGATGTGACTGAGCTTTGTGAAGAAAAGGTTCCTATATGATGATGACTTAGTCAGTTGTTTCCATAGTTGTCTTCCAATATATGATTGACTAAGGTTGTAGTTCTCTTGTCTATATGAAGTAAGCTAATAGTAAGACCAAAAGGAGGGTGAATATGACTAAAATGACTTCAAGGTTATGCTTAGTGTGAAGGGTAGTATGGGATGCATTTCATGCATTACACAAGTGTGTCTTGAGGTTACTTAGGAGTATGGTACCCTTATGGTTAATAAGCTTAAGAGTTGACCATGCTTATAGACTATGATTAAGATGACCAAAAAGGGATACTTGGCTTGGGTGGTATTATGGGATGCTATTCTTGCTTTGCACAGGTATGCTTTTGAGGTTACTTGAGAATGGTGCTATTATGGTATAGATGACTAAGAGTCAATTATGCTTATATGATTATGACTTATCTCCTGTGCTCATTAACTATGTCTTATGTTGATTTATGTTTATATGATGCTTATGTTGGAGATTATGCTATGATTGTGATAATTATGTTATGACTGTGTTATTATCTTTTATGCTTATGTCTTATGTTGACTAACCATTTGAGATGCTCTTATGATGTTGTGCTAGCTTTCATACTTGGTACATTTTTTATTAACACAAATTGCCTACATTCTAATCGAACGTAGGGTTGAGGAGATTGAGTTGCTTCAAAGGCAAGGCTTCCAAGGATGAAGAAGAGTTGAAGAATTGGTGAGTCCTCATCGCTTCGAGGACAAACCCATTATGTTCATTTATGTTTTAGACTTTGTATGAGCTGCGTCCCAAGAGTTGTATTCAATATTATGTTAGATGGTTTGAGACAAAGGTTTAGTAAAGACTTCCATTTGCGTTTATGAAAAAATGACTTCAATTGTAAAAGTTTTAAATTTTCCCATATTTTGTTCTATTACCTATGTTATGATGCTAAGGGCTTGTATGAGACCCCTTCGGGGTCAAGTATGCCATGTTACGTCTAGGGGGTACCCTTGGGTCGTGAAAAACTTGGTAATCAGAGCACAAGGTTTAGAATGGTTCTAGGATTGTCTCAAACCACGTCTAGTAGAGTCTTGTTTATAAATGTGAAGCGCACCACATTTATGAATAGGAGGCTATTGGATGCTTAGGAAACTTCACTTCTTCATTCTCCAAGTCGTGCCATAGATCTATAAGCTCTTTCTCTCTCTTATCCATTATCCGATGGTCTTTAGGATATGACTATTATAAGCGTTTATGCTTCAAGGAGTGAAGGAGAAAGGTTGGTTGAGATGCCAATTATGGCTATGTGACTTGGTAGATTTGAGATAATAGATTATGATGTCGTCTTTAGTATGAATGATGCTTCATTGTTGCCTTTATGTTATGAAAGGTGTTTAGAAGCATTTGTGTAGGCTTACTCCCATGGGGGAGATAGTATGCCTATCTAGCAAGGTGATCATGAAGTTATGTTTAGTTGTTGGTTGAACCTGACTTAGTCATAATGAGTTTTAAGGTAGGATGATAGTGTGGTGGAATAGGGTGTTTAAGTAATGCCTAAATGGGTTGAGAATAGACTCCTCTAAGAAGGGCAAAAGTGTAATTCACCATGCTTTAGAATTATCTTGTGTGAATAGTATGTTTCCATGATTTTCTTATGTGATATATGTTCATGAAAATTCTTAGGTATTAATATAAATGACTTATATGCATTGTTTCCTAATGTTGTGGTGCATTTGAGTAGATTTGCATATAGACTTCATGAGTTAATTATGAGCATGCCTTAGTTTTGGAGTTGAAAGATTCCTCCTTGCGTAGATGCTTTTTAAGAGTAATTGCATTTAGGCTTCATGAGTGTGTGTTGAGCATGTTTTAGCTAGGAGATGTTAGTTCCTCCTTGAAAATGAGTAGATATGAAAATTTCATGCATTTTTGGGTTGGTAGAAGTAGCTCCTACTCCCTTGTGTTGCACTGAATGTGTTTAGCTTGGAATTGAAGTTTTCCTCCATGGATGTGTGCATTTAGATGTAGTTCATGCATGATGGGCTGTTAGCTTAGAGTTTTGACTTTAAGAAGTGTTTAGAATCATCATTCGAGGATGAATGATCCCAAGGGGGAGATATTGTAACACCCAGAAAATAGTAAGTTGAACTAGTGAGTTCTAGAGCCTTTCGTAGGAGTTTTGGAGTGTTGTATAAAGATTAAAACTCGTATAAATGATTCCCGTACTTAGAATAGGGTATTTAGGGGTTAAGAGTTCCAGTAGGACCACCCAAGGGGTCCTTGAGGGGGACCCCAAAAACAAACCACAAAACTTTCAAGTGTGTGACCTACAGATGGCCATCTACGACCAGTAGATCAATCCATGTCCGTAGGTCATGGGCGTAGGTCAAGGGCTGCCAAGGGAAGCCTCAGGTGCAAACCACGAGGGTGAAACACATGCAGTAGACCTATCAACAGTCCATGGATGGGTAGGCGTAGATGCTGCCAGTTTTTAGAGTTTTAGTTTTGAGTTAGTGGTTTGGGAGTTAAGTTAGTTAATAATTAGGGGTTTAGGGCCTCCTACATAAGCTTAATAGGCCCCTAAACTAACTCATTAATTCATTTATCTTAGAACTCCCAAATTACTCTCCAAATATTCCCTCTCTAGAAGTGAAGAAGAGGAGAAGAGAAGAGGGCAGTGTTTCTCCATTCAATCAAGCTTTATTTAGGGCTTTGATTCAAGTTATGTAAAGCTTATTCATCTATGGGATCTTCCATCCATAGAGCCCCCATAGTTTCCCTATTTATGAAATCAAAAATCCCATTCTAGCTAGGGTTGTGCTTGCATTGTAGGTAGGGTTTGGGCGTGATTCCAATCTGGTGGATATCACCAAATTCTGATTGATTTAGCTTTTTTTAATGATATTATGATGATTTCATGTGATTTCTATGGTAAACCCTAATCTAAATTGATGAATGTGATATTTGTGGGTTTATGCCATTAGAGGCAAATTTCAAGGTTCAAAGGTGATTTTCCTAAATCAATGTCTTGTATACTAATTGATCATAGTTAGGATCATCTAATCATGAATTGAACTAGACTTGATTAAATACGAAGGATCTTGACTTGTAAAGTTAGAATTGAACCTTTATGAATCAATTATGGCTAGAATCACTTAGTAGTAAAGAAGGTGATTAAATATCTTGAAATTAGACATGAATTATGATATGAACTTAAGCTTTATAGTAGGGATTGTAGCCACCAATGTTAGGGCTTTGGGGGTAAAGTCAATATTATGTTATTGTGTTGTGGATTACTTCTCTCTTACACACTTAAGCATAAAGATGCTAAGAGATCCAAATGTTCTCTCACATAGAAGGATTCTAGGTTGGCTTAATAACCTAAAATGAATCAAAGCATGTTAGACTAGAATAACTTGAAGTTGTGATGTATGATCCCTTCATGTATAGCTTGGCTTGGTAGGATAAGACCAAGGTTGATAGCTTAGGATGGAGGATCTATACTCTCCTAAGGAATAACTTGACTTAGCATTGTAGAATGCATGTCATGGTAGCATGAGTTAGCTGTAGTCATGGTAGCCTAGGATTGAGGATTTATACTCTCCTATAGGTAGCTTGAACTAGCATTGTTAGGATGCTTTCATGATAGGTTGACTTGGTTTGGCTAAGACCATCTCATGGTAGCTTTGGGATAGAGGACTTGTACTCTCCTAAGGGTAGCTTAGGATTGAGGATCCATACTCTTCTAAGGGTAGTTTGACCTTGCATTGTAAGATACATGTCAAGGGTAGCTTGAATTAGATTAGTCATAGTAGCTTAGGATTGAGGACTCATACTCTCCTAACGATAGCTTAGGGTTGAGAATCATACTCCCCTATGGATAGCTTGCATTTGTATTCTAGTACTCTTGTAAGGGTAGCATGACTTAGTTGGTTTAGGACTATTTTATGGTAGCTAGGATAGGACACTTGTACCTTTCCTAGAGTAGCTTGGACTTGCATGTTAGTGTGTCTTCCAAGGTAGTTAGCTTAGCTTAACCTAGTTATGCTTAGTAAGATGATAGCATGGTCTAGCCTATTAGGGGGTTATTCCTTGGTAGCCTTGAATTGAGAAATAAAGTTCATTCATGGGTTATGACTTGCCTAGTACTAAATAGAGAAGTACCTTATATGAAAAGAGGAAAATAGAATAGAGGGGCTAGACCCCAACTAGTGAACATTCATGATAGTCTATAGGAGTACTTAGTGTGGGTAGTAGTATGGGCTGTTATCCATACATGGCACAAGTATGACTTGAGGCTAGTTGTGAAGGGTTCCCTTATGTAGATTGACTTAGCTTGGGTTGTTGCCATAGTTGTCTTCCAATATATGATTGACTAAGGTGGTAGTTCCCTTGTCTATATTAAGTAAGCTAATAGTAAGACCAAAAGGAGGGTGAATATGACAAAGATGACTTCAAGGCTATGCTTAGTGTGAAGGGTAGTATAGGATGCCTTTCATGCATTGCACAAGTGTGTCTTGAGGTTACTTAGGAGTATGGTACCCTTATGGTAAAGAAGCTTAAGAGTTGACTATGCTTATAGACTATGATTAAGATGACCAGAAAGAGATACTTGACTTGGGTGGTATTATGGGATGCTATTCTTGCTTTGCACAGGTATGCTTTTGAGGTTACTTGAGAATGGTGCTATTATGGTATAGATGACTAAGAGTCAATTATTCTTATACTATTATGACTTATCTCCTATTCTCATTAACTATGTCTTATGTTGACTTATGTTTATATGATGCTTATGTTGGAGATTATGCTATGACTATGATGATTATGTTATGACTATGTTATTATCCCTTATGCTTATGTCTTATGTCGACTAACCATTTGAGATGCTCTTATGATGTTGTGCTAGCTTTCATACTTGGTACATTTTGTGCCTACATTCTAATCAAATGTAGGGTTGAGGAGATTGAGTTGCTTGGAAGGCTAGGTTTCCAAGGATGAAGAAGAGTTGAAGAATTGGCGAGTCTTCATAGCTTTGAGGACAAACCCATCAGATTCCTTTATGTCATTTGTTTATGTTTTAGACTTTGTATGGGTTGCGTCCCAAGAGTTGTATTCAATATTATGTTAGGTGGTTTGAGACAAAGGTTTAGTAAAGACTTCCGTTTGCGTTTATGAAAAAATGACTTCGATTGTAAAAGTTTTAATTTTTCCTGTATTTTGTTCTATTACCTATGTTATGACGCTAAGGGCTTGTATGAGACCCCTTCGGGGTCAAGTATGCCATGTTACATCTAGGGGGTACCCTTGGGTCGTGACATTACCCATAGATAACCTGCTCAAGGCATCAGCGAGAACATTAGCCTTACCTGGGTGATAAAGTACTCATGACATAATCCTTGAGTAATTATAACCACCTTATTTGTCTGAGATTAAGCTCTTTCTGAGTAACACATACTGAAGATTCTATTGATCGATGAACACATCCACATGAACATCATAAAGGTAATGGCGCCATATTTTCAAAGCAAATACCACGTCAGCCAACTCTAGATCATGGGTTAGGTAAATTTTCTCATGAACTTTTAACTAACTGAAGGCATAAGCTATAACCTTGCCATTCTGCATTAGCACAAACCCAAACCAACTCTGGACGCATCACAATAAACAACAAAGCCTTGCGTACCTTCTGGTAATGTCAAAACTGGGGCAGTAGTCAACCTCTTTTTCAATTCTTGAAAGCTTTTCTCACAAGCTTCAAACCATTGAAACTTCACTGTCTTCTGAGTTAACTTGGTCAAAGGGGATGAAATAGATGAGAACCCCTCTATGAACCTTCTATAATAGTAAGCCAAACCCAAGAAACTCCTAATATCAGTTGGAGATGTGGGTCTAGGCCAATTTTGCAGTGCCTCTATTTTTTGAATATCAACTTTAATTCCCTCTCTAGACACAATGTGGCCTAACAATGCCACAGACTCAAGCCAAAACTCACATTTAGAGAACTTGGCATACAACTCTCTATCTTTAAGAGACTAGAGAACTATTCTGAGATGACTAGCATGATCTTCTTGATTCCTCGAATAAATTAGTATGTCATCAATGAAGACGATAGCAAAATATCTGAATAAGGTTTGAACACTCTATTCATAAGGTCCATGAATGCCACAGGCGCAATGGTTAAACCAAAGGACGTGACCAGAAATTCATAATGACCATAACGGGTCCTAATGTTGTCTTTGGAATATCACATTCCTTTACCCTCAACTAATGGTAGCCTAATCTGAGATCTATCTTAGAGAAACAAGTAGCACCCTGTAGCTGATCAGAAAGATCATCAATTCGCAGAAGAGGATACTTGTTCTTAATGGTAACCTTGTTCAACTGGTGGTAATCTATACACATCCTAAGGGAATCATCTTTCTTCCTCACAAATAAGACTGGAGTGCCCCAAGGTGAGACACATGGTCGAATAAAACCACCTTATCAAGCAGATCTTTCAACTGTTTCTTCAACTCTTTTAAATTTGATGGTGTCATTCTATATGGCGGAATAGATATAGGATGAGTATCTGGAAGAAGGTCTATACTAAAGTCTATCTCTCTCTCAGGAGGGACTTCGGAAAGATCATCTGGAAAGACACTAGGTCATTAAATCAGACTAAGTGATAGACACACCCCTTAGAAACAACTTACTTGCCTTAAGGTACGAAATGAAATGACTCTTAGGCACTGCTGAGCTATTTTTCCACTCTAAGACTGGCTCATTTGGAAACTGGAACTTGACAACTCGAGATCTACAATCAACTGAGGCATAACAGGCATGAAGCCAGTCCATACCAAGAATGACATCAAAATCTACCATGTCTAACTGAACTAAATCAGCCATGGTACTCTCGTGATTGACAGAAATGGGACAATCACGATAGACTTTCCCTGCTAGAATAGACTCACCAATAGGTGTAGAAACACTGAAGGTTCGCTAAGTTGCTCAGAAATAACATCAAAATTCAAAGCAACATATGGAGTTACAAAAGATAAACTCGCTCCTGGATCTAGCAAGGCATAAACATTAGAGTTAAAGACTTGAATCATACTAGTGACAACATTTGGTGAATCCTCTTGCTCTTGGCGACTAGTGATAGTATATAGACGGTTTGATCCTCCGCCAGTACCTACAGTAGCTCCCCTAGGTGCAGCTCTGTTTGGTGGAGCAACTGAAGAAGACTGTGCTTTAGTGCCCCCATTACCGTTACCCTGCTTGTCCTTTGGACATTCTCGCATGAAATAACCATTATGTCCACACTTGCAGCAACCAGTGGAGCCCTCACAACATGAACCTGAGTGGTTCCTACCACATTTAGCGCAGGTAGGAGGCTTACTACCCCCTTGTGCTATACTACCTTGAGAAAATGCAGGTGTGGCCCTCGAATTCTGACTATTGTACTCACTTTTGTTCTTAGGTACAGGTGCACTAGTAGATGATAGAGCAGGTCCCTTCTATTTCTGTTGGAAGGATGATCGGTTGGCATTATTCTTCTGCTGCCCGGACTCATTCCCTGTCTTAGCTCTCTTATTCTTGAACTCATCTCTATCCCTCAACTTCTCTTCCTCAACCTGTTGCACATAGACTATCAACCTTGCTATATCTATGTCACCTATTATCATTGCAGCCTTACCTTTCTTACTCTACAGACGAGACAGCCCAACAACAAATAAACTCATTTTGCTCCTCACGTCAGCAACCATCTCCGAAGCATACCGGGAGAGTTGTGTGAATCTTAGACTATATTCATGAACGCTCAGAAAATCCTGCTTAAGTGTGAGGAACTCTCATACCTTAGCCTCTTTCAGTTCTCGGGGGAAAAAATGCCCTAAGAAGGCCTTCTCAAAGCACGCCCAACTTGCAGGTGGTGCATCCTCAGCTCGGTTCTTCTTCCATAGATAGAACCACATCCTAGCGACACCCTTCATCTGGTATGCACCTAGTTCAACCTTCTCAGTATCAGCAATATGCATGACCTCAAACACCATTGCAGCTCCTCAATAAAGTTTTCTGAATCCTCAATAGTGCTTGAACCAATGAAACTTGTAGGATTCATCCTTAGGAACTTGCGGACCCTCGAAGTGTTAGCTACTTCTTGTCGATTTCCTCTCTGTTGTCCAGCTTGGTTGGTCACAACTTGGCTCAGCATCCGGATAGCCTCACAAAACTCAACATCGGTAACCTCTCCCTAGGGTTGCACTTCTGGTGCATTAGGTACCCCTTGTTCCTGTGGTTCAACATTTCTTCTAGCCGGACGACCTCTAACAACTCTTCTTGGAGGCATGATTAACTGAAAAACACAAGCAAACACGAATTAGAAAGGAACTTTTTAGAGATCAAACTCTAACGCACAAAATGAGTGTGAAAGAAGTGAGATCATTTCCTAAGTATTGCAGCCTCCTAATTATAGATGTGGCGCGCTTCACACCGATAACTAGGACTCTATAGACATAGCTTCATAAACTCCCTAGGATTGAATCCTTGGCGAAATCCACAACCAAACGCGATCGTTCTTGATGATTCTTGATTGTTTCTTCTCCTTTCTCCTCTTTTCTCTTTTCTCCAAGCCTTAGTGTGAACTTCAACTTTTCTAAACTGAATAAAATCTGATTTGACCCTTAATTAATTCACTAAAACAAATTAAATTAATTTGGTAAGGAAAAGACCGAACTACCCTTTCAAAATTCGGATTGGACTTTCCTTATTTGAACAGTCCAACTTCAAATGGGCATATCTCACTCATACGAATTTGGAATCACGCAAACTCGGCTGAGTTGGAAAGATTACTCCAAGATATTTCCTACGATATCTGGAAACACACCTAACTCATTCTGATCTAGAAGTTATGGTTGTTTGAAGTTGATCAAAAATCCAACTTAGCATACTTGACAAATTTTCCAGATTTTTATATTCTTTCCAAAAATGACTATTTCCACTTTTTAACTTCTTACTAGTTACGAGATGTTATAGGGTGGGGTGGTAAAATAAATTTTATAAATATAACATTTACATTTTTTTAGAAGGGGGGGGTAGCGGTGGGGGCTGGTAGGGGGATTGGATGAAAAAAGAACTTTTTTAAAAAAATTAATTGTTTTTATAGAAAAAAAAAACATACTATTTTATTTTTTTTCCATTTTTTTGGGATAGGGTAGTAGGGGGCTGGTATGGAGGGTGGAGTGATGAAAAAGAATTAAAATGGTATTGTTTTTAAAGCTTTTTACAAGATCACTCCTATAATATGGATACCCATATTTACTCATATTATCCATTGGGTAACTCATTTTTAAACATTAAAAATAGGAGTCGAGTTGAGTGTTTTATCTATTTTTATTTAAATCATTTTCGATCGACTCATATTCAACTCAACGCACTCGTTTGTCACTCCTAATTATATCCAAGTGGTTTTACATGTATTTGACTCTCTCGCTCGCTTCTCTCTTATTTTGCTCACCACTTTGCTCTCTCGCTCACCTCACTTCTATCTTGCTTGCCTCTCTCTCTATTTTAGTGTATCTGATAGCAAAAATACGTATATGTTGATGTATTTGACTTAAAATCTTATATGAAATTATTAATAATGAGACATTATGTAATTATTTCAAACTATAGAGAAAATTAATAAATATGATAGAAATATTTTTTTAAGTAGGTAGTTTTTCTATTAAAATTTGCTCCAAATGATTCGGATCACTAAGAGGGGTAAAGGCACTAGTGCTTTACACTTTGTTTGGATGGTTGTTACGTATTGGTTCATCATGTATTGTAGTGTATTGTGTTGTGTTGTATTGTATTGTATTGTATTGTACTGTTGTATTAATGAATACAATGTTACATTTGGATAAATTGTATCGCTTTCCGTCGTTACATAATGTCACACATCCATAATTTGAGTAAAAAACCTACAAGAAAAGTAGGTACATGGTAGAACTATTATAAAAATGTAGGATAAAAAATAAAATAAGATTATTAGATAATAAATAAAGATAAAATGAGAAGAAAATATTAAGTTAACGACGCAACCACACCACATCGGTCGTTACATAAAATGAGTCTTTTCTTCGTTACCTAACGATGGATTTAAACGATACGATACAATAGAATTAAAGTAACAATCGAAACAAACATCGTATTTAAACTATAATACTATACGATACAACGGGTAACAACCATCCAAACAAGTTGTTAGTGCATCAGCCTGTAAAGGATAAGAGCTCTAATAAAGTGAATCTAATAAAAATGCTTACCGAAAGGAATTCAATTCGTATAAATTCCAGGCATCCCATTTGTTTTGGCCTATTGAAGGTCAAAGCATTTGGAGTGGAGCCACTTGAGGTACCCTTCACATTAACATCACGTGTCTACTTTTTCTCTATCCTTTTAGCAACATTAGTAATTAATTACTTCAAATATAAGTAGAAATGTGTGTGTGTGTGTGTGTGTGTGTGTGTGTGTGTGTGTGTGTGTGTGTGTGGTGGAGAGGGCCAACTCTTAATGGGCACAAACAAATTATGGATGTATGGGTTTTATCTACATTGACTTACAAAAGGTAGTTTTCAAAAGTGAAGTAACCTCACAAGGTACATGTCAAACTTGAATTTCTTCTTTTCTCTTTTGATTCTCCCTTTTTCATTAGTCATCCAATGAGTAGGTGCTCGTCGCTATCAATCTGCGTTAGGGGGTGAAGACTAGCAAACTGGAAAAAGAAAGAGAGAAAATAATCAGCATCTTGTTCTCTTTGCGAGAACTATCAAATCGTGATCCTTACAAATGTAACATAATATCTATTCTTTGTATGCCCTCAGCCCTTGCAAGTAAGGGGTGAGTGGGTATGAGATGTTGAAATATAGTAATGGCTATTTGTACTATATTCTCACATCATATTTCACTAAACAATTTAGAAAGGAGGATTTATAAGCATTGGCCACTAGGCTTTTGGCCTTTAATTTCTAATTCAAATTGAGAGTGACAAAAAATCCTATCCCATAGTCATAGTCCCCACTAATTAGTGAAACCTAAAAGCATTGGAGTAGGGACATTAAACAAACACTCATTATGTGCATATTTTATCAAAATAAATTTTGCTATCATTGGAATTGCATTCAGGTTAAAGTTATGTTGGGATTCAAGATAGATCGTATGATTGAGTTCAAGAAAATGCTTTTATATTAATTTTGTTTGTGGCCTAATCATACATGATGTTAAACATATTTTATGTCATTTCCTGATGCTTTTAACGCTCTTTGATGAGGTTTTGAATTAAAAAGAGGGAAATTATGCGGTTATGTCACGATCTGAGCCTATACCCTGACGTGGCTGGCACCGAGAATCATTTTTGATCCCCAAGCGAACCCTTGATCTGGCAACATGACTTACATGACTCTAAACAATACGCGGAAGCTTAAATAGATGAACATTTAGACATTCAAGAAAAGTCTTAAAATACTGTCTTGCAAATACTTAACGTAAGTCATAAGTTAAATAAACATCCTGAGAAAACAATCGAAACATCTAACTCTATCTGTCTATGAAGCCTCTAACAGTTCAAGATAGATGTCAGGACAAAATCCACGACACCTCAAATACTACTAAAATAGAATGAAGATGGAGTCTCCTGAAAGCAAGAAACCCTCACCAAATACTGTCTACAAGTGTAATATCTCAACGGAATGCCTGTTGATGATCATGAACACATGTATCTGCATCATAAAGGATGCAGGTCGAATGACATTAGTACATTAAATGTACGAGTATGTAATAGGGTTAGATTAAACAATAATTGAACTGAATGACTAAGAGCAACACAACAATATATCCACACATGAATAAGACATGAAAACCCTTTAAGATTTATAATAAGATATGCAATAAAAGCAATAAGAAATAACATACTTTATTGTCGAGAGTTTCTCTAACCGACAATCATTATTATGAGCCTAGCAATGATACAATGTTTCACCCACATTGCAAGGTTCATCTTATACCTTACTGAGGTATAGGATGCTATTGTGACTATGGATCCATCTAATAGGCCTTCTCAGAGGCAGTGATGAGTCACATGAAAAATTAATGTCCTATCCTACGCTGGCTACGTAGTTTTATAGGACTTTCGAGTTATAAAAAACTCTAACCCAATTCGGTGTGTGATACTACTCCCAAAATAATCAATTTAACTTTATGCTCAATTCACCCTTTACAAAGAATGGACTTTTTACTTTACTGAAGTACTTTTCAAAACGTTAGACATACCTACATTCTTAAAACATGCACTTATGAACTTATCTTATAAGCCTAAGATCGATATATATATAACAACTGAAAGCTCTTAAGTTTTTATGAAAATAGAGCTTTTAAACTTCCCTCTTAACTTACTTTAACTTTAAATGAACTCGAAGACTTGTGATTTGCATATGCATGGATTTTTAGAGGTAGATGGAGTTTATAGTAGTTAATAAAGAGAGGGGAAACATAACCACAACTTGAATGAACACGCGCCGAATGAAACAAGGAAAATTTGGCCCAAGGCGTACTGGTGTCACGCCGCGCCAGGCCTCAAAGTATTGGAGCTGGGTTTAGGCGCACTGTTGGCACGTTTCCCCAGACTCCAAAGTACTGGGACTGGTTTCGGGCGCGCCGCCCCAGCCCTTCCCCAGCAATTTTTGATGAATTTTTAGTTAAATTCACGCTACAAACTCATTTAGAATTTCTCGATTCTCAAACACAACAGGAATACATGAAGAATTTCATACAATCCCTTTCAAGAATCACAACTCACACTCAAGATTCCCAACCCAAGAAACTCAAAATCTCTATTGTTAAAGAATGAAACTAAAACTAAGAACTACTCAAGAATCTCTTAATATAACGAATTCATGGATGAATTTGATGAAATGAATAGGTACAACACTATGAGAAGCCTTACATACCTGGAAACAACGTTCTTGGCGAAAATCAACTAATCTTGAAGAACACTTGAAAACCTAGTTTTTCTCCTCTTAAAACCTTGCTCTAATTTCTCAAAGTGTTTAGGAACGTGAAAAGTGATTTGGAATTTGATCAAACCCTTAATTGGGTTAGGAAAAAATGTGCTAGGCCTATAGGAAAAATGGAAAGACCAAAATACCCTTTTCTAAAATGGATGAAATGCCTTAAATAGAGAGGCTTCACTCAAATAGGCATAACTTTTACTCCGAGCTCTACTGTCTATTTCAATGGCTCACAAATGCAGGACCTGGACCCTGGCAGAGTTCTTTCCATCAGATGCATAATGGGGTACAACTGTAAAGTTGTCCAGTCAGTGGTTGGTGAAGAGCCAACGTACTGAACCAACCAAAATAGACGACGGTGCTTGTCCAACGGGTAATAACTATTTATGGTTGATATTTTCAACATGACAAACACTATATTAAATTCATTCATTCAAAGGAGGAAGTCAACCAGCAAGCCTTTCAAGAACTCACAAAGAACATTGCAAGTGACCTGGTCCCTGCAAGATTGCTTACATGAAAAGGTGACAAGACAACTGTCAAAAAAGTTGCCACCTCTGATGTGGTAGATGCACAACTTTTCTAAACATCAGGCCTTCAGCCAATAGGGTTGTCTCAACGAGTTTGTGTTGATTTTATATAGTCTCTTCTCAAAAGCACAAACTCAAGATTTGGTAAACTAAAACTCAAAAGCTTAAAAGATAAGGTCATCTTCAAGGAAGAACTCAAGCACAAGAACACATACGACAAGGACCTGATCAACAGAAGAAGTGTTTTCCGTACCTGCTGCTGTTCTTAAATGTTTGTATTGAGCTTAACTTGTAGGATTCGTTTCACTGTTGTTAGAAACGTTTCAAACCTTGGGTGAATCATTGTAAGAACATAGTTAGGGGTAACTTTGTGTCTTACGGTCAAAAGTCTATATTAATCAGTGAGGGTTAGTATAGTGGGCAATGGATGCATTGCTTAGGCTCGTTTAAGTAATAGGTTGTATTACTTAGTGTGGAGATTAGCAAGTTAATCTCATGTTGTAAATTGTGTTTTACTTTTGCGTAAGAAGATTAGTAAAAATTGTTTGAAAAGTCCTGTGAGATAGGTCGTGGTTTTACTCCCTTGGGCAAGGAGGTTCCACGTAAAACCCTTGTGCCTCTTTTACTTTGTGCTATTTATTTTCTGCACTTTTACGTCTGCACTGTTATTCTTGTCAAGGGACTTGGTCCCGAGATCACTGGTGGGCGCATACATTCCAACATATATCTCCATTAACAATTTTCTTGTTGAAGAATCATTAGTCATAAAGTATATTAAGATAACCCAAAATCAATCAAGTTTCAATAATTTGGTAGAATTAACTATCAAAAATTAGAAGAAAATGTAAATTGGAAACTATAAGAAATCAAATCCATGCCTTAAATAATGGTTGGATCAGTTACAAGCCTCAATAATCAGAATAGAGAGATGTATGTGGGATGGGAGATTGAGAAGAGAGAGTGTGTTGATTAGGATTCATGAAGACGTTAATTGGGGGATAGATTATACTCAATTGATCTATTCAAGACTATTTTTCAGAGAATGGTTATCTTAATGTATCTCACTTCAAATATGGTACAAAATACTTGAATAGTGAAATTTTAGAGGTAATTATTTAAAAGTATAGGTAGGATTAATATATATATATAGTATAAATATATGTCTAATTATGTAGCAAGATAGGGTTTGATCATATTCGGCGTATCTATCCTTTTCTCCTTTTTACCACGTCATAAAAAACATGAGTCCTTCTCTATCTTCGGGCCATGCATTCCCAACTTAATTTCTTCTTCCAAACATCTTCTTGTACGTGTGGAGGATGTGACATAATTTGGATATTATGAGAGATAATTAAGAGTTCCTTTCCCTGGCCCTCCTTCTCCCCCAATAATAATTAAAAGTTCCTTTCCCTAGCCCTTCTTCTTCCCCAATAAAATAATTTTAAGTCATGCATAGAGGTGGAATATCGTTTGAAAAAAGTAAACACAAATTGCAATAGTCCCTTTACACGATTATGACCCTTGGGCATAATTATGAACTAGAATAGATACATACAAAGTTGCAACTTGCAACTGATGACTTGCATAAAGGGTATAGTCCCATGTGAATACAGCTAGAAAGTATCAATTGTACTAGTTTAATTTCATACAAATAATTAAAATTGATGCTATGATAGCTGAACTTGCATAGGCTTACCAACTACTTTCAAAAGAATAAGGAATTAATTGATGCAAGCTTTGTCTAAGAGATAATGAAGCACTTGTTGGGCGATCGAAATGGTTCAAGGGATGAGAGAAAGAAAAAGTAAAAAAAGGGGCAGTCTGGTGCACTAAAACTCTTATTATGCGCATGGTCTGGGGAAGGGTCTGACCACAAGTTCCACCAAAGCTCTCTCTATGTGCATGGTCTAGAGAAGGGTCTAACCACAAGTGCCACCAAAGCTCTCGCTATGCGTATGATCTGGGGAAAGGTCTGACCACAAGTGTCTATTGTACTTCCAAGGCTTGAACCCGTGACATCCTGGTTACACGGAAGCAACTTTACCAATTCGAGGGATGAGAGTTGATTTAAAAAAATAAGATTAAATTAAGACTTGTCATTATTAAAGATTCACTCACTTTATTAGATAGCTACTTGTATGATTGGCAGAACCAGAATTTTCAGTAAGGGGGTTTAAAATATGAAGAAGTAAAAACGCGAAGAAGTCAAAGGGAGTTCAACATCTAATATATATATATATATATATATAAAATTAACCATATACAAACAATGTAATTTTCGGTTGATGGAGATTCGAATGAATACTTTGACTACGTCCATTCTTGTATCCACATAAAGTGTGGCAAGATATTATATACAAGATACAATAAAACCTTATGATGTGATTAGTAATATCGAAAGAACTCACTAGTTCTCATTTATGTAATTTTTGAAATTCACTAGCTAAATTCCTTGTACTAGGACATGATAAATAACATCAACAAAAGAAAAGAATATAAAACTGATAATGAGGTTGTAATTAACTTGTCCATTTTCAATAAGAATAACGTTTTCTTTTTGTTGGTTTTTGCAGAGAAAGGGGAATTTTAATGTGATAAGTGAGGATTGGGCAAGTTAATTTTAAACACGTATGGATATGGTGTTTTCGACTGTCCTATTCAAGAAGCAAAGAAGATAACAAAAACAAAAACAAAAACAGATATTTTCATTTAAAATGATTGGGAGAAAGAAACTCTCCCAGCTATGCTAATACTCTCTCTATCCCATATTAGTTGATCATTATATTAAAAATAGTTGTTTCATATTATTTGTCCACTTTACTTAAGAAAGCATTAATTAATTTTGTTCTATATTAATTACCCTTGCAATTAATTCTTTTCGAAAGTGTTCACATTTGTTTGTAAAATTCTTTAGAAGTTTTTCAAGGGTTGAATTAGTAAAATGGTCTTCTTATTTATAATTTCTAAAACATAGTATAAAATAACAAGTGATCAACTAATATGAAACGAATGGAGTAATGTGTAATATTGCATCTAACCTTGCAATTAATTCTTTTCGATAGTTACGTACGTTATTATGATTCTCTTGTTGATATCTATGGATTGGTTTCAACGGAATTTTGTTCCTTCACTCTATCTACAAATCCATTATTGTCCAATTCACTCAAAAAAATGATTCTGACACTACCAAAACCCTAAGGATCTATGTACTCCCTCTATCCTTAATTACTTGTCCACTTTTCTTTTTTTAGTTGTCACTAATTATTTGTCCATTTTGACAAATCAAGAAAGGATAATTTTTTTTGACCTATTGTACCCTCAAATAATTACTTTGAAAAATGTAGAACTTATTGAAAATCTTAAGTTTTCAATTCATTAACTTCATAATTAATAGGGGTAAAATGGTAAACTCACTATGTCAATCATTATTTTTTTAATAGGTGGGTCAATTCAAAAGTGGGCAAATAATTAGGGACAGAGGGAAGTATTATATATATATATATATATATATATATATATTCCCGATAATCCTGACATTTACACAATTGGACCATGTTTTTCTTATACTTTTTTGTAGGTTATCATAAGTTATAGTATATTTCTCAAATTTATCACTTAACCATAGTAAATAAAATATGATTTGAAACATAAATTAAACGTATAATAAACTTAATCCATTATTTTCTTCTACCCCATGTTTATGTAAATTTCAATATAAGTAACAATGAGGGAAGAGTAAACATGAAATTGTTAGAGTGGGTTTGAGTTTCACATTAGTTGGAGAATAGACCAGTCCTTACTTATTATATGAACTTGGGCAATCTTGCTCGAGCTAATTTGGGGATTGAGTTAGATTTGTGGTCCATATCTTTAGAGAAATGTTTAGGAAAAAAGAATCCATATATTCACACACTACACTAGGCATCTCTTTTGTTTTGGCCCTTTAAAGTTCAAAGCATATAGAGCCACTTGGGAGGTTTTTTCATTACCAAGAACAAGCTACTTTCTGTGGAATAGGAAGGGTGTGCATATTTTTCTTCTTACCTCTATTGCAAATTGTCTCTATTTCTTGATTCATTTGTTAGCCCAAAATCAAAACTCTAACAAACTTCATTCTTAGTGGGTTATCTTTCTCTGATTTTCTATACCTAAAATCACTTTATAGACCTATATATCTCTTAGTCGAAAAAACCAACTTCTCTAATTTATCTAACACACTTATCATTTTAGTTAGGGGTGTACAAAACCGAACCGAAAACCAAACCGAACCGAAAACCGAGTCAAACTGAAAAAAAAACCCGACTAGTGGTTTGGTTTGACTTGGTTTGGTATTGAAAAAAAAAAACCCGACTATATTTGGGTTGGTTTGGTTTTAACTAAAAAAAACCAACCCGAGACCAAACCAACCCGACATTATATATGTAATTTTAAAATTTTATTTTATACATAAAAATATTTACTTTGATATAATTTTAAAATATTTCTTATACTATTTCATAGTTTTTATCTTTTAATATATTATTTCAAGTTTAAAACTTAGAATTTGGAATGGTCCAATAAAGATTATAGTTCATAGATGTTGATAATTATAATAAAACTTAAATCAAAATCAAATTAATACTAATGCAAAAAGAAAATTAATTCAACACTAAGAATGACAATAATATTGAATATTTGTTCTTTAGTTTTACACTGGTTTAGACAATTAAAATACATAATCTAATTTTAATTTTCCTTAAATATTTAGTAATGTAACTAATACTTATTAAACTTATTTTAGCATGATTTAGTACTTTTAAATTATGATCATTTTCATTATGACTTTGCAATATTTATTTTATATGATGATTTCATTATTATTTTTTATTGAATATTTTAGTGTCATCAGTACTCATCTCATATTTTGTGTTATTTTCTTAAGAAACACCTTAGATAATTGTATTTTGGTTGGACTAAAGAAATATTTGGAGCACAAGTTAATTATATGTTTGTATGCAAACTTTACCGAAAAAATCCAAAAATCTGGAAAAAATTCCGAGGTTTATTAGTTTAGTTTGATTTATAAATTTAAAAATTCGACACAATGGTTTGGTTTGGTATTTGAAAAACCTGAACCAACCCGAGGTTGAAAAACCCAAAAAAATCCGAATTTTATTGGTTTGGTTTGGTTTATAGATTTAAAAATCCGACACAAATGGTTTGGTTTGATAGTTGAAAAACCCGAACCAACCCGACCATGTACACTCCTAATTTTAGTTTGTTTCATAAAGAATGATACATTTTTGCAATTGAAAAGAATTTAACTTCAAAATTATTCTTTATCCTTAAGAAATGATTTATCGTCTCATAAATGGTTGAAGAGTCATGTTTAGACCCCAATTTTTCTTTTTAAAAAAAATCTCCTTTTTTTTAACTTTATGTCAAGTCGATCGGTATCATAATAAAAGTACTCAAAAAACTAGTCACCAACTCACTTACCAATAAACTATCTTTTTCTCCTTTGTTCACTCCCAAAGTTTTAGTGTGTTATTGATAATATGTGACAAGCTCTCAAAGAGGTATTATGCGTTTTCTCTCTTTTGGTTTTTAGTAATGTATTGGCCATAATTGGTATCTTACTAATGTATCTATTTTTTATGCGTATAGTATATTGTTGAAAATTGAATTATAATTGTGGCAAGTTGTACTCAAAAGTGATCTCACATCATGTGTCACTAAACAAATATAGAAATACAAGACTTGGGCACCTTTACTTTCTAACTCAATATATAAGAGAGTAACAAAAAAGAGCCCGTCACAACCTGAGGACCATTCATAGTACGTCCCCACAAACTAAATAATCATAAAATTAAGTGTCATTTCGTAGGGACATTAACTAAAATTCTGCCATCATTAGAACTCTATTAGTGTTTCTCCTTTAATTATTTTCTATCTTAAAAAGCAAAGCCGACCTTATCATTAACATTAAGGAAGTGCTTTGAATTATTTTGTGCCGCCTAATTGATTATACGCCTTCAAAAGAACAAACAAAATGATCACGTGTAATTAGGGGCGGATTCAGCTTTTTAGGTAAAAAATAAAAAGGAAAAAAGGTTTGATATACCCATCAACTTTGTCATTTGAGCTGATATATTCCTCGTTATGAAAGAGACTCATATATACCCTTACTGTTATACAAACAACTCACATATACCCCTACCGTTACAAAATGAGCTCACATATACCCTTCATTTAACGAAACTGAAAAAACTAGTTTTAAATTTATATTTTTGACTTTTAATTTTAAAAAACTTCATGTAGGAGTATATATGATCCTTCTAGCAAAGTTCAAGGTATATTTTAATATTTTTCGTACATAAATTGTTTTTTGACTTCTTTGATTATCATTGTTTGAGTTTTATCATTTTTTTTTTCTTTCATTCCTTGGTGTAAAGAAAAATATTTAAAATGTTTTTTTTTTGTGGCTATATTATAATTTAAAACTATTCTTTTCGGCTATATTGTTATTTAGTTTTTGTATTTGAAAGAAAAATTGGGTCATCTATGATAAATTTTACAAGAAAATTAGTGAAACATAAATAAATTTGACCATCAAAATAATAAATTTAAATTAGTCATTGGAACAAAAAAAAATATATGTGAGGAGGATTAAATATACCCATATGGGATTATATTATTTTTTTTAAGAAAATAATAAAAAAATTAAATTAAAATTAATTTTTCCACTTCCGTTAGAGGAAAAGAGTATATGTGAGTCATTTGTATAACAATAGGTATATGAGTCACTTTCATAACGAGCGGTATATCACCTTTAAATGACAATTTGAGGGTATATCGGGCCATTTTCACTAAAAAAACAATAAAACTATTAGATTGTGAATCTAATTATCTTCGTAAGTTCATTTGAGATTACTATAAAAGCTCATAAATTTTAAATCATGAATCCACACCTTTGCATGAGGTGTTTAACGATTTCCTTGGAACCTACTTCGAATAATAATGCAGTAATAAATTGTAATTATGTATCTTAAGTACAACTTATAAATGATAAAACAGTACTGATGCTATTATAGTGCATTTTGTTACCTATTCCATCGTATATAAATAAGGAGAAACTACATAATTAGGGTATATAAATAAGGAAAAACTACATAATTAGACATACTTCACTATCATATATAATATTATTATTTATATTTTTAAATTATTATGGATTTTATCACTAATTAAGAGTTTCTTACCATATATTAAGGAAGATACACTTAGTTACATGTATTTTTGCTACCAAATATGCCAAAATTGGAAGAGAGGCGAACGAAATTTGTTATGTATCTCAGATCCATATGAATCACACTGAATACATGTATGGTGTGATTCACGTGTATCTAGGACACCAGATACATAGAAGAGAGGTAAGCGAGATGGGAGGGAGGCGAGAGTCGCGAGCGAGATTTGTTATGTATCTCATATACATGCAAATCCATTTGGATATAATATATCTAGAACAAATTATACATAATTTTGATCCATGTATCCCGAGATACATGTATTATGTGTATATATGGACGTATTTAAATGTATCTAGACGCTCCAAAATCTTGTCAGATTTATAATATTGCAAACTAGAGTATATCTAAGTAATTAATTGTTAAACTAGTGTGATTTAGGTAAGTTACTATAAACAATACTATAAACAATTCTCATCTATGGATAATTATTAAATAAAATATTAATAGACCTGAATGGCTGGAGTGCAGGATCATATAATATTCAGAGCCAGCTAAATAGGAAGTTATTTAAGTTAAAATATTCAATTGTTTGTTCAGCCAAGTAGGCAATATAATATTAGACTTTGTATATTTAATTTCGTATAAACGATATCGTGGTTTAGTAGTCGTTACTCGTTAGTCAACTTCAGATTATGAACAAAGCTGACTTAATAACGCCATAGCATTTTTTAGAAAGAACAAGTTATTTTTTTTTAATAAAAAGGAAAAGTACTATTTCCATTATTATATTGTTTTTCAATTTTATATTTTGCCTTAAACTTACAGCATATATTAAAAAATCATCAAAATTAGAAAATCTGGTATCACATTAGTCAAAGGTTGATCAGCCACCCTTTTTCTTTGACTAGAATATATATTATTATATATCATATTGATCAAATTGAAAGCAATCGTAAATACTAGAAGTACTACTTCATTATGGTCATCTCCTCGTGTGAAACAAAAATTAGCACATAATATATTTTTGGTGTTGAAACTATGTATATTGTATATATAAACGTGTGGAAAAATGATAATGTAGTCAAGAACATTGTACAACTAAACTGAGCTACTAATAGTTAGAACCAAAAAGTCAGCCAGCTTTTTTGCAAATTGCATTAGCTATATATACCTGTTTTGTTTGACTTTGCTTCATTAAATGTATAGTTAATGCTCATTAGGACGACACAAATCAATGGAACTTTAAAGATCACATGTGTGAGAATAGTAAGAACCAATTAAACTATTATTCAAAACACTAATTACACCATATATCATAACCAAGATGTTAGTATATAATTAGTTGGCAATACACAATTAGTTGTGTTTGAACTAAAATAGCGGACAAACATAGTTGTTCGCCATTTACTCTTGTTCTCTTATTGTTGGCTAAGATATGGTATTAGTGTTGAAGAGTTACCCATACAATAAAATGAAAAGGAGATAAATATATCTTTTTATATATGATTTGACTAATTTTCGCTTATAGTGAATTGAGAGAACATTTTTTTTTGTACCAATCATGAAAGTTTAATCACCCTGAGTGAGGTGGACTACGTGGGGGATCGTGGGAAGTATAAATCACAATTAAAGGAAAAACTCAAGTGCCGGACTGTTTTACCTTTAATTAAAGATTTTAGATTCGAGTTTTGAATATAAAAAAATTATGTTGAAAGTGTTATTCTTGAGTGGGCCTTGCAATGCATGATCAAAGATTTAGTTAGGACTTCAATGTTGACTCTCAACACAAGTAGAAAACTAAAAAGAAAAATTTATGTTTTAGTTGTGAAAAGACATGTGGCTAGTCCGACTTGGGCTGCAGCACGTGCGGCAATAAAATGGAAATAGACAAAGAGAAAGATTCCATGTGAACAAGATGCCAACTAATTAATCTCTTGTTTATTCACTTATACACAGCCATATCTTCTGCCACCTTTTATCTCATTATTAAGACTATTATTATTAGTAATAATAATTAGTATAAATTTTCTATTCTATCTCTCATAAAATAAATTATTCTAATGCAAGATTGAATTAGTTAGTTAGATGAAATGTCATAAGATATACAAATCACAAAGATTTGAAATTTTATCCAAATATACATAAAGGGGAAACCTACTAGTTAGTGTAGATACGTCCACAATTTTTTTAGCCTTGCAACAAATTGATTTATCCTTCAAATGGAAATCGATCTTCTCTTATTAACTCAAAGACAACGGGTCCTACTTTTTGACAGCCACATATAGCTCAGAATTTTAATCGGATACCATTTATTAAAAAATTATATTATAAATATATATATATATATATATATATATATATATATATATATATATATATAAAATTGTATAAAATATACTTATTAATTAAAAATGATTTTTCATACATGTAGTTTGAGTTGAATAATCATGTGAACAATCAAACACGTTAATTTTGCTATCTCCAAAAGAGAAGAAACGTATGCCTCCTCTCATCTTTAACGTCATCCCTGTCCTACTTTTCCCCAAAATATGCTAATCCAGTTAAGGCTATGCAAATTCAATCAAATTTCTTTATAAATTTAGTAAAAAACGGTTTCATTTCCTCTTCTTCTTTTTTCAAAAAAAAAAAAAGAAAAAAAGAAAACATAATGGTTTTTGGAGTTATTCTTGTTATTGTTCCAATTTTCAGGTTTTGACTAAAAAGAAGAAAAGGTTTGAGATTCTTTTACGAAAAAATAAAGATACCCCACCTTTTCCATCTGCAGCCGAATCTCTGTCTAACTCTTATTCTCAACTGGGACCTGAACAACTCTAACTTCCAAAAGAGAGATTAATTAACTACTATCATCAATGAAAAAAATTACATTATCATCAGTTCATTTTTAAAAATATTTATTTTTTAAAATATATTTATATATTATTAATATTTAAATAAAAATAACAAAAAAATATTATATGATAATTTGGACTCTAAATTAGTTATAGAATTTGTTTAAAATTCATATTTGATTAAAAAAAAAAAAAAGGAATTCTTTGACCGCTTTCTTCATCCTCATTATTTTTAAAAGTGAACTGTAGTCCACTATCAGTAGATAATAATTAATCTCGAAGAAAAAATAATGCTTTTATGATTTAATTCTCAAATTTTATTTAATATATTATTATCAAATATTAATGCATAAAAAAGTATCATCATCATCCCTTAGAACCTTGTCTATTTTTAGAAATTATGCCATCATGTTATTTTTAGATATACATGTAGTGTTTAATTCGAATTGAAATTCTAGAAGTGTGTTCAATTTCAATTAGAATACTTAGAGGTTATTTAATTTTAAATTTTGTCACTTAAAAATTTGTTACAAACAATATCAAATCAATTAATACATACTTCCCCCGTTTAAAAAAGAATGATTAGTTTCCTTTTTAGTCTGTTTCAAAAGAATGACCCCTTTCCTTTTTCGGCAACACTTTAACTTCAACTTTCCTCGTGACATGTTTAAGGCCACAAGATTAAATGACATTTTGGTACATTTGACATAACTTTAATTTAAAACCACAAAATTAAAAAGTTTTCTTTCTTTTCTTAAACTCCGTTCCAAATCAAACCAGGTCATTCTTCTCAGAAGAAGAGATTAATTAATACAAGTATTATTGGATTTTATTTTCTAATAGACTATCTAACTTTTGATTAATTTTTGTAATTTTATCCTCTAGTTTCTTGTTTAACTCTAATAGTGCGAAAATTATTATATTATTTTGTTTTACTCCTATTAGGTTTGTTTTTCCTGGTAGTGTATATTCAGATAAGCTTTTCAGGATTAACTTGAAATTGGGCAGCTCTTTTTAGAACTTCCTGATAGAAGGGATCGTTCATGAATGAGTTAAGTCAAAATAAAATCGTTTAAATTTTTAATTTTAAAATAAGGATTAAAATTAAAATAAGATAGTGGGGAAAGATGTGTTTGTAAATTTGCTGTAAAATCTTACTCAGTACTCCCTCCTCCAATTCCCTTATCTAATTTAATAGTTTGTGGTTTACTAAATCTATGTAATTTCTCCCAAAATTACTTTTTTTTTACTCTGTTCATCTCTTTTCCTTAGTCTATGTTCTTAGCAACTTCTTCTTTAACCAATAACTATTTTTTTTTAAAATATGATTCTATAGTTGATTGTTTTTTCTTCCCACCAAAACCAAAATTAATCTCATCCTTAATTTTGTGAAGAGCAAACACAATTTCCGGAATATATTAGTTTCCTAGATTTAAACTTTTGAAATTCTTAATTCAAATATTTTTTTTTCTTTCTTATGGCACATACTGCAAAATACTCTCTAAAATAATAAATATTTATTTATCGATAAATGAATATTTTTTTTCGGTCCCAAGCATATGCATTTATAGAGGTTTTACTATATATATATATATATATTATTCTTTATCACCTTTACCAAATGAGTCATAACAGAACGTAATTGCAAAAATTATTCATATTAATTAGTGATAGTTAAATTATTAGAAAACGTGTCGCCCACATATATAAAGGGAGTGGCTATCCTTTTTGATCCAAAAAAAAAGAAGGAAAAAGTTGAAGCCCCATACTCCACCTTTCTTTTCACACTAGCAGTTATTATCACGACCCACCATGGACGTGGAGTCTGGGATACCGCCGCACGGCGGAAAATCTCCGATCACCAGTCTCAATGATTACGTGGCAGAAAGCCGAGTAGGCAAGCGTTTCAAGCTCAAGGAACGTAACACCAACTTCACCACTGAGCTTCGTGCAGGCACCACTACTTTTCTTACCATGGCCTATATTTTAGCTGTTAACGCTTCTATTCTCTCCGATTCCGGCGGTACTTGTTCAGTTTCCGACTGTATTCCGTTATGCTCCGACCCTACTGTCTCCACGACAAACTGCACTAACAATCCTACTCTCCATCTGATCAATCCTGATGTTTCCTGTAAATTTGAACCCGTTAACCCGGGTTACGCTGTCTGCTTAGAGAAAACTCGGAAAGATTTGATCGTCGCTACGGTGGCTTCTTCTCTCATCGGATGTGTAATTATGGGTGTGTTGGCTAATATGCCATTGGCATTAGCTCCTGGAATGGGCACAAATGCTTACTTCGCGTACACGGTTGTTGGTTTTCATGGTTCTGGAAATGTTTCTTATGAAAGTGCGTTAGCTGCAGTTTTCATCGAAGGCCTATTGTTTTTACTCATTTCGGCTATTGGCTTGCGGGCCAAGCTAGCTAAACTGATTCCGAAACCAGTCCGCATCTCCTCCGGCGCCGGTATCGGACTTTTCCTCTCGTTCATTGGGCTACAGAATAATCAGGGAATCGGTCTCGTTGGATACAGTCCATCAACACTAATCACCCTTGCCGGTTGCCCACGGTCATCTCGGGCAGGAGTTGCTCCGGTAATGGCCGCCGTAAACGGAACCATGACTCTGATCCCCGCTGGCACCGTTTCCGGTGACATATTATGTTTGCATGATCGTATGGAGAGCCCGACATTATGGCTCGGTATAGTTGGATTCGTCATAATTGCTTACTGTTTGTCTAAAAACATAAAAGGTGCAATGATCTACGGCATCATCTTCGTCACGGCGATTTCATGGTTCAGAAACACCAGTGTCACCGCTTTCCCGGATACTCCGGCAGGTGATTCGGCTTTCGATTATTTCAAAAAAGTAGTCGACGTTCACAAAATTGAGAGCACAGCCGGAGCTTTGAGTTTCAAAAACATAGGTAAAGGTTACTTTTGGGAAGCTTTGATAACTTTCCTATACGTAGACATATTAGACACAACCGGTACTCTATACTCAATGGCACGTTTCGCCGGTTTCACCGACGAAAACGGCAATTTTGAGGGGCAATATTTCGCGTTCATGTCAGACGCATCAGCGATCGTTGTAGGTTCCTTGTTGGGGACATCACCAGTAACAGCGTTTGTCGAATCGTCAACGGGTATAAAAGAAGGTGGAAGAACAGGGATGACAGCGTTAACGGCGGCTGGATATTTCTTCCTAGCGTTTTTCTTCACGCCGATACTGGCATCGATACCGGCGTGGGCGGTTGGGCCGCCGTTAATATTGGTGGGAGTGATGATGATGAAGTCTGTGGTGGAAGTAGAATGGGATGATATGAGGCAAGCAATACCCGCGTTTGTGACGTTAATTTTGACGCCGTTAACTTATTCAATTGCTTATGGTTTGATTGGTGGAATTGGTACTTATATTGTTTTGCATTTAGGGGATTGGAGTTTGGGGTGGTTGAGGAAATTTGGGATAATTAAGGGATCAACAAGTAATATTGCTGTTTTGGATAATGGGGTTAAGGAGAATAGACATGGTATTTAATTGTATAAAAGCATATTTGAGGTTGATTGATTAGAGATGGATTATATTTGTCTTTTGCTAGTTACCTTTTGTATGTTAGTGGTTGTTAGAGACGTCCTATTTCTATTTTTTTTAAATCTTTTATAATAGAAGAAACTCTTTAAAAAGAAAAAAAAGAAAAGTTGAGCCATTTTTCAGATATTCAATGTGTAATTTTACAGGAACTTCCTATAAATAGATATGATATTGTGATTGTCATATTTAAGTCTGGTATTGTACGGTTACATTATATCCTCAATCTTTATTTCAATTTAAATTTGTTAATATCATTTAGAGTCATATTAAAATGGACATTTTTCTTTTTTTGCCCCTAGTATATAAAAAGAGAATGGAAAAATTTCTGATCAAGAACATTTTCTCTATAATAGACTTTACACATAGTAAATTTAAATTTATTGGAACCCCACAACAAATATCGAGGATCGAACAATGAGTCATAGATTAAGAATAAATATATGATTAATACTTGATTTGTAGAAAAAGAAATGTATATTTCTAGAGACGTGCTAAAATCCTCTTGCGAAATCTAAGGATTGTGTACTCTGTATTCATATGTATTCTCCATACTACAAGGTCTAAACAAAACAAAAAAAAAAATAGACACTTAAAAAATATCAATCAGTCTAAGTAAGACAACATTACACTAGCAACTTACTAACCTTCTAATCTTATACGTGTCCTCCACATCCTCCTATTTAGGGTCATGTCCTCAGTAACCTAAAGGTGAGTCATATCATCTCTTATCAGCACTCCCTATAATACTTCTTAAGCTACCTTTGCCAGCTCTCCTCATACCTTGTATAACCAACATCTCGCACCTCTTCATTGGTGCATCTAAGCATCTCCTCTTCCCATGTCCAAATCATCTCAGTCTCGCTTTCGTCGATCATCTTGTCTACCACGGTGGCCATTCCCACTTTATATTTACAAATATCCTCATTTCTAACCTTATCACTTCTAGTATGACCAAAAATTGAGTGATAGATTAAGAATAAAAATATTATTAATACTTGATTTGTAGAAAAAGAAATTTATATTTCTAGAGACGTGCTACAATCCTCTTGCGAAATCTGAAGATTGTGTACTCTGTATTCACATGTATTCTCCATGAAATTTTGCTATACCATTTGCCAAGATATGATTTTATATTCTTAATTACTACAAGGTCTAAACAAAATAAATATTAGAAAGACAAAACATAACATTAGATCTTAAGTATTTGAGTACTCCCTCCGTCCGCTTTTAATTGTCATAGTATCCTTTTTTAGAGTCAAATTATAATAACTTTCAGTAACATTTTTACGATGTATTTTTTAATCATATTGATATGCAAAATATTAGTATTATTTATAGTACTTTTCGTATAGTTTTTGAATATCTATATTTTTTGTTTAAAATATCAAATTAATGTAATCTAATTTAACTTGGAAAATTAGTCAAATTGGCTTTCGAAAAGTATATACAACATAACAAATAAAAGTGGACGGAGGAAGTATAAGTGTATGTATGTATATATATATATATATATATGGAGTCTATTTTTTTTTAAAAAAAAAAAAAGTTAACTCCACTAGTTGCTTTCAAATTGTGGCCTGAACCCTCAAAATTCTTTGCAAATCAGAATATGAAACGAAACATATTTCCACACTATGGCATATGCCAAAACGTTAAAAAACATGATAATATTTTGTTTGAAGTTGAAAAAAGAGTGATTTAAGTTGAAGTTAAAATTTAAAAACCTTGTGGAATTTAAACGTTTGTTTGGATTAAAACTTCACTAAGAAAAAGTTGTCCAATAAATATTTCAATATTTCATTTAAAGTACCGTAAACATATAGTGTATTCCATTTTTAAATAAATATACTCATGACCAATAGTATTGGTAATCCGCATCGTGTGTCTGCCCTAAACTAGTAGTAAAATAAATGATATGTGATCACATACACGCTTCTATCACTTAATTATGACTAAATATTGCATATTTTTGTATCATTAAATTATTATTTAATCATGGTAAATTTAATTAATTCGATATAAACATGCGCGAGTAAATAATACATAACATTTAAGGATGCTAAAGTTCACTAATTGCACATTGTGAGTTGAACTTATATTATATAATAGATATCTTTTAGGTGATTCAATGATGTAACGTATGTTTTAAATTTTAGAACTCTTTTCAAATAGTGAACTAATTATTCATTACTAAACGTGCTTTGAATAAACAATATGTGTTAATCAGCAAGTCGACATATGGTACCACACTGAAGGTTGTGTAGGGATACATTACATAGGCTGTCATAACTCCATGAAGATGAGTTTCGTACTTTGTCAAAAAAGATTAGGTGATAAAAGTAAATGTGATGGTCAAAATCTAGTTCAAATTTGGTTGTACAAGTGGGCTCATGAGATCTTTACGTGGTACCAAAATCTAATTCAAATGTAACGTTAGATCATAAATGTCGACCTTACCAAATTATCCAAGACAACATCAAGATTTCCTATTATTATTATGGGACCAAATATTGAAATTCTTTCTTAATGGCTCTTTTAATAAACACATCATAGCTTTCAAGAAAATTGATAAACATTTGTTGAGGTGTTATTCGAAATTAAGTTATTTAAATATTATCTTCATTTTACTTTTAGTCTAATATTTCGTGCTGTTTGGAGAAATTGTTTTTGTCATTGAACACTAGCGGAGTTTCAATTGAAGATTGTAACTAAAAGTTGATGAATAAATTTGAACATTCTTTATCTAAAATTTAGACATAGAGAAACCTCTTATTTCATGTTGAAGTTGTTCAGCCAGTCCAAATTGTGTGTTCATAAATAGAAAATATTTATATGACATAACGATCATCAAAGCTGAAATTATGGCGCTATTAAGAGGCTTTGATATTGCTCTCTCAAATGAGTTCACACCATTGGAAATCAATATGGACTTCATACTTCATAGAAGTCATTAACTTGATTGCAACGGACCACCCATCTTATATCAATATTTTAAATGGTTGCAGGGTATTGTTTCGCCAACTAGGGAACCCCTTTATCCAGCATAGCTATCGAAAAGAAAATCAAATAGTAGCATTAGCTAAGGATAGATCTAAGATAAAATAAACAAACTTTTTGTATAATGGACAGTTCTACCTTTATTTGTATTTAGTAAGGTGAAAGCCGATCGAGTAAGAACTCCTTTTGTTAGATTGAAAAGACCTATAATAGATTCTGAAAATTGTAATAACGATGAAATATTTCCTAATAATAACTCTAGCAGACTAGCTGTTATGTCACTCTTCGTAATAATGCATATTAAGTTCTATTAATATATTATATGTGTTTTACAAAAAATAAATAAATAGGAAATAAGAAAAACAATAGTTTAGTAAACAACAATAATAACAACAATATATATACCCAGTGAAATTTTACAAGTGGGATTTGGAGAGGGTAAAATGTACGTAGACTTTATCATCTCGTTGAGGTATAAAAGTTGTTTCCAAAAGACCCTCGACTCAAGTATTACAAGTCCAGGTACAAAGACAAATACAATGATGAAAACATAGCAAGTAACAACAAAAATAGTATGATAATCGAAATATCAAAACAAGAACTATAATCGACAATGAAAACTATCAACCACCCTAAGTAAGACAACACTACACTACCTTCTAATCTTATACATGTCCTCCACACCCTCTTATCTAGGGGTCATGTCCACGATAACTTAAAGGTGAGTCATATCAAGTTTTATCAACACTCCCTATACTTCTTTAGCTACCTTTGCCAGCTCTTCTCATACCTTGTATAACCAACCTCTTGCACTTCTTCACTAGTGCATCTAAGCATCTTCTTCACACGTCCAAATCATCTCAGTCTCGCTTCCCTCAATTATCTTGTACACCATGGTGGCCATTGTTACTTTGGAGCTGATGCTAAGTATGATGATTTAACAAACTTAGGGATCTAACCAGGGACCAAATCCTTGTTATCGGGCAAAGGAATGAATAAACTCAGTGTGAGGAATATTTGTGTGTCATCATCAAAAAGGGGGAAAATGTTATAGTCTAGGTGTTTTGATGATCCTCACAAATGCAGGCACCCGATCCTTGGCAGAGTGTTCTCGTCTAGAGTAAAAGGGGGTACAGTTGCAAAGTTGTCCTATCAGAATGGTTGGTGAAAAGTGCAGTGTACTTCACCAATAGGAAGGACAGACGAGGTTGTTTGTGTCAGTAGTCAAAACTCTTATTGGTGATTCATATATATATATATATATATATATGTATATATATACCACAGTAAACAAACAACATTATTCATTCAAAGAAAGAGAGTTAGCAAGTCTTCTCAAGAACTCACAAAGAACACATTGCAAGGGACCTGGTCCCTGCAAGATTGCGTATGTAAAAAGGACGACAAGACAGTTGTCAGAAAAGCTGCTACCTCTGATGTGGTTGGTGCACATCCTTTTAGAGAAGCAGGCTCTCAGCTAATGGGGTCATCTCAAGAGGTTTGTGTCCATTTAATATAATCTCTTCTCACAAAACACAAACCAATCACTACAAAAAAATGCTTGAATAGCGGGAGTTTAAAAACGGAGGTCAATTCCAACCCCCGCAAATTATATTAAATAACGGGGGTTTTCTAAATTATAAATATTTTGGTCAAAAATTTCACATATCCCAAAAAGGTTTCCTCAATTTTTCTACTTAGTTGTATTCTCATCGATGTTCAATACCTCACTTTGCCCAAAAAAATGCATTCTCATCGTTGTTCAATACCTCACAAGTTTTGATGCTTTACTATTTTTTTATTAACAATCAAAGAGTTCTTGTTTGCAGCTTCTCCACACAATCTAGTACACAACTTTATGTTTTTCTTTCAACAAAATAATTGCTATTTTTTGAGTTTGATCGAATTTTGATATGAGAATCTCAAATTTTTATATGGGTATCTCAAATTTTGATATGGGTATCTCAAATTTTTGTATGGGTATCTCAAATTTTAATATTGGTATTTCGAATTTTGATATGGGTATCTCAAATTTTTGTATGGATATCTCAAATTTTGGTATTGGTATCTCGAATTTTGACAGATTTATATTTACTGCTCATTTGAATTTGGAGTTTTCGTAGATGGGTTTAAAATATGAAAAGGAGATAGTATGTCCTTGAGAAGGGTTCTCATTTGTGGAAGATGTTTGTTCCCTTATTTTCACAAATGGGTTTCCCAATTAGATTTTCATTCTTATTTTTTCTTGTGATTTGATTGTTTTAGAACTTAAGACCATTGTTTTGACTTATATTAACTTAGATTTTTTATGAGTTGTAACTTTTACCTTATCTCCTTATGTTTTGATTATGGCTGATTGAAATTATGTAAGCTTAGATAGTCAATCAATTGAGGTAATAAGATTTATCTAGATGAAAGTGATATGATCTATTGAAAATGAGTTTTCATTTTTTTGATGTACTTTGATGTAGTTGAAAATTTATCTCGGTTATTTTTTATGGTTTGATATTAGATGGAATGATAACATTGTAGAATTAAATGTTCATTATATATAGTCATTTTTGTGTTGGTTGTTTGTAGAGTACTATACCTAGAAGTACTTTTTGTTTCAAAATCTGTTTTGAAGGCTCTACCATATGATATGTTGATAATTTATGGGAGGAACGTCTTAGTGTTGATTTTACTTTGAAGTTTGAACCAACTTGAGTGGTTGTTGTATTTGTTTGCTGTCCAAAAAAAGGAATTATGATAAATTTTGTTGGTACATAGCCACTGGACAATGAGATTTGGATGTGTTTTTGTTTCCAATTAGGTAGTTAAAGTTATGAGATTCATATTTATTGTATTGCATCTATTGCACAAGCTATAAGTTCCTCATTCTTTTGGTTATTTTAATGATTTGTTGAATGAAACTTTTGTCGTTATTACAAGTTTATTTTGAATATGATTTTATACATTTTTAGTACATTTATAAGACAATGTCTCATCATTAATAAGGAGGATTTGGCATCAAGTGTGAGTTTTGTTATGAATTCTTTGATTGTGTGTTCTTTATTAATTAATTTTTATTCTCATCAAGTGATGCCAATGGACACTCATTCTCATTCTCTTGAAATCTTATAGGTGATAATCTTGCAAGTTAATCTATTTTTTCAATGGATAAGTCTTGGATTGGAATGCCAAGAAACACAGAATCAATTTCTAGATTTTGCAATTAACAATGGAGCTATAGGAGATAAAATTAAATGTCCATGTCCTAAATATGGTTTTGGAAAGTGGCAAACTAGAAATATAGTGTTTGACCACTTGCTGTTGTTTTGTGTTTGAAACTATTTTTGGCTACTATTTTTCAATTTTATGCTTAAGATAAAGTATTTGTAGGTTATTAGTTGCTGTTTTTTGGCATTTTAAGTTGTTGTTTTTGCAATTTTTGGCTACTATTTTGTTGCTTTTAGGTGCTGAATTTTTGTGTTTTAAGTTGTTGTTTGTTTTATCTATTGTATTATCAATTTTAGTAGTTGATTTTTTTTTTTTTTTTTTATTGTTTTTTGCAGATTTTTGGTTGCTATTTTTAGTTTGCTTAAAATGAAGTATTTGTAGGTTATTAGTTGCTTTTTGGCATTTAATTTTTTTTGGCTACTATTTTGTTGCTTTTAGGTGCTGAATTTTTGTGTTTTAAGTTGTTGTTTGACATTTAATTTTTATTTTGTTGCTTTTAGGTGCTGAATTTTTGTGTTTTAAGTTGTTGTTTCTTTGTGTTTTATCTATTGTATTATCAATTTCTATTTTTAGTTGATGCTTAAGATGAAGTATTTGTAGGTTATTAGTTGATGTTTTTGGCATTTAATTTTTACTATTTTGTTGCTTTTAGGTGCTGAATTTTTGTGTTTTAAGTTGTTGTTTCGATTTTGTTCTTTCTTATTTTTATGGTTAGGATATAGTATATTGAATCTTTTGAAATCAATTGATTCATGCTATGATTTGAAATATTGAATTGCCAAATGCCAAAAAAGTCGTTTTGAAAAAAAAAAAAAAACTCAAATCAATTGTCCCGATTTCTCAAGCGCGGACTCAACACATTCATTTTTCCAATCAACATCAACAACCATCTCATTTAGTTCACATCATCATCATCCATTCAACAGAACAAGACACATCACAAAAAGTTCAAACAATATACATTTTAGCATATCACTTAATTAATTTTATACTTTATTTTTTGATTATATTGTAGTGAACCAATTCCGCCTATATTCTTAGCTAATTAATTTGATGACAAGATTGTGTGATTGAGAGGGATGTTAAAATGTTGGATTGGATATTTTTTGTTTAGATTTAGTGTTTGATTCTGATGAAGATATTTGATGTTGACAATATCATTTTAGTGACTAATGATAATATAATATTTTTGTGACTTGATGATATTTCGTTAAAGAATATATATTTCTTGACCTCGAGACATTTTTTGGATTTGATTATGATTTATAGCTTGATTAGTGATTCTATAAATAATATATGAATTAAAGTATATTGAATGCATTGTAGAGCTTATTGATTGCATCATCTTCAAATATAAGCAATTAAAAAATTGTGAGGTTTTAAACAAAAATAATATCAAAAGAGTTAATTTTAAATTAGTGTCGACCTCCGCCCCGCCCCTAATTTAATGTGGGTTGAAAAAGAAAACAAAAAAAAAATTCAAATTATGACAACTCTTCTTGTTTTTTTTTTTTACGCCGCAATATATAGATTTGGGGTTTTAAACCCCCACAAACCTTAAAATTAACCCCGCTAGTTAAGCATTTTTTTGTAGTGAATATTTGGCAAACAAAGATTTGAATTTCTAAAAATTCATAAGCTTACAAAGAAGAAGTCAACTTCAAGGAAGAACACTGCTCATATCAATAAGGGACTTGATGGAGTGCTGAAGAGTATTTGTTGTATTTTGAGCTTTTTGTCTTATGTGCTTAAATTGTAAATCTACTCCTAAGTTATAAAGAATAGTATATCGGTTGCTTGTCTAAGTATTTAGTTTGACTAGAGTTAGTTAGTTTAATCATCTAAGTTTTGGTCAAACCTTTTTACATCATTGTTTTGATGTTCTCTTAGGTAGATGTGTAATACCCGAAAACTAGTGAGCTAAACTAGAGAGTTCTAGAGCTTGGTGTTAGGGTTTTAGAGTTTGGGATGAGGGCTAAAAATTGTAAAAATGATTCTCGTACTTAGAATGAGGATTGTAGGGTTAGGGCGTCAAGGTACGACCCTACAAGGACCACCCAAGGGGTCCTTGAGGAGGACTCAAAACAGCCCAAAAGCTGTCCAAAATAGCAGCCTCCCACAAAGGGCATCCACGAGCCATGGATGGACCCACGCCCCGTGGGAAGGGGTCGTGAGTCAAGGATTGACCTACCCTGCAACTTTCAAGCTCCAGTACCCCACATATGAAGTGCAGCACAATCCGTAGACCCACCCACGGTCCGTGGGTGGGGGTTTCGTGGGTGGAGGTAGATTTTAAGTTTTAGTTTTTAAGTTAGGGGATTGGGGGTTAGTTAGTAATTAGTTAGGGGTTAAGGAAGGTCGGTTAGTTAGTTATTAAACCACCTATATAAGCCTAATAGACCCCTAAACTAAGTGAATTAATTCATTCTTCCAAGACCCTATCTAAATAATTCTCTCTCTAGAAGTGAAGAAAAAAAAGAAGAAGAGAAGGAAGTAGGGCATAATTTCCTCCATTGTTTCAAGCTTGGTGAGGGCTTTGAATTAAGGTGTGTTAGCTTATTCATCTATGGGTTCTTCCACCCATAGAGCCCCCTATATTTTCCCCCAATTGTGAAGACAAAACCCAATTCTAGCTAGGGTTTCTTCCTACATTATGGGTAGTGTTGAAGTATGATTTCAATCAAGTGGATAATACTTAATTATGATTGAATTAGCATTGAATTGTTATATTATGATGAATTTATGTGATTTACATGATTAACCCTAGCCTAATTGATGAATTTGGTATTATGTGGGTTTATGCCATGAAAGGTGAACTTGATGATTCTTAGGTGATCTTCTAGAATTAGTGCTATGAGTAGTAATTGATTAAGAATACAAAAATATAGACATGTATTGAATTAGAATAATGTGAATATGTTGGATCTTGAGTAGTAATGGATGAAGTTGAGCCTTTATGGTGAATTGTGACTAGAATTACCTAGTAGTGAAGAATGTGATTACAATGACTTGTAATCTAGGTTCATAAGATGCTTTTATGGTGTAGAGTTATTAAGAATGAAGACTCATAGTTATGAATGTTGATCACTAAGGTTTTGAGATTAAATCCAATATGATGAATTATGTATGTTAAGTCTCCAAGAGTGAAGCTTATGTGATAATAGTAGACTATTAGATAGAATGGTTATGATGAGACCTTACTACCTAATTTACCTCATGAAGGTTTGGATGCATAAAGTGATAGAATCACATGGGTTAGGAGGATATCCATGTCTAATGCTTGAACCCTAGGTGAGATGATTGAAAGTAAGAATTGAACCTCAAGGAGGTAAAGTATGAGATTAGGCTTGTAGTAATTGAACTACTTGAATTATGATTATATCCAAGTCTAATGTAGCCATTCTAGATGTGTTGATTTAATATGAGCTTTGACTCTAGAAAGGGGCAAGATATGATAGTATGCATGATTTATGAAATTTAGTTCATGCTTTAGAAACACTTTGAGAGTAAAGTGAATATGTTCATAAGCTAGTTGTTGTGTTAGTGAAAGGTTATCATTATATACACACTTATGCATGAACATGATAAAATGTGAAAGGTTTGTCACATATAGTGATTTTAAGGTTTGAAGACTAGTCTCACCTATTGAATCTAGGAGCTTTAGTATGAGTTATGTTGGATTGAGTGTCAAGACATTCTTCCACAAATATGAACTTAAGTCAAGACGTAATGTGAACTCAATGAGACTTAATACCTAGCACTGAGTGGATATGAATATTAGATGGAAGATTATACATTAGTTGAGTCTGGCTTCCCCTTGAAAGCTTATACACTAGTTGAGTCTAGCTTTCCAAATGGGTCCCTTTTACACTAGTTGAGTCCGGGTTCCCAAAGTAGTTATCTCATAAGATGGAAACCTTCTACCTTAGTTGAGTCTGGGTTTCTAGTAGCAATCTCCTTATCCCATAACTATGTGCCCACATAGGTTACTTAGTTATTGGATCCACATAAGCTAAGAGTGTGGTTCTACCTTCGGCAAGTAGAACAACCCCTTTACGGTGTTGGGTAGACACTGGATTCCATGTTAAGCTCACATTGTCTATGTCAGTTAGGGCTTATGTCCCCAATAAGGTAGTAGTATGAACAAGAATAGGAGTTATGAACTATGGGTGCTTAAGAAGCCTTACTTAGTATGGGTAAGAATATAGGATCTTACTTATACATTGCACAAGTATGCTTTGAAGGTATCTATGGTGTTTTCCTTTTATGTTGTGGTGACCTGTGAGATAAATATGCTATTGTTCTATGCTTATGGTGTATGTTTGATGGGTTGTTGCTATAGTTGCCTTTCATGACATAATTGACTTAAGGTGTTAGTTCCCTTGTCTATATAAAGTAAGTTTGGAATGAGACCAAATGAGTGGTAAATGTGAATAGGGTGACTTCAAGGCTATGCTTAGTGTGAATGGTATTATGGAATGCTATTTATGCATTGCACAAGTATGCTTTGAGGTTACTTAGAATTATAGTGTTCTTATTATGTAAAAGCCTAGATCTTGACTATGCATATAGACTATGATTAAGATGACCAAAAAGGGATACTTAGCTTGGATGGTATTATGGGATGCTATTCATGCATGGCACAAGTATGCTTTGAGGTTACTTGAGAGTGGTCTTATTGTGGTACAAATGACTAGGAGTTGAATAATGCTTATATGATGCTCATGTTGGAGACTTTGCTTATTATTATGATATTGTCTCTTATGCTTATAATTGATGTTTCATGAAGTATTTCATATGATTGTGGATTATGTCTTATATTGACTAACCCTTATCTTATGCTCTTATGATTATGCTAGCTAACATATTTAGTACATTTTGTACTAAGGCATACTTTGCCTACATTCTAATTAAATGTAGGGTTTCGGAGATTGAGTTCTATTCATGGAGCTAGGTTGCTAAGGAGCAAAGGAGTTGAAGATTTTGGTAAGTCCTCATAGCTTTGAGGACAAAACCCAATATTTCCTTTATGTTTTTTATTTCATGTTTTGAGACTATTGTATGGGATATGTCCCAAGAGTTTTATTCTAACGTTGCATTAGATGATTTGAGACAAAAGTGTAGTAAAGACTTCCGCTTGCATTTTATAAAAAGACTTCGATTGTATGGATAAAAGTTTTTAAAACTTTCCATACTTTTCTATTATCTTATGTTATGATATGCTAAGGGTTTGTATGAGATCCCTTCGGGGTCAAGTATGCCATGTTACATCTAGGATGTACCACTGGGTCGTGACAAGAGGTGCCTAAGAGTGTCAACTAGAGTTACTTGATATGTGGTGCAGTAGAGAGTTTCTACTTGTTTTGAGTTGGTAGCTAGAGTTAGCCTTTGTGGGTTCTTAAAGTCTAGATCAACTAGAGTTAGTTGGTTTAGTGGGCAATATGGTTATTGCTTAGTTTCCTTTGTAGTAGAGGTGCTACTGTAAGGGGAAAGGGATTAAAGAGTTTTAATTCCTAGGTTGCAAGAGTTTGTAATCTAAAACTTTGCTCCGTTTGAATGAAATGGAGTTTGGGTTGAAATCTTGTAAGTACAGGTCATGGTTTTCATTGCCCTTGAGCAAGGGGATTTCCACGTAAAATCATTGTGCCTGATTTACTAATGAGCTATTTATTTTTCGCATTTTATTCTGTCTGGGGACCTGGTCTTGTGATCACTAGTGGTCGCATACATTCCATCATCCATTTCCATCTTATATTTATGAATATCCTTATTTCTAACCTTATCACTTCTAATATGACCACACATTCACCTTAGCTTCTTTATCTCTGCAACAGACATCTTATGTGCATGAGAGTTTTCGACAGGCCAACACTCTGTCTCATACAACAGAGTCGGTCTAATGACCACTCTATAGAACTTACCTTTAAGTTTCTATGATACCTTTTTATCACGCAAAATTTCAGAGGCGATCCTCCACTTCATCCACGGCGTACCAATACGATATGTGATATCATTTTCGATGTCCCCACTTCCCTTGATTATACCCAAGATACTTGAATTTGTCACTCTTTGGGATATTTTATGTGTTGAGCTTCACTTCCACGGCTACCTCATACCTTGCATCACTAAAATTGTACTCTACATGGTCCTGCTTAATCTAAGTCTCAAAAGTTTGTCTCAACATCTCCAGTTTGAAATTAAATCCACTGTGAGTCTCATCAATTAGTATTCTCTCTCTATATATATATACACACACATCAAGGTACCTCATCTTGAATATTTTGCGTCAATACATCCATCGCCAAAGAAAATGGAAATAAACTGAGAGATGATCCTTGGTGAAATCCTATCTCTACTGAGAAGTGCTTCAAATCTCCTCCCACCAATCTTATCCATGTTTTAGATCCTTCACATGTCTTTTATCACCCTAATATAGGTCACTGATACATTTCTTGCTTCTAGAAATCCCTAGAAGACTTTTCTTGGAACTTTGTCGTAGGCCCTTCCGAGGTCAATGAACACCATGTGTAAGTCCCTTTTTCTTTTTCGATATTTCTCCACCAGTCTCCTAACCAAATGGATAGCTTTTGTAATTGACCGCCTTGGCATAAACTCAAACTGATTTTCAAAAATAGATACACTCCTCCTCACCCTCATCTCGAAAATAAACAAATAGAAATTATTCCGAGCTCACATATCTCTTATGTGTCTTTAAGAAAATTAATTCCTTCACTGTCGCTCAAGATATATAGTAATTCATTTAAGATTAAAACAATAAAACTATTCTATAAAAACGATACTGTAATTTACAAAACTTCGTCCAACTCAAGTGATAAGGCAAATCACACGATCGACTCTACAATATTTTATTTTGAAACAAATACAGAGAACAATTTAGAGGGGAGAAAGAGTTCAATTTTCTATGTTATTCAATATATAATATTTGAGGCAAAGACCTCTAAATTTATAGAGAATGAAAAGGCAAGGGAGAGTTGTCATCTAAAATATGTCTTTTTAGTACAATCCAACAAGAACCAATTCAAGAGAGTTTATTTAATTGCTTATATTGCTAATCATGATTAAGACAATAATGGTAAATGATAAGTTCCTTGTTAAATAAAATAAATGTTAATCTTAAATTAAATAAACAACTATGTTAGAATTCTTGGAACGGAACAAAATAAAGTTGGGTGCAAGCCGATTCCCCAGCTCCTGAATAGGTGCTGCAAATCTTAATGTATAGAACGACTATATTGAGGAGATTAATATCGTAAATGGAGAGGCCGGTGCGTACCCTGCGGAAGGCCTAGTGGCGTAGCCGCATATAGTTTAGGGTGACAAGTTAGAAATCCTTTGTCGAAAAATTATACGAAGTATATATGTTAGAAATTATTTTTTATATAAATATATTAAATCTTGGGTATTCTTAACAAAATTTCTGACTTCTATAGTGCGAAAGTGGTTGGGTTATCAAGCGTAAATTGTTCTAATTATTCAATTTGGTAAATAAAAGGGATTTGATTTGAGGAGACAAGGAGTATCATGTAATTAGGGTTGTCACTAATTTCCTACCTTTAAATAGATTAACCACTATCATTAACTTTTTATTCATAAAGATACAAGTAAGTAACTCTCATTTATGGACTAATATAAAATGAAATTAAAAGTAAGAGACAAAGTTGATCGAGACATGCCGGTGGGAACTAGCTAATTAAAGTGTTAGAATATATGACAATATATTCTGAAAGATTGTAACAGATTGTATATATTTAGTTTATATATAGATAGGTAGCTTCCTTACTTATAGCCTGATTATACTCTTGTAATAGGTGTATATATACTAAGGATGTTAATGAAATAAATCAAGAGATTAATCTCTTTCATGGTATCAGTTGTCTAGGGCACAATCCGACCTTCTTCCTTCGTCCTGACCCCCCTATTGACCCCCCTACTGCTGCCGCCCCCCCTCCCCCCACCTCTCATCTCCCTCTCTTCTCAATCACTATGTCTAACTCCAAATCTTCCTTTCATCCCGCTCTTGCTGTCTCCAACATCAAGAACCATGTTCCCATCACTCTTAAGATGGAGAACGTCCAATATTCCACCTGGGCGGAGCTCTTTAAGATTCATGCAAGATCCCATCGGGTAATTGATCATATTATTCCTCCGGCAGCGGAAACGGAGAAACGGCCTCAACAAGAAGAGGATAAAGAACTGTGGTCCACCCTTGACGCCACCGTTCTCCAATGGCTCTACGCTACTATTTCTCATGATCTTTTGCATACCATTCTTGAGCCTGACACCACGGCGATGGAGGCATGGAATCGCTTGCGTGATATATTTCAGGATAACAAACACTCTCGTGCTGTCACCCTTGAGTACGACTTCACTCATGTCGACATGTTGGATTTTACGAATGTCTCTGCCTATTGTCAACATCTCAAATCTCTGGCGGATCAACTCAAGAATGTTGGCTCCCCAGTGGCTAACGATCATCTAGTTCTTCAATTGGTTTCTGGCCTTATCGAGCCCTACCAAGGTGTGGCCACTCTTATTCGCCAACGTCACCCTTTGCCGCAGTTTTATCAAGCTCGTTCGATGCTCACTCTTGAAGAGGATGGCCGTGCTAAGAAAGCAGCCCAAAGTTCCTCCGCTGCATTAGTTGCTCGCTCGTCCGAGGGTCCTCCTGATGTTCCTGAAAATTCTTCTTCCAACTGCCCTACTAATGGTGGGAAGAGGAACCACAACTGCAGCAACAATGGAGGCATGTTTCGCGGCAGCACTGGGCAGCGTGGAGGCGGTAGAGGCGCTGCCAGCAGTGGCGGACCCGCAAGTCGTGGTGGCTAGCTGGGAGGTGGCAATAGTCACGGCAGCACTGGGCAGCAATCAGCGGCGCAGCACCCTCCGCCATATTCTCCTTGGACTGGCGGGTAGCAGTGGACATGGATGGCCTCTTAGGGTCCTTGGGCTATACCATTATGTCCATATCTGTCAACCGCTTGGTCTCGACCTAATTATGGACAGCAGCAGCTACCACGAGCAAGTGTTCTTGGCCCCCGTCCCCAGCAGGCATACACGACAGCCCCTACCCCTACGGACATGAGGCCGCGATGCATACTCTTGGGATCACTCCCCCAGATGCAAATTGGTACATGGACACCGATGCCACTTCCCACATGACATCTACACAAGGTAAGAGCATTAATCGTGGTATAATGGTTGGTAATGGTCACTCAATTCCAATTCACGGCTATGGTCACACAACATTGTCTTTCCCGTGTCCTCCCTTGCACTTAAACAATGTCCTTCATGCCCCTCATCTAGTTAAAAATTTGGTGTCCGTCCGCAAATTTACCACTGATAACTCTGTCTCTGTTAATTTTGATCCCTTTGGGTTTCTATGAAGGATTTTCAAACGGGGAGGCTAGTAATGAGGTGTAACAGTCGGGGAGAGTTTTATCCAATCACCAATCCTATCACTTCACCATCTACTTTTGCTGCTTTGGCACCTTCTCTTTGTCATGATCGTTTGGGTCACCCGGGCACACTTATGTTGAATTCCCTTAGGAAGAATAAATTGATTGATTGTAATCAAAGTAGAGATGTTCGTATATGTCATTCGTGTCCTCTTGGAAAACATGTTAAGTTGCCATTTTATGCTTCGAATTCTAGCACTCTTATGCCGTTTGATATTATACATAGTGATCTTTGGATATCACCTGTTTTGAGTTCCTCTGGTCATAGATATTATGTCTTGTTTATGGATGATTATTCTAAATTCTTGTGGACATATCCTTTATCGCAAAAATCACAAACCTTTTCCACATTTTTAGCTTTCAAGACATTTATTCGAATTCACTTTGAGCAGGATATAAAGAATATCCAATGTGATAATGGCAAAGAATTTGATAATGGCCCTTTTTGGGACTTCTGTAAAACCAATGGTCTGTTGTTTAGTTTATCCTGTCCTCACACATCCCCTCAAAACGGGAAAGCTGAACGGCATATCCGTATGATTAATAACATTGTTCATACCTTATTGGCACATGCTTCCCTTCTTCCTTACTTTTGGCATCATGCGTTACAAATGGCAACTTACCTTCTCAACAGCCTTCCTCATAAACTGTCAAACTATTAATCTCCTCTTAGCATTCTTTATCAGAAGGATCCATCTTATTCTCATCTTCGTGTCTTCGGATGTTTATGTTATCCTCTCATTCCCTCTACACTAATAACAAAACTCCAACCCCGGTCAACCCGTGTGTTTTTTTGGGATATTCGTCACATCATCGTGGGTATAAATACTTTGATTTGTCCTCTCGCAAAATCATCATTAGTCGTCATGTAATTTTTGATGAGATGCAATTTCCTTTTGCTAAGGCACATACTCCTCAAAATCACATGTACCACTTACTAGACGATGGACCCTCTCTATATGTGGTTCATCATCTCACTAAACCCATGAACCCATCGACTCCACCCCTTCCTGCCGCACAGCTACCCAACTCGCCCTGCCCAGCTATCTGCCTCCTCGCCTGGGCAGCTCACTTCATCGCTGCTTGCTGGGCAGCAGCAGTCCGCCTCCTCTTTCGCTCTTCCTCCTGTCTCTCCTCATCGACCAACTCCCGTCTCGCACTCTAGTTTACCCTCCGGTCCTATTACTAGAAGTAAGCATGTGATCTATAAGCCTAAGAGGTCTTTCAACCTTCATACATCCATCTCGAAATCCCCTCTACCCCGTAACCCTGTGTCTGCTCTTCGTGACCTAAATTGGAAATTGGCTATGGATGATGAATATAATGCTCTTATTAAAAATAAGACGTGGGAGTTGGTGCCACGTCCTCCAAATGTTAATGTTATTCGGTGTATGTGGATTTTTGCTCATAAACAAAATTCTAATGGTTCGTTTGAGTGACATAAAGCTCGTCTTATGGGTGATGGTAAAACCCAATAGGTTGGCGTGGATTGTGGTGAGACGTTTAGTCCAGTTGTCAAACCGGCGACTATTTGTACGGTACTTAGTCTGGCTCTCTCCAAGGCATGGCCTATTCACCAACTTGACGTTAAGAATGCTTTCTTACATGGCGAGCTCAAGGAGACTGTTTACATGTATCAACCTTTGGGTTATCGGGATCCTGATCGGCCTAATCATGTATGTTTGCTGTAGAAATCTCTTTATGGACTGAAACAGGCTCTGCGGGCTTGGTATAAGAGATTTGTTGATTATGTCCATACCCTTGGGTTTTCTCACAGTAAGATCGATCATTCCTTGTTTGGTTATCGTCGAGGTTCTTCTATGGCTTATCTTTTATTATATGTCGATGATATTATTTTAACTGCTTCCTCCAATGAGCTTCGCCAGTCTATCATATCACTTCTTAGCTCCGAATTTGCTATGAAGGATTTGGGCCTATTGAGCTATTTCTTGGGCATTGCTGTCACTCGTCATATAGCCGGTTTATTTTTATCTCAAAAGAAGTATGCAACTGAGATTATTGAATGCTCCGACATGTCATCATGTAAGCCATCTCCTACTCCGGTTGATACAAAGCTGAAGCTTGGAGCTACTACTAGCACGCAATTTGTAGACCCATCACTTTATCGGCGTCTTGCCGAGGCACTCCAATACCTCACGTTCACAAGACCTGATATTACTTATGAGGTGCAACAAGTGTGCTTGTTCATGCATGACCCACGGGATGAGCACATGCACGCCCTCAAGCGCATCGTACGCTACTTACAAGGTACTTTGGATTATGGTCTTCACCTGTATCCCTCTTCCACAACCACCCCTGTCTCTTATACTGGTGCTAATTGGGGTGGGTGCCTCGATACACGATGTTCGACGTCTGGTTATTGTGTCTTTATGGGTGATAACTTGATCTCATGGTCTGCCAAATGTTAGGCAACTTTATCCCGTTCGAGTGCAGAGGCAGAATACCGAGGGGTTGCCAATGTGGTTTCTGAGTCCTGTTGGTTGCGTAACTTGCTTTTGGAACTTTATTGTCCTATTCCATGAGCTACTTTGGTTTACTGTGATAATGTTAGTGCCATCTATCTGGCTGGTAATCCTGTTCAGCAACAACGCACTAAGCACATTGAGATGGATATACATTTTGTAAGGGAAAAGGTGGCTCGTGGCCAGGTTCGAGTACTCCATGTCCCCTCTCGTTATCAAATTGCAGATATCTTCACCAAAGGCCTTCCGTTGGTGTTATTCGAAGATTTTCGGGACAGTCTTAGCATTCGGCGACCTCCCGCTTCGACTGCGGGGGTGTGTTAGAATATATGACAATATATTCTGACAGATTGTAACAGATTGTATATATTTAGTTTATATATATAGATAGGTAGTTTCCTTACTTATAGCCTGATTATACTCTTGTAATAGGTGTATATATACTAAGGATGTTAATGAAATAAATCAAGAGATTAATCTCTTTCATAAAGTTCTAAGAGTAAAATGTGAATGATAGCACAAAACACAAAAGCCAGTCAGAACTACAAATCTGTGAGGCGAATAGTAATAGAGAGAAATATTGAAAATACTTTTGAACTTGACGCAAATTATTAGTTTTGTCTCTAAACTATTGACAATCTTTAAAACAACATTTTACTTGACTAACTAAAGTTAGATACACCCTTAATGTGCAGCATGTCATAGCAAGTGGTCTCAAACTTTTGTAGGAGCATGAGACTCTTAATAAAAAATCAAGAGAATTATTGAAAACATACTTAAACTTGGCGAGAATTTAGGGTGTATATCACTCATCGAGAGTGTAAGTTAGTCAAGTAAAGGGATGTTTTTAAGGTTGTCAATAATTTAAGAATAAAACTAATAATTCAGCCAAATTTAGGAGTGTTTACAATACTTCTCTCTAGGGGGTGTACATAGGTCGGTTTGGTTTAATTTTTCATTTAAAAAAAATCTAAACCAATTATGTCAGTTTATTAAATCTAAAAACCAAATCAAACCACAGAAAGTTGGTTTTTTCGATTTCAGTTTTAGTCGGTTCTTTCGGGTTTTTTTTCGGTTTTTCGGTTTTTTTACAACTATATGATGTTTGAAAATGTGATCAAATATATTTTCACTTACCTGTGTGATAAGCTAAACTTAAGAAATGTTAAATGAATAGAAATTTTCGTAAAAAGGGTAAAATTCACATGAGTACAAAATATTTTTTTTGAAATATCAACGTTCATTATGTTAAATTAATAAAATTAAAGGATACAATCAAACTGGATATAAAACGAAATATTTACAAAGTAAATTGTTAACTTCGAATTTGAAACACTATAACAATTAATTGTAACTTCTAATCTTAATACAAAATAAAATATTTACAAATTTTACAAGCCCAAATTAGAAATAAAATATATAAACATTGAAAACTATAAACTAACTAAAAATATATTAACAAAGTAGATTATAAATAACATTTTTTATCTATAAATAAAATAAAATTATATATATAATATTTACAAAAGTTTACAAGCCCAAATTTGAAATAAAATATATAAACATTGTGTGTGTGTGTGTGTGTGTGTGTGTATATATATATTATGGCAGTTTGGTTTGGGTTCGGTTTGACTTTTTTTCTTTTAATATCAAACCAAACCAAGAGTGGTCGATTTTTTTTTTCACCCGCCAAACCAACCAAACCAAACCACAAATCGGTTTTTTTGTCGGCTTGATTTGATTCGTCGATTCGGTTTGACTTTACGGTTTGACTTGTACACCACTACTTCTTTCAATGGGAAATAAGAAAAATGATTTTTTTTTTTTTAAATTTACGCAATTTCGAAACAAAAAATAAGACAATCCCCTTTTACTTCTAAACTGTTTTTCCCTCTATTTTACTTTATTCTAAGAAGCTTTTCATATGATCCCACTTGTTTCTTGAACAAATATTAAAGCAATATAGCTTTCCTATTTATAATACTCGTGCAAAGTTCAATTGACACGGAAAACTGGTTTATTTATTTAATTTTGCTCAAAAAAAAAAAACACTCAGTCATGTTTTATGACAATTATAATAAAATAAAAGGAAAAGTCTCAATATGTCATAAAACTTTGAATTTTTTTTTTATTTATGTCATCCATTAAAAATTTGGCTCATTTATGTAATCTCCGTTTGAAAAAAATCTCATCCATGCCTTTATGGGTAGCTAAAAACCGCATCCAATTTTGTAAACCATTTTATCCACATGGCGAATGATGATTCAGCCAAATCATTAATTTTTTTTTTGAAATCAGCCAATTTTTTAGAACTCTAATCAGATTAAGACTTGTTCGAATCATCATTCGCCACGTGGACAAAATAATTTGACAAAATTGGATGTGATTTTCAGTTAACTCATAAAAGCATAATAAGCCTAATGAACCTTTTTGAAATGAAAATAACATATATGAACCAATGTTTTCACAAAAATAACACAAATATTTTTTTTTTATCAAAATTCAATGATATATTTTTTCCCCCAAATTAAATAAATAGAGGTAGATGGAAAATCATAAGAAATCAGTGGTTATTTAAAAGTAAAATTAAAAAAATCCATGTAAAGTGAAAGCCATAGGAGATGAGAGATAAATGCAAGTCACTTTCTTGTGCCTAATAATTGGTCTCACTCATACTTTACTAGTAGAATAGTAGCCCTATGTCCCGCTACTTCATAGTTAAATTTTGCATCTGGATAGGGACGGAAGAATCTAGAGTTGTGGAGAGGTTTATAGGGAACTCTAAAATTCCCTAGAGAATTTCCAAGAAGACTTTAGAAGAACTTAGAAGCTTACTTAGAAGCTTTCTTGCAAAACTTTGGAATATCCTAGAACATGTAGAGAGTTCTAGAGAGAGACCAAAGTGTAATTATTAGAGGGACTTATCAAGTAAATAGTATTGATACTTTAGCCCCTAGGTTGTAGTATAAATAGATGGGGCATTCATTTATAAGACATCACTTAAGTGAAAAGCAATCTTCCAAGTTAATACAAAGCCTGCTTCCAAACTTTCCAAATCTTTCTAAGTCTTTCCTTTCATTCTCTTAGCGATCTTAGTTTCAAAGGGCTTACTTGAGCTTACAAGATCTTGAAAGATTAGTGAGTGTTATCAAGTGCCGTATGGAGCTTTAGTGAGACTCTAAGTCCGTGACAACGTGGTATCAGAGCAAAGGTTTGTACTAAGAGAATGGCCAACAAAGGAGACGTGAACGCCACTAGCACCACCAACGTTTGTCCGGAGGGAGGAAAGAAGAACCGCAAGGGAAAGAAACACCTTAAAAGTAGCGAGGAAATGCTGATCGACCCTACACCAAGCGAAACGCTAACATCTCACCCACATTCGACCACTGAAGTAAGTGACGATGACTGTGGTGAGGAGCCCATTGACGTCACACTTGGAGAGGAGTGGATCGCAAGGGTTGAAACGGCGAGGCAGGCCGTGGAGATCTTAGGCAGACGCTTGAACAAGGTCGATGGCAAGTTCAAGACTCTGGAGGACTTCACCATTGAGGAGACTGTCAACATCCGCAAGGAGTTGAAGGGTCGCCAACGTGCCGAGTTTGAGATGAAGGAGGTTATCACTTCCTTGGAGTGTCAGCTCATAGAGGCGTTGAGCACAATTGAGACCATGAAGACCGCTATGAAAGCACTCAAAGAGAGCGTGGAAGTTAGAGAATCATCGTCGCTTGACCGCGATAGGGAGGCCAAGGTCGAGGCTCTCAAGCCACATATGTTCAATGGCGTTCGTGACGCACAAGAGGTGGGGAATTTCCTTTGGCATTTGGAGAATTACTTCAAGTGCAACAGGTTAAAGAACGACGAGAGTAAAATCAACATTGTTGTGTTGTACCTCTCGAAAATGGCCATGCTATGGTGGAGGTGCAAGGAGGTTGAGATAGGGAAGGGAACGTGCACCATCAACACTTGAGAGCAATTTCGGGAAGAGTTCAAGAAGGCCTTCTTCCCTAACAACGTCATCTATGAGGCGAAGCGCAAGTTTAGGGAGCTGAAGCAAACGGGCAGCATACGCGCATATGTGCAGGAGTTCACCACCCTCACACTTCAAATTCCTAACCTCACGGATGATGATATGTTGTTCCACTTCATGGATGGGCTGAAAAATTGGGCCAGGACGGAGTTGGAATGTCGGCAGGTCAGGACTATAGATGAAGCCATCACGCAGGCCGAAGCTTTAACAGACTTCAGGCATGAGAAGACCGACAGAGCCAAAGGAGAGGAGATGAGAGGTAGTCATGACCATAGTGGGGGGAGATCGTGGCAAAGTCGAGGAGCAGCGGCCACATCCCAAGAATCATGATGCTCATAGGTCCGATGGCAAGAAGTCTGGACATCATGGCGACACGGAGAGAAAGGCAGAAACTGCCAAAAGAGGTGGTTGCTACATATGCGGTGGGCCACATGGCTATGCAAAGTGCCCGAACTGAAAAGCCTTGGTGCTATCCTGCGAGAGCGGAATGAGAAGGATGCACAGGAGCAAGGACAAGGCATAGAGACGACGCAGTTGGGCTCAATAAGATTATGCCGAACCATCACGAAGCAGCCAAGAAAGCCAAGAGGATACGGTGTACAGTATGTCGACCTCACGATTAATGGAAGACCTGTTCGTGCTATGGTCGACACGGGTGCAGAGGCCAATATCATGACCAAGGCGGCAGCGACAAGGTTGGGGCTGAGTTACAGTCCAAGTAATGCCCAACTCAGGACGGTCAATGCACCACCGACTCCCGTGTGTGGAGTCGCGCATGGAGTAAGCATCACGCTGGGCCAGTGGCAAGGTAAGACCAACTTCACTGTCGCTCCTTTAGACCTCTTTGACATAATTCTTGGGCAAGAGTTCTTCCAACAGTGCCACGCGGTGATCGATCCTTACCTCCAACAACTCTTGGTCATGGAACAAGAAGGATCATGCATGGTGCCTTTGGTTAAGGTACCAACGGCAAAAGGACGAGTTCGTCTAACAACCATGCAGCTCGAGAAAAACCATAAGAAGGAGTTGATGTTAATAGCTACCATTGCAAGTTCGAAAGAAGACAATGGTGCTAAAAGGTCCTTGCCACCACGCACGAAGAAGGTTTTAAAAGAGAACAATGTCGTGATACTGCTAAGGCGCTTGCCTCCTAGGAAGGAGGAAGATCATAAGGCCAAGCTAGAAGAGATAAGGAAGAAGCTGAAAGAGTTGCACGAGGGCCTTGGTTGAGTCAATGAACTATTGGTCGCGCATGCACAAGACTCGGATGCTTATGCGGCGGCGATGCGACGCATTGTCGCATCAATAGGTGGGGGAGAGTGTCACATCCCGCCACTTCACAGTTAAATTTTGCATCTGGATAGGGATGAAAGAATCTAGAGTTGTGGAGAGGGTTATAGAGAACTCTAAAATTCCCTAGAGAATTTCCAAGAAAACTCTAGAAGTATTTAGAAGCTTACTTAGAAGCTTTCTTGGAAAGTTTTGGAATATCCTAGAACATATAGAGAGTTCTAGAGAGAGACCAAAGTGTAATTATTAGAGGGACTTATTAAGTAAATATTATTTATACTTTAGCCCCTAGGTTGTAGTATAAATAGATGGGGCATTCATTTGTAAGGCATCACTCAAGTGAAAAGCAATCTTCCAAGTTAATACAAAGCCTTCTTCCAAACTTTCCAAATCTTTCTAAGTCTTTCCTTTCATTCTCTTAGCGATCTTAGTTTCAAAGGGCTTACTTGAGCTTACAAGATCTTGAAAGATTAGTGAGTAAGTTGTCAAGTGCCGCACGGAGCTTTAGTGAGACTCTAAGTCCGTGACACCTATCTCCATTAATATTTTCCCATGCTTTACTTTTACACTACTAACTACCATCAATCCATTGCTCCAATTCCACTAGCGTTTTCTCATAAATTTTAAAATATATTTTAACGTAGTATATACATTTTTATTTAAACCCATAAATGTAAAAAATAAGAATTATATACTTGAACTTTATACTGAATCAAACTAAAATAAAGACAGAATACATACATATGACATTTAACTTGACTTCAATGGACAACTATCCCCTCCAACTTTGAGTGTGCACAAGTAAACATTTAAACTTGTATAAAATTAAACAAGTAAACACACGTGTCCTACATGACATAATACACATAGGACGCCACGTAGGACACAAAATTGTCATGTAGGGTGTCATGTAGGACGAATGTGTCTATTTGTTCAATTTTATACAAGTTTAAGTGTCTACTTGTGCACACCCAAAATTAAAGGTCATAGTTGTCAACTAATGTCAAATTAAATGTCATGTTTATGTATTATGCCTAAAACAAATGTATATTAGTATAACGTAGGAAGTAAGTTCTTTGTACACGTTATTACTAATGTGAATAAATCCAAAGTTGATTTAACTAAACTATGACAATGCGAAAGTTATATGTCAAGTACCCCCTTGTTACACTGAGAAAGTTAAATGTCAAGTCGCATCGTCACAAATTATGATATGATTCAATATCTTCTACCTCCTTGGTGGTTGAGTTGGCTCTTCACATTACTAGTACATTCTTCAATACACAATATAATGCATAATTAGTGTAAGCACTGGTTTTAAAAACGTTTTTGGGGCAAGTCTCAGGACGTACCAAAAACGCATCGGGGCGTAAATTAAAGACGTAGATCCATAAGGCGTAAGTTCTAAAATTTGAGGCGTAAGCCTCAAGCATAAAAACGTAAGTCCTTGGCATAAAAACATAGGCCCGAGCATTTTTAATTTATTTTTTTGAACCTTTTTTGCTTTAAATCATATTTTTTATTATTGGTGTAATGAAATAGTAATTATAATATTTTTTTTCTTCATTATTGATTATTAATATTTATCTCAAATAAAAATCATAATATAATTTCTATATATTATAGGTTATTTATAAAAATTATTTGTAAAATCATTGAAAGGTTTGCTTTTGCTTATTTTATTAGTAATAAAACTATAAAATTGAATATACATGAGACTATGCCCCGTAGATCCATGAGACACGCCGTGTCTCGGGGCTTACGCCTCATCCCGTACTGTATAAAACGTTTTACCTCACGCCCCTGTCTTTTAAAATACTAAGTGTAAATAGCATAAAAAGTGTACCAAATAAGAAACTATTAATACACAAAACTAATGCATTATGCGTGCATTATATTTACTGTTACACTCTACCATACGATCTCACGTACTAACGAAATGCTAAATGAAATTGATAGCTAGGTGGTTGTTGTTAGTATTACACTCCTCTAAATGGGACTAAATTAAGGGATTCATTGAAATATTAAATGAAAGGATATTTCTAGTTTGTAGTCCATGATGGATATAGATAATTCATGATCACATCATTGCCTTCAACTTCTTTACATACCGAGTTATTAATGCAGAAACGGACGGGACTTGTAATTGCCACGCCTTCAAGGTTACATTTAACTAGTGCCTTATCCATCTTACAATTATCTAAAAAAAAAAAAAATCATCTCTGTTTTTCCTAAAAAGAGCGATATATAATTGAGTAGTGTGTGAACAATGATAAATGTAGAGATGGTAAGATATGGATTCATTCGAACTCTATAACTCCAGCTTAGAGTCTGAATATATGAATTAAAAAATGTACTAAACAAGTACATTGAAACCACCAATAAATCAAATTATAAGTTACAATATAGTATTTCTAAACCTTGAACCAATAAAATTTGAACTTTTGATCCACCTCTAGTTTGAGTTTTGCCCTTCGGATCAACTAAGCCACTTTAGGCTTCATTGATTTGCACTTAATAGAGGTCTGAATCTTAATCATTTAAATTCAACTCATTAAGTGTGTTTGGTTTGAAACATGACCTAACATATTTATATATAGAATATAAAAGATTGAATAAACAAATTAATAAAATTACAGAAGATATCCATAAACTAGATAAGTTAATAACACAAATATCCTCATTAGAATATAAGTATATAATCCAGCTAAAACAAAGAATAATACACACATAAAAATGAACAAAGAAGAATTTGTTATAAGTGAAAAAACATATGAAAATTATGACGGACTAAAAATAAAGATAATTTTCTCAAATTTAGGTAGAAGATATAAAAAGATAGGAGATCAATTATATTTAATGCTAGAAAAAGAAGAATTAAAACTAGAAGATAGTTTAGCGGCTATGATAAGAATAGCAAAAGAAAATGAAGAGATAGATAGACAAAAAGAAATAGAAAAAATAAAAATACAAAATGAAGAAAAACTACAACAAATAACAGACATAAAAAATAATAGAATAAAAGAATTAGAGAAAGAATTACAAATGTTAAAACAAATATAGAAGAAAATAAATTATTAACGAAATACAAAAATATAAGGAAAAAGTCACAAAAATCAAGAAAAAGCAGTAGAAAATAAAAAATGATGGAAAATAAAAATTAATAGAAAATACGAGTAGAAGTAAATTATGATGAGCAAAACAAGAACATATCCAAAACATGAAACATTATGGAATAAAAGATTAAATATAAAAATGGAGTCCTAAACAAATAAATTTAGAATATTTAAACTTATATAAATCAAACTATCACTACACTATGGATAGGTTATATAGCAAAACAAATAATAGACAATAAAATTAACATAATATATATAGAAAGAACATTTATAGGAGAAGTAAAATTATGGTTCTTAAATCTAGAAGAAAAAAAAAGACACTAAGATCAAGTAAAGTATAAGAAATGAATTTAGTAGTATGACAACGAAATAAAGATAAAATTATTAATAGAAATTTAATGAACAAATTAGGAATATGTAACATGTGTTATCTAGATAAATACACTTGTGTATATAAAGAATATTATTATAAGGGAGTATATAATACACAAGAAAGTCCAGGAATAAGACATTTATATTTAACCATTTAGTTCAAAAATAATAAAAGCATGGGAAGAAGTAAAATTACATGATACATTAGGAGCTAGAATAAAATTTGTAAAACAATGGTATGCAAATACATGTGAACAATATAGAGAAAATATAAAAATGGAAAAAACAATAATAAAAAATTTAGCATGTTGTAAAGATAAAATAGCACCACAATTCGGTTGTGATGATAAATATTATAAAAAACATAAAAAGAAAAGGTTTAAGAATTATAAGAAAATAAAACCTAAATATAGAAATCCAAGAAAAAGATATTTTACAAAATCTAAAAGACCATATAGAAGAAAGAAAAGTATAAGTGAATGTAAATGTTATAATTGTGGGAAATTAGGACATATGTACCAAAAATCCCAATAAAAACAAATATCGAAATAATTATAGAAGACAATTAGAATATTTAGATTATGAATTAGAAAGTAATGATAGTATTTATGAAATATAAAATGAAGAAGAATGATAATGAAATAGAACAATTAGATGATCAAGAAAATATACAAATAATAAGAGAAGAATATATAATGATTATTAAAAATAATTTTTGATAATAATATATTTGAAAAAGTAAAAGGAAAAGAAATTGATCTAAGCGTAGAAAAAATATTCAGTATGCCATTAATAAAAAATCCGTTTAAAAGAAATAAAGAAGAATTTTACATAATTAGTCAGAAAGAACATATTATAGATTGTAAATAAATTATAAATAAAAGAGAATTAAATAAAGAAATACAAAAAATAAAAAGTAGAGAGCAAATTAAATATGTACATTTAGGAGGAATAGAAATACTTATAAAAGCTTGTTTTAAGGAAGGAATAGATACCCCAATAGAAATATATTTAGCAGATGATAGAATAATAGAACCTATAGAAAAAAGCGTAATTACAGCAGTAAGAGGAAACTTAATCTACCAAAAATTTAAATTTACAGTTAATACTAATTATTCAGTTGCATTAACAGATCAGAATATAGATAAAGTATTAGTATTATATTGGAAAATAAATGGAATAACCTTAACCCCAGGAAGTAAAATATGTACAGCTAAATGTAAAAATTTATATGTACTAACTACTAAACATAAAATAACTGCAAAAAGTAAAATAAAAGGAATAGAAATAGAAACGCCATTTGAACAATTTGTTAAAATAATAGATAATAATAATTACTCATATCAAGAAATTGATACTAGTGAAAACTTAGAAATAATAGAAGAAATGATAGGAAGAACTAGAAAAATTAAAAATAATCTACAAAGAGAATATACAAAAAAGATAGCATATGATGTAATCCCTAACAAATACTACATAATAGGAATAATAGAAGGAAAAGAACATTTAATATTAATAGACACAAAACAAGAAGATAATTACATAATAGATAAATTATTAAATAAAGAAGAAATGGAAATAAATAAGATGACAAAACAAATTAATAATTGCTCAATTAGAAATAGAAAAAGAAATAATAATAGCAGATATACCTATGAAAATAAAGCTAGAAATTAGAGAAGAATAACAAGCAGATATAATCTTAGGATTAAAATGGTTAGAAGAAATGAAACCTTACATAACTATTACCTATAATAATAAGATGATAATAATAAAAAGGATAATGTTATGAAAATACATGTACTTATGAAAATAATAATAGAAGGATACTATAATAGATATTATACACCAATGATAGGTTAACATATGTAAATATAGATAAGTGGATGAAATTAAAGACACCAATAGTAGTAAAATGATTTAATAATGAAGGAAGCTTAATACACTTTAAGGCAAAAGATATAAAAATACAGATATGGGATAAAATACTTAAAATAGATGAAATATATAATTATGATTTACCTACAAAAGATATAATTCTAGGAATACCATTTCTAGAAAAATATTATCCGCATAACTAAAACTCAATCATAAAATAGGAGCTAAAAGAGTAGGAAATAAAGAATGGATAAAAGGAAGTGAAAATATTACACAAAAATTAGAAAATATGCCAATTAATGCCAACAATATAGAATATATAGTATTCACAATAGATAAGTTAAGTCCAATAAAAACTAGACTAGAACAATTATATAATGAAGATCCATTAAAAGGATGGAATAAACATAAAATTACTGTAAAAATAGAATTAATAGACGAAAATAGTATAATAACTCAAAAACCCTTAAAATATAATTTTGATGACTTAAAAGAATTTACAATGCACATAACAGAATTATTAGAAAGAGGATATATACAAGAAAGCAATAGTAAACATACAAGTCCAGCATTTATAGTTAATAAACATAGTGAACAAAAAAGAGGAAAAAGTAGAATGGTTATAGATTATAGAAATTTAAATGCAAAAACTAAAACTTATAATTATCCAATCCCCAATAAAATATTAAAAATAAGACAAATACAATGATATAATTATTTTAGTAAATTTGATTGTAAATCAGGATTTTATCATCTAAAATTAGAAGAAGAATCTAAGAAATTGACAGCATTTACAGTACCACAAGGATTTTATGAATGGAATGTATTACTATTTGGATATAAAAATGCACCAGGAAGATTTCAACATTTTATGGATACATAGTTCACAAAGTTAGAAAATTGCATAGTATATATAGATGATATACTATTATATTCTAAAACATATGATGAACATATAAAATTATTAGAAAAATTTATCAACATAGTAGAAGAATCAGGAATAAGCTTAAGTAAGAATAAAGCAGAAATTATGAAAAATCAGATAGAATTTTTAGGAATACAAATAGATAAAAATGGAATAAAAATGCAGCAACACATACTACAAAAAATTATAAATTCAAAAGAAATATTAGATACAAAAAAGAAATTACAATCCTTTTTAGGATTAGTAAACCAAGTAAAAGAATATATACCTAAACTAGCAGAATATTTAAAACCATTACAAAGAAAATTGAAAAAAGATGTAGAATATAATTATGATGAAGTAGATAAAAAACAAGTTCAAAAAATAAAAAAATAATGTAAAAAATTACCAAAATTATGTTTTCCAGATGAAAATAAAAAATTCAATTACATAGTAGAATCTGATGCAAGTGAAAATAATTACGGCGGAGTATTAAAATATAAATATGAAAATGAAAAAATAGAACATCATTAAATTAATAGAAAAGAATTATTTGCATTATATAAATGTTTATTAGCATTTGAACCATATATTGTATATAACAAATTTATTGTTAATACACAAGTAAAATGGTGACAAAAGAAATAAGGAGATTAGTATTAAATATTTTAAATTTCTCTTTTAATATTGAAGTGATTATATTTATCAAGACAAACTTTGAAGAAGAAATTACAAATTTATGAAAGAGCTATTAGAACAAATTAAGATAGAATCAATTATGGAAACAAAGTATGAGAAGGACCACAATAAACAAAAACACCTAAAAACCCAAATTACTAACAAAAATATTAGTAAGAATTATTTAAAGAAAAACTTTAATTTGAATAAGATTTGATAAGCCTTATGCCCCACCTCACATACAAAAAATGAATTATTTATACCACCTCAAATACATACATATGCAACCTCACTTAACCAAACCAAAAGACCTACAACCATATAACTATATTGAAAATATCGAAAAAATCCAAACTTTGTTAAATACCCAACCAATCGAAAATAAAAGTTAAAAATCATCAAGGATATATAACAAATTACAAAATTATAATAAATTAATTGCCTTGCCAGAACAAAACCAAACTTAGTAGCAACTTGTTACTCTTATGGACTTATTTGATATACAATTACGGAGATGAACTTAGCTTAATACGAATCAAGCGTTTATGAATTATAAACGAGTTACTAAAGGACAATTATTCTATGCGATTTTATAGATATTATTTGATGAAATTAAACTTATTACGGTGATAAAGATAGGGATGACCAAAGACTACATTAAAGAAATTATTGAACAAATGCAAATAACGAATTATTGGAATCGATTATATTAATCGAATTATCAAATGTTTACGAAGAAACCAATTACATATGGAAGTATTGTTCAGGAACCATTTATTGATATATTCGACTAAAGAATTAAGATATATGGACAAATTAGAGATAAAAAATTAGGCATTATCTTCGATAAGGAAAAGATTTATTTGAAGATAATATTGTAAATTAATTGGAAAGAAATACACCAAACACAATCATATACGGATGTAAATCTTGAATAAAAGAAAAGAGATAAGAAGATGAGATAAGAAGAAAAGGACAAAAGAAGAAAGAGACTTAAAGGAAAGAAACACTTATCAGATGTAAATAAAACTTACTTTGTAAATTATTGTTTTTATTTTGCACATAGATCCTATAAATAATATTATACTTGTAAATTATCAGCGATAGAACACACTACTCTCTAGATCTCTTTAAGTTTTAAGTTTTGAGTTTTGTAAAAAATATATATTCAATAAAATCATTTATTCCCCAGATGGAGAAAGACTTAGCAAACACTACAAATAAGGTAAAATTATAACCTCTTCTTTATAATTTCATGAGTTATAATTAGTTATTATTATGAATTATAATAATGATTTATATATGTTTATGATTATGTTTAGCTAAATAGTTAATTCCTGTCAACCGTTATATTATGTGATATACTTATGATTATTATTATGAATTAGAATTATTCAATATTTATTATCTAGTTTGCTAGCATAGAGAAAAGTAGGAGAAAACTTCCAGAACTATGCATCCAAAATTGGAAAACCGTAGAGTGTTTTGATGTGTTTAGGAAGATAGTATCTGAAAAAAAGGTATCATGCTAGTAGTGCCAGGATGATAAGATATGAATAATACAATATCGAACTAAACAAGAAGAAAAAATAAAGATAATAACTTTGATGAATATAACTAATATAATAGAACTTAACAACAATTATTTTGAAGTTAACCATAAGATAGTTATTTTTAAAATATTAGAAAAATAAATGAACCTAGTATTAGAAAATTAATTTGGAAAAATTAATAAAATCAAGAAGATGAAATAAATAACTTACTAAAACAAAATTGATTTAAGAATAATACATGAATTATATGATAATTATATAAATATATATTATAATAGTGATTAACTTATGATAACGAAGAAAGTTTCCAACTGGAAAGAAATTATGATTGAAATAGACTTATGGAGAATGTTATAAAAACACATTTAGAAATGTATTTTAGAACCCAAGATATACAATATTTAAACATGTTAATAGGGACACAAATACTTTTAAGTAAAAAGAAAATGAATTATACAAAAACGTATTTAATTAAGAATATGAAAAATAATAAATTTAATTAAGACTATGAAAAATAATAACATAGTCCGAATTCCGCACTTACCCCCCAATCATTATGGGCTTCTAAGCGATAAAGGAATATAGCAAACGGTTTGATCTTTATCATTGTACTAAAAGATACCATACTCTTTATCATTGTACTTTTTACTTCTTTTTTCTTCCTTTTTCATGTGAGTTGTAAAGGGGGATTGGATAGGTCATAGGTGTTGATCAGGTAAGGAAGAATCTTACTTAATTATGACCTCTAATTATATTGAGATTAATTAACAATAAATACTTTTGCTCCATATATCCATAATGTCTATGAAGATTTTGTGTATGCCTTTTTTGATATACTAGCATTTAAGTGGCCACCATTCAACTTTGAGGCAGAGAAGTTGGTGGGAGAATCAATACTTTGTTGGTTGTTGATGTGGCAGAGTTACCTACATACATAAATCATAAAAGCTTTGCCCTTATGAATTGTCAATTCTTAATAATGTAAATAAAATAATTAGGAAAAATATTATTCTTTTTTCTCACACATTCGAAGGTGAATTCCCATTATGTATCAAATCACTTTTGTCTCCCAACATGTAAGTAACACATTTCAAGTTGCTAGCTTGCCAATTGACCTCTTCGAATGATACTTATACTTCGACATCAACATGATTAGACACAAACATAGTAAATAATCACAATCAATAACCGTTTCTTAGACTACTTGTCATAATTAGTCAATTATTGTACAACCAAACCTCGTTATAACAATATTTTATTTATCCACAAAACGGTATAATTGAATTTATCAAATTATAACTATGAAATAAATCACAATAGTAACAAGAGGCAGTGAATATAAAAGCAAGAAATGTCCCATTAGAATTGGTAGGTAAGATCTAGCTCCCTTTCTTGTATTTATTTCTGTTGAGAATTTTTTATTATGTTATTAATAAAAGACTGCTAGACACACTGTTTAATGATATAAATTGAAGAAAAATATATTAGATGCCGAGAATTGGACCTTGATGGCATAAATACAGCGTCTCCAGAATGACTATGCTCGTGACTGTTGATGCACTAGTCTCAGTGGCGTGGGTTCCAGAATTCATCTGAGTTGAATTTTGTTTCTTAGCTCAGTTTTTTAGGATGCTCATTCAACATTCCCTAATCGACCCCTTCTAACCGAGTGCACATGTCATGACGTCTCATCATATCGTTAGTCCATCTAGAAAAGACTCATTTTATCCCATATATATAGTCTCCCACTTTTTGATTGCTCAACTACTAAAAAACATCAGAAAGTGGAAGATCGTTTTTCAAATTATTGACGAGAAAGTATGTTAAGAGTCTTTCTAGCATATTTACTAATTCTTCTTATAGTTTGAAATAATTACATATTGTATCACTAATTAATAATTTCATATCAGATGTCAAGTCTAATACACCTAAATACATGTATGTTTGCTACTGAATACACTAAAGTATAGGGAGAGGCGAGCGAGATATAAGAAAGGTGAGGAGGATTCCCAGATACATGTAAAATTACACTAGATACATGTATCTGGGATACTATATATAAAGAGGTGAGCGAGAGAGGAGAGTGGTGCGTGAGATGGGAGAGAGGCGAGCGAGATAGTCTGATACATGTGAATCCACTAGAATATAGTGTATCTAAAACAAATTACACCTAAGTTTGACACCATGTATCTCAGATACATATATCCGAAGTCCAAATCCGATAAGATTCGTAATTAGCTCATAAACTAGTGAGAATTTTGTAAATTACTCAGATAAGTTAAACTACATAATTATACATACTTCGCTACCATATATACTATTATTATTTATACAATCAAAATATTACATATCTTACTACTAATTAAGAGTTTCTTACCATATATTGAGGAATATACACTTAGATACATGTATTTTTGCTACCACATACACTAGAAAAGAGAGATAGGTAAGCGAGATGGGGAGGAAGGCAAGCGAGATTTGTTATGTATCGCAGATATATGTAATTCACACCAGATACATGTATCTGGTATGATTCGCATGTATCTGAGGTATTAGAAACATAAAAGAGTGGCGAGCAAGATTTGTCATGTATCATAGATACATGTAAATCCACTTGAATACATATGATTCGCATGTATCTGAGGTATTAGAAACATAAGAGAGTGGCGAGCAAGATTTGTCATGTATCATAGAGACATGTGAATCCACTTGGATACAATGTATCTAAAATAAATTTTACTTAATTTTGATCCCATGTATCCCAATATACATGTATCTAGACGTAATTGAACATATCTGAACGCACCAAATTTGGTAATTTTTATAATATTGCAAACTAGAATGTATCAAAGTAATTATCTCTTAAACTAGTGGGTGAGTTTCCCAAATAAATTTCAAATTTTATGTTTGTCCCACACACCAAAATCACAGAAAAGAATGGGATTTTGTTGATCGAGTCTAAGGGATGATTTGGGTTTTGGAGTTATCAAACCACAATCTTATTGACTTCATGGGCTGCTGTCCAAGTTTTTCCTAGAAATACCATTCTATAGGCCGCCCATACATTTAGGCCCGAAATGTGCTACCACTGTGGAAACAGGGGAATAGACACGTGATTCACATGGCCATCCACCATAGAAAAATCTAAGTACCTGACAGAGGAAGAACCACCACATTCACAAGCAAAGAGAGAATGAGAGCTCTCTGGAACTCCACCTGCTTGTCCCCAGTTCAAAATAATCCATTGTTGTTATTCTCTCGTTCAAGCAAGAAATATGCGAACTCCTTATGCAATTTCACCAACAAATCCTTCCAGATTTCTTGCAAACTTCCAGAAAGTGAAGTTAAAGAGAACCATGCTAGATCCAGTAGTAATAAGAAGATGGAGGAATACAACTTAGCTATGAAGAGAATGATGAGGAATCCTTATGAATATCACCATGAACTTGGTATTTACCAATTTAATATTAACATATGCTTTCCTTTTCCATGGTCACTTCTCTAAACTTGTTTACTTTTAAGATCTGGGTGTTAGCAACTTAATTTTCTAGGATTAGGTTTTCACGGGTTGAGATCCCCTGAAAAGTAGATCTGCTATGCTCTTTTTGACTTTCTTGTACTGGATTATGTATGTCTCACCTTTTTCTTCTTTTGTTCATCACTTTATTATGGCCATAAAACTTTAAGCAAGTTTCCTGTTTACATACTTAAAAGCTTGATCAATTGGAAATTGTATAGGAGCCAAAATAAGCCCCTTGCTTAATAGATCTAAATCTTCGTCATAAAAATGGTCTGTGAGGCACATCTGATTTGTAACGTTATTGTTGCGCTGTATTTAATTAGTAAAATTGGGCTCCCTGCCTTCTGTTTTGCAGCAATTATGCTATATTCTGAATGATTTGGATTTTCTATATGCAGTATTTTGGTGTTTGTCATGAAGAGATGATAGCGAATACAAAGAAGTTTTGATAGACAGCTTTAAAATATAATTTTCAACTGCAGGAATGAACTACACATTGATAACAGAAGATCTAATTGTTGGCTCCCAGCCTCAGAAAATTGAAGATATAGATTATTTGAAGGAAGAGGAGAACGTAGCTTTTATACTAAACTTGCAGCAGGATGAAGATATTGAGTTTTGGGGAATAGACCTCCAGTCTATCGTTACAAGATGTTCAGAGCTTGGAATTCATCACATGAGAAGGCCTGTAAGTAAACCTTCTCGATACTTACTGTTTTTCAAATTGGTCACACGAAATAGAACACCGTTACCCCTTAAACCATTGGTCTATACTAGTATTCAGCTTTGCAAAAATAATGGTAACATGTATTCCCTTCAAAAGTCTGACAACTTTGATGTGAATTGAGGTAGTTTACTTTTTGTTAATCCTATACTTCACTATTTTGGTTGTTGGTATGGATACTAGCTGAAGAGCTAACATCAAATATGTAAGCATATGCATTATATTTCCCTAGCATTGTTGAGCTAACATCAAATATGTAAGCATATGCATTATATTTCCCTAGCATTGTTGAATCATCAGAAAATTGGTGACCGCCAATATTCAGAACCTTGCAGACTTGTTTTAGCATACAGATAATGCTTTGGCACCATGTCCACGAGTTCCAGGTTTTAGAATATAACTATGCTTCATGTTTTCAACGATGTGGATATAGTTTATGGATGTGCTGTAGGAGAAGGACCATTTGCTTGTTTTGATTTTCTTTCAATTTGCAAATTCTGGAGTTCAAAATAATACTTTTTTCCTGGTCGATAGCCTAATAAAAAAGTTACGTTTTGGGATCTTATTTTTTTTCTTAGACCACCTCTGGTTTTGTGTATTTTGATCATCACAAATACTTCTATTGTAGGCAAGAGATTTTGATCCAGATTCCCTGAGGAGTGTATTACCTAAAGCTGTTTCATCACTGGAGTGGGCGATTTCAGAAGGAAAAGGAAGAGTGTATGTACATTGCACTGCTGGATTGGGAAGGGCCCCTGCTGTTTCAATTGCTTATATGTTCTGGTTCTGTGGGATGGATGTAAGATTTTACCTTTTATATTATCATTAATTTTTTTTCACATTCAGATTTATGAATCAATATTCCATCCTCGGTCTAATAATAAAAGCTCATTAGCAGCTGTTAAATTGCTGTGTGTTCTGAGATCTTGATGTGCTTGTTGAGCAGCTAAATACAGCTTATGATACACTCGTTTCAAAGAGACCCTGTGGGCCCAACAAAAGGTCTATACAAGGAGCTACTTATGATTTGGCTAAAAATGATCAGTGGAAGGAGCCCTTTGAGAATCTGCCAGATTATGCCTTTGCGGATGTAGCAGATTGGGAGAGGAAACTGATTCAAGATCGTGTGCGGGCCCTCGTGACACTTGAGAATGCAGGTTAGGCAATTTCTCTGTCACTTTTTTATTTTTTTGGATTAGGTATTTCCTTAGTCCATCATTGGACTATTGTCTTGGATTCTCTCAATTTCTGGGGATTATTGTGCTTCATGTTTACCATTCTTGAGTCTCCTGGATGCTATAAGCTTATCCTAATATATCATATTCACTTTCCCTTCTACAGTTGAAAGTTTGATATAGAAAAATAAAGTTGCCGTTCTTGGCTCGTATAGACATGATTTTAAGAGGTGTATTCAGAATACTAGGATGTCTTTGATCACTAGCAATGAACTATAGTCCTGCATTCCATCTTTTTTCTTACTTTCTCCTTGAATAGAGGAAATTTGTTTCACAAAAGCAAACAAACTTGGTCTCAACTTGGTGGTTTCTATAAGAATCAGAGAGGGTAATTAAAGGATACGGAAACCCAAAAATAAAGTGAAAAGAAATCACAAGAAAAGTTTTTCTCTAAGAAATAAATGCCTGCTTTAGGCCTCGTGACATTCATTTGATATGTGAATTTCTGTTTTTAGTTTGTACATATTATTAGTTTCTATGTGCAAACAAAACTCAGTTAACTGCATCTTACACAGTGTGCTTCTAGTCAGTTGATTCATCTTGAGTTACATGTTAACACAGCTGGGAATGATAATAGTAACAGTGATCTTGCTTAGTGATTCACTGTAAAGTTGATGCATCAGGCAAAGCCAATTTTAGTACTCTTTTATGTGTGGATTGATACAATGTGTATAAACTCATGCATCTTATATTATTTGGTACCTACAGCATGGAAGTATTCCAGAGAGCGAGAAGCTGCTCCTTGAAGTGAAGCCCTGTGATATGAATTAGGTGCTCCTGTAACATATTAGGTCAGTAGATTCCTTATAGTTGTATACCCCCTTTATAAAGTGAGCCCATCAACTGAAAGTTCATTACAGGGGAGAACCTTGTTTATTCATGTTGTGTAGAACAATAGCTTGAGGGGATCTATGTTCTCTTTCTGTACAACAACTTACAAGGAGGTTTTCTATGGAATAATAGGTTGATGCAAACGTGGTGACTCATTGGTTCACCTAACCCTTTCACATAATTCACATACAAACCACCTAGAACAACTTTGTCACTGTAATCTAGAGAATCTTGATCTTATAAGTAACTTTAACTTCCTGCAAGGTCATCTGTCTTCTATATTTTTTACTTGAGCAACCTTTTACCGTTATGGGTTTATCACACGACAACTTCAGTGGGTTGTCTCCACATTGCTTGGGCGTCATGGCTGAGTTATTGGTTCTAAACTTGAGAAAGAATAATTTCAGTGGTAGTCTTCTATCGTTATGTTCTCAGAGCACTTCATTGATGACCACTGTCTTGAATGGTAATCAATTTAAAGGGTCTACCCTATGTCATTGTTCAATTGTTATGGTTGAGAAGTCCTTGATGTGGGGAATAATGCTATAAATGACACATTTCCAGCTTGTCTGGTGTCTCTGGGAGAGCTGCGGGTTCTTATATTGAAGTGGAACAAGTTCCCAGACTATAAGTGCTTGGCAAACTACCTTTGCTTTCCCATGTTGTGGATTTTTGATCTTTCTCCTAACAACTTTAGTTGCTTACTGCTTTCAAAAGTTTATGAAAGCTGGAGAATGATGAGACCAGATGACAAACATGAAAAATATCTTCAAATTGTGCAGTGAAATAGGGTAGTTCCTTCCGATTGATTGTCATTCAAGACAATAGTCATGAATGAAGTGCTCAGGGTACATAATGGTGGAAGACTCTCACTGAAATTGTTCCTTCTCAAGTCTAGTAACAATAGTTCAACTATGCAATTTGTTGTGTGATGAATTCAGAAGGGTAAAACTGCTTAAATTAAATAGAAAAGGTAGACAACTTTGAAGGAAGTTAAATTTAAGTTCAAGATACTCTAGATTATGGTAATGAAGTTGTTCCAGGTGGCTCGTAAGTGAATTATGTGAAAGGTTTAGGTAAATCAATGAGTCCCATCTCTTTTCGAATCAACCTAGTGCTCTACATAACACCTCCTTGCAAGTAATTGTCTTTTCCCACAACATGCAGTGTACTCGATAGAGGCTAATAATGCTTCAGTTATATGCATTCCTCTTTTCATTATGTTCAGTTCCGACTCTTTTTATTTCATTATTCAATAATATGTAGTGTAGAACAAACTAGGACTTTCTAAAATTATTCATTCTTTAAATATCATAGGTTTTTTTTAACGTTGCGATGTAATTATAATTTATTTGCTTAAGCTTATTAGATCAGCTTGTTTGGTCAATAAATTAAAAAACCATTTTTGAGCAACAATTAGCATTTGATTAAGTTTTTTAAAAGTGTATTTTTCTCAAAAGTTGGGAAAGAATAAATTAAAAAACCATTTTTGAGCAACAATTAGCATTTGAAACCATTTCTCATATTTGTATGTTATATAGTTTGCATAATTGCGTTCCATAACAAACTTTATGTTTGCTATGGTTATTAATTTGTATATTTCGCTATACATATACAAAATAAGTAATTGTATAATCTGTTTCGGTATACATATACAAAAGAATCAATTGTATAATTTGTATTTGTATTAAGTGAGAAAGAGAGAAGACAAAAGAAAATTGGGCAGAGAAAGATCTGTATTAGTATAATCATAAGTGTATATGACGAAAATATAGTATTTGTATATACAATATTCTTTTGCTTTATACAAACACAAATGCAATTTATACATTTGTGTTTGTATAAAGTGAGAGAGGCGAGAGAGATCTGGGAGAGGGGAACGAAAAGATATATATATATATATATATATATATATATATATATATATACAATTTTCTCTTGCTTTATACAAACACAAACGCATTTTATACATTTGTGTTTGTATAAAGTGAGAGAAGTGAGGAGAGACTGCCCAGCGAGAAACGAGAGTGGCGAGTGAGAAATTCAGGGAGAGAGGCGAAATGACAACAGTTTGCTACGAGTTACAATTAAATTAAATTATGGTTATAGCATTTAATTTGAATTAATAGTTTGCTATTTTATACAATTTTTTCTATATTTTTTCTAGCTTTTGGAAAAACAAGTTCTGTTACTCTCCAGCAGTACTTATTTTCTCCCAAACCACCTCCCTTTTTTAAAAAATCAGGGAAAGACCAAATATTACCTCCCAAACTTTTAGAAATGGTATACATATATCCTCTATTATACTTGGAGGTTGTATATACGCTTAGGGGGGTGTTTGGTTATGGAATAAATTCAAAGCTAATACATGAATAGCTTTGATTATTTATGCATTAATTTTATACCATATTTGGTTTGCAAATATGCCAAAAGTTATTTCTATATTATTTTTATACGTTGTTTGGTTGGTTAGTTTTCAAATGTTGTATAAAAACTACGGCTAGTTTCAAATATATATATATAATAAAGTAATTAGAGTACAACAAATATAGTTATGTTTTATTTACGTAAAAAAATAGCTAAAAGTTATAGAAAGTATACACTAACTATACTACATAGTTTGCTAAAAGTCATAAAAAGCATACACAGACTATATACCATAACTTACTATGCACTAATAATTTATTATCATACATAATTACATACAAAAGACTGAATATAACTTAACTATACATGAAGTATACACTAACTATTCAGTCTCGATCAATTCAAAATCACCTTTCAACAATTTCAATTTTTAGATATGAAATCCTCTCATGTTTGGTTTTTCTTTTTTGAAATTCCACCCCTGACTTCACAATTTAATTTTAAGCACATCAATAATAATTGGTATCATTGCATTAACTAAGAAAAACAAAGAGTTAATGGTTAACTTTGGGCCTCCATGTTCTAACTTTGATGCCATTATTGTTTTGTGCTCCCGATGAAGTGATTCTGATCAAGCATTGGCATCTTGTAGTGTTTTCAATTTGGTCTAAGCTTTTTTGATATACAATTCACTCAAAACGATTCTCGTTTGCGATATATCGAATTTTAAAGAAAAAAAAGGAGAAAAAAAGAGATAAAGAAGTAGGAAGAAGGAGCAACAATAGAAGAAGCCTGAGAATGAGTAATGAAGAAGAAGGAAGCATCAGCAACAACAGAAGAAAATGAAGGAGTAATGAAAAAGAAGGAAGTAGGGAACGAAGAAAAATAAAACAAAGAAAAAGACACAGCGAAAGAAAAGAAAACAAAGAAGAAGACACAGCGAAAGAAAAGAAAACAAAGAAGAAGACCCAAAATTTAACGTCTAATCAATATTGATGTATGTTTCTCAAATTAATGAGTGATAATTTATGTATGTTTCTCATATTTTCAATAGTTTAGCTATGAAACTCTAAGAATAGATTAGTGCGCAAAATGAATTCATATTTTGTTAAGGAAAAATTACCTAACTACACATCTTTTTTTTACCTTATTTTCTATTATTTCCTACCATTTAAAAAATTACAAAAAATCCTTCTTTTTCCCCTCAAATTCTCTCTTTTTCGGATACATAACTTCGAATCTTCCAACTTCACGATTTTCTTCCTTTTTTCATGCTTATAATCACTCCACTATATCACCAATTACCTTTATCACTCCATTTTTGAATTTCAATACTTAGCAATTTACTAAATATTTTAGGAATAATAATGTATCATGAGTAATATATCCATCTCGAAAAAACAAATCAAAAAAACTTTGGTCATGATACATTCTTACAAATTAACACTACATGTATCTGATACATAATAACTACCACACGGTAATGTATCGATCTAAAATCAAATACCTTATGGCAACCTTTACTACTTTAATGTATCAGGTAAGATTATAATACTTAACATTTACTAAATATTTTTAAAATAGCAATGTATCATGAGTAATATATCCATCTCGAGATCACAAATCATAAAATCGACTACATAACATCTCTCTAGCCTTTTTGTGTGTTGTGTCAATGCATAGTAGATACATTGCAAATTTCGGCTCATGTTTCTTCACCTCCAAGTATAGACTAACGAAGATATTCATGATGTATCTTCTCAAAAGTTTCGATAACTTTGAATCAAAATTGAAAGGATCTTCGATGAACTGGGAGAAGAATTTTGAATCTCAATTTTTTTCGATTATTTTGAATCAAAATTGAAAGGATCTTTGATGAATTGGGAGAAGAATTTTGAATCTCAAATTTTTTTCGACAATATTGAATAAAAATCAAGAGGATCTTCAAACAATTGTATAGGGATAAAGCAACGCTCATCTTTGTAATATATCGAATCTCCAGATTTTCCTAACTGATCGATCTCCAAGCTGCAATGGTTGATTCAACATTCACAAAAGAAATATTTTGTTCAACAACTATTCCATCACTTATGTATCGTTCATAACTTACCTCACTTTCTCAAATTCTTGAATGTCTAAACAAAATAGAGATATTCACGATGTATCAACTCAATTTTTCAATGATTTTGAATCGAAATTGAAAAGATTTTTGACAATTTGGGAGAAGAAATTTGAAATTTGAATATTTTGAAACTGTTGTGCTTTGGGAGAGATCGATTAGTAGTGACAACAACGTAATTGCGTGATTTATGAATTTGATAGTTAATTTTATGTTTTTTCAAGCGCAATTGAAATGATTTTGTTCCCTTTTTTAGCGCAACAGGAGGATTCTTCTTATATGAGAATTAATGTATCCGGTTGGTGACTTATGTATTAGGAAGGTACAAATTTAAAGGGATTATTGTAATTAGAAAAAGAGTAGGGATAGAATGCAATTTACTCTTAATACTATGAGATGTATGTAAGTTATACTTTTGTTAACCCACCCATATTCTAATGAGTTGAGTGAGTGACTTTTAGATGGGCATGGGTAAAATATGGGTTCCTTTGCCAAATGAGTTAAGCTTTCAATTTTTATTTACTTAAAATTCATGATATCACCAAAATTGTTTTAATTTCTCTTCTTTTTTATGTTTGAATTATTCTTCTCTATAATTGAAAAGGTAAAATTTTTGACCCTTCAAAAAAATATATACTATATTACATGTACATTTCTTTTGTTAATTATAATTATATTTTTTATTTGTTTAATTTATATTGAACAACAAATAATAGTGTTAAGTAAACAAATCATGTATTAGTATTGATATTGCGTAAAGTGCCTTAAGCACGTTTTACTCCTAAAATGCAAATATTCATTTACTTTGAAATTAAAATATTTTTTTCTTGTTATTACATAAATTTATTTTATATTGGAAAGTTATGGGAATTTTCTTTTGACTTTGATGATACAATAAAACTAAATAAAGTATTTTCAACATTTTTCATCTAAAAAAAAAAACTAAAATGTTTTATACATGTTTAATTCTAAAGTAAAGTACTATTTGCTCATGTAAATATGGGTAAACTTGTATTTTACCCAATTCATTTTTACCCATATGAAATATGTGGGAGGTGGGGGTGGGGGGGAGGGCTTGAATTATTACCCATTTTATGTTGACCCATTTTCAATCCACCCAAATTTTATCAACCCGCCTATTTGCCACCATTAGAATAGATACTTAAGTTGTGTTTTTGACACTTAACTAAAAGAGTAAAGATAAATTATAAAATAAGAGTAACCAGATAATAATCTATAATTCTAGGAAAAGAGTAAAGATAAATTATAAAATAAGATAAATTTAGTAGGAAATTCAATTCGAAGTAACCAGATTAATTGCATTTTCTAAATAATAAGGATAAATTAAGTAGAATATATATATATATATATAGACACACACTTAATAATGGAAGGAAAACAAATTTTGTTGACTAGATTTTTTTAATTCGATGATACTTGACTGTAAATATAGGATCTTTAAGTAACTTAGTTAAACTAAATACCCAAACAGATTCTTACATTTCCCCAATTAATAAGCCGCCACCGTCTCATCCATTTCGTCAGTATTTGTTACTGACGAAGATTTTCACGATAAATCTTTATCATCGAATTAGCTGTTACAAACTGAAATCTACATTGATGTAGATTCAAACGCTAACGTAGAGACCACCACACTAAATAACGATGTACTACCCGATGAAGAAAATATGCTTAATTTAATTCCAGTGCTGATACAGAGTATTCTAGAGATGCAGACGTTGTCAATTGAGAAGATTACACCTATGCATCGAGTTAACAAATCACTAGAGAGAAATGTAGAAAGGCCGAGATGGTTACCGAAGAGTTGGACGTTTCTAACAACAGTTCACACCTCTAGCTCCACTATCGGCATGGTTGCTAAATACTATTATGAACCAATCACCGAAAGTAGATTTTGCTCAAAGCCTGCAGTGTATAGTTTTCTAGAATCACACTTTATTGATCTAAGTTTTTGAATTGCCTCTATGAGTATCATAAATTAATTTTAATCCACTAGTCTTTGAATATTAAGATCAATTAGAGTTCTTAGAAATTATTTTGAAATTTGAGAATTTTATTTTCAAATTTCACCTATCTTTAGTTTCTTGTCTTTAATCATAGTATTTTTAATTTTATATTATTTTATTATTTATTCGAGTAACCTAATTCTTATCAAGTGGTATCACAACGGTTATATCAATGTTTTTTCTTAATAATCTTGATACATTCAATACGTTACGACCCCTTCCGGTTGTTAAGGATCAATGATGAAAGATTTGGGTCAGAAATTTTTGTGTAGTGACTTGAAATTTTAGGCCAGACCAGTCTTAGACAAAATCTTGGAAAGACGTCTAGGGTAATTCAAGAAAGGATTGAGGATAATGTCTAAGCTCGGGTGAGATTTTTCTTTATCTATGACGTTAAAGAGTCCATAGGACTTTTCGAAATCAAAATTGGGTGAGTAGAACTCCCGATTTCGAACTTGGTGTGAACGTGTCATGATCCAAAAATGAGTGGGATGACACTCGTCTTATCCACTAAAACAAGTCAGCCTAAAATCAAAATAATAAGAAGGAAATGCGGAAGATAAACTATCATTAACATAAATGTGGATAACTTAGACAGTCTCATAAACACCCCCAAAACCTAGTACAAACCACTAATGTATTGCAATTAAATTGAAAGAAATTTCAAGTCTCAAATGTTATTGTTTCTAGAGTAGAACAAGAACATAATAAAGGAGCAAAATGGTCCGCTAAGAAGACAAACAACTACCTCTCAAGTCTTCATAGTAAAACGTCAGATGAAGTATAAGAGAAGGATAATTATGAAGATCTTAGCTCGTAACCTACACAAGTGTAGAAGCAAGAAGTGAGTCCCAAACAATACAGTACTCAGCAAGCAAACCATTAAACATGAGGTAAAGCAAATAGAATACGAGTACTCCTTTCATCCCAACCAGACCTCCACAACCTACAACCTACAAAGAGATAAGTCTTACCTAACAGTTCACAGTTCACATAGCAAGTGTCACGACCCGAGTCTACACCCTGGACGTGGCCGGCCCTCAAGAACCATTGCTGGTCCCCAAGGGAACCCTCATCCTGGTTGACTACAAGCGAAAGACTAACTTAAGCATGCAAAAGCTTAAAACAGAATAAAATTCATGAAACTCAAATACAAAGCTTTAGCTCAAATGATTTACTCTGAATATAAATAGAATATTCAATTAGCCAACAATAGGCAACTCAAGTCTTTAATACATTTAATAAGATAAATAAAATAGACTTCTCAAACTCTACTATCTATCTATGAAGCATATAAATGACAAATATGGAAGTCGTGACAAGACCCACGACATCCTAACAACTGATATAACTAAAAGTACAATTGGAACCCTCCAGAAGCAAAGAGGCTACCCATAGCTAACTCGAACTGCATATGGTATCAACGAAGCGCCTGTTGATGATCCTGAAAAATGATGTAGGCCAAATGGCTCAATACATGGAATTACGAGCATGTAAGGGGAATTCTAAAGCATAACATAAGCTTGAACTTTTATAAAAAGGAAACATACTTACTTCTTCTCAACTCACTCAACTAAACTCAACTAAAAAATAAGATACTCAACTCAATAACTCAAAGGTATGATACTCAACTCAAAGATATGATACTCAACTCAAAGGTATGATACTTAACTCAAAGATATGATACTCAACTCAAAGGTATGATACTCAACTCAAAGGTACTCAACTCAAGACATGATACTCAACTCTGAATACTCGACCTTGGACACTCAACTATAGATAATCAACTCAAGATAAAGCAACAATAAAAGATGCAATATATGAAAAGCTTTTAAAACAGTAGATAACAACTCAATGTATTGAAGAATACAATAACAACTCAATTTGTATATAATAAAATATAATATAACTCGGTGGGAGATTCTCTAACCGACAACCATCACTATGATCTATGTGATAATACAACGTGTCGCCAACGCTGCCAGAAGTGTCCTATACTTTGTTAGGGCATAAGACCTCTCAACTAAGTGGATCCACTAAGCTATGCTTAAAATCATTAAGGAATCATTTAAAAAGTATGACCCTTTCTACCCACGTTGGCTATATGGTTTATGGAGACTTGAGTCATCTGAGCTCGTCCCCATATCAGTGCTCAATACTATTCCCAAAAATTTACTCACCTCATATGTTTAAAAACATAACTCTTTCTGTGGTTTGAGATTATTACTTAAAATCTTTCTCTAAAAAGAGATGTTACTCAAACTGCTCAAAACTCTTTTCAAAATCTCAGTTTCCTTCTCTTTTAAATGTGAAAATATTTACTCTTGGGACTAATTAGTTCCCATATATTATTTTAAAGAAAATGAACTCGACTCTACTCTTTCTCAACTCAAGTGCTCAAGTCTTAAAACAAGTTTAGAAAAATTTGTAAAAAGACTTCTCAGAATAAAGTTCATGCTGAATTATGGAATTGAACGACTCTATTCAAGGTTTTCAATAACCATACATAGAACTCAATACTCGAGACTCAATAGCTCAGAACTCAAGAACTTCAATGGTAATACTCGTTTAAAAAATTCTCGACTCATTGGGTTCATGCGGAAATATAGTCATGAAAAACTCAACTCAAGGACTCAATGATACCTCTCATCTCAAGACTGCTCGAATCATAGGGTTCATGTGGAATTATGGGCATGAACAACTCAACTCAAGGACTTCATGGGTAACATGTAATAGTCCCATGATTAGGAATATAATCTGAAATAGGTTAGAACTCAATACTCAAGACTTAGAACTTGAAGATACTACTCCTCTCAAAGATGCTCAATTTATGAAGGTCATGCAGAATTTATGGGCATGAACGACTCGACTCGGAGGTCTAAATAACAATATGGAACTCATGTATACGACTCTTCTCATTCTCATACTTACTTCCTCAAAACTTAGCTCAAATTGATAGTTGATCTCAAAGGATTCACAATTGAACTCAAAAGCATTCTTGAACTCTATTCTTAATTCTCTCTTGAATGTGAATTATGAATTCAAGAATTATGGTTCATGATATGAAGGATCTCGTGATGATAAAGTATATTCATGAATACATTCTCCTCACTCTCGTACTCACTTGCTCGAGTCTTGAAACAACTTGTTAGAAATTATAGAAGACTCCTCCAAAAGACTCAAATGGACTTTCTTGAAATGTTCGAATGAACTCTCAAAACTTAACTCTTAACTCTACCTTGAATTTGAATTATGAATTCAAGGTTATGATTAATGTTATGAATGATTTCTAGGTGTTTAGAAGTAGTTTAGAGTGATTAGAATCAAAGGGAGTGAAGATACTTTTTAACGGGACTCAAACGGGACAACCGACAGTAAAAGAGTGGCGGTAGGCGACCCTGGCGCATTCCTGGCAGGGGAGCCAGCCCTTAACTTCAAAGATATGATATTGGCGCACTGCTGGCGCGCCACGCCATCCCTGCTAGCGCATTGCGCCACTATTCCCCAAATAATTCTGATGAATTTTGTCTCTCATTTTCTGGTCCTAAATCGCTTTTAATCAATTTTTTTTCTCAAGTTTTCCTTAGATTCAATTACCCAAACTAAGTACACACTAATCTACTCAAAACAACACTCAAACAATTAACTTTAATCTCAAGAACTCATCAAACCCCAACAAAACAAGATTTAGAAAGAACTTCAGAAACACTTAACAAGAACTTGAATCTTTCAATCTTTATGGACGAATTTCGCATATGAAAATCATGGTTGGTGTGTGGATGAATGAAACCAACACTATGGAAACTTGCATACCTCTTGGGGGATTAAACCCATGGCGAAAATCCGCAACAAAACTCAAGAACCTCGACGAACAATTTGTCCTCTCCTCTTTTCTCTTCTTTTCTCTTCTTGAACTCTCAACTAAAACCCTAGGCGTATATTAGGATTATAAAACTGAACCTAATTGTATTAGACCCCTAAAACCTTACTAAAAATGAATTAAATCTGATTAGATAAGGAAAAGACGAAAATACCCCTTACTATTTTCGGGTAACTTTCCTTATTTGGATAGCGTGACTTCAAAAGGGCATATATCACTTATCTAAACTCGAAACTTAGCAAACTCTATGGAGTTGAAAAGATAATTCAAAGACATGTCATTTGATATCTTATGGGCCACCTAACTTATCCTGTACTGAAGGTTATGGCCTTTTGAAGTTGACCCAAAACTTAAAGGACTAAGGAATGACTTGAATGAACTCTCTTTAGTTCTTCTTGGAACTCAAGGTGATACATCTAGTGACCTTAACACTTAAATTTTTTTTAATTTCTTGGTAAAATCTCACTCACTATGAAGAACGGTTTGAGTCTTAGTTCGAGAATTTTCTGGGGTGTTACAATATCTCTCCCTTGGGATCATTCGTCCTCGAATGACGACTGGACTGGGTATGGAATGGTGTTACTCTTACTAAGGTCTGAGTCTAATGATATGCTCTTACTATATTCAAGCTTAACCCAAATCCTTAGGTTTGGGTTCTATACCTCTCTATAGGGAATCTCATCCTAAAACTATTATTCTTTACCATCGCATTGGGCTCATAATAAGAACCGCCTAATGTTTAACAATACCATATTCAAGCTTATTACTCTAACAACTCTGTGGACTCCTACTAACCAACTCCTTAAGAAATTCTCAACACTTGACTTGGTTTCTCGTCTTATCATCTCCCCCTTAGGTCTAAAGCTGACACTTGAAGGCTGTGGATCTATTCCATTATCTATAACTGGTTTACATCCTCTTTTACTCTAACACTCGGGAGAAGTTTATCTCATGACTACCAAACTCTCCATAAGCAGGTACTAAGACCTCTTTCTAAGGTGTTTTTCTTAACCTCTTCTGATTACATACCACCTTAGTACACCTCTTAATGCTCTTGTTACTCTTGTGACTTAGCCACACTTCACTGCCCTTATCTAAAGGTTAGGGTCTCTCACTTGTACTACTCGCATCTATTGCAACTAATCACCTTAATTCCTTACCTACTCTAGGTCAAGTCTTCTAGATCAAATCTCATGACTAACATCATCACCCTCATGTTGCCATTTTTTTGATCATGACACTCATCTCAAATTCAAGCTTAATGTTTATTACTAAACTAGAATATCAATATGATTGCTCGCCTACTATACTAACTCACCACTGCTAGATACTAATTAAGAAACATTCGTCCACTAGGACCTTATGAAACGTAGTCAATCCTTACCTCTCAAACATATCATAAGCCTAGCTTAGATCTATCACCTCATGAATACTTTGTTCTCTTATTCAACATATGAATTTTGTCTCCTCTAACACAATGGCACATCGACATCAACTATATTTTGGTTAAAGTATACTCTATCTCATCATGAATTGTAACTATTCCTCTTCCTTCTATCAAGAACTCTCTACAACATTATTATTCTACTCATAAAGGAACTCATCACTTATAACTGGTTGAGTGCATGATTGCAATAACATAAGCTGCCACATCACTATCTCTTTGCCTTAGATTACTGAACCTCTGCATATTTTTCTCTTGACTTAAGGGTACCATTAACTACTACTGCTCATAATCTCGTAGTTCATACTATCTTTTAGGGTAAAGATATTCCCAAACTCTAAATATACTTCCTCATAAGGATCTCAGCTTAAAATTAGGATTAAGGAAGAGAGTACAACTCGCTTTTAGCTCAAATGCATGATTCACATGAATATGAATGCATTTTCTCGAACTCAACACTTAACTCATTCCCAGGGTTCTCTCAAGCCCCTTTAGAGTCTCATGACTTCCTTAAGACTTTGCTAAGAGCAACTCATCGATAAATAATTGACTTTGCTTTTCAACCACCTCTAGTATTAATGGTAGTCGAAGGAATCTGAGAAACGCACGAGAATGAATAAATCTCTATGACATAACTCTATTGCACGATTAAGAGTATAAAAGAAGGGAACTTTTCTTAAATATTTGTAGTCCCTCATTTCTAGAAGTGGGGCCCTCACAACCATAAATAAGATCCTACTGACGCGGCTTCATAGACATCCTAGGACACTTGAACTCTGTGCTTTGATACCAAGTTTGTCACGATCCGAGTCTACACCCTGGACGTTTTCGACACTAAAGAACCATTGCTGGTCCCCAAGCAAACCCTCATCCTGGCTGGCTACAAGCGGAAGACTAACTTAAGCATACAAAAGCTTAAAACAGAATAAAATTCATGAAACTCAAATATAAAATTTTTACTCAAATGATTTACTCTGAATATAAATAGAATATTCAACTAGCCAACAATAGGCAACTCAAGTCTTTAATACATTTAATAAGATAAATGAAACATACTTCTCAAACTCTACTATCTATCTATGAAGCCTCTAAATGACAAAGATGGAAGTCAAGACAAGACCCACGACATCCTAACAACTAATATAGTTGAAAGTACAAGTGGAACCCTCCAGACATAAGGAGGATCACCATAGCTAACTCAAACTGCATGTGGTATCAACAACGCACCTGTTGATGATCCTGAATACCTGTATCTGCATCATGAAATGATGCAGGATAAGTGGATCAGTACATGGAATTACAAGCATGTAAGGGGAATTCTAAAGCATAACATAAGCTTGAACTTTGATAAAAAGAAAACATACTTACCTCTTCTCAACTAAACTTAACTCAAGAATAAGATACTCAACTTAAAGTTAGGATACTCAACTCAAAGATATAATATTCAACTCAAATGTATGATACTCAACTCAAAGATATGATACTCAACTCAAAGGTATAATACTCAACTCAAAGGTATGATACTCAAGACATGATACTCAACTCAAAATACTCGACCTTGAACACTAAACTCTAGATACTCAACTCAAGATAAAGCAACAATAAAAGATGCAATTTATGAAAAACTTTTAAAATAGTAGATAGCAACTCAATGTATTGAAGAATACAATAACAACTCAATTTGTATATAATAAAATATAATATAACTATGTGGGGAGATTCTCTAACCGACAACCATCACTATGAGCTATGTGATGATACAACATCTCGCCCACGTTGACAAAATTGTCCTATACTTTGCCAGGGTATAATACCTCTCAACTAAGTGGATCCACTAAGCTATACTTAAAAGCATTAAGGAATCATCTAAAAAGTATGACCCTTTCTACCCACCTACATGGTTTATGGAGACTTGAGTTATCTGAACTCGTCCCCATATCGGTGCTCAATACTACTCCCAACAATATACTCAGCTCATATGTTTAAAAACATAACTCTTTCTGTGGTTTGAGATTATTACTCAAAATCTTTCTCTAAAAAGAGATGTTACTCAAACTGCTCAAAACTCTTTTGGAAATCTCAGTATCCTTCTATTTTCAATGTGAAAACATTTACTCTTGGGACTACTTAGTTCCCATATATCATTTTAAAGAAATTGAACTCGACTCTACTCTTTCTCAACTCAAGTGCTCAAGAATTAAAATAAGTTTAGAAAAGTTTGTAAAAAGACTTCTCAGAATAAAGTTCACGCCGAATTATGGACGTGAACGACTCAATTCAAGGTTTTCAATAACCATACATAGAACTTAATACTCGAGACTCAACAACTTAGAATTCAAGAACTTCAATAGTAATACTCGTTTCAAGAATACTCGACTCAGAGGGTTCATGCGGAAATATGGGCATGAACAACTCAACTCAAGGACTCAAATGATACCTCTCATCTCATGACTGCTCGACTCATAGGGTTCATGTGGAATTATGGGCATGAACAACTCAACTGAAGGACTTCATGGGCAACATGTAATAGTCTCATGACTAGGAATATAATCTGAAATGGGTTAAGTACTTAATACTCAAGACTTAGAACTTGAAGATACTACTCCTCTCAAAGATGCTCAATTTATGAAGGTCGTGCGGATTTTATGGGCATGAACGACTAGACTTAAGGGTCTAAATAATAATATGGAACTCATGTATACGACTCTTCTCATTCTCATACTTACTTCCTCAAAACTTAGCTCAAATCGACAGTTGATCTCAAAGGATTCACAATTGAACTCAAAAGCTTTCTTGAACTCTACTCTTAATAACTCTCTCTTGAATGTGAATTATGAATTCAAGAGTTATGGTTCATGATATGAAGGATCTCGTGATGATAAAGTAGACTCATGAATACACTCTCCTCACTTGCTCGAGTCTTGAAACTACTTGTTAGAAATTGTAGAAGACTCCTCAAAAAGTCTCAAATGGACTTTCTCAAAATGTTCAAAAGAACTCTCAACACTTAACTCTTAACTCTACCTTGAATTTGAATTTTGAATTCAAGGTTATTATTCATGTTATGAATGATTTCTAGGTATTTAGAAGTAGTTTAGAGCGATTAGAATCAAAGGGAGTGAAGATACACTTTAAAAGGACTCAAACGGGACAACCGATGGAAAATGAGAGGGGGTAGGCGACCCTGGAGCATTCCTGGCGCAGGGCACCAGCCCCTAACTTCAGAGAGATGATATTGGCGCACTGCTGGCGCAACCGTGGCGCGTCATGTCACCATTCCCCCACACAATTTTGATGAATTTTGTCTCTCATTTTCTGGTCCTAAATCGTTTTTAATCTATTTTTTTTCTCAACCTAAGTACACACTAATCTACTAAAAAAAACACTTAAATCACTAACATTAATCTCAAGAATTCATCAAAACCCCAACAAAACAAGATTTAGAAAGAACTTCAAGAACACTTAACAAGAACTTAAATCTTTCAATCTTTATGGAAAAATTTCGAATATGAAAATCATGTTTGGCGTGTGGGTGAACGAACCCAGCACTATGAAAGCTTACATACCTCTTAGGGATTAAACCCATGGTGAAAATCAACAATAAAACTCAAGAACCTCAATGAACGTTTTGATCCTCTCCTCTTTTCTCTTCTTTTCTCTTCTTGAACTCTCAACTAAAACTCTAGGCGTATATTAGGATTATAAAACTGAACCTAATTATATTAGACCCCTAAAACCTTACTAAAAATGAATTAAATCTGATTGGGTAAGGGAAACACCAAAATACCCCTTACTATTTTCGGGTAACTTTCATTATTTTGACAGCCTGACTTCAAAAGGGCATATCTCACTCATCCGAACTCGAAACTTAGCAAACTCAGTGGTGTTGGAAAGATAATTCAAAGACCTTTCACTTGATATCTTATGGGCCACCTAACTTATCCTGTACTGAAGGTTATGGTCGTTTGAAGTTGACCAAAAACTTAAAGGACTAAGGAGTGACTTGAATGAACTCTCTTTAGTTCTTCTTGGAACTCAAGGTGCTACATCTAGTGACCTTAATACTTAAGAAATTTTTAAATCCTTGGTAAAATCTCACTCAATACGAAGAATGGTTCGTGTCTTAGTTCGAGAATTTTCTGGGGTGTTACAACAAGTAGCATAATAATAACACTTCAACAAATATAGGCCATCCACACAAGGTACTAAATCCATTAATCACAAATTTCACAACACTCAAAAGTTTACAACTAGAAATGATAAGTAGTGCAATGAAATGCCATGTAAAGTGATGTATGTATGTCCTACGATATACATCCGCTGAGACTCATACCAAAATCCATGGGGGACTTATCAGTCCATGCATCTGTCACGGAGCGTGTGACCCGATCCCTCATTATATAACATGTCACAAAGTGTATGACCCTTCCCCTCAATATAAAACTCATCGAAATCATTTCTCATCGACACAAATGCATCTTAATAGATCTCATCAATGTGTTTTAGAATCAATGCAAAGGGGCATTCTCACACAACTCATGAGAATATGATGTAAGCCATATCAACACACAATCCATATCAGCATAGTCATGTTACAACACACATAACGAATCAATATAACTATTCAAGTCATTCACATATATCACACATCAATATATATCATCAAGATGCCTTTATTTTATCACCCCTTCATCGTAAAATAAGTCATCAAATACGAGCAATATTAATCACATCTCTAAATCGATTACTCCTGAGCACACACAATAATGAAATACAAGATTCCATAAACTTCACAAAGATTAAAAAAATCACTTGCCTCAATCAAATTAAACAATCATTGAGGAACTTGATCTTTCCCTTTTCTTTAAGTCTCCAATTCAACACAATTTAATCAAACAAGGAATCACAATAAGATTTTGAAACTAACAAAGCCTATATCAAATAATTTGGGAAATGGGGTCAAATCAACCCAAAAAATCAATTCCAAAAACGAAGGGTAAGTCTGGAAATTAATATGAAAATGTTTTACCCAAAGAATTTAGAACTTAGAAAACAATGGTGAAAACTATTTAAAAAATGGAGTTGAAATCACTCCATAATCATCAATTTATCAAAATCCTTCAATCTTTTTCAAAAGCCATTCAAGTGTGGGTCAAAACTCATGTTTCAACTTCAAAATCATGAATTAATCAATGGGTTAAAGAGTTAGGGAGTTAGAAATTGTTACCTTGAATCTTTAAAACGCCCTTTAAAATTTCCAATATTGAGCTCCCAAAGTTTAAAAATTGAGAAATGAGGTTGAAATCTTTAATTTGAAAACACACTGCGCGGGCTCACAAATGCGAGCTCAAGTTTGCGAATGCGACCCACGCTTAAGTGTCCTCTTGCAAATGCGAGCAGATCTTTGCTAACACGAAGGTCGTGAAAATGAGCAGAACTTTATGTATGCAAGGGTCGGAAAGATCGATTTGTTGCGAACGCAACCATCCTAAAAATGAACTACCCTTCGCTAACTTGAGGTGAAACATGCACCAAACATCAACAAATTCAGCCAACACACAAGTCTCCGAAAGGAACCTCAGGATTCATTCATAACCTTGTACACACAAGCCAACTATGCTACCCCACTAAAATCAACGTTTCGAACTCAATGGAGCCATTGGAACACGAATTTGAGGTCTCCTTGACCCAAAATCCTTGAAAGTCGCAATAAACTAACTCAACTGTCAAAAAGATCAAACTAACCTTAGGACCTCTAAAATTCAACCAATACCTATCTTAGGCCTAAAATCATTCCTCAAATCCAATGAAATTGTTTGAAATTCGAACTTCGAATGTTGACCAAAGTCAACTTAAAGGTCAAAATCACCCAAACTTCCAACTTAAGACCCCAAATCTATGAAACAGCTCTGAATCTAAAACCGTCAACTCTTCCTGAATAAACTGTACATTTCGGAGTTAATGGAACTGATGAAATTTTATTTCGAGACTCAAAACTATGATTGGCACCAGAAATCACTTTTAACCAACTTAAGCCTTTTAAAACTCCAAAACCTGCAAACACCACACTTTTTATTAAACTTTCAAAATCAACTTCACAGACCAATCAAAAATGACTTGGGGCAACTATCAGAAGGAATAAAATGGTAATTTTTTTATAATAATTAAAATGAACTTTTAGGTCATTACATTATCCACCACTAAAAATCATGGTTTTCCTCGAACATAAAGTAAAAGAAATTACTTGAAGACTCAAAAAGCTGGGGATATCTAGCAAGCATGTCGAACTTGTCTCCCAAGTCACTTTTCCAACTTAACGGTATTTCCACTGCACCTTTACTGAAGTGATCTCCTTGGTCCTAAGCTTTCGAACATGCCTATCCATAATAGCTATAGGATCCTCCTCAAATGATAAGTCCTAACCCAACATTAGTGAATCGAGTGAAAGCACATGAGACTCATCCGACACATACTTATAAAGCATAGAGACATGAAACATTGGATTCATAGTTGACAAGCTAGGAGGAAAGGACAACTTATAGTCCACCTCTCCAATTGGACCCAAAATATCGAAAGGACTAATGAATCTAAGGCTATCCTTGCCCTTCTTTTCGAACCTCATCACACCCTTCATGGGTGACACTCAAAGCCAAACATGATTACCGTCCATAAACTTCAAGGCTCAAACTTTTCTATTTGCATAACTCTTCTGTTGACTCTAAGTCATTAGCCTACCCTCAATCATACAGACCTGCTCAATGGCATTGCTAAGCAAGACTGTATCTAAATAGTCCATCTCAGCTGAATCAAACCAATCAATCAAAGATCTACACCGCCTACCATAAATGCATCGAATGGGGTCATCTGGATACTAGAGTGATTGTAACACCTCGGTCTTGGAAAGAAACTAATTTTAGAAAGAACTAAATTGGAAAGAGCTAAATTGATATTTGTGCAAGTTAGACTTTAAGTGTGAGTTTATGGTCAACTTCAAATGACCATAACTTTCAGCACAGGATAAGTTAGGTGTCCAATGAGACATCAAATGAAAGATCTTTGAATCCTCTTTCCAAGGCCACCGAGTTTTATAAGTTCTGAGTTCGGATGAGAGAGATGATCATTTGAGTTCAGCCTATCCAATTAAGGAAATTCATCTAAATTATGAAGGGGTATTTTGGTATTTTACTTACCCCACTTAGTCCACACGTTTTTACCAAATTAGGGGTCAACGCTGATTAGAATCAGATTACGCTAAAGTCTAAAAGCATTGAGAAAATTAAGGCAAGTTTCAAGAGGAGAAAAAGGGAGAAAGCTTCAAGTGTTGATCAAGTTTGTGGATTTTTCTTCAAGGATTTGATTCCTTCGAGGTATGTAAGTTCTCATAGTGTTGGGTTCGTTCACCCACACTCCAATCATATGATTTTTATCCATAATTTCATTCTTGGAGTTGAATTGTTTTTGTTCTTAAGGAGGGTTTTGTGCTTCGTTCTTTAATAATGAAGTTCTTGTTGGGTTCTTGAGGTGAGAGTTGCGAATGAGTGTTGTTCTTGGTAGGTTTTGGTGTATATTTTGTTGTGATTGTGTTGGGTTTAGGAGTCCAAAAGAGTTTGAGGAAAATCATTCGATTCTAGATGAGTTAGGGCATGAGATTAAACAAGAAAATTCATCAAATTTTGGGAAGGGGCTTGTGGCGGTGCACCAACATAGTGCTAGAACTACTGCCCAGTAGTTTGGGGCCTAGCACGGCGCGCCACTCAGTGTGCCCCAAACAGTGGTCAGTAGTTTTGGGGCTGGCGCCCCGTGCCACTTAGTGCGCTAGGGTTGCCAGGCCCCCTACCCTTCTAACCTTCTTTCTGTGTGAGTTCCCTCGAATCGTACCTATGTTTTTCTACTTGATATCACACTTAAAGTATTCATTAAACCTTGAGAGATCATTCATATCCAAGTCATAACTCTTGAATTCATAATTCAAATTCAAGATAGAGTTAAGAGTAAAGTTTGAGGAATGTCCTTTGAGTCATTTCTAGAAGTCTTTTGCAAATTTTTAAAACTTGTGTTAAGGCTTGAGTACTTGAGTATGAGGATGAGGTGAGTTGAGTTTCATTTTTCCAAATGAATATATGGGAACTAAGTATTCCCAAGCGTGAATAGTTTTTACATTTAAAATGAGAGGAAACCTTGTTTTTCAAATGAGTTCATGGGGAGTTTTGAACACTATCTCTTTTAAGAGAATCTTTTGAGTAATAATCTTAAATTTGAGCATAAGGAAATATTTTTAAACATATGAGCATGAGTTATATTATTGGGAGTAGTATTGAGCACCGATATGGGGACGAGTTCAGACAACTCAAAGTCTTCATAAACCATGTATGCCAATATGGGTAACGGGTCATACTTTTTAGATAATTCCTTATTGCTTTTAAGCATAGCTTAGTGGATCCACTTAGTTGAGGATGTTCTATACTTCGGCAAGGTATAGAACGGTTCTGGTAGCGCGGGCGAGACGTTGTATCATCACATAACTCATAGTGATGGTTGTCAGTTAGAGAATCTCCCAAATAACAGTAAAGAGTTATTATTGTATTTTTAAATACATTGAGTTGTTATTTACTATTTTAAAAGCTTTCTTTATAATGCATCCTTAATGTTGCTTTTATATTGAACTGAGTTTAGTATTTCTGAGTTTGAGTATCTTTGAGTATACTTGAGTATCCTTGAGTTGAGTTGAGATGAGGTGAGTATGCTCTTCCTTTTTATCAGTTCAAGCATATATCTGTGCTTTAGAATTCCTCTTGCATGCTCGTCCATTCCATGTACTGATGCTATTAGGCCTGTATCTTTCATGATGAAGATACAGGTAACCAGGGTCATCAATAGGCGCTCCGTTGATACCACTTGCAGTCCTAGATTTTGATTGGTGAGCCTCCTTGCTTTCTAGAGGGCTCCACACCTTGCTTTTATCTTCAGTTTGTTAGGATGATCAGGGGTATTGTCCCAACATCCATTGTAGTACTTATAGGCTTCATAGACAGTAGAGTTTTGAGAAGTCTGTTTCATTTTCAGTTGTTAGTGTTCTAGACTTGAGTTGCCTCTTTTGGCCAGTTGAATGTTTTTGTATATCCTGAGTTATGTCTTGATACTTTTGAGTTAAATCCTTACTTTTGAGTTCATGTAATGTTGAGTAAGTCTCCCGCTGAGTATTGAGCCATGCCAAGGGTTCGCTTAGGAACCACCAATGGTTCTCGAGTGCCAGTTACGTCGCAATAAAAATGCAGTAAAAAATCTATTGTTGCAACTTGATGAATTGGAGGAATTTAGACTTGAAGCATATGAAAATGCTAAATTGTACAAGAAAAAGACAAAAAAATGGCACGACAATCTCATTTACCATAAGGAATTTAAATTGGGAGATCATGTTTTATTGTACAATAGTCGATTAAGACTGTTTCCCAGAAAGTTCAAATCACGATGGACAGGACTGTATGTCATCACAGAAGTAACCGCATATGGTGTCGTCAAAATACAAAATAAAAGTTGGAAAGAAAAATTCAAGGTAAATGACCATCGTTTGAAGCCCTATGTCACAGATTTTTGACAAACAAGCTTCAACGATTCTCTTTACTTAAAAGCTATATATATATATATATATAAAAGATTGAAAAAATATATTATAATATTTAAATAATAATAATCATTTTTATTGTGTGTATCTATCTGCTTCATATGTCAAAATATATAATAAATCATCATTGATTATATTATTATTATTATTATTATAAATTAAAAACATTATATCAAAAAATAATAATATAATAATTAAAAAAAATCCACTTATATTTTATTAAGTCTATATATATATATATATATATATAAACAACTCACTTTCATAGATCTCTTGGTAGTACTCCTTCAATTTTTAATTTTCTCTCTCTTGACTGTCACAACAATATGGAGTTAGAAAAAGATAAAAGTAATTTTATCACGATAATTTACCTCATAATAACCCAAATCATAATAATAATCCACAAATTGATAAGAGTAAGTTCATATCAGCAATGACAATGGAGTGGGCCCTTAGACATATACGTCATGGGATGATTGATGAAAGAGGTATTGATTTTTCGTCACTAGATAATGACCAAATCATGAACGTGCTTGTCATAATTGAACGCTTAAACTGGTCAAAATTTGCAATAAATCCTGGAGCAGTAGTATAATTATAGATCGAGAGTTCTACGCCAACATGGACATAGAAAACCTCACCTCCACAGTTCGAAGTAATATCATCCCTTTCAATAAAGAAGTCATCAATGAATTGTATGATACTCCACAATGTGATGACCATGTATTTCAAGAGCTACTTGAAGAAAGTAATTTTGATGTCTTTACTCCACATCTATGTTCATATGGAATTGATTGGCACTTTGACGCTGAAGGAAAGAGGAATTGGTTTGCCACTTGAAATCTCAGTATGTCAGCAAAAATATGGATGTTATTCTTAAATGACCTCTTGAAACCAGATCACAATTCTGGTGAGGTAAGAGTTGAGAAAGCGGCTTGGTTATATGCACTAGAAAATGGATTCACAATTAATGTTGGACGGATAATTAGTGAAAATATGGTATGTTGTTGGACTTTGAGAATAGTAAAAACTTTATACTATGGAACAACTATAACGAAGTTGGTAGGACATTTTGGGAGGAGACCATCATCTTCGTTGGAATTTCTTCATTCGTCTAACATTGAATGGACAAGTCTTAATCAATTAGGACCATGTGTGAGAACTATGAATACACCAGGATCTTTAATAATTACGAAAAAAAGAAAGGACACCCATCACTCTCTACAGAGTTTAAAAGGGTTGAGGAAAAAAATCAAACAACTTATCATGCATCAACAATGTATGCAAAAAGATTTTAATGCATTTAAAACTCAATTCTCTTACCCCATAAATAATGCTATATATGATGCGGGATAAATATCAGTAGACGCTCCTCTCGTGTGACAGCTTATGAGCAAGTCCATTTAAAATTTGATAGAAAGCATCACTTGATTGAGTAGGTTACTGAAAAAACATAGTCTGCTTCATTGAAGGGTTGACAAGCAATCTCTTCCAATTGTTGTATTAATGTTATTGTTGTACATATGTATATATACACAATTAGTTCATTAATTAGTTACCTGATCCATCAATACTAATCGAGATACAATACATTGTAGACGATAATTCACCTGCACTGATTATTAGGAATTATATAGGAGTAAAGTTCTATCTTGAGGTGAAGAAACGTAAGGCTGGATTCACTATGCATCCCATTTGTATTGATACAACAGATAAGAATGTTGGTGAGATACAAAGCTTTGATGTATCAACTGGTGCAATTGACTGGATTTGCTATGTATTCCTTTGTTTTTTTTATTTTTTTTGAATTTGTATATTGATATATAAGTCGCGATACATCACTGATTACAAATTGATACATTACTAGTTTGACGTATATGTATTGTGTTTTTAGATCTGAGTTAGTGTGCTGAAAATATAAAGTATCATATACATGTGAATTTATTTTTTTTATTTTTAATATGTTTTTTAATAAGTATTTTTAGATATTTGAATTTGTATATGGATATATAAGCCATGATAAAGTAATGGTTACAACTTGATACATTACTAGTTTGACGTCTATATAACGAGTTTTTAGAGCTGTGAGTCACTATGTTGTTGATATAAAGCATCATGATACATTACTATTTATATAGTGTTTGTGAAATACTGTATTTTATAGATGATACATTATATATGCAATTTGTTGTAAACACATCAAAATGTTCGCAAATGGGGGTATGAATCAACTTATATTTATATTTTGTATACGATATTAAATATAAGTTAGTTGTCTGATTGTTTGTGATTGATACATAGAAATAACTATTTTATGGAATATATCACTAATTTTTTTTAATGTTGACAGGTTGGTGCATCATCTGAGTATCTTTATTCAATCTATGATTCTGGAAGAAGATACAAAGTTTGAATAAGGAATTGTGAAAGATTCAATGATTTCACTACCAGATAAGGAAATTTTCTTGCCACCTAGATACAAAAGGATGTCTGGACGATCACAAAAAGAAAGAAAAAAACTCAAGTAATAAGCTAACTACGAGCACAAACTGTTGTGGACATTATAGGCATGAAAGTCACAACATGTGATCTTGTACTTTCATACCCAAAGAGAAGTGATGCATTCTTTCATTCAACTTCCAATATATTGAAGTGTTACAATTAATTAATAAAAATTTGTTCAACTTTTTGTACATTTCTGTTTGATAATGATTTAATCACATTGTTAAACTATTAAATTTTGTAAATCTAGTACAATGTCTATATAATGTATGTTTTTTTTTTTTTGGATAATAATGTATCTGATACATCATGATCGTAAACGACTGTGTTTACTGTAATTTTATGTTAAAGTATCACATATAAATGGAAAGACAAAATAATATATTTGATACATTAATTTATGTAATTGATACATGTTAAAATATAGATTGGAGTGGTTAGATATCAAGTGTTTCAATAACTCAATAAACAACCTCTTGATTGATAAAATTGTGTGATACTTAAATTTATGAAGTATTTTGTATCAAATAATTTTTAAAAGTATCCTATTTTGTATTGTGTACCACAAGCACTATAATTACAACAAAAAAATAAAGAAAAATACACATATTGAGATTAAAAAACAAAATATATTGAGACCAAGTTTTTAGAGATACACTCTAAAACTTAATTTAATGTAACTTAAAAACAGTAAAACATTCAAATGGGTGTTCCCACACATACATAATGACTTATATATCTATATTGACCAAATCGTCTTGGTCTGGTGGTGTGAATTATCCCCTGAATTTCGGCAATCATCATTTTCACTAACATATTCTGCCTCGGCCTTTTTGCTATCGTATTTTCATAGCAATGTTTCATATCTTGCATGAAGATAATCGGATTGAAAATCATTAGATAAGATTGAAATTTCGTTGCTAAGAAATTCAGCAAAATCAGCTACAAACTGTCTGGAGTCCCTTCAAAATGCAGAAGATACATTATAAAATTGCATTGAGCATATAAATCAAAACAAAGTCATATAAAAACTTACAGGGTGTCGCTTCTTTGTTGCATAATATCTTGTACAAATTCAACATCAAACGGGTGTTGTGTTTCCAACAGACTTCTAATTTTTCTTTCTTTGTAAGCATCCAATGATGACCAGTCAGTTTGCTCTGATACATAGAATTAATATTTTGTATATGACACACTGCAACTTTATATAATGTATAATGAATCATAGATTTGAATCTGGTACTCATTATACTTTCATATTATGAAAGTGACATCTTCAATAATATTATTTTCTATCAAGTACATGATATGTAGGGACTGATACTTAAATCATCATATTACAATACATTATATATCATAAGTTGAGAGTGAGACATAATTCATCATATTACAGTACATTTATAACTTGATACACTGAGAATAACTATAAACATTATATTTTTATATTAGGTACATGAAATGTTGTGAGTGATACTTAATTCAGCAGACTACATTATATTTATAACTTGATACATTGCAATGTGATAAACTTAGAGTTTTATGTGTTAACAAGCTTAGGATTTTATGTATCAAACAATTAAATCGAATAATGATACACTGCAATATAATAAAATTGCTTTTTCAGTAATGTATCATGCATTTGGATCAACTACTAGAGCAAGATTGAACATAAAAAATAGCGTAGAAATAGATTTAAAAAAATCATTACCTTGGGTAGAGTAGGTCAAGAAATTGTAGATGAAATTTTTCTACCTCTTTTTCAACAATGTATCATGCATTTGAATCAACTACTAGATACAAGATTGAACATCAAAACTATCATAGAAATAAATCGAAAATCATTACCTTGGGCACAGTTAGTCAAGAAATTGTAGATGAAACTTTTCTACCATTTTTTTTGAAGGAGCATGATCCATATATATCAGAAAATAAAGAGGATTTTTTTTAAGAAGACAACAATGGAGAAAACGAAATGTACCTATTTAGTGGTTTGAATTTGATTGACTGGAGAGAGAATCGTTTTGAAATTCAAATTGAGATGAAAATTGTAACTGATAAGATTGTGGAGTGAAATTAAGAGAGGTTAAAAGAGTTAAAAAGGAATGCAAAAACATGGGTTGAGGTTGGAATGCTTATGTATTCGGATGACTTGAGAATTGAAAAAAAATAAGGGATTTTGGAAATATTTTGAAATGGTAGGGAATAACGAAAATTATGGAAAATAAAGATGTGTATATATATGTAATTTTTCCAACCAAAAAATCAATCCAAATTAAAATTCGGTTTGCTTTTGTTTGATTTTTCGGTTTAATTCAAATAGTTCACACCCCTATTGTATAGAATTATTTACACCATCAGATAACTTTACTTGCAAGTTACCATTCGTTCCAAAAAAAGTCTTCTTCCTTAAATCAAGCTCTACAATTACTTTCTCTCTCCCAAACCCTCCTTCCATATTTTATTTCTTTAACTTTCTTTCTAATTCATGACTTTGATCTCTTCAATGCAAGCACTTCAAAATATTAATGCAATTTTTTTTATAGAATATTTGTAGTTACAAATGCTTCTCAAGAAAATTGAAATTTATTTATATAGCAATTGCAAAAAAAAGGTGTACTAGAGAATTCATAAAGCAAAATAAACTCCGCAAGATCAACTATTGCTAAAGCGTTAAAGAACTAGTTACATTATCTAATACATTGAATTATTAATTCACTAATAGTAACAATTTTGTTTAAAAAAATTGAATACTTAAAATTTTGATTAGCAATATCAAGGGACACATATTTCATTTACGCCTGAAAAGGAAATAATATTTCTCAATAATAAATTTGATTAGAGTATAACTAGGACTCTAATTAGAGTATTTTTTATTTAATATCTTTTCTTAAATATTAATTTTAAAGTTACATTATTGTCCTTTATTTATTTGATGGTGTAAGGAATTTTATACACCGATAGTGTACAAAACTTAAACTCTTAATTCTTTCAAAATATTTGTTTGCTTAATTGCGTAAAATTCTTCAATTTCGATTAGGATTTTAGATAAGGAAAACCTCAAAGATTATTTTCTAATGGCGGACTCAAAGAGGATTAGAAGAGGTATCACATTTAATTACCAATTTTCTAGCGATTTTCCATCTTTTGATCTATGTATTACTCAAGGACTAGTTGATAATGTAGGCTTGACGACTATAAATGGCAGAAGAGAGAAGATCTAAGCATATACATGACCCTATCCGCATAACTACATTGTATTCCACAAAAATTGAATACAAAATCATCAATAAATACAAATTCACATTCATATAACAAAAAAGTATTCATGATTGAGTTATGTATGTATTTTACTTTAATAGTGAAAACTAAAAATTGTATCATATTACATGACTGTCAAATGTATTTTTCTTTTATTTGTAGTACAAAATATTACTGATTGTATCAAAAATATAATCTAATCATTACATATGAATACGATTTAAGAAAGGAGCAAGATTCTGGAAAAAAATAGAATACATAGTTGAAATAATACAATCTATTGAGGAATGATACAATATTCTAAAAAGAATACAACTTGACTGTGAAAGAAATATGATACATTTATGCTTAAGAAATACAAATCTATTTGGCATACCTATTGGAATGACTACAAACTAAAAAATCAATACAATGTTCTTAATGAAATACAAATGCTGAGTAAAAGAAAAACAATAGACAAACAAAAATTAATATGAATACAATTTTGATATGAATACAATTTTTGTAACCTTCTTCTGTGGCTCTCTCTTTCTTCTTCTTTGTCTGCTATATTTCTTTTTTATGATTTTTTGTTTACCAAACCCAAATCCGAAGTCGTATTCACTTGTGCTTTAGTAAAACTCTGTCTTGTCATCCAAAAAAATTATAATTACCCAGGAAAATTAAAAAATTTCATGTCAAAACTTCCAAACAAATTAATGATTCAACAGTTAATGAATACCTGATTGATTTTGTATTTCACTGATTATCTCAAAGTTTAAGTTGAAATTTCTGTTTCAAAGTTATTTGTCAACGAAATCCAATTTGATTATTTCAATATTTTCTTTCTACACTGAAAAAAATTCGAACGAAATTTGAGAAACAATTGGGGGAAAATTCGATATTGGAAATTTGAGAAACAATGAAAGTGGAACCATTGTCCTTTTCTCTTTGAAATTGTAACTGATGGGAAATTCAAGTGATATGTTTCTTTTTAAAAATATTCTCCCCTGATTTTCTCTATTTTGTTATTGTATAATTGTATTCTTTTAAATTAAACAAATTAAAAAAATACATAATGAGATATTTAACAAACTCAAATACTGACATTTTTAATAAATATTTAAAAGGGGAACTTTTGCATATAGCCACTAAAAATAACTTAATTACGCTCCATAGCTATATTTTGCTAATTACAATTCGTAGCTACATGTTATAGGGAGGAGAGTGGCGAGTGAGATTGGGAGAGGGAGCAGAGAAACGAGTGAGAGAGGTGAATTCTATATGTATATCGATTAGATAATTGTATAAATGTAACTGATATATATATATATTTGTATATCCGGCGAGCGAGATAGTGAGAGGGAGGAGAGAGGCGAGCGATATTGGGGAGGGCAATATTTTATATAATTCGCAGGTACGTTTGTATAATTCACGTGTTTTTGTATAATTGTGTAATATAAAGTTTGGAATATATCATACAAATATGAGAAAACTTGAAATAACAAATTGATACAAACATAAACATATGAACTTTAAACAATTATACAAATTATATTATACAAATTACATTATATAAATTATATTATACAAAATCCAAAAACTACACGTTTATACAAACTTTAAAAAGTTATACACAAAAAGATTGAATGTATATGGTGATAAAACTGATAAACCAAAGGATAATGTCATATATAAATACAAATCATCGTATACAAATACAAATCAAACGAACAATTATTAGTTGCGAATTATATAAATATGGCGAATTATACAAACGTGACTAATTATATAAACTCGAAGTCGGTCCACTTAATTAATGATTAATGTTAGTCGCGAGTGGTAATAACAACAAAATATAGTTATGATGACTAATTAAGTAGTATAAGTTTGCTTAACCGCATAATTTTTCCTATTTAAAATATGGTTAAAGGGTCCTATTAAATGATAAAATATTGACATTTTGAAAATTTTCCTACTTTATTTGGATTTGGACGGAGAATACTTTTCTATGCTGGTCTGAAGCCCAACAGAAAAGGACAGGCCTACAAAAATTAAAGCCCATCCAACGCCTGAAAGCGGGCTCTTCTTATACTTCCTTTTCTCTTCTTACTTCCTTTGTTTTCCAGATTACTTGAAACGAAAGGTATCGCTCTTTGTGCTGATAAAAAATGGGGGATCTGAAGATTTCGAGCAAGGCTGAGAAGAATCTCGGCGGATGGGCCCTTTTCGGCTCCAAATACGAAGACGCCGCTGATCTGTTCGATAAAGATGTCAATTGCTTTAAACTCGCCAAATCATGTTAGTTCATTTTTCTACACGGTTGTTTCTCGTTTTACTAAGATCTGATAATTAGTTTTTTGAATCCCTAAATTTATATTCTGGTGATCCCACTCAGCTTCTGTTTTTAAGATTTCATTTCTCATTTAGATCAAACATCATTGTATGAATTGCTGTTTCCAAATTATTGTGTGAAAATCTGTATAAATTTTCATGAATATTCTCATCAGACGATCTTCCATATTAATTTTGTTTGGTCCAACTAATTAGCAAAGCTCGCAAACTTGTGTAAAATTTTGTTGGATTTGATTAATTAAATTAATTGTTGGAGCATTTGGGAAGATTGTTTTTTCTATTATTTTTTAATCTTTTAATCAACAGCAGCATTAATCATCTAAGGAGAGTTATTTACTGAGCAGATTTTATTCTTACTTTGGACATGTAGTTATGATTGAATGGGTTATAACTTGCTTATAGCTTGGTATATAGGCCAATTTTGTAGACAGAATTGATTCAATTTGTAGACTGAAAAATACCATTTTCTCCAATTTAGACTTTAAATTGTATAAGATGAACATAATTTTTTTAATGGTATAAAAGTGAATAAACTTCTTAAATAAAGCTCACTGTTTCATAAATTCAATCACCCTAGTTGCATGCTTAGAAATTGCAGAATAATTTTTTGTTACCTGGTTCTTTCAGGGGATAAAGCTGGAGCAGTACATGTTAAATTTGGCTAATTGTCATCTTAAGGCAACTGTTAATTCATCTGTAGTAAGTTATCGTCTCTCATTGATGCTTACTTTCTTTCTTTCTTATAGATATTTTCAGTTCTTGAAAGTCAATATTTACTTTATGTTTACAGTTGGATAGCAAACATGAGGCTGCAAATGCTGCTCGTTACTACAAGAAGTCAAATATTAAAGGTTTGTAAGTCGCAGAATAATTATTTGCTTCAAACTAGCATTTTTATGTTGCATGCTTCCGAAAAACATAGAAGCAACATCTTTGGATGTAAGTCCGTTCTGCTCTCCATATAAGCTTCTTTTCGTTAGGAGCTTCTTAGAGGTTTTGCATTTAGTAATATTATCTTGTCCCAGGACAAATTATATGATTGTTTGTTAGCGTCATACTTGATTAGACCTTGTTCCAAATTAGTTTCTCTACCATCATAAGCTGCTAAGTGCAGTCCTTTATGGGTGAGATTGGTTTTCTTGATATTAGAATGACACTTGCAATTTGTTAATTTATAATAAGGATGGTAGAAGGATTGAAGTGTTGCACTGCCAACTATGCTGGGATATAGTTATGATTTAAAATTTCTTTCAGTGATAAGTTTCAGATTAATTAAAATAGAAAGAGTTCTGAAACATTTGGAAACTATTGAGTTAATGTTAAATAATTTTAACACAGTAACTTTACTAGATTAGTATGTAAGATACGCAATGATTACATAGTTACAAAGAAGACGAAGTTATTGCACTTATGCAGCAAGAAATTTCATGCATTAATACATAACATCAAAAGTATCTATAAAATACTATACATAGAAGTTTTCGCACAACATCGTTTATGATTTACCATATTGGAACAATAACTTTGTAGAATTTAGTGGAAGTAAAATAATTCACTCCCATTTATTTGAGACTTTATAATAGGAAGATCTTAATGTGGATGATAATGTGATCTTTTTAGATCTACATTGTAGATAGTATTCCTAAGCAACAATGACAGGATCCCAGAGAGGACATAGTGGACTTACAGATGATTATTAATATTTGGATCATCTAATTAAAGAACTTCTTGATATAAAACAGATATAGCCTTTGCTTATATAATTGATGCAGGAACCCATTAATTTAACTAGCAGATCTGACTCTTCTGTATAGTATTGAGTTAAGAACTTGAATGTTTTTCTTTATGGAACTCAATGGTCTGTTGATCCAAGGACGGGGAGCATTAAAGTCATTATTGTTGTTTATTGTTATTTGTCGTAGCTATTTTTGCAGATTTCATTATGTCTTTCCTCACTCCCTTCTCCTCCTTCTCTAAAACTTCTTCTTCTGGTACTGTATCTTCTACCATTTACTCCAATTCTAAGCCCAAAGAAGAGATTGGCTTCTCAGATTTGCAACATCAATTGATGACGAGAAAATCCCAAAACATCCCCATTGCCTTTAACAAGTGACAACTATATCTCAACTACAAACAAACAAACTATCCCTCTGAAGTTGGATCATGTGGATATTCAGCTTTTAAATCCAAAAGCTTTAGAAAAATATAACTGAAACTATAACTATCTTCATTTGGGCTTGTCCAGATCGGAACTGAACCTCTTTCTAGGGAAGGTCTAGATATCTCACTTCTTATCTGTCTAAGAGTATCAAGGTTCTTAGACTTCAATGGTTCCCTCTTAGGAATTGTAGAAATCAATCTCTGCAGCGGTCCTATTTACTTTGACAGTTTTCCAAATTTTACTGATTCTCTCAAAGATATCAATATTTTAGATTCTTTCACGCTCAATGTTAAAACTTTCAATTACAAGACCAAAATCGGATCTCTCCCAGTAACAATTATATATAGGATCCACTATAAGGCAATGAGTTTGACCTTCAATATTAGAGCTATGAGAAGTAGCTATAAAGGTGAGACTGTGCTTTTCAAAATAGATCTGCAACGATCTCATCTGTTAGTTCCCAAGACAATTTCTTGGAGTCAAGTTTCTCTATCCCAGAACAGGTTGTTGCAAGATATCACTCTAGTCGAGAAACTTGAAAATACTACAGTCTCCCAGATCCAACAATTTTCAATGGATGTGTGTGTTTGAGTTTGATGGTGCTGATTTGAGAGTGAAGTTACACTAAGTATTAATTATTTGTCAAGATTATACCCATCATGTTTTCTTTTCACCATCCTACATAAACTATCATTTAAATATTCGTTCTCTCAACAAATAGTCACAAATTATGTTCTTTCTGGACTAAATTAACATCATATAGATTTAACAAGGTCTAAATATTTTAATTCATTCACCAAACAGGCTTAGCTTGTCACGATTACTTAAATTTTTCATTCATAGAAACATTTCAATATGGACAAGTAAATTTAGTTATAGAGAGATACAAATGTCAACTTTGTTTTCAATACCGATTAACAAGGAAAGTGATTAAAATACAATCGTAAACCTTTATCTAAAAAATGACACAATTTCTCATCTCATACTCAATCAATCACAAAAGATTTAAAAATAAAAGACAACATCTTCACTACACCATCAAGAACCAATTTTAGTGCAAAATCAAGAACTCCACAAGTTTAAAAGAGAGAAAAATAAAAATTAAGGTAAAGACACAAGCTTAAAGCGAAAACATGAATTAGAACATACAAATCAAACAAAAGAAATACTATCAATAAAGCTTGAAACACTATTACACAAACACTTTCTTTTTCTTAATAATAATAGGGAGAATGATGAAATTTGTCATATCATTGTGTAGAAAGAATTTATTATACCCTTTTTATTAGTTAAAAAATATTTCCGTTGTTATAATCTTGAGTGTTGTTAAAAATGTCGGAGGCTTGGTTGAAATAAAATACGTGAAAATAATATATTGATGGAATTAAAGGCCACAATTAGAAGCTAATTAATGAAGGGCCATGATTAGATTCCAACATTTTTAAAAACACTCAGATTATAACAACGACAAAAATATTTTAAAACTAATAAAAAAGGTAAAATAAATTTGTTATACACAATGATGAGGCAAATTTAAGTCTTCTCCCTTTTAAAAAAAGAAGAAGAAGGTATTTGTATAATAGTGATTCGAGCTTCTATTGATAGTCTTTCTTTAGATTGATATGATCTTGATTCATTCATGTTTCCACTCAAAGCTTGTGCCTTTATTTTAATTTTTATTTTACTCTTTTAAGCTTGTGAAGTTCTTGAGTTTGCACTACAATAGGTTTTTGATTGTGTAGTGAAGATGCTTTGCCTTTTTTTTTTTTTTTTAATCTTGTGGTTGTTTGAGTAGGTGATGAGAAATTGTCATTTTTTCGATAAAAGTTTAGGATTATGCTTTAATCACTTTCCTTGTTAGTCAGTATTGAAAACAAAGTTAACATTTGTATATTTCTCTATAACTACATTTACTTGTCTGTATTGAAGATGTTTCTATGAATGAGAAACTTAAGTAATCGTGATTAGCTAGCCTGTTTGGAAGATGTATTAGAATATTCAGACCTTGCTAACTCTATATGATGTTTTGGTCCAGAAAGAACATATGTTGTGACTATATTTGTTGAGAGAAAATCTATTCAAATGATAGTTATATATGATGGTGATAAGAAAACATGATGGGTATACTTGACCTCAAATCAGCACCATCAAGCTCAAACACACTGATATTCTAAGGTTTTTCAAGAACCAATTTTAGTGCAAATCCAAGAATGCCACAGAAGTCCCTACATATTTACAAATAAATCCTTCTTCTAGAAATCTCTACATGCCTAGAATATTCTTAAGGTTTTTCAAGAATTCTTCCTAAATATTCTAGAGTCTTTCCAGGAAGCTCTTCATGGCTCTAGAATCTTCCCATAAATGCTGGATACTTAGACTTCCAAATGGACAACTTTATGCCACGTGGCGTAATTATGTGGTGGGTCATGACGTACCGCTAAAACTTGTGTCTTATCTCCTTAAAAGTACTCTTTTTTTTTTTCCTTAGGTACTTGGAGAATGCCAATATGAAAATGTTCAATCTGTGGATGTTGTGTAAAGATGGTTGACCTCTGCTTGGATTGAATTCTGAAGCTTGCAGACAATTTCTGGTCTTCAAGGTATCTTATATATTCTACAATTAATTTCATGATTGCATTAATGTAGAATTATTTCTTTTACAGGAAAGTCACTTGAAAGTGGTTATGTTGCATCTGCAGACTGCACCACCAAGTATTCCGTTAAAGAAAGAAAATGGTTGAGATACTACTGACCGAACAAGGGTATCCAATGCCAACTTTCAAGGAAAGGCAATTCAACAACAATCAGTTTTGATCAATTGAGTTAAGACTTAAGAGTTCTGCAATAAAAAGCACAACCTGGAATAAAATGCAGTAACTAAGGTTCTGGATTGATTGTTGGAAGGGCACATATATGCTTTTCTGCACACATTCAATATCTATTTTTATTAGTCTACAGTAATTGTTAAGTAGTTGAATTGTTAGTCTTTCATCTTTTGATCTGAGACTGCCTAAAATTATTCATCTTTACAAAAGCTGATCTGAGGTTGCCTGATTGTGACCATAGTAGAGGAAGAATATTATTTGGCTTATTTAGTCAGCAAAAATAATTTAGGATACCATAATGTCAAAATGACTTTTTCTATCTATTATTATATGACTAGATATATAAGAGCCCATGCAAGCATTGACCTAATATATATTATTTCATTTGTTCAAATTTATGTGGCACAAATGATACTAGGGGAATCAATCAAATTTTCATGTACTTTTTAAATATTTTAAGTTTTTAATTATTGTAATTTATAGTACGTTTAACGTAATTTTCAAATAATATATGTTACTCATGTTATCTCAATTAATGTGGCAAATTTTGTAAGTCGATTAGTATGTTCTTTTAAATTTTTTAAGTTGTTAAATTTTGGGTCTTAGCCTAAAATAGTCCCTCATCTTTGGGTTAAGACTCAAAGTCACCCTTGAATTTTTACATGAAGCATTAATAGTCCCTCATGTTTGCAATATTAGTGTACTTTTGGTCCTCCTTCAAAATTTTGCCTATTTTTTAACATTGATTTTATTCATAATTTATGTATAGAATGTTGAATCGTCATTTTATATATTTAGCAGAAATAATAACTCCATGTGAGAGATTGTGAGAAGAAAAACACCTTATTTTGTTTAGTAGAAATCGTATTGCAGGTAAGGTTGAGAGGTTCATCACGACGATTTCACGTACAGTAATACAAATTTTTCTTTTCTTGCAATGCCATATGTTAAAATGTTTTTAGTTTAACTGCAGTAATATTTATACTGAACAGAATAAGATGTTCTTCTTTTCATCTTCTCTCACATAGAGTTATTATTTTTACTAAATATATAAAAAGACGATGGGACATTCCTTACATAAAATTATGAATAAAATTAACGTTAAAAAGTAGGCAAAAGTTTAGAGGAGGATCAAAAGTGCACCAATATTGCAAATATGAGGGACTATTAGTGCTCCACGTGAAAACTCAAGAATGACTTTGAGTCTTAATCCAAAGACAAGGGACTAGTTTGGATTTCTCTCTTAAATTTTAGTGCAAAATTAAGTGATTTAGGAGTACATTCTTATTTTGTTCTCGTGAGTCGTGACCACCTCAACTTTTGGAAGTTGATTTTTAGACCCGCTGTTCAAGGGGAGTTTGGAACAATAGACCTATTTGGATGAATCTTTTAACTTATTTTGTTATTTTAATCTAAATATAAATGTGTTAAAATAGTTTTATTTATACTTAATAATGAAAAGAAAATAAATTGCATTGACCAGATTTGTTTAATTTAGATGTTTTCTTTTAAAAAAAAAACTAATCTTTGATTCTAGGAGAAGACAAAAGGAAAATTATAAAATAAATAAAATAAAGTAAGAAATCCAATTGAAGTGACCATATTAATTGTATTTTCTAAGAAATAAGAATAAAGATAGCAGAATATACATATATATATAATAATGGAAAGAAAATAAATTGCATTGACTAGATTTCTTTAATTCAGATCATATTTGACTATAAAAAGATTTTTTAAAGTAAATTAGGTAAACTAAATATCCAAATAGATTCTTTCAACACTTCCCCAACTAATAATTCCATCCGATAATTGAAGTCGTCACCGTCTCATCCATATCGCCGGTAATCGTTATTGAAGATGACTTTCATGATAACTCTTTACTGTTGATTTCGCTGTTACAAACTAAAATCTACATCGATGTTGAGTTGAATGTTAGCGTAGATACTGCCACACTAAATAAAGATGTACTACCAAATGAAGGAAATATGCTCGATCTAACTCCAGTGCAGACAAAAAGTACTCTAGAGATGTAGATGTAGACGTCGTCGTCTGTAAGTACTCTTTGTCGGTACCGAAGTTAGATTGAGCATGTTTTCCTCATCTAGTAGTATGTCTTTATTTAGTGTGGTAGTCTCTAAAATGACACTCGACTCAACATCGATGTAGGTTTCGTACTGTAACATCAAATTTCTGATGATAAAAATTCATCATGAAAGTCATCGTCACTAATGATTACCAATGGGGTGGATGAGACGGTAGCGGCCCGAGTCATCAGATGAAGTTATTGGATGGGGAAGTGTTGAAAGAATCTATTTGAGTATTTAGTTTACATGATTTACTTGAAAAGTCCTATTTATAGTCAAGTATCATCTGAACTAAAGAAATCTAGTCAATGCAATTTGTTTTTTTTTTCCCATTATTAAGTATATATATTATTATTATTATTTAGAAAATACAATTAATCTGGACACTCTGACTTGGATTTCTTTCCAAATCTATCTTATTTTATATTTTTTTCTTTTCTCTTCTCCTAGAATTATAGATTATTTTTTTAAAAATCTAAATTAAGAAACATGGTCAATGCAATTTAGTCTTTCCATTATTAAGTAAACTAGATAAATTATTTGTGCTTCGCACGTGATTGAACTATTTTCTTAAGCTTACATATGATCATTTGATAATATTCGTATTTTCGATACATACACTACATTGTCAAGAACATTTTATCTTAAGCCAAAGCGTTTCTCCGAAATCTTAAAGTGCTTTTTTTTTTTTTTGTTGCACAAAAATTATGAGTCATAGAGAGATTTTAAGTATAAGCAAAAAGTATAAGAAAATCTTCATTAAAATAGTTGGCTAGAAGTAACGAAATTTTTTAAATTCCAAGAGGTTATAAAGAACAACATCAGACACGTTAAAGATGAGACCAAATAGTTTCGAACAACAACACTTCCAAGTAAAGTGGAACATCACATCCATACAAGAACAAAATGAACTAAATTCCAATGAAGGACCTTCGACTCCTTTCTTATGAACATCATTCTCTTTTTTATTATAGTATGTTGTATTATGTATATGTAAAAAAATGACCCTAAAATTGTTAGCATCGTAAAACTTTTTCTCATTGTCTCAGAACAATCATTACAATTGCTTAGGTTGATATCACCGGACTGTCACGCCCCGAGCCTACACCCTAGGTGGGACTGGCACTCGAGAATCATTGTTGGCTCCAAGCGAACCCTTAGTCTAGCTTACTACTCAACGGAAGACTTAACTTAACCAAAGATAAACCCATATAAAACTAGAATGTTATAAAGAAAACATTCAACTAGCCAATAAGACAAACTCAAGTCTTAAAACAAACAACTGAAATGAATAAGACTAAAGAACTGGTATCGTGTAACTGTTTATGAAGCCTCTAATAACTATGAGGATGTCGGGACAGACCCCCGATCATCCTAAACAACTGAACTAGTAAAGCAATAAAAGGATCCTCCGAAATGCAAGGAGGCTCAACAATAGACTCTGAGATGCTCGATTGGATCAACGAGACGCTGGATATTGATCCTGATTACCTGTATTTGCATCATAACACGATGCAGGCCAAATGACATCAATACATTAAATGTACGAGCATGTGAGGGGAAAATTGAACATAACATAAGCTTGAAATGAACTTTGAAAGAAACGCTTACCTTAGGTTTACTCAACTCATGGATACTCAACTCAATGCATAAATAAACAACAATAAAGATGCAGTTTATATAAAGCATTTAAAACGGTAAGTAACAATTCAATATACATATATAGTAAATAAATATAATTATGTGGGAGTTTCTCTAACTGACAATCATCACTATGAGCTAAAGTGATGATAAATTGTCTTGCCCACGCTGCCAGAACTATCCTATAACTTGCCGGGATATAGAACGCCTCAACTAAGTGGATCCACTAGTCTATGCTAAAAAACATTAAGGAATCATCTAAAAAGTAGGACCCTTTCTACCCACGATGACAACATGGTTTATGGAGACTTGTGTTATTATGAACTCGTCCCCATATCGGTGCTCTATACTACTCCCAAAATACTCAACTCATATGTTTTAAAACAAAACTCTTTTTGTGATTTGAGGTAATTACTCAAAAGCTTATCTCCTAAAAGAGATGGAACACAAAACTACTCATGAAAACTCATTTGGAAATCGATGTTTCCTCTTTATCTTAAATATGAAAACATTTGTTCGCTGGGATTACTTAGTTCCCATGTATCATTTAAAGAAATGAACTTGGCACTACTCTTTCTCAAATTCAATGCTTAAATCTTAAAACAGGTTTAAAACGATTGTATAAGACTTTTGAAAGACTCTAAGAACTCTCTTGATTTGACTCTTAGTTCTACCTTGAATTTGATTTATGGATTCAAGGGTCATGATCTTATGTTATAGACTATATCATGATGGTTTAGACGTACCTTAGAGTGTACAAATCAACTAGGAAATATTGGTACAATTCAAGGAAACTCAAATGGAAAGAAGTGGGAAAAGGTAGAAGAACTGGCGTCCCTAGCGCTCTGAGTGGCGCGGGGCGCCAAAGGGAAAAATTCAGAAGCTGGGTTGGGGAGCACAGGCTGGCGCGAAGCCCCAGAGCCCAAACTATAGAAGTTTGTTTGGGGCGCTCTAAGAGGCGTGGCGCCCCAGCCCCTTCCCCAGAGTTTTGACGAATTTTCATGCTCATTTTTCAACTCTAAACTCCCTAGATTCGAATGGTTCCTTACCCAAACACTTAGAATCAAATACACAACCAAAATGTGCAAACAACTACTCAAAACAACATCAATTTTCATTAATTTAACTTAAGAACTTCTCATCAACTTTAACAAATCAAGAACCTAATAGAATTTCAACAAAACTCATCAAGATCTCAATTTCTATACTTACAAGAACATAAATTCGTGGAATTGAATCATGTTTGGCGCATGGGTGAACTAACCCAATGCTATGTGATCTCACATACCTCGTAGGGATCAACCCTTGGCGAAATTCACAAGCTTAGCTTCAAGAACGTGACGAATCCTTGCTTCTTTTCCTTTTTTCTCTTCTCTCAAAACCCTAACTTAATCTTGTAAAGCGTAAATTGAACCAATTCAGTTAAGACCCCAACTTAATTACCAAAAATGAAATTAATTAATTGGGTGATGAAAAGACCATAATACCCTTCTAAAATCCAGTTTTGACTTTTCTTATCTAGACAGCCCAACTTTGAATGGTTATATCTCCCTCATATGAACTCGAAATCAAACAAACTCATCCACGTTGGAAAAATAATTCAAAGATATTTCCTACGGTATCTTGTAGCACACCTAACTCATCCTGAACTAGGAGTTATGGTTGTTTGAAGTTGACCCAAAACTCAAGCTTAACATAACTTAAACAAATTTCGAGATTTTTCATTTCTTTCCAAAAATGAATCTTTCTAATTCTAGCTCTTTCACTTAGCGAGGTGTTACAATATCTTCCCCTTGAAAACATTCGTCCTCGAATGAGATCACTCTAAGTAGACTAAGGGCGTATCATCTAACGTTCAACTCAAACTCCCAACAAGCAAGTTTAACACATTAGGCATATTAATTAAAGAGTACTAAGAAGAGAATTAGTACCTTGGTCTGGAATTTCTCTAGGCTCAAAGAGATGTGGATACCTCTTCTTCATATCCTTCTTAGCTTTCCAAGTAGCTTTCTCAACAAACTGATTTCTCCAAACAACTTTGTCCGATACTACTTCCTTGGTCCTCAACTTGCGAACCTGACGGTCTAGAATCTGAACAAGGATCTCCTCATAAGACAAGCTATCCTTGATACCAACATCTTCAGTTGGTATGATAAGTGAAGGATCTCTCATGCACTTCTTCAACATGGAAATATGAAATACCGAATGGACCACTGCTAATTCTTGTGGTAGCTCCAACTTATAAGCTATATTATCAATCCTTTTGGATATTCTGTAAGGGATAATATACCGGGGACTAAGATTCCCCTTCTTACCAAACCTTATAATGACCTTCATGGGTGAAATTTTCAAGTACACCCTATCATCTACTTCAAAAATCTAATTTCCTTCTCCGAACATCAGTGTAGGATTTCTGACGACTCTGCGTTGTTTTCAACCTCTCTTGAATAACTTTCACTTTCTCCATAGCTTGATGAACTAAGTCTGGTCTTATCAACCTAGATTTACCAACCTCAAACCATCCAATTAGAGATCTGCTTCTTCTCTCATAAATAGCTTCACACGGAGCCATCTGGATGCATACTAGAGTGGTAACTATTGTTATAAGCAAACTCAATGAAAGGTTGGTCATTATTCCAATTAACTTTGAAATCAATCACACATGCCCTCAACATATCTTCTAAGGTCGGAATAATGCGCTTCACTTGACCATCTGTCTGAGGATGAAAAATAGTACTTAAGTTCACCTTTGAACCCAAGACTTTTTGAATAGATTTCCAGAACTGTGCAGTAAATTGTGCACCTCTATTTGATATAATCGAAACTAGCACCTCATGATGTCTAACTACAATTTAAATATACAACTTGGCATAATCCTCTGCTGAATGGGTAGTTTTGATAGATAAAAAGTGGGCTGATTTTGTCATTCTATCAACAATCACCCAAATAGAATCATGTTGCCTGCGAGACCATGGCAACCCAGTAATGAAGTCCATATTGATCATCTCCCACTTCCATTCTGGAATCTCTATATTCTGAGCCATACCACCAGACCTTTGATGCTCTACCTTAACTTTTGGCAATTTGGACACTTAGCAAGAAACTCTACAATGCACTTCTTCATACTACTCCACCAATAAATTTCTCTCAAGTCACAATACATCTTTGTGGAACCCGGATGAATGAAATATCTAAAGCTATGAGCTTTCTCCATGATCCTCTCTTGGAGTTCATCTACCCTTGATACACACAACCTACCTTGATACCTCAATACGCCATCTCCCCCTTGTTCAAAAGTCATTACTTTTTGCTTATGAACATTTGCCTTCAAGTCAAGTAAAATAGGGTCTTAGTCTTATTTCTCCTCAACTTCAGACACTAATGATGATTCAGCCCCATTCATCACCACTAATCCTTCTTCTATGGAATCCATTAGGCTAACTCCTAATCGTGCAAGTATGTGCACATCTTTCGCTAACTCTTTCTTTTCTTCCTCAACATGGGCGTGACTACCCATAGATATCCTGCTCAATGCTTCAGCAACAATGTCAGCCTTATATGGGTGATAGAAGATACTCATGTCATAGTTCTTAAGTAACTTTAACCACTTCCTCTGTTTAAGATTAAACTCTTTTTGACTAAACACATACTGAATACTCTTGTGATTGGTGAACACATCCACATGAACACCATAAAGATAATGACACCATATTTTCAAAGAAAATACTACGACAGCCAACTCTAGGTCATAGGTTGGATAATTCTTCTCGTGAACTTTCAGTTGTCTGTAGGCATAAGCTATAACTTTACCATTCTGCATCAACACACAACCCAAACCAACTCTGGAAGCATCATAATATACAATAAAACTTTGAGTACCTTCTGGTAAGGTCAATACTGGGGCAGTAGTCAACCTCGTTTTCAATTTCATGAAAGTTTTTCTCACAATCTTCAGACCATTGAAACTTCACTATTTTCTGAGTCAACTTGGTCAAAGGGGATGAAATAGATGAGAACCCATCGACAAACCTTCTATAATATCCATCCAATCCCAAGAAACTCCTAATATCAGTTGGAGATGTAGGTCTAGGCCAATTCTGCACTGCCTCTATTTTCTGAGTATCAACCTTAATCCCATCACCGGAAACAATATGGCTTAGGAATGCCACAAACTCAAGCCAGAACTCACACTTAGAGAACTTAGCATACAACTCTCTATCCCTTAGAGTTTGGAGAACTATTTTGAGATGGCTAGCCTGATCATCCTCATTCCTCGAGTAGATTAGAATGTCATCAATGAATACGATAACAAACATATCTAAATAAGGCTTGAATACTCTGTTCATAAAGTCCATGAATGCTGCAGGAGCATTGGTCAAACCAAAGGACATAACTAGGAACTCATAGTGACCATAGTGGGTTCTGAAAGATGTCTTAGGAATATCACTTTCTCTTACTCTCAACTGTTGATAGCCAAATCTAAGGTCTATCTTGGAAAAACAAGTGGCACCCTGAAGTTGATCGAAGAGATAATTAATTCTTGGAAGAGGATATTATTCTTGATAGTAAACTTGTTCAACTTATGGTAATCTATTGATGAGTCCACAATTTGGACTCATTTAGGGCTTTATTTTGATAGAAATAGTGTCCTCAAATGCTTATTTTGTCTCAATATCTGATAAAAACTCTGAAGTTGCAGGTATTTAAAATTTTAGTGAAAGCATGAACACTTAGGCACAAAAAGGAACAAAAAGGCTGAAAAGAACAAAAAAGGTGAAGCCTGAGCATCGCCAAGCACACTTGGCGATTCGCCGAAGGGACACACTACGCCCTTTGTTCCAGTACGCGAAGCCTTGAAGGAGAAGGATAAAAAAGGCGATGAAAGAAGCAGTCGACGCTTCGCCGAATAGTTTCGTGAAGCTGTACTATACCGCCCAATGGTCTAGAACATGAAGATGCTAAAGGCAAGCACGAAACGGCGATGAGACAGAAGAAGGGCGAGTCGCCGAGTCATTCGGCGACTTCGACTAACCTCGCCGAGCGATCCGCCAGCACTAATTTCTGAAGTCTATAAATATTAAAGTCTTTATTAATTTTTAGGAGTGGAACCATTATTATAATTTTCAGAATAAAATAGTACTTTTTTGGGATATTTTCTCTCAAGTTTGGAGAGGGTTTTTTTTTTGGGAGACTTGAAGAAAGAAGAATTGGAAGTGGGTCTTCTCCATTCTTCTTCCTTTGCTTAAATCAAGGTTTAATTCCTTATACCCATTTGATTTTAGTATCAGTTTAGGTGTATTTTGATATTTCTTGATGTGTGGCTAATACCCCCCATTCTTGGGGTGTGATTTAGCAAATATGTGTTGATATTGTTGTTGGGTCTTGCTTGCTGATAGGTTAGATATATTTTAATAGTGATTTCACCTAGTGGTTGTGGTTTAATTTAATGGGTTTGTAGTTGCAATTACAAAACCACCCATGTGTTTTCGACTTGCCTGAGAGGGAGGTCGCGAAACCAAGACCGCTAGACTGATGGCCTAAGGAGTGGGTCGACATGAGGTTCAGCCCGAGAGGGTGAACCCTAGTCCCATATCCTAACACTCATCTCGAGAGAGTGAGTGGGGTAAGGCGTAGGTTGGCCTTCATGCGACAAATGGGTGTCCGAGAGGAACGCATTTGAAACGGGGTAAGTTGCTCGAGAGGGAACTTATTTCCATCTAAAGCTTAGTCTAGTCACTATTATCTTACAAATTTCCTATCGAAAGCATGTACCCAACGATTTATCTCAAATTGTTTTGCGGTCACACCGGAAGAATTGTTCCCCATAGTTGATTTTCTTGTTATTTTTGTTGTTTTTTACTACTTGTTACAATACCCTCCACTTGATATTTGACACTTTTTGTGTCACCCCCTTTAATTTACTATGTTTTTACTCGTTAATGTCTTTAGCTACGACTAGTTAGAACTGAATTTTATTTTTCTATTAATTCTCAAAACCACATCCTTGGGACACGACCCCAACCTTTAGTGGGTTACTATATTATCGACAATCGTAGACACTCGTATCGTAGGTTAGTGTCGTTGGTCACGATAAGCATTATACACATTCTAAGGGAACCATCTTTCTTTCTCACAAATAAGACCAGAGCGCCCCAATGTGAGACACTTAGTCGAATAAAACCCTTATCAAGGAGATCTTTCAACTGTTCTTTTAGCTCTTTCAACTCTGTTGGAGCCATTCTATATGGAGGAATAGATATATGATGAGTATCGGAAGGAATATCTATACCAAAGTCTTTCTCTCTCAAGAGGGACTCCGGGTAAATCATCTGGAAAGACATCTGGAAACTCACTCACAACAGGAACCGACTCAATAAAAGGTGTCTCAACACTAGAATCATTAACTCAGACTAATTGATAGACACAACCCTTGAAAATTAACTTTCTCGCCTTAAGGTACGAAATGAAACGATTCTTAGGCATTGCTGAACTACTCCTCCACTCAAAGACTGGCTCATTAGGAAACTGGAATTTGACAACCCGAGTTCTACAATTAATGAAGGCATAACAGGCATGAAGCCAGTCCATACCTAGAATGACATCAAAATCTACCATGTCTAATTCAACTAAATCAGTCATGGTGCTTTTGTGATTGATGGAAATGACACAATCACAATTGACTCTCTCAGCTATAATAGACTCACCAACAGGTGTAGAAACACTAAAGGGCTCACGAAGTTCCTCAGGAAGAACATCAAAATTCATTACAACATAAGGAGTTACAAAGGATAAACTCGCTCCTGGATCTAGCAAAGCATAAACATCAAAAGTAAAGACTTTGATCATACCAGTGACAATATTTGGAGAATTTTATTGCTCTTGACAACTCGTGATAGCATATAGGCGGTTTGCTCCTCCGCCAGTACCTGAAGTAACTCCTCTAGGTACAACCTGTCTGGTGGAGCAACTGAAAAAGATTGGGCTCTATTGCCCATATTTCCATTTCCCTGCCTATTCTTAGGACACTCTTCCATGAAGTAACCCTCTTGACCGCACTTGAAACATCATGTAGAGCCATCACGACAAGCACTTGGGTGGTTCCTACCACACTTAGCACATGTAGGAGCCCAATTACCTCCTTGTGCCACACTACCCTGAGACTGAGCAGGTCTAGCTCTGAAATTTTGCAAATTCTGACTATTATACTCACATTTGTTCCTTGGTGTAGGTGCGCTAGCAGATGATGGAGCAGGTCCCTTATATTTCTGTTGGAAAGAAGACCGATTCACATTATTCTTTGGCTGCCTAGACTCATTCCCTGACGTCATAGCCTTCTTGTTTCTGAATTCTTCCCTATCCCTCAGCTTTTCTTCCCCAACCTGCTGCACATAGACCATCAACCTTGCTATATCCATATCCCATATTAGCATAGCTGCCTTGCCCTCTTTGCTTGACAGTTGAGACAACCCAGTAACAAATAAACTCATCTTGCTCCTCATATCAACAACCATCTCTGGAGTATATTGGGAAAGTTGGGTGTGAACTTCAAGCTGTACTCATGAACACTCAAAGGTTCTTGCTTAAGGGTAAGGAATTCCCGTACCTTGGCTTCTCTCAGTTCCCGGGGAAAGAAACGCCCTAATAAAGCACTCTCGAACACAGCCCAACTTAAAACTGGTGCATCCTCATCCCTACACTTCTTCCACTAGTCAAACCAGTTCCTAGAAACACTATTTAGTTGATCTGCAGCTAGTTCTACTTGCTCAGCATTAGCAACGTGCATAACCTCAAACACCTTTTGCAGTTCCTCAACAAAACTTTTCGAATCCTCAGTAGTGCTTGAACTAATAAAGCTTGGAGAATTCATCCTCAAGAACTCACAGATCCTCGAAGTATCATTCCTTTCCTATCGGTTCTCCCTCTGTCCAGCTTGGTTGGTCACAACTTGACTTAACATTCTGATCACTTCCCTGAACTCAACATTGGTGACTTCTCCTTGGGGTTACACTCCAGGTGCATTAGGTACCCCTTGTTCCTCGACATTACACCTAGCAAGAAGACCTCTGACAGCTCTTCGTGGAGGTATGACTTGAAAGACACGCTCAAGTATGAGTTAGAAAGAAACTTTCATAGAGATAAACTCTATCGCACGAAATGAATATGAAAGAAGTCAGATAGTTCCTAAATGTCGCAGCCTCCTAATTATAGATGTGACGTGCTTCACACCGATAACTAGGACTCTACATACACAACTTCATAGACTCCCTGAGACTCTTGAACTCTATGCTCTAATACCAAGTTTGTCACGCCCCGAGCTACACCCTGGGCAAGACTGGCACTTGAGAACCATTGTTTGCCCCAAGCGAACCCTTGGTCTGGCTTACTACTCAACGGAAAACTTAACTTAACCAAAGATAAACCCATATATAACTAGAATGTTATAAAGAAAACATTCAATTAGCCAATAACGCAAACTCAAGTCTTAAAACAAACAACTGAAATGAATAAGACTAAAGAACTGATATCGTCTAACTATCTATGAAGCCTCTAATAACTATGAGGGATGTCGGGATAGACTCCCGATCATCCTAAACAACTGAACTAGTATAGCAATAAAAGGGATCCTCCGAAATACAATGAGGCTCACCAATAGACTCTGAGATTCTCGACTGGATCAACGAAGAGCTAGATGCTGATCCTGATTACCTGCATCTGCATCATAACACGATGCAGGCCAAATGGCATCAGTACATTAAATGTATGAGCATGTGAGGGGAAAACTGAACATAACATAAGCTTGAAATGAACTTTGAAAGAAATGCTTACCTCAAGTTTACTCAACTCATGGATACTTAACTAAATGCATAAATAAATAACAGTAAAGATGCAATTTATATAAAGCATTTAAAATGGTAAGTAACAACTCAATATACATATATAGTAAAAAAATATAATTATGTGGGATTCTCTCTAACCGACAACCATCACTATGAGCTGAATTGATGATATAATGTCTCACCCACGCTGCCAGAACTGTCCTACAACTTGTTGGGCTATAGAACGCCTCAACTAAGTGGATCCAGTAGTCTATGGTAAAAATCACTAAGGAATCATCTAAAAAGTATGACCCTTTCTACCCACGATGGCTACATGGTTTATGGAGACTTATGGTATTATGAGCTCGTTCCCATATCGGTGCTCAATACTACTCCCAAAATACTCAGCTCATATGTTTTAAAACAACTCTTTTTGTTATTTGAGGTAACTACTCAAAAGCTTATCTCCTAAAAAAGATGGAACTCAAAACTACTCATCAAAACTCATTTGGAAATCGATGTTATCTTATTTGTTCACTGGATTACTTAGTTCCCATGTATCATTTAAAGAAATGAACTTGGCTCTACTCTTTCTCAAACTCAATGTTTAAATCTTTAAAATAAGTTTAAAACGATTGTATAAGACTTTTGAAAGACTCTAAGAAATCTCTTGACTTGACTCTTAGCTCTACCTTGAATTTGATTTATGGATTCAAGGGTCATGATCTCGTGTTATAGACAATATCATGATGTTTAGATGTACCTTATAGTGTAGAAATCAACTAGGAAACGTAGGTACGATTCAAGAAAACTCAAATGGAAAGAAGTGGGAAAAGGTAGAAGAACTGACGTCCCTGGCGCTCTGAGTGGCATGGGGTGCTAGAGGGAAAACTTCAGAAGCTGGGTTGGAGTACACTGGCTAGCGCGGCACCCCAAAGCCCAAACTATAGAAGTTTGTTTGGGGCGCTCTGAGTGGCGCGGGGCCTCAACCCCCTCCCCAGACTTTTGACGAATTTTCATGCTTGTTTTTCAACTCTAAACTCCCTAGATTCAAATGGTTCCTTCCCCAAACGCTTAGAGTCAAATACTTAACCAAAATGTGCAAGAAACTTCTCAAAACAACATCAATTTTCATGAATTTAACTCAAGAACTTCTCATCAACTTCAACAAATCAAGAACCCAATAGAATTTCAACAAAACCCATCAAGAACTCAATTTCTATACTTTCAAGAATATAAATTCGCGGAGTTGAATCATGTTTGGCGCGTGGGTGAACTAACCCAACCCTATATGATCTCACATACCTCGTAGGGATCAACCCTCGGTGAAATTCACAAGCTTAGCTTCAAGAACGTGACGAATCCTTGCTTCTTCTCCTCTTTTCTCCTCTTCTTTTCTCTTCTCTCCTCTCAAAACCCTAACTTAATCTTGTAAAGCGTAAATTGAGACAATTCGGTTTAGACCCCAACTTAATTATCAAAACAAAATTAATTAATTGGGTGGTGAAAAGACCATAATATCCTTCTAAAATCCGGTTTTGACTTTCCTTATCTTAGACAACCCAACTTTGAATGGCCATATCTCCCTTATACAAACTCAAAATCGAGCAAACTCGGCGGCGTTGGAAAGATAATTCAAATATCTTTCCTACGGTGTCTGATAGTACACCTAAATCATCCTGATCTAGGAGTTATGGTCGTTTGAAGTTGACCAAGAACTCAAGCTTAACATAACTTAAACAAATTTTCAGATTTTTCATTTCTTTCCAAAAATGACTTTCTAATTCTAGCTCTTTCACTTAGTTAGGTGTTACACGGACCAAACTTATTTGGAATTGAACCATAGCTATTGTTATGATTATAGTATACAGTTACAAAGAATTAATACAATGATCAACCAAGCAATATGTGACATCTGAATGGAATTGTTCACAACTGGATATTCTAAACCAAAATTTTGATACATAACGTATTAAAATCTCATAACATAATTCTTTGAGCACTTGAACTCAAAAATATCCACAAATAATAATAAAGACGACCTTACTTTCCTAATAATCAAGAAGAAAAAGGCATGTTGCTTAACATATTTTTAAAAAAGATAGTCTGTCGGGTTGTATCCAAGTTTGCAGTTCACAAATTTAATTGAAAGAAGCCAAAAGAATGAGTTATCACTACACTAAAAATGATCTTTAACGCCAACTAATAGTTTAATTGCTGCTAAATATGTGTTTTTGGAGGCAATTAATACTCTCTACAAATGTCTCTAAAGACGACAGTGACATTGAATCTAATGACAATAAATTAATGTCGGTAAATGTTATAGCACTCTTCGTTAATGTGCATATTTATAGCCAATAAAAATTATTTTTGTTATAGTGTATTTTGGGCATCGGTTAGTTTCAAGAAAACTTGATCTCTAATTATGTCCAAAAAGAAGAGAGGAAGAAACATGACAAATTAGTCAACTTGCGATAAAAGAAGTGGACTAATTGTCTCTATACTAGTATCTTAAGAAGAGTGAAGTGACATATAAAATATTTGTACCTAAGATAAATCAATCAGAATAATATACTAATTGTGGCAACCAAGAGAGCAATCTGTTTGGTTCTTTTAACAAACTTCGTCATTGGTTCTGTAATAGTTATCACATATTTGTTGTTGTGTGCCCACAGGCAATTTCCCCAAAAAGTATATGAAGAAACTTGTAGAAATGGACAAAAGAGAAGATCAATTTTCAATCATCCTTTCCAGAATTTTTAACAGAATTAAAAGGTCACCGAAATAGCAAAAAGAAATTGCAATAGTTACATGAATGACTATGACTTGTAGTAAAAGATTAAGTTTCATGAAATAGGAGGAAGAAAACTGAGGAATGAAACACACTTCATAAGAAGCTTAATTAATGTATTTTAATCCGACTTCCTTTTAACAGAAAAAACCCTACAAATAATATTGGCAGAAATAGAAGTATTGTTTACTAACCAAAATGTATATGAAGAATCATGTTGAAAAGGACAAAAGAGAAGATCAATTTTCAATTATCCTTGTTGGGATTTTTAATAGAGTTAAAAAAAAGTCACCAAAATAGCAAAAAGAAACTGCAATAGTTACATGAATCACTATGACTTGCAGTAAAAGATTAAGTCTCATGAAATAGGAGAAAGAAAACTTTAAGGAATGAAACACACTCCATAAGAAGCTTAATTAATGTATTTGAATCGGACTCCCTTATGACGAAAAAAAGCCTACAAATAATAGTGGCAGAATAGAAGTTTTGCTTACTAACGAACCAAATGTTATGAATTCAACCATTACATCAGCTTTATGAGTTGCGGATTAAGAGGCGCAAGAGTAGTAATGTTACATTGCAATTGAAATCAATTTTCTTTGTTTATTCTTTCTTCTTTTGGTGCCTTGGAATTAAGTGTTGAATTTTAAAAGCTGTGAATGGAAAATGATAAGTTGTGACTTTTGTGAAAAATTGTGACTTTTGTAAAGAGTTTGACTTTTATGAAAAATTGTGATTTTTATGAAGAGTTCTGACTTTTCTAAAAAGTTATGATTTTTATGAAAAGTTCTGACTTTTCCGTAAGGTTGTGACTTTTAAGGGTAAAATAAGAATCCTGATCTGTGAGGGGCGCCACATAAGCGGATCTAAGATTCTCTCTTTTAGGAAATAAAATTAATCTGGTCACTTGAATTGAATTTCTTACTATATTATATTTTATTTTATAATTTTTCTTTTGTCTTCTCCTAGAATCATAGATTAGTTTTTTTAGAAAAGATCTAAATTAAAGAAATTTGGTCAATGCAATTTATTTTCTTTTCATTATTAAGTATCTATAAACTATTTTTACACATTTATTTTTAGATTAAAATAACAAAAATAAGTTAAAAGATTCGTCCAAAAAGGTCTATTGTTCCAAACTTCCCTCGGAATTCCAGTGGGTCTAAAAATCAACTTCCAAAAATTGAGGTGGTCTCGACTCACGAGAATAGAAGTAGAAAGTAGTCCTAAATCGCATAATCCCGTCTATAAATAAGCCTACTTTCCCATCTATTCCTTCCTTTTTATGCAATTTGATCGATGGTTGAAACCGGAGATAAGTGCGGTTTTCCAATTTCATGATCAATTTGAATATGAGACTTCATGATTCTCATACCAAACCACGAGGCCACTTGCTTGGATTCCGTGTAGGTAAGGTTTTATTGAGTTTTCATATTGCACTTCCTCTATGAGTATTAAATCTTGGGTTTCTCTATCTAATTGTTGAAGTGATCATGAATAGAGATCAATTGTAAAAAAATTATCTATGTAGCACTTAATAAATCATTGCCTAACATGTGTCTATTACATAAAATTTATTTACTGTACCATCGATAATTAACGTCTCAATTGTGGCCAATGCTCCTCTGGAGTTATTTTTCGTTAAGTTTAGAGTCGAATTTACGCTCTTCATCCTCTTTCGAAACCCTAGCATGGGGAACGACATGGTGTAGGTAGTTTTCTATTTTCTTGGCCAGTAAGGCTTCGGTAGATACCAAGAAATAGCCTCACATGTTAAATTTAAATACAAGACTTCATGATTCTCATACCAGACCACGAGGCCACTTGCTTGGATTCAGTGTAGGTAGGGAATTATAAAGTTTTCATAGTGTAATTAAAAATATGACATCTGAACTTAACTCAATCTCAAAAGTTAGTTCATTTCATTCTCCAACCAACATGGACTCTAACACTCCCTTCATGCTCAGGCCCAACTAGAGTATAAATTAGGATGAATCTGTATGTGATAGCATGTAAAGATATGACATCTAGGCTTAACTCAATCCTAAAATCTAGTTAAGAAGGGAGGATTGTTCAAGTACATATAAGAAGACAACTAGTCCATTCCCTAACCAACATGAAACTCTTAACACATATTTTTTTTAATCCTAATTACTACTTTGGGAATTGAGACATAATTGACAGATTTTAAGTAGTTTCTCCAAGCGTTTAACGAAAATTTGTGGAGACCTTTGGTTTTTGAAGTGTTAGTGGGAAAAAAAAAGACTAGATGGACATAGCAAAGATATCAATGTGTTTGAGTTTGATGGTGCTGATTTAAAAGTGATTTTTTTTATTTGAGAGTAAAGTACTAAGTATTAACAATTTGTCAAGATATGCCCATCATGTTTTATTTTCACCATCATATATAAATACTATTATTTGAATATATATTTTCTCTCAACAAATATAGTCACAAAATATGTTCTTCCTGGAGTAAACATCATATAGATTTAACAAGGTTTGAATATTCTAATTCACCGACTATACAGGCTAGCTAGTCACAATTACTTTAGTTTTTCATTTATAGAAACAATTTCAATACAAACAAGTAAATTTAGTTATAGAAGAATATACAAATGTTAGCTTTGTTTCAATACCGACTAGCAAGAAAAGTGATCAAGCACAATCCTAAAGCTTTATCTAAAAAATGATACAAGTTCTTATCACCTACTCAATCAATCACAAAATATTTTTTTTAAAAAAAAGTGCAAAGCATCATCAAGAACCTATTTTAGTGCAAAATCAAGAACCCAACATATTTAAAAGAGAGAGAAAAATAAAAATTAAGATAAAAACACAAACTTGAATGCAAAAATATGAAAGAATCAAGAATATACAAATCAACCAAAAGAAATACTATCAATATAGCTTGAAACAATATAACACTAACGCCTTCTGTTTCTTTTTTTCAATTCGTCTTATCATTGTGTAGAACGAATTTTGTGACTATATTGTGAATTAATCAAACATTCCTGAACTTTATTTGTATTAGTAAAGTTGTAAAATTATTTTTTATACCAATTACTACATAGAAAAAAGATAAGACTTTTTTGGATAAAATAAGATTATTTTTTTATATAATAATAATTTGGATCTGATTCAGATGGGAATGGGATTAATCTTTGGGATAAGCATAAGATTTTTTTTCAAAGGTATCCCAAATATTCAAACAGTTGGCCGGGTCATATATACAATCCAATGTGAAAGCTGCATTTGAGTTAACTTTGACAAAACACAATTTGGTCCATTATGATATGATAAAAGTTATTCCTAGTTGTATTTTAATATCTTTTATTTGCTCTATAAATAGCTTAAGAGATTATAACATCCTCGAATTAAAGCAAGCAAATTCAAAGAAATATACAATGGCCTTTTACAAAGTTGGTATCCTTTCTCTCCTCCTATTGTCTGGTAAGGCTTTTTTTTATATACTGTAAAATCTCTTTATAATCAATGACGTTACGTTTGTTGTCTTGATATTTATTGAAGCAAAATATTGTTATAAAAATCCTATGATATACAAAAAAAAAAAAAAAATTAGCAAAATAGGTCACCTTTACCCTATTGTTAAATTTTGGTAGCAACTAATTACAACCCTCCACATACACAAGCTGCATATATTTTAATATAATACAATTGATGATGTGGCCATCCAACATGAAAAAAACCTTGGTTAGAGGATAATTGTTATAGAAAGGTCTAACTATATTTTGTTGCACATCAAACTTTCAAGCTAAAAAAATGTAATATGATACCTTGCTTATTGTGTTGATCAAATATTTGGGTGTTTTTCATAGGTATATTTCTGTTGGGAATTGAGGTGGAATATGGAAATGCTCAAAAGATGTGTCTCCAGGTTTGTGACAATGAAGTTGCTTACATGACTTGCCCCTCTTCAGGAGATGAGAAAATTACGGAAGTATGTGTCAACTGTTGCACAGCAGATGAAGGCTGTAAATTATTCCGCGCTGATGGATCGTTAATTTGTACTGGAACCCCTGAATAATATATATATCCATAATCAATAAAATGTAATCATTAAATTCATATTCGTTTGTAATAAGACCTGAGTTATTTTACTCTGGAGATTCGTAATAATATTTGCATCCTATAGCTATTTTGTCTAAGGTTTTAAAGATTTCAATAATCATCCTATATATAGCTATTTTCAGCCACAGTTAAACTGCTTGGTGGCCTTCTTCCTTCTGGAATTGATGAGTCTGAGTAGACACAAATCCGCCTAAACTTCTTTACAAGCCATCGTCTTACCTCATTTCATGTCAAGATTACGAGACTACGAGACACTTCATAAGCAATGTGGTCCTCATACAGAATTATACAACAGGAGCGTTGAGCTTATCAAGTCTGGTGAATACAATGGATCAGCAGATTGTAATTACTTGGTCTGAATTTCCTTTAGTGGTTTAGGAAATAGAATGCTAACTTTAGCTTCTGCTTTCCTATATGCTCTTCTTACTAATTGAGTCCTACTCGTTGATCCTGGAGTTAACATGCCTAGTCTATTTCTGTGAACCTTAATTTTCAAGACGTTTCCTGGTTGATTTCCCTTTGTTCAATCAGTTTAGTACCTTTGATCAGCCTACGGTTATATGGTGAAGCACTATATAATCGGCAATTCATCGACTCTACCTCCCTTCATTTAGCTCATGACTATGATTGATCAAGATAAATTATTTTTCTGTGACCACAATCAAAGTTTTCTCAAGAAAATCCCCTGCCTTTTTTTTTTTGTTTTTCATCCCCTGGCTAGTCATGAAGACAAATTTTTTGTGCCTTCTCTATTCTTGATCCCATCATTTTAGCAAAAAATCAGTAATCTTTTTCCGGAAAAAGTAACCATCTTCTATTTTCTTAGTAGATATTTGTTTCATCCCACTAATTCTATATTGGGGCTTGTAAAGAGGTACTATCAAACTTATTTGAAAAATTAGGCATTCAAATTAGATCAGTCTTGGAGACAGGTGCCAGTCCTTTTAAGTATGTACTGGATCAAATCATCGATTGTACTATGAAGGAAAATCTGCTGCCAGAAATCAACCGGCAGTGAGCCTATAGTCCACGAAGCAGGGGAAGACCATAGCCGTCCTGATAACTTGGATACTCAGAAGAGTTCCAGAAAATGTACTGGGAGAATCCCACCGTGACAGGAGAGATAGTTAGCGTTTATCAGCCAAATCAGGAGGAATATCAGCAGAGTGAGAATCGAGAAAAAGGCGTTGGCAGAAATGTATCTACTGAGTTAAGTGTCAAATTGGTTACAGGTGGATGGTTAACTTTCGGATATGTAGCTCACGGTCTTGGAGGCCTGAAGCCCTGGATACTATACAAGCCTGATCAGAACAGGACAGCACATAATCCGCCTTGTGTTCGAGCCATGTTTCCATGCCCCACCTAACTATGATTGCAAAAAGAAAACGGCAACAGACACGAGCAATATCGTTTCTCATGTCAGGCACTGTGAGGATGTGAGCATGGGGCTTAAAGCTTTTTGACTAAAATGGTGAATTATAACACATTTTTAGTTTCTGCATTCTTTATTTTCACTCTGCATTAAGAAACCCAATTTTTTTAGCTGATCCAAAGAGGGAGTGCAAATTATTCTTGTTGAAATTTACCCTCAAAAACTGCCAATTGCTTGATAGCTTCATTATTTTTATCCTACCTCTGACGATTGACCTAAACATATCTCATTAGTCGTTGTATTTGTAAAATCACGATCGATGGCTTAACATGGTATATAGATCCTAGTCATTGTTAATTAGGATGAATTAATGTTTGAAGTCTTACTTTATATATGCCCAAAATATATTATTCTTTCCGTCTCAAATTATTTGTGGTGCTTTTTAAAAATAATTGTCTCAAATTATTTGTCATTTAGAAATGTAAGACAAAATTAACTATTATTTTCTTATTTTACTCTTAATAGTTATTATTCTTGAAGACTACAAACACGTCAGTTATAGGGAGATGATATTGTAGATAATTAAATTCGAGTCCGCAAAGATTGGAAAATAATGCAATAATCATTTTTATTGACATCAGAATATAAATGTCTTTTCAGATATAAATTCAAGGGCTCTTGAGCTTAATCTTGAACTTGATCTTGGATTCACGGGCTTTGGAGCTTATTTTTGAATCTTCGATGAACTTGTACTTTATCTTGACTTTTACTTAAATTCAAGGGATTCAAGCTTGTTTTGGATTTGGTGGTCTTGATCTTGATCGTTCATGAACTTGAATGCTTGAATCATTGAACTTGTAGAGAAATATGCGGCTTTTGATCCACAAGCTCTCTTTGTCTTCTTGTTAGAATTCTGATCTCTTTTTTCTGAATTATGAGACCCTATTTATAGTTGTTGAATAGAGGAGTTGTGATAAGAATAGACTTCTCTTCAGCCAATCAAATTTAAGTGACATGACATATTGGATTTTACGAAGTGGGCTTGTCATTTTGACACATGATATGATTCTATTGGTTTCTTTGTTTGACTTGGCATGCCACGCCATTTGACATGTGACACCAAACTGGGCCTCTAGGATGAGATCACATGAGGCTTAGCAAATTGGGCTCATTTGTCATAGCCCAAATAAATGGACTAGTCCAATGAAATTAAATTTTAATTAAATCTATATTTATTGATTTAAATAATTAATTCACAATATTTACTGGACTAATATATTTTGAATGTAATATGCGCCAAATTATTTTATAAATTTATTTTTAATAAATTTTAAATGATTACAAACACATATATAAAGTAATTTTAAATGAAGAGAGAATGTATCTTAAAACATAAATAAGGATAAAATAGTTCAAATCAAATTAATATTTTCTTAAGAGACGTGTAAGATAGAAACAGGACATTTAATTTAAAACAGAAATCACTTTATTAGCTCCACCACATTAGATTTAGGGAGGGGAATTATTTATTAAAATAGGAGAATGGAGAAAGAATCTCATCACCTATCTCCCCAAAGCCTATAATTGGGGTGAAAGATTGACTAAACTATGCCTTTAGACGATGAAGAATGAAGAAAAATTTATGCCAGGCACTGTTATGGGCCTAATATGGTTATCACACATATTCATACATCATTAGGCTTACTTCTCACCTTATAAAAGTTTGAACCACAATTCTCTTTTTTTAGTGAAAAATATATAGAAAATTTACATAATATACAACTTAAGATATCATAATCTATAAAATTTCATATCATTTAAGAAATTACAAAAATTTCCTCTCGGATACATCCCACATCCCCTCTTGAGTAGGCTCTTTAAGTAAATGAGGCAAACTAAGTACCCAAATAGATTCTTTCAACAATTTCCCAACTAATAATTCCATCTGATGACTAAAGTTGGCATTGTCTCATCCATCTCACCAGTAATCGTTTCTGAAGACGACTTTCACGACAACTCTTACTGTCGAATTTGTTATTACAAACTAAAAGCTAAATTGATATTGAGTCGAATATTAGCGTAGATATAACCACACTAAATAAAAATGTGCTACCAGATGAAAAAAATATGTTCAATCTAATTCCGGTGCCGACAAAGAGTACTTACTTTTTATCGGCACTTGAGTTAAAATGAACACATTTTCTTCATCTGGTAGTACGTTTTTATTTGATGTGGTGGATTCTACGTTAAAATTTGACTTAACATCGATGTAGATTTCGTACTGTAACATCAAATCCGACGGTAAAGAGTCATCAAGAAAGTCATTGTTAATAACGACTATTGATGGAATGGACAATACAATGGCAACTTTAATCATCAAATGGAGTTATTAGATGGAGAAGTGTAAAGAATCTATTTGGGTATTTAGTTTACATGGTTTACTTCAAAGGTCTTATTTATAGTAAAGTATCATCTGAACTAAAGAAATCTAGTCAATGCAATTTTGTTTTCTTTCCATTATTAAGTGAACTAAAGAAATCTAGTCAATGAAATTTTATTTTCTTCCATTATTAAATGTGTATAATATATATATATATATATATATATATATATATATTATGCTTAATTTATTATTATTATTTAGAAAGTACAATTAATCTGGTCACTTTGAGTTTGATTTCTTTCTAAAGTTATCTTATTTATAATTTTTCTTTTCTCTTCTCCTATAATTATAGATTTTTTAAAAAAGAAAATAACCTAAATTAAAGAAACATGGTCAATGCAATTTATTTTCTTTCCATTATTAAGTCTATATATATATATATATATATATATATTCCACTTAATTTATTCTTGTCTTATAGAAAATACAATTAATCTGGTCACTTGCATTGAATTTCTTACTAAATTTTATTTTATAATTTTTCTTGTCTTCTCCTAGAATCATCGATTAGTTTGAGGTCTAGTGTGCATTTTTTTTTTGGACAATTAAATGTATAAGCAAACATACACTAGTTAATTAGTTAACATAGCTATAGTTTGTCTTAATTACAATTCACGACCTACTTTTAGCTATAATTATGCGGCTCAGCTTTTTAGTTTTGTATAATTCTCACGTTTGTATAATTCGAAATTTGTATTATATAATTTGTATAACTTTTGTATAATTCGAAATTTGTATAATATAATTTGTATGATATAATTTGTATAATTGTTTACACTTCTGATATTTGTAATTGTATAAATTCGTTATTTCGAGTTTATACAAAAATAACTGAATTACACAAATGTACCCACGTATTATACAAATTCGCGAATTATACAAACGATACAACTTAATATGTAGCTATTGCCCATAAATATGCAAATTATAGCTATGAAGCATAATTAAGTTCATTATAATGGACATTTGCGAAAGTTCCCCTTTTTTTTCCCACTCTTCATTAAGAAACCCAATATCTTTAGCTGATCCAAAGAGGGAGTGCAAATTATTCTTGTCGAAATTTACCCTGAAAAACTACCAATCGCTTGCTATGAGGGATCATTCTTATTTCTTAAAACACAATAACATGTCAAACTAATGACAATTCGTTTATTAATACGTCCCCCAAATCAATTAGCAATAACATCGATTATTTCCTAATCATTTTTCGAAACCCCTAAGTGAAAAAAATCTGAATCTATCACTAATAACATATAATTTGAGACGAAGGGAGTAGTACATATCCACAACTTCTCATTAAGAAAAACACCTAGCTAGAGGCTTAAAAGTGGTGCAAACAAAATAACATAAATAATTTGCTTAACACATTAGTAGTTTGTAGTATAGCAGAATTTTACTTATTTTTAGTATCTGTATTATTATTGTCTTAAAGCAAAAAAGTTTTTTCTTACTTTAAGCAGGGGTACAAGGTTATACAAATGGTACAACTTAATTTGTAGCTACAACCTGTAAATATGAAAACTATAGTTATAGAGCATAATTAAGTTCATTGTAGTGGCTATTTGCGAAAGTTCCCTTTTTTTTCCCACTCTTCATTAAGAAACCCAATATTTTTAGCTGATCCAAAGAGGGAGTACAAATTATTCTTGTCGAAATATACACTGAAAAACTATCAATCACTTGTTATGAGGGATCATTCTTATTTCTTAAAACACAATAACATGTCAAACTAATGACAATTTGTTTATTGATACGTCCCCCAAAATCAATTAGCAATAAAACATCGATTATTTCCTAATCATTTTTTGAATCCCCCAAGTGAAAAAAATTGGAATCCATCATTGATAACATATAATTTGAGACGAATGGAGTAATACATATCCACAACTTCTCATTAAGAAAAACACCTAGCTAGAGGCTTAAAAGTGGTGCAAACACAAATAACATAAATAATTTGCATAACACATTAGTAGTTTGTAGTATAGCAGAATTTTACTTATTTGTAGGATCTGTATTATTATTGTCTTTGAGCAAAAATTTTTTTTCTTACGTTAAGCAGGGTACAAGGTTATACAAACGATACAACTTAATTTGTAGCTACAACCCGTAAATATGCAAACTATAGCTATGGAGCATAATTAAGTTCATTATAGTGGCTATTTGTGAAAGTTCCCCCCTTTTTTTTTTTAGGAAAAATTACATAATATAGCAAACATCAATATATATTTAAGGTAAATGGCTATAGTTCATTCTTTTTATGTTTTATGGATATAATTAAATGTTAAATAGCAAAGTTAATATTATACTCATAATCTGTTTTTTTTTTTTTAAAAAAAAAAGATTATACATGGATATAAATATTTATTAAATAGCAAAGATAATTTTACATGCCTAATTAATACCAGTCAAACATGTTTTACGGTGCTCTACTCCCCATGTTTACCCTCTTTGCTATTTTCTCTTTCGATATCACCACATCACTAATTTTTTCTCCAATTTTCTTCCAATTCACAATTCTTTACTTGATTTTCATGAGCAATTCTTGTGACATATCTCCATCAAATATCTTCTATTTGCATTTTTTCTCGTTATATGAAACTTATATTTGTATACATCTTGTTGAAAGGTTGATGAGTTCATTAGTTGTATTCATATGTATTACAAGAAGAACGTTGAGCAAAAAGAGTTTGAGGGTTGTCTGATTTTCAATTTTTTATATAGTGAAGTACTTATATATTTGGATACTTGTATTGTATTATATCCACTTGTCATTTTTTTTGGATTGTCCCAGTGTAATGAAATATTAACACAAGTTGAAAGGTTGACCAGGTAATAAAGTATATTTTGATACATAATTACATTATTTTTGTATAAACAAATACTTGAGTCGTCGTCATCATCATCATCATATATATATATATATATATATATATATATATATATATATATATATATATATATATATATATATATATATATATATATATATATATATATATATATATATATATATATAGTTTGTTGGCGTTTCAATTTTTTATACAGTCAAATACTTATATACTTGAATACTCACATCGTATTATTTTCCATTTTCTTATTTCTAGATTGTCCACTGTATCTAAATTATATATATATATATATATATATATATATATATATATATATATATATATATAGGTTGTGTGCGTTTTAATTTTTTATACAGTCAAATACTTAAATACTTGAATATTCACATCGTATTATTTTCCATTTTCTTATTTCTAGATTGTCCACTGTAGCTAAATTTTGTTTAACAATAATATCGGTAATCCTATATGATATAGGTCTATTCATAAGGTAAAATTAGTTGTTAATTTAATATTAGTTACTATTAATTATTAGTTGGAATCCAAGCGGGTAGGATATAATCATTAGTTTTAAATTTAATTATGGGAAGTTGAGGGTTTTAGAAACGTAATTAGGGGGCATTCCGTCACTATAACAAGAAATTACCTTACTTAGTGTATTGTAATTATTATTGTATCATTGTATAAATAAAAAAATTGAAAAAAAATACAAATATACAGTGAGATTAAGACATAAAATGTAGTCATTTTTTGGTAAATAGCATACTTATAGCTATTGAACTTCAATAACCCTATAACTGTAGTCATTTTTGTAAGTTGATATTTTTTACTCTTTATTAAGAAACCCAATATTTTTAGCTGATCCAAAGAGGGAGTGCAAATTATTCTTGTCGAAATTTACCCTGAAAATCTGTCAATCGCTTGTTATGAGGGATCATTCTTATTTCTTAAAACACAATAACATGTCAAACTAATGACAATTCGTTTATTGATACGTCCCCCAAAATCAATTTGCAATAACATCGATTATTTCCTAATCATTTTCGAAACCCCTAAGTGAAAAAAATTTGAATCCATCACTGATAACATATAATTTGAGACGAAGGGAGTAATCCATATCCACAACTTCTCATTAAGAAAAACACCTAGCTAGAGGCTTAAAAGTGGTGCAAACACAAATAACATAAATAATTTGCATAACACATTAGTAGTTTGTAGTATAGCAGAAATTTACTTATTTTTAGGATCTGTATTATTATTGTCTTTGAGCAAAAAAAAAATTCTTACTTTATGCAGGGGTACAAGGTTACAAGTATATTTATCAACTAGATAATTTTTGGCCGTGCGCGCACGGGCCCAATTGTTACCTTATTATTAGGTGTTTTATTCATAGATTAGTCTTGTACTCCCTCCGTGCCATATTATGAGTCATCCCTTTCTAAAAATAGCTAGACCACAATATATGTCATTTTATAAATTTATGCATAAATTATCATAATTTGCCCATTATACCCTTAATTGATTAATTAATTAATCTTGAAAATATATTTAGTTTGACTAACCTAGAAAATTTACAAGTAATTAATTTCATTGGGAGAGTACTTCATTCATTAATTAACTACTTTCTTTATTCACTACTTATTCTATAAAATCTGATTTTGAAAAAAAAATATCAACAAACAAATTAAAAATAAAAGATGAAAAAAATTCAAAAATAATCTTCAAAGTTGAAGCTTCAACAAATTTTATCAAGGAAGATGACATTTCAATATTTTGTGATGTTGTCATGTTTGCTTTAAGAATTTATATATAAAAATATAAAAAAATATTTTACAAAATATATAGGAAAATTGAGGTGGGAAAAAATCAATTGGTGAAAAAATTTGGCTCCAAAAAGTAAAATTTAAATAGTCATCCAAATGCATTTATATTTTCGAAATCTAACATTTCATCATTTATTACAAAATTTTCATAAGCAAACATTAAATAAGGGCATAAAGGTAAAATTACCTTATTTATTAATGCAAGTGCAAATGGAAAGCTGACTTAATATGGGACGGAGGGAGTACTATTTATTAAGCTAGCTCATTATTAATACTTTCACAAGTTTTTGTCATTTAAAATTGCATCAGGTTTTTATAACAACTTTGAGTAATATCAACCATACTCCATGACTCAAGCGTGTTAAGAATAAATAATATAACGTAATTGATTTTGAAACGAACTCAATATCATTATAATAAAATACTATCATAATGTTTTTCACACGCATTTTTATTTATTCCAAGGACTAATTCATAATTCTAACTGCTTAATTAGACGACTGTGTAGTCAAACATTTTGTATTTCCAAATTTGTTGTATAATGAATGGAAGTTTCTTACTTTCCAAATTGAGTGTAAGTTACACATGAATAACACAAACATATGTGGATTATTTTTGAAGAATTTGCAACTTTGCATATATAAATAATGTGTGTATGCACGACAGTGCAATCATCAATGTGTGTCGGTGTACTACGGGTAATGTATGTGAATGTATATTAACAATTTAAAATCATGTTATTATTAATCAATAAACAACTTTCAACATTGACATAAGGTTGTATAAAATACAAAAATAAATAAATATTAGGTCCGCACGGGCAACCGCCATCTACAATCGAAGGAAGAGGTGTACAAATGAATGCAGGTCATGAAGTATATGTTTGAGTATTTCCTCTTCCATTAACAAATACATTGAATTTTGAGTTGCAATATATTGAATTAAATTAGAGGAAAAATTACAAGCATCTACTATTTGAGAACTTAATCAACGATATATGTATATACTTTTTTTTTATTTACAAAATTAGGTTTTTAATTACAAACATGACAAAATATTTAATTTTCGTTTTTTTTTTATATATTTTATTTTCTGATTTGTTTCCCTTTTTTGGGGGGGATTATGTGTTAAATTTATGGAATTGATAATTATAATTTACTTTTTGGCTTTCCAACTATAATTATACTCTTTTATATTATCAAAATATTTAGTTTTTCATTTTTTTTAATTTATATATTTTACTTTTCGATTTTTTCCCTTTTTAGGATGATTATGTTCTAAATTTATGGGATTGATAATTATTGTTTACTTTTTGGCTTTTCAACCATAATTATACTCTTTTATATTATCAAAATATTTAATTTTCATTTTTTTAATTATATATTTTATTTTTCGATTTTTTTCCTTTTTTGGGGGTTATGTGCTAAATTTATGGGGTTGATAATTATTATTTACTTTTTGGCTTTCCAACCATATTTATACTCTTTTATATCATTTTTTTGCCCATATATTGAATTTTTTTATTTTTTTTATAGTTCAATTTTTTTTTATTTTTTTTGGGGGGACGGGAGGGGTGGGAGGTGGGGGGATATGTGCTACATTATGGGATTGATAATTATTGTTTACTTTTTGGCTTTCCAACCCATAATTATACTCTTTTATATTATTATTTTTCTCATATATTGATTTTTCTCTCTCTTAATTTTTTATTCAATCAAATCAGATTATTAATTGTAGCCTTCTCTCACCTCTTTAATATTGTTTTCATACTAGTATCGTTTTCCTTTTATTGTGACCAAATTTTAATTATTATTTTTTTTGAAAATTTGAATGTTATATATGTTATTGTTCATGACAAAATATTTTAATATTATATTACACCTTAATATGTACCATATAATATTGTGTAAAAATAATATGTACCGTATAATATATATACCAATATTATATCATCTAAACTATCAAAATTATATCAACATTGTATCATCTAAAATATCAAAATTATATCATGTGAAATACAAATATTATAGCAACATATGCATCATCTAATAAACTGAACTTGTTGATATTTTGTCATTTTTTTTCTTCTGAAATTGTCAGTTTATAACATAACAAAAATTATTATTTTGATAATATTATCTTTTAAAATCAACACTAGTACAAACTTGAACATTTAAAATTACACTAAAACGATGTGATACCATTCACGAATAACATTGAAAATTTCTAATATCAAAATTGTACCATATAATAACACTAACATAGTACCATATAATATACCTATAATTATAAATTCTACCTCATATAATATACCAATCTAGTTGGTATTTTGTGTCATTATGTTTTATTTTTTTAAAATAAAATTTATACCACAAGGGAAACCATCATTAATAATAGGACTAATTATATCATATGATTAAATATAATTCCAATTTTTTTTAATACAACGAATAACATTTAAAATTGCTAATATCTTCAATTAGATTTTGAAGAAAAAAAAAACATGTAATAAACAAAAAGTTAACTCAACAATATTAATCCTCATATGGTTATTTGATATAAGTTTTCCTTGTCATCTATAGGCTATAACATATTTTCTAAAATATACTACAGATCTCTTGAATTTTTTTTTTCTTTTCATTGGTATTTGCGTCTTATATCACTCCTTCAAATCTTCCTGCAGTACATTTCAACAAAAAAAATTAAGGAACCTAATAAACGCCAGTTATTACAATTAAATTTAAAACACACAATCATATTTTTTATATCACCAAACAAAAGTTATATACAAAATGGTGTATAATATGGTTAAAAATTGGTGTCCACTTCATTATTCTTATACTGAAATTCTAACACCAATTTATAACCAATTATATGTACAACATTAATTTATGAAGATTGATAAAGTTAAACTTGATTATATGTAACATCATAATTTAATCAAAAAAACACATCAACTATGACATAAAAGTATACAAAATAAATATAGAAAAAAATATAGTTAAACTTACCTGATGCGTCGCATCGTCCGTTGTGTTGAAGCAGAACTGAAACATTGTTGGTATCCATTATTGATTAAACTTACACAATATGGAGATACAAAGGTTTATTTTGGTTAAAAACCTTTTTTAGATGAGAGAGAACATATAATTAAATTTGAGAAAATAGTGGGAGAAAATCGTGGGTCCCTATTATTACATTTTTTTTTAACATATAATTCATTTGCTATATTTGAAAAAAAAAAACTATTGTTATATAGATGAAAAATAAACTATTGTTATATAGTGGTTATTAAGGCTATATATTTGTATATTTTAGTTTTTTGCCCTAAATTAGAAGGTTTCCAAATTATGCCCTATATATAGACAAATATAACTTGACTACTTCATTTGTTGGCTGAGGAATTAAAAATGCTTCGAGCAAATCATGGGGAAACAATTGAATAGACTCTTTCTATTTTCATATCTAATAAGAGTACATAAGCTTCCAACTAATTTCCATGGCAGATGGCATTAGTGCTACAAATCGGAGGACATCTGAGTTTGAGCTATGATCCAAGTGTTTTTTCATTTTTCGACTGTGAAGCTCAATAAATTTGGGTATATTTGGGAGAACAAGCTCCCTACAATGCAGATGTAATAAAGGGACCTTAGATAAGACACACATCTACTCTTGGCATCTGTTCCATTTGCGATGGACAAACCAACAATACTTGTAATCTTCCACAATTGGAGTTCCAAGGGCTTAAACACAATGAACTCGAAGCTGCAAAGTAATAGAAAACAAAATCATTTTTCCCTATTCCCTTCTCAGTTATAGTTGAGTTGGGCATTCAACACAAAATAGGAACACACAAAATCTCCAGTAGTAAAGCAGCATCTTCCGCATACCTATGTTATAAATTACAATAATAATACACAATATTTAACGAAAATCAAGTAATCTATATGCACGCATATACTTCACATCAATTTATTTGACGAAAACACAAAATTTTAGAAGTATCTATTGAGAACAATAAGGAGGACCATCCGACAATGTATGGTCAATTCAAACTTGCAAGTAAGTAATCAGAGTACAAGACTTCCAAAACTCTGCATAACTAATGAGTTAAATTGACCATTATAGTACAATGCATAGAGAATTGTCTTCGGAGCATAAGTGAAACACAAATATTAAAAATCTAACAGAGTGAGCTCAATTCACAAAATAAATTGTGAAGTACTCAAATTACCTTTCATCGACAATGTTCTCTTTCAATCAATAACATCTATCTAATATACAAAATTTATGGCAATGTGTCAGTATATTGGACTCAGTAGGGTAGTTATCGGATCTGAACAAAAAAATCATGATAATATTTTAAGAGCAAACTACATATTGAGTACAACTAAATTACTGATATGAGATACAATTCATTATTTGTACCTTGTAGGCGTGCAATAAGAGGATTAGCGCACTGTTCTAGTGGAAGTTAGGGCTACAACTGTTATTTTCATTGTCATCCAAAATAAATCTCACTCCATTGCTCTTAAGGCCGTTAACTATAGCCCAAAATTTTGTACGATTTTTGAAACCTTTCTTCTCAACCTCTTTATTTTCATTGACATGGATCCCGTTTCCTTGCCCCTGATCAAGACCCTCCACTTTGAGACGCATTGCCAACACTTCTCCTACAATTGCTGCAGCCTTTGCTTTGCAAGTTCTACAGCACTCAAGTAATTGTTTCACTGAATGTTCAATAGTAGATGATGTTGCTACTATATGTCCATTGTTTTTGTCTACCACATTTGTAGTGATGTACTACAATGATATGAACAATCTCAACACATACCTCTTCATTAACGTCATATTTCAAAAATCCAATCTGTTGGGGAGGAAGTTATGTTAGTGAGAGCATACATTTAGCATCTCTAGCAAACAGGTAAAACGCCATTTTTTTCCTTGAAATTATAAATCAAGTTCAATCTTTTGTGAAAATTAGAGAATACTCGAGAGGTCTGCCCCCTAGTTTAGTCAGCAGTTAATAAGCATGAGGAAAATTATCATAAATGAAAGAGAAACTTACAGAAGTGTAGGAACACGAAAGCAAAAGAACTTGAGAGTAGAAGTCACAACAACATGGGTAAAAGGTTGTTACAAAGAACTTTAAATTAGCAATTTAATATCGATAATTATAAAAGATTTTAAGAATTAAAAGCTAAAGAATATTTGGTATTACTTTAAGCAGATGCTTGATTAGTGTAAAAAATTAATGTTTATCTTCACTGAAGAGGGACCCTTGAATCTCACATATACTCTGTTGATCTTCCGGGTAAACTCACACAGACACAAAAAAAAAAAAAAAAAGGCATAGTCTTGAACCATTTAAAATGACTCCTATTTTTCCTTTTCAATTTTCCTTTTTAGTCCTCTCACTTCGTTCAAGCTCGAAGAATGTATGTATGAGCCACAAACTCCTCATCCCCATTGCGTAAATGGTAGTTAATTCCTATGTCACTTCTCACTTTATCTTGTCAATCTTTTATATAAAGTTTCACATAAGCTACTAGCCGTAGGATAAAAATCTATTTTAATAATTCAAGACTTATGGTGGAAAAAGTGGTTAACTATCTTGAAAAATCCATTGCCAACTCCTCCTCCCCTGTTTCAACTCAGTGACATTTTACAACAGATTATCAGATAATTAAAAAAAATTAAGAAGCTACATTAGAAAATTGAAATCGAAAGAGGCTGGTTCTTTGGAGAATTTTTACCAACATCTATAGAGCAAAAGCTGAGAAATATTCAAAAGCAGCATGTTTGTTTTCCCTTAATTTTACCGAAAGTATAACGAAAATTACGAATCCAAAAAATAACCTCTAATTTCTTTTCCCCTTAATCACACAAAACTCCAAAAAATCAATTTGCAAATATAAGTAAAACTAGAACCCTATGATTTCGTTTTTCGCACATAGAAAATAAAAAAAATTGAAGGACGATAAGTATACTTTTCTCTTTAAACACAGAAAGTATAACCTGACGTTCAACTCGAAAAAATTACAAGTGAACACATAAAGAGAACTTCAACCCAAACAATCAGACCCAAAAGCACACCAATCATTAAGTAGAACACACAATCAGAAAGTGAAGGAGATACATATTGAGAAACAGAAAAGCAGAGTTGACAAGATGTGATAATAACAACGTAAAGTGTTCTATGTAACAACCTTACTTATATTTGAATACAAATATAGATAGAAGGAGTTTAGTGAATAAAAGAGACACGGAGGGAATAATTGGCAATTATTAAAGGGTTAGGATTAGAGATTATTAAATGAAGCTCAACGGCTGAGATTGACTGAGATCACAAATACACGTAGCAGAGAGAGAGAAAGGACAACGCAAATCTAGTATTCTAACAAACTTTCTCAACTTCTTCTCAGCTTCTTCTTCTTCTTTCTACTCTCTTCTAACTTTCTTCTTCTTCTTCTTTCTCTTTTAAGATCTGAATTTGAGCTCTATCAATGAAGAAACCTTACTTGTTCTCTATTTTATCAATCATTTTCATTTTATTGTAATTTTTGTTTCCAATTCCAGATAATAGAAAATTGTTCCGAAAAAACTATTATGCTAAAGTTTACTGTTTTATCGAATTCCTATTGAGTTCATAACAATTGGTATCAGAGCTATTGCTTCCCCAAGCGATAACATTCTACCCATGACAGAAGGAACAAGGATGAGACTCATGGATGAGAAACTAGCTCAACATGATGAATTGCTGGTCGAATTGAGGAACAACCAACAGGCCATAAATGCTACTCAAACAGGGATACAAGGTACTTAGGAGTTGCTTTTGGATCAACTCACTATAATGGAGAGGGGCCACAACAGAGGTTAGAAAACTACTCTTCATAGAGGTGATGGTATTCTCTCTAATCCAATTCCCGATGAGCATCCAAGTCAACCGAATCAGGTAATTCCTAACCCTAAGTGGGAGCTTCCTATCTTTGAGGGTTCTAACCCTAAGGTTTGGGTATGTAAATGTGAACGGTACTTTAATTTGTATCGAACCCCGAGGATCAGAAGGTGGACGGGGCTGCTCTTTATCTAAATGGGGATGCTGAAACTTGGTTCAATTCCTGAGTATTGAGTAGGGGACCCATCTCATAGGCTGAGTTAACGGAGGAGATATGTGATAGGTTTGGAGATATCTTAATGGAAGATGTGGTGGAGGAGTTTAATAAGTTTAGCCAAACTGGAGATGTTAAGGAGTTTTTGAGGAAATTTGAGGATTTGAAGGCTCAAATAATCATGCAAAATCCAGTTTTAAACGAGTCTTATTTTTTGTCCAGCTTTATTGGGGGCCTTAAGGAAGAGATTAAGTTTACTGTAAAGATGTTCAAATCGTCCGCCCTTAGCTTTGCTATCTAGCAAGCTAGGATGCAGGAAAAAGCTATAGAAGCTGCCATGAAGAAATCTAACATGGCCACTAAAGCCAGTGGGAATAACTTGTCTGCAAGTAGTTCTATGGCGACTAGGCTAGCGTCAGTGAATGCTAGCCTGAAACCTGCACCTTTTCGGCTAAGTTCTGAAGTGTATGAACACGAAAAAGCCAACCCGTTGTGTTTTAGATGTGGTGAGAAGTATGGTTTGGGACATATGTGCAAGACAAGGCAATTGCAATGCATCTCTGGGTCTCTTGACGAGTTGCCTGTCATACAGAAGGTACCACCAGAAATTGAGATTGAGGTTGTCGGGGAATGAAGTTCAGAAATTACTGAGGCCGTATGTCTTAGATCAATGTCTGGCAACTGGAATGGGGTTAACATTATATTAGTTGCTGGCTTGATTAAGAATAAATCTCTATCAATCCTCGTGGACTCAGGCAGTACTTATAGCTTCATCAATGAGCTGACAACGAAGGAAACTGGTTACCAACCTACCTATGTTCAGCCAATTAGGGTAACTGTAGCTGATGGCAATTATATTTATTGCACTTCTTCCTGTCCTCAATTTACTTGGACGATGGGAGGGAAAACTTTTGTCGAAGATCTAAGGCTTATCAAGCTGGGAGGGTGTGATATTGCATTGGGGAATGATTGGATGAAAAAGCACAACCCCACTAAATTTGACCATGAGAAACAGTGTGTGACTACAGGGAGAAAGGGAAACAAGGTTGTGTTGAAAGCTATACCTGAGAAAGGACAAATTAGTATGATTGATGGTAGTACCATGGGAAGACTATTCAAGAATGGTCAGGCCATCATAGCTCACTTATTCTTGATATAGGCCAATGTTGCATAAGAGATAGAAAAGGTTGATGACTCGGTTCAACGAGTGTTGTCTACGTATGATGATGTGTTTGCAGATCCCAAGGCTTTACCTCCTGCAAGAGCACTTGACCATACCATTCCACTTAAACCAATGACTTCACCAGTTTCTCTCAGGCCTTATAGGTATAATTACTATCAGAAGAAAGAACTAGAAAAGCAAGTCGAGGAGATGCTCAATAATGACCTTATACAACATAGCCAGTCGCCTTTTTCTTCACCAACATTATTGGTCAAGAAGAAGGATGGAACTTGGAGGTTTTGTGTTGACTATAGGGGTTTAAATGAAATAACCGTTAAGGATAAGTATACTATACCTATAGTGGATGACTTGTTGGATGAATTACAAGGGCCGGTGATATTTTCAAAGGTAGATTTAAGGGCAGAGTACCATCAGATCAGGATGAAGCCTGATGATATATACAAGATTGCATTCAGAACACACATGGGCCATTATGAATTCAAGGTGATGCCCTTTGGTCTCACTAATGCTCCGGCAACTTTTCAAGCACTAATGAATCAGGTTTTTGGTTCTCTGATCAGAAAATTTGTTTTGGTATTTTTTTATGACATTTTGATATATAGTAATCTCTAGCAGACCATGTTGTTCATTTAACTGCTGTTTTTGAGGTATTGAGAGAACACTCACTATATGCAAAAAGGTCCAAATGCTCCTTTGGCCAACCTCTTATAGAGTACTTAGGCCATGTTATTACTAATGAAAGGGTGTCCACTGATCCATGATTGGATAGCCTACTCCCACCATACTGAGAGCACTCAGGGTTTTTTTTGGGATTGACAGGCTATTACAAGAAGTATGTCCTCAATTATGGGGTCATTTGCCGACCATTAACAGACCTGACAAAGAAATGTGCTTTCAAATGGACTAAGGAGGCTGACCAAGCTTTTGAAGACTTGAAACAAGCAATGTCTGCCACTCATGTTCTGGCGTTACCTGATTATACTCAAGAATTTGTAGTTGAGACTGATGCAAGCTATTCTGGTATCGGTGTTGTTCTTATGCAACAAAGAAGACCAATAACCTATTTCAGCAATGTTTTAGCTCCAAGACATAGGGGTAAGTCTATATATGAAAATGAGTACATGGCTCTACTTAATGTTATGGATAAGTGGAGGCATTATCTCCGGTACAAACACTTTGTAGTAAGGACAGATCACCACAGTTTAAAGCATTTATTAGAGCAAAAGGTTACTACTGCTATACAACATAAAGGTTTGACTAAATTGCTTGGCCTGGATTATGAAGTACAATATAAGAAAGGTACTGAAAACAAGGTGGTTGATGCCTTGTATAGGCAATTTGAGGACAGAGAAGCAGTCGTAACCACTAATTCAGCTTGTGAACTAGCTATGAGTGTTATGGTGCCTACTTGGGTCCAAGAAGTGAGTAAGAGTTATGAGGAAGACCCTAAAGTGTCTGCCTTAATTTCTAAATTTTCTATGAATCACCTAGGTCCTCATATCTATCAGTACTCTTCTGGAGTTCTCAGGTGAAAGGGTAAAGTTTACATTGGTGGTAATGGAGGTCTGAGACAACAATTGGTTTCAACATTTCATGACTCGCCAATTAGGGGTCATTCTGGTCAACTGGGGACTTACATGAGGCTATCTTAAATTTTTTTTTTTGGCCTGGCATGAGACAGATGGTTCGACAACATGTAGAATCTTGCGATGGGTGCCAAAGAAGCAAAGACGAAAATGTTCCTTATCCGGGACTACTCCAACCCCTTCCTATTCCTGACCAGGCTTGGAGGCATGTGAGCATGTATTTTATAGTAGGACTGTTGAAATCTAGATGCAAAGAGGTAATCCTAGTAGTTGTAGATCGAAGAACAAAGTTTACCCATTTCATGACCTTGTCCCACCCTTTCACAGCTATCACAATTGATGCTAAATTTTTCAAACATGTGCATATACTCCATGGAATGCCTGAGACTAACAGGGATAACATTTTTCTGAGCAACTTTTGGCAAAATCTATTTAGATTGTTAGGAAACCAGCTGCACCTTGGTACTGCCTATCGCCCTCAAAGTGATGGACAAACTGAAAGAGTTAAGAAATGCATTGAGAACTATCTCAGATGCATGACCTCTAGTAGGCCTACTCAGTGGAAACAATGGATACCTCTCTCGGAATGGTGGTACAATACTAATTTCCACACAAGTATTCAATGCATCCCTTTTGAAGCCTTATATGGGTACACACCACCTCATTTGACCCTTGGTCCTATGAAAGACACTACAATTCCTGCAGTTGAGGATATCATCATGAAGAGACAACAAATGCAACAACTTCTGTTGGTTAATTTGTTGAAGGCTCAAGAGAGGATGAAAATGTATGATGATCAAAGGAGGACGGAAAGAGAGCTTAAGGTTGGTGACTAGGTGTTTCTCAAGTTACATCCCTATAGGCAGACCTCTATGGCCCTACGAAAGAACGTTAAGCTAAGTTCCAAGTATTATGGTCCTTATGCAGTGATAGACAGAGTGGGGAAAGTGGCATACAAGTTGAATCTACCAGCGGATTCCAGGGTTCACCCTGTCTTTCATATGTCCCTTCTTAAGAAATAGGTTGGCAACAGGGTGGTGGTGCAGTCTACTTTGCCCCTTACTAGTGAGGATGATCAGTTTCTAGTTAAGCCACTTCACATATTACAAAGGCAGATGGTACGCCATAGCAATACAGCCGGAGTGAAGGTTCTAATTCAATGGTCTAACCTTCCTCCTGAGGATGCCATATGGAAGGATTATGACTTTTTGAAGTACAAGTTCCTTGATTTTGATGTTCATCCTTGAGAACAAGGATGTTTTCCAAGCGGCAAGGTGTAACAACCTTACTTATATTTGAATACAAATATAGACAGAAGGAATTTAGTGAATAAAAAAGACACGGAGAGAATAATTGGCAATTATTAAAGGGTCAAGATTAGAGATTATTAAATGAAGCTCAATGGCTGAGATTGACTGAGATCACAACAAATACACGCAGCAGAAACAGTGAAAGGACAATGCAAATCTGGTATTCTAACGAACTTTCTCAACTTCTTCTTCTTCTTTCTCTTTTCAAATCTGAATCTGAGCTCTATCAGTGAAGAAACCTTACTTGTTCTCTATTTTCTCAATCCTGAATATAAATATAGACAGAAGGAGTTGAATGAATAAAAGAGACACGGAGGAAATAATTGACAATTACTAAAGGGTCAGATTAGAGATTATTAAATGAAGTTCAATGGCTGAGATTGACTGAGATCACAACAAATACACGCAGCAGAGAGAGAGAAAGGACAAAGCAAATCTGGTATTCTAACAAACTTCCTCAACTTCTTATCAGCTTCTTCTTCTTCTTTCTATTCTCTTCTAACTTTCTTCTTCTTCTTCTTCTTCTTCTTTCTCTTTTCAGATCTGAATCTGAGCTCTATTAGTGAAGAAACCTTACTTGTTCTCTATTTTATCAATCATTTCCATTTTATTGTAATTTTTGTTTCCAATTTCAGATAATAGAAAATTGTTCCGAAAAAACTATTGTGCTGAAGTTTACTGTTTTATTGAATTCCTATTGAGTTCATAACATTTTACCCGTGCATAGCAGCCTAAAAAAACTCTAGAGCCATAGAATCATAAACACATAAAACTTGTTGAACATAGAAATTATTATTAACTGATAGATTAGATGAAACCAGAGAAAATTATCACAATATAAATAAATCAACCCATAAATTTAAAACTAAATTAAAAATTATATCTGATGAAAAATTAAAACCAAAAGACAATTGAGGTGAAAGCATGCGAAGAACTAAAAAATTGAAGCCAAAAATTGAGAAGAGACACATCAAATTACCTGAAAATTGAAGTTGCACTCAAAGAATATGGTTGTGCAGGGCAGAAACTTTTTTATCTTCCTCTTGATTAGTGGATAGATGAGAGCACTGACATGGAGCTGGGTGGAAGCAGGCATGAATGCCACGCCCAGTAAAGTTATGACTACATTACCACGTGGAGTAAAGATGGCAGCAAGGATATGATTGAAATGATGAAAATGCCCTTGACAAATTAAAAAATGACCATAAACAGACATGTTGATACCATGTTGCTACCCATGCTTCTAATATAGTAGAATATTCAAATACACGAAAATACATTAATTTTAGGAATCAACTTATAAGTCAATTTGTAGATATGTGTGGATTCTAATATTTTCTTTCTTTTCATCTTTATAAGCAGGTTTATCATTGACTTATATATATATATATATATATATTAACATCATAATTTTTTTTTATTATTACTAACACAAATAATATCACTTCTCACTTAGATAAAAGAGAACTCAAACGAGGTACAAAAGTTTCTTCTGATTCGCTATTATCTTTTCCTACCTATGATGATTGACCTTAGGATATCTCATTAGATGTTGTATTTGTAAAATCACAATAGATGGGTTAACATGGTATATAGATCTTAGTCATTGTTTATTAGCATGAAATAATGTTTGAAGTCTTAGTTTATATATATACGCCTGGGATATATTACTATCTCTGTCACAAATGCTTTTTAAAATAGTTGTTTCAAATTATTTGTCATTTAGAAATGTAAGACAAAATTAACTATTATTTTCCTATTCTACTCTTAATAGTTATTATTCTTCAAGACTGCAAACACACAGTTATAGGGAGATGACACTGTAGATGATAAAATTCGAGTCCGCAAAATAATAATCAAGACTGAAAAATAATGTAATAATCGTATTTATTGATTTTAGATTATGAGTGTCACAATCTCTATGATTCCTTTGATTCGTCTTTTCAGATATAAATTCAAGGGCTCTTGAGATTGATCTTGAATTTGTTCTTGAACTTGATCTTGGATTCAAGGGCTTTGGAACTTGTTCGTGAATCTTAGATGAACTTGAACTTTATCTTGATCTTGATTTTTACTTGAATTCAAGGGTTTTGCACTTGTTCTTGAGTATGGTGGTCTTGATCTTGATCATTCTTGAACTTGAATGCTTGAATTATTGAACTTGTAGCTTGTCGAAATATTTGCAGCTTTTGATCCACGAGCTCTCTCTGACTTCTTGTTAGAATTATGGTCTCTTTTTTCTGAATTATGAGGATCCTATTTCTAGTTGTTGAACAGAGGAGTTGTGATAAGAATATAATTCCCTTCGGTCAATCAGATTTAAGTGACATGACATATTGGTTTTTTTGAAGTGGGCTTGTCATTTTGACACATGACATGATCCTATTGGCTTCTTTGTTTGACTTGGCATGCCACATCATTTGATACGTGACACCAAATTGGTCTTTAGGATGAGATGACATGTGGCTTAGCAAATTGGACTCATATATCATAACCCAAATCAATGGACTAGTCCAATGAAATTGAATTTTAATTAAATTCATATTTATTGGATTTAAGTAATTAATTCAATTACATTAATTCACAATTTATTGGACTAATATATCTTGAATTTAATATACTTCGAATCATAATTTATAATTTTATTTTTAATAAATTTTAAATTAATATAGACACATATATAAAGTAAATATTAAATGAAGAGAGATTGTATCTTAAGAATAAGGATAAAATAGTCCAAATCTAATTAATATTTTCTTAAGAGACGTGTAAGAGAGAAACACGACATATAATTTAAAACAATTTAAAACAGAAACTACATTATTAGCTCTGCCACATTAGGTTTAGGGAGGGGAATTATTAAAACAGGAGAATGGAGAAAGAATCTCATCACCTCTACCCCAAAGCCTATAATTGGGGTGAAAGATTGACTAAACTAAACTTTTAGACGACATGGTTATCACACATAATCATACATCATTAGGTTTACTTCTCACGTTATAAAGGTTTGAACCAAAATTCTCCTTTTTAATGAAAAATATATAGAAAAAAAATACATATATACACAACATAAGATATTATGATCTATAAAATTTCATACTATTTAAGAAATTACGAAAATTCCCTCTCAGATATATTTCATAGTCCCTTTCGAATACATTATCATCCCCTCTCAGATACATCATCATCCCCTCTTGGATACATCTCTATCCCCTCTCGGATACATCCCTCCCCTCTCAGATACATCTCTGTCCCCTTTTGGATGCATCACTCCATTAAAAAATGTATCATTTACAGTGTACCAGACAACCAAGAAATGTATCCAAAAACAATGAAAAATTTAAGATTTTTATAGTTAGAAAAACTTCTGGGATAGAATGTAATTAGCCCATAAATATATGAGATTTCTATTAAAAAAAAAAAAAAGTCTGAAATATATATTACATTGTGAAGGAAAAAGGGAGAAAAGAGGGACAGTAAGATTCTCAGAGGTACTATTCCTCCTAGGCTCTATATATATATATATATATATATATATATATATATATATGGATTTGGTGAACAAACTTGTGGGTTTCATTAGAACGAAGTAAATTTCTGTATAGGAATTTTCATAAATGACTACAGTTTGGGCTTTATTAAATATTAGTGAACTTAACCGCGCGAAGCGCGGTATGTCTGTAAAATTTAAAAAATATTTTTTTATAAATTAAATTGAAACAAATGAGAGAATTTAATTTGCTTTGAACCGCAATTTATTTTACATATTAACTAATGATACCAAAGTATAAAATGAATTATCAAGTTAGAAAACACCATTAAAAATAATCAGGAAATTTTTTTTTGTCATTTTGATTTAGATTTGCCCAGTCAAAATAAAAATAAAAATAAAAATAGGACAATGATCCTATTTTGTGATATTGACTTTTCATTTTTTACTAAGGACATGTTATATATTTTAAATTTGATCAAGACTAATTTATTAAAAATGATGAGTTTAATGAAATAGTACACAAAATTAAATATAATATTAATTTCAATTCCTTGACATGTAGTTAATTTAAAATTTTCAATTTAAAAATAAAATAGAAGATAAAATATATAGTTGAACATAGTAATCTTCTTTATAGTTTTGACATTGGAATAATATTCTATTAATTATCCTCAGACAGATATTATTAAGCTTAATTTTAACTCTCAATTATATATAATCATAATTAGAACATTGGAGCACCTAAATGATAGTGCTACCATATTTCATACTTTTATATGATTAAAAAAAAAAGTTACCATAAAAAATACTTTTTCTTTAGCTAAATTTATAAATTTACAGAGATGAATGATACACGAAACACATTAATATTAATAATATTCCATTGGATTGGAATAATTTTTTATTTTATTTAAAAATCAATATATGATAATGAAAATTTCAAATACAACTTTCCAACTAGAAATTGTGTTTCAAGTTTGAAATTATTTTTTCATCCCACTTTTTACTTTTGCAGTTATATTTAATTAAGTAAATTCAAGTATGAACATTATTTCAAATATTATTTGCAATAAGTATAACAAAACACGTCTCAATCTTCCTAAAAAATCAAATAACATTATTTTTAAAAAAATCTATGTCCGAACATCTACTTAAAAGGTGAAAAAGTTATTTTAGGGATGTTGAAATTGTGAATGGACTTTGCTTATTCAAAATTACATCTTGAATAAAGAATTTTGTAAGAATAATATTTTATATCATCTATACTCGTTCCGTTCTTTCTTCCCCTTGTTTGCTATGGCGTCAATTGATTGAATTTTGTTTTAAACACTATGTAACCTATGAAAAATCACCATTACATGCAATTAAAAATCAATATTAAAAACAAACAAAGAAAGTAAGGACATAATTTAAAAAATCAAAAAGAAATATAAATATTGGGAAAGAATATGGCACCATGATAACCATTGAAAATTATAGAACTTCAATATAATTTTCAAATGTTGTTCGCCTATTTTCAACACGGGTTCTGGGCTTTTAAGTATAAGGGAGTGTTTAGATAAAAAATTTTTTAAGTGATTTATAAATGAAAGGCAAAAGTTGGAAACACTTAACTTTTGGCTTTTGATTTATTTTTTAATATTTTTCAGTTAAGCACATTTTTGTATTTCACAAACATTTTCAAAACTAAAAAAAATAAATTAAAAGCTAAAAATAACTTAAAATAAGTTAATTCAAATACCCACTCCAAACACACACTGAACGTGACTTTTGAATTTTTAAATTAGTATTTTTTTCCTTTAATGATGCAATTATGGAGAGAATGGTACATATGAGGAAAGAAACAATTATACCATTAAATTTTGAAATTGTGTCGTAGTTATAGCCTTAAATACTGAAAATGTAATGAAGTATTTTCTTTTATATCTAGGATTCAATAAACTTTTTAATTATAATGCAAGAAAAAACTTTAAAAATTGAGAAATTAGATAAATATCTTGCTTGGTCTCTCTATATGTTCGCCCTTTTAATTGAACAATATTAAATGTAAATAATTATTTTTAAAAAATTGATAGACTAACTTTATTTTTTGTACAATTAGTTTAAGAAGCATATAAGAGAAATTATCAAAAACAAAAAAATATCAATGCTGGACTAAGAAGAGTGTCACATCACTTTTTTTTATTTCAGCTTTATTACTTTTGTTATTATATTATTATTATTAATTATTATCATTATTATTATTATTATTATTATATTTTTATTATTATTATTATATAATATGTAAGTATTGTTCAATTTAAAAAAAAAAAAATAAAAATTTAATTATGTTAAAAAAAAATTTTTTGCAGTTCCTATTAAATTATAGTCACTTATTTATAGGAATGCATAAATAAAAGGAAAGAAAAAATAACAAAGAAAGGAAAATAAGTGATTTAAAGAAATAATATAAATAACATTAATGATGAGATTAAGATAAGAAAGTAAAAGAAATTAATAGCTGATGGTGATATGAACTAAATATGGTCATTTTTTATATTCTTATTATAAGTGATGGTAACTTATTTCTAGGATAAATAAATAATAAACAAAAACAAAGAAAGGAAAAAAAAAAGCTATTTAAGAAAATAATATCAATAACATTAATGATGAGATTAAGGAAATGAAGTAAAAGAAATTAAAAGTAGTAATGATGGTAGAAATTAAAATATGATCATTTTTTATATTTTATAAAATTTTAAGATAAAATTTTCAGTCTATTAAAATCAGAAATAATGTCAAAAATAAAATAAAAGTGAGGCACAATTTTTTTTTTTTTGAAGAGTAGCTTCGTTTTTGAGGAATCATCATCATCATCATCATCATCATCATCATCATTATTATTATTATTATTATTATTATTATAATAGTAATAATAATAATAATAATAATAATAATAATAATAATAATAATAATAATAATAATAATAATAATAATAATAATAATAATAATAATAATAACATTCAAAAAATTAAAATAAAAAAGAGGCAAATAAAATTCTGTAAAATTTGTATTTCAATTCTTATTAAGTGATAATAACTTATTTCTAGGATAAATAAAAATAAATAATAAACAAAAACAAAGAAAGGAAAAAAGTGATTTAAGAGAAATAATATCAATAACATTAATGATGAGATTAAGGAAATGATGTAAAAGAAATTAAAAGTAGTTACAATGGTAGGAATTAAATATGATCATTTTTATATTTTATAAAATTTTAAGATAAAATTTCCAGTCTATTAAAATCAGAAATAATGTCAAAAATAAAATAAAAGTGAGGCATAATTTTTTTTTTAAGAGTAGCTTCGCTTTTGAGGAATTATTATTATTATTATTATTCAAAAAATTAAAATAAAAAGAGGCAAATTAAATTCTGTAAAATTTGTATTTCAATTCTTATTAAGTGATGATCACTTATTTCTAGGATAAATAAATAATAAACAAAAACAAAGAAAGGAAAAAAAGTGATTTAAGGAAATAATATCAATAACATTAATGATGAGATTAAGGAAATGAAGTAAAAGAAATTAAAAGTAGTAATGATGGTAGGAATTAAATATGATCATTTAATTTAAATATTTTATAAATTTTAAGGTAAATTTTCAGTCTTTTAAAATTAGAAAAAATATCAAAATTTAAAATAAATATGGAGACATATTTTTTTTTTTTGGAAGAATAACTTCATTTTTGAGGAATTATTTTAATAAAAATATAAAAAGTATTTCAAAATAATTGATAAAAATTAATAAATATTAATATTAGACTAAGATAACTGTCACATCACATTTTTTATTTCAACTTATTATTACATATAAATATAAATTGTTAACGGAAGAAATAATTAAAAAGTGATAAATCAAATTCGGTAAAGTAAATATATATGTACAATTCGTATAAACCTATTTTGAGTTTTTTTGTAATTAACTCCCACCCCCCAAAAAAAATAATAATCTGAATAATGATGAAGGGCTCATACGGTGCAAGCTTTTGTAGAGAGTTGTTTGATAGGACTATCCTTTGCACGAATGTTTAATCTACTCAGTTGAGCTGGATAAAAAATATTTAAAAAATGTCGTAGCGGAAGATAGATACAAATACATTATTAAATAATATAAAATTATAATTTGAAGGAAAAATAAATAACACAAGAATTATTGAAAAAAAAAAAAAATTTAAGGAAATAATATTAATAACATTAATATGAGAAAGGGAAGAAAGTAAAAGACATTAATAGAATTTATGATGAAATGAACTGAATATAATCATTTTTTCTTTTAAAATTAGAAAAAATGTCAAAACAAAACTATACTTCAAATTAAATAAGAAAAAATAAAATAAACATTAATCAAAGGCACGTAAAAAATTAAGACAAAATAAAAAAAGAAAGGAATTATATAAGCACTAATTTTATCATTTTTAAAAAAATTACAAAATAGATTTTTTACTTATTCTCCTCCAATTTAATATGAATTCCATAAATAAATTGATTTTTCTCCGAATAATCTTTCTTACCCTTGAAGCACTAATCACTCTTCCTATTAATTTTCAACCAAATTAAAAAAAATTCTCTCAATATATATCTCCTTGTACGAGGAATGGACATTCTTTCAAAAAGATTTTTATTTTAAAGAAAAGCTTTGTTACATAACATTTCTCCTTTCAATATCTTCACAAAAATCATGAAATATTTTCTCTTTCTATTTTCTTAAAAAAATACAAGGCCTAGAAATTTGTTGGACATTTCAACGTTGAAATTTGATATCCGTATAATCATCATCGTCATCATCGTCATCACAATATTAGAAGAAGAATGAGAGGAAAAGTGAATGATTTCATTGTTGTTGGTTACAAATATGTCATCATCATCATCACAATATTAGAAGAAGAATGAGAGACAAAGTGAATGATTTCATTGTTGTTGGTTACAAATACTCAAATATGTTTATTTTATAAGCTAAACAAATTATATAAACAGTTATGGAAAAAGATTTTTTTTTTTTTTTTATCTTTTCATCTTCCATTTACTTAAATTTATATTAGTGTAATGGAAGTTTTTTGATCTTTTGATCTTCCATTACTTAAATGTATATTAGCGTAATGAAAGTTTTAAAGAAACATGATTTATTGGGTAATGCATTTAAATACTTTCAGTTCTTTTGAAAATACAAATAAAATAGAAAAAAGATGAAAAATTCAAGAAAAAAGGAGATAAAAGAAAATAGGAATGCTGGCCATAGAGAGGTGCCACATCAAATTGTTTATATTCAGCTTTATATATATATAGATTTGTAGTTATAGTTTATACATTTATCATTTGTAGCGTATTTGAGATGTCAAGCGACAGTATATGTATTGGCGCATTTAGATTGTATTAATGAATACAGTCTGAGTTATATACAAAGATACAAAACAACAAAAAATTATAGGGGATTGTATGGAATTGTATTTCGTCACTCACTCACTCACTCTAAATTCACATGTCTCATTTCCTCCACTTTATCAATCATTACCGGTACTTTGTATCATGTACGTGTATTCATTCATTTTAATGGTTGTATTAATGCTTAATTCTTAGTACACTAAAGGCAAATACCTAAATACAAGGGTGGGACACAATGGTGTATACAAGGGTACAAATAACAATGAATACATTGTACAATCAAGATGAAAGTATCGAAATATAGTGATTATCGAAAAATTCTTCCTTCAGAACATAAATAAATACAAGCGACATACAAAATATACAACATATCTGCAAAACATTTCTGAGGTACAAAATCAAGGCGAAAATACATAAATACATAGATTTATCATAAAATCCCTCCTTCAAAAGATACAGTAATATAGTCGAAAACAAACAATTCAGAGAGTATATTTTCTAAAATGTAAGAATATATATAGTAGAATATATATATATATAATAATAATAATAATAATGGAAAGAAAATAAATTGCATTGACCATTTTTCTTTAATTTGGATCCATTTATTTAAAAAAAAAATCTATAATTCTAGGAGAAGAGAAGAAAAATTATAAAATAGGATAAATTTAGAAAGAAATCCAACTCAAAATGACCAGATTAATTGTATTTTCTAAATAATATAGGAATAAATTAAACATATATATATATATATATATATATATATATATATATATATATATATATTGCATCGACTAGATTTCTTTAATTCAGATGATACTTGGCTAAATATTGGCTCTCTAAGTAAATTAGGTAACTAAATACCGAAATAGATTCTTTCAACACTTTCCCAACTAATAATTCCATCTGATGACTAAAGCCGACATTGTCTGATCCATCTCGTCGGTAATCGTTACTGAAGTCACGACACTAAAAACTACATTGATATTGAGTCGAATGTTAGCATAGAGATAACCACACTTAATAAAGATGTACTACCAGATGAGATGAAGAAAAAATGTTTAGTCTAACTCCGGTGCCGACAAAGAGTACTCTAGAGATGCAGATGTCGTCGTCTGCATCTCTAGAGTACTCTTTATCGGCACGGATGTTAAATTGAAAATGTTTTTTTCATCTAGTAGTACGCTTTTATTTAGTGTAGTGGTCTCTATGCTAAACTTCAACTCAAGATCGATATAGATTTCGTACTGTAATATCAAATTCAACAGTAAAGAGTCATCCAGAAAATCATCGTTAATAATGATTAGCGATGGAGTGGATAATACAATGGCTGCTTGAATCATCGAATAGAGTTATTAGTTGGGGAAGTGTTGAAAGAATCTATTTGGGTATTTTTAGTTTACATGATTTTGAAAGGTCCTATTTATAGTAAAGTATCATATCAACTAAAAGATCTAGTCAATGTTATTTGTTTTCTTTCCATTATTAGGTGTCTTTATAATTTATCTTAAAAGATCTAGTCAATGCTAAATTTATCTTATTTTATAATTTTTATTTTCTCTTCTCGTATAATTATTGATTCTTTTAAAAGAAAATAATCTAAATTAAAGAAACATGGTCAATGCAATTTATTTTCTTTCCAAGTAAATATATATATTCTACTTAATTTATTCTTATTTTATAGAAAATACAATTAATCTGGTCACTTGAATTGGATTTCTTACTAAAGTTTATTTTATAATTTTTTCTTGTCTTCTCCTAGAATGATAGATTAGTTTTTTTTAAAAAAAATCAAAATTAAAAACATCTAATCAATGCAATTTATTTTCTTTTCATTATTAAGTACTTTTTTTGTCCACTTTTAATTGTCATGTTGCACTTTTTAAAAGTCAATTTGACTAATTTTCAAAGTTAAATTAGATTACATTAATTTAATATTTTAAATAAAATATTTAGATATTCAGAAACTATACGAAAAATACTATAAATTGTAATTTTTTGCATATCAATATAATGAAAAAATATATTGTAAAATATTAGTCAAAATTCTTATATTTTATCTCTAAAAAGGAAAGCATGACAATTAAAAGTGGGCGGGGATAGTATATATAAAATTATTTTTACACATTCATCTTTAGATTAAAATAACAAAAATAAGTTAAAAGATTCATCCAAATAGGTCTATTATATTATTCCAAGCTCCCCTCAGATTTCCAGCGGGTCTAAAAATAATTTTCAAAAGTTGAGGTGGTCCTAAATCGTGTGATCCCTTCTGTTTTCTTGGTCACTAAGGCTTCAGTAGATACCAAAAAGTAACCACTTGCTTGGATTTAGTGTAGGTAGGGTTTTGTTGAGTTTTCCTATCGTAATTAAAGATATGACATTTGAACTTAATTAAATCTGAAAAGCTAGTTCATTTCATTCTCCAACCAACATGGACTTTAACACACTCTTCACGCTCAAGCCCAACTAAAGCACATACGAGGAGTCCAAACTAGGATGAATTTGCATATGGTAGCATGTGAAGACATGATATCTAGGTTTAACTCAATCCTTAAAGCTATCTCAAGAAGGGAGGATTGTTCAAGTTCATATGAGCAGACCACTAGCTAGTCCATTCCCGAACCAATATTGCACTCTAGCACATATTTTTTTATCCTAACTAGTTTGGGAATTGAGACATAATTGATAACTTTAAATAGTTTCTCCCAGTGTTTACTGGAATTTTGTGGAGACCTTTGATTTTTGAACCGTTAGGCCCTTCTTTCTGTTTGAGGCAATTGACTAGGTGGACATACAATAGGTTTTGCTTCTGCAAAGATATCAGTGTGGTTGAGTTTGATGGTGCTAATTTGAGAAGGAAGTTACACCAAGTATTAATTATTTGTCAAGATATATTCACCATGTTTTCTTTTCACCATCTTATACAAACACTTTATATTTTAAATATTATAGTATGATGGTGCTAATTTGAGAAGGAAGTTACACCAAGTATTAATTATTTGTCAAGATATATTCACCATGTTTTCTTTTCACCATCTTATATAAACACTTTCATTTGAGTAAATATTTTTTCTTGTAAGAAATATAGTCATAAAATATGTTCTCCGTGGACTAAACATCATATAGATTTAGCAAGGTCTGAATATTCTAATCTATCGACCAAACAGACTAGCTAGTCACGATTACTAATTTAGTATTCCATTCATAGAAAAAAATTCAATACATACAAGTAAATTTAGTTATGGAGAAATATACAAGTGTTAGCTTTGTTTTCAATACCGACTAACAAGGAAAGTGATTAAAGCACATCCCTAAACCTTTGTCAAAAAATGACGCAATTTTTATCACCTACTCAATCAATTACAAAACATTTTAAAAAAAATGTCAAAGCATCTTCACTACACAATCAAGAACCAATTTTAGTGCAAAATCAAGAATCCCACAAGTTTAAAAGAGAGATAAAAATTTGTTGTTCATCATGTGTTTCTATATTACTTAGAACAAAAACTTTGAAGAACTTTATAAGAAACAACAAAGTTTAAATATTATTTTCAAAATTAGAAAATTAAAATCAATAGAGAAAATTGAATCAGAAACAGATTTTAAGCAATATACAAAATATTTTTCTAAAAGAAAAAAATCAAGCCTAGCAAATGCACAATGTCCCCTTAAGGAAATTATTCCCCTCAAGTACTCGAGGTTAATGGAATATATCCTCCTAGGATAGAACGATCTTACTCACCGGTGTATCGGTACCTAAAACCACGGTGTCAGCGACCACTCAACGGTAGTAAAGTACACTTAGAATACTAGATTTAATAGTAGTAGTAGAAGAAGTCTAGAAAATTGGTTCTCTTAAAATGAGAGAAAATTTCTCTATTTATAGACAATAAAGGGTAGTGTGAAATAGTGCTTATTTTGCCTTACCGTAAAGTCCACAACCCTTTGGAAAAGTCACAATCTTTCGGAAAGGTCACAACCTTTCATAAAAGTCACAACTCTTCATAAAAGTCACAACTCTTTATAAAAGTCACAACTTTTCATAAAAATTACAACTCTTCATAAATGTCGCAACTCTTCATTTTCCATTCACACCTTTTAAAACCCAACAGCCGCATGAATGGAGAATGACTCCAAGACAAAGAAATGTACAAGTGTGTACACTTTACAAGCAAGAATTAGTTGCATCCGGATAAGTAGGTTTCCCTTTGAATTTTTCGGAGTGAACATATGTCGGATATACTCGATCAATTGGTAGATTTGATATCTTTGAACAGTCAAGCTTTGGTGTATACCTAGACAACCATATGTCACACAATCAACCATTTACCATTTATGGTTCTTATGATTGTGTTTGTTTCAGTCATGAACACCTCATGGTTTCATGAATGTATAAAGAATAGACTTTTTACAATGATTCTCTTTGAGCGGCTTCCACTTCACACTCATATAGGTGATTTCTAACATGTGTTGTCGCGTAGATATACTATTTGGTCAAATCTATCAAACTTAGCAAATCATTAAAAACTTTAAGCTTTATTAACTCGTTAACAAGCCTTAATGTTTTATCCTTGTTCCTGAGCATTGTCTTCATCATGAGAATGGATTGAGTTGGTTGACAATGCCGAACCGTCAGTCACAACTTTGTTTTCTCCTTGAACCTAGCTCTTGGGATCTCTAGTATGCTAGGTAGAGTTACCGTCATGATGACTTGTCCTAAGCGGTAAACCCATTTCCTTAGATGATCTGTCAACTCTCTCTCTAGTTAGACCTTTTGTAAGTGGATCCGACACATTATCCTTTGACTTTACATAGTCAATTGTGATAATTTTACTAGAGAATAGTTTTCTAACGGTATTATGTCTACATATTATATGATTAAACTTTTTGTTATAAATCATGTTTTATGCCCTACCTATTGCATCTTGACTGTCAAAGTGTATGCATACTGATGCTAAAGATTTGGTCCAAAAGAGAATATCTATCAAGAAATTCTGAAGTCTTTCAACTTATTCACCGGTCTTATCTAGAGCGACAAGCTCAGAGATCAGTGTAGAGCTAGTGATACATGTCTATTTAGAAGATTTTCAAGACTGATCCTCTGCCAAGAGTAAATACATATTCACTCGTGAATTTTACTTTATTTGATCCGATGATCCAATTTGCATCACTATATTCTTTCAATACTGCTGGATATTTGTTATAATGCAAGACATAGTTTTGAGTATGTTTTAAATACCCCAAAGCTCTTTTCACTATCATCCAATGAGTTCGATTGATATTACACGTGAACCGACACAATATACTAATAGCACATTCTATATCTGATCGCGTACACTTTCCTGATATACATCATACTTTCCAATACTCTAACATAATCCAATTGTGAGTCACTTCCGCCTTCATTCTTTTGAAGTGCAAAGCTCACATTTATTGGAGTCTTGACAACATTAAAATCTAAATATTTTAACTAGTCAAGTACCTTTTCAATGTAATAAGACTATGACAATGCTAAATATTATGGAGTTCTAAGAATTCTTATACCTAAGATCGCATCAGTAACTCCAAGATCTTTCATATCAAAGTTGCTTTCTAGCATATGTTTAGTAGCATTTATGTCATTAGTGTCTTTACTGATGATCAACGTTTCACCAATATACAAACAAATTGTCACGATCAGAGCCTACACCCTGGACATGGCCGGCATTGGAGAACCATTGTTGGTCCCCAAACGAACCCTCATCCTGGCTGACTACAAGCAGAAGACTAACTCAAGCATACAAAAGCTTAAAAATTGAATAAAAATAATATATTCAACTCGTCATAAAATAGGCAACTTAAGTCTTTAAAACATTTAACAAAATAAATAAACAGATTCTAAAACTCTATTGTCTATCTATGAAGCCTCTATCTGACAAAGATGGAAGTCCAGACAAGACCCACAACATCCTAACAACTGATATAACTGAAAGTACAAGTGGAACCCTCAGGAAGCAAGGAAGCTCACCATAGCTAACTCGAACTGCATGCGGTATCAATGAAACGCCTGTTGATGATCCTGAGTACCTGTATCTGCATCATGAAACGATGCAGGCCAAATGGCTCAGTACATGGAATGTACGAGCATGTAAGGAGAATTCTAAAGCATAAACATAAGCTTGAACTGGTGGAATAAAAACATGCTCACCTCCTCTCAACTCACTCAACTCAACTCAACTCAAAGAAACATAGTTCAATCCAACTCAGAGAAAGTAGGGCTCAACTCAATGATAAGATATTCAACTCAGTGAAATAAGGCTCGATTCAATAATAAGATACTCGAATCTAGGTACTCAACTCTGGATACTCAACTCAATATAAAGCAAAAATACAGATGCAATATATAGAAAGCTTTTAAAACAATAGAAAGCAACTCAATGTATTGAAAAATGCAATAGTAACTGAGTTTGTATGCAAGGATACAAGATAAAATCTTCTTGTATATGAAAATGTAAAGTAAACTCTGTTTATATAAGAATACAAAATATCTCTGTAGGAGTTTCTCTAACTGAAAACCATCACTATGAGTTATGTGATGATACAACGTCTTGCCGCACGCTGTCAGGGTCGTCCTATACTAGCTGGGATATAGAACCTACTCACTAAGTGGATCCACTAGTCTATGCTAAAAGCATTAAGGAATCAACTAAAAAGTATGACCATTTTCTACCCATGATGACTACACGGTTTATGGAGACTTTGAATTATCTGAACTCAAACTCGTCCCCATATCAGTGCTCAATACTACTCCCAAAATGTAACTAGCTCATATGTTTAAAAAAATAGAACTCTTTTTGTGGTTTGAGATTATTACTCAAAAACTAGCTCAAAAGCTCTTTTGGAAATTGGTGTTTCCTCTCTTGTTTAAATGTGAAAACATTTACTCTTGGGAATACTTAGTTCTCGTATATCATTTTAAAGAAAATGAACTCAACTCTGCTCTTTCTCAAAAATATTTTAAAATCATATTATAATTTGATCATTGATGACTCAAGAAGTCATACTGCATAAACATTGATGGTATATCTAGATACCATACTGCTCATACATTGATGGCATACTCGATTGTCATACTAATCATGTTTTAGAAAACTCCTTTCTCAAAACTCATCTTTACTTTCTCAATACTCAGTTTAAGAACACAAGTGTTGGCTTTAAAAAGCTCTTTTTTAAAAAATTATAACTCAAATCATAGGGTTCATGTGGAATTATGAATATGAACGACTCAACACATGGATCTTAATAGCAATAAAGAACCTCATTACTCAGAACTCAAGACTTAATGATACTACTCATCTCTAAAATGTTCGACTCATAGGGTTCATGCAAAATTATGGGCATGAACAATTCAACTCAAGGGCTTCATGGGTAACATATAGTAGTCCCATAAGTAGGAATATAATCTCAAAAGGATTAGGAACTCAATGCTCAAAGACTTAGGATTGGAAGATGTTATTCCTCTCGAAGACACTCAATGTAGGGAGTTCATGCGGAATTTATGAGCATGAACGACTCGACTCAAGGGTCTAAAGAACATTATGGAACTCATGTATACGACTCTTCTCATTCTCATACTTACTTCCTCAAAACTTAGTTCAAATTAATAGTTGATCTCAAAGGATTCACAGTTGAACTCAAAGACTTTCTTGAACTCTACTATTAACTCTCTCTTGAATGTGAATTATGAATTCAAGAGTTATGGTTCATATTATGAAGGATCTCGTGATGATAATGTAGACTCATGAATACGTTCTCCTCATTCTCATACTCACTTGTTCGAGTCTTGAAACAAGTTATTAGAAGTTGTAGAATACTCCTCAAAAAGACTCAAAGGGACTTTCTCAAAATGTTCGAAAGAACTCTCAACACTTAACTCTTAACTCTACCTTGAATTTTAATTATGAATTCAAGGTTATGATTCATGTTATGACTGATTTCTAGGTGTTTAGAAGTAGTTCAGAGTGTTTAGAAATGATAGGGATTGAAGGAACGCTTTTAAAGAACTCAGACGGGCAAAACGACGGAGAAGGGGTGGAGGCAGGCGAGGCACACTGAGTGGCCTAGGGCGCCATCCCTCTACCTACATAGGTGTGGTTGGGGCGCACTGGCTAGCGTGGGGCACCAGGCCCTAACCCAGAAAATCCCGACAACTTTCTTTGCTCATTTTCTCACCTAACTCGCCTAGAATCAAATGGTTTCTTCCCCAATCACTTACTAAAAATGAATAAAATCATATTGGGTAAGGAATAGACCAAAATACCTCTCACTATTTTTGGGTAACTTTCCTTAACTGGATAACCTGACTTCAAAAGGGCATATCTCACTCACATGAGCTCAAAAATTAGCAAACTTGATGGAGTTGGAAAGATAATTCAAAGACCTTTCATTTGATATCTTATGGGCCACTTAACTCATCATGTACAGGAATTTATGATTGTTTGAAGTTGACCCAAAACTTAAAGGAGCTTAGGAATGACTTGAATGGTTTTCTCTTTAGTTCTTTTTGGAACTCCAGGTACTACATCTAGTGACACTAACACTTAAAAAAAAAAAATTAATTCCTTGGTAAAAACTTATTCACTACGAAGGATTGTTCAAGTCTTAGCTCAAAAAATTTCCGATGTGTTACACAAACAATGACCTTGTGATTTTAATGTAAACACATTTATCATTTCCATCATTCTTAAATTCATTTGCCAACATGATTTGGTAAAAATATTTATGTCATTGTTTGGGTGCTTGTTTTAGTCCATCAAGTGACTTAACAAGTTCGCACACTTTCTTTTCTTTACTAGGAACCACAAAATCCTCGGGGTGTTCCATGTAAATTTCTTCCTCCAATTCTCCATTTAAAAAGTTGTTTTCACATTCATTTGATGAATTTGAGGTCATATACCGCAACTAATGCAATTAACATCCAAATGAATGTAATTCTAGTTACTGGTGAGTATGTGTCAAAAAATTCAAGACCTTTGTTTGTCTAAAACCTTTGACAAAAAGTCTTGCTTTGTATTTGTCAACAGTTCCATCGACTTTTATTTTCCTTCTGAAGATTCACTTTGAACCCAAAGGTTTATTTCCTGGAGGAAGATCAATCAACTTTCAATGTGGTTTCTCAAGATTGAATCAATCTCACTATTGATACCATCTTTACAAAAGGATAAGTCCACAGAAGACATAGGAAATGTTACAAAATCAGATCCGAAAGAAGTAGATGTCCTTTGACATTTACTACGCCTATGAATCTCTTTATTAATTACGTTCTCCTTTTGTTCTTTCCAAGGTCTTTTAGACTCTTCTCTAGACTACTCAAGTCTAATTTTACAGTCCACAATCTTAGGTCCTATTTAAATCCTTTTAGAAATAGGAAGTTGGACTTTGACTAGACACCCCCACACTTTGAAATATTTCAAGTTGGATTTCCTTCCTTTTCATTCTCATATGGAATAGATTGTGTCCTGCACAAACAAAACTTTTTATTCCTTTCTTTTTGAAAAGACAAACCTTTTTTACTATTCCCTTTTGGTGTAAGGATAGTTTCTCCACGCAAGTTTTGTGGTAAACCTGAACATGTAAGTAATGTAGCCTTATTTCCTTCAAAGTTCATTTTTTTTTCGTACTATAATTCCATTAGATTGAGGTGAATAGGGAATTTTCAAACATATTTATGCAAAAGGAGACTTATACTCTCCATCCCTATCACTTTTTATCTTTTTCCCAACTGACTTTCAACTTCAATATTATATTGCCTTAACCTTTCTATTGCTTCATCCTTACCATCCAGCAAATAGACATAACCATATCTAATGCAATTGTCGATAAAAGTTATGAGATACCTTTTCCCACCACGAGATGGTGTTGACTTCATATAAAAAATATCAACACAAACTTGACATTTTTTATTTAATGCACTCAAAGTTAGACAATACTTCTAAGTTGATCAGTTTTCCTTGCAAGATTTTGTAATTGACCTGTCTCAAGTGGTCATGTCACAAACAATTTGACTCAAGCAAGTAAGAACAAACAAAATATTGAGTTTGAAAAGCTCTCTGTGAGATAGGTTTTTCTCACAAATATTTTGTTCCTACATACAATTTTGTGTGATACAAATATTGTTTAGAGTTAGCACCTTGTCAAATGTCCTTTTTAGAAGGCCTTTCCATAACTTTCAATTTGATTGTTATAGAACTACCCATGAACATAGTTTCATCGGGTCCAATAAAGGCAATATAATCTAAATGCTCTTTTTACAAAATATGACAAATGACTATTCATCAATATTCATGTCTATACAAATAGTTATATTTAATAGACATAATTTTTCATGAAAAATCACAACAATTTAAGTGATACCCTTCCATAAAAGAACACAACTATTTTGAATAAGTATGTATGTATGTATGTATGTATGTATATATACTGTATTTTCTGTTTTTACTGTATTTACTGTATTTGCTGTATTTTCTGTTTTTACTGTATTTACTGTATTTGTTGTATTTACTGTTTTTTAAAATCTTTAGTGTTAATACTACATACCACTATATACTACACTACTACTATATCTAAGTGTCCATATATTTTAATACTACATACCACTATATACTACACTACTACTATATCAAAGTGTCCATATATTTGGTATCAGAGCGAGAAGTTTTTGGGATAAATAGCCTATGAGAAGACATCCTTCCTTTAAAAATATAAGGTATAGATATTGACATTTATATAAAGAATATAAAATTAGACAAGTAGCTATAGAAAAGAAAAGATTATTAGAAAATAAATGTAATATAAAAAATATAGAAGACTTAGATAAGTTAAGCTTAAGTGACCCAGAAATTATTAGCAATACTAGGTGGGATATATCAAGTTACGATATTGACATATATTGGTGTAATAAAAGAATACAGTTGATAAATAAACGTATTAAAAAAGATGCAATTTTGTTAGGCTAATTAATGCAAACCATAGCAAGAAGCTATAGACAAGTAACTCAGTGGCTCAAAGAAGAAAAATACCATAAAACATACTTTTTAGACAGAGAATTAGAACTAAGAAAACAAATAACCTTAGAAGACTCATATTACGACATAAAACATCTAAATAGAGAATTAGAATATACTGAAAGACAAGTTATAAACTCCGAAAGAAGAATAAAAATATATAAGAAAACACTTAACAATATATAATTTGGATAATATACATGCCTCTAGAATATATTAAAGGAATAAGATTAAGATATAGTTGGCTTCACAAAGAAATACAATATAAGGTAGAGCTTAAACATAATCTAAAAAGATCAATAGAATTTTTAACTTGGATAGAAGCAGAGTTAGAAAAAGAACAAATAAGCGAATTTTTAATCTGGTCAAAAGAAGAATTAGCTAACGAAGAGATACCTAAAACTTATACAATAGATTTTTTGAATAAAGAAAAAGCTAAAGTAATAAAAGAAATCAACCACATAAAATTAAATATTAAATATACTAATAATAGGATAAATTACTATAAACTAATATGTCCAATTAGAAGTTCTATAGGATAGAAAAATAGATTCTCTAAAACAATTAGAATATTTAGATTTAAGAATACTCCCAGAAAAGAAATATAGATCACTACCCAAAAATAGCATTTTAAAGTGTAATTTTTCAGAAGGAGAACATATATTACATTCTGCAGATAAACAGTATAATACTTTAATAGATTTAATAATAAATCTCAGTGAAAAAACTCAACAACAAGATCAAACTATAATAAGACTTTTAGAAACTATAGAAGTAATACAAAATAAACAATTTAAGACATTAGATAAATTAGAAAAGAATTTCGATTTCTTAAAAGCACAAGAACTAGAAATAGATAGAAAAGTTCAATATCTAAATACTAAATTTAATTTAGAAAAAATACCTACAAATTTAGAAATAGAAAGGTTGGTAAAAACTATAATAGGAAAACCGAAGGAATTAGAAATAAAAAATAACCAAGTAACAATAAAAATCATAGAACAAGTAGAAAAAATAACTAGTGAAATTAGTAATTTAAAAGAAATAATTAAAAGACTAGAACAGATCTCACTCTCATGAGTGAAGAAGACATAAATTATAAAAAAATATTAGAATATACACAAAATTTTCATCCAGAACCAGCAGGATTTTCAAATCACATTCCCTCTAGCCTAACAGACAAAATACTTCTCAAACAAAATAATACAATAATCGCCTTACTAATAGAATTAAATACAAAAGTAGATAAAATACTAAAAGAAAAACAACCTGAACAACAAGTTAATACAGAAATAGATAAACTAATAAATCAACTTAAAAAGGTAGAAATAACCCCTCAACAAGAAGAACAAAAGGTAATTAAAAGACTACAAAAATGGACTTTCTTTCAAACAGACGAACAACCCAAGAAAGTAGACCTAGTTTCTCAGAAAATAGAATAGGCAATAACATAATCTCTAGAATATTATCCAAAAGAACATCAACCATAGAAGAAAATCAAGAATTAAATGAAATAATAGATATAGACAAAGATCTACAAATATTTCAACAAAATCAACTTAAACTATTAAATCCTAGAACATTATACAATACAAAATACTTTTCAAAAAATAATCAACTATACCGACACTATAGAGAAGAACAAATATCTGCTATAGGAGAAGACTTTGCAAGCCTAAATTTGGTAAACCCTGCTTTTATAAAGACAGTCAAAAATCCTAAATTGATGCTAATGCACATGGGATTAATAGTTATAGGAATAAAAGGATTAACTAGAAAGAATTTAGGATCTAAAGTAATGGTAGTATTATATGATGACCGATGGATAGACTTAAAGAAATCTATCATAGGACTATGTATAGATATGACAAATAATGGTGGGATATTTTATATTAGCCCAGACTTTTTAATAAATCTAAAAGAATTTGGTAAACATATTAAAATAGGAATCCAGACCAAAGGGTATGAAGAAATGAATAATTGAAATAATTTATTAATGTGTGTAGGTTTTATAGGAAAAATGACTTTAAGTAGTAATATAAAATTTAAACTCCAAGTAAAAGATATAGTAGAAGTAATGGGTAATAAAGGAATAAAATTAATAAAACCAATAAAGATAAATCCAGAAGAATATGCAGGATTAGAATGGAATTTAGATAAACTAAGTAAACCCAAAGTATTTGCGCCAGAACAACACTTAATGTATACAAGCTCAAAAGGCGAGACATCTATTAGGTTTACAGACTATAACTACACAAGTAAAAAAGAATTAGATGATAATGAAACTGAAAGTACCATAGAAACAGAACAAGAGGAATTTATGAATATAGAATTAATACAAGAAGGATATGAAGTAGACAGTATTATAGAAGAAGCAAAAAGACAATATACGAAAAATAAAAATAAAGTTTTCAAATGTAAAGGATGTAAAAAAGGAAAGATGGATATAATGGAAACAATAGAACACATTAGATTGTGTGAAGAAAGGGATGATAATTTAGCTTATAGAATAGATGAATGCGAATACATGAATGAAGAAAAAGACGACACTCTATCCTTAAATAGTTATAAAGAACTAATGGATGAAGCAACTAGTTCGTATAGTGCAAGTCCGTTTCAAAGAACTACATCAGCTCCAAAGATTAATTACAGTACAGGAAATTTACCTAGAAAACCATGGGTTAGACATGATCAAGAAATAAAAGATAACATTAAGCCAGCAGGAAAAAGAATGCCAATAGAAGAACCCATTAGATTACAAAAAGGAGGAAATAAAGGAAAAATATTAAATATAGCGGCACACGATCCACAAATGTGGAATACAGTAATAGACTTATAAAAAGGAATAGTAGTAGCAGATTTTATTAAAAACTATCAAGAAACAGACGCAGAGACTATGTATAGATACTTAGAAACTTTTCTAGGAGAATCATGTAAAACTGTATGGGAATCTTATAAACAGACTAAACCACAGGAATTCCAAGGACTAATAGAATTAGGACCAAACCCCTACAATTTCACAAATAAAATACATGTGTTATTAACAGGAGAAGACCCAAATAGTGGCTTACTGGCTCTACAAAGAAATGCTTTAATAAAATTAGAACAATTAAGTATATCAAATTGGATACACATAAAGAAGTTCGTTAATGACTATTTTTACTATTGCACTATTAGTGAAAATACATTTAATGAAGAATTAGGAAAAAAACTATTTAATAAATTATCAGGAGCATTAGGAAGAGAAATAGAAGAAAGATGGTATAAAAGAGAAGGTGTAGCTCAAGACCCTACTATCTCATAGTCTATAGGACAAAAAGTAACACACATAATGGAAATACTAACAGAAAAATGTACTAACATACAAATACAAAAACAATTAAAACAAAAAGCAATGAATTTTTGTAAAACAATGATATACACTACACAAAGTTATGATAACGAACCCAATAGACCAAGAAAATATAAAAGAAGAATAAACTATAACCAAAGACCTTACAAAAATAAAAAATACTTTTTGAGAAAATCTTCAGCAAGAAAACCTTACTTAAACAGAGATAGACATGTTAGAAAATATAGAAATGATAGAAATTATAAAAATAAATTAGAATGCTATACTTGTGGTAGTTTAGAACACTTAGCAAATATATGCCCTAAAAAAAATAATATGAAAACTAGAAACTCTCAATTAATAGAAGACTTCCAAGAGACCTTACTAAATGTAGATGAATTTATGTCAGATACAGAAAGTATATATTCAGTTATAAGCTTAGACATAGCAGAAGAAGAAAGAGGTCAATCAGATACATCTGACTCAGAAAATGATAATTTAATCAATGAAATAGGATTAGAAAGATTAGAAAGAAAAGAAGAAGATTTAACTTACACAATGATGAACACATACCAAGACTGTAATCATGAATTTGAAAGACAGAAAGGAATAGACAGTAATCAGTGTAGTATATGTAAATGGTATCCTAGTAAAATAAATAGAGCTAAATGTAAAAATTGTTACATAGAAGCATGTATAAGCTGTATAAAAAATAAATTAAAACAACAAGTAGCCAAACAACAAGAACAATTTCAAACAAAAGATCAGACTATCAATCTAAGACTAATGACCCTAGAAACAAGAATAAATGATATAGAACAAAGACTAACTTCTGTAGAAAAAGGAAAACAAAAAATAGACATAGAAAATTCACAATCACAAGGAACAATCCATCTAGACCAAATAGAAAGTGAACTAATGAACATAGAAAAAGATAATACTAGTTTCATATGTAATGAAGATAAAAAGTTTGGAACTATAAAATACTAGTAAAAATAAAAATTAAAGATATAAAAATAGAAACTTTAGCATTAATTGATACAGGTTGCACTGGCTGCCTTCTTAATAAGAAAATAATACCACAACATATATTACCAACCCTTAAGAATTTTAAAGAATCAGTATTAGCCATACAAATGGATGGAACCCATAATTTATACCACAAATATATAGAAAAAGAAAAAATAAGTTTTATAAATACATGTAATGAATTTTACAAACCAACTTATAATATGCATAAAATCCTAGTAAGAGACTTAAATATTAAAACTGATTTAGTAATAGAACTACAATTTCTCATACAAAACAATGAAAGTTGTTTAGTCTCTAGAGACGGAATAATGTTATTCAGAAATACAACTTATACTCCCTTTCAGACCAATAAAATCCTAACAAAAGGAATTAAAGTCAAAGATAATAGACTAAATAATTTTAGTCCATGTTGTGACAATTGTGGAAATAATGAATCTTCAAAAAACCTATATGAAGAAAAACAAGAAGAAAATTATATAGAAGATACATATATAGCAGACATAGAAAAAGATTATACATTAATAAATGTAGAAATAGAATTCTACAATTTTCAAAAGGGAATAAATACTATAGGAACAATAAAACATCCTAAAGACTTAGAAAATATAATAGCAATATTAGATGAAATGGAAATAATAGGAGGAAAACCCTTAATACATTGGAGAAGTAATAAAATTATGTGTAAATTAGATATAATAAATCCAGAATACACAATAAAGACTGCAACTATAGAAGCAAATAATGAAGACACTGAAGAATTTAGTAAACAGATCAAAGAATTATTAAAATTAAAAGTAATAAGAAGATCTACATCTAGACATAGATCTGCAGTTTTTATGGTTAGAAATCATAGTGAAGTACGAGGAAAAGCTCATATGGTAATAAATTACAAAAGGTTAAATGACAATACTAGAACAGATGCATATAAATTACCAGATAAAAATGAGTTAATAAATAGAATACAAGGTAAAAAGATATTTAGTAAATTTGACTGTAAATCAGGATACTGGCAAGTAAAAATGCATCCAGAAAGCATAGAATGGACAACCTTCACTTGTCCTGAAGGGCATTTTGAATGGTTAGCCATGCCTTTTGAATTAAAGACAGCCCCGCCTATTTTCCAAAGAAAAATGGATGATATGTTCGGAGACTACAAATTTTTTCTATTAGTATACGTAGATGACATTCTAGTATTTAGTAAAGACATGTACGAACATTTAGGACATTTACAGACAGTGTTTAGACTATTTGTAAAATATGGAATAATATTAGTAAAAAGAAAATGGAATTATGTAAAACACATATAAACTTCCTAGGAATAACATTAGGAGAAGGAAAAATAAAATTACAACCACATGTAACTAAAAAAGTTCTAGATATGCCTAATAAGCTAGATAATACAAAAGAATTACAAAAATTCATAGGATTAGTAAATTATGCTAGAAATTTTATTCAAGACTTAGGAAAAATAGCAGGTCCATTATATGCTAAGACAGGTAATAAAGGACAAAAATATTTTAATATAGAAGACATTCAATTAATCCAACAAATTAAAGAAAAAGTTAAAAATATACCAGACTTATAAATACCACTAGAATCAGACTATTTAATAGTTCAAACTGATGGTAGTAAATTAGGATGGGGAGCCATCTTAAAATCAAGACCAAATAAATATAGTCCAAAAAATGAAGAAAAAATATGTGCCTACCAAAGTGGACAATACAAAGAAAAAGGTAATATGAGTAGTATAGACGCAGAAGTATTAGCGGTAATATACGGATTAAATAGTTTTAAATTATACATTTTAAACAAAAATGAAGTATTAGTAAGAACAAACTGTGAAGCAATAGTTAAATTACATGAAAAAATAAATAGTAAAGCTAGTAGTAAAAGAAGATGGTTAAATTTTATAGATATAATATCTATATATAATAATATTGTTTTTGAATATGTTAAAGGAAAATATAATGACTTAGCTGATAAATTAAGTAGATTACAATTAAAGACTAATTAATATTTATTACAGTATGAGACCAACAAGTCAACAGACAGTAGACAAAGGCAAGGGTATCGCCCAGCCAGATACTTATGCTCAGACATTATTAAGCAGACAACATTTCAGACCTCTAAATACAACAGACAATTTAATGGAAAGAATACATTTTGGTAAGTATAATTTGATTTCTTATCCAAAGAGTAATCTATCTTTTAGAATAAATCCAGATTGTACTTTAGACAAATCTCAAAAATGCTTAGTAGACAATTTATGGATAGCATACAATAAGCAAGACACTAAATACTTTATTGCTGCTTCAAATGCATTGTGTCAATATTTTTCAGAAAGAAATAGAGATAATAAATTCAAATACGATGTAGTAATACGTGGTAAAATTAATGGTGTTTTTTAGACATGGGTAGAAGTAGTAGATTCCATAAATGGGGTAAAAAAACCCACTTTTTAAAGATTTTAATGAAGCTTTAGACTATGCTAGAGGAGTACTTGGGTCTAATTATTACATTTCACCAGCCTTGAAACAAAGCCCAACCCAAATACCACAATACAATATCCGAAAAGACTCAGACAAAATAATATTTTGTGATCATTGCTCTTCCATGACCGAGGGTTTCAAAAGACTCAATACAAAAAATGAAATCCTTATCCAAGAAAACATGAGACTTGTTAAACAGCTCGAGACTTTTCAGAGTAAATATGTTCCAAGAACAGACAGTACAACTCAGAAAGAAGACATGAGTTCTCCATCTCACTTAAAAATGGATGAGACGGGTGTGCATTCCCCTCTGAATGCTAAGAACTCTACTGTATCGGAGCAGGATACAGCTAGTCCGGTTCAAACGGTGACCGGTAAAGACTTATCAAACCCGTTAATGGCTGTCACTTTGCCAAAAAGTGAAATAGAGGAGTCTTCTTCCTCACGAAGGAGATTACCTAAATACTTTCAAAAAGACACATTAAGAAAAAATGAATTATTAAAAAAGAAAAAAAATGAAAAATTAGAAAAAATAATTAAGCAAACATTAGAAAAAATTTTCCAAGACAAACATATTATCAAAGACATTTTCAGTCCAAGTAATGGCTCAGAAGACACTATTCACAGTCCTGTATTATCAGACGAAGAACAAATAAATAATATTCAAGACTCACAAGACCCTTATGAAGACGATGATTCAGGCATGAGTTTTGATACTATTGCACTACACAACTTAGACACTTAACCATTTTATATTCCAAAGAATTCATTACCTACAACTAAACTAGATGTACCATGGACAAGTTACATACAAAATACAAGAATGGCAAGACAAGTCATAGTAAGATGGATACAAAGTCAAGAATATCAAGACAAGTCATACGGAAAGTTGGCAAAGTTGGCAAGATTAAATAAAAAGTTGATAAAAATTGACAAAAAGTCATAGGAGCAAGATGGGAACAAGAAGACTAAAGAAGAAAAATTAATATTAATAGGTGGGGATGCCCACTACGTGTCTTGTAATATTTAGTATATAAGAGTATTAGGTGGGAATACCCACTACGTGTCCTGTAAAAATGGGTGTTTTGTCACTTTATCACTACCCTCCAAAAGAGGAACAAACTGTTGACATAGCACACATCGGTAGAATATTTGAGTCTGTAATATAAGTCAAAAGATGAACTTAATAATGCATGTGACGTTGGGCCCAATGAGTACCCGACCTGCATTATTAAAGGAATCTTATCAAGTTGTCGGCCATTAATAATTAAGGCCACGTAGCAAGTCTAGAAGAGTCTTTTAGAAACTTTCTTTGCCTATATAAGAAGGCAGTAGATGAGAGGAAAAGATGGTATGAGAGAACAAAGTGTGGAAAAAATTCTAGAAAAATAGTAAACGTAAGAAACTTTCCAACAACCTTTCCTCCCTCCATAATCCTTTATGTACCAAAAATCCTCTTTTGTATATTAAAGTTTGTGAAATAAAAATAAGTGTGTTAGTGTGTTAAAGTTTTTTAAAGCTCTTTCAAAGTCCCTCGGGGGTTCCCGAAAGGGAAACCTCTCTCTGTTAATCATGTAAGTTTTTATGATATTTAGTTTCTTAAATTCCCCCCAAAAAATATGTTAAATGTTATGTTACTTTATCCTTTTATGTTATTTTTTAAGTTGTTCTTTTAATGTAAAGTGTTGTACATGATGTGTTAAAAATTTACCTTTAGTATATGGTTATCTTCTTAACCACTTAATAATGACTATGGATTAACCTGTAAATTCCTAGGATTCTTGGCTTTTATAGTCCGCTTGATGAAAGGACTAATTTGTTGACAGTCTTTATGTCCGGGGTGTGGTTAAAGATGAAATTGTTAAGAACAAAAGTTAAGAAGAAGATATGAATTGGGTAAACCAAAACAAAAATAAAAAATCAAAAATCAAAAATCAAAAATAAAAAATAAAAAATCAAGATAAAACATCGGGAAAATAGGGAACTAAGTCATAAATTAGCAGGATTTAACTATAAGAGAGAGGGAGTACTGAGTAGGATTTACAATATATTTGAAACAAAGCATAAACACTGATATATTCATTTTTGACTTCTTAAATATATAATTTTTATACTACGTACTACTTATATTAGTTACTACTTATATTATATAATATATTCTTCCATATTACAACTACTTACTACCATACCTAACATATATATATAATATTATATTCCTTTCCCATACTTGTAATAATATATTCCCATACGTGCCTACTATATTATATAATATATATAATTCTACTTACTATATAATATAATATATATTTTATATATATATATATATTTCTACTTATCTTAATTTACTACTTTATTATATATTATTATATTCCTATACTTTATATTTATTACTACTTTATACATATTATACTACTTTACTTATATTTATTACTACTATATATACCACATTATTTTATCTAAGTGTATCTAAGTGTATTATATTTGATAGTTAATACTACTTGTATTATATTTTATTTACTGTATTTATTTGTATTTTCTATATTTTCTGTTTCTTCTGTATTTTCTGTGTTTTCTGTTTTTTCTGTTTTTACTATTTTTACTGTATTTATTGTTTTTGCTGTATTTCCTGTATTTACTGTATATTTGTAGTATTTATTGTATTTTCTGTATATTTGTAGTATTTGATGTATTTACTTACTGGTTTTAGTGTATTAACTGTATTTTCTATATTTACTGTATTTGTTGTATTTACTGTTTTTACTGTATTTTCTGTTTTTACTGTATTTACCGTATTTGCTGTATTTTCTGTTTTTACTGTATTTACTGTATTTGTTGTATTTACTGTTTTTACTGTTAATAGTGTTTTTAAAATCTTTAGTGTTAATACTACATACCACTATATACTACACTACTACTATATCTAAGTGTCCATATATTATATATATATATAATTTGGTAGTTTCATACAAGTCATACCATATACTAGTAAAAGAGAAGCTCAACGACCACAATATCAAATATGCTCCATGAATATAATTTTGTAGGACTAACATAATACAAAAGTATCATTGAATTTCATATGCACAGTGTCCCCTTAAAGAAATTATTCCCCTCAAGTACCAGAGGTTAATGGAATATATCCTCCCAGGATAGAACAATCTTACTCACCAGTGTATCGGTACCTAAAACCACGGTGACAGTGAACCACTCAACAGTAGTAAAATACACTTAGAATACTAGATTTAATAGTAGTAGTAGAAGTCCGGAAAATTGGTCCTCTTAAAATGAGAGAAAATTCCTCTATTTATTGACAACAAAGGGTAGTGTGAAATAGTGCTTATTGTGCCTTAGCGGAAAGGCCACAACCCTTTGGAAAAGTCACAATCTTTCGAAAAGGTCACAACCTTTTATAAAAGTCACAACCTTTCATAAAAGTCACAACTTTTCATAAAAGTCACAACTCTTCATAAAAGTCGCAACTTTTCATAAAAGTCGCAATTCTTCATAAAAGTTGCAACTCTTCATTTTTCATTCACACCTTTTAAAACCCAACAAAATTAATGTAAAGACACAAGCTTTAATTAAGTGAAAACATGAAAGAATCAAGCATATGTATAAATTAACCAAGAAAAAATACTATCAATAAAGCTTGAAACACTATTACACAAACACCTTCTTCTTTTTAACCGGAGAAGGATTAAATTTGTCTTATCATTGTGTAGAACAAATTTTATTTTAATGTTTCTCCCTCTTAAAAAAAGAAGAAGAAGTATATGTTTGTGTAATAGTGTTTCAAGCTCTATTGATAGTCTTTCTTTTGGTAGATTTATATGTTGTTGAGTCTTTTATGTTTTCTCTTGTAAGTTTAATTTTTGTCTGTCTTAATTTTTTATATTTCTCTCTTTTAAACTTGTGGGGTTCTTGATTTTGCACTAAAATTGGTTCTTGATTGTGTAGTGAAAATGTTTTACTTTTTTTATAAAAAAAAAAACTTTTGTGATTGATTGATTAGGTGATGAGGATTTGTCTGTTTTTCTTTAGATAAAGGTTTAGGACTGTGTGTTAATCACTTTCCTTGTTAGTCGGTATTGAAAATAAAACTATATTTTTCTGTAGCTAAATTTACTTGTCTGTATTAAAGATGTTTCTATAAATGCAAAACTAAAGTATTCGTGATCAACATGTTTGATCTATGGATTAGAATATTTAGACATGTTAAATCTATATGATGTTTAGTTAAGCATATTTTGTGACTATATTTGTTGAGAAAAAATGTCTATTCAAATGATAGTTTTATATGATGGTGATAAGAAAATACGATAAATATATCTTGACAATTATTTGAGAGAGTTGATTTGCTTGTACGGAATGATAATTAATATTGTATGCCAAAGACAACCAATTCTTATGCCTTCTTTGAGATCATTGGAATATTGTCACTCAGCGATGTGGGGTTACATGTGTACAATTTTTGGAGAATTAATTAAATAAACAATTAGTATTTATATAGTTGATGCTAATGTTTGTAACAAATTTTAAACATATAGAAAATAAATTGCAATCACAATAAAATAAAAAGAAACATAACCTTATTGATAAAGATTGTGGGTACAATTTTGTTCCTCCCTTGATTCTACTTTCCTGAGATTTATCCATGATTCGAGGGCCGTAAGTGATGTATTTCTCGAACTAGGATGATTTAGATTTGACCTCTATATGAATATTTCATGACTTTTGTGGAATATATCGAGATGTCTTTTCTATATAAGGGTACCCTTTATATAGGCATGAACTAGGATTTTGGGTTTAGCTTCCAAGAATCTTAATTGGAATTGAATACCTATTGTAGAGTCCCAATTAGAATTGAACACGTCTTGTAGATTCCAAAATTTCAATGTCTACAGCTAACTTGTTGAGACTGAGATAGTATTGTTGTTCTTATTATTTTCTTTTTTATGCTCCAATTCGCTAAACATAATATTTTGCCATACCAAGATAGACAATTATCGTCTTGAGATTATATTGATTTAGGGTGTGTTTGGTATGAAGGAAAATGTTTTCCTAAAAAATGTTTTTTTGGAAGACAAGTGGATTTCTAACTTATTATCTCATGTTTGGTTGGTGAGTAGAAAATATTTTTTAGTGTTTGGTTGGTCAATGAAAAATATTTTTCAGAAAATATCTTTTATTTTTTGGTTGAAACTAAAAAAATACTCTTTAGGAAAATAATTTCTGATCTGAAAATTAATCCCGATAATTGATCTAGGACAACACCCCGATAACCATTCCAAAATCCGACTTTGAGATTTGACCCAAGACCTGACTCAGGAAATTTTTTTTCAAAAGAAAGACTTTGTGACGAGTCACCGGGAGTCGAGGTGGCATAAAAATGATTTTTTTTTTTAAATTTGAAATATGTAGCAAAAACAATTTTTTTAGAAAAAAAACATTTGATGGGGGAGGCGCCCCGGGGGGGTATGGGTGGAGTTGGCATAAAAAATGACTTTTTTTAAAAAAAAAATAAAATATTTCCCAAAAACAGTTTTTGACTGGAACGGACTGGAGGGGGAGGGGGAGGGGGGGGCATAATAAATGAAAATTTTAAAATTTGAAATATTTTTCAAAAACAATTTTTTCTTTTTTTAAAAAAAGAATTGACGGGGTGGCCTGGTTGGTGGGGTGGTGTAAAAATGAATTTTTTTAAAATTTGAAATATTTCACAAAATCATTTTTTTCTTAAAATTTTTTTTGACGGAAATGGCCTTGTGGAGGTGGGGGGATGGCGTATAGAATGAAATTTTTTAAATTTGAAATATTTCCTAAAATTAATTTTTTTTAAAAAATTGATGGGGTGGCGGGGGAGGGGGTGGCGTAAAAAACTAAAATAATTTTCAAAAGCAATTTTTTTTGCGCAACCAGTTCATATATTCACTTAGAATTTCTCTGGATTTATTGCTTGAATGCAATTATTTCACAAGCATGATTGATATTAACTTTGTGAATACTGATACATATCACAGATGAAAGAGGTACAGTGTGTTAAACAACCTTACGTTAAGCTTAATCTCTGGTTGTTAATATCATATCACAGATGCATGGCTTTTAAATGATATGTACTAAGTAGCAGGAACAAATGTGAGACTAGTGGAGGAGATATGGAGTTTGCCAAAACCATTATGTATTCTGTCTCTAATTTTTGTCCTAATTATGTTAATTTGACATAAGTAGCTAGGGTTAACAAAAAGTTGAAACTGTGGAAAAGTACTATGAAGAGTTTATGGTGATCTCATTCTCTTCATATTTTGTAGGATATGATAAACTGCTCCGAGTCCTGTTACTGAAGATGAAATTAGTCTATTTTGCATATGACTAATTGAGAGACTAGGGAACAATATTCTGAATTTCTTCATTCAAAGTGAACTCTTACTCTATTTTTGTACTCATTCTAGAGTCAAAGACTAACAACAAAATCACAAAGAAAATAGATAATTCGTAAGCTTGATTCCTTGTATAAAACACACGTGTATGAAATATTCGGTAGCATGTAGAGTGTAGGGATGGATTGATTAACAATTCACAGATGAAAAAATGGCAATAGGATAGCACTCCCCTTTTGTAAGAGATTGCAGTGGAAATGAAATACTATTTGAAATATAGTCCAGTTCTTCCTATGATTCCTTTTCTTTTTGATCTTAGTCTTAACGTGGCCCGTTAGCACATATGGATTCATTTTCATGGTTGTTTAAATGATTATTATGGGTGTTGAGAGATTACTTCTCACATGTTACTTTTATTCCCTTTTTTCAAATGAATGGTTGAGTTTCAAAGGGGTTAAGCTCCTCTATTTCAAGATGACATGATTTAAGGAACTTGCAGTTTGGCATTAGTATCCTATTCAGCAGTAAAGCATAGATGATACGGGTAAATGGTAATCATATCATCCCTCACTCAACTCTTTTTTATCCTAAGTAGGTCGGATATTTTATCACATTTTTAACCTGCCCATTTGCCAAGCAAGTGAGAACATATTAATATGCAAATCGAGATGAAAGCAGTAAAAGTATCCACACCTGGATTATATAACGAAATTTTTTTACTCCTATGAACATCCAAAGAAAACCAGTACAGGTTCTCACAATGTATCAAGATTTGCCACCTTCATTGGATACACATCCATATAACTCAAGCTCCTATTTGTCTCAAAATAGAATATGCAAAAGCAGTCACTGTTCCTAACAATGGCTGAAGATCAACACTTGTTGAGCTCCATTTACGGCTATTGAGGCACTTTCACTCAACTTAGTGTGATGGTTCTATCCCTGTCTTTGTTTTTACTCCCTTTTTTAAACCTGCAAGTACGGACTGCTACTGTCTTACTGAGAACCAAATGGTCGATCCTCAACCACTAGAGTTGTATCCCTGCTATAGAACAAGCAACTTTAACTGCCAGAACTTGAGACATCATCCTTGACCTGCATATACTGAAGCTAAAGAACAAACTTTTACGTCAGTGACTTGGATAGGGACTATTTTTTAATAAAATCTCAAAGAGAGCGATCATTATTTTCATGTGTAGGAGGGTTCACACTTGACCAATAGCACAGAACAGGGTCATAGGTTCAGTCTACTGAGTTAGAAAATTGGAAAAAGCTTAGCGCCAAAGTTGAATTATGCCATTGATTACTGGTAGCTACACTTTAACTTGACTTCAGCTCAGTGTCTCTGGGTGTAGATGAGGTTTTTTTTAAAGGCTCTTCTTCAAGTTATGCAACCACTTTGAGTATTTTGATATGAGGGCATTGATGAATAGAACAGGTTAAGGCCCGAGCAACAAGGAAACACCACATTCAAAGGGGAGATCATGCTTCATTCTGAATGGAAACTGATCCAAAGAAGAAAAGGAAGAAAACAGGTATTTTTACCATTAAGGTTCTGAAAGATACAAAAACTTTTCGTGTTTGGCATTATGTTCCGTATCTTCTACATGTTTCAACGGGTTGAGAGGGATGATCCGCTGATAGTTGCCCATATCGGTGTCCAAGATAAAATGCTGTCAGTATCCACATCAAGCAGACCTGAAAGAAGAACCAAAGTTACGTTGAACATTCAACCTTTATTTCTCTGAGGCTTTTCAATCACTAAATAGAAGTGTGCAGTAGTGTGTATCCACAATCCAATCATCTGGAATTGTATAAATCTGAAACGACAATTTCAAGACACTAAGAGTAGTGTTGTCAAGGAGGGTTTTACTTACAGGCAGGGCATATAGAGAAACAGCTGATGCCTTGCCACTGAGAGTGCTGAAGAGTAGCTTGTACATTGCAGCTGCTGTAGCATCCCCAAGTCTTTGAACAATCACATCTATGCATACCTGCATAGACACGTTGGCATACCACAAAAAGAAACAATGGAATCATTCTACTGCTAGGGATATTCAAGTGACACTTATAACCACAACAATCTTTTCAAGTGTCATGAAACACTTGTGCAGACCTAATAAAATGATGTTAACCTACTAGCTTTACTATATCCTATCAAAAAGATTTTAAAATTGGAAATCAAGATTTGCTACAGACAGGATATTCACAATTCAAGCTGCTGCTAATATGTAAGATGGAACAATGATAATCTTTCAGGTCACTATTTTTGTAACATACCTTTGCTTTATACTTCTCGTCCTGTGAGACAACAGTGAAAAGAAGCTCCCTTGCAGGCCTGGTAACGACGTATGTGACCACCTATCGTAAACGACAAAAAATATGAGGCTCAATTGCAGAAGTGTATGCCTACGCCTACTTATCTTTTATTCGTCACAAAACCTGTTGGCACGGCTTATTCAGTACACCTTAACTTTTCTTTGTTCTAATTTATCCACCGCATACTTGGGTTTTTGATAGCCTCAACCCCTTGGATGGTGATGCAGGAAAGAGTGTGGATACACTCTCTTCTAAGGGCATAGAAGTAAAGAAAATTGAAAAATTAGCTTCCGAGTGAGGTACTTTCCAATCATTAATTGCCACGTAGATAGTCTATTTGTTCCAATTGTCTCTTTCTCCTTGCTTCTTCATAATATACAAGGCATATTTTACCCCATCTTTGAACTTCTTTTTATTTCTCCTTTCAAAGGAAAAGTTTATCTGTTTCAACTGTGTATTTCTTCTTTTTCATACCAAAAATGTAAAAGAATTGGCTGAACACCATTATTTTTAGCCAAATAAAAAGTTTTAGCTACAATAATGGGTTCTAATTGTATATTTCTTTCTATTTCTTCTTTGGCTACAATAGCTATTTGTTCCTATTCTGTAGTATTATTTAAGACAAATCTGTGAAGAACATAGTTGAAATTTCATTATTTTTAGCCAAATAGAAAAAGTTTTGGCCAATATAATGAAGTTTCAATTGTGTATTTCTTTTTGTTGCTTCTTTAGATGTGATGTCTATTCATTTCAACTATGTAATTTTTCCTTTTCGGGACAAATTTGTAAAAAGAAAACTTGTCTTGAACTTCATTATCTCTTGCCAAATAATAAAAGCTTTAGACAATATAAATATATAATAGAGTACCAACAGTGTAATTCTTTTTATTTCTTTTTTTAAAAAACTGGTAACTTTGTATATTCCTCAAAATAGAGTCCTAAAACTGTACTGGTCAATATTTACACATGTACTTCAAATCCTACTATCTTTTCCTAAATTGAGTCTAGTACATCAATTACGGAGTATCATTTGAGTATAACTGATTACACCAAAAAAAATAGAAGCATAAAACAATATAGCTTGACTTTTTGCATACTGTTCTCTATACTATCAAAAGTTCTAGGTCTTGTATCCTGATATATATCCTCTAGTATCCCACCAGCAGAAGACCATAGTAGATCATTGGACTCCTCAAGGGTGGAACTTCATCTTTAGAAGACAATTAAATGACTCTGAGATTCAGAGGGTAGCAGATTTTTTCAACATCACTGAGCAATCTAATGGACTGGAAGGGGGTCAAGACATTTTGTGATGGAAAGGCAGTCAGAAGGGTAGTTTTAAAGTGGGCTATGCATACAAAAACCACCCCAATCAGCCTCACAGTCACTGGAGAGGAATCTGGAAGACAGAAATCCCACTCAAAGTGGCCTGTTTTGTCTGGTTGTTAGCCAAAGAAGTCGTACTGACTCAAGACAACTTAAAGAGAAGGTGGATACCATTACGTTCTAGATATTTTTTTTTTTTTTTTGTGGGGAAATTGCTGAGACAGGCAAGCATCTCTTTCTACATTGCAAGATCACTGGCCAACAATGGAGGTTATTCCTGAATCTTAAGGGTATGCCATGGACCATGCCTGCCAAGATCACAGAAGCAATCCAGAGTTGGGAGGAAGCAGGAAAGCAGTCCAAGAACAGAGACAAATGGAGAATTATCACAGCTAGTATATGGTGGGAAATATGGAAGGAAAGGAACTCTATAGCCTGCCTGCTTCATGCCAAACAAGCTTCCAAAAGTCTGTTTTCTCTCCATTCCCCACTTTGATCTTTGTGTTAGCATTAAATTCATGTCACAGAGATCTAATGGATCTCCATACACTGACCCCATATGGTGTAGTCACCTCTTTGGTCATCCAGTTGTCTTCCTCAACATATTTTGTGTAAATGACTTCCTTCCAGTAGGTCTGCTCTTCATTATTGAACTTCCACAGCCATTTTATCCTAAGGGTTTTGCTCTAATTCGTCAAGTTCTTTATTCCCGGAACCCAATGCTTCTTTCCCACTATCACAGCATCCCATTTAACCAAGTTGTAGCCTTAATTCTCACTGTTTCCTTGCCAGAGGAAGTTTCTTCTCATTTATCCAACCTATTGATTGGGAATTGGGAATACTAACATCATATAGATTGGTAGTGAATCAAGAACATAATTAACCAAGGTCAACCAGCCACCCTTAGAGATATGTTGTGATTTCCATTGTGCTATTTTTATTTCTTCTTTTCTTTTGATGCAATGAACTTTTGTTTCCAACTTATATTTCTTATCAATTCCATAAAGAGTTTATTATTAGGGGTGTGCATAATTTGGATTAACTCAAAAATCAAACCAAACCGATTTTTTTTGTTATTTAGTTTGGTTTTTTTGTATGGTTTCGGATTAGAAATTTTGGTTTCTTGGTTTGGTTTCAGATTTTAGAAAACAAATACCGAAAAATTGAACTAATAGAGTGTATATATATATATATATATATATAACGCAATTCATTCTTGGTACATGGTCAATAAAGAAATAGACTAGCATTAAACAATACCTACATTTTGGTTTGATATTAATATTAGGAGTGCAATTTGTTGACTTGTTCCATTATGCTTTTGTAGGAGACTAGCAGTGTTTGGCTATCTCATCAAACATATCTATATTGTTATCCTAGCAGTGTTGTCCACTATTTCAATCATGTGAATTGAATTTAGGAGAAATATTAATTAAGAGAATGTCATTACCACTTCTCATTCTTAATAATAGTTATTCTTTTTTTTGTCATTTAAATATAACTATTCAATTATATTAGATCTGTGTTTTCTTGTATGACACAACTGAATAACCAAAAACACAAACTGAAAAAAAGTAAAAATGAACCGAAAAGAGCAAAACCAAATCAAACCAAATTTATTTTGATTCAGATTGGATGACATTTTATCAAAACCATAAAATGAAAAACAGAAACCGAATGATGCAAAACAAAACCAAAAAATCGGATGCACAGTCCAATCCATTATACAGTAAAACCTCTCTAAATTAATATTGGTAGGACTATGAAATATTATTATTTTGTAGAGATATTATTTAATTGATAAATTAATATTTATTAATCTAAAGAGTGTTTCGACATCACAAAATTTTTTCGGGAATGAAAATCTCAAAAGAATTTATTATATGAAACCACTTGTGAAATCGTCATTCATTGTAACACCCGGAAACTAGTAAGCTAAACTAGAGGGTTCTAGAGCCATACGTGAGGGTTAGAATCGTAAAATGACTTCCCGTACTTAGAATGAGGGGTTTAGGGGTTAAACATCAAGCTACGACTCCCCAAGGACCAACCAAGGGGTCCTTGAGGAGGACCCTAAAACAGTCCCTAAAATCTGCCTTGAGGCAGTGACCCACGATGGGGACTCACGCCCCGTGGGGGAGGGTCGTGGGTCAAGACCTGCAGCCATGTTCCGGTACCTCCACCCACGGAGGACCAGCACGGCCCGTGGACCCACCAACAGTCCGTGGGTCGGGGACTCGTGGGTGAGGCAGTTCACTCACTTAAGTCGGTTAAGTTGGTGGGTTAAGGAAGTTTCTAGAATTAATTAGTTATTAAGTAGGGTCGTTTTATTAGTAATTAGGCCACCTAAAAGACCCCTAAATACATTGATCCTAGACACTATTTTCAATTCACCAAAGAACCCAATTCCCTCCAAGAAATTCTCTCTCTAGCAAGTGAAGAAGAAGAAGAGAAGCAAGCTAGGTCAAATTCTTCCATTGTTGCAAGCTTTTGTGAGGGCTTTGTAATCAAGGTATGTTAGCTTATTCATCCTTGGATTCTTCCATCCTCGGAGCCCCTTAGATTTCCCCCAATTGTGAAGATAAACCCCCAATTCTAGCTAGGGTTTCTTCCTATATTGTGGGTAGTGTTGAGTATGATTCCAATTGAGTGGATAGTACTTGTTTATGATTGATTTAGTATTGAATTATGTTATTATGAAGATATTATATGTTTTCCATGGCTAACCCTAGTTAATTGATGAAATTGAAGTTATGTGGGTTTATGCCTTGTGAAGGGAAATTGAAGACTTAGAGTTGATCTTCTAGATGTTATGTATAGCAATTGTTCAAGAATAGAAGCATGTAAACATGAATTGAAGCTTATGACTAGAATGTCTTGTAATGTAGTTATGTATGATGATTGTACGAAGTAAAGCTTTGAGAGTAAGGCTTGTAGTCATGAAGGTTGATCACTAGGGTTTTGAGAGTAAAGCCAATGTGATGAATTATGTATGTTAAGGCTTTGAGAGTAAAGTCTATATGAGAATAGAGGTCTAATAGGTAGAATTGTGGTGAAAGGCCTATCCTCACCTACCCTACTTTATGAATGCTTGAATGTATGAAGTGATAGAATCACTTGAACATGGATTGATTGTCAAGGACACTCTTCCATGAACCATGAATGTTGAGCAAGGCTTAATAATGAATTTAAGGGGTGTATGCTTGGCCCCAAATGGATATTGACAATGAGAGGGAGAGTCACACAAGGTAGGGTCCAGGCTCCAAGTTGAGAGGAGAACCACACCTAGTTGATGTGAGGACTATCCAAGTTAAAGGGGAAACTCTTACATAGTAGAGTCCGGGTTTTCCCAAAGTTAGGTCTCATGAAATGGAAACCTTCACATAGTGGAGTTAGGGTTTCTAGTAGCAATCTCCGTATCCAATGAACTAAGACATACTTGAAGAAGTATCTCCAAGTGTTCAAAAGCATTAATGGACTAGACATGCTTAAGGAAGTATCTCATAAAGTCCATCTTAATAATGAACTTAGACATGTTTGAGAAGCATCTCCTAGGGTTCAAGTTAATAAGGATCTAAGAGTATGCTCAAGGAGTGTTTCATAGTGTTCAAAGGCTTAAAGAGGGGGACTAGTCTCCAACCACGAAGCATGAGTATGAGGACCTAAAGAAGTACTTAGTGTGGGTAGGATTATGGGGTCTTATCCATGCATTGCACAAGTATGGCTTATGGTTACCTAAGAAGTGTTTCTCTTATATGATGTATGCTTTAATGGATTGTTGCTATAGTTGCCTTCCATGATATGATTGACTAAAGGATGAGATCAAATATGATAAAAAGGTATGATGGCCTAAAAGTGGTACTTACCCTAGATTGGATTATGGGGTCTCATCTATGCATTGCACAAGTATAACTTGCAGGTTACTTATGAAGTTTCTCTTATGTGAAGATTCTCTTGTTTGTGAGAAATAAGCTAAGGATGTGACCATAAAATGGTAAGTATGAATATGATGACCAAAGGGGATACTTAGCATGAATGGGATTATGGGGTCTTATTCATGCATTGCACAAGTATGCTCTGAGGTTACTTGAGAAGTAGTTCTCTTATGATATGAAGGACTAAGGGTTGACTAATGCTTATATGATGCCTAAGTTGGAGACTTTGCTTATGATTATGACATTGTCTCTTATGCTTATAGTTAATGTTTCATGAAGTAAGTCTTATGATTATGGCATATGGCTTATGTTGACTAACCCTTATGTTATGCTCTTATGATGTTATGCTAGCTATCATATTTAGTACTTTTGCACTAACGCATACTCTTGCCTACATTCTCATCAAATGTAGAATTCGGTGATTTGAGTTCCAATCTTGAGGATAGGTTTCTAAGGAGCAAGGAATTGAAGACATGGTGAGTCCTCATAGCATCGAGGATAAAGCCACCAGTTCCTTTATTTCTTTCATTATATATTTTGAGATTATTGTATGGGCTATGTCCCAAGAGTTATTCAAAGTTGTATTAGATGGTTTGAGACAAAGTGTAGTAAGACTTCCGCTTTGCTTTTATAAAGACTTCGATTGTATGGATAAAGTTTTAAAAATTCCGTACTTTTCTATTATCTTATATTATGATATGCTAAGGGCTCAAGTACGCCATGTTACATTTAGGGTGTACCCCTGGGTCGTGACATTCATGAACTTGAGGACATGATAAAATGGACATTAATAACTCGGTTACCGCGATAAAATGGACATTAATAACTTGTTGAATGGGTAAAAATGATACATGCTCAAAGGTCGAGAGCTTAGAAGAAGTTGTGGATACCATTAAAAAAAATAATATAGATGATAAAGTTGAAGATAATACAATACCTTTGGAACGAAATTACGGGTAAGGAAGCAATTATCACATTTAGAACTCTTCACAATTTTATGGTGCAATTCAAAGAAACAACACCAAAACTTTTGGATGCAATAAGAAAAGTTATAGATGAGCTTCAATTAGATTTAAACTTCAAAAAAAAAAAATAACACAATAGAATCATATTTCACTAAATTGTCCTAGATATATTTGTACTTTTAAAGAATTATTAATTTATAATATTAATGGGTCCATATATTTATATAGGTGTCTTCTGAAAATACATTATCTTATCGAAATGTGTGATTTTTTCCATTGGACCAAGTCGGGACCGGAGGAAAATATTATCTTAAGAGAGATTATTAATTAATCGAGTATTAATTTAGTGAGGTTTTACTGTATTCTGTCAAACGAAAAAAAATTGCCTCAATAATGGAGTTGCTAACCCTTTTACAAATTTGGCCCGAAAAAGATGATCAAAAATTCAATGAGTATAAAAAGAATTTTATTTTTAAAAAGGACACATGGACAAAGAATCCACATGGCAGCACGTGGATCTCACCTCCATCAAGTGAGATTGGTCTATAGGGAAAGGAGGTAATGAGGACTACGGAAAGGTTAGGTGTGGACCAAGTGCTCATTTGGATTGGCTTATTTTAGGTGTTTTTAAGCCAAAATAGCTTTTAAGCAGTTTTGTAGTGTTTGGGTAAACTAAATAAGTGCTTATAAGCACTAATTTATAAGCCAAAATAACAAAAAATTCTAACTTGTGACTTTTGGCTATAAGTCATAAGCCAAAAGTTGATCCACACAGGCTCTAAATAAATTGTGCCAAGTTTATGGGGTAATAATGTATTCTGCCAACTAAAAATTGTACGAATGCCAGAACGGCGTTCCTCTTTTACAACTTCTCGTCATTATTTTTATTACTTTTCTTTAGAGGTTGGGAAAAGGATGTAAGGAAAATATACCTTCCTCAGGGTTTCTGAGATGGCCACTGCAATCCATGTGGGCCATACTGCTAAAACAATTAGATTCACGAAGGCAACAAAAGGTGCAGAGCAAATGGCTAGAGTAACACCAGCAAAAGTAAGGATGCGCCCCTGCAACCAAGTGGTGAATAAGGACTTTTAAAACTTGTGACACTAGAGATACAAATTAAAATGAATCATGTTGTAACATGTTGTGAATGTAGAGAAATATAAAAGAAAGAAAGAGAACTGCAGTTCAAGAAAATAGGAAACTGATCAACTTAAAAAAACTGTCCTAGATATCTTATCACTTTAAAATTCTACTTACTCTGACTTTGCATACATGGGAATTCTTTGTAGATCCTTCAAAATAAACTTCTAACTCACTAGGAGCTGACATTACCCAACAAGATATTAACACTCTTACACACCCCCAAGTGATAGAAATAGTTTATGTTCTATGGTGGACCTCAAATAAGGAAAGTGATGTGAATGACAAGAATATTTGGAGAGGAAGAAGCCTTCACCACAGGCTCCAGTCAGAACCTCCATCACATTTGAGAGTAGATAAGAGAAGTTTTAAATTAGACTTGTTCAAGTAGCATGTAGAGATTATATACACTTCCGCAAGTTGGAGAAATTGAATATCCCCTCAAAACCCTCAGACGCACAAAAGGGAGAAATAGGATTAGCTTCATGATTGAACTTTTGCATGTTATATACATCTACACCATACCGTCAAATTGAGCTGTCCAGCAAGGATAAAAATAGCAATAAAACTATTGATCTGTGCAAATAATCTTCTTCTACCAGTGGGATCTGTTACTGCAGCAGCAATAACAGTTACTTTCTGCAAAAGAGTCAAAAAGTTGGGGGTGAGGCTGCAGTAACTATAAGCGGGTTTTTCATAAAGGCAGTCATCTATGTGAGATTAGTAAATCACATAAATACACCACATTACAGATCATGTGATCCATTCTGTCACTTAATATAAGGAAATTCTTCTCATACCTGAAAGTAAAAAAAGGAGGACACAACTGCACTCAGCCAAAGGAATAATGATACGTGCAACAAGTAAGTCGAAGAAAGAATGAGCTTTAGCCCATCCAATATAGCCCAGAACTGAGGCTTTGCTACAGATGCTGGAGATTTTGGGGAAGTTGTTCTCTGTGTGAGCCCTGGTATATTCTCGGCCTCTTCAGCTTGATCGGTATCAGCTTCCCTAAAAACAAAACGCTAAAGTTAGAGACTACAACAACAACATACCCGGTATAATCCCACAAAGGTTAGAGACTACTCGATTATAATATTCTTTTTGGATGGGGTGGGGTGAGGAAGAGGATAGAGAAAGTAAGTCATGCAAGGACATTCATATAAAGTGCCTCTTTTTCATAGCTAGTATGTGTACTCGACTTCATTCTTCCTCTATATCAAAAAATGTATATCTAGAAAGTTAATAGTATCCAATAGTTTTATACTTCGCAGTGTGTGTCTTCTTTTTGTTTATACATTTATGTTGATAACTGAGAAATCCCAGAAGGACAAAGGTGCACGATTTGAAACTCGGTGTATAATGGACCCGTCTCTATGTGAAATCTTCTTTTTAGTAACAAATCATCCTACTTTTTCACATTTCAGCTATATATTAAATATACTATTGCCAAGCTAGAAAGTCGCCCCTTGTCTCCACCTTTCATCCTCCTTCTATTTCCTTTTATAGATACGTAATACTTCATTCCTCACAATTTTAGTGGGGTATCTGACAGGATATGGAGTTTAAGAAAGCAAGACTTAACTTTTAAATCTTGTTTTCTGAAACAAGTCATAGACATTTGTGTGGTTATAAATCATCACATTAACGGTAAAATGGGAAGCTTAAATTTAAATTGTTTTTAAATATAAGGTGTCATTCTTTTGGGATAAACTAAAAAGGAAAGGTGTGCGACATAAAATGGGATAGAGGGAGTGACAAATAAGGCTAAACTCATTGACAAACACCTAAAGTTGGCACCATTTTTCATTTAGACACCTCAACTAAGACTTGTACCATTTAAACACCTATAGTAGGGTTTGACTGTGTCTTGCGGTGGCTCCTAAGGTGAAGAAATCCACTTTCCAATCAATTGCGACTCCTCACTCAGACATTGATAGTGTCTGTGAAGTTCTTGGAGAAATGAAAACTTCTTGAAAAGCTTCGACCAATGTATCTTCCACATCTTAGATTCAATCCTATTCGAGAATCAAGCGTCGAAACATCTAGAACGGTTCGCTTATAGTTATTCAAGTATAGAAACCTCCCGCCCCTTCCTAAAATACTAAAACAAAAAACCTTTTTAAAAATTCTTTTGAATCTTACCTTTCTTATTATTCCACATAGAGAAGTCTAAATGGACAAATTGATTAGGACGACTAATTCCATAGGTATAGAAATATCATTATTTGATTGATCTAAGTTCATGCAATTTATTAATAAAACTGAATAAAAAAATTATTCATTTTTATTATTTATTTATTATTAATATTTTGGTCAATCGTTCAATAAAATCAACTGAAAGGGAAATCACTTCGCCCTTTTTTTTTTATTTAATTGCACGTCGTAAACCTATACAACAAGAATTATTGACAAAAATTCTTATATTCAAATTGTTTTAACAATGAATTAATATTTCTCTTTAATCTATCTAGTTCCTTCTAGTACAATCATCTGATGAAGTCTCATCAAATAGCTCTTCCACTTTCGGTGGTCATGTCATTTCACGGTCCGTTGACTCACTCGTAGAAACCTGAGGAGGCCACTATGTCTACTGGTCTGGTTCACGAGTGGGTTCACGGACCGTCGTTCCATTTCATGGCCCGTGAACTATTTCAAAAAAATTGTTTTTGTAATTTGTTTGTGTTTTCTATAGTTTTTTTTTAAACTGGTAAATGTGTACTCCTCAGCATTAAGGACATGCTGGACACCATCAAAAAGTGTTAGATAAATGTACTAACAACTATACCCCGCAAGTACCATAACTCCAAAATCTCGACCACGACGAGGGGGGAAGGCTCGAGAGATTGCTTCCCACTTGCAAAATCATCCGGACTCGGAGGTAGAAGAACAACCACAGTTGAAGCCTTGCACCACGAGGTTGCAGCACGGCAGCAACAAGCACCCTCTCCCCAGTCTGAAGAAGGAGGGTAAACCTGTACTTCGAGCAGCTTGGTGAGTCCGGGGGATGCTAGTTCCGGATGTATAGGGTCACCGAGCGACAGGGACGAGTCTATGGCCACAACCTCCTCTTCAGAAAAAAAGAGGCAACTTGAGATCATAGGCAAGAATTCCCAATACGGAGAAGACCTCTGGTGGCAGGTCGATGGCATGAGAGAGATATTCGATGAAGGACTCCTAACCAATCAGAGGGGTAACATCAAAAGGAGTGTGTTGGATAAGGTACATATCATATCCTCTGATTTGGTAGAGATGCCCGAGTTTCAGGCTTTTTTTATCATTATTATTATGTATTGGGGTTGATGCGCCAACCTCCAGGTGAGTACAACCCCATCTTGATCTGCGAATTATACTCTGTATATACAACCACCCTTATTAGTACGCGGAAGAACAAAGAGTCTACCAAGGGCTAGCAACCACTGGACACTGTGCGGGAGCAATAAGTGTCAGTTAATATTTCAAAATGCACCGTCCAGCAGTCTATATTTGTGCCAGATTATGAGGTGCCGCTTAACACAGTGGAGTTCAGGTACAAGTTAGAGGGTCAAAGGATTTAGATTGGCTGGCTAGCATCAGTGCTGACAAATAGAACATCGGCCTAGTTGACTAAATGATAAGATCTTGATCACCAAGGGATCCCTCAGCTTTACAGCGAAGTTCTGGTGGGCGATTGTACGCCTACACTTGATTCCAACTACGGCCGACAATACACTCACTCTAGATTGGGCCGTGTCGCTTGCTAGCCTCATGTCGAGGTTTACTGAAAATTTAGCCCAAATTATAGTGGAGGAGATCCGAGAGCTTGCACTGCGATTTGGGACCTAACTCCCATTCCCTTGATTGATCGCAGAGTTGTACACTGTACAGAGAGACTCAGGTGCCTATATTGGTGGGTGTGGACCAGTCGGTGCAGGTGATTCACGTCCAAGACAATATTAAAAATTTGCAACGAGTCAAACCCTATTCAAGGGAAAGACAACACCATCTACTTCAAGGGATCTATTGTTGGAGGAGTTTCCCGAAAAGAGTGAGCAGGTAGAGCTTTCGGCCATAGGGGAGACAATCGAGCCACCATCAGAGACAGATCCCACTACTGCTCCCAAAATAGTCCCTAGATATGTGCTTGCCCTTAATTTCTACACTACTATCATCAGACGGTCAGATTCGAATCACATACTGTCCTGTCTCTAGTCAACCAAAGATCTGCAACTTAGCAAAGTAGCTCTTAAGACTACGGTCCAATCGACGAACAGTCATTTGATTCCATGAACTGTGGAATGACTCGTGATCCTCTGCGAAGACCAGACCTAGAAGACAGAATCACGGTTGACTCCTGCTTTGACGAATCGTCAATCTGTTTGACGGTCCGTGAATTGGTGTCGCGGCCTAAGTTTTCCTATTTTGTTTAGGATAGGAGTGTTGTTTATAAATACTTGTTTTAGGTTCTCTTTTGGATGTTACTTAGTTTGTTGGATATGTTGTGTACATTAGAGTTGAGAAAGATCCATTAATCATTTTTCTTGATTCTCAGTGATTTTTTGCTACTATTTTGGCATTGTCTTATGGTTAATACAAGTTTGTTTCTTCTACTCATATGTTACATGTTATTTATCATGAATTCTTCTAAGTTTTATGATTTGAATTTTGCAAGTATGAGTAGCTAAACTCCATAACTAGAGTTGTGGGAACCATGATGGATTAACGAATGTAGGTTAAAAAAACTAGTGATTCTTGAATGGTGAAATTGCATGTATTGTTATTCTCTTCACTTAATTACTTTGGACGGTATTAAGCATTAGAATTCGCCATAAATCTTAACTTGCTTGAAAAAGAAGTCAAGGTTAGGAAAAGAGATTAACAACGTAGACTTGAGGCTACTAACCTTCATCTAATGATTTAAGCTCTCACAAGGATAATCAATCTGAAACCATTAAGAAGCTTGATACATAAACATTTGTAGGCCGAAAGGATATAAAGTGATATTCATCTAATTGGGTCAAAAGACTTTTGTTTAACTGTTATTGTTAGTTTTGCATGCATATCGCCGAGATAGATCACTAATCGCATCAACCTGTTAAGTTATGAAATCATGGGGAACATAGTCATAGCTCCCTCTCATTATTTGAAGACAAGAAACTTTCACCAAAGTGGTTATTGATAACACAAGATACTAGTAGTTTTACTTTTCATATTGCAAAACCCCTTTGAAATAAAGACTACCTGCCGGATAACTGCACCTGACATATTTCTCACCATATTCTCTGTGGGATTCAACCCCAACCTTGATTGGGTTCTATATTTGACAGCTACCGCTTTATATCTCATTTTAGAGGTGTAATTTGGGTATATCACCGTCCAGAGATGCCTTCAATAGGTAAAGTGTAGAGGAAGAACATGTCCAGACTGATTTACAATCATTCTTATGGTTTGTTCTTAAGGAGTTAAATAATGTCATCCTCTTTATACTCCTGGACTATCAAACTGTACAGATAAAGATATCAGGTTCATGGAAACTTGTGAGTACAATGCATCTCTTTTTTCAGTTTGTTCATATAAAAAAGCATTTCCTGCTAAATCAAACACCTTTGTATCCCAAAAAAAGAAAATGAAAGGAGCTGAAATAGAGAGATCTATCAAACTTACACCATGACTCAACTAGACTAGACAAATTATGCTATCGTAGAAAGAACTTTCACTAATAAAGAAGATCACCATCCAGAGAAAGATGAGATAGCAATGCAACAGAAAACCAGGAATAACTGGGTAAGAAACCTGAGACAACCATCCTAAGGCTAATAGGGAGAGAAAGAACAGTAATTGATTGCATGGAAAGAGCTATCGAGGGAGCTTAGCGAGCTGATTGTACAATTAGATATCTCTTTTCCTAATCTCATCTACTGGAAAATTATCTCATCTAGTGATAATCCCTGATCGGGGTAGAACAAGAACAAGAAGAAGAAAACCTGATGGGAGATAGTTCTTTAGGAAGTTGTAAGATGTCTTTCTTGATTCCTTTTGATGACTGTGCAGCAAGTTCCATGAGAACCGCTGAAACAAGAAGTAAATCTGCAAAAAAACAAAAGGGAACTACTAAGAAAATAGAAAACAATAAAGCCTCAAGAGAATAATAAGAAAAAGGAAGCAAGATAATCATAAAGAGATACACACACGGTCCTAACCAAGCCATTCCTGTGGCAAATAACGAACCACACAGCTGGCCTAGTGTAGCACCAGCACCAATAAACCCAAACAATCTTGAACCTGACTGCATACAGGAAAAAAAGTTAAACTGTATCTCAAATTGCTACCATGAAGTGTAAAAGCAATATCATGATCTATTATGGTTATGGAAGGCATATATTAAAACCCTTGAACTTCCCTTCCGTAGGTCCATTCAAATTAATGAATCAATTAGAGGCACAATTACCTCACTATCCATCACATCAATAACTCTAGCCCAAGTTGAAGATATAGTAATAAGATTAAGCAAAGCAACCTGAGAAAAAATGAAGCAAGAACCTTATTCAGGAAACAAACACCAAAGAAATGACAAAAAACTTACTATTGTAATAGTTGAGAATTAAAGCAAAAGCATTTACCCAAAGAAACAGGCCAATTCTCACTGACACGTAGAACCACCCATGGTTGCTCCAACTCGACGAGTTTGGAGTATTTGTGTGACTCACCTCCACTTTTAACTCCTGTTTTAAAGTTGAGGACACAGAGAGCAGTCCCTGCATTATTGCCATTTTTTAATCATAACAGTTGCATCGTCAAAAGGGTTGCTGCCAAAATCATGAAGTTTTACCTTGATATTAAATGGTGAACTCCCAGGAGTAGAAAAAAGCCACAGGATGTAGAACGCAACAAGTGTGACCCCAAAAAACCTGTGTATCAAGACCAAAGCCTGGAATTTAAAGAAGGGACCATTACAGATGACATTTAAAAAGACCCAAAACAAACCTAAATCAACTTCTAACACTCCAAATTGGTCTCACCACACAAGAAAGCAGTAAGTAGCTGAACCTAATTCATAGCATTCAACAACAAAATGAGTGTCTATAAGTAGCTGAACCTAATTCATAGCATTAGACAACAAAAAGACTGTCTATAATTTGATATCCTTATGTTGTAGAGTATCAAGATTTGGAATTTCTTTCTTCTCATCAATCATTATTAACATAACCAGATAATTCGGAGTCGCAGAGGAATTCAATATTACTCTCAAATGACACCAACTAGGCCAAAAATCATCATTTATCAAATACATCAGTAAAACAACAATTTCACAGGTTTAATACAACACTCTATTGCGGTCAAACAGAAACCATCAAAAGACAACTACTTCATGCTTAATACCGAACAGAGGCATGGAGATGCAAATGGGGAATAGATTGTAGGCTTTGTTAAAAACCTAAGCTTAGCACTCCAACAGGATCTAAAACTAGCACTTAATGTAAATTAATTCCACTGGAAGTATCAAATATAGTCTCGAAAGAAGTGTTAAACTCGGTTTCATCAATTTTTAACATATTATTTCATACGAAGAACTTTTTATCTATGATTCTCCTCCTCTACTTGTGTAAAAAGACAATAAATATAATAGAGCAATGAAAGAAGGAATTAGTGAGTTACCTTTGACTTGGAAAGATTAGGCAATGAAAAGATTAAGGTAGAAAGAGGAGCAGCAAAGAGTGTGAGTATCAAGGATCCCACAAACAAGCTGGGGAGATTCCCCAATCCCAAAGATATAGCCCCTTCATCACGTAAAGGAAGAACCACAAAGTATGCGCTCAAAATCTGCATATATCATTAAATTCATTATAAAGACAAGAAAAACGCCAAGAAGATGTTTATGAGGGGGCAATTGAATAGATACTTACAAAGAAAAAGGTAGAGGAAGAGTAAAGCAATGCGGAGAGCTCGTGAGGAAGAAGAGTAACGAAAATGGAAACAAATGCCTCAATTCGGTCTCTGCCCACCAAATTCATCTCATCTCATGCTCGATCAACGAATACAAACACACACAGATCTCACAAAGCTCTCATTCTCAGGATCTGCATTTTGCGACTCTTTGTTTGCCAAATTCATATGAGCTAAGCTAAATCTTCTTTTCTTCCCTTAACCCAAATAGCCGGAATCCATCAACTTTCGAGTGCAAGTCAATTATAACACCTTGTTTGGATGGTTGTTACCATTCTATTGTATTGTCCGCTTAAATTTACTCTCTATGTCTCAATTTATGTGACATTTTTTTATTCGGTCACAAAAATAATAACACATTTCTATATTAAATAATAATTTAATTATAAAATGTATATTTTACCCTTCATGAAATGATTTACGGCCACATAAATTTCTATTATTCATTTTAGACCACAAGTTTTAAAAGTCTTCATTTATTTTTTAAACTATGTGTCGAATCAAACTACCTCACATAAAATGGGACAGAGAAAGTAATATTTATTTTTAGAGAAAAGACATAAAGTCACCACTGAAGTTGTCCCGAATTTTCGAAAAGACACCTTAATTTTGCAGTCCTCATATTACCCCCATTAAACAATTTTGAACATATATTATTATATCATTTTTCGATCAGCCCCAGATTTTAAGAAGCAAGTGTGTTCACACACCAATCATTACATGACACGTGTTAATTTAATTAAAAATACATAATTTTTCATTTTAAGTTTTTTCTTTATCTTTTTTTTTCTCTCTCTTTTACTTTTTGACTTATTTTAATTTTGATTTCATCTTAAATTTCACTTCATCTTCCACCTCCCACTTTCAAGTGATCTATCCCTCCATTTTCTTTCTTTTTTTTCACCTCCCACCCTCACCCCACCCACCACGTCAAGTTGAACCCCGCTCCCATTTTTTTCTCTTTTCTTTTTCTTCTTCTTCTTCTTCAGTCAAATTCTTTATAGAATTCATACTATTTTTTTTAGACTTTATTGAATTACTGATAACAAAATTAATTATTTTTTTAAGAAAATTTAAAATTTTGAAGATATCATCAACTACTTTTCCTATAACTTCAAAATTAAAAATGATAATTTTAAAAGAATCAATGAATTTCCCGAAAATTGAAAGAACTTAATTAAAATCGGATAAAAAAACTATATGATACTTTCTAATCATCTTGAAATCTAATGGGTTTATCAAATTGTTCGATATGTAAGAAAATATTTAGTTAAAGTTTTAAAATTAAAGAGAGTAAAACTAATAGTAGTAAAAAAAGAAGGTGAAGTTGTGGTAAAAATGGTGACATTGAAAGTGAAAAGTTTCAATGGAGATGACAACGAATTTTTGAAGAAGAAAAAAGAAAGAAAGAGTAAAAAATAAAAGGGAAAAAAAGTTAAAAGAATAGGAAAAATAAAAAAATATATTTTATAATAAAGTACTTGTAAAAATAAAATTATATTAGTTATTTTAGGTTGCTCATCACTTTGAGAGAGTGCACACCACTCACTATGCTAGGTGGACGAAAAATGATATAATAATATTTGTTTCAAATTGTTTAGTGGGATAATAGGATGACTACAAAGTTAAGGTGTCTTTTTGAAAATCTGGGACAACTTCAGTGGTGTCTTTATGTCTTTTCTCTTATTTTTATTGTTACTTAAATTATATTTATATGGTTGGTGTGATTGGTTGTTACCTTAATATTTTTTTCTTATTTTATCGTTACTTATTAATTTAATAATGTTATTTTATCATTTACCTACCTTTTATAGTAGATCAACTCTCATACACTACAATTTATTATAAGTTTATCATTTAAATTATAAATATATGATTTTATGTAACAACAACAAAAATGATGCAATGTATCGACTTTGTGATATGTTTTAGTATATATAGTTGTGATGTGTAATAGGAACTCTTAAGAATTCAGATTAATATAGAAATGAGGATTATTGGGAGTTTAGTTTGAACACATATATGGAAACTACTGAGAGTCTGGTTATGAAATTGATTTAGAGACTATTGAATTTATGGGATCATTGATATGATCATAATGTGTGTGTAGAATTAAAATCATCGTTTATGAGTCAATAATTTGATACATCCCTACTATATGTATGTTAATTTTGATTGAGTTTATTGTTGTAGGTATTAGAATATGAAATTGATATTGTAATATAAGGCTCTTGGTGGAGTACTGTGTTCAATAAAGTTTGTATCTTTATTTTAGATCATAATTGATATAAGCATTGTGATTATTATGTGAGTTGTTGATGCATATTTCTTGAGGTTTGTAAGTAAAAGTAAGGTCTCATTTATTTTTATTGTTTGAATCTGAACACATGCCTTAATTTATCTCTAGATCTAAACACTAAATAATTAAGAGGTTTGTTATTCAATATCTAAATATACACAATTTACTTATATTTATATAGTAAATATATAATTCAAATAAACATTAATTAAATATTTTTAAAATTATTAATAAAATAAAATTATTATTTGATAAAAAATAATTATTATGTTTGCTAGTGATAGTGGAGATAATTTGTATTAGTGATGATGATAGTAATAGTTGTTCTTAGTGGTTAGTGATAACGGTGATGATAGTTGTGACAGTGGAGGTGGTTGGTGTTGTGGTGATTATTATAATGGTGGTGATTGATAGTAATGATGGTGATCATAATGGTGAACTTAGTTGATATTAGTAGTTGGTGGTGACGGAAGAATGTGTGGTGGTTGAAGATGTATTTGTGGTAGTTGGTGGTGTTGATGAAGGTGGTTAAAGAATGTGTGGTGGTTGATGATGTGTTTATGGTAGTTGGTGGTGGTGCTAGACTGCTAGTTATGATTATGGAAGTAGTTGTAGCATAGATTAACCACAATAATGGTAGTGGTTGATAGTAGTGATAGAGGTGGCAGCAATGATTGAGGGGACCAAAGAATCTATAGTAGTAGTTGGTGGTGGTGCTAGTTGTAATGCCAGAGTTTGTTGGTGGTAGAAAAGGATTGTAGTGGTGGTAGTGGTTGATCGTAATAGTGGAAGTAGTGGTGGCTATAGAGACGATGGTGATGGTGGTAGCAGATCTAATTATAATGATGGAGGAGCTAAGTGTACTGGTAGTAGCTGTCAATAGTGGTGGTTATGATGACAGAAGTGGTTTAAAGATATGGAAGTTGATTTATATAATTCACTAAGTACTGAGTCTCCATAAACTAAGAAAGTTTAACAAAAACAACCAAGCATAAATCTCGCGGAATTCAACCCCTAGACCTGAAAGTCATTGTACCAAAAGTCTACTAATCAACAAGTCTAAGAAAAGGGGGTGCAACCCCGGAAACTAAACATAAGTAAAGTCTGAATATATAGTTTGAGTTTGAAAATAATGGACTAAACTAATGATGGATCCATGGCAGCCGAAAAGAACTGGCTCACCCTCAAATCTGGTCTCGATCAATGATCTCCTAGATGAGGTATGTTAGTAGCCGCCTGAAGATGCCCTGTACTCAACAAAGAAAGAACAAGTGCAATATCAGTACATGAAACCACGGTGTACTAGTAGGATCACGCGGCTACTCAGGGAAGAGAAATATACGCAAGTAATTACAACACAGTAAACACAAATATACAGGATACATAATTCAATTATCATTTTAATAGCAATATTCAATTTTCCAATATCAATGACATATAGATATGAATGTAACAATCACAAATGGTACTCTCATATAACCTACACCCAAACTGTTAGTGTGTCGAAACGTGACAGCCGATCAATATATTTGTGTTGAAACATGACACCTGGTTCAATATATGTGTCAGAACATGACACCTGATCTAACATATGTGTTGGAATGTGACACTCAGTCCAGTCAGCACGACCATAATCACAATCACACCCATACTGAACAATGCACATAGTCAAACAGTCAAGTAACAGGTTCATAACATGCAATTGTTCATATATAATCATTTCATTAAATTCGATTCATATTTCCCTATTCACATACATGTATGCATACAATGGAGAAATTAACAAGCATATATAACGCAACGGTAAGTCAAACCATCACCTACCTCAAAACCAAGCCTGAATACTCTTAAGACACTTGAACCTTCCCTTTCCGGGGTCTTGAAACTTGTTCTTGGTCTAAAACAATTAGTTAATGCAAGGATCAATAAATAAGGCTAATTTACCTAGTTATAACAAAATATCAACCCAAGGCCAAACCCATAATCCTAATGCTCAATTAGGGATTTTCCACCATTAACTTCAAGCAGAAACCCTCCCCCAACGATAATTAACAAGGATTCTAAGTTCTAAGAATCGAAATACGGATTAAGGGAATAATTAACTTACCTTTGGCGTGAGAATTCATGGAAATTTGATGAGAAACTGCTCTAGGTCGTCCCTTAGCTCTTAAGAATGAGGTTTTGCAGAAAATAACATTTTTGGGGTTTTTCCCCTGTTTAAGTCGCGACTGGCCTGCCACAGTGGCCCCACCCTGGTGGAATTAACCCCGCCCAGATGGATTTCACAGAGACAGAAACTCATAATTTGAGTTTCAAGATCCCATTTCGCAACACACCTTTAAACCTTGACGTTCTAAAACTACCCTTTCACGCCAAGATTCGATTCGGGAGTTCTACTCGCCCAAATTCGATTTCGTAAAGCCGTACAGGCTCCTTAACGTCTTAGCTATCCAATCACATGATCAAACTCATAATTAAATCCCCCATCCATTACCGGATTTCTCTAGACCTCACCTGACTCAGATTTCATCCAAGTTTGGCCTAGGCGAGAGAGTTCCAAGTTACTACTCAGAAGTTTTCTAGACCAAATTCATTTCCCATTGGCTTTGCCATAACGACGGAAACATGTCGTTACAATAGATACTAATTTACCAATCACTCATTCCCAAGTGATAAACTAGGAGAACTGGCTAAGGCAAGTGTAGAGTAGTACCTGAATCATCGAACAACTTGGGATACTTGTCTCGCATGTCCTTATCGATTTCCCAAGTAGATTCCTCAATTGGACGATGCTTCCATGAACTTTCATGGACTTTATATCCTTATTCCTTAGCTTCTGAACATCGCAATCAAGAATTGCAACTGGTTCCTCCTTATACTAAATGTCTATGTCTAACAAAAATGAGTCTCACTTTATGATGTAATCTTCGTCTCCATGATACTTCTTCAACATGGACACATGGAACACTGGATAGACTCTAGATAGGCTAGTCGATAAAGCCAACCTATAAGCCACTGGCCCTACACAGTCAAGAATCTCAAATAGCCCGATGTATCGAGGACTAAGCTTGCCCTTCTTGCCAAATCTCATCACCCCTTTTATGGGTGACACTTTTAGAAGAACTTGCTCACCAGCCTGAAATGTTATGTCCATTACCTTACGGTCTGCATACTTTTTCTGTTGACTCTGGGCTGCTAAAAGCTTAGCTTGGATGTTTCTCACCTTATCTTGAGCATCTTTCACTAAATAAACCCGCAAAGGTTTCACATATCCAGCCTCGAACCACCCTATGGGTGATCTACATCTCTTCCCATAAAGTGCACCTCAAACGGTGCCATGTCAATTCTGTGGTGGTAACTGTTATTATAGGATAACTCACACAAAGGTATGAACGTATCCCAATGTCCTTCAAAGTTAATCACACATACCCTCAACATGTCCTTTAACACTTGAATTATTCTCTCTGATTACCCGCCCGTCTGTGGATGGAAGGTTGTGCTAAAAGTGAGTTGAGTGCCCAACTCTTCATGTAATTTTCCCAAAACTTGGATGTGAACTACATATCACGGTTTGAGATGATGGAAAGGGGCACCCCATGCAGCCTCACTATCTCCTTCACATAAACCTTAGCCAACTACTAAGCATTATTGTCACGCCCCAAGGTTATTCCCAGGACACGGACCGGGTCCTAGGATCACGAGTGACCCTAAGCTAACCCTACTGGCATATTATAAGCATACTAAGATAACTGAAATAAGAAATACTGCGCGGAAGCTAGAAAAATATCGTATAATGAAATGATGGGGAATACCCATTCTAAATCTAAATATATAAAACTGAGTTTAATGACAACGGAAAGATCAAACTCAACTAAAACTAAATCTAAATCTAACTATATCTAAAATAAAGCCTCTACTGAGTAGAGTTGCTGGGACATGCCCTAACTAACTATAGAAAAAACTAAAACTAGAGACTGAAAATGGAAAGATAACATGTCAACCGTCCTCGAAGAATGAGGACTTGCCACTGATACTATTGAACTAGAGATCAGGAACTGATCTATGCGTGATTTGAATATTGAAGATCTAAACCTACATCACGAGAAAATGTAGCGCAGAGTATGTGTCAGTACTTCAAAGGTACTGAGCATGCAGGAGAGAATAAAGCTGAATAAAGCATATAGCTGAACAAAGCGATAAAGCAATGATATAATCTGAACATTATAATATACTGAAGGTACTGAATATGAACTAAACTGAATGCAATGACCAAGTTTATAACAAACTAAAACGGAATACTGAACTGTAATTGATAACATGGTCAATGTAATATAATCTGACTGTGGATGCTACTAATTACCGACATAAAACCACATGAGCTAAATGTGGAGTCCAATGTATATACCCCATCGAGAGGACCCAATATACCCTGCCAGAGGTATAGAGGCATGACTGGCGTGATCACTAACCTGATGCCTATAGAAGGCACTTATAACCTACGAGGGCACGTAATTCTGGGACTTGAGGGTGACTAACTGTAGTCCAACTCGGTTTAAAGCCTACTCCCAAATGAATATGTGAAGACTATAACATAACTGGTGTGAACTGGATAGCTCAATACTCTGACATGCAAATCTCAAAATGCAACATTTATTTTTGATAATGAAACATTCAAAAACGGAGGCATGTATATCTGGTTGTTTGTCTTAGCTAATGTAATTCATGAACTAAATGAACTACATAACTAGGGTTCTGAGTTTATGCAAGATTCTACACAAAAGTTATTTAAGACAAGATAATATGATTAAGAACGTTACAATAACTAATTCATGGTAATCTACTGAAATTCTAGAAACCCTAGGTCTAAACATGATAAGGGAATCAAGAATGAATTCTACGGAACTAGTGGATGAAAGGAACCCACTAGTGAAATCCCACATACCTGGTGACAAAATTCACGGAGAAATCTTTCGATTTTGGGGATGGAACTGAAGAAACCTTGTTCCGTTCTTGGACTAGGGGTTGGTCGACTCTTTTTCCCTTTTCTCGTTCAACTTGGATGAATTTGGAGAATGAGTTGACTAGGGTAAGTTCTAATTTAGTTGCTAGTCTAAAACTGACCAAAACTATGTAGTTTAGGGCTTAAACGACGTAGTTTAAAGGTCCAACGCATAGGGAAAAGACCAAACGACCCCTGACTTAAAAGCTTTTGGGGGTCACGGATGGACAAGACCAACTAATTGTGGATGGATCGATGGTCCATTCTGGTCGGTCGTCGTTCGCGATTGAGAGGTAGAGCTGCGAACCATGATCCACAGACCGTGGTCCCATCTATGATCCATAGGTCCTGGCCATGGGTCGTGCCTTGGCTTGATTTTTTTTTGGGTATGGGGTTCTAGGAAGGGTTGCAGGTGGCAGACCACGGGCCCCACCTAAGGTCCATGGGTCACCCTACGGTCCGTGGGTGGTCCCCGTTGGCAGCACCTGCAACTTTTGATTTTCTGCATTTGGTAGTTCTAGCATACGGGGTGTTACATTATCTCCCCCTTTGGAATATTCATCCTCGAATGAAGACTAAACTAGCTGAACAAGAAGGGAAAGAGCTGCAAACCCTACCACTAAATACTCAAAACTGAAATCTAACTGAACTAAGTTCTAAGAACATGCAAATACACTAAAAAATGCAGGTACCACTGAAGGAACATGATACTAAGTCTGAATCTATGCATGAATGACAGAAAAACTGGAGAGGAACTATTACCTCAAGCTGGAATGAAATCGGAAGGAAAGAGATGATGATACTTGGCCTTTGCTTCTACTTCCCAAGTAGCTCCCTCTACAGACTGACTCCTCCACAATACCTTAACTGAAGTGACTTCTTTATTTCTCAACCTTCGAACATGACGATCAAGAATCTCAAATGGCACATCCTCATAAGTGAGCCTATCCTTCACAACCCCACTCTCTAAAGGTACTATAGATGCTGGATCACCCATACACTTCTTCAACAATGAAATGTGAAAAATCAAATGCACTGCTGCTAGTTCTACTGGCAACTCTAACTCATAAGCCACTTTACCAACTCTTTTCAAAATCCTGTGAGGGCCTACATATCTAAGACTGAGCTTCTCTTTCTTGCCAAATCTTATCACCCCTTCTAGGTGCCACTTCTAAGAAAACCCAATCATCAATTTGGAACTTCAAGTCCCTTCTCCTTACATCTGCATAGGACTTCTAGCGACTCTGGCTGTCTTAAGTCTATCTCTGATGAGCTAAACTTTTTTCATGTCATCATGAACCGAACCTTTATTAAGGATGCTTCACCTACTTCAAACCAACCAACTGGAGATCTACATCTACGTCCATATAATACTTCACAAGGGGCCATCTGAATGCTGGAATGGTAATTATTATTGTAGGCGAACTCTATAAGAGGAAGGTGATCATCCCAACTACCCTTGAAGTTGATCACACAAGCTCTCAATATGTCCTCTAAGTTCTGAATGGTACACTCTGCCTGACCATCCGTCTGTGGATGAAATGTTGTGCTAAGATTAACCTGAGTACCTAGACCTTTCTGAAATGACTTCTAGAAATGAGAGGTAAAATAAGGACCTATATCTGAGATGATAGACAAAAGAACCCCATGCGACCTGACTATCTCATTAATGTAAAGATTGGAATAGTCCTCCATCGAGACTGTTCTCTTGACATCCAAAAAGCGAGCAGACTTAGTTACTCTGTCAATTATCACCCAAATGGAGTCATGTTGTGTGCAAGTGCGAGGTAAACCAGTAATGAAGTCCATGTTGATCACTTCCCACTTCCATGTAGAAATGTTAATCTCTTGAGTCATACCCCCTGGTTTCTGATGTTCTACCTTCACTTGCTGACAATTAGGGTACTTTGCCACAAAATCTGCTATATCCCTCTTCATGCCATTCCACCAAAAGACTTTCCATAGATCACGATACATCTTGGTGGCACGTGGATGAATAGAATACCTGGAGTTATGGGCTTCTGTAAGGATCTACTGTCTCAACTCACACACCATAAGAACACATAAACGACCTTGATAGCAAAGTACACCATCTCCCCATTGGGAGAAAATCTCAACTCTCTGCTGATGAATTGCACCCTTTAGTTGAAGTAATATAGGATCACTATCTTATTTTTCCTTAACCTCCACTACCAATGAAGATTTTTACCCATTCTAAATTGTTACACCATCATCTGATATGCTCATAAGGCAACTCTTAAGAGAGCAAGCCGATGAACATCTTTCGCTAGTTCTTTCCTTTCTTCCTCAACATGTGCAGCTCAATAGTCTGCTAAGAGCATCTGCTACTATATTGGCCTTACCAGGGTGGTAAAACACATTCATATCATAGTCCTTGAGGAACTCAAGCCATCTCCTCTGGCGAAGATTCAACTCTTTATGGGTGAACACTTATTGAAGGCTCTTATGGTCTCTGAACACATCTATGTGAACACTATACAAGTAATGTCTCCAAATCTTAAGGGCAAATACCACTGCTGCAAGCTCGAGGTCATGAGTTGGATAGTTCTTCTCATGCATCTTAAGTTGTCTAGAAGCATAAGTTATAACCTTACCTCGCTACATCAACACACAACCTAGGCTGACTCTGGATGCATCACAGTAGATCACATAACCGTATGAACCCTCTGGAAGAGTCAAGACATGAGTTGTAGTCAACCTAGTTTTTAGTTCTGAGAAACTTTTCTCACAATCATCTTACCACTGGAACTTAACCTTTTTCTAAGTCAACTTAGTCAATGGAGAAGCTATGGATGAGAATCCTTCCATGAACCTTCTGTAATTACCCGCCAAACCCAAGAAACTTATGATATCTATAGGAGAGGTAGGTTTGGGCCATTGTTTCACTGCTTCTTTTTTTTCTGAGAATCCACTCGGATCCCTTCACTAGACACAATATGCCCAAGGAAAGCAGCTGATTGCAACCAAAACTCATATTTTCTAAACTTAGGGAATAACTGACGATCTCTAAGAGTTTGCAGGGCATCCCTCAAATGAGTCACATGTTCTTCCTCATTTCTAGAGTAAATGAGGATATTATCAATAAAGACGATAATGAACAAGTCCAAATACTGCTTGAACACCACATTCATCAAATCCATGAAAGCTGCAGGAGCATTAGTTAGTCCAAATGACATAACTACAAATTCATAATGACCATATCGAGTTCTAAAGGCTATTTTCAGAATGTCACTATCTCTAACTCTGAGTTGATGATAACCGAATCTGAAGTCTATCTTCGAAAAATGACTAGCACCCTGAAGTTGGTCGAACAAGTCATCAATCACGGGGATAGGGTACTTATTCTTGATTGTGACCTTGTTTAACTGTCTATAGTCAATGCACATTCTGAGAGAACCATCTTTCTTTTTCACGAACAATATTGGTGCACTCCATGGGGAAATACTAGGTCTGATGAAGCCCTTATCTAGAGGTTTTTCAACTGCTCTTTCAATTCCTTAAGCTCAGCTGGAGCCATTATGTAAGGAGGAATAGAAATAGGCTGGGTATTTGGAAGGAGATCAATTCCAAAGTCGATTTCCCTTTCGGGAGAAACTCTAAGAAGGTCTTCTGGAAATACTTCTGGGAACTCATTAACTACACGAACTGACTCAAGAGTTGGGGTTTCAGAGCTTGAATCCTTAACCCGAACTAGATGATAGAGATAACCCTTAGAGATTATCTTTCTAGCCTTAAGGTAAGAAATTAATCGACCCATAGGCACTAAGCTACTACCCTTCCATTTTAAGATTGGCTCATTTGGAAACTGAAAATGAATGATCCTAGTTCTACAATCGACTGAGGTATAACAGGAATGTAATCAATCCAATCCTAGAATGATATCTAAGTCTACCATTTCTAACTCTACAAGATCTGCTGAGGTGAATTTCTGAGAGACAGTGACAAGGCAATTTATGTATACCCGTCTAGCTATAATTGGGTCACCAACTGGAGTAGAGACTGAGAAGGGTTCTGAAAGAGTTTCTAGACTAACACCTAAGATTACTGCTATAAGGAGATCATACCCACGCATGATAAGAATAGCAAGAAAGTGAAGTTTTTCCTAAAACACTTCGTAGCCTCCTTCTCATTAGATGTGATGCACTTCACACCCATGAAAAAGACTCTACTTAGTGCGACTTTCAGACATCCTACGACTCTTAAACCAAGTGTTCTGATATCAAGTTTTTCACGCTTCGAGGCTACCCCCAAGACATGGATACGAGACCTAGGATCACGAGTGACACCAAGCTAACCCTGCTGCCATATCATAAGCATACTAAGATAACAGAAATAAGAAATATTACGCGGAAGCTAGAATTATATCATATAATGAAATGATGGGGAATAACCATTCTAAATCTAAATATAAAAGTGAGTTTGATGACAACTGAAGGATCAAACTCAACTAAAAGTGAATCTAACTATGTCTGAAATAAAGTCTCTACTGACTAGAGTTGCTTGGACATTCCCCCAACTAACTATAGCAAAAACTAAAACTAAAGACTAAAAATGGAAAGATAATATGTCAACCGTCCTCAAAAAATGAGGACTCACCACTGATACTGCTGAATTGGAGATCGGGAACCCACCTATGCGTGATTTGAATGCTGAGGACCTAAACCTACATCACGAGAAGATGTAGCGTAGAGTATGTGTCAGTACTTAGAAAGGTACTGAGCATGCATGATATAATAAAGATGAATAAAACATGTAGCTGAACAAAGCGATAAAACAATGATATAATTTGAACATGACAAATATACTGAAGGTACTGAATATGAACTAAACTGAATGCAATGACCAAGTTTATAACATACTAAAACTGAATACTGAACTATAACTGATAACATGGTCAATGCAATAGAATTTAACTGTGGGAGCAAGTAATAATCGACATAAAACCACATGAGCTAAATGTGGAGTCCGATGTATACTCCCCAGCGAGATGACCCAATATACCCTGTTAGAGGTATAGAGGCATGACTTGCGTGATCACTAAACTGATGCCCACATAGGGGACTTATAACCTACGGGGCAAGTAGTTATGGGACTTGAGGGTGACTGATTATAGTCCAACTCGGTTTAAAGCCTACTCCCAACTAAATATGTGAAGACTATAACATAACTGGAGTGAACTGGATAGCTCAATAATCTAACATGCAAATCTCAAAATGCAACATTTATTTCTGATAATGAAACATTCAAAAATTGAGGCATGTATATCTGGTTGTATGTCCTAGCTAATGTAATTCATGAACTAAATGAACTACATAACTAGGGTTCTGATTTTATGCAAGATTCTAAGCAAAAGCAATACTAAGACATGATTATATGATTAAGAATGTTACCATAACTGATAAATGATAATTTACTGAAATTCTATAAACCCTAGGTCTAAACATGATAAGGGAATAAAAAATATGATTGAATTTTAGAGACCTAGTGGATGAAAGAAACCCATTAGTGAAATCCCACATGCCTGGTGACGAAATTAACAAAGAAATCTTTTGATTTCGAGGCTGGAACTGAAGAAACCTTGCTGCGTTATTAGACTAGGGCTTGGTCGACTCTTTCTTCCTTTTCTCGTTCAACTTGGATGAATTTGGAGAATGAGTTAACTAGGGTAAGTTCTAATTTAGTTCCTAGGCTAAAACTGACCAAAACTACGTAGTTTAGGGGTTAAATGATGTAATTTAGGGGTCCAACGCATAAGGAAAAGACCAAACGACCCCTGACTTAAAAAAGTCGGGGACCGTGGATGGACCGACGGTCCAATCTGGTCAGCCGTTATTCGCAATTAGGAGGTGGAATTATGGACCACGATCCACAGACTATGGTCCCACCTACGGTCTGTAGGTCCTGGCGTGGGTCGTGCCTTGGCTGGATTTTCTGGCGGTTGCAGGTGGCGAACCACGAGCCCCACTATGGTCCGTGGGTGGTCCTCGTTGGCAGCACATGTAACTTTTAATTTTCTATATTTTAGTAGTTCTAGCATACAGAGTGTTACAATTATAGTCTACTCTAACTGGAATGAAGTGGGATGACTTCGTCAGTCTGTCAACCACCACCCAAACGGAATCAAACTTCCCCAAGTTCTTGGGAAGACCAACCACGAAATCCATAGCTATCATTTCCCATTTCCATTCAGGAATTGGCATTTGCAAAAGAAAACCTGCAGGCGTTTGGTGTTCATACTTTACGTGCTGACAGTTTTGGCACTTAGCCACAAACTCAGCTATGTCTTTCTTCATGCCAGGCCACCAATAAAGTCATTTCAAATCTCGATACATCTTTTTAATGACCCAAAAAACTAGTAAGTGAAACTAGAGCCCAACGAGTTCGTTTTTGAGTTTGATGTGGGATGTTGTGTTGTAAAATGATGTCCCGAGCATAGGTTGAGGAGTTTAGGGGTTAAATGTTAAGGTACGACCAAGGGTCCTTGAGAGGGACCCTAAAGCCTAACCCCAAAGCTGCCTAGAACCAGAAAGCTGTAAAAAATATGGAGAGCTATGGATGGGACCTAAGCCCCGTAGGTCTATCCATGCCCCTTGGATGGCCTCCGTGGTTTAAGGCCCTAACTTTCAAGTTCCAGCCCTAAAACACGGACCTACAGGATGGGGCGTGAGCCCACCTACGATTCATAGGTCAAGGGGTGTAGGTCACCACTGGTTTGCTGTCAAGTTTCGACCAAAGTAAGGGCAATGTGGTAAATTCCTTTTTAGGTGAGTTAAGTTAGAGGATGGTTATTTTTGATTAATTAAAGTATTTTAAGTCTTTTAAAAGTATTAAAACACCTTTTTAATTCATTATTCCCAAACACAAATGAGAAACCACCTCTCATCTTTAAATATTCTCTCTCTAAAAACCACCATTAGAGAAGAAGGATTCAAGCTTTCAAGCTCAAGATACCATTCTCACTCAATTTTCGTGGATTTTCTTCCATAGAGGTATAGTAGTCTTCATCCTTGATTAAGTTTCTTTCAAGGAGCCCTATCAAAAGATGATTTCAAGTTTCCAAAATTCCCCAAAAACCTAGGGTTTTCAATCTATGCATGGGTTCAATTCCAAAACGTTTTCAAAGGTTTATATATGATGAATTATGAATGGATTGTTGAATTGTGATTGGGAATTGATTGATCATAAAAGTATGTTGAATTTTTTATGTTTATATTGAATTAGTTATTGAATCATGTTAATTCCCTTATCTAATGTAGTATTCTAGATGTTTGGGTTGATATTGATTCATAGCCTTGGAGGGCAATTTCATGAAGGATTTATGTATGATTATGATGTGAAGTATATGCATGTGGTTACAATGAATTTATTATGATCATGTTCAGAATGAAATTGTGTTATTATTGAAAGCTTATCCTCAATTAACACTCATGAATGATGATGATATAATGTGAAGGGTTTCTATGATGTGAATGTTGTATCTTGAATTAGTAGGCTTAGGCATCCTCTTCTTGTATAAATGAAAGTAATGTGGATTGATGTATCTTGAATTTGTAGGCTTAAGGCATCATTTTCTTGTATTGATGAATGTGACCTTGAATTTTGTATCTTGAATTGGTAGGCTTAGGCATCCTCTTCTTGTGTAATGAATGTGTCTTGACTTGATGAATATGAATCGATAGGCCTATGGCATTCCTTTCATAAATGACTAATGAATGTGTTCTAAGGCTATGTCTTGAATTGATAGGCTTATGTCATTCCTTTCATAACGAGCCAATGAACTAATGTAATGATGACTCTTGAATCGATAGGCTTATGACATTCCTTTCCTAAAGAGTCAATGACTAATGTAATGATGAATCTTAAATCGATAGGCTTATGGAGTTCCTTTCATGAGGATTCAATGAGCTATCTTAATAATGTACCATGAATCGATAGGCTTATGGCGTTCCTTTCATGCGTAATAATGTACCTTGGGTCAATAGGCTAATGACATTCTTCTCAAGTACAATAATGTGAATGTGAATGAACTACTCTATGGGAATGGAGGCTAAGCACCGAGTGGATATGGTAAGATGGAAACTGTCCCAACATTAGGTTAGGGTTCCAATGAATATCTTCCTATCCCATAACTATGTGCCTACATAGGATATTAGCTAGTGGATCCACTTAAGCTAAAATGTTACCGGTCCTACCTTAGGCAAGTAGACCAACCCTTACGATGTGGGATAGTACATCGGATTCCATGTTAAGATCACATGGTCTATGTCGATTAAACTCTTATTCCCATTATGTGAGATGTGCACTATGGTTACTCAAGAAGTTCTATGAAGTGTAGTTGGTAGTATGGGATGTCATTCATGCATTGCACGAGTAGGATTTGAGAGGGCTATAGTGAGTTCTCTAATGTCTTAATGGCAAATGAATGAAGGTGCTTTTAATGAAGCTAGTGAAGAATGTTGACTTATATGCTTAAATGAGATGATGCATGCTTTACTTGGATTGTATTATGAGTTATTTCCTTTTCATGACTTATGAAATGTTTATGTTCCTTATGTATGAGTATTGTCTAAAGATGAAAAGAAAGAATGGTAAGTTCACTTTTGGTGGTCTTAATGTGGTACTTAGTGTGGATGGTGGTATGGGACGTTACTCATACATTGCACAAAGTATGGCTTGGGGTCACTTAAGGTGAAGACTCTAATATGATGGAATGGCTTATATGTTGATTATGTTCTAATGTGATGAAATGACTTATATGTTGATTATGTTGTATCTTATGCCTCTTATACTTATGTTCATGAAGTTTTCTCAAATTGGCATATTGCATGGTTTTCAACCAAAATGTCTTTTTTAAGCACGGTTTTTTTCCTGGCTATCCTACTTTGTACATTATTTGTGCTAACCCATATTTCTTTATTTCTACCAAAGTGTAGGGTTTGGAGATTTGTTGTCCTATACTTGGAAGATAGGTTTTTAAGTAGCATGGAGTTGAAGAATTGGTGAGTTCTCATAGTTTCGAGGACAAACCCATTTTTTCCCCTTATGTCTTTTATGTTATGTTTAGAAGCTTATGTATGGGTTAAGTCCCAAAGTTTTATTCAATGTATTGTAGATGGTTTGAGACAAAGTATAGAAAGACTTCCGCTTGGTTTTATCAAAAATGACTTCGATTGTAAAGAAAAGTTTTAAATTCCGCATTATTTTCCTATGCTCTTATGTTCATGAATGCTATGAGGCTTGTATGAGACTTTTCGGAGTCTTGTACGCCGTGTCACTTTCGGGTGTAGGCTCGGGTCGTGCCAATCTTGGTCACACTCGGATGAATGGAATACCACGAACCATGGGATTCTGTCAACATCTTCTGAATCAAGTCATCCACTCGGGGAACACAAATTCTTTCCTTAAAACTAAGCACACCACCCGCATCAAGAGCCGCATCTTGTGCCTTGCCAGACATTGTCTTCTTTCTGAGCTTATTCAAACTCTCATCCTCAAACTTCTTGGCCTTGATCTCCTCAATGAATGTGGGCCTAACCTCAATGCTGGATAACACCCCACCTTTCTCTGAGATTCCCAACTGCATGAACTTAGACTCCAAGGTTTGAATCTCCTTTGTCAAAGGTCGCTTGGACACACCCAAGCAAGCTAGATACCCATACTTACCGTCTTTCGGCTTAATGTGTCTGCCACCACATTATCCTTCCACAGATGATACTCGATGATAACATCATAATCCTTGAGTAACTCCATCCACCTTCGCTGTCTCAAATTAAGGTCCTTCTGGGTGAATACATGTTGTAGACTACGATGATCAATAAATACCTCACACTTGACATCATAAAGGTAATGTCGCCAGATCTTGAGAGCAAACACTACCTCTGCCAACTCCAAGTAATGCGTCAGGTAGTTTCTCTCATGCACCTTCAGTTTCCGCAATGCATAAGCTATGACATTTCTTTCCTGCATCAGCACAGCACCCAAGCGCAAATGTGAAGCATCACAATAAACAATGAAATCTCTACCTTCCACCGGTAGTGTCAGAATAGGTGTTGTGGTTACAAGAGTCTTGAGCTTTTGGAAGCTCTCTTCACATTTGTCAGTCCACTCGAAAGGCACCTCCTTTTTGTTCAGCCTTGTCAAATGCGTGGCGATAGAAGCAAAATTTTTCACAAACCATCGGTAGTAATTGATGAGCCCTACTAAACTCCTAACTTCAATCACAAAGCTAGGCCGGACCCAGTTCTTGACTGCTTCGATCTTTTGGGGATCTACCATTACCCCTTACTTTGAAACCACATGCCCTAAAAAGTCAACCAAAGGCAACCAGAACTCACACTTGGAAAATTTTGCATACAACTTCTGTCTTCCAAGGATACCCAAACAATACGAAGATGGTCGGCATGATCTTCCTTACTCTTAGAATAAACCAAAATGTCATCAATAAAAACGATAACAAAAGAATCTAAGAAGGGTTTGAACACACCATTCATCTAACTTATGAAGACTGCAGGCGCATTGGTCAACCCAAACGACATCACTAAGGACTCATAGTGCCCATAGTGGGTCCTGAATGTCGTTTTGGGTACATCCGCATGCGTAATCTTTAACTGATGGTAACCAAACCTTAGGTAAATTTTAGAGAAAATTGATGCACCCTGCAACTGGTCAAATAGATCATCTATCCGAGGCAACGAATACTTATTCTGGATGGTGACCATATTCAACTGTCGATAGTCTATGCACATCCTCATACTACCATCTTTCTTCTTAACAAACAAGACAGGATCACCCCACGGGGAAGCACTAGGACGAATGAAACATTTATCAAGAAGCTCCTAGATTTGAGCTTTAAGCTCTCTCATAGTAATCCAGAATGAACTCATAGGCATCCTCACCCTCAGAACCATGGAACACATGCAACTTCAGCTTCAGAAACTTCGTCAACATCTCATGCTCAGTACCAGTCATCACATGACCCAATAGGGGATGGAAGAAGGCATCAATGCCTAATGCTCTATCCACCTTGGGAACAATAACAGCAATGGGGTGGTTGACTGGAGATTGAGTAGCTTGCACTATGGGAAGGACTCCAGAGCCAACCAACCCCTTCAGAAAAGTCATGATCTGCTGAGCTATCAGTGGGTCTAAGGGAGGAAGACTTGTAGTCTCAACCCGTGCATCCTTCTTTTGTCCAACATCCTCCTCGTCTTCGATCTCCACATTCTCTTCCACCTTTTTTTCGGGTGCAGGGGGTCCTCTTCCCTGGGAACATTCTCAACTGGGCTCCACCCCTAGTGGGTACTACCCTTCCTCGACCTTTACCCCTGCCTCGGCCATGACCTCTTACTGCGGGCTCCTTTGATGTCTTATTGATGAGAGCTACGGGCCTGACGTTGTTGTATTGTGTGTTAACCATCTGCGGACAGAAGATGGAAGAAAATTAGATACCAATTTGGATTACCATATACCAATTGGAATCAAGTCATAGCACGAAAAGAAGAAGAAGACAGAGAGACTTCCTAAAGTCCTATAGCCTCTCGAAGAAAAATACAAGCGTCTCTGTATCATTCCGCAAGACTTTACTAGACTCGTTTTGGTGCAATGAGATCAACGAACCTAGGGCTATGATATGAACTTTGTCACAACCCAGAACCTCGTGAATGGAACCCACACACTAACCCTCCGGTGGAAGAACCTCTACCACAACCGAACTAAGCAACTTAAAGAACTAAACCATTTAAAGATATGAAAGTAGACTAAAATAATTCATTAAGTACTGAGTTCCCATAAACTCAGAAAGTTTAACAAAAACAACCAAGCATAAACCTCATGGAATTCAACCCCTAGACCTGAAAGTCATTGTACCAAAACTCCACTAATCAACAAGTCTAAGAAAAGGGGGTGCAATCCCAGAAACTAAACATAAGTAAAGTCTGAATATATAGTCTAAGTCCGAAAAGAATGGACTAAACTAATGATGGAGCCATGGAAGTCAGAAAGAACTGGCTCACCCTCAAATTCGGTCTCAATCAATGATCTCCTAGCTGAGGTCTGTTAGTAGCCGCCTGAAGATGTCATGTACTCAACAAAGAAAGAGCAAGTGCAGTATCAATACATGAAACCACGGTGTACTGGTAGGATCACGCGGCTACTTCGGTAAGCGAAATATATGCAAGTAATTACAACACAGTAAATACACAAATACAGGATGCATAATTCAATTTTCATTTTAGGAGCAATATTCAATTTTCCAATATCAATGATAGGTAGATATGAATGTAACAATCACAAATGGTCCTCTCATGGAACCCACACCCAAACTGTCAGTGTGTCGGAAGGTGACACTCGATCCAATATATGTGTGTCGGAACATGACATCCGATCCAATATATGTGTCGAAACGTGACACCCGATCTAACATATGTGTTATGTGTCGAAACGTGACACCCGATCTAACATATGTGTCAGAACGTGACACTCGGTCTAAAATATGTGTCGGAACATGATACCCGATCCAGTAAGCATAACCACAGTAACAATCACACCCATAATGAACAGTGCACATAATCACAGTCAAGTAACAAGTTCATGACATGTAATTGTTCATACATAGTCACTTCATTAGATTCGATTCATGTTTCCCTATTAACATACATGCATGCATATAATGGAGCAATTAACAGGCATATATAATGCAACAGGAAGTCAACCCATCACCTACCTCGAAACCAAGCCTGAATACTCCTAAGACACTTGAACCTTCCCTTTCCGGGGTCTTGCAGCTTGTTCTTGGTCTAAAACAATAAGTTAATGCAAGGATCAATAAACAAGGCCTAATTTACCTGGATTATAACAAAATATCAACCCAAGGCCAAATTCATGATCCTAATGCTTAACTGGGGTTTTTCCCACCATTAACTTCAGGCCAAACCCGTCCCCCCTAAATGATAATTAACAAGGATTCTAAGTTCTAAGAATCAAAATACGAATTAGAGGAGTAATTAACTTACCTTTGACGTGACAATTCATGGAAATTTTATGAGAAACATCCCTAGGTCGTCCCTTAGCTCTTAAGAACGAGGTTTTGCAGAAAATAACTATTTCGGGGTTTTTCCCCAGTTTAAGTCGCGACTAGCCCATCACAGCGGTCCCATCCCACCACAGCAGCCCTGCCCTAGCGGCTTGCATGGAGACAAAAACTTGGAATTTGAGTTCCAAGCCGCAACACACCTTCAAACCTTGACGTCTAAAACTACCCTTTCACGCCAAGATCAATTTCAGGAGTTCTACTCGCCCAAATTCGATTTCGTAAAGCCATACATGCTTTTTAATGTCTTGGTTATCCACTCGCATGATTAAAATCATAATTAAATCCCCCATCCATTATCGGATTGCCCTAGACCTCACCTGACTCAGATTTCGTCCAAGTTTGGCCTCTGTGAGAAATTTTCAAGTTACTACTAAGAAGTTTTCTGACCCAAATTCCTTTCCTATTGGCTTTTCATAACGATGGGAACAGATCGTTACAACATTGAACAAATTAATAAAATTAGTTGTTTTTGTTTAAAGTTCATCATTACTTTATTAGGGACGATCAATGATATTTATTGAGCATTCACTGTCCTTTTATTTTCTGAGCTATGTACGTTCTAATTTGAGTATAATGCGGTTCGAGATGGTGCTTAGAGGTTGTTCTGAGCTATGTATTTAGGTTCTATCCCTTTACTTTATTGGTCATTGCTTTACAATAATTGTGTATTTCAAATAGCTATGTATTTTCTTAGATTATTATTCTTTATCTTTAGTCGATCATCACTTGTGATACTGATTTTGAATTGTTGTGTGGATTTCTATTGTATTTCTGATATTTTATCAAAATTATTGTCTTGTTAAAGTTTCTTGATTCTTATTGGATTTATATCATATAATAATATTGTGTTGTAGTTTATCTTGCTTGAAAACAATCAAGTGTCATCAAAATTTATTTAAATTGAATTGTGATCAAATATAAATAAATAAATAAAAGATTGAAAATGTTATAATTCCATTGAACAAGTAGATTGTCCATTTAGTTTATTCATGAACTAACATTCATGTATGTTTGTTCCCAAGGTTGTATGAACATTTTTGGGATATTAATGATGTATCTATTAATTTGACATTCATCAAAGTGGCCTTTGAAGTGATTTCTCTACTTTTAAATAGAAATATCATTCTCCATGTAAGATATACTTGAATAAGAAGAAATGTTCGCTCTTCTATATACATTTCTTGCATTCTTCTCTTTATAATTATATTATTTTGAGCTGGATTTTATAACACATTATCAGCACGAATATTCTACCATGGAGAATTAATCTTAAGGTAAAGTTGATAAGGAGGTTGGTTATGAAATTTCCACAAGGTCATGTCATAAAACCTTCTAACTATTTTTTAAAATTTGTGTCTTTTATTATTTGTCATAACTTACTCATATAAGACATAAATCAGGTAGTATATTTTACAACCTTCTTCCTAGTTAACTTTGTTTATATGCATTTCTTCAGTTCAATTTTTAGCAAAATTTGGGGCAAGAACTTTGACCTATGCAACCTAAATATATATTTAGGTCTTCTATGCACTATTTTATCAAACACTGTTTAAAGAGCATCCATCCATGGGGAGAGATACAATAGCAACCGTTGCAAATTTAAAAAGACAACATACAAGTTGGACACATGTGGATGAATTCAATTAATTATTTTATTTCATTCTCTTGTTGATTTATGAATTGTTTGGTTTATACTCTATTTTAAGTTGCGATCTATGGGTAAATTATAACTTTCAAATAATGATATGACTATTTATTGTCACTAGTAATTATAAATTTGGATTCCAAAAATAAAATATTTTATGGGACAAGAAGGGATAGTCTTTTACCTCATTTGGTGCAGAAGAATCAAATACTAGTAAAATAGCCAAATACTAGTAAGACAAAGTGATATATATGATATTCAATCATTTGTTGCTCTCTGATTTCTTAATTATATTTCATATGTTATTGAAATTACCTTGTGTGTAACTAAGTGGTAATATTTCAAAGGCTTAAGAGTGTGTTTGTTGGACTTTAGCCTATAATGTTAGTGATTGAGGGTAAGACGATGGACTTCAAGTTTCATCGCACTAGAAAGGTAAGAAAGTGGATTTAAGTTTCCTCACACCATAAGGGTAAGACGTTGGATTTAAGTCCTAATGCACCATAATGATAACATATTGAGTTTGAGTCCCATTGGCATAAAACGCCATCTAATACATTGGATTTTCAGTACGAACGCATTATATCGATGATCTAATGATTGACTAGACAAATTACTACATTTTTGACTAAATGTCATGATATCAATCCAATTGATTTGCTCCATTCTCTTATGTGATGTGGTAGCAGTGCAAATATGTCTGAAAGACGACAAGTGATTAAATGTATAAATATGGGCGTGGAGAGACAAAAATTATAATAGTCAACATTGTGATAATTATAAAAGGAGAATACCATGGATTCTCAAAATAGTCCTTCAAAAGGTGAAGGTAATAAATATCATCAAATCGGATTGAAGGTATTGGACACGTGATTGTCGTGCAACCTAATAGTTTGATGATATTTTATAAATCATCCATCAAAATAAAAGAATATAAAGTGGTAGGCATTTTTCCTTTCAAAATGATGTTGAGGTTAATCATATTTAGGCGGAATGACCTGGGAGGTCCTTGTACTTGGCTCTGTTTGTAAATTGGACCCTTATACTCACAATTTTGCCAATTGAACCCTTATACTCATTGAAACACAATATTTTAAGCACCTTTGACCATTGACCAAACCTATGTGGCATTAATATTCCTGATTTGAAAAAAAAAAAGTGATTGCACGCGGCTTAAGGCAAGTGAACATAATATTTTATATTAAAAATATTTTAAAAACAATTAAACAAAAATGAGAAAAAAAACCTCTTTTTTTAAAACTCTTTGTTTCTCTAGCCCTTCACCCCGCTCCCGCTCCACCCTTCCCAAAACCCTCACCAACAAATTTCTGAACTTTCTTCTTCCCAAATCATTCAGCCCACCCTTCTCCTGATTCTATGAAACCACCACCACCACCAACTTCTTCTTCTTCTTCGGCTTAACGTCAACCCTCCACCCTACCCCAACTAACAAAATCCATTTCTAAATTCTCCCTTATAATTTTGCTCTATGCTGCAAAGCTCTTCTGCCAGATTTTCATTACCAATCTTCGATTTTGTAAGTATTTTTCGAATCTTGTATGAGATAATGTGAAGGATGATGATGGATATTGATAAATTGAAAATTTTCATGAATAGTCTTGTAGAACAACAAATGAGTTTTGTTAATTTATAAAATTAATTTAAAATTATGATAAAAAGTTGTTGGGTTTGTGTTTGCGAATTTTTAGTGTAAAAATTCAAGTCAATAGGAAGAATTACACCTGTTTGGCATGAATTTAGTCCTCAATTGTGATTTGTGAGCAAATATTGAAGAACACAATAATGAACAGAATATTTTAAATTTTATTTTAAATATTTAATTTATTATATGTCATTAAAAATGACATGGAATCCTACAAAATGACATGGCATTCCACGTGTAAACGATTGTGCTACACACATATATCAAATGAGAAAAGGGTTTAAAATATCATGTTTCAATGAGTTTAAGGCTTCAGTTGACAAATTCATGAGTATAAGGATCTAACTGACAAATGGGACCAAGTACTAGGGTCTCCCAGGTCATTCCTCCATCATATTTTTATGATAAATGTCAAGGTATGATAACGAGGTTGTAATGAAAATTTATAAATCATGTACAAATGGTTATAGTTCATTCCTTGAATAGAATGTGACTTATGATAAGTATTGTGATTGCTAGACCACTCTTCAAGATGTGATAAAAATTATGGATAAGGGTATGCTCATGTATGATTGGAAATATGTCACAACTCACCTCTATGGGAGGTTTGAGAGCAATAAATAAATTTTATTTGGCAGGATTGGTTAATGATCGTGTACATTTTATACATCATAAATATTATGGTATGTTTATTGTGAACTGCTGAAAGAGCAAAATAAAGAAGTAATTCTTGCCTATAAAGATTGTGGCCATGACCAAAATATTATTATTGTGTGACAATATAAATTTGTCATTGGTTATGTACCTATGGTACGACAAAGTAAAGCAAGAAACATGTCTTGCTTGTAATAATTTTGACCATGACAAAGTTGATATAATTTCCTCCTTGAAGGAGATGCTCACCATACGGATGGTGTCATGGAATATGTGACAATACACAAAATTAATTGTAAGCTCTAACGAGTTATATTATTATCAGAGGAATAATGAGGTTGTAGTAAGTCTCAAAAGAAACTTTTTAAGTTTCGGATGAATTGAAAAGAAATATTGAGACTATAAAGTATGAGAAGATTTAATATCTTCATATTACTACAGCCAAAGAGGGTTATAAATATTTATGTAAAATGTTGCTCGCCTTTTCCTCTTGTTTGTTATGTACAAAGATGAGCATGATGAGGGAATCACATGCAAAAGTAAACTATAAGTGTACTGAAATAAAGACCAGTTGGCATGACCGGTTGACCATTTTGATTTAAAATATGATACAAAAATAATTGAGAATTCACATAGTTATATATTGAAGAAATAAAATATTCTTCAAGAATTCTCTTGTATTGCTTATTCTCATAATAAAATTATCATTGTACCAGCTAAGGTTGAGATTGTATTCCCTGAAATTATTTGGAACATATAAAAAGGTGAATATGTGCCCGTTCACTTGCCATCTGGACCGTCTGCAATTATATGATTTTGATAATTACATTTACGCGATGGTCACATGGTCTTTGATATCAACTTAGAGATTGATTTTTGTAAGGTTGTTTCCTTGAATTGTTAAATCAAGAGCACGTTCCAAAGTATGAAATTATATTTATAATGTTGGTTGGTTTAGCAGAAATTGTATGCCTCCAATTATAGCTAAACCATTAGTTATGAGAACAAATATCCCAAAAAAATTTGGTATGAGATGAATTTATTTAACATGTAGCAACACTTGTACGCATTAAGCCAACAAAGGTCCCCTATCAAAATTGGTTCAGGGTCAGGAACCAAATGATTTTCATCTAAAACGTTGAATGTGCAGTTATGATTTAATTGTTCCACTACACACAAAGATGAATTCTCAAATGATATTGGGATGAATGTTATATTTTCTAACATTAGGGGGAGAGATGATTGATAGCTGAGAATTACATGTGAGGTGAATTATTAATTAACTAGATCCTCGTTAAAAAATAATAATAATAGACACTTGAAGTGCAAGGGATAATTCTTTTGCACAATGTTGCAACTCTATTGCTAGATGAATTTACTGACCCTATGCTATAATTCAGCTGCAAATGCTCCAATGAGAAGTCCTTGAAGGACAAAGTCTATGATACGCCTGAAGCGTAGTAGACCAATCGATTCCAAATGTAAAATTCCTTGAAGAAGGAGATAAGAAAATAATCAAAATGGTCATGATAATAATGCATGTGCTGTAAAAGAGCACCAAAACATAACACTTCATAAAACTTTGGAAAAGGTTCAGGTACCTGCAAAATGATAAAAAAAAATTGAAGAGATCTCGATAAGTTATGTCATATTGAAATCGATATCAAATAACTGTCGACAATATCTTTGATATGAAGTAGCGCTCAATGATATAAATTGTGACGAGGATTTTGAATTCCAATTTGTCATATAGTGTGGACAGATAAATGATTGGCCAAGTAAAATGCATAATTCAAGTATATTTTGTTTCACTTAGAAAAGTGATGTTTTGGATTGATAGTCCATAAATCAAGGTATAATATCAGTGAGATATAAATAAATTATTATGCGATGGTATGACCGTAATATAGCAAGTACGACATGTACCTTAGGGCATAAAAGTTTGTTGCAAAATCCCTGACATTATTGGAGACGTTTTCTTCTATGGTGGATGCAATGAGATTTGTTTTGATCTGACAATATACGAAAACTTAAATGCATATAATGAATAATTATCATGTCTAGCTAGACAATATTGAAGGTTATATGAAAATCCTTGAAGCAATCAAGGTGTCTGAAACATATAAGAGTTTGAAAGAAACTTTTTCAATAAAGCTTCAAGAATCCTTATATGGATTGAAATAATCAAGGAAGAGAGGGTAAAAAAATGACTCTAATTGTCCTTGCATTTTTATGAAAAGGTTAAGATCTGAATTTGTTATAATAGTTGTGTATGTTGATGACTTGAATATTATTAGCACTCTTAAAGAGCTTACAAAAGTTGTTGAGTGTTTCAAAAGAGAATCTAAAATGAAATGATCCTGGAAACACAAAATTTGTCTTAATCTACAGATTACGAATTTGACAAATGAAATATTTTTCCATCAATCAACATACAAATAAAAGTTTTGATGCTATTTTACATGAATAAATCACATTCATTGAGTCACACCCCAAGCTACCCCCGAGACGCGGACACGGGACCTAGGATCACAATGACCCCAAGCTAACCCTGCTGGCATAATCATGAGCATACTAAAGATAAACTGAGAAATAAAACTGATGTGGAAGCTAATAATAAGTAAATCTGAAATGATGGGAAATACCCATATACTAAAACTAAATATCAACTCTGAGAGTTTAATAGAAAAGAAACATCAAACTCAAGTACTAAGCTGAATCTAACTCTAATTGACTAGAAGTGTTGGGACAAGCCCCAGCTAAGTCTAGCAAAATAGAAACTAAAACAATGAAAACTGAAATATAACATAACAATAGTCCTCGAAGAATGAGGACTCACCGCTGATGCTGCTGAACTGGAGATCGAGAATCGATCTAAGCGTAGTCTGGATGCTGAAAATTTGAACCTACATTACAAGAAGATGTAGCGAAAAGTATGCGTCAGCACTTGAAAGGTACTGAGCATGCAGGATAGAGTAAAACTGAAATAAATGTATAACTAAATCAAGAGCATAATCTGAACACGATATAGATATTGAATACTGAGCTAACTGAATGTAATGGCCAAATTTAGACATGTTGATATTGAATGCTGATTATATTGAAATGTGGTCAATGCAATGGAGTCTGACTGAACTGTGGGAGTTCCAAATAACCAATAATAAAACCACATAAGCTAAATGTGGAGTCCGATGTATACGCCCCATCGAGAGGACCCAGTACACCCAGCTAAAGGTGTAGAGACATGCTGGTGTGATCACTAAAATGATGCCCACAGAGGGGACTTACAAACTGTGTGGCTCAAAGTTCTAGGACTATATGGGTGACTGACCCTAGTCCAACTTGGTATTATGCTACTCCCAATAGATTAAATGATTAACACATTATGACTGAATATCTGTAATATACTGGACAGTTCAAACTTGACATGCGAACTGAGAATGCACATAAATATACTGAAATTAATGCATACGAAAATTGAGGCATGTATATCTGAAATATTGAAATATCTGATCTAGTATGTGTAATTCAAGAACTAAAGAACTACCAAGCTATGGTTCTGAAATTCATGCAAGAAATGAAGTAATAACATGATAACCTGATTTAGAGCATATAGATAACTAATTCATGATAATCTGCTGAAGTTCTAGAAACTCTAGGTCTAGTTAATAATAGGGAGTCAAGAATCTGACTGAAATCTAGGGACCTAATGGGCGAAAGGAACCCACTAGTGAAATCCCACATACCTGGTGACGAATTCCATAGAGAAATCCTTCGATTTTGAGGCTGGAACTGAAGAAAAATTGTTGCGTTCTTGGAAGGGTTTGGGTCGCCTCTTTCTCCTTTTTTGTTTATAATTTTCTAAGTTTGATTAATGATCTAACTTAGGTAAGTTCTAATTATGTTTCTAGGCTAAAAATGACTAAAACCACGTAGTTTAAGGTTAAAACGGCATAGTTTAGGGGTCCAATGAAATAGGAAAAGACCAAAAGACCCCTGACTTAAACTGTTGACGGGGCTGACCAAGGCTACCTTCATAGACCATGTGAAGGACCACGGACCGTAAAGGTCCTTGTGGTCCTCACTTGGTCCTGTGGCCTGAAGGCTTTGGTTCATGACCCATCCCACGGCCCGTGTGAAGGACCACGGACTATGAAGGTCCTCGTGGTCTTCACTTGGGCGTGGAGGTCCAAGGGACTAGCTAGGGAGAGGCTACTTCCTAGACTCTACGAACGCCACCACGGTCTGTCGTCAAGACCACGATCCGTGAAAGGTCCCGTGGTTTGATGTCTGGGCCTGGTGGAGTCCAAGTCAGGATCACGGGTAGGTCAATGGACCGTGGACCCTATCACAGTCCGTGAACCCTGATGTGGTTCACTAGTTCAGGTAAGTTTCTGCAATTTTTTTCTAGGTCTAGTTTTTGAGGTGTTACAATATCTCCCCCTTGGGATCAATCGTCCTTGAATGAAAACTAACTAGCTGAAATGGATGGGATGAGCTGCAACCACTAAACATTGGAAGCTGATTTCTGACTGAACTAAGTTCCAAAAACATGCAAATACGTTGAAAATGCAAGTACAGACTGAAGGAACATGATACTAAGACTGATTCCACACATGAATGACTGAAAAATTAAAAAGGAACTATTACCTCAAGCTGGAGTGGAATCGGAGGGAAAAAGGTGAGGATACTTGGACTTCATGGTTGCTTCTACTTCCCAAGTAGCTCTCTCTACTAACTGACTCCTCCACCAAACCTTGATTAAAGCGACTTCTTTGTTTCTAAACCTTCTAACCTGACGATCAAGAATCTCAACTAGTACATCCTTATACGAAAGACTATCTTTCACGGCCACACTCTCTAATGGCACTACGGATGCTGGATCACCCACACACTTCTTCAATAGGGAGATGTGAAAGACTGGATGCACTGCTACTAATTCTGCTGGCAACTCTAACTTATAAGCCACTTTACCAATCCTTTTCAGAATCTTGTAAGGGCTTACATATCTAGGACTGAGCTTCCCTTTCTTGCCAAATATCATCACCCCTTTCATAGGCGACACTTTCAAGAAAACCCAATCATCAACTTGGAACTCTTGTTCCCTTCTCCTTATATCTGCATAAGACTTCTGGCGACTCTGGGCTGTCTTAAGTCTATCTCTAATGAGTTGCACTTTCTCCATCGCATAATGGACTGAGTCTAGCCCTATCAAGGCTGCTTCATCTACTTCGAACCAACCAATAGGAGATTTGCATCTACGCCCATACAATGCCTCATAAGGGGCCATCTGAATGCTGGAATTATAGCTATTATTGTAGGCGAACTCTATAAGAGGAGAGTGATCATCCCAACTACCCTTAAAGTCGATCACACAAGCTCTCAACATGTCCTCTAAGGTATGAATCATACGCTCTGCCTAACCATCTGTCTATGGATAGAATGTTGTGCTAAGATTAACCTGAGTACCAAGACCTTTCTGAAATGACTTCCAGAAATGAGAGGTAACCTGAGGACCTCTATCTAAGATTATAGACAAAGGAACCCCATGCAACCTGACCATCTCATTAATGTAAAACTTGGAGTAGTCCTCTGCCAAATCTATAGTCTTGACCGCCAAAAGCGTGAAAACTTAGTAACTCTGTCAACTATCACCCAAATGGAGTCATGTTGTCTGCGGGTACGTAGTAGACCTGTGATAAAATCCATGTTGATCACTTCCCACTTCCAAGTAGGAATGTCGATCTCTTGAGTCATACCCCCTGGTTTCTGATGTTCTACCTTCACTTGCTGACAATTGGGGCACTTAGCCACAAAATCTGTTATATCCCTCTTCATGCCATTCTACCAAAATACTTCTTGCAGATCACGGTATATCTTAGTGGCACCTGGATGAATAGAATACCATTAGTTATGGGCTTCTGCAAGAATCTGTTGTCTCAACTCGCCCACATTAGGAACGCATAATCGACGCTGGTAGCGAAGCACACCATCTCCCCATTGGGAGAATACCTCAACTCTCTGTTGATGAACTGCACCTTTGAGTTCAAGCAATATCGAATCACTGTCTTGCTTTTCCTTAGCCTCCACTACCAATGAAGATTCTAATCCATTTTGAACTGTCACACCACCATCTGATATGCTTATAAGACGAACTCCTAAACGAGCAAGCCTGTGAACATCCTTTGCTAGCTCTTTTCTTTCTTCCTCAACATGTGCTACACTACCCATAGATAGTCTGCTAAGGGCATCTGCTACTACATTTGCCTTACCAGGATGGTAATGCACACTCATGTCATAATCCTTGAGGAACTCAAGCCATCTTCTCTAGCGAAGATTCAACTCTTTCTGGGTGAACACATACTGAAGGCTCTTATGGTCTGTGAACATATCTACATGAACATCATACAAGTAATGTCTCCAAATCTTGAGTGCAAACACCACCGCTGCAAGCTCAAGGTCATGAGTCGGATAATTCTTCTTATGCACCTTAAGTTGTCTAGAAGTATAGGCTATAACCTTACCTTGCTGCATTAACACACAGTCTAGACCGACTCTGGATACATCACAATAAATCACATAACCATCTGAACCCTCTGGTAGAGTCAAAATAGGAGTTGTAGTCAACCTACTTTTCAATTTTGCGAAGCTTTCTTACAATTATCTGACCACTGAAACTTGACCAAATTCTGAGTCAACCTAGTCAATAGTGAGGCTATGGATAAAAATCCTTCCAAGAACCTTCTATAATAACCCGCTAAACCCAAGAAACTTCTGATATCTACAGGAGAGGTAAGTTTGGGCCATTGTTTCACTGTTCTATTTTCTGGGAATCCACTCGGATCCCTTCGCTGGACACTATCTGCCTAAGGAAAGCCACTGATTATAACCAAAACTCGCACTTGTTAAATTTGGCGAATAACTAGCGATCTTCGAGAGTTTTCAGAACAACTCTCAAATGACTTGCATGTTCCTCCTCATTCATAGAGTAAATGAGGATATCATCAATGAAGATGATGACGAACAAGTCCAGGTACTGCTTGAACACTTTGTTCATCAAATCCATGAAAGCTGCAAGAGCATTGGTTAGTCCAAATGACATAACTACAAATTCATAATGACCATACAGAGTCTGAAGGTTGTCTTCAGAATGTCACTATCTCTGACCTTGAGCTGATGATAACCCGATCTGAGGTCTATCTTTGAAAAATGACTAGCACCCTGAAGTTGTTCAAACAAGTCATCAATCCTGGGAATGGGATACTTATTCTTGATTGTTACCTTGTTCAACTGCCTATAGTCAATGCACATCCTGAGAGAACCATATTTCTTCTTCACGAACAACACTGGTACACCCTATAGCGAAATACTAGGTCTGATGAAGCCCTTATCTAGAAGGTCTTTCAACTACTCTTTCAATTCCTTAAGCTCAGTTGGAGCCATTCTCTAAGGAGGGATAGATATAGGCTGGGTATCTGGAAGGATATCAATTCCAAAGTTGATTTCCCTTTCGGGAGGAACTCCGAGAAGATCTTCTGGAAACTCATTAACCACTAGAACTGACTCAAGAGTTAGGGTTTCAGAGCTTGAATCCTTGACCCGAACTAGATGGTAAAGATAAACCTTAGAGATCATCTTTCTAGCCTTAAGGTAAGAAATGAATCGACCCATAGGCGTCAAGCTATTACCCTTCCATTCTAAGATTGGTTCATCTAGAAACTGAAAACGAACAATCCTAGTTCTACAATCGACAAAGCCATAATAGGAATGTAACCAATCCATGCCTAGAATTACATCGAAGTCTACCATTTCTAACTCTACAAGATCTGTTGAGGTAAGTTTCTGGGAGATTGTGACAGGGCAATTTTTGTATACCCGTCTAGCTATAACTGGGTCAACGATTGGAGTAGAGACTGAGAAAGGTTCTGAGAGAGTTTCTGGACTAACATCAAACTTAACTTCTATATAAGGAGTAGCAAAGGAAAGAGTAGCCCCTGGATCTAACAAAACATAAACATCGAGATCAAAGACTCGTAACGTACCAGTGACTACATCAGGAGAATCTTCCTGATCCTGGCGAGCCTGGAGAGCATAGAGCCTGTTTTGGCGTAGTCCGCCACCTGTACCAGATGAGTTACCCTGCTGAGTCGAGTGACTTGCTGGTGCCGCTGAAGTTATCAACTGAGCTCTACCATTTCCTCCTTGACCCTATTTAGAAGGACAATCCCTCAATCTGTGACCAGACTGACCACATCCAAAGCATCTTTCCTTTCCTGCAAGGCACTCTCTCGGATAGTTCTTACCACACTTAGGGCAAGTTGGGTAGGTTTTGGTACCTGAAATATTTCCCTGAGACTTAGAGCTTGATGTCTTACCTTTCTGATCTTGTCTGAATTTGGAAGATGGAGCACTAGCTGATGAATGTGTTGGAGCTGAAAATTTATGCTGACCCTGCGAGCGATTTCCACTACCCGATTTTTGTTGAGAATAGTCATAGTTTTCGGTCCTAGCCTTGTTGTTCTCCTTAGCATGTTCCTTAAGCTTATCACCCTCAACCTACTGAGCATGAGTCATGAGCCTAGAGATGCTCATATTTTCCAACAACATAGCATTTCTACACTCTGTCTTCGCGAAGTATGACACTCCATATAGAAACTTATTCATCTGAGCCCTATAATCATCAACCATGTAAAGAGCATACCTAGAGAGTTGGGTAAACTTGAGCCCATACTCTTGGAATGTCATGCTACATTGCCTTAAGTTCATAAATTCCTGAGCTTTCGCCTCCCTTAGCTCTCTTGGGAAAAATCTGTCCAGGAAGGTGTCACTAAAGCAATCCCAAGTGATAGGAGTTGCATTTGTACCCCTGTTCTCTTTCCACTGGGTATACCAGATATGAGCCACATCCTTAAGTTGGTAAGATGCTAACTCAGGCCGATTATTCCCAGTTACCTACATTACTTCAAAGATCTTCTTGACCTCATCAATGAAGTTTTGGGGATCCTCACCAATCTACGATCCTAAGAACTCTGGAGGATTCATCCTAACAAAATCTCTCACTCTAGCTGAAGCAGACCCAACATTAACATTTGCCGGAACTGGAGCCCACTGATTGTTCTGGTTGACCACACTCTGAACCAACATCTGAATGGCGTTTCGAAACTCTGCATTTGAAACTTCTTGATCTGGGACTGGAGGAGTTGCGTTTGCGTTCCTTGCGTTAACTCTATGATGAGGTATGATTACTAAAACGTAGAACGTCAAGTTAGAATGGAATTAGATCATACCTTACGCACGATAAGAGTAACAAGAAAATGAAGATTTTTCCTAAAACACTTTGTAGCCTCCCTCTCATTAGATGTGGTGCACTTCACACCCATGAAAAGGACTCTACTTAGTGCGGCTTTTCAGACATTCTAGGACTCTTAAACCTAGTTCTCTAATACTAAGTTTGTCACACCCCGAGCTACCCTCGAGATGCGGACACGGGACCTAGGATCACAAGTGACCTCAAGCTAACCCTGCTGGCATAATCATGAGCATACTAAAGATAAACTGAGAAATAAAATTGATGCAGAAGCTAATAATAAGTAAATCTGAAATGATGGAGAATACCCATATACTAAAACTGAATATCAAATCTGAGAGTTTAATACAAAAGAAACATCAAACTCAAGTACTAAGATGAATCTAACTATGTTTGAAAATAGCCTCTAACTAACTAGAAGTGCTGGGACATGCCCCAGCTAAGTCTGGCAAAACTGAAACTAAAATAATGAAAACTGAAAGATAACATGACTATTGTCCTTGAAGAATGAGGATTCACCATTGATGCTGCTGAACTGGAGATCGAGAATCGATCTAAGCGTGGTCTGAATGCTGAGAATCTGAACCTACATCACAAGAAGATGTAGCGCAGAGTATGCGTCAATACTTGAAGGGTATTGAGCATGCATGATAGAGTAAAGCTGAAATAAACATATAATTGAACAAGCAATAAAGCAAGAGCATAATCTGAACATGATATAAATACTGAATACTGAGCTAACTGAATGCAATGACCAAATTTAGACATGTTGATGCTGAATACTGATTATACTGAAATGTGGTCAATGCAATAGAGTCTAACTGAACTGTGGGAGCTACTAATAACTGATAATAAAACCACATGAGCTAAATGTGGAGTTCGATGTATACGCCCCATCGAGAGAACCCAATACACCCGGCTAAAGGTGTAGAGGCATGCTAGCGTGATCACTAAAATGATGCCCACAGAAGGGACTTACAACATACGTGGCTCGTAGTTCTAGGACTATATGGGTGACTGACCCTAGTCCAACTCGGTATTATGCTACTCCCAATAGATTAAATGATTAACACATTATGACTGAATTTTTGTAATATACTGGATGGCTCAAACTTGACATGCGAACTGAGAATGCACATAAATATACTGAAAGTAATGCATACGAAAATTGAGGCATGTATACCTGAAATATTGAAATATCTGATCTAGCATGTGTAATTCAAGAACTAAAGAACTACCAAGCTAGGGTTCTGAAATCATGCAAGAAACGAAGTAATAACATGATAACCTGATTTAGAGCATATAGATAACTAATTCATGATAATCTGCTGAATTTCTAGAAACCCTAGGTCTAGTTAATAATAGGGAGTCAAGAATCTGACTGAAATCTAGGGACCTAATGGGCGAAAGGAACCCACTAGTGAAATCCCACATACCTGGTGACGAATTCCACAGAGAAATCCTTCGATTTTGGGGCTGGAACTGAAGAAAAATTGTTGCGTTCTTGGAAGGGTTTGGGTCGCCTCTTTCTCCTCTTTTGCTTCTAATTTTCTAAGTTTGATTAATGATCTGACTTAGGTAAGTTCTAATTATGTTTCTAGGCTAAAAATGACCAAAACCACGTAGTTTAGGATTAAAAAGACATAGTTTAGGGGTCCAATGAAATAGGAAAAGACCAAAAGACCCCTGACTTTTTAAACTGCTGACGGGGCTGACCACGGCCACCTTCACGGACCGTGTGAAGGACCACAGACCGTGAAGGTCCTCGTGGTCCTCACTTGGTCCTGTGGTGTAAAGGCTTTGGTCCACGGACCATCTCACGGCACGTGTGGAGGACCACGGACCGTGAAGGTCCTGGTGGTCTTTACTTAGGCGTGGGGTCCAAGGGACTGCCTAGGGGAGGCTGCTGCCTAGACTCTACGAACGCCACCACGATCCGTCGTCAAGACCACGGCCTATGAAGGGTCCCGTAGTCTGATGTCTAGGCCTGGTGGAGTCCAAGTCAAGATCACGGGCAAGTTAACGGACCGTGGACCCTACTATGGTCCGTGAAGCCTGCCGTGGTTCACTAGTTTAAGTAAGTTTCTGCAATTTTTTTCTGGGTCTGATTTTCGAGGTGTTACATATTGAGTACCCCCAATGGTTATGAGATTGCTTTAAATAAAGATCCATTCGATTTCAATAGAAGGATGAATAAACTTCTTAGTGCTGAAACTCCATATATCAGTCAATTGGAGGCACTAATGAACCTTGTAATATACGATCAATTATTTTGCAGTGAGTTTATTAACAAGATTTCGCTCCTCCCTAACAAGAAGATGTTGAAATGACATCAAAGACATTTATTTGGAGTTGTTCTACAAGATAATCAACTGCAAATGAAGTGTCTATAAGATGATTGTTGTTATGAACAAGTTGAATAAGCAATTTACTTGCTATAACAAAGTCATGAATAGAGTGATTTCAAGAATGTGTTCGGTTAAGCTCAAAGCCTCATCATATCCATGAAACCAGAAAATGATATATCAGGATGAGTTCAATCATGCAACATCTTCGTGAATGTGATTTGATCACAAAGACACTCTCAATATTTGAGAAGTTGATATATAAGATTGGACACATCATCACAAGAAATTAAGTGATGTATTAAACAAGGGGAGTATAATACGCGTTGCACTCTTTTTTTTTCTTGACCGAAGTTTTGTCCCATTGGGTTTTCCTGACAAGATTTTTAATGAGGCAACAAATAATGCATATCAAAAGATATGTGTACTCTTTTTCCTTCACTAGAATTTTTTCCCACAGTGTTTTTCTTAGTAAGGTTTTAACAAGGCACATTATCTATGGACATCCAAGGGGGAGTGCTATAAATTCATTGAACAAGTGGATTGTCCATTTAGTTTATTCATGAACTAACATTCATGTATGTGTGTTCCCAAGGTGATATGAACCTTTTTGGGATAATGATGTATCTATTAATTTGACATTCATCAAAGTGGCCTTTGAAGTGATTTTTCTACTGATAAATAGAAATATCATTCTCTATGTAAGACACACTTGAATAAGAAGAAAAGTTTTCTCTTCTATCGACATTTCTTGCATTCTTCTCTTTATAATTATATTATTCTGAGCTTGATTTTATAACAGAAAGACTCTGTTTCAAAAATTATTTTCCTTCTTATCAACATACATACAAATTTATTACCTTTTGATTTATTTCAAAATTTGGGGGGGGGGGGGGGGGGGGGGGGGAACACGAACAAAATGAGTTTGTGTTTAAAGTATTTATATCTATTTGACTCTTAAACTATGAAATTCAATATCAAATTAATCAATAGTTTTCACCTTTGGACAAGTGAACACAAGAATGATAAATATAGTAATTGATTACTTGTAACTTAATATGAACACAATGTTTGTTTTTAAGTATATGTTGGAATAAATAAATCAGTGTTTTCAAAAACGTTTTTGGAGCGAGTTTCAGGGGGAGTCTCAGGGTGGGGCGTACCAAAAACGCTTCGGGGCGTAAATTAAAGACGTAGATCCATAAGGCGTAAGTTCTAAAATTTGAGGCATAAGCCTCGAACATAAAAACGTAATTCCTAGCGTAAAAACATAGGCCCGGGCGTTTTTAATTTATTTTTTTGAATCTTTTTTGCTTTAAATCACATTTTTTATTATTGGTGTAATGATATTTCTCAAATAGTAAGTATAATACTTTTTTTTTCTTCATTTTTGATTATTAATACTTATCTCAAATAAAAATATAATTTCTATATATTATAGGTTATTTATAAAAATTTATTTGTAAAATCATTGAAAGATTTACTTTTGCTTATTTTATTTGTAATAAAACTATAAAATTGAATATACATGAAATTATGCCCCGTAGATTCATGGGATTTACGCCCTGTGTCTCGGGGCTTACGCTTCACCCCGTACCGTGTAAAATGCTTCACCTCACATCCCCACCTTTTAAAACACTGAAATAAATAAAAGTATATGTTGGAATACAATATTATCTTGGTTTTCTAATCCTCTTAGCTTTTTCCCTTACCAGTGAGCATGGAGGAAGGTGATCGATGATTGAAGGTATCAGTATTGTATGTGATGCTGTTTGATCAAATGATTTTGTAGTGTTTAATTAACATAAATATTATGAAAGATAAACTTATATACAGTCCCTTAAACCCCATTTAGACACTTGAACTCAGCCTTCTTCCAAATATAGACACAATACTATTTACAATTTGGTTACTCAAATTACATCTGAAACACAGGTTGTGATTAATTGATTAAATGCTGGAGGAAACTGAGGTACCTTATTAAAAGCCACTCCAATTATTGGTTGGTTAACTACTCAAGTAAAGAACCTGTGCCAACTCCAGCTCAAACAAGGTTATATAGATTCGATAGGTTGTCACAAAAAAGAAACAGAAAATTTATATTGATACGAGTCCATAATATTGGAGAAATGCTAAGCAGAATAACAGTCCACTACTCTACCAGCAAAACTTGCAGGATTAGGCACATCATCTTTTATACAAAGTGAAGAAACTGCTTTACAAACTGCCCTATAATCTCTCCTTTCGGAGGCGCTCTAATTCTTTGGCCATTTGCCAATGTTCTAAGGTTAAGGTGGTTTCACCAAAACTAAGAGATACAAGACGACCCATTGTCAGAAACCTGCAGAACAAAAACACTGGCTTCAATACAACCACTGGAATGACATGAACACCAAATGAATTCAACTAATACTGCAACTGACCTGCTGAAATCTAGGCTCCCTAAGCTTCTATCTGCCTGCCTTGCCGCTACTAAGTCATCTTCTACCACCTGTGATATGGCAACCAATAATTAGTCAAAACAACTTTGGAAGATTTACAATCACCACTTTGGATCACAAACAATAAGATAAGAGTTTCAAGGGGACCTTTTACCAAGGAGAGTGGTTGTTGATAATCATTTATCATAAGCAGGGTAACACAAAAAGTGTTTAAATGGAAAAATGTTCATATAAGATGACCATTTTATTGTAACCCCACATTGAGAGTTTCCAGATAATGTTTAAACTCATCTTCTGAGATGTCAATCATAAACTCTTACCTTCTGCATCTCTTGCGTAATAGAGTGAGACAATGATCTCATAGTAGCCAGGTACCATCTCCAAGATTGCAGAACTTCTATCTCAACATCTTGAGCAGCCTCTACTGACAATGGACGAAATGGTAAAACCAAATCTGCTGGGAGTATGTTGGATTTCCCCTCAGAAAGAACTAGCAACTGAATGTCCGCAGGCATGTCCATTTTATAATAAGTGAAGTCATATTCAACCTAACAAAAAAAAGAAGAGAAAAACTGGCTATAAGATGGACTCATAGTTGTGAAAACAACTATGTATAAACTCCACCTGCATGAATAATCTTGACCTGATAATATTATCATACTATATTATTATCTCACTTTAGCATATACTACTGTCTTCCAATACCGGACACAAGAAAAAGGATATTTGCAAGTTTATCAATCCATTATTACCTTTTGCTGTTCCAACAAGCTTTGCAGGACTCTTGCATTCTCAAGCCCAATAGGATTAAGTCTCCCTTCTTGTAATTGAGTCTCGTCAATAGTTAAATGAGTGCCTTCAGCAAGTTGCAGTATCCCTGATGCCAGCCTGAAGCATTCACCACAAAGTTACACGAATGACCAATGACATGTCAACTGAACATAAAAATCAGTAAATCTGGTTAATCATATTGAACTGCTGTACCTATTAGTTTGATAATTTTTTTTGGGGGCAAGAGGAATTTTGTTAAGGTAATCCACTGTTAAAGGTACACAATGTGTGAACGGTAGAAGGTTCTTGAGTGCAAGATTAAGACGATGACCATAAACAGACAGGGTCTCCTTGTTAAAACATGTTAGGTTCAAGGAAAGCTTTCCAACGGCAGTTGAATCCACTCTAGCATGCACCTGAAAGAAAAGGAGAATGTACTTGATATTAGTATCTTACATATTTAAAGTCTATAATCTATCCAGCTACAGGTAAGAAAAATGAGTCATTTTCATGCCTTAGACAACAGATGCAATAACATGAGATTAGCTGCAACACCATCATTTCCTAGGATAGTCGTGAGATGCCTTAATAGAGTTTCCCTCATTTCTTTCACCAGGTGGGATTTAAGCTGCAACAATCATAACAAGAACGAGGACCATTAATCACAAGAAAAAGAGAAGTAATTAGTCTATAATGCAAGAAAAATTTATGCTGACAAACCACACCTGCATTATTTCCTGCATACTGCCAACAAAAACCCTCCTACCCTACACCCTCCAACCCCCCAAAAAAGACTCAACAAGAACATACCCAGTGAAATCCCACAAGTGGGATCGAGGAAGGGCAGTGTGCACGCAAACCATACCCCTAACTGATGGAAGTAAGGAGACTTACCAAAAGACCCTCGGCTCGAGTATAACATATCCAAATAATGAAAAAAGGAAAACGACAGAGGAGAAACAAACAACTAATAAAGAAACAGTAACAACAACAAAATAATGCAATAACCTAAACACGATCAACGACAAGTGATGGTGGAATCAAAAGCAAGACTCTAAAAGAAAACAGCTAAACCCCTCCAAAAAACAAGACAACACTCGATACCTACTAACCTTCTACCCTAATAAGCGACCTCCATACTAGGTAAAAATAACAAGAGCTTGCAATCCCACTACTTACCTCAATTGTGGGAGAACCTGAAATAAAGTCTTGATTGGAAAGCTTTTTGTGAATAAGGCAATGGAGTCGAGGTACCTGAATCAGAGAAGCCTCTTAAAGTGAATCTATAACCACAGTGATGGAAACTGGCAGCAGGAATACATTCGCATTAAAATATTCAAACCAAAGAAAGAATAAAAAGGAAATAACAACAGGAAGACCAGTCTGGGAACAAAACACTAATAAAGTTAAACCAAATATGGTGTACTCGGAGACTTGAATGTTTTTATACAACTGGCCTCTCCACATAATCATTCTGCACAGTTGATTTAGCTCCTACTAGATGTCAATTTCTTCTTGGTTTTAGCTTAAGCTTCTGCACAGTTGATTTAGCTCCACCAGATGTCAATTTATTCTTGGTTTTAACTTAAGCACTGTAGCCATCAAATGATTTAATAGATACAGGAGCAATTGCAATGGCTTCCATTGCACGGAAAAAATATAGCACCCTGATCTATGTCCTTGTATGTGCTATATAGAATGTAGTGAATTCTTAACTGTGATGTTCCCTTTTAATTTGTTCTGGAAAACAGAATGACATACTAATCTTCCATTATCAAGTATCAAAGCCAGTGGTGACAGATAATGATAATTGGTCTACAATTCTGACACCCTAAATCTCGGTCCATATAATTAAAGAAGGCCTCAACTGATAAAATACATTACAAGAAAAATACCTTGGTTGGAGGCATCTGAGTCTGTGTATCATCATCACCCAAATAGCCCACAAAATCATTGTCAACATTTTTGTCTACCGAAAACTCCGGATCAAATGTTAAGACACCAATGAACTCAAAAACATCATTTAGCTTCAAATCAGATTCAGGAGAGTCGTATATCTGTAAGATTACAAATGTACCAGTAATATTATAGCAGATAAGGTGCACACGCAAACTTCAGCTTAAACTAGCAACTCAAGATTTACCTTCACAAGACATGGCAAAGAAGTTCTGTCAAAATATGGAAGCACACTCGTAGCTGAACCAATGTCAGCAGTTGGAGTGTCCCCTAGATTGGATGAATTGGAAGCGATCCCATCCTCACGCTGTTGTGTTAACAAAAAATCAATAAGCTTAATCAGATGTTGATGGATAACAATGTGATGAATAGACAAAAAATGCAACCACTGAGAGCAACCAACGAGACCAGAAGTTTACATCCACAATTTTCAAGTCTAGTACAGCTAGTGATTGGTAGTTGAACAGAGTAAGAGAGAAGTAATAATGAACTCAGTGTGACATACCATCTTTTTATTGGAGGTGGAAGCATGAACCTCCTCATTTGTGACCTATCAATAAACAAATCATTAGAACGCCTTATGTGCATATGCCAATTAGTCAACTAGTTGATTATACTAGCAAAAGTTTAACTTCGGTACATCCAGACAAACAAATGGAACATACTTGCATATCAATGTCATCCATTGCTGTATCATCATCCCTATGGCGCTTCTCCCTTGGTGGAGATGAGGAAATTGAACTTGGATTGAGCAGGGATTCAGAAGAATATTCAATCCATGAATTCTGCCCTGGAACCTAAAGCAACACCAGAAAATCGATTATTTAATTGTGTTTCTCAAGAATCAAAACAGAAGTAAACAGGGTTTCTTTTTTGATAAGGTACAACAGGATACTGAGAAACACACTGTCTAGCAAAAGAACTACAGTATTAAATCTTCTTCCATAATCCAAAAGATAAAATAGGATTTTCATCATCTAGCCAACAACCATTCCACCATAAATGTAGATTTTGAAGACATGCTCTTCACAAAAGAAAATCATGCTTTTTTCCTTCAAATCATCACTTATTTCTTTCCAACCAGATGTTCATATGATACATAATAGAATCATAATTTAACATGAATATCATTTTTTTATCCCACGAATGTGAATTTTTTTTTTTTTTATAGAAAAGGAGACCTAATTGAACAAAAACAACTTTCTCTAATTTAGTATAAGATATCGTTTTTATAAATTCTCCGTAAAAACAGGTTACAAATTTAATTTATCATTACTTGTAAGAAGTAATGGCAGTATGTCTAGTGGATAAACAAGAAAGTAACAAGGTTTTCAAGACTCACAGGAACACAGTAAAGTAATCGCCGCTCCCACACTCGCATGTCAGGTGAAGATCCCGTAGCCATAGGGAGTTGAAAGAAGTCACCAAACTTATTCGTTCTCCAAGTTTCTCCATCCTTGAATCAGAACATTTAAAAACAAATTAGTAAAGAAGACACAGGTACTCTGTAAGTGAGAAAGAAGGCACAAAAATGATATTATACCTTGTACATGCCAACATATAATTCATTTCCCAGCATATCTTGTATCATTCCCCGAAATCGAACAAGAGTATTGGATTTCAGACGTGCAATAGATGAAGGATTCAGAACTGGAACCTATAAAAACAAGATACTACTACTAATCAGCTACTCTTCTCAAAAAAAATATAGAACTGAGTGGAATTTCAAGGCAAAACCTGAGAAAGGCCGCCATCGTCATAGAGGAACTGCTTGAATAGATCAATGACGCCCCAGTCCTTGCCGTCGAACGCGGCTGGATCAGAGGCTTTACAAATCGCATTTTGAAATGTCGATCGGACAGCTCCCTGTGGATTTAGCAGGCAATCGTAAGCGACTCCCACCATTGTTGATTGTATTCGCCGGAAAAAAGGAAAGTAGAGAGTGAGTTAGGGTTGAAGGAGAAATGCAGTTGCTGGCTAAGCTATAACTGATCTAAGTAGGTGCCATTTCCCGCCAAGTTATGGGATTTCCCGCCAATTTGGCCGGTTGGGTTTAAGTCCAGTTTTAAATTTCGGGCCCCAATTTTGGATTGGGCTCTATAGGACCATTCTGCACTCCGGGCGAACCTAACATATATTTCTTATAATCATTTAATTATACTGGGGTAGGTGCGAAATTCGGGCTATATTTTATTTTATCATAGTCTTTTATTAAATAAACGCTTTTTTATAAAATTCTTCTTCTTTTTCTTTCTTATGTAGAATTATTTGGGCTCCTTCTATTAGTAATTTTAAGTATTGTATGTCTTGTGTTTTAAGGTATTCTTCTAAATATGTTTTTATAATATTTTTTCATGAATCTATTTCAGTCATAACTTCTTTTCAAAGTTGGAAATATTCTTCGTTTATCATAATTTAATCACTATTATAGTCTGTGTATATGTCTAAATAATCTGTACTTTCATATAATTCTTGCATTACTTCTCTTATGTCGTCAAACCAGTTTTGTCTTAGTAAGTTATTCATTTCTTCTTCTTCATATTTCATTAATTTTTCCCATATTAATTTTCTTATACTAGTTTCGTTTATTTTTTCTAATACTTTGAAAATAAGTATTTTATAATTATCTTCAAAATAGCTATTGTTAACTTCTACAGTGGGTATATCTGAGATATTCATTTAGATTTAGCAATTTTATCAATTTATTCCTGCCTTCCATGTCTACCATATGGTAATCTTACGATAGCTTATTATGACTTAGAGTATTCGTATTTTATCATCTGGTCACTACTAGCATGATACATTTTTCAGATACTATATTCCTAAACAGCGCATCAACACTTAGGTACTCCCCTAACACGGCCTTCTTGCCTTTCATGGTTTCCCATTTTTTGATGCATAGTTCTAGAAGTTTTCTCCTACTTTTCTCTATGCTAGCAAACTAGATAATAAATATTGAATAATCTTAATTCATAATAACAATTATAAGTATATCACATAATATTATGATTGACAGAAATTAATTATTTAGCTAAACATAATTATAAATAGGCATAAACCATAATCATAAATCATAATGATTATTAACTAAGTATAAATCATAAATGGGTATATAGATATACCTCCGTTGCAGTGTTTGCTAAGTTTTGCTTCATTATATGGGGAATTTAAAGTAATTTTTTATTAAATATGTTTTTTACAAAGCTGAAATGTTAGAGATGTAGTGGAAAATTGAGAGAGGATTGGGAGGATCTGATGATTTACAAATGGGAAATGCTATCCTATTTATACTTACATCCTAAGGGCTAAAGTTGCAATATTGATAAAGAAATTTACAAAGTAAGTCCCTAATTATTTACATATTAGTCCCTCGACATGATTAAATGATTCTCCTTTATGTCATTTTCTTCTTTTGTCTTTTTATCTTATCTCTTTCTTTGCTTTGTCTTCTTCCTTCACATGGTCTTGTTTCCTTCTTTGTGAAAAGTAGATTCCTTCTTTATGTCTTCGTCAATAATTTCTTCTCTTTAATCTTCGTCCGTCCATCTGTCTTCAATAATTGGTTTTCTTTAACTCTTGTTCGTCCATTTGTTTTTTAGTCGATATTGACATCTGGTATGTAGTTGTTTGTACCACTGCATCTGCTACATTCATGTTCCGTATACTTTTTTCTAATAAGTTTACAGTACTGATCTAAGCTATCTTCCGAAATAAATCCTTTTCTTATTGCTTTTGTTATAGGTTCTTGCTCTGGTCTAAGTAGTGTTAAGGCCCAATTTTTTACTTCTAATTTGTCCATTGGTCGTAATTCTTTTGCTGTTGAATAAATTAATAGATGGTTCCTCGAACAATACTTCCATATGTAATTCATCTCATCATAGACATTTGATAATTCCGTTAATATTGTGCTAAATCCAATAATTCTTTTATTTGCGTAAAAATTTGGTAGCTCTGTTCTTGGTATAATTGGCTAGTTAGTAATTTCTTCCGAAATAATGTAGTCCTTTGTCATTCTTATCTTTATAACCGTGATAACCGATTTAATTTCATAAAATAATATCTCTGCTGGCGCTGAATAAAATCTTACATAGGATAATTGTCATTTGGTAATTCTTTTATAGTTTATAAATGCTTGGTGTAATTTCGGTATTTGACTAAGTTCATCTCCTGTAATTGTATATACAGTTGATATAAGTCCATAGGCATAACAAGTAGCTATTAATTTTGGTTTGGTATTTGGTAATGCAATCAATTTGTTGTAATTTTGTAATTTTTGGGTTATATATCCTTGATGTGTTTTTAATTTTTCCGGATTTTTGATAGGTTGGGTATTTAGAAAGTTTTGAAATTTTTCAATGTTTTCAGTATATGTCCGGGTTATATGGTTGTAAGTTTTCTTTGTTTGGTTAAGTGAGGTTGCATATCTATGTATTTGTGGAGGTATGAATAATTCATTTTTTGCTATGTGAGGTGGGGCATAAGGCTTTTCAAATAACTTATTCAAATTATAATTTTTCTTTTTTGTAACTGTTGTGAATGATTCCTTTGTAGATGTACCTGCAATAACACTTAAATCGTTAGTAATTTGGGTTTTTAGGTGTTTCTCATTTAGGTGTTTCCCATCGTCACTTTCTAGATCTGGTTTTTTAAAGTGCTCCGACTGCACTACTAGCTCTGATTTTTTATCGTGGTCCTTCTCCACATATCTTGTCTCCATAATTGATACTCTATTATTGAGCATCTTAATTTGTTCCAGTAATTCTTTCATAAGTACTGCATTTGTAATTTCTTTTTCAAAGTCTGTTTGCACGGCTTTGTCTTGATAGATAGTCTGCAATAATATTTTTGTCAGTTTTAATTACTTCAATGGTAAAAGAGAAATTCAAAATATTTAATACCAATCTTCTAATTTCTTTTGTAGTAACTGAATCTTGTACCTTGCGTGTTAGCCACCATTTAACTTGCGTATTATCTATTCTTACAATAAATTTATTATATACAATATATGGTTCAAATGCTAATAAACATTTATATAATGCAAATAATTCTTTTCTATTAATTTTCCATCTACCTTCCGTTTCCGTAAATATTCCTGAGTAGTATCTACAATGATGTTCTATTTTTTCATTTTCATATTTATATTTTAATACTCCACCATAATTATTTTCACTTGCATCAGATTCTACTATATAGTTGAATTTTTTATTTTCATCTGTAAAACATAATTTTGGTAATTTTTTACATTGTTCTTTTATTTTTTGAACTTGTTTTTTATCTATTTCATCATAATTATATTCTACATTTTTTTTTAATTTTCTTTGTAATGGTTTTAAATATTCTGCTAGTTTAAGTATATATTCTCTTACTTGGTTTACTAATCCTAAAAAGGATTGTAATTTCTTTTTTGTATCTAATATTAGTTTTGAATTTATAATTTTTTGTACTATGTGTTGTTGCATTTTTATTTCATTTTTATCTATTTGTATTCCTAAAAATTCTATCTGATTTTTCATAATTTCTGCTTTAGGCTTATTCCTGATTCTTCTACTATATTTATAAATTTTTCTAATAATTTTATATGTTCATCATATGTTTTAATAATATGTCATCTATATATACTATACAATTTTTTAGTTTTGTGAAATATGTGTCCATAAAATATTGGAATCTTCCTGGTGCATTTTTATATCCAAATGGTAATACATTCCATTCATAAAATCCTTGTGGTACGGTAAACGCTGTTAATTTTTTAGATTCTTCTTCTAATTTTAAGTGGTAAAATCCTGATTTACAATCAAATTTACTAAAATAATTATATCCTTGTATTTATCTTATTTTTAATATTTTATTTGGAATTGGGTAATTATAAGTTTTAGTTTTTGCATTTAAATTTCTATAATCTATAACCATCCTACTTTTTCCTCTTTTTTGTTCACTATGTTTATTAACTATAAATGTTGGGCTAGTATATTTACTATTGCTTTCCTGTATGTATCCTTTTTCTAATAGTTCTGTTATATGCATTGTAAATTCTTTTAAGTCATCAAAATTATATTTTAAAAGTTTTTGTGTTATAATACTATTTTCGTCTATTAATTCTATCTTTACAGTGATTTTATGTTTATTCCATCCTTTTAATGGATCTTCACTATATAATTGTTCTAGCTATCTTTTATTGGACTTAACTTATCTATTGTGAATACTATGTATTCTATATTGTTGGCATTTATTGACATATTTTTTAATTCTTGTGTAATATTTTCACTTCCTTTTATCCATTCTGTATTCTTTCTTATTTTATTTTCTACTCTTTTTGCTCCTATTTTATGATTACATGGTGTTGTTAACCACCAGTGAGTTTTAGTTATTATATGCGGATAATATTTGTCTAAAAATGATATTCCTAGAATTATGTCTTTTGTAGGTAAATCATAATTATATATTTCGTCTATCTTAAGTATCTTATCCCATATTTGTATTTTTACATCTTTTGCTTTAAAGTGTATTAAACTTCCTTCATTATTAAATCCTTTTACTACTATAGGTGCTTTTAATTTTATCCACTTATCTTTTGGTAAACAAATATATTTACATATGTTAACTTCTGCTCCTGTATCTATCATTGGTGTATAATATCTATTATAATATCCTTCTATTATTATTTTCATAAGTACATGTATTTTCATATCATTATTCTTTTTATTATTATCATCTTATTATTGTAGGTAATAGTTAAGTAAGTAGATTCTATTTTATAAGGTTTCATTTCTTCTAACCATTTTAATCCTAATATTATATCTGTTTGTTGTTCTTCCTTAATTTCTAGTTTTATTTTCATAGGTATAGCTGCTATTATTATCTCTTTTTCTACTTCTAATTGAGCAATTATTAATGCTGATAAATCTGAGCATTTTTGTTTTGTCATCTTATTTATTTTCATTTCTTCTTTATTTAATAATTTATCTATTATGTAATTATCTTCTTGTTTTGTGTCTACTAATATTAAATGTTCTTTTTCTTCTATTATTCCTATTATGTAGTATTTGTTAGGGATTATATCATTTGCTATCTTTTTCGTATACTCTCATTGTAGATTATTTTTAATTTTTCTAGTTCTTCCTATCCTTTCTTCTATTATTTCTAAGTTTTCACTAGTATTTATTTTTTGGTATTAATAGTTATTTTTATCTATTATTTTAACAAATTGTTCAAATGACGTTTCTATTTCTATTCCTTTTATTTTACTTTTTGCAGTTATTTTATGTTTAGTAGTTAGTACATATAAATTTTTACATCTAACTGTACATATTTTACTTCCTGGGGTTAAGGTTATTCCATTTATTTTTCAATATAATACTAATGTTTTATCTATGTTCTGATCTGTTAATGCTACTGAATAATTAGTATTAACTGTAAATTTAAATTTTTGGTAAATCAAATTTCCTCTTACTGCTGTTATTACGCTCTTTTCTATAGGTTCTATTATTCTATCATCTGCTAAATATATTTCTATTGGGGTATCTATTCCTTCTTTAAAACAAGCTTTTATAAGTATTTCTATTCCTCCTAAATGTACATATTTAATTTGTTCTCTACATTTTATTTTTTGTTTCACTTTATTTAATTCTCTTTTATTTATAATTGGTACTTCAGCTTTTCCTTGGGCATATTTACAATTTATAATATGTTCTTTCTGACTAATTATGTAAAATTCCTCTTTATTTCTTTTAAAAGGGTTTTTTATTAAGGGTATACTAAATATTTTTTCTACACTTAAATCAATTTATTTTCCTTTTACCTTTTCAAATATATTATTATCAAAAATTATTTTTTGTTCAGAATAATCATCTGTTGTATATTCTTCTCTTATTATTTGTATATTTTCTTCAGTCATCTAATTGTTCTATTTCGTTATCTATTTGGTATTCTTCTTCATTATCAGATATTTCATAAATACTATCATCACTTTCTAATTCATAATCTAAATATTCTAATTGTAAGCAAACTTTTTCTTCTATAATTATTTCTGATATTTATTTTTTATTAGGATTTTTTGGTACTTTACAATCTTTTGCTATATGTCCTAATTTTCCACAATTATAACATTTACATTCACTTATACTTTTCTTTCTTCTATATGGTCTTTTAGATTTTGTAAAATATCTTTTTCTTGGATTTCTATATTTATGTTTTATTTTCTTATAATTTTTAAACCTTTTCTTTTTATATTTTTTATAATATTTATTATCACAACCAAATCGTGGTGCTATTTTATCTTTACAACATGCTAGATTTTTTATTATTGTTTTTTCCATTTTTAGATCTTCTCGATATTTAGTCCAAATGGCATTACTATCCATTCATAATGTCCATTAGGCGTACTGAATGTTGTTAATGGAATTGATTCTTCCGATAATTTTATTTGCCAAAATCCACTTTTATAGTCAAATTTTGAAAAATAAGTTTTTCCTTTTGCAAGGTTTATTAAATTATTTTTGTTGGGTATAAAATACCCATCAAATAAATAATATTTATTTAATTCTTTGTAATTTATTACCATTCTGGCTTTTCCTCTTTTTATTTCAGCATGGTTTCTTACCATAAATGATGGACTGCTATGAGGACTACTTAGTCTAATTAATTTTAGATTAAGTAATTCTTTAATTTGAATTTTAAATTCAATTTTATCTTCTTCATTGTAAAGCATTGGTCTTACTCTAATAATTACACTAGGGTCTTTTAGGATTAAGACTGCTTTTTCTTGATTCATTTCCCATTTTTCTAAGGGATTTTCTCCATATGATTTTTGTAAATTTTCTTTTATCCATTCTAGATTAAGACATTTATAAGAAACTTGTTTTATGTTTTCTATATATTTTTCTTTATAATTTCCATTTTCCTTTATAAGATGGTAAGGATTTTGTTTCCTAGGGACTTTTATGAAATGTCCGCATGGAGTTTTAAGGCTTATCATATATAATGTCTGATGATAATCCTGAAATTGTTGTAAAAAGTCATTACCTAATAATAAATCAGTTTCCAATTTATCATAGGCAAATAGTTTATTTATAGAAACAATTTTTGATCCTAAAATTATTTCTACCTTTTCTTTTGATAGAGTAAGCTTTTCTTTTACTCCTGTTATTTCTATCATAGACATATTATATTTGTTATTTTCCCAATTAGTTATTAGGAAAGGTTTCGCTAAACTAGCTTCTGAACCATTGTCTATTTGACAACAAGTTGTTAATTTTGTATCATACAAAGTGATTTCTATAAAGACTGATACTCTAAAAGAGATTTCTTTTGGCATCCTTACTTCTTTGGAATAAAGCAAGTCTCATTTTTATAACTTATTTCGATCCCATTTCTTTCTATGCTGTAATCATTTAGACTGTTTAAAAACATGTTTCCTAATAGTATATCATTATCATTTTCATGATTGGTAATATAACAAGGGACTGTTATTCGTATATTATCTAATTGTAGAGGTAAATCTACCATCTTAATACAACTATAATTATTACCTTCAAAGGTTTTATAGATATAAGGGGTACCTTCATAAGTTGGTAATCCTTCTATTAAAGTTCCTTTGACATGATTAGCTGTTGCTCCTGTTTGTATTAGGATTTCTTGATTTTTCCATTCTAATCCATTGAAAACTCTTCCTGAAATTCTAGAAATATTGGTTATTTTAAAAGTTCTCTTAATGTAACGATTAGAATTACTTTTCTTTATGAAATTCTTCCATATTCTAAGGAAAGCCTAGGGTTACTGTTAGAGCTTTCTATTTCCTTTGTTTTTCCAAAATGAATCTCATATTCATCTGGAATAATTGCTTGTTGAATCTCTGCTTCAACTATTCTTGCAATACCTGCACATTCTTGATCAATTTCAATCATTTCTTTATTTTTATACACATTTTCATAATTAGAATTAGTAACTGTATATAAAGCTTGATAATAAATACTCATTATGTGATTACCTGGTTTGAATCGATCATTTCTTTTCACTTGAAAATGCAAACTTAATGAGTCATTAAAATCTGCATCTTTTAATGAGATACAATATTTTGGATAGTAGGTAAATAATAACTTAGTATAAGCTAAATTTCCTTCTACTATTCCAAGGTTTCCTTCTCTTGCATTAATAAATCGTTCATCCGATAAATTAATAACAATAGGACAATTAATTCCTTCCTTAAAGGTAGATTTAACTAAAATTTGGATTCCTCCAAGATGTACATGATTCATTTTCTTTCTTTTCTTTTCTGGAATTTTTCTTAATATTTGATCTATCATTGCTTTTGTTAAAAGATTTAACTTATGTTTTCCCTTTGTTTGGGTAATTTCTATTACCTTTTCAACTTCCTGATATTCATGGTATGAAATTTTATTTCTTGAAAACATTCGTTGCATTCTGCTGAATATATTATCTTCAATTTTTAACCTAAGTTGTAATCCTTGGATTTTTCTTAATAATTCATTATCAAAGGTTGCTTTTAAAGCATAACCTCTTTGATCTTCTTCTGTTTCAATTGTTTGAACAGAATTTTCTACTTCTTCTATTTCTTTATTCATCACTTTCTTCACAGCTAGATGAATATTCTTCATATAATTCATCATAAAATTCATTACTTTGAATTGATTTTATTGATTCCAAGTCTGAATCAATTTCTTCTCTATCAATTTTAGATATTTTTACATGTTTTTTGTTACATTCGTAACTTTTATGTCCTTCTTCACCACAGTTATAATATTTATATTTTTCTTTCGTGGGCTTAAAGTTATTTTTGTTTTTATAATACTTTTTCCGAGGAATGTAAATTTTCTTTGACATATTTTTTCTTTTTATTAACATTTTTCTTGATTTTCTTCTTTTCTTGTAAGTTCGTTCATTGCATCCCCATTGAGTTGCTGCATTAGTATCTAAACAATAAATTTGTGTATTAATTCTTTTAGCTTTTCTCTGAACATTATGTGCCATGCACAATTGTCCAAGTCTATTATTTAGGAAAGTTATTCTCTGTCCAAGAGTATCTTTATCTGTTTTTACTTTGTCATATTCTTCTCTAAAATATGTAGCCCAAAAGCATGGTAATTTTTGATAGTATTTTTCCATGTATGTTACCATATCTTTACTGCTATCAAATATTTTATAATAATACTCTTCAAATTCACATGTATATTCTTGAATATAACTCATTTTACATAGTTGTAATTTTTCTAATTGCTCTTTTGCTACTATTCTTACCTTTTCTCGATTTAATGAAGGATTTTCTTCTCCTCCTAAGAATTCATTTCCAATATATTGGACTAGATTTTCTATTCCTTCTTGCAAGAATTTTTTAAAACCTTCTAAGGTTCTATTTTTTATAATTGTTCTAGCATCCTCAGATAATCCTGAGTACCAATGATTTACTTTTCCAGCAAAAGTATTTATCATGATAACATATTTTTCTTCATCTGTATATTCCATTTCTTTCCCTAAGAGAAAATAGAGAAATGTATTTTGTGCTAATTCTTTTTCTGGTTCTCTTTTACAATCCAGATTTAGAAATTTATTAACTCCTGCTTCATTTGTAGCAAGTCTGTTAGGCATATATTTTGATCTACTGTTATGATATTGACTAACAAAATCTTTATTTTGTTTTTCTTTTTAAACATAGCTATGTTTATTATTTTCTTGTTGTTCCTGTTTTACAGGGTTTGAACTTTCTCCTCTAAAATTTCCTTAGGGTCCTCCTATTTCCCCTTTATTCATAAAGACATTTAATTTTAAATCTGAAATTTCCAGATCTTCCATAGCATATACTAATTCATCTATTTCATTCATTTTGAATTTTGTTTTTCTATATCTTCTCCACTATGTTCTGGTATATCTTTAATAGATTCTATTTTTTATTTTTCCCAAAATTCTTCTATTAGTTTTTCATCAAAACTACCTTTTTGATAATTCCTTGAAAATTTTTCTGCCAACAAATCATTAATATATTTTTGACTTATATTTTTGTCAAACTTATCTGTTCTTTTGATTGTATTTATTAATTTTTTCGAAAGATTTTCTTTAATTGATTGTATTTCTATTTCTAATATTTTTAACCTTATGGCTAATTGTTTATGACTTTCTACTAAGTCATGTAATAAATCTATTGCCTCTTTGAGACTCATTCAGAATAATATTCAGATAAAATTAAAATTTCTTCATATGGCTAATTGTTTATGACTTTCTACTAAGTCATGTAATAAATCTATTGCCTCTTTGAGACTCATTCAGAATAATATTCAGATAAAGTTAAAATTTCTTCATATCCGAATAATATATAATCTATAGGAAATTCATATTTGAATTCATCATTTTGTATAGATATGACTATTTGGTTTATTATTTTTTCTTTTATATCTCTATTTAATTTTTCCATTATTTTTAGTATTATTACTAAAACTTTTTCTTGTATGAAACATAATGGCGGTATAGCTGTCATTTATGTTATTTTATTCTTTGTTTTAACTGAATTATAAACTTATATTCTAGTAATGATATTTTGGTGATTAACTGATCAAGTTTATAGATGTCTTCCAAAGTTTTATTAATTTGCTTATTCAATTTTTTATATTCGACATATTTACTTTTTAAATCATGTTTGATTTGCTTGTATGTTTGCGTATTTCTATGAGGTCTTTTCATCTTAGTTTTATTTTATTTCTCCAGGGCTCTGATACCAATAAGGGGGCTATGATGCAAACTTGCATGGTATGCGAAATTTTATTTAAGCGGTGTAAAGACAGCTTTTTTTCAATTCTTTTATAAAAGCATTGTATTCCAATTTTTCTTGGATTCTAATCATTCTTATTTCATGAATGGCTAATATCATTGTTATAGAATGCTTACTATGTACTTTCATGTAAGCCTGTTCTAATTCTTTTATAGACTTATCTAATTTATATAGAGATATTCTATATCTCCATGCTCTTTTTCTTATTAGATGCAATTCAGCTTGAATATGCTTCATGTTTTTATAATATACATAATTAATTTTATTCCCTGTAGGTACTAAGTATGTTCTTTTTAAATTAAAATATATGTAAAACAACTTATAATGTATGATTAAAATAATAATTATGCAATATAGAGTTGTGACATATATACCTTTCTCTCTTTTATTGTCGAAACAGTTTTTATCACTACCGCAGCAGTTCTCCTTTCCGGCTATGAACAGTTTTCACCTTCACGACCTCAGTCTATCATGGCTACTTTTCTACTGTTCCTCCGTTAGGCGGAAGATCGCAACCTTCACTTAGAACTAATCCTTAAATATGTGAGAAGAGAGATATACAAATCAAACTCTTTTATTTCATAATATTATTTTTACAAACATTATAGCTATTTTACATATAGCAAACTTATAAAGAAATACTTTTCCCTGACGGGAGAAGTGTTTTACTCACTCCTGAAGGTACCTAGCATTTTTCTATTGGGAGATAGATGAAAAATGTAGTCTCCCTTCTAATGAGATATTCTTCTCCTTTTATAGATGTAAGGAGGGACTAATGTTACAATATTTCTTTTGTAGGGTTGCTCCTCCAATTCTTTTGTATTTGTCTTCAAGCCCTTCAATTATTCTGATGGCCGACAATGGGTGGGAATCTCTTTTTGAAAAGAGATATCTTTAGAGATAAGATAAGAATTTCTTTCTCTTGTCTCTTTCTGTATGACGTAAGTGCTTACGTCATCTTCTTTGTCTTCTTTTGACGGCTACATTATTCTGTTTTACCGCTGTCCTTTCTTCTTCTTGAAGACTTCAATCTGATGACTCCTCTTCTTGATTTTTATGTTTATGTTCCAAGAACTTGCACGCCATCTTCCAAGTTTCCTCTGTGACTTCAAGTCTGTGGAATTCAATATCATGGATTTTTTCCTTTAGGATGGATGATTTTTCTTTTCCTTTTGTCATTAAAATTCAATAAGGAGTATGAATAATGACCTGATATTCTTCATTGTAAAATTTCTTAAGAATAAAATATATCGCTTTTATTCCTAAGGCTCTTTTAGTTTGGATCCATTTTTTGTTAAGATAAGAAATTTTTTTATCTACCCCTGTGGCCTTAACGTTGAAATCCTTTAATTTTTCCACTGTAATATAATTAATTGTGGGAAAATATGATTGCAAATCTTTGCCTTCCATTGCTATGCTAAAGAATCTGCAGTAGACTCCTTCTCCTTGTGCATAGGTTTTTATTGTATTGAACAATTGTTCAGGTAATTTGGATAGTTCTTGAAGGTCAGGTTTTGCATAAATTCTGTCAAGGTATCTATATTCAAATAATTGAACTGCGAAGCCCGGAGATCCATTAGGGAAAATAGAAATTCTACGAAATAAACTTGTATTTCCAAGAACTCCATACGTTTCTCCACTTTCTTCTGGAAGATTGTAGATATATCTTGAAATATCTTTTCTTCCTATCCTTTCTTCTATTATTTCTAAGTTTTCACTAGTATTTATTTCTTGGTATGAGTAGTTATTATTATCTATTATTTTAACAAATTGTTCAAATGACGTTTCTATTTCTATTCCTTTTATTTTACTTTTTGCAGTTATTTTATGTTTAGTAGTTAGTACATATAAATTTTTACATCTAACTGTACATATTTTACTTCCTGGGGTTAAGGTTATTCCATTTATTTTCCAATATAATACTAATGTTTTATCTATGTTCTGATCTGTTAATGCTACTGAATAATTAGTATTAACTGTAAATTTAAATTTTTGGTAAATCAAATTTCCTCTTACTGCTGTTATTACGCTCTTTTCTATAGGTTCTATTATTCTATCATCTGCTAAATATATTTCTATTGGGGTATCTATTCCTTCTTTAAAACAAGCTTTTATAAGTATTTCTATTCCTCCTAAATGTACATATTTAATTTGTTCTCTACTTTTTATTTTTTGTATCTCTTTATTTAATTATCTTTTATTTATAATTGGTACTTCAACTTTTCCTTGGGCATATTTACAATCTATAATATGTTCTTTCTGACTAATTATGTAAAATTCCTCTTTATTTCTTTTAAAAGGGTTTTTTTATTAAGGGTATACTAAATATTTTTTCTACACTTAAATCAATTTCTTTTCGTTTTACCTTTTCAAATATATTATTATCAAAAATTATTTTTTGTTCAGAATAATCATCTGTTGTATATTCTTCTCTTATTATTTGTATATTTTATTCAGTCATCTAATTGTTCTATTTCGTTATTTGTTTGGTATTCTTCTTCATTATCAGATATTTCATAAATACTATCATCAATTTCTAATTCATAATCTAAATATTCTAATTGTAAGCAAACTTCTTCTTCTATGATTATTTCTGATATTTGTTTTTTATTAGGATTTTTTGGTACTTTAGAATCTTTTGCTATAAGGAAATGATTTATTTCGGAAGATAGCTTAGATCAGTACTGTAAACTTATTAGAAAAAAGTATACGGAACATGAATGTAGCAGATGCAGCGGTACAAATAACTACATACCAGATGTCAATATCGACTAAAAAACAAATGGTCGAACAAGAGTTAAAGAAAACCAATTATTGAAGAAAGATGGACGGACGAAGATTAAAGAGAAGAAATTATTGACGAAGACATAAAGAAGGAATCTACTTTTCACAAAGAAGGAAACAAGACCATGTGACGGAAGAAGACAAAGCAAAGAAAGAGATAAGATAAAAGGACAAAAGAAGAAAATGACATAAAGGAGAATCATTTAATCATGTCGGGGGACTAATATGTAAATTAATTAGGACTTACTTTGTAAATTTCTTTTTCAATATTGCAACTTTAGCCCTTAGGATGTAAGTATAAATAAGATAGCATTTCCCATTTGTAAATCATCAGATCCTCCCAATCCTCTCTCAATTCCCCACAACATCTCTAACATTCCAGCTTTGTAAAAAACATATTTAATAAAAAATTACTTTAAATTTCCCATATAATGGAGCAAAACTTAGCAAACACTGCAATGGAGGTATATCTATATACCCATTTATGATTTATACTTAGTTAATAATCGTTATGATTTATGATTATGATTTATGCCTATTTATAATTATGTTTAGCTAAATAATTAATTCCTGTCAACCATAATATTATGTGATATACTTATGATTGTTATTATAAATTAAGATTATTCAATATTTATTATCTAGTTTGCTAGCATAGAGAAAAGTAGGAGAAAACTTCTAGAACTATGCATCCAAAAATGGGAAACCATGAAAGGCAAGAAGGTCGTGTTAGGAGAGTACCTAAGTGTTGATGCGCTGTTTAGGAAGATAGTATCTGAAAAAGGTATCATGCTAGTAGTGACCAGATGATAAAATACGAATACTCTAAGTCATAATAAGCTATTGTAAGATTACCATATGGTAGACATGAAAGACAGGAATAAATTGCTAAATAAATTGATAAACAAATTGTTAAGAAAAAATGAATACTTCTAATATACCCACTGTAGAAGTTAACAATAGCTATTTTGAAGATAACTATAAGATACTTATGTTTAAAATATTAAAAAAAATAACTGAACCTAGCATAAAAAAGATAATATGGGAAAAAATAATGAAATATGAAGAAGAAGAAATGAATAACTTAATAAGACAAACTTGGTTTGACGACATAAGAGCAGTAATGCAAGAATTATATGACAGTCATGAATATTTAGACATATATTCAGACTATAATAGTGATTGAATTATGATAAATGAAGAATATTTCCAACTTTGGAAAGAAGTTATGACTGAAATAGATTCATGGGAAAATATTATAAAAACATATTTAGAAGAATACCTTAAAACACAAGACATAAAATATTTAAAATTACTAATAGAAGGAGCCCAAATAATTCTACATAAGAAAGAAAAAGAAGAAGAATTTTATAAAAAAGCGTTTATTTAATAAAAGACTATGATAAAACAAAATATAGCCCGAATTCCGCACCTACCCCCCAGTATGATATCAAAGCATAGGATTAAAATTAACATAGTATTAAAATTAACATAGGATTAAAATAATTAAAAGAAAATGAGAAGACCTTATAAAAATACTCGAATCTATAAACAAATCAAATACGAATTAAAATATTTATATGTAGAATATAAACAATTAAATAAACAAGTTAATAAAATTACAGAAGATATCCACAAATTAGACAAGTTAATCACGAAAATATCATTATTAGAATATAAGTTTATAACTCAGTTAAAAGAAAGAATAAAACACAAATAAAAATGAATAAAGAAGAATTCGCTATAAGTGAAAAAATATATGAAAATTATGATGGACTAAAAATTAAAATAATTTTCTCAAACTTAGGTAGAAGATATAAGAAAATAGGAGACCAATTATATTTAATGCTAGAAAAAGAAGAATTAAAACTAGAAGATAGTTTAGCGGCTATGATAAGAATAGCAAAAGAAAATGAAGAGATAGATAGACAAAAGGAAATAGAAACAATAAAAATACAAAATGAAGAAAAACTACAACAAATAACAAACACAAAAAATAATAGAATAAAAGAATTAGAGAAAGAGTTACAAATGTTAAAAGAAATATATGAAAAACAGCAAGAACAAGAAGAAGAAAATAAATTATTAACAGAAATACAAAATTATAACGAAAAAATTATAAAAAAAACAGAAGTAGAAAATCAAAAAAATGAAGTACACATAGAAACCATAGAAGAAGATATGGAAGTAGATCAAAATTCAGAAATAAGTGAAACATATACGGAAATTATAGAAAATTCAGAAAATATGAAAAATAAAAAATTAATAGAAAATACTGAAGTAGAAATCAACTATGATGAAAAAATTAAAGAAACAGAAGCTAGTACTAGTACAACAACAAGAACATATCCAAAACATGAAAAATCACAAACATATACACGAGATTATACAAGTTCAGATAGATATGAAACACTATGGAATAAAAGATTAAATATAAAAAAATGGAGTCCTAAACAAATAAATTTACAACATGAATATTTGAATTTAGACTGTGTCACTGATATAAATCAAACTATACAATTATGGATAGGTTACATAGCAAAACAAATAATAGACAATAAAATCAACATATTAGAAGTACCAGGATATATAGAAAGAACATTTATAGGAGAAGTAAAATTATGATTCTTAAATCTAGAAGAAGAAAGTAAAAAGACATTAAGATCAAGTAAAGATATACAAGCTAAAGAAACAACATCAGTAATGGACATACTTTATAAATATGAAACAGTTATAAGAAATGAATTTAGTAGTATGACAACAGAGGAAGAAAAATGAAATAAAGATAAAATTATAAACAGAAATTTAATGAACAAATTAGGAATATGTAATATGTGTTATTTAGATGAATATACTTGTGCATATAAAGAATATTATTATAAAGGAGTCTATAATACACAAGAAAGTCTAGGAATAAGACACTTATATTTTACAAAATTACCAGAATCATTTAGTTCAAAGATAATAAAAGCATGGGAAGAAGCAAAATTACATGATACATTAGGAGCTAGAATAAAATTTGTAAAATAATGGTATGCAAATATATGTGAAAAATATCGAGAAGATCTAAAAATGGAAAAAACAATAATAAAAAATCTAGCATGTTGTAAAGATAAAATAGCACCACGATTTGGTTGTGATAATAAATATTATAAAAAACATAAAAAGAAAAGGTTTAAAAATTATAAGAAAATAAAACATAAATATAGAAATCCAAGAAAAAGATATTTTACAAAATCTAAAAGACCATATAGAAGAAAGAAAAGTATAAGTGAATGTAAATGTTATAATTGTGGAAAATTAGGACATATAGCAAAAGATTGTAAAGTACCAAAAAATCCTAATAAAAAATAAATATCAGAAATAATTATAGAAGAAGAAGTTTGCTTACAATTAGAATATTTAGATTATGAATTAGAAAGTGATGATAGTATTTATGAAATATCTGATAATGAAGAAGAATACCAAACAGATAACGAAATAGAACAATTAGATGACTGAATAAAATATACAAATAATAAGAGAAGAATATACAACAGATGATTATTCTGAACAAAAAATAATTTTTGATAATAATATATTTGAAAAGGTAAAAGGAAAAGAAATTGATTTAAGTGTAGAAAAATTATTTAGTATACCCTTAATAAAAAACCCTTTTAAAAGAAATAAAGAGGAATTTTACATAATTAGTCAGAAAGAACATATTATAAATTGTAAATATGTCCAAGGAAAAGTTGAAGTACCAATTATAAATAAAAGAGAATTAAATAAAGAGAAACAAAAAATAAAATGTAGAGAACAAATTAAATATGTACATTTAGGAGGAATAGAAATACTTATAAAAGCTTGTTTTAAAGAAGGAATAGATACCCCAATAGAAATATATTTAGTAGATGATAGAATAATAGAACCTATAGAAAAGAGCGTAATAACAGCAGTAAGAGGAAATTTGATTTACCAAAAATTTAAATTTACAGTTAATACTAATTATTCAGTAGCATTAACAGATCAGAACATAGATAAAACATTAGTATTATATTGAAAAATAAATGGAATAACCTTAACCCCAGGAAGTAAAATATGTGCAGCTAGATGTAAAAATTTATATGTACTAACTACTAAACATAAAATAACTGCAAAAAGTAAAATAAAAGGAATAGAAATAGAAACGTCATTTGAACAATTTGTTAAAATAATAGATAATAATAACTACTCATACCAAGAAATAAATACTAGTGAAAACTTAGAAATAATAGAAGAAAGGATAGGAAGAACTAGAAAAATTAAAAATAATCTACAAAGAGAGTATACGAAAAAGATAGCATATGATATAATCCCTAACAAATACTACATAATAGGAATAATAGAAGAAAAAGAACATTTAATATTAGTAGACACAAAACAAGAAGATAATTACATAATAGATAAATTATTAAATAAAGAAGAAATGGAAATAAATAAGATGACAAAACAAAAATGCTCAGATTTACCAGCATTAATAATTGCTCAATTAGAAGTAGAAAAAGAGATAATAATAGCAGATATACCTATGAAAATAAAACTAGAAATTAAGGAAGAACAACAAGCAGATATAATATTAGGATTAAAATGGTTAGAAGAAATGAAACCTTATAAAATAGAATCTACTTACTTAACTATTACCTACAATAATAAGATGATAATAATAAAAAGAATAATGATATGAAAATACATGTACTTATGAAAATAATAATAGAAGGATATTATAATAGATATTATACACCAATGATAGATACAGGAGCAGAAGTTAACATATGTAAATATATTTGTTTACCAAAAGATAAGTGGATAAAATTAAAAACACCTATAGTAGTAAAAGGATTTAATAATGAAGAAAGTTTAATACACTTTAAAGCAAAAGACGTAAAAATTCAAATATGGGATAAGATACTTAAGATAGACGAAATATATAATTATGATTTACCTACAAAAGACATAATTCTAGGAATATCATTTCTAGACAAATATTATCCGCATATAATAACTAAAACTCACTGGTGGTTAACAACACCATGTAATCATAAAATAGGAGCAAAAAGAGTAGAAAATAAAATAAGAAAGAATACAGAATGGATAAAAGGAAGTGAAAATATTACATAAAAATTAAAAAATATGTCAATAAATGCCAACAATATAGAATACATAGTATTCACAATAGATAAGTTAAGTCCAATAAAAGATAGACTAGAACAATTATATAGTGAAGATCCATTAAAAGGATGGAATAAACATAAAATCACTGTAAAGATAGAATTAATAGACGAAAATAGTATTATAACACAAAAACTTTTAAAATATAATTTTGATGACTTAAAAGAATTTACAATGCATATAACAGAACTATTAGAAAAAGGATACATACAAGAAAGCAATAGTAAACATACTAGCCCAGCATTTATAGTTAATAAACATAGTGAACAAAAAAGAGGAAAAAGTAGGATGGTTATAGATTATAGAAATTTAAATGCAAAAACTAAAACTTATAATTATCCAATTCCAAATAAAATATTAAAAATAAGACAAATACAAGGATATAATTATTTTAGTAAATTTGATTGTAAATCAGGATTTTACCACTTAAAATTAGAAGAAGAATCTAAAAAATTAACAGCGTGTACCGTATCACAAGGATTTTATGAATGGAATGTATTACCATTTGGATATAAAAATGCACCAGGAAGATTCCAACATTTTATGGACACATATTTCACAAAACTAGAAAATTGTATAGTATATATAGATGACATATTATTAAAACATATGATGAACATATAAAATTATTAGAAAAATTTATAAATATAGTAGAAGAATCAGGAATAAGCCTAAAGCAGAAATTATGAAAAATCAGATAGAATTTTTAGGAATACAAATAGATAAAAATGAAATAAAAATGCAACAACACATAGTACAAAAAATTATAAATTCAAAACTAATATTAGATACAAAAGAAATTACAATCCTTTTTAGGATTAGTAAATCAAGTAAGAGAATATATACTTAAACTAGCAGAATATTTAAAACCATTACAAAGAAAATTGAAAAAAGATGTAGAATATAATTATGATGAAATAGATAAAAAACAAGTTCAAAAAATAAAAGAACAATGTAAAAAATTACCAAAATTATGTTTTACAGATGAAAATAAAAAATTCAACTATATAGTAGAATCTAATGCAAGTGAAAATAATTATGGTGGAGTATTAAAATATAAATATGAAAATGAAAAAATAGAACATCATTGTAGATACTACTCAAGAACATTTACGGAAACGGAAGGTAGATGGGAAATTAATAGAAAAGAATTATTTGCATTATATAAATGTTTATTAGCATTTGAATCATATATTGTATATAATAAATTTATTGTAAGAACAGATAATACGCAAGTTAAATGGTGGCTAACATGCAAGGTACAAGATTCAGTTACTACAAAAGAAATTAGAAGATTGATATTAAATATTTTGAATTTCTCTTTTACCATTGAAGTAATTAAAACTGACAAAAATATTATTGCAGACTACCTATCAAGACAAAGCCGTGCAAACGGACTTTGAAGAAGAAATTACAAATGCAGTACTTATGAAAGAATTACTGGAACAAATTAAGATGCTCAATAATAGAGTATCAATTATGGAGACAAGATATGTGGAGAAGGACCACGATAAAAAACCAGAGCTAGTAGTGCAGTCGGAGCACTTTAAAAAACCAGATCTAGAAGGTGACGATGGGAAACACCTAAAAACCCAAATTACTAACGATTTAAGTGTTATTGCAGGTACATCTACAAAGGAATCATTTACAACAGTTACAAAAAAGAAAAATTATAATTTGAATAAGGTATTTGAAAAGCCTTATGCCCCACCTCACATAGCAAAAAATGAATTATTCATACCTCCACAAATACATACATATGCAACCTCACTTAGCCAAACAAAGAAAACTTACAACCATATAACCCGGACATATACTGAAAACATTGAAAAAATCCAAAACTTTCTAAATACCCAACCTATCGAAAATTCGAAAAAATAAAAAACACATCAAGGATATATAACCCAAAAATTACAAAATTACAACAAATTGATTGCATTACCAAATACCAAACCAAAATTAATAGCGACTTGTTATGCCTATGGACTTATATTAACTGTATATACAATTACAGGAGATGAACTTAGTCAAATACCGGAATTACACCAAGCATTTATGAACTATAAAAGAATTACCAAATGACAATTATTCTATGTAAGATTTTATTCAGCGCCAGCAGAGATATTATTTGACGAAATTAAACCGGTTATCACGGTTATAAAGATAGGAATGACAAAGGACTATATTATTCTGGAAGAAATTACTAACCAGCCAATTATACCAAGAACAGAGCTACCAGATTTTTACGCAAATAAAAGAATTATTGGACTTAGCACAATATTAACGGAATTATCAAATGTCTATGATGAGACGAATTACATATGAAAGTATTGTTCGAGGAACCATTTATTAATTTATTCAACAACAAAAGAATTACGACCAATGGACAAATTAGAAGTAAAAAATTGGGCCTTAACACTACTTAGACCAGAGCAAGAACCTATAACAAAAGCAATAAGGAAATGATTTATTTTGGAAGATAGCTTAGATCAGTACTGTAAACTTATTAGAAAAAAGTATACGGAACATGAATGTAGCAGATGCAGCGGTACAAACAACTACATACTAGATGTCAATATCGACTAAAAAACAAATGGACGAACAAGAGTTAAAGAAAACCAATTATTGAAGACAGATGGACGGACGGAGATTAAAGAGAAGAAATTATTGACGAAGACATACAGAAGGAATCTACTTTTCACAAAGAAGGAAACAAGACCATGTGACGGAAGAAGACAAAGCAAAGAAAGAGATAAGATAAAAAGACAAAAGAAGAAAATGACATAAAGGAGAATCATTTAATCATGTCGGGGGACTAATATGTAAATAATTAGGGACTTACTTTGTAAATTTCTTTTTCAATATTGCAACTTTAGCCCTTAGGATGTAAGTATAAATAGGATAGCATTTCCCATTTGTAAATCATCAGATCCTCCCAATCCTCTCTCAATTCCCCACTACATCTCTAACATTCCAGCTTTGTAAAAAACATATTTAATAAAAAATTACTTTAAATTTCCCATATAATGGAGCAAAACTTAGCAAACACTGCAACGGAGATATATCTATATACCCATTTATGATTTATACTTAGTTAATAATCATTATGATTTATGATTATGATTTATGCCTATTTATAATTATGTTTAGCTAAATAATTAATTCCTGTCAACCATAATATTATGTGATATACTTATGATTGTTATTATGAATTAAGATTATTCAATATTTATTATCTAGTTTGCTAGCATAGAGAAAAGTAGGAGAAAACTTCTAGAACTATGCATCAAAAAATGGGAAACCATGAAAGGCAAGAAGGCCGTGTTAGGGGAGTACCTAAGTGTTGATGCGCTGTTTAGGAAGATAGTATCTAAAAAAGGTATCATGCTAGTAGTGACCAGATGATAAAATACGAATACTCTAAGTCATAATAAGTTATCGTAAGATTACCATATGGTAGACATGGAAGGCAGGAATAAATTGATAAAATTGCTAAATCTAAATGAATATCTCAGATATACCCACTGTAGAAGTTAACAATAGCTATTTTGAAGATAATTATAAAATACTTATTTTCAAAGTATTAGAAAAAATAAACGAAACTAGTATAAGAAAATTAATATGGAAAAAATTAATGAAATACGAAGAAGAAGAAATGAATAACTTACTAAGACAAAACTGGTTTGACGACATAAGAGAAGTAATGCAAGAATTATATGAAAGTACAGATTATTTAGACATATACACAGACTATAATAGTGATTAAATTATGATAAACGAAGAATATTTCCAACTTTGGAAAGAAGTTATGACTGAAATAGATTCATGGGAAAATATTATAAAAATATATTTAGAAGAATACCTTAAAACACAAGACATACAATACTTAAAATTACTAATAGAAGGAGCCCAAATAATTCTACATAAGAAAGAAAAAGAAGAAGAATTTTATAAAAAAGCGTTTATTTAATAAAAGACTATGATAAAACAAAACATAGCCCGAATACTTTCGGAATGACTAAGAAAAATTATATCTTTTTTTTGGTAACATTATAATTTTAATTTTTCACGTGACATGTTTCAGTCCATAAGATTAAAAGACATTTTTGTACATTTGACATTACTTTAATTTAGGACCACAAAATTGAAATTTTTTCTTCATTTTCTTAAATTCCGTATCAAGTTAAACTATGTCATTCCTTTTTAAACAAAGTGAGTCTCGTTCTTAGATTAATTGATAGTAGCCATTTCTAATCGATTTGGGTCACATATCAATCCATTTTAAATGGGCTGAAATTGGTTGAACTAATAAATGGGTGAGTCAATAACCAATCCAAATCTAAATGGATTGAGAGGACTAGGTTTGATTTTGCCACCCCTAGTGAAAAGTCGAATGAGGGTCTCCTCACCTCTGAAAGAATGATGTTAGTTTCATTTATGAGCATGTTTTTTACCCAAAAAAATAATCTAAATAATCTCTTCCATCATTTATTAAAATAACAAAATAAGGAAACAAGTGAATATTCAGATTTTTGAAGTGAACTTAAATTTTTTACCTTTGAACATTTACAATTGCAAAACTTACAATCGCTACTTGGACTCCTCGATGTTTTCATTTTATAATACTACAAACATCTAGTTCAATTGAATATACAGACCTTCCGAATTGTTGAGACATGATTATAAAATTTCAAAAATCAAAATATAAAGTACAAGAAAATAAAAGATGAATGAAAAATATGAAGTGACTAACTCCATATTTATTATTGAAGAAAGAGATATAACTTCAGGTGAAAAGTTAATAAAAGAAATTGCAGTTCGTTTATTTATGGGCAAACTACCTCTAAACTTTGTGATGTGTTTTGGATTGAACTGACGAAAGTTAACTTTGATTGTCACAATTCGCTCACAATTAGACGAAGTGTCCATTTAGGTTTGTATTGAATCTCTTTTAGTATGAAGTGCCCAAAAAATGTTCATTTTAAAGTTGTACTCTCCTTATAATCTACAAAGAGAAAGATTAATTTTTTCAATGGTGGTATCCAAATCATTTTGAGCTCTCACTCATTAATATGGGGCAATGATGGAGTTTGTAGTTGGGATACGAGTTCGTTTGATTTCAATAATTTTTACTTAAATAATATGTATGTGTTAAGAAATTTATTCAGTATGTACAACTATAAGAATTAGAACTCAATTATTACCACTTAAAGTTATCGTGATTCTAAATTGAGAATTCATAAAGTTAAAAAATCGTAGCTCCGCCTCTGAATACACATATATACTTGAATAACTCTATTCAAGAGGCTAAGACCAATTGATGACATTCATGATTGAGTCAAGAAAAAAAGAGAAACACAAAATGGCCAAGGGTGTTGTATTCTTATGAGTTCATATATAAGAGGAGGAAATAGTACTACTAATTAGCCCTTAAGATATATATATATACTATAAAATTCATCTTGAGAAGAGCTTGGTGAAGAAATTTCCAGAGTTGGATTTGTCTAGACAAGCTACGTGCGCATATCGTCCCAATTTGTCAACTTGTCTTGCTTCTCCACTCGTATCTTTCTTGCAAACCTTGCACGTTTTGTCTACCCATCCCTCCTCCACATATTGTCCATCCACTATTAATTTGTTCCCAAAAAAAAAAAAGAGTGGTTAATTAAAGCCATAGATAATTAAATAATATAATTAACTAGGAGTATATATAATTACCCTCAACGTAGGACTTGAAGAAATCTTTGTATGTCCCACCAATCTTCCTTCTCAGAGCTCCATACTAGAAAAAAAGTCGTCTTCATAAGTAAACAAGTACTAATACACAACTTGATTAACATACGCCCAATGAGAAAGAGAGGCTGACAATATAATGTGGTTTGATAGTTAGTAAAAATTACGCAAGTATTAATAACGTAGAATATATGAGGAAATTTATATAGGTATTCATATACATTAGTTAGTTATGCGAGTTTTACCTAGCAAATCAATTACAATACTTGTTTTGTAGCTGAATAATTTACTTTCTAATTAACTATCAAAGATGATAGAGTATTACTAATACATGATTTAATAACTGTATAACTTATCTCCAAATGAGCTATCAAACTGCGTTATAGAAATGAGAATTTACCTGTTCTCTGGACATTCTCTCTCCGGATTGTGTTTTTTCTCTTGCTTCATCAAGAAGCTCAGCGTCCTTTGAAGATCTAACTTGGGAAAAATCAAGAGCTTCAGTTACACTTGAAAACAAAGATTGCTTCCTCTTATTTTTTGGTTCTTCTTCTTCTTGTGTATCCTCTTTTTTAGCCTTTGCTGAAATTGCTACTAGTTTTGATGAGCAAATTCTGCTGCTACGAAGAATACTGCATGTGGGGAAATATTCTGAACCACGCAAATAGTAATTTTGAGAAGGTGAAAAGGGAATAGCTCTCAGCCCCATTATATTGTATGAATTTGAGGCTTAATTAATTACTACTTTGAAGCTGTACCTTTATATGATAATTTTGTTTGTGGCATACTTATTTTTTTTATATTTTATAGTAGAATAGAAAATGCAGGGCCAGTCGCATAACTGGTGGTTCATAACATATGATGACGTGGCTTTTGGCTGACAACTTAAATTCCATATTTCCCAATAATATTACTCCTTTCTATGGATTTGTCTTTTTTCACCTTTCATGTGGTTATAATGAATTTTGTTTCTCTTATTAACTTGTTCAAGTATATGTTGTCTTTATAGCAAGCTATTTGAAGTGTGCACAAGCTTTCTTTGCATACCATAGTTATAAAATTTAAAAGTATAATTTTATTTCATACTTAATGATATAATAACGTTTTCTTCTGGAGAATGAAGCAAGAGACTTTTAATTATTTCCAGTTAGTCTTATATTTGCCCTGTTATTTTATCTCGAGAATGAAACATCAAAATTTGAATAGATAAGAGATCAAATAAAAAAACTTCAGTAATCTGCACAATAATTTCATTTACCTCTCTAATAAGGTCCTAATAAGATACATAGCTATAGGAGTAAAGTGAAATAATTTAATTAAACAATGTAGACCATGCCAACTTCAAGAAGGGATGCTGGAGGAACTTTAAGGGATACATCTGCACCCCTGCAATTCCTCCTAAGGAAATTATAACCATAATTTATAGCCAACCTCTTCAACACAGATGATCCTTGTTTTGCTTTCACGTGTGAATGTCCTAGTACGAATGCTGTACCTGCTTGTTGTGCTGTATATAAATCTTCTAGCTCTTCCTGCAGCTGAGAACTCATTTCATCCCGTGAATCCACTTCCGACTCATTATCTATGGCAAATCTCACTCTTCTTTCCACAGGTTGCATCTCTATCACATCCGTCACACTTTCAACTGTAGGGAACCCAACAGACACGCTTGCAGGCTGCATGGTTTCTTCGAGTTCGAAAGCTGGTGTACCTGACAAATCCAGAGTTCCTATAACGGTCAGTCTACATTCTCCTGATGATGCACCAGAACGTGAGCAGTCATCCTCGTTGCATGTCTCGATGATTCCATGTGCCTTGTACCAATCATACCGGATGAAATCAGCCAGCCTACTGACAAGTTCGGATTCAAAGGAGTCGACATCCTGGTGAACGTCACGGTAACCATAACGGACAATGCATCTATAGGAACGATGAGCTGCAGGACCAACACGGCCTACGAGGTATCTCTCAGCTGGGGGAACAAAAGGGACAGGCACGGATTTCACACACACGAAAACAAGTATCCGGTGGTAGGCAGGGAGGTTGGTAACAAAACGTGAGAAGTTGGCTGGAATCCCAGAAGTCAAATCAGTGAATACGAGGCCAATGCCAGGGACTCGAGTAATACCCAAGCTTGGACCTAGTGCCAGCAGCCATTCTAATGAAACCTTATTGTGGAGATCATATTCATACTTTTTAACTGTGGCGTAGTGCCAAACAAACATGACAGTAACCAAAAAGAGTGCAAGCAGGATTGGAAGCCAAGCGCCTTCAAGAAACTTAATGACGGAGGCTGAGAAGTAGAGTAACTCAATAGACCCAAACAGAAGGAGAAATCCAAGGGCCAGTATTGGAGGCTTGTTCCAGCAGAGGATGATAACTAATGAAGTAAGGCAAGTGGTCACTAGCATCACCGCCATTACTGCTAGTCCTGCAATTGATAAAGGATGAAACTGTGACACCTTAAGATATACACTGAAGTTTCAAGTTAAGTGCTTGCTGAACTTCTATACAGCTTCATTCATATAGAGAAGAGGGAAAAGAGACTAGTAGGAAAAGAAAACAAAACGAAAGAGCTGTTTAGGCTTTAGGCTGACAAGAAGGAAAAGACTGATTGAGTCACTATAAAAGCAGGCAGCAAGCAATGAATTGTCTTGTAAGAATGTCAGGTATATGAAACATTTTTTCTATAGCATATAGCAAAGGAAACATCTACTGCAAGAAGGAATAAAAGGTTTTTGAAGATCACACACTAAGCCACATCGAAGAAGTTAATCAGAACTGTTAAAAGGCTTTGAAAATGACTTGACAGTAGACAGTAATTGATGCCTTTATAACGTGTCTTGGAGAAAGAATGATTGGTCACAAGTACCTGACGCATTTCCCATGTGCTTTGTGTCTCTGAAACCAATAGTCACAGCAACACAAAGAATCATGAGTATCCAATTGATCTCGGGAATGTATATCTGGCCATGTATCTTGGCATTGGTGTGAACAACCTTGACTCTTGGGAAGCAACCAAGGGATTGACTCTGGTTGATTATTGAGAATGTTCCGCTGATGATGGCCTGACTTCCCACAACAGAAGCCAGAATTGCTATTACTAGCACTGGCCATCTCACAACATCTACATTGCAATTAATTTTTTTTTTAAAGAAAAAACAGAGAAGGAATAAGTCACTGAAAAATATGCATGGAATTCAAATGAAAATTGATAAACATGATCAAGAAGCTTGTTCTACAAAACCAGCTTACGTTCATGAAAACAATTGTTAACAACAGATAGAGATGGTGGTCTTTCTCTGATGTGTACTAGTACTTATATAGGCCCAGTCCCATACAATGCCTTAATGAAGTAAACACTATGAAAACACCCACGATTTGATTGAGGATAGGCCAGACTTGGCTCATACTTAAAAAAAATCATTTCCATAGTCCATGCCCTTGACAATTCAGCACTAGTTCATTTCAGATATCTTGATGCAACAACTGGATAACAGTCTCTAAATAATTATCATGTTTAGACATCAGGTCATTCAGGTTTCAATTTCATACATAAACCGTTACATCATGAAGAACTTGAATATGTAAATAATACATTGCAAAGGATATCAACTAGCATGGTTGCAATATCTGCTGACAAAGAAATCCTTACATTCTAGAGCAATTGTTGACGTCAAGTTCAACGTTGCTCATTGCTGTACTAATGATAGTTCAAGCATCAAGAATTGCAGTTCAATTGTATGAATTATAGTAATACATCCCTAGAAACTGAGATCAATTTACTTCAAATGTAGAACTTTTACTCCCCCGGTCCCAACAACCTTCCCATATTAAGATGTCACAAAACGTTCGACCATATGACAGGTAATATTATTCTATACAACTTTCAGAATATCCAACAATACAAATTCATTTAACTATCAAATGTTAAAGATGCTTTCTGTATCACTTCTCAACCAAAAATTAATATTTTCTTCTACAATCTCTACCATATTATACATGTCCTTTTTTTTTTGTGGAAAAACATATTATACTTGTCAAATTATTACCTTTAACTCAATGTCTAGTTATTACCAAAATAGTGAACTAGATAAAAGAAAAAGAAGAAGTTAATACCAAAATATAAAATGTGTAGCTTACCTACTTTAATGTCTTGAAAATACACAAATTTATCAACTGAAAGCTCAAACTCCATATTAAACATAAGTAAATAACTATGTATGACTTAGTACCACCTAAACTTGTTTAACATTGTAATGATACCTGGAACTGATACATAGAAACCGATCTTATGAATGGTGTGGTGATGCTTTGATAAGAAAGCTGCTTGACCCATATACGCCAATATTAGTGCTGGATAAACCAGAAAGGTGAATGCAATCTGTGGCAGGATAAAGAATTAGAGATATCATTTGAGATTAAAATACAGTCTATTGCTGTAAACATTATAAGGACAAAATTTGGTTTATAGAGTTTACTTGAATTGCAGTATGTGAGAAATGCCCAAGATCAGCAAACATTGCTTCAGAACCTGTAATATGGTAAATAAAACATTTTAACATTCATTACTGAAACATTGGATCTTTGTTGCAGTGCATCACTATGTCCTATATAGTACACTATTGATACCATGACTATAGCCTAACCAAGTCTAGATATATATAGTACACTATTGATACCATGATCAAAGCATGATCCAGAGGTGAACACTGTTGAATATAAAAAAATTATCAAGTACCAGGCCATACATTACATCAGAATACAATTCTCTCCCCTTCACAATTTATTTGTTTCTTTTCTCTAATGAATGGCCAATTTGACCAATCTTCAGAGGTATATCAAATATAGAATGGTTCTTTTTTTTCAATGTGAAACTTGGACATTCTGAAACTACGAAAGAGAAAAAAGTTGCAACCTTTTCCATGTTAAAGTGATGAAATAATATATCAAAATTTTCAAAGATAACTTTGTTTGGCTCTTGGCAAGGGAAGACACAACGATTTTATGAAAGAGAGAGTACATTTAAGTTATTGGCAGATTGTATTATATGAATCTGTACTGAACAGATGCTTCATCTGTTTTGCCCTGATTTACAAATATGCATTTTCTAACCAAGTGCTCTTATACTATAAATTTCAATCAAGTATTTCATGTCAATTTTTTACTAGAATAGACTTCAACAAATCCTAGAACCATAGATCATGTACTACCACAAATTGGGCCTTATATTTGCCAATTGACATGCGTTTAGATACTAGAGAACAGGTGTCTGACATATGAACAGGTAAGCCTACAGAAAGCAAGGTACATACAATAGCATCACTTTTAGCATGTTCTAGATGGCAGCACCTGATTTATATAAAGCAGCATATTGGACTTCAGAAGATATACCAAAGAAACAGAGCTTATGACCACTCTAATACAAAAAAACGAAGTGTAAGAAGACATATTACCAGTTATGCAGAGCAGAATTCCACCCAAAGACATCCATCCACCTTTTCTTGTTTTCTTCAGGAACTTTACCATGTAATCGGGGGAAAGAGCTTTATAAACCTGTGGATTCCAGTGGACAATGTTGTATAACCCAAGAGCACTAATGCAGAGTAACCAGGTCATCACAATTGGTGCAAAAACAAAACCAACTCGATGTGTGCCATAATGTTGTAATGCGAATAGGCAGACCAATATGAAGCAAGTTATTGGAATCACTGCATCTGCATAAGCAAAAACATGGATGTAATTCAACAGTACTTTTGTCAAAAAAAAAAAAAAAAACATGGATGTAATAATGAATCAAAGTTTAACAATAACTTCTGTAAAGATCTGTAGTGATTAACACTTACACAGCAGATACATCTAGAAAAGTAAGGAAGAAACAAAGAAATATAACTCAGCAGAAAAGATATTAATGTCACATCTCTTCTGTTGTTTCCCGCACCCATCCTTTAACTAAATACCAACAAGAAATAAAAGAGGAAAACATTGGAAACTCAAAATAGTTGGCTGATTTAAGTCTGCCCCTGCACACGTACCCCCTCCCCTGCCACACCCCAAAAACCACGGTCTTTTCTTTATATCTATACCATTTCATTCCAGGTGAATTTCTTGTTTCAACTCATCGCTCTGTATTAAAGTTGTGGAGAATGAACTTCACTTCTTGTTTGCTCTAATATCTAGTTTTGATAAAATACCATATATAAATAGGTAAGCGCCTAAGCGACATCTAATTGAATTGATTCACCGAATCTTCCATCTACCAAAATTGAAGAGATGTCTTTTAAGGTCAGCTTCATGAAAAAAAGAAAGAAAGGAAGCAAGTTTAGCGAACATAGAGATGGAAATAGATGGATTTTTCCCAGCTGTTGTCACCAGAAAGTTGGAAAAAGAACACTTGACTTATCAGATACATAATACAATAGCTTGTACAATTTAGGAGGAAAGTCCTTGTAGCAAACATAACTTGTTCACATGTTATCATGTAAGGTACTCAAAAGAGAAAAACACCGTTTTCCTTTCAGTTGAAAGAAACAATGACACTGGTAAATTTGACAAGTGACAACAATTGTGGAACTACAAGGTTCTTTGCCTAAAATATTCTTTTCAGTCGAAAGCTATGTTGACATTGGTCATAATACCTTTTGGAAGTGACAACATTTCTGACACAATCACTACTATGAGATACATTTTTTCATTTAGTCCTTTTTGTGTTGAATGGTACTATGAGATTCTTTACCTGGTCAGAAGCAAAACCTAAGTTTGACAGAGTAATTGTTATCCCAAAGTGAGTTTGAACAGAAAGGTAAAATATTTCCAGACAGTGAGTTTGAAAGGAAAGGTAAAACATTCCAGACAAGTGAGTGCCCTACTGTTACAGCAGTTATATCTTTCCCTTTTCCATGTAGATAGTACATACTGAATAGTGATTAAGTTATAGCCATATAAAGAATAATTTTTAAGATTTTCTTCTCTCTAACGTATGCTCTCTGCCTGTAACCAGCCATCAGATTGTAATAGAATAATAGTGAGTCCTCTACTATTACCAGGCCTTACAATTGCAAGGTCTGTGCATTGACAACAGTGGAAGTTTTCTAGGCCAATTTGGTTATTAAGGCTGAGAAGGTTAGAAATGGGCAATGAGAAGATGAACAGAGGGGAAGACAGACACCCTTATCCATGATCACTGAAATGTTGATTGACACTGAACAGATAAGTTAATTAAGCATTGACACCACAACGTTTGACTGGATTGTCTCACAGTTTTGCTTTATATTCTGTAACACAATCAATTACTCCATACTTTGATTTCGTACTAAGACAAGGATATTCAAAAAAATTAGTACAAGATAGGAACAAGACATACTAATTAAATTACTTCAATTTCTTTGATGCAACTTTTGAAGTGTAATTGATAACAAAATGGCGGGCTACAAGAACAACACATTTCAGTTTTCAGGAAGTAGTTTCATTGTAGACAAAGCAGCTTACATTGATGATGCTCCCGAGACATCGATAACTCAAGGCCAGAGACCGCAGAGAATACTGCAGTTGGAAGAAGATTCCATGTCAGCATCTACCATAATTCTAGAGAAGATGAATTTGATGCAAAACAGCCTACATACCAGATATGGCTGGAGTAAGCAGCCCATCTCCAATCACCATACAAGTGCCAAGAAGCACCAAAATCAGCAAAGCAGTGTGTAAGGACTTGTGCTTCTCAAGAAGCAACTTCAACTTTGAGCTGTTCTTCATCTCAGGAGGGTGCTCAAGTTTGTAGGTAGAAAGAGCTTCATCAGCAACTTGTCTGTTAGGCAGAAGGCTAACTTTGGCATGCCTGCATATTAAGGAATAGAGCGCAAAAGTACCACCTGCAGCAGAATCCATGTAAGTCAATTTAACAACCAAATACCAAGCTTATCTTTGTGACTTGTAGTACATACCTTCTCCATTGTCATCAGCTCGAAGCACGATAAAGACATATTTGAATAGAGGAACTAGAGTTAAAGTCCAAAAAACAAAAGAGAGAACGCCAAAAATCTCTTCATTAGTCTCCGAATGATGAATGTCTTCTGCAAATGTGCTCTTGTAGACATAGAGAGGGGAAATACTGAGATCACCATACACTACCCCAAGACTCTGATAAGCCAGAATCAGTGTACTCTTCCAAGACTTCTATAATAATAAAGAAACATAAAGGGGGAAATAGGTGTAAGTAAGATGTGAAGAAAAAAAAAAGGAGAAAAAATATGACTGTAATTCAGCAATATAATACAATCTACAATATGGTACAACTGTTTTCAAAATTTCAGCAGATTGAAGAACAACATATACACACCTTTGAAGTGTCCCAACACTTGCCATAATCGATATCCATTCTCCTCAAAGGCTTTTTGTACTAATTTGCTGGATACTAATAACAAAGAGATAAGATATCCTTACTTGAAGTACAATTTCTTAAACATATGATAATCCTGCAAGAAATGAAAGATCCACAAAAATGATGAGGCAATATAGCACCGAACCAACACTAACACAAATCACCACTATCAATCCCTAAATAAAAAAAGAATAAAGGCATGAAACAAACCCCTTTTTTAATTTAACCCACTTGGCCACTTACTGGGTTCACCTTGCTGCAGAACACAATTGTGCACAATGCAGGCCAAGAAAGTAAAACCTCCATGGAAACTCATACACTTTCTTTCTTTCGTTAATAACAAAGTATAGAAAAGGAAAGCAAGAACTTACTCTTGTGCAACAAATGGTTAGATTAGCAGAGTTGGAAGAAGAAGAAGAAAACGTACTAGTGTGAGATTAAGGAAAGCCAAAAGCACATGATTCAACAGCAGTTACATTATCATATCAATCACACCAAAGTTGAGCCCACGTAAATTAAGGCGATTGTAAGGACCAGAAGTAGGCAGTGGCAAAGCCAGAAAATTTAATAAAGGGTTCAAATTCTGAGAAATAAACGCATGAACTACTGGAAGGGATTCGACATCTATTATACAATGATGAGGGTCGGATGACCCTCTCATTATATGCTGCCTCCGCCCCTGGAAGTAGGTAGTCCCCACTCTACTCAAATACTTACTATATATATGTACAAAATATACAGGTCACCAATAGTATACTTACAGTGATATACTATATGAAAACACTAATATTTAAAAAAATTGGTAATAGTATTTCTTTAAGAAGATAAAGAGTAGAGGTTCTTTCACTACAAGTGTGAAAAACTGACCAGAAATGATTTTTGGCTCAAAAGCAGAGGAAGAGCAAAAATGGGTGTTGGGTAGATGGTGAAGTGAGAGGCTCGAAAAGAACAAAACTATATATATTATACACTAATAACTCTTTTTTTAAACCGAGGTCTCAAAGTTGATTTCTGAACAGATAAAACTTACCTTAAATAGGCCTAAATGGCATAGATTTAAAATAATCGAGCTCTAATGTGGTACCAGACAATGGAGAGAAACAAAAAAAAAAAAAAATAATTATCTATGTGAGGAGAGGCAGCAGCACGTGATGAGAACATGGACCCCTTCTCTTCTGCTCACTTCCATTTTGTTCACGATTCCAACGCTTATCTATCTATCTATCTTTTCCCATTTCAAGCAACGTGTAAAAGGCTACTCTCTTTTCGTATTCTTGGGCTTTTCACCCTTAATTCTACTGAAAATCCAACTTCACTTTAATCAAATGTAACTAACTGGTTTAACAGCTAACAAATTTAGGAATGTATAGTCTTTCCTAATAAATGCATCCTCAGCTCAGCTACATAGGCAAACCTAACCTACTACATCCATAACTGCAAAGGAAGAATAAAGATATGCTAAATAAACAGTAGGTATCCATATTCTGACCCTTTATCTTCTTGGACTTCTCCCACAAAAACTAGATCTAGACGTCCATGATATACATTGAAGAATCATTTTACTACTGCTTTTCGATAGAAACAAAATACCACAGGTATATTTTTAAAAAAGTTGAAGTGGGTAATGTGGGTCATTTCACTCAAACCAGACCATGTTTCATTATGAGATTAGAAGACAATAAAAATGCTAAAACAGCAGTTAGAGAAAAACCAAAGGCGTTTTGAAGGTTTATTGGGGTAGCCGACAACTCAAACTTGAGAATATTGTCACTTACCTAAACAAGGGAAATGATGAAAATTTGAGAATGGTGCAGATGCACAAAATTAAATTTTAGGGAACATGTTCCGAGAATTAAGCATGAATACTTTACTCTTAAACTATTCATTGCCTGATTGCACAACTGAAAAAGCCAACAAAAGAATACTGTATTACTGTACTAGTACAGTAGTGTATATTTGGACGCACACAATAACACAACAATCAATGTGAGACATATATTCACCCAAAATCATTGTTGGATAACATGCCCTTTTGCTGAATATTGCTACTTCACATCAAAGCTTCAAAATTTAGTAACTAACGATAATATATTCAGTAAAATTTCACTAAATGGGATATAAAAGAATAGACGGTAGTATATACTTAAATTTATTATTAGAGATAGCGAGCAGCAAGATTTGTAAGGCCAAATTAAAAGAAATTATTTTCCTACTTTGCCGTTATTAACTGTCAATCCACAATCTGTGATTCGTTTGTATTGTTTGAATTATTATATTTACCTCTATGAGACTTACGCTTGTATATTTTCAAGTATAACTATTTTTTTTCGACACGAAACTCCTCCTTTTGTCTGCTATTGTTTCTATTGCCTCCAATTAATTTTCTTGGACTCTTGTGCTTTTGCTGTTGCTGTAGTTGAGGTTTCAGTCATTGTGTCGGAATTTTGTTTATAAATATCTGTAATTTATGATAAATAATATCATAAAATATAATGCAATAAACTAGTGATTGAGAAATATTCTTTCTACAAATTAATCAATTTGAAAGTGAATTGTTTACATAGTCCTACATGTAGGCTCGTTGTCTAATGAAACTCGTTATTGATCAAACACAAGTACTGTTTTGGGGAGAGGTGTCAAAAAAGAACTTAACTATAGATAATCTGCGTAGTTTGATCAAAATTTTAAGGGTTGGACTTAAGATAATTTAAATTAGGTTCAATCTCAACTCATTGAAGTCTTAATCCATTTAATGAAAATTCTCAATTGATTCCAATTTAATCTCCAATTTCAACCCATTTTAAAACTTTTTATATTTGCGTTTGATGAATGTATGCTCTATATTGAAGGTGTGAATTACTATCTATTTTACATCTTTTGGAATGTACTATCCATTTGTAATTTCTATTTTAAAATTTTCTTGATTTGAAATTTAAATTGTGGTTCTAAAAGTTAAAGGCAAAAGTGCTCATTACCCTCCTGAACTTGAAGCTTTTTATTCAGTGTACACCTAAACTATATTTCATTTTAATTACCCCGAACTTGTTTATCCCTCCATCGCGTACATCTTTATTGTCCACCTACTCCAATCGTGACTACACGGGCGTGACAGGTTGACAAAAGTGGTGATGTGAATTTCCAGCTAGATAAATAATAACCACCTAGATAAATAAATATGGCAAAAATATCAAACTTTCTCACCTAAAACTTCCGGACTAAGCTTCTCACTAAGCTCAAAACTTCTCCCTTAGCTCTAAGAACTGTAATTGACGATGTGAAGTTCTTGTAGATTTCAAAGCTTTTGCCTCTCTAAGATGTGGAGTTGGTCGATTTCGCGGAGTAAAGGGCAGATTTCATGGAACTCTTTCTGGATTTGGGTCTTCTTAGACGTGAAGTTGGTCGATTAAAATGAAAAAGAGAGAAAAATTCTAAAATTTGAAAAAGAGAGAAAAATAGTTAGAGAATAGAGAGAGAAAGTTCTGAAAAGATGCAAAAAATTAAAGAAAATGGAGATTTTATTTTTTTTCTACCGTTGTAGCTTTCTGATGTGGAAAAAATTTACTTCCTCACGCGCCTTCTAGAGTTTGTTGTCAATTTCTACACCAGGTGGACAATAAAGGTGCACGCGATGGAGGAATAAACAATTAAAACGGAATATAATTTAGGTGTACATTGAATAAAAAGCTTCAAGTTCAGGGGGTAATAAACACTTTTGCCAAAGTTAAATAACAATATGTAAAATTATAGAAACTATGCGGGTCAAATTGAGCGGGTCATGACCCAATTTTTAGCCCAACTCATTTGAGTCCAAAGTAAACTTGGGCGGACCCAAAACAATTTCTATTTCAACCCTTTCTAGTATCTCCAATTTCAACTTAACACGTCCATTTGACACCCCTAGTTTTTGCTATTCTAGTTAAACAAGCCAGGAGCAAATCCTTTTCGCTTATTGAGGCCAAATTCATACTTATTTTTTTAATTGTCATATATAAATTGAACAATAATAATTTATTTAGTATAATCCTACAAATGAAGTATGAAGAACGCAGTAGTACGCAAATCTTATGAAGTAAGAATGTAAATAATGCTTCATGAAAAAATATAATAAAAAGTTAGAATTATATATATAACTTGACTCAAGAATTTAAGAATTGATATAATGCTATCAAAATAGTGTTGCGCTGAATTTGATAAATATAGATAATGATACTGAAATAGTGTTGACTTGTTGCGGTGCTTGAAATTTGAAGAAAACACCACAAAACACAAAAAAAGTCAACAGATTTATATAATATAGAAAGTTTGACTTCAAAATATTCAACAATAACAAATAAAAATAGTGAAAGGAAAATGAAAGAAGTAGATATAGAATTAATAATATGGGTTCATGTTAATTGTCATAATATTAATGAGACAACAAAACATATAATCAAGTAAGAAATGATACTTACTTAAAAACTATCCCTTTTTTTCTCAAATTAATTAATCATACATAAAAATATTTAAACAGAAAAAAACATATAATACTACATATAATTTAAAGTGAAGAATATGAATTCACGTGAATTTGAGAAATCCAAAATACGCCGATGGGACCAAATTTTTTTCTCTTAATACTATGAATGTGAAATACTAAGTAATAATGTTTGTTGGTTCATGTCTAAAATTCAAAATCACGTGACCAAGTTACATTCAGGCCCCCCCTCATTACATTTCGACAAAATTTGTCGAGTCTATTTTTACATTATTCTTAGTCTCAAATTGATAAATTTATTTTACGTTTTATATAATGGAATTAAATTTTGTTTATTTCCGTTAATTGATGAAACTAAAATTAGAATAGAATTGTCTAAAAACAAGTAATAGTTTCTTTGATCAATTTTTTAATAAGCCAAAAATGCTTATTTAAATATTTAAGGTGTTTAGTCAAGCTTAAAAATTTTTTTTTTTTCTCCTTCAAAAGCACATTTAAGTCTTAAGATATTGACCAAATATAAATTACTGCTTTAATATTTAGAATAATAACATTTTTTAAATTAATTAACCAAACACAATCTCGAAATGGAACGTATAGCTTTGAAGGCATAGTGGTCGTGACATGTGATAAAAGTTTGGTAAGATTTGAAAAAAGGAAATGTTTATCTCTTTAACAAGCAAAAGTGAGCTCCACCAATTATGAACATTGTGTCATTATATTAATTAACTAAAGAAAAGGCAAGAGCTTGATTGGCGGTTGGCATGAAATAAACGGGGGTCCAATTTTTACCTAACTTTTAATTTCCGCAAAAGTTGAAAAGGGAGCTTTCACTAAAAGAATGAAATAAATATACTTACTAGAATTGATGTTAGCACACTAAGCAAAAATGGCTACGAATAATGGTGAGAAGTAGATAGATAGTGAGGTTTTTTCAAACAATAGGATAGAAAAGTAATGATGGTGGTTGTATCACTATTAAGATATGATCTAAATTTGGCCATGTAAAATATTTGTGATGATCAAGTGTTTCTTGAAGCCAAAGTAAATTTTGTGAAGCCAAAACGTTCTAGCTTGAAGTCAAATTATATAGGGGAAAAATAGATAACATATGTGATGGAATTAGATGTAGACAGTGGCGGATTTATGAATTTTAATAAGGGGGTTCAAAATCTGAAGAATTAAACATACGGATTAACCGAAGGGGGTTCAACATCTACTATAAATACATAAAAAAATAATTTTAACTATGTATAAATAGTAATGTTTTCCGCCAAAGGGGGTTCAGATGAACCCCCTAAAAGAAGGCTGGCTCCGCCCCTGGATGTAGATGCAGTGATGAATTACACGACCTAGAATTATATTACTCAACTTTATTTTTACCTAAATAAACCAAGTTGCTTAACGTATTTAAAGAGGTAAAGATAGTGAAGTAAAAACATAGCATTTTACCTGGAAATATTCGGTTCAAAAGATGTAAAAATCATGACCCATTCCATAACCGGATTTACTCCCAATTTCACTAAATACCAACAAGTCTTACCGCAAAATAGATTACAAAATTACGTAACCTAAGGAATAATCAAATAATTCATACACTAGCACAAACCTCCAAGGTGTGTGTTCCCAAGTCTTTGAGTTGCCCACAACTTGAAGACTATAATCCTAATTTAGTTTATAACTCACTGAACTAACGATACATCAAAACACAAAGAAAAACTTCTTAGAACATAAACTTTGTACCTGGTTCTTCAAAACTAAAGAGTTCAACAACACCTCAGAAAAGTCAATATGCCAATTGCTTTTTTTCTCTTTAAGTGCATAAGTATTCTAAATGATTTCACCTTTATTTATGCTCAACTCTTCGTAGAGTTTTTTGTTGGGTATATAGTAAGAATTAATGGGAAATCAAGGGAAGATGAAAAGAGGAATTTGAAAGGTTCTCTTATGATTTAGTAAGAAAAAACATTTCTCCCTCATTGGTGGTGGAAAGAAAAGTTAAAATGCTTAAATGGAGAAACACTTCTACTTGTTAAAAGGGTTGGAAAGAGGGACCCCCGCACATCGTCGTTGTTATCGCTCCATTGGCTACAACTTTGGCTTTGGAAAATGATCGAGAGATTATTTTTTGGACAAAGTTTGTTTTCATTATTTAATTAATTATTTATTAAATTAAATTAAATTAAATAATGGCCAAACCAAGTTTAATTATTTAATTAATTAATTAACCGAAACGACCCAACACAACTTGGATTCGCGCGACCCGTGTTTTAAAACATCTTTTCCAGTTTATTTGAACTCCCCACTGTTGGAAATGACTGTTTGGAAAGGTTGTAACTTTCAGGAACAACCATGACTATTCTGGAAGGTTTTAAACTTTCATGAACGGTCGTGTGGTTTCAGAAAGATTGCAAGCTTTTGGAAACAATGCTTCTTGGCTATAAATATCTGTGATTCCTCAGACTTTTCACTTACGAAATTTCTGAACTTCTTCTTCTTCTGCATAATTAAATATTCGTGTACTTTACTGCCGTTGAGTGGATCGCTGACACCATTATTTTGGGTATCAATACAGAATCATTCTATCCTAGGAGAATATATTCCATTAAACCTCGGATACTAGAGGGAAATAATTTTCTTAATGGGATACTGTACATTTAGTGGGCTCAATTTTCTTTCCTTTTTGTTTCATATCATTGTTACATATTCTGGTATGTTTTACAGTCATTAATTTTTGAGAAAGAGTTTTCAAATATGAATTGAGTAAGAGTAAAGGGAACTAAGTGTTCCCAAAGGTATTAGTTTTTACATTGATAAAGGAGAAATTAGAGTTATGAGTTCAAAGATATCGAGTAAGTGTATTTTTATATATCATTGTAAAACCCCAAAAATTTCTTAACTTAAGACTCAAACCATTCTTCATTTACTTGTAGGGTCATATTAGGTGATTCATAAATTACCCATATGTGCAAAGGTAAATTCTTTAGTGTGGAAATGATTTGTATATGAATTAAGGTCACTAGAATCCCTTAGCACAAAGTAGAGTTGAAAGTTTCCTTATCAATTAAGTTTTGATGTAAGATGCTACTTGGGTCAACTTCAAACGACCATATCTCTTAAAATATAAAGAGTTACGTGACTCATAACCTATCAAATTAAAGGTATTTGAATCTACTTTCCTACTCCACCAATTTTGCGTCGATCCCATTTCTGAGTAAAAGTTATGACCATTTTAGTAACTGATACAGTGCAATGACGAATTAGCAGATGGGAAAACATTAAAAAGGGTCTTTTTGTCTTTTTACCTCAAAGATAACCTAAACGGATTTCTTTACTAATTAAAGACCCAAAACAATCAGATTTTCATCTCTTAATCCATCATTCTCTTCTCTCTCAAACCCTAAGACAAAACCTTAATTTAAATCAAAGTAGAAGACTCCATTCAAAATTTTTTCAATCTTTTTCAAGATTCTTCTTCAAGGTAAGTCCTTCTCCAAGAATTTCATTCTTTCCAACTCAAATTCCTGCATACAATTATGAATCACTAATGAAAATTATTATTTTTGGCCATAGAGATTTCAAGAAACTAATTCAAGAATCTCAAGAAAGGTTTTCTTGATTGTTTACCTTCAAGCTAGGGTTTCAAGACTTCTAATGAAGTTCTTCTTCAAAATTCTTCAAATATTCTTCAAGTACCTTGTTCTTCCAGGTATGTAAGGCTATCATAGTGTTGAACTAGTTCGTCCTCACGCCATACATCTACTTTCAAATCAGTAAAAGAGAAATCTAGGATTCTACCCCTAGATTTGAGTATTCTTGAGATGAGTTGATTTTGAGTTCTTGAATTCCTGAGTCTTTTGAAATTCTATTCCTAAATATTGAGTTTCTATAATTTTATTGAGATCCTTGAGTTGATTTGTTCATGTCTATAACTCATCATGAACCCTATTTTGAGTTATAAATCTTGAGAAGTTTTTCAAATCCAACATTTGAGTTTTAAACTGAGTTTTTTGATGAAGTAAAAATGAGTTTTGAGAAAGAGTTGTATTCATGAGTTCCTATATGATTATTGAGGCCCTCAAGTTGAGTTGTTCATGCTTATAATCCCGTATGAACCCTACGAATTGAGTTATAAGTTTTGAGAGTTTTTGAAAGTCAATCATTGTGTTTCAAACTGAGTTTTGAGAAAAAAAGTTTAAAGGTTCTATTTCATGAAGACTTAAGAGTTACTAATGTTATTATATATATATATTCATATACATACGTACCTATGTTAATTATTGAACTTGAAAGAGAAGTTTATAAGTACATGTTTTCAAGAAGGTAAACACGTCTCATGTTTTGAAAAGTTTTTCAAGTAATGTAAGAAGTCCATTCTTTGTAATGGGTGCATTGAGAGAAAAGTTATATTAATTATTTTGGGAGTAATATCGAGCACCGAGTTGGGTTAGAGTCTCTTATGGTTTGGAAGTCCCATAGAACTACGCAGCCAACATAGGATACGATAGCATTGATTCTTCGTGCAACTCCTCACCGCCTCTGAGAAGGTATGTAGTTGGATCCATAGTCACGATATCATCTTATACCCCCATCAAGGTATATGATGGGCCCTTGCAACGTGCGGCGGGACATTGTATCGTTGCTAGGATCATAGTAATGATTGTCAGTTAGAGAAACTCTCCACAAGTAAAGTATATTATTTTCATGTTGCTTTCATTGTATATTTTATTGTAAAGCTTAAATGGTTTTCACTTCATGTTCATGTATTGATTCAGTTGAGTTGCTTTCAGTCATTCAATTCAGTTATTTGTTTACTCAACTATATTACATACTAGTACATTCCATGTACTGATGTCATTCGACTTGCATCCTTTTATGATGCAGATATAGGTGTTCATGATTATCAACAGGCGCTTCGTTAAGATCACTCTACACTCCAGTTAGCTTTGGTGAGCCTCCTTGTATTCTAGAGGACTTCATAGTTACTTTCCAGTTAGTAGTTTTGAGGTGTCGTGAGTCTTGTCCCAATATCCTTTCTTAATAGTAGAGGCTTCATAGATAGACATTTTTGGAGAGTCTTTTAGTTTTCATATATTTTATTTTAACTTATGTTTCATACTAAGTATATTTAGCAAGGTTTTGAGATTCAATAAACTATTTTTAAACTTTTCTTTCAATTTTATGCTTATGTATGTTCAAGTTAGTCTTCCGCTTGTAGTCAGCCAGAATGAGGGTTCACTTGGGGACCATCAATGGTTCTTGAGTTCTGACCACATCCAGGGTGTAGGCTCGGGTCGTGACAAACTTGGTATTAGAGCACAGAGTTCAAATGTCCTAGGGTGTCTATGAAGCTGTGTCAAGTAGGATCTTATTTATGGTTGTGAGGGCCCCACTTCTATAAATGAGGGATTATAGACATTTAAGAATTTTTTCCATTCTTTCATACTCTAAATCGTGCAATTGAGCTGTGTCATAAGGAACTTATTCAAAACTCGTGCGTTTCTCAGATTCATTTGACTATCCCCCATACTTAAGGTAGTTGAAAAGCAAATTCAGTTCATTATTGATGAGTTACTCTCACCAAAAGTCTTGAGAAAGTCATGAGACTACAGAGGGGCTTAAGAGAAGCCCATGAGTGAGCTTAAGTGTTGAGATTCAAAAGAATGCACTCTTATTCATATGAATCATGTGTTCGAGCTAAAACCGAGATGTATTCCTAGACTCTTTTCTCTAAACCTTGTTTCAGTTGAGACCTTTATGCGAAAGTGTGTTTTGGAGCTTGGGTAGTATTTTCACCCGAAAAGATAGTATGAGTTATGAGATTATAGGTAGTAGTAGTAAGAGTGCCCAAAGTTAGAAGAATGCATGTAGAGGTTCAGTAATCTAAGAAAGGGAGAAAGTGATGAGGCAACTTATGTTATTATAGTCATTTACACATTAAGTTATTAATGAGGAGTTTTCCCTTATGGGTAGACTAAGAAGTGATGAGTTTGTGTAGATTACATGATAGGAGGTAGAGTAAGAGTTACTAGTTAGGATGATTTAAAGTATACTTTAACTAGAAAGGAGGTTATTATGATGTGTCATTGAGTTGGTAACGACCAAGTGTAGGTGCTGGATAAAGAAGCAAGAGTATTCATGAGGTGATAGATCTAAGTAGGACTTATGATTTTTTAGGGAGAGCCTATAATATTCAAAGTGTTATAGAACTAATTAGGTAATGATGTATAATGAATGGGTAAATAATACTTAAGTTGTGAAAGAAAGTGTGACAGTAAATTGTAAGTATGAAGACCGAGAGATAAAGATTGACGATTTGTCATAAGGTTTTAGTGGGTGAGTGTTTCTTAATTTTTATCTATTAGTTGTAAGTTAGTATATTGAGCGAGCAATCATATTGATATCTGGGTTTAGTAATAAACATTAAGCTTGAATTTGAGATGAACGTCGTGATCAAAAGAATGGCAACATGAGGGTGATGATGTTAGTCTTGAGATCTAATCTGGTAGACTTGACATAGAGTAGGTGAGGAATCGAGATGTTAGCTGCAATGAATGTGAGTGGTACAAGTTTGGGATTCTAACTTTTAGATAAGAGCGGTGAAGTGTGGCTTAGTCATAAGAGTAACAAGAGCATTAAGAGTTGTACCCAAGATTATATGTAATCTGGTGAGGTTCCAATTAAGTTAATGATTTTCCATGTGTGCCTAGATAGCATATTTGAGCTGTCAATGTGGAATAGGCTTAAATAAGCATTATTTTTCCCTTAAAGAGTTAGATGAAGCGGCCTTATAAGGCAATGAGAAGAGGTTAATAGAAGTATCTTAGAAAGAGATTCTAGAAGGAGCCTATGTACTTGCTTATGGAGAGTTCAGTATACATGAGATAAGCCTTTTCGAGTATTAAAGAAAATGTAGACCAGTTTAGAGATGAGGGAATAGATCCATAGTTTTCAAGTGTTAACTTTAGACTTAAGGGGGATATGATAAGATGAGAAACCAATTCAAGTGCTGAGGATGAGACATTGATGTTTTTCCAATGAGTTTTAGAGGTACATCAATCAATTCATACTCTAGTGTATTCTTCAAAGTTCAGTCATTTGAACATCATGATGATGTTCCTTATATCAGAATTGTGCTCATGACCTATGCTCATACACTTTAGAGAGATTCACATCTATACTCAATTTCCAGAATGATAGGCAAAGACTTTAGCCCATTGATCTCAATCTAACTCCATAAAATTGTGGATATCAGTTTCATACTATGAAACTATTCATATAAGCATTCATATCTCACAGTATGTTCAGTCTCACAAATTCATAATTTACTCTCAATGGCTAGCAACATAATGTTATGCCATGCATATTCTTATATCAGATATGTCATGTAATACCTTGTAACTAGAAAGAGCTAGAATTAGAAAGAGTCAGTTTTGGAAAGAATGAAAATCTGGAGAATTGGTTAGATTATGTTAAGTTTGAGCTTTGGGTCAACTTCAAATGACCATAACTCCTAGCTCAAGATGAGTTAAGTGTGCTTCCAGATATCGTAGGAAATATCTTAGAATTATCTTTCCAAGGCCGCCAAGTTTACTCGATTCTGAGTTCATATGAGTGAGATATGCCCATTTGAAGTTGGGTTGTCTAGTTAAGGAAAGTCAAAACCGGATTTTAGAAGGGCTTTATGGTCTTTTCATCGCCCAATTAATTAATTTCATTTTTGGTAATTAAGTTGGGGTCTAAATTGATTGGGTTCAGTTTACACTTTTGAAAAAGAATTTAGGGTTTTGAGAGAAGAGAAAAAAAGAGGAGAAAGAGAAGGAGAAGCAAGGAAATCGTCAAGTTCTTGTTGAATTGCTTGTGGATTTCGTCAAGGGGTGATCCCTATGAGGTATGTGAGCTCACATAGCGTTGGGTTTGTTCACCCACGCACCAAACATGTTTATTTCAATATGATTTTCGTCCTAAAATATTGAGACTTTTATGTTCTTGAGTTGTATTCTTGAATTGCTTTTATTCTTGAATTTGAGATGAGAGTGAGGAGTTTTTGAGAGTTTAAGATCGATTGGTAGAGTTGTTTTGAGTTAGATTCTTTTGTACATGTACTGGGTATCTGAATCAAAAGAGGAATTGAGAAAAAGAATCGAACTTAGGCGATTTGGGGTTAGAAAACGAATAAGGAACAAGTCAGGCAAATTTGGGTAACAGGTCCGCGTCGCGGACCTGTTTCTCAGGATTGACAAATTTTCTCCACGTCGCGGAGTGGTCATGGACCGTTCTGCCTCAAAAATTATTTCGTGACCAAATAATTAAATGCATCTCCACATCGTGGACATGCTTCCAGACAATGATTTCTTGATCTTTTCTCATGTTTAACTATCTAAAAACACTCCTAAATATCATGAGATCTTTCCTATCATAAATCACAATCCTTGAATCCATAAATTCAAGGAAAGTTAAGAGCCTAGTCAAGAGGAGTTCATAGAGTTTTCCAAAAGTCTTTTACAAACATTTTAACTTTGTTTTAAGACTTGAGTTTTGAGTTGAGTAAAGGGTAAAGTTTGAAGTTCATTTGGTCAAAATAGTATATCAGGACTATGAATAGAGTAAAATGTTTTCACATTTAAAGAAGAAAGGAAACCTTGATTTCCAAAAGAGCCTTTGAGCTAGTTTTCAGTTAAAGAGTAAATGCTTTCACAATTAAGCAAGAGAGGAAACTTTGATTTTCAAGAGGAGCCTTTGAGTTAAGTTTTGAGCAATTATCTCAAACCACATAAAGAAGTATGTTTTTAAACATAAGAGCTACTATCATATTTTGGGAGTAGTAATGAGCACCGATATGGGGGAGAGTTCAGATAACTCCTAGCTCCCATAAACCATGTAGGTACCATGGGTAGAAAAGGGTCATACTTTTTAGATGATTCCTTAATGCTTTTTAGAATAGACTAGTGGATCCACTTAGTAGTCAGGTTCTATACCCTCAGCAAGGTATAGGACAGCTTTGGCAGCGTGAGGCAAAACGCTGTAACATCACAATAGCTCTTACGTGATGGTTGTCGGTTAGAGAAAATCCCATAGAAGTATCTTGAATTATTATATACACAATTTATTTGCATTTTCATATACAAATAGAGTTCATATTGTATCGTTGCATACATACAGAGTATTATTGTATTTCTAAATACACAGAATTGATATCCATATTTTAGAAGCTTTTCTTTATATTGCATTTACATTACTGCTTTATATATTAGATGAGTTCATTTAAGTTGAGTTGAGTTTAGCTATGTAAGTTCTTTCAAGCTTATGTCTTGTTTTAGAATTCTCCTCGCATACTTGTATATTCAGTGTACTGATGCCATTTGGCCTGTATCTTTTAATGATGTAGATACAGGTAATTAAGATCAGCATCCAGCGCATCGTTCATTCTAGTTGAACTCCAGAGTTTCTTGGTGATCCTCCTTGCTTTCGGAAGATCCCTTTTATTGCATTTAGTAGTTTTAGTTCATTAGGATGTTGTGGGTCTTGTCCAGACATCCATTTCAGTTGTTTAGAGGCTTCATAGACAGTCAGATGTTAGTTCTTGAGTTTTCTATTTCATGTTTTAATGGTTGAGACTTGAGTTGCCACTATTGGCCAGTGAATGTTATCTTGATACATTCTAAGTGTTTATTGAGCAGTTCAGTTTACTTTTAAAAGTATTTTTTTTAATGAGTTAAGTTTTCCGCTGAGTAAGTAAGCTAGGCTAAGGGTTCGCTTGAGGCCAACAATGGTTCTCGAGTGCGAGTCCCACCCAGGGTGTAGGCTCGAGGCGTGACAAACTTAGTATCAGAGTATAGAGTTTAATAGTCCTAGGGAGTCTATGAAGCTGTGTCTGTAGAGTCCTAGCTATCGATGTGAAGCGCGCTACATCTATAATTAGGAGGCTACAACACTTAGGAAATTTTCTCACCTCTTTCATACTCATTTCGTGCGTTAGAGTTTGATCTCTAAAAAGTTTATTCTAACTCGTGCTTGCACGTTTCTTTCAGATCATGCCTCTACGAAGAGCCGTCTGAGGTCGTTTGGCTAGAAAGAATGTTGAACCATAGGAACAAGGGGTACCTAATGCACCAGAAGTGCAACCCTAAAGAGAAGTCACCAATACTGAGTTCTGTGAGGCTATTCGGATGTTGAGCCAAGTTATGACCAACCAAGCTAGGCATTAGAGGGGAAATCGACAAAAAATGGCTGATACTTTGAGGATCCGCAAGTTCTTAAGGATTAATCCTCCGAGCTTCACAAGTTCTAGTGTTACTGAGAATCTAGAGAATTTTGTTGAAGAGCTTCAGAAAGTTTTCAAAATCATGCATGTTGTTGATACTGAGAGGGTGGAACTAGCTGCATACCAAATAAAGGGTGTCGCTAGGATATGGTTCGACCAATAGAAGAAGAACCGAGTTGAGGGAGCACCACTTGCGAGTTGGGCTTGTTTTGAAGAGGCCTTCTTGGGGCGTTTCTTTCCCTGAGAATTGAGAGAGGCTAAAGTATGAGAGTTCCTCACACTTAAGCAGGATTCTTTGAGCTTTCATGAGTATAGTCTGAGGTTCACACAACTTTTCCGCTATGCTCCGGAGATGGTTGCTGACATGAGGAGAATAATGAGTTTATTTGTTATTAGGTTGTCTCGTCTGTCAAGTAAGGAGGGCAAGGAAGTTATGCTGATAGGGGATATGAACATTGCAAGGATAATGATCCATGTGCAACAAGTTGAGAAGGACAAGCTCAGAGATAGAGAAGAGTTTAAGTATAAGAGAGCTAAGATAAGGAATGAGTCCGGGCAGCAGAAGAGTAGTGCTAACAAGTCATCTTTCCAACAGAAACAGAAGGGACCTACTCCATCATTTGCTAGTGTACTTGCACCAAAGAACAAATGTGAGTACAATAGTTAGAATTTCAGAGCCAAACCTGTCTATTCTCTGGGTAGTATGACAAAAAGGGGTAGTAAGCCTCCTGCATGTGCTAAGTGTGGTAGGAATCACTAGGGGCATGTCATGATGGCTCCACTGGTTGTTTCAAATGTGGCCAGAATGGTCATTTCATGTGAGAATGTCCAAAGAACAAACAGGGTAACGGTAATGGGGGGAAATGAAGCCCAGTCTTGTTCAGTTGCTCTACCAGACAGAGCTGCACCTAGAGGAGCTACTTCAGGTACTGGTGGAGGAGCAAACTGCCTATATGTTATCATTAGTTACCAAGAGCAAGAGGATTTGCCAGATGTTGTCAATGGTATGATCCAAGTCTTTAACTTTAATGTTTATGCTTTGCTAGATCCAGGAGCGAGTTTATCCTTTGTAAATCTGTATGTTGTGATGAATTTTAATGTTCTTCCTGAGCAACTTAGTGTGCCCTTCAATGTTTCTACACCTATTGGTGAGTCTATTCTAGCAGAGAGAGTCTATCATGATTGTCCTGTTTTCATCAATCACAAGAGTACCATGACTGATTTAGTTGAGTTAGACATGGTATATTTTGATATCATTCTTGGTATAGACTGGCTTCATGCTTTTTATGCCTCAGTTGATTGTATAACTCGAGTTGTCAAGTTTCAGTTTCCAAATGAGCCCGTCTTAGAGTGGAAAAGCAGTTCAGCAGTGCCTAAGGGTCATTTTATTTCGTACCTTAATGCGAGCAAGTTAGTTTCCAAGGGGTGTATCTATCACTTAGTCCGAGTTAATGACTCTAGTGTTGAGATACCTTCTATTCAATCAGTTTCAGTAGTAAAAGAGTTTCCAGAAGTCTTTCCAGATGATCTTCCTGGAGTCCCTCCTGAGAGAGAAATAGACTTCGGTATAGACGTTCTTCCAGATACTCGTCCTATATTTATTCCGCCATATAGAATGGCACCAGCAAAGTTAAAAGAGTTGAAGGAGCAATTGAAATATCTTCTTGATAAGGGTTTTATTCAACCAAGTGTCACACCTTGGGGTGCTTCGGTCTTGTTTGTGACAAAGAAGTGTGGTTCCCTTATGATGTGTATAGATTACCGTCAGTTGAACAAGGTTACTATCAAGAATAAGTATCCTCTTCCAAGAATTGATGATCTTTTCGATCTACTTCAGGGTGCTACTTGTTTTTCCAAGATAGATCTTAGATCAAGCTACCATCAGTTGAGGGTAAGGGAGTGTGATATTCCAAAGACATCATTCAGGACCAGTTATGGTCATTATGAGTTCCTACTTATGTCCTTTGGTTTGACCAATATGCCTGAAACATTCATAGACCTTATGAATAGAGTATTCAAGCCTTCTTTAGATATGTTTGTTATCGTATTCATTGATGACATACTAATCTATTCGAGGAATGAGAAATATTATGCTTGCCATCTCAGAATAGTTCTCCAAACTCTAAAGAATAGGGAGTTGTATGCCAAGTTCTCTAAGTGTGAATTTTGGCTTGAGTTTGTGGCATTCTTAGGCCACATTGTGTCTGGAGAGGAAATTAAAGTTGATACTCAAAAATAGAGGCAGTGAAGAATTGACCTAGAACCATATCTCCAACTGATATTAGAAGTTTCTTGGGTTTGGCTGGCTATTATAGAAGGTTCGTAGAGGGTTTCTCATTTAATGTATCCCCTTTGACCAAGTTAACTCAGAAAACAGTGAAATTTCAATGGTTTGCAACTTGTGAGAAAAGCTTTCACAAATTGAAAAAGAGGTTGACTACTGCCCCAATATTGACCTTGCCGCAAGGCACGCAAGGCTTTGTTGTTTATTGTGATGCGTCTAGAGTTGGTTTGGGCTATGTGGTAATGTAGAATGGCAAAGTTATAACTTATGCATCCAGACAGTTGAAAGGTCATGAGAAGAACTACCCAACCCATGATCTAGAGTTGGCTGCCGTAGTAATTGCTTTGAAAATATGGTGCCATTATCTTTATGGTGTTCATGTGGATGTGTTCACCGATCACAAGAGTCTTCAATATATGTTTGCTCAGAAAGAGCTTAATCTCAGACAAAGGAGGTGGTTAGAATTACTCAAGGATTATGACATGAGTATTCTTTATCACCCAGGTAAGGCTAATGTTGTTACTGATGCCTGGAGCAGGTTGTCTATGGGTAGTACCGCCCATTTTGAGGAAGATAAGAAAGAACTAGCAAAGGATGTGCATAGACTTACACGCCTGGGAGTTCGCCTAATGGATTCCACAGAAGGAGGAGTAGTGGTAATGAATGGGGCTGAATCATCATTATTGTCAGAAGTAAAATAGAAGTAAGACCAATACCATATTTTTCTTGAATTGAAGGCAAATGTTCATAAGCAAAAAGTAATGGCTTTTGAACATGGGGGAGATGGTGTATTGAGGTATCAAGGTAGATTGTGTGTATCAAGGGTGGATGAACTCTAAGAAAAGATCATGGTAGAAGCTCATAGCTCCAGATATACCATTCATCCGGGTTCCACAAAGATGTATTGTGACTTGAGGAAGTTTATTGGTGGAGTAGTATAAAGAAGGGCATTGCAGAATTTGTTGCTAAGTGTCCAAATTGCCAAAAAATCAAAGTAGAGCACCAAAGGTCCAGTGGTATGGCTCAAAATATAGAAATTCCTAAATGGAAGTGGGAGATGATCAATATGGACTTCATCACAGGTTTACCAAGGTCTCGCAGGCAATATGATTCTATTTGGGTGATTGTCGATAGAATGACAAATCAACCCACTTTTTGCCGGTAAAGACAACCCATTCAGCAGAGGACTATGCAAAGTTATATCTTCAAGAAGTAGTTATACTTCATGGAGTTCTGTTCTCCATTGTTTCAGACAAAGGTGAATAATTTACTGCACAGTTTTGGAAGTCATTCCAAAAAGGCTTGGGATTCAAAGGTGAACTTAAGTATTGCCTTTCATCCTCAGACATATGGGCAAGCAGAGCGCATTATTCAGACTTTAGAGGATATGTTGAGAGCTTGTGTGATTGATTTCAAAGGTAATTGGGATGATCACTTACCTCTTATTCAATTTGCTTACAACAATAGTTACCACTCTAGCATTAAAATGGCTCCTTATGAAGCTCTTTATGGGAGAAGATGCAGATCTCCTATTGGATGGTTTGAAGTTGGTGAAGCTGGGTTGATAGGGCCAGACTTAGTTCATCAAATTATGGAGAAGGTGAAAGTGATTCAAGAGAGGTTGAAAACAGCGCATAGTCGTCAGAAATCCTACACTGATGTTAGGAGAAGGGAATTGGAGTTTGAAGTAGATGATTGGGTATACTTGAAAGTTTCACCCATGAAGGGTGTTATGAGATTTGATAAGAAGGGAAGCTTAGTCCCCGGTATATTGGCCCTTACAGAATATCCAAAAGGGTTGGTAATGTAGCTTATGAGTTGGAGCTACCCTAAGATTTAGCAAAGGTTCATATGGTATTTCACATCTCCATGTTGAAGAAGTGCATGGGCGATCTTTCATTGATCATACAAACTGAAGATATTGGAATCAAAGATAGCTTATCTTATGAGGAGATTCCTATTCAGATTCTAGATTGCCAAGTTCGCAAGTTGAGAACGAAGGAGGTACCATCAGTCAGAGTCCTTTGGAGGAATCAGTTTGTTGAGGAAGCCATTTGGGAAGCTGAAGAGGATATGAAAAAGAGATATCCACATCTCTTCGAATCCGGAGAATTTCCAAATTAAGGCACTAATCCTTTCTTGGAATTTTATTTATAAGTTGGCATGTTGTAATTGCATTATGCTTGTTGGGTATTTGAACTGCATGTTTCATGTTACACCCTTAGCCTACTAAGAGTAAGCTGATTCGAGGACAAATGTTGCCTACTAAGAGTAAGCTGATTCGAGGACAAATGTTCCCAAGGGTGATATATTGTAACACCTCGTAACTATAAAGAGCTAGAATTAGAAAGAGTCAATTTTGGAAAGAATGAAAATCTGGAAAATTGGTTAGATTATGTTAAATTTGAGCTTTGGGTCAACTTCAAACCACCATAATTCCTAGTTCAGGATGATTTATGTGTGCTTCCAGATACCGTAGGAAATATCTTGGAATTATCTTTCCAACGTCGCCGAGTCTACTCAATTTCGAATTCGTATGAGTGAGATATGCCCATTTGAAGTTGGGTTGTTTAGTTAAGGAAAGTCAAAACCGGATTTTAGAAGGGAATTATGGCCTTTTCACCGCCTAATTAATTAATTTTGTTTTTGGTAATTAATTTGGGGTCTAAACTGATTGGGTTCAGTTTACACTTTTGCAAAACAATTTAGGGTTTTGAGAGAAGATAAAAGAAGATGAGAAAGAGAAGGATAAGCAAGGAAATCGTCAAGTACTTGTTGTGTTGCTTGTGGATTTCGTCAAGGGGTGATCCGTACGAGGTATGTGAGTTCACATAGCGTTGGGTTCGTTCACCCACACACCAAACATTTTATTTCAATATGATTTTTTTCCTGAAAGATTGAGACTTTGATGTTCTTGAGTTGTATTCTTGAATTGCTTTCGTTCTTGAATTTGGGATGAGATTGAGCAGTTCTTGAGAGTTAAGGTCAATTGTTAGAGTTTTTTTAAGTTAGATTCCTGTGTACATGTGCTGAGTATCTGAATCTAAAGAGGAATTGAGAAAAAGAATCGAATTTAGGCGATTTAGGGTTAGAAAATGAAGAAGAAACAAGTCAGGCAAATCTGGCTACCCTGTTCCTCAGGATTGACAAATTTTCTCTACGTCACGGAGTGGTCATAACGTTCTGCCTCAAAAATTATTTCGCGACCAAATAACTAAATGCATCTCCGCGTCGTGGACATGCTTCTAGACGGTAATGTCTTGATCTTTTCTCATGTTTAACTACCTAAAAACACTCTTAAACATAATGAGATCTTTCCTATCACAAATCACAATCCTTGAATCCAAAAATTCAAGGAAAGTTAAGAGCCAAGTCAAGGGGAGTTCACAGAGCTTTCCAAAAGTCTTTTACAAACATTTTAACTTTGTTTTAAGACTTGAGTTTTGAGTTGAGTAAAGAGTAAAGTTTGAAGTTCATTTGTTCAAAAGAGTATATCAGGACATGAATAGAGTAAAATGTTTTCACATTTAAAGAAGAAAGGAAACCTTGATTTCCAAAAGAGCCTTTGAGCTAGTTTTCAGTTAAAGAGTAAATAAATGCTTCACAATTAAGCAAGAGAGGAAGCTTTGATTTCCAAGAGGAAGCTATGAGTTAAGTTTTGAGCAATTATCTCAAACCACAGAAAGAAGTAAGTTTTTAAAAATAAGAGCTACTACCATATTTTGAGAGTATTATTGAGCACCGATATGGGGGAGAGTTCAGACAACTCCTAGCTCACATAAACTATGTAGCTACCATGGGTAGAAAAGGGTCATACTTTTAGATGATTCCTTAGTGCTTTTTATAATAGACTAGTGGATCCACTTAGTCAGGTTCTATACCCTCGGCAAGGTATAGGACGGACTTGGTAGCGTGAGGCAAAATGCTATAACATCACAATGGCTTTTACGTGATGGTTGTCGGTCAGAGAAACTCCCACAGAAGTATCTTGTATTATTATATACACAGTTTATTTGTATTTTCATATACAAACATAGTTCATAATGTATCTTTGCATACATATAGAGTATTATTGTATTTCTAAATACACAGAATTGATATCCATGTTTTAAAAACTTTTCTTTATATTGCATTTACATTACTGCTTTATATATTAAATGAGTTCATTTAAGTTGAGTTGAGTTGAGCTAGGTAAGTTCTTTCAGTTCCTTTCAAGCTTATGTCTTGTTCCCTTCGCTTACTCGTACATTCAATGTATTGATGCCATTTGGCCTGCATTATTTAATGATGCATATAGAGGTAACCAAGATTAGCATCTAGTGCATCGTTGATTTTAGTTGATCCGCAGAGTTTGTTGGTGAGCCTTCTTGCTTCTGGAGGATCCCTTTTAATCCTTTTTAGTAGTTTTAGTTCATTAGGATGTTGTGGGTCTTGTCCCAACATCCATCTTAGTTGTTTAGAGGATTCATAGACTGTCATATGTTACTTCTTGAGTTCTCTATTTCCTATTTTAATGGTTAAGACTTGAGTTGCCACTATTGGCCAGTGAATGTTATCTTGATACATTCTAAGTGTTTATTGAGTAGTTCAATTTACTTTTAAAAGTATTTTTCTTCATCAGTTAAGTCTTTGCTGAGTAAGTAAGCCAGGCCAAGGGTTCGCTTGGGCCAACAATGGTTCTCGAGTGCCAGTCCCGCCCAAGGTGTAGGCTCGGGGCGTGATATCTCGAATGAATCGTGCTTATGAATTCTTCCTAAAGTCCTTTCACTAATCCTTTTTAGTTTTGGAGAGTGGTGTTTTGATAGTAGTTATGTGATGATAGAGGGGAGGATTTCCATTTCTTATTTTGGTAGTGATGGTGTGTTTTTTCTATCTAAGGTTATGAATGTGGAGGAAGAAGGAGATAAAGTTTTACAATAAGTACTAAGTCAGCTTCCTTGTAGTAATGCATGAAAGTTTAGTTGGTAGAGATGATGAGAGGATGATATGTTCTTAGAAAGTGGGTTAGTAGGAGACTATTGAGTGGTTAAGGTTCTAGGCTTGAATATGGTGTTGTTGACATGTGGACAATACGTGATACATTAGTTGTTTCATGATATGAGCTCAAGGTTAGCTTAATGTAGTGGTAAGGAGTAGTTTTCTTGGGATGAGATTTATTACAGAGGTATAGAATCCGAATCTTGTGATTTAGATCAGAATAATCACCCTATGTTAAGTACTTTGTGATTCCTAGTAAGATTCTTCTTCAAGGTAAGTCCTTCCCCAAGAATTTCATTCTTTCCAACTCAAATTCCTCTATACAATTATGAATCACTAATGAAAATCATAAGTAAAACCTCTATAAATGCATATGCTTGGGACTGGAAAAAAATATTCATTTATCGAGATTATTAGTTTATCGATAAATGCATAAAATATTTATTTATCGATAAATAAATATTTATTATTTTATAGAGTATTTTGCAGTATGTGCCATAGAAAGAAAAAAAAATATTTGAATTAAGAATTTCGAAAATTGTGTTCGCTCTTCAAAAAGTTAAGGATGAGATTAATTTTGGTTTTGGTGGGATGAAAAAACAATCAACTATAGAATCATATTTTAAAAAGAAATAGTTATTGGTCTAGTATTATTGATTGATTAAATATATATAAATTCTTGATGTATTCTAGTAATTATTACTTTATATTTTTTCTGGGCCTTTAATACTTTATTTTTAATTATTATCTAATGCATTTAGCGAGAATATTACTTTAATATAACTGGCCCAAGTCGGGATCAGAGAAAAATATTCATTTAGCGAGATTATTACTTTATCGAATATTACTTTATCGAGGTTTTACTGTAATTCTTGGCCATAGAGATTTCAAGAAACTAATTCAAGAATTTTAAGAAAGGTTTTCTTGATTGTTTACCTTCAAGCTAAGGTTTCAAGACTTCTAATGAAGTTATTCTTCAAGATTCTTCAAGATTCTTCAAGAACCTTGATCTTCTAGGTATGTAAGGCTATCATAGTGTTGGACTAGTTCGTCCTCATGCCCTACATCTACATTCAAATTAGAAAAAGAGAAATCTAGGATTCTACCCTTAGATTTGAGTATTCTTGAGATAAGTTGATTTTGAGTTCTTAAATTCATGAGTCTTTTGAAATTCTAATCCTAAGTATTGATTTTCCATATTTTTATTGAGATCCTTGAGTTGATTTTTTCATGTCTATAATTCATCATGATCCCATATAAATCTTGAGAAGTTTTTCAAAGTCAACACTTGAGTTTTAAACTGAGTTTTCCGAGAAAGTAAAGATGAGTTTTGAGAAGGAGTTGTATTCTTGAGTTCCTATATGGTTATTGAGGTCCTTAAGTTGAGTCGTTTATACCCATATTTCCATATGAACCCTACGAATTGAGTTATAAGTTTCAGACTGAGTTTTGAGAAAAAGTTTAAAGGTTCTATTTCATAAAGACTTAAGAGTTTCTAATGTTATTTTATATATATACACACACACTTGAAAGATAAGTTCATAAGTGCATGTTTTCAAGAAGGTAAACGCGTTTCATGTTTTGGAAAGTATTTCAAGTAATGTAAGAAGTCCATTCTTTGTAAAGGGTGAATTGAGTAAAAAGTTATATTAATGATTTTGGGAGTAGTATCGGGCACTGAGTTGGGTTAGAGTCTCTTATGATTTGGAAGTCCCACAGAACTACGTAGCCAACATAGGATAGGATAACACTGATTCTTCATGCGACTCCTCGCCACCTCTAAGAAGGCATATAGTTGGATCCATAGTCACGATATCATCTTATACCCCCGGCAAGGTATAGGATGGGCACTTGCAACGTGCGGCGGGGCATTGCATCATTGCTAGGCACATAGTAATGGTTGTCGGTCAGAGAGAATCCCCACAAGTAAAGTATATTATTTTCATGTTTCTTTCATTGTATATTTTATTGTAAAGCTTAATTGGTTTTCACTTCATGTTCATGTATTGATTCAGTTGAGTTGCTTTCAGTCATTTAGTTCAGTTATTGTTTACTCAACTATATTACATACTCGTACATTCCATGTAATGATGTCATTTGACCTACATCCTTTTATGATGAAGATATAGGTGTTCATGATTATCAACAAGCGCTTCTTGAGATCACTCTACACTCCAGTTAGCTTTGGTGAGCCTCCTTGTATTCCAGAGGACTTCACAGTTACTTTCCAGTTAGTAATTTTGAGGTGTCGTGGGTCTTGTCCCGACATCCTTTATTAATAGTAGAGGCTTCATAGATAGACAGTTTTGGAGAGTCTTTAGGTTTTCAGATATTTTATTTAAAGTTATGTTTCATACTAAGTATATTCAACAAATTTTTGAAATTCAATAAACTATTCTTAAACATTTCTTTCAATTTGATGCTTATGTATGTTCTAGTTAGTCTTCCACTTGTAGTCAGCCAGGATGAGAGTTCGCTTGGGGACCAGCAATGGTTCTTGAGTGTTGACCACGTCCAGGGTGTAGGCTCGAGTCATGACAATCACTTATTATGTTGAGTTAAAAGATGAGAAAATATTTTGTAAAACTTTAAATGATTTAACTCCTTTATTTCTTTACATTCAACTTGAGTACATTGTTATCTATCACAATCCTTTCTTTTAGTTATTTGTTATTAAGCTATATTACATACCTGTACATTCAATGTATTGATATCATTCGACCTGCATCTTTTAATGATGCAGATACAATTCTTAGGATCCCCAACAAGAGCCCATTGAGATCACTTCATCTGCTCGTCAGCTTTTGAGTAAGACCTTCTTGCTTATGGAGGACTACAGTTTTATGAGTTGTTAGTAGTAGTTCATTTGAGAAGTTGTGGGTCTTGTCCCAACACTCATCTTTGTATAGTAGAGGCTTCATAGATAGACAGTTTTGTAGAATCTTTCAGTTTCAGATATTTGATTTAAAATTTATGTTTCATACTCAGTATATTCAGCAAATTTTTGAGATTCAGTAAACTATTTTTAAATGTTTCTTTTAATTTGATTCTTATGTATACTTGAGTAAGTCTTCCGCTTATAGTCAACCAGGATGAGGGTTCGCATGGGGGCCGACAATGGTTCTCGAGTGCCGGCCACGTTCATTGTGTAGGCTCGGATCGTTACAAAATTTCACACTCTTTGAGGGAGTTATAAGCCAAAACTATTAATCCTTTTCTATTAAACAAGTATATTTTCTAATTTTTTTGAGATAAGGTGCAAGTTGTCCCTCTAACAATATCCGAAATCCCAACGACACCTAACCTTAAGTAGGGTCTCATTACCCCCCTAAACACATATTTATGTATTTTTTTGCTCCTTTTGTGTTGATGTGACATAGATAGTGTGCTCACTCTCGAATGCAAGTGAGAGGTAAAAAGGAAAAAAAATTTGATCAATATTTGACACATGTCCTCTATTAATTAGACATTTTAGAATTGGTTAATACACATAATTATTAACATTAAAATTTGTATATATTTAATTATTTTTTTTAAATTCTTTGTAACATATTTACTTCTCTCCTCACTTTAAAGTTTTTATTTTCTTTCTTCTATTATTTTCTTATCTTTTCACTTTTATTTTAGAAAAATTATCCACGTTCTTTTTAATTATTTTAATTTATAAAAAGTGTCCTTTAACTTTAACGTTTTAATATTTTTTATGTTTATTTGATTTCCTTTACTTTTTGGATATTTATTCGAAATTATCTTATTTTATATACAAGACATTTGGAATTAAATTTCATGTCAAATAAAAAGGATAGACAAATAAAAAATCCATAGAATGAATGGAGGTAAAATATGAAAAAAACAAATTACGTTATGTTTGAGAAAATCTTAAATACTAGGAAATAAAAATTTAAAAAGTTATGTGTATTTGAGAAATTTTTTAAATACAAGGTAATCTTTTTAAAAATTTTATTTTTTATGTATATTAACTTATTTTTAATACAATGCAAAGAAAATAAGAAGATTTTTTCAAAAAAATATTTGTATTATACATGTGACAGAGCATGTAGGGGTGTTCATGGTTCAGTTTTGATCGTTTATTGGTTAAACTAAACCAATTGTCACGCCCCGAGTCTACACCCTGGGCAGGATTGAAGCTCGAGAACCATTGCTGGCCCCAAGTGAACCCTTGGCCTGGCTTACTTACTCAGCGGAAGACTTAAACAGAAGAAATAGTCTAAAAAGGAACTTATGAATTAAACTTAGAATGTCTTTAAGGAACACATTCAAACATGCCAAAATGGCTACTCAAGTCTCTTAGCAAAACATCTGAAATATAAGACTAAAGAACTATATCTACTGGTCTATGAAGCCTCTAAAACAAAGAGGGATGTCGGGACAAGACCCCCGATCACCCTAAAAATTGACATACTAGAAATAAATGTATAACGGAGCCCTCCGGAAAGCAAGGAGGCTCACCAACTGACTCTGAGTGCTCAACTGGATCAATGAGGCTCTGGGTGCTGATCCTGGTTACCTATGTCTGCATCATAAAATGATGCAGGCCAAATGACGTTAGTAAACTAAATGTACGAGTATGTGAGGGGAATACTAAAACATGACATAAGATTAAAAGGAATCTGAGAGAAACACTTACCTTGACTTTACTCAACTCATGAACAACTTTACTCAACTGCAAAGTACTCAACAATAAATAGGGTGCAGATGTAAAAAGCATTTAAAATAGTAGATAGCAATTCAATTTGTTAAAGAAATGCAATAATAATAAAGTAACATAGTTTCTATAGGAGTTTCTCTAACCGACAACCACCACTATGAGCCTAAGTGGTGATACAATGTCTTGCCCACGCTGCCAGAATTGTCCTATACTTTGCCATCTTATAGAACACCTTAACTAAGTGGATCCACTAGTCTTTTCTAAAAAGCACTAAGGAATCATCTAAAAAGTATGATCCTTTTCTTCCCATGATGGTTACATAGTTTATGGAGACTTGAGTTATTTTGAACTTGCATCCCCATATCGGTGCTCAATACTACTCCAAAAAATATACTTAGCTCATATGTTTTTAAAACAAAACTTCTTTCTTTGGTTTGAGATAATTACTCAAAACTTAGCTTAAAAGCTCTCTTATCGGTGTTTCCTTTCTTACTCAAATGTGAAAACATTTTAACTTTTCGAAATACTTAGTTCCCGTATAATCTTTGAAGAAATGAGCTTTTCTCTTACTCTTTACTCAACTCAAAACTTAATTCTTAAAACAAAGTTAAAACATTTGTGAAAGACTTTTGAAAAACTTTATGAACTTCTCTTGACTTGGTTCTTTACTTCTAGACTTAACTCTTAACTTTCCTTGAATTGAATTATGGATTCAAGGTTCATGATCTCATTTTTATGGATGATTTCATGATGTTTAGACGTACCTTAGAGTGTTGGAATCAACTAAGAAACATAGGTATGTTGCTAAGGAACTAGTACGAAAAGAAGGGGGAAAAATGGGAAGAACTGGCGTCCCTGGCGCTCTGAGCGACGTGGGGTGACAGAGGGAAAACATCAGAAGCAAGGGTGGGGCGCTTTGGCTGGAGTGGCACCCCAAGACCCAAACTTCAGAGCCTTTGCTGAGGTGCTCTGGCTGGGGCGGCGCCCCACTCCCCTGCCCAGGTAAGTCCCAACTTTTCTTACTCGTTTTTCAACTCTAAACCTCCTAAATCAACTTGGTTCTTTCCCCAAACACTTATCACCAACTATACCCTCAATATATTCAAGAGTCAACTCGAAATCACACCTAAATACATGAATCAACCTCAAGAGACTTCAACAACAAGAACCCACAATATTTCAAACGAATTAACATCAAGAACTCATAGAATTATTTTCAAAACAGTACAACTTCGCTGAATTGAATCATGTTTGGCGCGTGGGTGAACTAACCCAACGCTATGTGATCTCACATACCTTGTAGGGATCACCCCTTGATGAAATCCACGCGCAATTCTCTAAGAAATTGACGAATCTTGAACTCTCTTCTCCTTTTTCCTCTTTTCTCTTTTCTCCAAGCCCTAGCATGAATTTCCACTTTTATAAACTGATCTATTTCATATTAGACCCCAAATAAACCCCTAAAAACGAAATAAAATAATTGGGTAAAATATAATATGCCAACTTATATATTAAATAGTACTAAGAAGAGAATTAGTACCTTGATCTGGAATTTCTCCGGTTTCAAAGAGATGTGAATACCTCTTCTTCATATATATTTAGCTTCCCAAGTAGCTTCCTTAACAAACTGGTTCCTCCAATGAACTTTGATTGATGCTACTTCCTTAGTCCTCAACTTGCGAATCGGACGATCTAGAATATGAACCGAAAGCTCCTCATAAGATAAGCTATCCGTGATACCAATATCTTTGGTTGGTATGATAAGTGAAGGATCTCCCATGCACTTCTTCAACATGGAAATATGAAATACCAGATGAACCACTACTAACTCTTGTGGTAACTCTAACTCATAAGCTACATTGCTAATGTTCTTGGATATTCTGTAAGGACCAATATACCGAGGACTAAGCTTCCCCTTCTTACCAAATCTCATAACACCCTTCATGGGTGAAATTTTCAAGTATACCTAATCATCTACTTCAAACTCTAACTCTCTTCTCTTAACATCAGTGTAGGATTTCTGATGACTCTGTGCCGTTTGCAACCTCTTTTGAATCACTTTCATTTTCTCCATAGCCTGGTGAACTAATCTGGTCCTATCAACCATGCTTCACCAACTTCAAACCATCTAATAGGAGATCTGCATCTTCTCCCATAAAGAGCTTAATGAGGAGCCATTTGGATGCTATAGTGGTAACTATTGTGGTAAGAAAATTCAATAAGAGGTAGGTGATCATCCCAATTATCCTTGAAATCAATCACACAAGACCTCAACATATCCTCTAAGGTCTGAATAGTGTGCTCTTCTTGCCCATCGGTCTGAGGATAAAAGGAAGTACTCAAGTTCACCTTTGAATCCATGCCTTTTTTGAATGACTTCCAAAACTGTGTAGTAAATTGCGCACCTCTGTCTGAAATAATAGAGACTGGAACCCCATGAAGTCTTACCACCTCTTGAGTATACAACTTAGCATAATCTTCTGCTGAATGAGTAGTCTTTATCGGCAAAAAGTGGGCTGACTATGTCATTCTATCGACAATCACCCAAATAGAATCATGATGCCTACGAGACCTTGGAAAACCTGTGATGAAGTCCATGTTTATCATCTCCCACTTCTATTTCAGAAGTTCTATAGTTTGAGCCAAACCACCAGTCTTTTGATGCTCTACTTTAAGTTGTTGGCAATTCAGACACTTAGCAACAAACTTTGCAATGCCCTTCTTCATACCACTCCACCAATAGTCTTCTCTCAAGTTGCGATACATCTTTGTGGAACCCAGATGAATGGAATATCTAGATCCATTAGCTTCCTCCATGATCCTTTCTTGGAGTTCATCCACCCTTGGTACACACAACCTACCTTGATACCTCAATATGCCATATCCCCCTTGTTCAAAACCCAATACTTTTTGCTTATGAACATTTGCCTTCAATTCAAGAAAAATAGAGTCTTGGTCTTGCTTTTCTTTCACTTTTGACGTTAATGATGATTTAGCCCTATTCATCACCACTGCTCCTCCCTCTGTAGAATCAATTAGTCAAACACCCAAGCGTGCAAGTCTGTGCACATCTTTTGCTAGCTCTCTCTTATCTTCCTCAAAATAGGTGGTACTACCCATAGATAACCTTCTCAAGACATCATCAACAACATTAGCCTTATGTGGGTGGTAAAGATGTCATGCCCCGAGCCTATACCCTGGGCGGGAATGGCACTCGAGAACCATTGCTGGCCCCAAACGAACCCTTGGCCTAGCTTACTTACTCAATGGAAGACTTTAAGTATTAATAAAAAAACTCAAATGCAAGATAACTCAACTGTCTCAAACTTAACTCATAATGTTTTAGAAATAAACATTTAACCTAGCCAAAGTGGCAACTCAAATTTGTACATAAGACAATAACAAAGTAATAAGAGATGAACTAACTGATCATCTCTCTATGAAGCCTCTAATAATTGAGATGGATGTCAGGACAAGACCTACAATATCCTAATGAACTAAATACTGAAAGCAATAAAAGGGATCCTCCGGAAAGCAAGGATGTTTACCACCAGACTCTGAAAACTCAACTGGATTAACGATGTGCTGGATACTGATCCTGGTTACCTACATCTGCATCATAACATGATGCAGGCCAACTGTCATCAGTACATTGAATGTATGAGTATGCGAGTTGGAATACTAAACATAACTTAAGATTGAAAAGAATCTGAAAGAAACACTTACCTTGACTTTACTCAACTCCTGAATAACTTAACTCAATATAAAGCAATAAACATATGCAATATATATATAGCTTGTAAAACAGTGAAAAACAACTTAGTTCGTTAAAGAAAATGCAATAACAAACTCAACTTTACTCATATAATAAAGTAATGTAGTTTCTGTGGGAGTTTCTCTAATCGACAACCACCACTATGAGCCTAAGTTGTGATACATCATCTTGCCCACGCTGCCAGAACTGTCCTATACTTTGCCATCATATAGAACGCTTAGCCAAGTGGACCTACTAGTCTATGTTAAAATCATCTTAATGAGTCATCTAAAAAGTATGATCCTTTACTACCAATGATGGCTACATGGTTTATGGAGATGTGAGTTATTTAAACTCAAACTCGTCCCCATATCGGTGCTTAATACTACTACCAAAATATATTTAGCTCATATGTTTGTAAAAACAAAACTCTTTCTTTGGTTTGAGATAATTACTCAAAAACTTAGCTCAAAAGCTGTCTTGGAAATCTCAGTTTCCTTTCTTGCTCAAATGTGAAAACATTTTAACTCTGAGAAATACTTAGTTCCCGAATACTCTTTGAAGAATGAACTTTACACTCTCACTCTTTATTGAAAACTAGCTCAAAGGCTCTTTTGGAAGTCTGAATTTCCTTTCTTGTTTAAATGTGAAAACATTTATTCTTTGGGAATACATAGTCCCGATATACTCTTTTGAAGAAATGCAGTTCAAACTTTACTCTTTACTCAACTCAAAACTCAAGTCTTAAAACAAAGTTAAAAACATTTGTAAAAGACTTTTGGAAAACTTTATGAACTTCTCTTAACTTAACTCTTAACTTCTATTGACTTGACTCTTAACTTCTCCTGACTTGACTCTCAACTTTCCTTGAATTGAATTATGGTTTCAAGGATTGTGCTTTGTGATAGGAAAGATCTCATGATGTTTAGGAATGATTTTAAATAGGTAAACCTGAGAAATGATCAAGAAATCACTGCCTGGAAACTAGTCCACGACGCGGAGGTGTAATTAAATTTTTGGTCGCGAAATAACTTTTGAGGTAGAGAGGTCCGTGACCACTCTGCGAAGTAAAGAGAAAGTAATACTTCTAAGGAACAGGTCTGCAACGCGGACCTAGTACCCAGTTTCTGCCCGACTTGTTCCTTCTTCGTTTTCTAACCCCAATTCACCTAAACTCGGTTATTTTTCTCAAGTTCCTTTTATATTATGATACCAAGTATGTATACACAAGAATCTAACTCAAACAACTCAAGGAAACAACTTTTTCACCTCAAGGAACTCCTACGAAGGCTAATTTCAAGAACACCATTCAAGATTCATCAACTTTCAACTTTATAGTACAAACTTCACTGAAATAAACATGATTGGCGCGTGGGTGAACAAACCCAACTCTATGAAAGACTCACATACCTCGTAGGGATCACCCCTTGATTAAATCCACGAGCCTAGCTTTAAGAACTTGATGATTCCTTGCTCCTTCTCCTCTTTCGCCTCTTTTTTTCTCATCTCTCGAAACCCTAACTTGTTTCTCAAAAGCATAAACTGAATCCAATCAGTATAGACCCCAACTTAATTACCCAAAACAAAATTAATTAAGTGGGTTATAAAAAGACCATAATGCCCTTCCAAAATCCGGATTGGACTTTCCTTATTTGAACAACCCAACTTCCAATGGCCATATCTCACTCATACAAACTTGAAATTGTGCAAACTCAGTGGCGTTGAAAAGGTAATTCAATGATATTTCATAGGATATCTGGTAACACACCTGACTCATCCTGAGCTAGGAGTTATGGTCGTTTGAAGTTGTCCAAAAATCTAAACTTAACAAATTTCCAGATTTTTTTCATTCTTTCCCTAAAATGACTATTTCCAATTCTAACTCTTTATATTTCTTTCAATTTAGTGAAATGTTACAATATCTCCCCCTTGGAACATTCATCCTCAAATAAAATTACTCTTAATAGGCTAAGGGTGTAACATCTAACATTCAACTCAATACCCAACATGCAATGCAAATATAACATGCCAACTTATAATTTAAAGAATACTAAGAAGAGAATTAGTACCTTGGTTTGAAATCTCTCCGGTTTCAAAGAGATGTGGATATCTCTTCTTCATATCTTCTTCATCTTCCCAAGTAGCTTCCTCAACAAACTGGTTCCTCCAAAGAACTTTGACTGATGCTACTTCCTTAGTCCTCAACTTGCGAACTTGGCGATCTAGAATCTGAACAGGAATGTCCCCATAAGATAAGCTATCCTTGATCCCAATATCTTCAGTTGGTATAACCAATGAAGGATCTCTGATGCACTTCTTCAACATAGAGATGTGAAATACCAGATGAACCCTGTTAACTCTTGGGGTAGCTCCAACTCATAAGCTACTTTGCCAATCCTCTTGGAAATTCTGTAAGGGCCAATATACCGGGGACTAAGATTTCCCTTCTTACCAAACCTCATAACACCCTTCATGGGTGAAAATTTCAAGTACACTCAATCATCTACCTCAAAATCTAACTGCCTTCTCCTAACATTAGTGTAGGATTTCTGACGACTTTGCGCCGTCTTCAACCACTCTTGAGTCACTTTCACCTTCTCCATAGCTTGATGAACCAAGTCTGGTCCTATCAACCCAACTTCACCAACTTCAAACCATCCAATAGGAGATCTGTATCTTCTCCCATAAAGAGCCTCATAAGAAGCCATCTGGATGCTGAAGTAGTAACTATTGTTGTAAGCAAATTCGATAAGAGGTAGGTAATCAACCCAATTACCTTTGAAATCAATCACAAAAGCCCTCAACATATCCTCCAAGGTCTGAATGGTGTGCTCTGCTTGACCATCTGTCTAAAGATGGAAAGTAGTACTTAAGTTCACCTTTGAACCCAAGCCTTTCTGAAAAGATTTCCAGAACTGTGTAGTAAATTGTTCACCTATATCTGATATGATCAAAACAGGGGCTCCATGAAGTCTTACTACCTCTTGAATATATAACCTGGCATAATCCTCTGCTGAATGGGTAGTCTTTACCGGTAAAAAATGGACTGATTTGGTCATTTGATCCACAATCACCCATATAGAATCATGCTTCCTGCGAGACCTTGGCAAACTTGTGATGAAGTCCATGTATATCATCTCCCACTTAGAATTTCTATATTCTGAGCCAAACCACTGGGCCTTTGATGCTCCACTTTAACTTGTTGGCAATTCGAACACTTAACAACAAACTCTGCAATGCCCTTCTTCATGCTACTCCACCAATAAACTTATTTCAAGTGATACATCTTTAAGAAGCCCGGATGAATGGAATATCTGGAGCTATGAGATTCCTTCATGATCCTCTCTTGGAGTCCATCCACCATTGGTACACACAATCTACCTTAATATCTCAATAGGCCATCTCCTCCTTGTTCAAAAGCTAATACTTTTTGCTTATGAACATTTGCCTTCAATTCAAGAAAAATAGGATCTTGGTCTTGCTTTTCTTTCACTTCTGACACTAATGATGATTAAGCCCCATTCATTACCACTACTCCTCTTTCTATGGAATGCATTAGTCGGACTCCTAAGTGTGCAAGTCCATGCACATCTTTCACTAACTCTCTCTTTTCTTTCTCAACATGGGTGGTACTACCATAGATAACTGCTTAAAGCATCAGTAATAACATTAGCCTTACCTGGGTGATAAAGAATACTCATGTCATAATCCTTGAGTAATTCCAACCACCTCATTTGTTTGAGATTAAGCTCTTTCTAAGTAAACACATACTGAAGGCTCTTGTGATCAGTTAACATATCCACATGAACACCATAAAGATAATGACACCATAGTTTCAAAGCAAAAACTACAACAACCAATTCTAAGTCATGGGTTGGGTAATTCTTCTCATGAACCTTCAACTGTCTGGAGGCATAAGCTATAACTTTGCCATTCTGCAATAGTACACAACCCAAACCAACTCTAGACGCATCACAATATACAACAAAACCTTGTATACCTTCTGGTAAAGTCAACACTGGGAAGTAGTCAACCTCTTTTTCAATTCCTGAAAGCTTTCCTCACAAGCTTCAGACAATTGAAACTTCACTGTTTTCTGAGTCAACTTGGTCAAAGAGGATGAAATAGATGAGAACCCCTCTACGAACCTTCTATAATATCCAGCCAAACCCTAGAAACTTTTAATATCAGTTGGAGATGTGGGTCTAGACCAATTCAGCACTGCCTCTATTTTCTGATTATCAACTTTAATTCCCTCTCCAGATACAATGTGGCCCAAGAACCCCACAGAATCAAGCCAAAACTCACACTTAGAGAACTTGGCATACAACTCTCTATCCTTTAGAGTTTGTAGAACTGTTCTGAGATGACTTTCATAATCTTCTTCATTCCTCGAATAGATTAGTATGTCATCAATGAAGACGATAACAAACATATCTAAATAAGGCTTGAATACTCTATTCATAAGGTCTATGAACCCTACATGTTCATTGGTTAAACCGAACGACTTGACCATAAACTCATAATGACTATAATGGGTCTCGAAAGATATCTTTGGAATGTCACATTCCCTTACTCTTAACTAATAGTAGCCATATCTGAGGTCTATCTTAGAGAAACAAGTAGCACCCTGAAGCTGATCGAAAAGATCATCAATTCTCGTAAAAGGATACTTATTCTTGATGGTAACCTTGTTCAACTGGCGATAATCTATACACATCCTAATGGAACCATTCATCTTTCTCACAAATAAGACTAGAGTGCCCCAAAGTAAGACACTTGGTCGAATAAAGCCCTTATTAAGGAGATCTTTCAACTATTCTTTAAGCTCTTTCAACTCTGCTGGTGCCATTCTATATGGCGGAATATAGATAGGACGAGTATCTGGAAGAACATCTATACCAAAGTCTATCTTTCTCAGGAGGGACTCCGGGTAGATCATTTGGAAAAACTTCTGGAAACTCTTTTACTATAGGAACTAACTAAATATGAGGTATCTCAACGCTAGAGTCATTAACTCAGACTAAGTGATAGACACATACCTTGGAAACTAACTTTCTTGCCATAAGGTACAAAATAAAACGACCCTTAGGCCCTGTTGAACTACTTTTCCACTCTAAGACAGGATCATTAGGAATTTGGAACTTGGCAACTCGAGTTCTACAATCAATGGAGGCATAACAAGCATGAAGCCAGTCCATACCTAGAATGACATCAAAATCTACCATGTCTAATACAACTAAATCAGCCATGGTGCTCTTGTGATTGACGGAAATGGTACAATCTGGATAGACCCTCTCTGCTAGAATAGACTCACCAACATGTGTAGAAACACTAAAGGGCTCACTAAGTTGCTTAGGAAGAACATTAAAATTCATCGCAACATAAGGAGTTATAAAGGATAAACTCGATCCTGGGTCTAGAAAAGCATAACCATTAAAGTTAAAGACTTTATTCATACCAGTGACAACATCTGGAGAGTTCTCTTGCTCTTGGCGACTAGCGATAATATACATACATTTTCCTTCTGCGCCTGCCCTTGAAGTAGCTCATCTAGATGCAACTCTACCTGGTGGAGGAACTGAAGAAGACTGGGCCCTATTGTCCCCATTACCATTACTCTGTCTGCTCTTAGGACACTCTCTCATAAAATGACCATTCTAGACACACTTGAACCAACTAGTAGAGCCATCACGACACACCCCTGAGTGGCTCCTACCACACTTAGCACATGCAGGGGTCTTAGTACCCCCTTGTGCCTTACTACCTTACGAATGCGCAGGTCTAGCTATGAAGTTCTGAGAATTTTGACTATTGTACACACATTTTTCCTTGGTGCAGGTGCACTAGCAGATGATGGAGCAGGTCCTTTATGCTTATGTTGGAAAGAAGACCGGTTCACATTACCCTTTCGCTTCCCGAATTCATTCTCTGTTGTCTTAGCCCTCTTATACTCCAACTTTTCTCTATCCTTCAGTTGGTCCTTCTGAACTTGTTGCACATGGATCATCAGCCTTGCTATGCCCATGTAACCTATTAGCATGGCTTCCTTACTTTCCTTACTTGACAGATGAGTCAACCCAACTACGAATAAACTTATCCTGATCCTCATGTCAGCAACCATCTCTATGCTTCTCTTAGCTCATGAGGAAAGAAATTCCTCATGAAGGCACTCTCAACCATAGGCCAGCTCAAAATTGGTTACGCATAAGCATGAGTTAGAAAGAAACTTTTTGGCGATAAAACGTTAACGTACGAAATGAGTATGAAAGAAGTGAAGGAATTTCCTAAATGTTGTAGCCTCTTAATTATAGATGTGGCGCGCTACACACCGATAACTAGGACTCTACAGACACAGATTCATACACTCCCTAGGACTCTTGAACTCTGTGCTCTAATACCAAGTTTGTCATGCCCTGAGTGTACACACTGGGCGGGACTTGCACTCGAGAACCATTGCTGGCCCAAGCGAACCCTTGGCCTGACTTACTTACTTAGTGGAAGACTTTAAGCATTAAGAAAAGAACTCAAATGCAAGATAACTCAACTGTCTCAAAATTAACTCATAATGTTTTAGAAATAAACATTTAACTTAGCCAAAGTGGCAACTCAAATCTGAACAGAAGCCAACAACAAAGTAAAGACAAATGAACTAACTAACTGTCTATCTATCTATGGAGCCTCTAATAACTGAGATGGATGTCGTGACAAGACCCACAACATCCTAATGACTTTAAAACTGAAAGCAATAAAATGGATCATCCGAAAAGCAAGGAGGCTCACCACCAGACTCTGAGTGCTCAACTGGATCTACGATGCATTGGACGCTGATCCTAGTTACCTGTGTGTGCATCATAATAAGATGCAGGCCAACTGGCATCAGTACATTGAATATACAAGTATGCGAGTTGGAATTCTAAACATAACTTAACCTTGAAAAGAATCTGACAGAAACACTTGGCTTTACTCAACTCCTGAATAACTTAACTCAATATAAAGCAATAAACATATGCAATATATATATATATATATATATATATATATATATATATATAAAGCTTGTAAAACAGTGGAAAACAACTTAGTTCGTTAAAGAAAATGCAATAACAAACTCAACTTTACTCATATAATAAAGTAATATAGTTTCTGTGGGAGTTTCTCTAACTGAAAACCACCACTATGAGCCTCTGTGGTGATACAACGTCTTGCCCACGTTGCCAGAACTGTCTTATACTTTGCCATCATATAGAACGCTTAATTAAGTGGTTCCACTAGTCTTTGCTAAAAGCATCTTAAGGAGTCATCTAAAAAGTATGATACTTTAATACCCATGATGACTACACGGTTTATGGAAACGTGAGTTATCTGAACTCAAACTCGTCCCCATATGGTGCTCAATACTACTCCAAAAATATACTTAGCTCATATGTTTGTAAAAACAAAACTCTTTCTTTGGTTTGAGATAATTACTCAAAAACTTAGCTTAAAAGCTCTCTTGGAAATCTCAGTTTCCTTTCTTGCTCAAATGTGAAAACATTTTAACTCTTCGGAATACTTAGTTCCCAAATAATTTTTGAAGAATGAACTTTACTCTTACTCTTTACTGAAAACTAGCTCAAAGGTTCTTTTGGAAATCTTAGTTTCCTTTCTTGTTTAAATGTGAAAACATTTACTCCTTGGGAATACATAGTCCCGATATACTCTTTTGAAGAAATACACTTCAAACTTTACTCTTTACTCTTTACTCAACCCAAAACTCAAGTCTTAAAACAAAGTTAAAACATTTGTAAAAGACTTTTGGAAAACTTTATGAACTTCTCTTAACTTGACTCTTGACTTCTCTTGACTTGACTCTTAACTTCTCTTGACTTGACTCTTAATTCGCTTGATTTGACTCTTAACTTTCCTTGAATTGAAATATGATTTCAAGGATTGCGTTTTGTGATAGGAAAGATCTCATTATGTTTAGGAATGATTTTAGATAGCTAAACATGAGAAATGATCAAGAAATCACTGCCTCGAAATTAGTCCGCGATGTAGAGGTGTAATTAAATTTTTGGTCGCAAAATAAATTTTGAGGCAAAGACATCCGTGACCTCTCTGTGACGTGAAGAGAAAGTTACACTTCTAAGGAACAGGTCCGCGACGCGGACCTGGTACCTAGTTTCTGCCTGACTCGTTCTTTCTTCATTTTCTAACCCCAATTTGCCTAAACTCGGTTCTTTTTCTCAAATTCCCTTTAGATTTCGATACCCAGTATGTATACACAAGAATCTAACTCAAACAACTCAAGAAAACAATATTAGGAGCTCCTCAATCTCAACCTAACTCAAGAACATAGGCCAATTTTGAGAACACCATTCAAGATTCATCAAATTTCAACTTTCTAGAACAAACTTCACTGAAATAAACATGATTGGCGTGTGGCTGAATGAACCCAACTCTATGAAAGACTCACATACCTCATAGGGATCACCCCTTGATGAAATCCACTAGCCTAGCTTTAAGAGCTTGACGATTCCTTGCTCCTTCTCCTTTTTTCTCCTCTTCTTTTCTCATGTGTCAAAACCCTAACTTGTTTCTTTAAAGTGTAAACTGAATCCAATCAGTTTAGACCCCAAATTAATTACCAAAAATGAAATTAATTAATTGGGTGGTGAAAAGACCATAATGCCCTTCTAAAATCCGGGTTGGAGTTTTCTTATTTGTATATCCCAACTTCCAATCGGCATATCTCACTCATACGAACTCAGAATTGCATAAACTTGGTGGCGTTGAAAAGGTAATTCAACGATCTTTCCTGCGGTATCTGGAAAGACACCTAACTCATCCTGAGCTATGAGTTATGGTCATTTGAATTTGACCAAAAACCCAAAATTAACAAATTTCCATATTTTTTTCATTCTTTTCCTAAAATGACTATTTCCAATTCTAACTCTTTCTAGTTCTTTCAATTTAGCGAGATGTTACAAAAGAATACTCATGTCATATTCCTTAGGTAATTCTAACTACCTCTTTTGTCTGAGATTAATCTCTTTATGAATTAACACATACTGAAGACTTTTGTGAGTAGTGAACACATCCACATGAACACCATAAAGAGAGTGGTGTCATATTTTCAAAGCAAAAAGTACGACAGCCAACTCTAGAACATGGGTTGGGTAATTCTTCTCATGAACTTTCAACTGTCTGGAGGCATAAGCTATAACCTTGCCATTCTGCATCAACACACAACCCTAACCAACTCTAGATGCATCACAATAAACAACAAAGCCTTGCGTGCCTTTTGGTAAGGTCAATACTGGGGCAGTAGTCAACCTCTTCTATAATAGCCAGCCAAACCCAATAAACTCCTAATATCAGTTGGAGATGTGGGTCTAGGCCAATTTTACACTGCCTTTATTTTCTGGGTATCAACTTTAATTCCCTCTCTAGACACAAAGTGGCCTAAGAATGCCACAAACTCAATCCAGAACTATTCTGAGATGACTAGTATGATATTCTTCATTCCTCGAATAGATTAGTATGTCATTAATGAATACGATAACAAACATATCTAAATAAGGTTTGAATACTCTATTCATAAGGTCCATGTATGCTGCAGACGCATTTGTCAAACCAAAGGACATAACTAGGAACTTATAATGATCATAACGGGTCCTGAATGTTGTCTTTGGAATATCAAATTCCCTTACCCTCAACTGATGGTTGCCTAATCTGAGGTCTATTTTAGAGAAACAAGTAGCACACTGAAGTTGATAGAAGAGATCATCAATTCTCGGAAGAGGTTACTTATTCTTGATGGTAACCTTGTTCAACTAGCAGTAATCTATATACATCCTAAGGGAACCATCCTTCTTCCTCACAAACAAGACCTGAGCACCCTAAGGTGAGACACTTGGTCGAATGAAACCTTTATCTAGGAGATCTTTCAACTTCTCTTTTAACTCTTTCAACTCTGCTGGAGCCATTCTATATGGCAGAATAGATATTGGATGAGTATCTGGAAGAATGTCTATATCAAAGTCTATTTCTCTCTCAGGAGGGAATCCGGGAAGATCATCAAGAAAGACTTCTGTAAACCCTTTTACTACTGAAATTGACTGAATAAGAGGTATCTTAACACTAGAGTCATTAACTCGGACTAAGTGATAGACACACCCCTTGGAAACTAACTTTCTCTCCTTAAGGTACGAAATGAAACGACCTTTAGGCACTGCTGAACTGCTACTCTACTCTATAACTGGCTCATTAGGAATTTAGAACCTAACAACTCGAGTTTTAGAATCGATTGAGGCATAACAGGCATGAAGCCATTCCATACCAAGAATGACATCGAAATCTACCATGTCTAACTCAACTAAATCAGCCATGGTGTTCTTGTGATTGATGGAAATGACACAATAACGATATACTCGCTCATCTAGAATAGACTACCCAACAGGTGTAGAAACACAAAAGGGTTCACAGAGTTTCTCAGGAAGAACATCAAAATTATCTGCAACATAAGGAGTCACAAAAGATAAACTTGCTCCTTGGTCTAGCAAAGCATACACATCAAGAGTAAAGACTTTGATCATACCAGTGACAACATCTGGAGAATTCTCTTGCTCTTGACGATTAGTGATTGCATAAAGGCGGTTTACTCCTCCGCCAGTACCGAAAGTAGCTCCTCTAGGTGCAGCCCTGTCTGGTGGAGCAACTGATGAAGATTGGGCTCTATTTCCCTTATTCCCATTACCTTGGCGGTTCTTAGGGCACTCTTTCATGAAGTTACCCTTTTTTCGACATTTGAAACAACCTGTGGAGCCATCGTGACACTTACCTGGGTGGGTTCTACCACACTTAGCACATGCAGGAGCTAAGTTTCCTCCTTGTGCCACACTACCCTAAGATTGGGTAGGTCTAGACCTTAAGTTCTGTGAATTTTGACTATTGTACTCACCTTTGTTTCTGGGTGCCGGTGCACTAGCAGATGATGAAGCAGGTCCCTTCTACTTTTGTTGGAAAAAAGACCCGTTCACATTATTTCTCTGCTGCTCGGACTCATTCCTTGTCTTCGCTTTCTTTTTCCTAAACTCTTCCCTATCCCTCAGCTTCTCTTCCTCAACCTATTGCACATAGACAATCAACCTTGATATATCCATGTCACCTATTAGCATTGCAACCTTACCTTCTTTACTTGACACACGAGACAACCCATCAATAAACAAACTCATTCTACTCCTCATATATGTAACCATCTCCAGAGCATAACGGGATAGTTGGGTGAACTTCATCCCATACTCATGAACGCTCAAAGAATCCTACTTAAGAGTGAGGAACTCTCGTACCTTAGCCTTCCTCAGTTATCGGGGGAATGAATGCCTCAAGAAAGCCTCCTTAAAATAAGCCTAACTTGCAGGTGGTGCTCCCTCGGCTCTACCCTTCTTCCACTGGTCAAACCAAGTCCTAGCAACATTCTTCAGTTGATATGCAGCTATTTCAACTAGCTTAGCAGCGTCAACGTGCATGACCTCAAATACCTTTTGCAATTCCTCAATAAAATTCTTTGGATCCTCAGTAGTGCTTGAACCAGTGAAACTTGGAGGATTTACCCTTAAGAACTCTCGAATCCTTGAAGTATCAGCCATTTCCTATCTAGCTTCTCTTTGTTTCCCAACCTGGTTAGTAACAACTTGACTTAACATTCTTATCGCTTCCCTGAACTCAATATTGGTGACTTTCCCTTGGGGTTGCACTTTAGGTGCATTGGGTACCTCTTGCTCCTTAGCGTTCTTCCTAGCAGAACGACCTCGAATAGCTCATCGTGGAGGCATAATTAACTGAAAATGCGTGCAAGCACGAATTAGAATAAACTTTATAGAGATTAACTTTATTGCACAAAATGAATGTGAAAGAAGTGAGACAATTTCCTAAGTGTTGCAGCCTCCTAATTATAGCTGTGGCACGCTTCACACCAATAACTAGGACTCTACATACATGGCTTCATAGACTCCCTAGGACTCTTGAACTCTGTGCTCTGATACCAAGTTTGTCACGCCCCGAGCCTACACCCTGGCAGGATTGGCACTTGAGAACCATTACTGGCCCCAAGTGAACCCTTGGCCTGGCTTACTTACTCAGCGGAAGACTTAAACAAAAGAAATAGTCTAAAAAGGAACTTATGAATTAAACTCAGAATGTCTCTAAGAAATACATTCAAACATGCCAAAATGGCTACTCAAGTCTCATATAAAAACATCTGAAGTACAAGTCTAAAGAACTATAACTACTCATTTATGAAGCCTCTAAAACAAAGAGGGATGCCAGGACAAGACCCCCAATCATCCTAAAAACTAGAATGCTAGAAAGCAATGTATAAATGAGCCCTCCAGTAAGCAAGGAGGCTCACCAACTAACTATGAGTGCTCAAATGGATCAACGAGGCACTGGATACTGATCCTAGTTACCTATGTCTGCAGCATAAAATGATGCAGGTCAAATGGCGTCAGTATATTGAATGCACGAGTTTACGAGGGGAATACTAAAACATGATGTAAGCTTGAAAGGAATCTGAAAGAAACACTTACCTTGACTTTACTCAACTCATGAACAACTTAACTCAAATGCAAAGTACTCAACAATAAATAGGGTGCAGATGTACAAAACATTTAAAACTATAGATAACAATTCAATTTGTTAAAGAAATGCAATAACAACTCAATTTACTCATATAATAAAGTAACATAGTTTCTATGAGAGTTTCTCTAAAAGACAACCACCACTATGAGCCTAAGTAGTGATACAACGTCATGCCTACGCTGCCAGAATTGTCCTATACTTTGCCGTCATATAGAACGCCTTAACTAAGTGGATCCACTAGTCTATACGAAAAAGCACTAAGGAATCATCTAAAAATTATGATATATTTCTTCCCATGATGACTACATGGTTTATGAAGACTTGAGTTATTGTGAACTTGCATCCCCATATCGGTACTCAATACTACTCCCAAAAATATACTAAGCTCATATTCTTTCTTTGGTTTGAGATAATTACTCAAAACTTAGCTTAAAAGCTCTCTTGGAAATCGGTGTTTCCTTTCTTACTCAAATGTGAAAACAATTTAACTTTTGGGAATACTTAGTTCCTGTATAATCTTTGAAGAAATGAACTTTCCTCTTACTCTTTACTCAACTCAAAACCTAAGTCTTAAAACAAAGTTAAAACATTTTTGGAAAACTTTATGAACTTCTCTTGACTTGGTTCTTAACTTCTAGACTTGACTCTTAACTTTCCTTGAATTGAATTATGAATTCTTGGTTCATGATCTCATTTTTTTATGGATGATTTCATGATGTTTAGACGTACCTTAGAGTGTTGGAATCAACTAAGAAACATAGGTACATTGGTAAGGAACTAGTATGGAAAGAAGGGGGAAAATGGGAAGAACTGGGGTCCGTGGCGCTCTGAGCGATGTGGGGCGCCAGAGGGCCCCGGTTCTTCCCATTTTCCCCCTTCTTTCCATACTAGTTCCTTAGCAATGTACCTATGTTTCTTAGTTCATTCCAAAACTTTAAGTTACGTCTAAACATCATGAAATCATCCATAAAAAAATGAGATCATGAACCAAGAATCTGGAAATTTGTTATGTTAAGTTTGGATTTTTGGTCAACTTCAAATGACCATAACTCCTAGCTGAGGATGAGTTAGGTGTACTTCTAGATACCATAGGAAATATCTTGGAATTATCTTTCCAATGCGGCTACATTTGTACGATTCCGAGTTTGTATGAGTGAGATATGCCCATTTGAAGTTGGGCTGTTCAAATAAGGAAAGTCAAAATCAGATTTTTGAAGGGCGGTTTAGTCTTTTCCTTACCCAATATTTGGTTTGATTGTTTTTTCGGTATTTTTAATAAAACCAAAACCAAACCTAATAGCATCGATTTTCAAAATTTAAAACCAAACCTAACCAAACCACACCAAATATCGGGTGTTTTAGTCGATTTGTTTTTTCAACCATAACCATGAATAGCCCTAAGCGTATGTATATCACCATAACTAATTAAATCGGGTTTTGGTTCCACGTCAACATTAGTTGTATAACAAAAGCACGGAAATACATAATGAACGAGTTTGGAGGAGGGGAGGAGGTAATAGGACCCTAGTTAAGTTAAGATGTGTTGTTGAGAGTGGATTTAGTTTAGAATGGTACTTGTGTCTTATCCTTTTTTTTCTTTATCTTTATCGTCACCTCACGACAACCTCACCCTCCACCACCACCCTCACCTAGTGACACCACCTCGAGCCTCATCTAACACAATCAAAAGCTACCTCCCCCTTCAACACAATTTATACTAAGCCACTCTTCTAAAATAACCGCCAAAAAGGTTGAAGTTTTACTTTTATAATTACTACATATCAAATTCAATTCTTGATCCAAAAATCTTTACGTTGAGAACTTACATGCCTTCTTTCTTCTTTCTTACTTATAATTATACAAGTACCTCCTAGACTATGATCGAAATTTCCGAGACACACCTTAACTAAACTAAGGTCCTATTACCATTTACCCCCCCCCCCCCCAAAAAAAAAAAAAACTCATTTTAAAAATAATTTTATACACCTTTTGACTTACGTGACACAAACATCTTCCACACACCTCAACTACGTGGAGTCACAAAATGTATCACGTAAGCCAAAAGATCACTTGATTAGCACCTGAATCATCCCCCTACATGTCCGAATCAAAAGAAAAGATTATTTATAAATTAACAATTAATTAAAAAAACTAATTCAGTCATAGTTCCCAAAAAAAAAAAAACACAACAATAAACCACTCACATAAGGAAAAAAAAAGAGAAATGTTACTGTTGACAGTTGGACCCGTAGAAATATTGATCATTTGTTTCATGGGACAAGTATTGGACAAGACATCCCACTGGCTCCTTATTTGTTCATTAGTGAGGAATTTGAAGAAACATTGGTATTTCACTGGTAACCAGATTGTCTTTGTAGCACTTAACACCACACCAATCGATTCACCAAGGTCACTAATATTCATCCTCATCATTAATTTGGAATTTTCTTCATTTGCTAGTTGAATTATTTCCCAATAGTGAGCGGTTTCACAAACCCCTGCACAAAAATTATGCGTCATGCGTTGAGCCAACATCCTTATACCTCTCTCACCACTTAAATCAACTGCCACAAATAAAGCTACATCAGAATCAATTCTTTTTAATATTCAAAAGTATAAAAAAATAAATGGCACAATAATTGAACCTCTATGCATGATTACCTATGGGATCAACAATTGACTTCATCACTTTCAAGAACTGATATTGTCTTTGTAAAGTAGCCATCCACCTGACGTGGTTCGGTCAATCGACCTATGTACACAAAGGAGATGAGAAATCCACTATATAAATATGAGAGTACAAAATATAGAGAGAAATAACTTCAATCAATTCACTCGGAATACATGGGAGGTTCACACAAGTGATAACGTATCAAGCTTGTGTCCCACAAATTCTCCCCCTAACAAAAACTCTCAAAGCCCCTAGGAGTACATTGTGAATGTTGATTAAGTTAGAAGGAACAAGTCTCTATTTATAGAGTCATAAACTTTTTTTCTACAAGAAAAGGACTAGTCACTCCTAAACCTTTTCCTAAAAGGAAAACCTATTTATGGTAAGAAATTCAGGGCAAATAATATCCAACAGGGGGAGGGGGGGGGGGAATGTAATAGGACCTTAGTTTAATAAATGTATGTCTCTGAAATTTCAGTCTTATTCTAGTAGAGTGCTTGTGCCTTATCCCAAAGTTAAATGGAGAGGAAGGAGATAAAAAAGTTTGATTTGTGATGAAAAGGAAATATTTTAGGGATTAAAAAATAGAGAGAAACCTTTTTTCAATGATAATATATATATATATATATAGAGAGAGAGGGCATGTAGCATATTATCAACTACTCATTTGGTTACTAGATGATGGGTACCCGTGTGCGCATGGGCCCAATATTTATCTATTTGTATTTTGTATAAAATTATATGTTTGAATGAAAATTTGAAAGTTGTGGAAACTTATTTAATGATTAGTAATAGCATGTTGTTAAACTGTTAATATACATACATTGTCAAAATTATTGCTTACGGGAAGCATTTTGTTTGAGTTGTTGGTGTGCATACATTAATGATTACACAGATGCCCGTGGATACATGCATACTATTTATATATGCCAAAATAGCAACTCAGCCAAATACTATGTCACGGTTATTTGGTTCTTCGAAATTGGCTAACATATGGCTACTATGTCGTTGGTAGCCATTTGAAACTTCATAGTTACTGTTATAGTGTCGTGTTTGTCGACTTTCTTGTTGACGATCATTTACTTGTTCATAGTTTTCATTGTATTGTTGTGTGATGCCATGCTTGACAAATATCTGTAGAGACATTAATAATGAGTTGCTTGTTAATTAAAGTAGAAGTGTTTAAATAATGATGGTAGAGAGGGTAGTAGCAGTAGAATTGAGCTAGGTGGGTGACATACCTTTTAAGGTATCAGGCGTGTAGCGTATATTCTTGATTTTCTTCAATCTAGCTTTTTAAAACGACAACACAATGTGGCAGAAAGAAAGCAGTTTGAGGTCTTCTTTCCTTCAAAACCCCCCAGGAAAATCAAATGATACAATAAAATGTTAAGTAAAATAAAACTAATTAAGACAACTACTATCTTTCAACCTCAGTGGCAGAATCTTTAATTTATTCTATTTGCAATGGTTCAACTAGTGGAAATAATAAATGTGAACATGGAGCTCAAAGAAATGCAAAGATTATTTAACTGAATTTATTTATCAATTTGAGTAAGCTTACAATATCAAATTCCAAAACAATTTTAGACTTCAAAATTTGAGGAATATTTGTGGAAGCATATTATTTTACCTTATCAAAAGAAGTACAAAAGGAAAGACCATATGTTTTCCCGAGGGACAACTCAATAACTCATAGTCCACAATTGACGCACAAGTCAAAGTTCAAATTATGAAGCTGACTATCCAGTTTAATCTTTAACTATAAAGAAAGAGGAAAAAACACCAAATAAAAATGATGACTCCTTAGTATATTTTTAGTTGTCGAGTATTACTTGACACACAAATAATACATAGATGATCATTTTTCTTTGAAAAAATACCTTGAAAATTGACTAATAGCAAGAATACATTAGAAACTAAAGTGATAAATTATCTTAATTTTTTAAATTGCAAGATGAAGATCCAAAACAGGTAAGATAACTATCAATGAGAGAAGAATAAAAAGTTATCAAGACACATAACCAAATACATTAGATGCCTAAATAGAAACTCACTCAAATGAAGGAAGAATATCTTAAAAAAAATATAGGAGAGCAACATAAAAAATAATAAAAAAAAGAGTAAATATACAGGAGCAAAATAAAAATAATAGTGACGAAAAGAGTACTTGAAAATAGAAGAGGTGTTGAAGCTACATCAATACGTGTCCCAAGGTAAGAAACTGGAAAGACTGCAATTACTACTCCTAGTGACACGTAAATTTGCAGGCATATATTAGAGAGAGTTGAATAGTCACAATTGTCCTCAAATATGAATTGAATGACAGGAAGCAAACATGTTGATACTCATTTTGAACTCACTCTACTAATATAGTAGAAAGAATCTGTTCCAAGTCAGTAGTTAAGATAATATTTATTCCACTTTTAAAAAATTCAAGGGGTTATAAAACTCCCACAAATATAAAGTGTGTGCTTGAAATTTTGTGTATAGTTTAGGTTGGGGTTTAATCATGCATTTTCTCTTTTATTTATTTGAAAGTAAAAACTAATAATTATTTATTTATGTTGAAAATATAGTCAATATTTACATTTTATTATTACTAGTAATCTATGATGATATTGAATTTATCAAACATATTCCTCAGGATGCTTCCAATTCAAAATTTCTATAAATCTCAAATAGTTAAACGTTACTTCTCAACCCTTATCCAATAATTGATTTGGTCATTTCAAAGTTTTATATCTGATACAATAATTTTTCTTTCCGATAAGCTACATTATATTTATTAGGTGAATGTGTTTGTTAAATGCAAAATGATAGTATTTAATAACAAATGTGAGATTCAAAATTTTGTTAATTTAAAAAAAATTGTTAATTTTCGCTCAAATTATTATAAAGTTGGCTTGAGATCAAGAACATTAATGTAAAACAAAATCAAACAAGCAATAGTGAATCAAATATCAATATGATTTTTTTTAGATAAACTCAAAATAGTACAATCTAATAATATTATAATCCAAAACAAGAAAGACAGAAGAGACTCAAAACACATATCAAATCAATGGATGGTAGTTAGTCTTGAAATATCACTTGCATTTAAGAGCACTCTTGATCTTATGAATTGTGTGTGAGATGAGTGCATTTGCTTCTTTGACCAACTCCATAGAAAGAGTTGTAGCTGGAAAGATGTTCCGCATCATTTGATAGCTGATAGTCACCAACGATCCACTACCGAACCCATTATTCATCTCCCCAGAAATAACATTATAGTTATTAGTTGTAGAGAAATCTTGAAAACAATCCAGGACTATTGTTATTCCATTTGAGAAGAGAGTCACACAAGAAGAGTCCCCCCCTTTCATCACCATATTAATTTCTTATGAATCAATTGTAGCATAAACCAAAAGAGATCCAGTTGCATCCATGTAAGTATCTTGCAAGATCACTCAATTAGCACCAGAATCATTCCCCTACATGTCCGAATCAAAAGAAAAGATTATTTATAAATTAACAATTAATTAAAAAAACTAATTCGGTCATGTTTCCAAAAAACAAAAAACAACAATTAACCACTCACATGCGGAAAAAGAAGAGAAATGTTACTGTCGACAGTTTGACCCTTAGAAATATTGATCATTCGTTTCATGGGACAAGTATTGGACAAGACATCCCACTGGCTCCTTATTTATTCATTAGTGAGTAATTTGAACAAACGTTGGTGTTTCAGTGGTAACCAGATTGACTTTGTAGCACTTAACACCACACCAATCGATTCACCAAGGTCACTAATATTTGTCCTCATCATTAATTTGGAATTTTCTTCATTTGCTAGTTGAATTATTTCCCAATAGTGAGTGGTTGGACAAACCCCCACACAAAAAATATGCGTCATGAGTTGAGCCAACATCCTTATACCTCTCTCACCACTTAAATCAACTGCCACAAATAAAGCTACATCAGAATCAATTCTTTCTAATATTTAAAAGTATAAAAAATAAATAGCACAATAATTGAACCTCTATGCATGATTACCTATGGGATCAACAATTGACTTCTTCACTTTCAAGAACTGATATTGTCTTTGCAAAGTAGCCATCCACCTTTGAGCACCAAATCCCAGACCAGTCTTTATTAAAGGGCAATACCAATCGTGGACAAGATTTTCATTATATTCCATGTGCTCAATCCAAGTAACCTGAAAATATTTCATCAATATTACAAAATCACTAGAGAGAAAAATATGAGCTTGCATGAAATATTAACTTACTTATTAATTAAAATAAAATGGTCATTATTGGAGACAACTTAGAAAATTCAATCATTAAATAAATGAGTCAATCACAAGGAATGTATCCTCAAAAATGATTTCTAGTGGTCTTGCCAATAAATATGGAAGGAGGGAGTGTGCAAAATATTTAGGTCTTGCATTTGGTATGATGCGAGGATACAAGGAAACAAAAAATTGCAGAAAAATTAATGTATCTAAATATATTAATTTGAAAGTGAGCATAAACAAATTAGACAATTAGAATTTTATTGCATGGTTAGAAGGTGAAGAATAATAAAAGAAATTCTTTATCAAGAAAGAATATAGCATGTTTCAAACAATTACTAAATAGTTGCATTACTCAAAGCTAGAAGAAAGTTGATCTTTCTCATTTCGAATAAATAAAGAAAGATTCAGATAGAGAACAAAGCACTACAATGGATACATAGATTGTATTATAAAAAAAAATCAATAAAAATAAATCGACAAGAATAAAATTAATAAAATATGAGCGATCTAGCTCATTGAATTTCAAATAATATAAAGGCCTATGGGATGCAAAATAAAAAGATAATTTATTTTGAATTAACTGGCAATAACCATTTGGCATATCTTGTAAAATACAGCCAGATGGGAGCCTCCAACAATTTTCAATTTCGCTCTCTTGTGAACCTTCTTGAATTTTGTCAACAGACACATCGACGATAGCCCAGACAGCTTCAGCATGTTTCTTACAGAAGCGAAGAAATTGTACTTCGCGAATAGAAACTAGGTCAGAAATGATTTGCAATTCGGTTTTAATCTGCAAATTGCTACTTTCAAGTTGTTAGTGCATGAAATAATAATATAAATAAGATATGTAATTTTCATCAAAATAATAAGTAAATAGAAATACCAATAGCAGAGAACCGCTCTTATTTCCACCTATGCCAGTGGAAATCACATCAGTAGTATATGTTTTTCCAACAATGCAAGGAAACATCTCTACCCACTGCCTCTGCGTATATACAATACAGTACATAACAAAAAATAAAAATATAACATGTCAACACATACTTGTCTTCATCACTTGAAGTTAAATTTGATTGATTAAAATAATATGCAACAACTAATTGAAGCACCACTAAAAAAACTAATAAAAAGATATGTCAAATATAGTAAAAGTAAGAGTACAACTAATTAAAAATAATAAAAAATAAAAAGAACTAATTATTCACGTCAAATAAGGGATAGGTGGTAAGGAGATGATAGTTCTTAAAAATGAGACAGAGGAAAACATTGACTTTAAAATGAAGAGCCTACATACCTTATCCATCAGTGTTTTCACCAATGCCAAACTGGTGTCAGCCACTGTACCTGATGCCCTTGTGGCTTCCGTTTTGAAATGCCCAGGTTTCGTGCAAATTAATGGGGTAAACAATTGAGCATATTCCTTAATATGTAACGTTTCTCCACCTCCATCCAAACTGCTAACCCAAAGAGGTTTATCATTCTCATACAACCTTAAAATTTCATTCAAGGCACCCATAGCAAGATTCAATAACACCATCTTATCATGCACTACATCTTTATTAAATAAGCTAAATTTGTACTCTTGGGCAGTAGGCCTCTTAACTTCATCTTCCAATTGGTCATGCTCAATCTTTATTTGATTCTCATCAATGTTTGCTTTACAATTATCACAAATTGAATTTTCCAGGGCTTCCTTCATTACAATATGCTCTATGTGAAGCTTGTCATTTTCTTGCTTCAGAGTCTTATTTTCGTACAATTCCAATTGCAACTGATAAAATAACACAATTCATTTTTATAATCAATTATACAAATTTCACATAAAAAAAACATAAATTAAGGGAAAGAAATGTGATATGCCTCACCTTCATTTGGGTTCTTTTTTTTTCTGGAACCAATTTTGCACATGGTTGATGTCCATGGATAATTTTTTTTGCAAGTTCTAGTCGTACTTTTTTGTTAGGAAGTGAATTCTTTTTGAAAAACCTATTTCCAATGGTATAAACAATGATCAAAAAATCAAAATTAACATAAGCAAATGAACAAGTACAAAATAAATTAGAATTATACTTACGTTTCAAGCTCTTGAATCTGATCGGCATTATGCCTAATGGGTTTCTTCCTCTTCGATGATGACTCATCACGTTCATCTACAGATGCACCACCAGTTATGTTGTCACCGGTAGAACTTCTCTGTATTTCTTCCTCTCCAGATCCTCCTATCACAACATTAATCGAACTTTCTCTTCTCACATTCATGTCACTATGACCTTCCATCTTTTATTTCTGAACAAATTTAAGATTGTATCAGTTCAATTCAATATCATGCATATGTGATCATATAATACCAGAATTCAAAAATTATTTTGTTCCAAATAATTGCAAATGAAAAGAAACAACATATCAAGATACTAGAACAAGAGAGTTATTTGGTTCCAACTAATTGCATAACGAATTGAAAAAATATTTTATTGAAGCAATATATATTCAGAAAGAGTTAAACTCATGTATTAACATAAATGGTAGTAGTTATTATTGTTGTATAGAGTACCAGTTGCTAATCACAAATCTATAAAATAACTCCATTTCCATTACTATATATTTTTTACCAATGAAGACTTCAAAAATTATTTAAAAAATACAAATCAAACTCAATTCACCTATCCACATCTATCATTATAACAAATTTAAGTTAGGTCTTATGCTTTTTAGGAGTGTCTTAAGTCATATCTAAAACTTCTAATGTGACGTAAAATTTAGAAAAAAAATTATATCGTATTAATAAATTATCTATGTTGAGCTTATACTAAATAGCAAAATTAGTGAATATTCATGTTGTCAATTCAAATTTATGTAGGGTTAACACATAGTTGTTATTATTGTCTGTCCACAAGAGACAAATTTAATTGAGGCCTATGGATAACAAAAAGGAGAGAGAAAAGGGTGATAAAATAAATCGTAAATGACAATTTTTCAAGAAAATGATGGTAGAAAAATCTATTCTAAATTCACACCAAATGATATTTTAAAAAGAGAAAACAGTTTTTATCAAATTATTCTTTTTTTCATGACACCTGAAATTTGAAACCCCATGTATTTCAATTTATATTTCATCGTGTCCCTAAAGAAATTTCAAATATCTTTGACTAAAGATGCAAAAGAATTTCAAAGATCTAATTAAAGTTATAATGATAACTTTGCAGGATAGCACAAAGTCACACCCCAATGAAAGAAAAAGATTTCAAATAGTAGTATTGAGTATATAGACTATTTCAATTCATTGATTTATATAATTTAGATTCACATCAAATAAATTTATGAAGAGAAAATATTTTTTTCTTGAAAAAACTCTTTATTTTCGCATCTTAAACTCATGTTGAACTATTTATTATTTTATAAGATGTTCCCCAAAAATATTCCATATATCACAAAAGTTACATTGATTACTTATAAGATCTATAAACCTAACAAAAAACAACCTTGTTAATTCTCCACATAATAAAAAGTATTAGACTTGGAGATCATTAAATGTTGATGTTTAGAATGCAGACATACAAGGTATATATGGAGTAATTAATTTAATGAATTTACAAAAATCTTGCAAAATAGGAACAAAAAAGGTAGAAAAGAAATGAAGAATTAATTAGCATATAAATTACTTACATAGAATGACAGCACGTCTTGCTTAGTACTTGAAGAAATCAATGGGAAGATTCAAGATTACAACTAATTGATTAACTTATGGTCTGAAAAATATGATTAGTAGTAGCTATATATACTACAAGTTTTCTATAGATTGGAAGGAGAAATGAGTCAACTTTGAGTTGTTTCCTACTCACTTACCAAAATATAATGATAAAGATGTTTGACCAATTGAAATAATACATAAATATACCCTTTTAATATTATGCCCCGAGCCTACACCCTGGACGTGGCAGTCACTCGAGAACATTGTTGGCTCCAAGCGAACCCTTGGCCTGGCTTACTTACTCAGCGGAAGACTTTACTCAAGATAAATATACTTTAAAAGGATAACTGAACTGCTCAATAAATAACTTAGAATGTAACAAAGAACATTCATTGCCAAGTGGCAACACAAGTCTCAACTTAACTGAAAAGGAAAAGTAAAGAATTATGAACAAACATTAACTAACTCTGTCTATGAAGCCTCTAAACAACTGAGATGGATGTTGGGACAAGACCCACGATGTCCTAATGAACTAAAATACTGAAAGTAATAAAAAGGATCCTCCGGAAAGCTAGGAGGCTCACCAACTTACTCTGAGTGCTCAACTGGATCAACGATGAGCTAGATGTTGACCCTAGTTACCTGTGTCTGCATCATAAAATGATGCAGGCCAACTGGCATCAGTACATTGAATGTATGAGTATGCGAGTTGGAATGCTAAACATAACATAGGCTTGAAAAGAATATGAAAGAAACACTTACCTTGCCTTTACTCAACTCATGAATAACTTAACTCAATATAAAGCAATAAAATACATGAAATATATAAGAAAGCTTTTTAAAACAGTAGAAAGCAACTCAATTCGTTAAAGAAATTCAATAACAAACTCAAATTTACTCATTTAATAAAGTAATATACTTTCTGTGGGAGTTTCTCTAACCGACAACCACCACTCTGAGCCTAAGTGGTGATACAACGTCTTGCCCATGCTACCAGAACTATCCTATACTTTGCCGTCATATAGAACGCCTTAACTAAGTGGATCCACTAGTCTATGCTAAAAGCATCTTAAGGAGTCATCTAAAAAGTGTGATCTTGTACTACCTATGATGGCTACATGGTTTATGGAGACGTGAGTTATCTAAACTCAAACTCGTCCCTATATCGTTGCTCAATACTACTCCAAAAATATACTTAGCTCGTATCTTGGTAAAAATAAAACTCTTTCTTTGGTTTGAGATAATTACTCAAAAACTTAGCTTAAAAGCTCTTTTGGAAATCTCAGTTTCCTTTCTTGCTCAAATGTGAAAACATTTTAACTCTTGGGAATACTTAGTTCCCATATAATCTTTGAAGAATGAACTTTACTCTTACTCTTTATTGAAAACTAGCTCAAAGGCTCTTTTGGAAATCTCAGTTTCCTTTCTTGTTTAAATGTGAAAACATTTACTCTTTGGAAATACATAGTCCCAATATACTCTTTTGAAGAAATGAGCTTCAAACTTTACTCTTTACTCAACTCAAAACTCAAGTCTTAAAACAAAGTTAAAACATTTGTAAAAGACTTTTGAAAGACTCTATGAACTTCTCTTGACTTGATTCTTAACTGTCCTTGAATTGAATTATGGATTAAAGGATTGTGATTTGTGATAGGAAATATCTCATGATGTTTAGGAATGATTTTATATAGCTAAACATGAGAAATGATCAAGAAATCACTGTCTGAAAGCAGGTTCGCGACGCGGAGACGCTTTTAAATATTTGGTCGTGAAATAAATTTTGAGGCAGAGAGGTCCATGGCCTCTCTACAACGCAAAGAGAAAGTTACACTTCTGAGGAACTGGTCCGCGACGCGGACCTGATACCCAGTTTCTGCCCGACTTGTTCCTTCTTCGTTTTCTAACCCCGATTCACCTAAACTCAGTTCTTTTTCTCAAATTCCTTTTAGATTCAGATATCCAGTATGTATATACAAGAATCTAACTCAAACAACTCAAGGAAACAACATTTTTGACCTCAAGGAACTCCTCAATCTAAACCTAACTCAGAAACGAAGGCCAATTTCAAGAACACCATTCAAGATTCATCAACTTTCAACTTTCTAGAACAAACTTCGCTGAAATAACATGATTGGCACGTGGGATAATGAACCCAACTCTATGAGAGACTCACATACCTTGTTGGGATCACCCCTTGACGAATTCCACGAGCCTTGCTTTAAGAACTTGACAATTCCTTGCTCCTTCTCCTCTTTTCTCCTATTATTTTCTCTTCTCTCAAAACCCTAACTTGTTTCTCAAAAGCGTAAATTGAATCCAATCAGTTTAGATCCCAACTTAATTACCAAAAATGAAATTAATTAATTGGGTGGTGAAAAGACCATAATGCCCTTCTAAAATCCGGATTGGACTCTTCTTATTTGAACAACCCAAGTTCCAATGGACATAACTCACTCATACGAACTCAAAATTGCACAAACTTGGTGGCGTTGGAAAGATTATTCTATGATCTTTCCTACGATAACTGGAAACACACCTAAATCATCCTAAGCTAGGAGTTATGGTTGTTTAAAGTTGACCAAAAACTCAAACTTAACTTAACTTAACAAATTTTCCATATTTTTATTATTTCCAAAAATCACTCTTTCTAATTCTAGCTCTTTCTAGTTCTTTCAATTTTCGTGATGTTACATTTAATTAACTTCATTTTGTATTTATCTCCAACAACTTTGACGGTGCACAAGTAGACACTTGAACTAGTATAAAATATATAATATGGAATATCATTACTATTTATTAAATATTAAATAATTACATATTATTGCATTACGATGGGACATTGTAGATAGAGGTCTTAAATTGAACAGACACATTTGTTCATGAAAAAATATGATAGTTATGAAAAGTCATTTGTTCATGAAAGAACATGACTCATATGAAAAGTTATTTGATCATGAAAGAACATGAATCTTATGAAAAGTCATCTCTTAACTTCTATAAATATAAATATTCTCTAGAAATAGCCTAAGAAAAATTTGCATGTATAAACATAGGGCTTTGTTGTATTCTGAAGGGATTTGTTTGTATTTTCCCCAATATGTATACAGGCAATATCTCTTTAAAGAAAGTGATTACATGCCTCAAAGTCTTCTTCTTCTTCAATCTTATATTACTGATGGTTTTTTCCCAACAATTACGTTATTGCTCCAAGACATCAATATTTGCTAAACACCTCAAAAATTTCTCTATTAAGATCCTTATAATTCTTCGTAGGTGTTTAGATTTATACTAGGTGATTTTGTCACAATCTAAAAAATGGAAGTGATGACACTTGTCTATCCTTACTAAGACAAATTAGCCTCAACCCAATAGAATCGAAAGAAATGTAGAAAGATAAAGCAAGAAAAAGATAAAAACATAAAACTTATTCATTTTATTAAAACCTCAAAACCTGGTTGTTACGTGTACAAATGATGAGTCCGAGATTTAGACTCACTTAGGGCTTTATTTACAATAATTTAGTGTCCTTAAATGCTTATTTTGTGCCAATAACTGATGAAAAACCCTTGATCTCTAGGTATATGGATTGAGGAACAAAGCATGGACACTAATTTGCAAAAATGAACAAAGCGAGTTGAAAGAACGAAGAAATGAAAACCTGGTGATTGCCAAGTCCCTTTGGTGAGTAGCCGAATGACTATTTGACCACCTAAAGTTCCAGTGTGCCAAGCCTTGAAGGAGAAAACCAAATTGGTGAGAGAAAGGAGCAGTCGGCGATTCGCCCAGTGGTTCCGCGATGCAATGTTGGATCACCCAAAGTTTTAGACCTGGAGGATGCTGAAAGCCAAGACAAAAAGGCGATGGAGTTGACCAAAAGGCGAATCGCCTAGTTGATCGGTGAGCCCGACTTACTGCACCGAGTGGCCCTTCACAGCACATTTTTGGCGACTATAATTTTATTATTGAACATTTAGTTTAGAATCTAATTAAGCTTTTTATCATTAGCAAGTATCATATTTTTGAATCGTTTGAACTCTAAATATTGAGACAAGTTTTTCCTTTAGCTTTGAAGAATTGAAGTTTTTCACTTTTGAGAAATTGGAAGTGGGTCTTTGAGATTCATCAACTTTGACCATTGTAAGGAAGAAATTAATCTTACCTAGTTGATGGAAACTCAATTTGGTAAATTTTTTTATTTTTTTATAATGTCTAGCTACAACCCCAATTCTTGGGGTGTGATTATGTGATCATGGACTGATTTAGCTTATGGGTATTGCTAATTGTTAGAATAAATATTGTTTAGAAGTGATTTCAATAAGTAATTATGGTTTAATTTAAAGAATTGTAGTTGCAAATGCAGTTCTACCTTTGTGTTTTTGGCTTGCTCGAAAGAGAGGTTTTAAAACCAAGATTATTGATTGATGCTCTGTGGGTATTGGGTTGTCAAGGGTTCAACTCGAGAGAGTGAATACTAAACCCTTTTCCACACATTCAGCTCGAGAGAGTGAATGGACTAATGCGTAGGTTGTTATTATTTTGCATGCTTGTCGATGTTCGAGAGAAATCAACTTGATTCGGGGTAAATTGTTCGAGAGAAAGTTTACCTCCTCTACAGTCTAGCTTATTCACTAATATTCAGCTATTTTCTAACAGTTGCAATTACCCATTTGTCTACATTAACCTATAATCGAATCACATCCCAACCCGTCTCATTATTATCATTTTCTTATTTTTTACTGCTGTTGTAGTTGATAATTAAAACCAAAACCCCCTTATTTGACATTCGTGTCACCCCCCATTTGAATTATGTTTTTATTTCGTAAATGTCTATTCCTATGACTGACTTGATCACATTTGTACTTTCCTATTGAATCTTTAACTCGTACCACTCCCTGTGGGATTTGACCTCAACTCATTTAGTTGGGTTATATACTTATTAGGTATAAATGACACTTAGAATTGGATAAAGTGTCTTTGAAGCATTAAAATCAAAATGGCGCTGCTGCCGGGGAGTGGTGTTGGTTAAGATTCCTTAGTTAAGTTGAATTTTGTTCTTTTTAGTCATAGTTGAATCTACTTACTTTTAGTTTTGGTTTGTGTGTTGCTGTTTTGAATAGAGGAAATGAGTGTGAATGGAAGCAATGGTAGCCAAGTTGGCCACCAAGATGACATCGGCAACCTCAACGATGTTAATGAGCCTAATGTTAATGACCCTCATCTAATTGGTGGAATTGTTGCCATTCACTTGCCTCCGGCTGAAGGGAACGCTGTGTTCCATATTACAAGTACTATGTTGCAACTCTTGCAATTGAAATGGTTGTTTCGTGGGCTGGCTCATGAGGATCCCCATGAGCATCTTAGAAACTTTGTTGATGTTTGCAGGCCGTTATTCTTCAATAACATATCCCAAGAGTCGGTCCGATTGAGATTGTTCCCATTTTCTTTAATGGGAGAAGCATGTAGGTGGCTGGCTGAATTTCCACGAGACTTAATAGTTTCGTGGGAAGAGCTTGTCACCACATTTCAAGTGCAATTTTTTCCTCCTTCGAAGATGATGACTCTTCGGGACAACATTCAAAGCTTCAAGTGTTTGGAAATTGAGCCAATTCATGAGACTTCGCTACGATTCAAGAGTTGGTGCTGCAATGCCCAACTCATGGTTTGCCCGATAATATTTTGCTATAATATTTTTACCAAGGCCTTGATTCAGTGAACAAGGATGTAGCTGACCAACTTTCTTCGAGAGGCTTGATGGAACAACCTTACATTATAGCAGCCCAACTTTTGGATGGTATGACCACAATTAATCGGGCTTGGTATACCCGTGAGGATCAGGTCTCCCCTCTCACTTTTAAATTGACTAAGGAGCAGCTTGAGAAAGATCAAGAGAGGGACCAAAACATGGCAAATATCATGACGCAACTTGACATTTTGTCCAAAAATGTCATTAGAGCTGGTGCAAGAAATGTCAATGTTGTGGGTGTTGGGTGTGTTAATTCCGATAAGGCCAAGTTTGAAGCGTTGTACAATGAAAAGGTGAATTCCTAGCCAACCAAGGAGGTGCTTATCGTTTAAACTACCCGAGGCAGGGTGGTAACCAAGGTTGGAATAGGGATGAAGGCTGGAAAGATCGTGATAGAGAGCGGAGGGATCGTAACCCTACTTGGAAGGAAAGGGATAGGGAGAAGGACAAGTACATTCCTCCCCACGAGCATCAAAAGCCAAAGGATTCTGAGGGTGGCCGGTCTGAGGATATGTTGTCTTGTATTCTCAACAAGGTGAGGGGTCTGATACAATTTTGAAAGAGATGAAGGAAGATGTGTCAATCCCTAGCTAGACGGTTACCTCTCATTCCATCTCTATCAAATAGTTGGAGACCCAGATGGGTTACATTTGATCTCATTTAAACCCGAGACAACAAGAGAGGTTGCCTAGTGACACTATGGCCAACCCCAAGAATGAAGTTTGAGTGAAGACTTGCATCGTGCCACGATGTTAACTAAGGTGCTGCTTGGGAGGAAACCCAAGTTTTGTTTGCTTTATTTTTGTTTTTGAAATAATTGTGTGTTGATTTTGCAGGTTGAAGTGTAGAATGTGTTTGAAAAGTACAAGTTGGCGAGCAAAATGTCCAGTCGGTTAGCCCAACTTGGACCGCCGTTGGACTCAAGAAATTCTAAAGTTGGAGTCTATAAAACTTGGTAAGGTAAGTGCCCACTCGGCAATGGCGAGCAAGACTAATGTCGCCGAATGGGCGAGAAATGGACGGTTTTAAAGGCCAAAGGTTTAAACTTTCAAAATCTTTCACATTCCCTCACTTTTTAACTTTCCAAAATCACACCCGCACTATAGCTTTCTATATTTTTGCATTATTACCGATTCTTAGTCATCGATTGTGTGTTTAGAGTTGCATATCTTTGCCGCCTAACATTTTAACTTATTTATTTGGCATTAACGGTTGGTTTTTCCGAACCCCAAACTTGTAATTAGTGATTTTTACTCATTTACAATTGTTTGATCTTAGTGATGTGTGTTGGGCCTCTCTGAATCGTAAATGTGTGCTTATTTGCCGAATTATATTTGAATATCTTGCTTGAAATGATTAATTATTGATTTCCCAAATTTTCGTACTTTAAAATTAGTCTAAATTGTTGGGTTGTGCTTAATTGTTGTTGGGTCTAGTTGGGTGAAGTCTGAGTAACCTTTAATTGTGCTAAGTGTTTTGCCCGATGATAGAGCGGTTGACATCATTCCTAAGGGCGACTGCCATCAAATGGCAAAATTTAGCCAAACCGGGAAAAGTCTGAGTATCTCGGGGGCATGGGTAGTATGGGTCTAAGTCTAATTGAATGAGTGAATGTTTTGATTTTGTTTTCGAGGGCTGCGGGGTTGATTTTAGAAGTCGGGGTAGAAAGTAGGCACATTGGGCCATTTGGCGAGCTGGGTCGAGCTCTTCGAACCACTCAGTGATTTGTCGAATTCCCCTTGATCGCCTTTAATTTAATGCTAATCTTGAGTTGTGGTTCTGTAACTTTCGGCGAGAAGCCTGTGTTCACCGAGTGCACTCGATGACTCGCCGAAAGTCTTCTTTGATCGGCCTTTCTATGCCCCTAACCCCTAAAATGCACTGTAACTTTCGTCTAGCTTGTCTTTGCTCGCCGAATGTTGTCGATGATTTGTTGAAAGACCCCTTCCATCGCCAACATGCTAATTTTTTTGATGAATTTTTAGCCAATCCTTTCGGCGAACCCGATCTGGCTCGCTAAAGTGATTCGGCGACTCGCCGATCAGTTCGGCGATTCTGTCTGCAACTATTTTTCCACAACTTTTCTTGAACTATTCTTAAATTTCTATGATGTTTTTGCAGATATGGCTAGACCAAAAGAGGTTGGTAGAGACATGCCGCTCCGTAAGAGGTCCAAGGGAATCAAAATCAACGAGGATGTAGCTGCATCCAAGGCTAAAGCTACCAAACTTCCCACCACAGGTGGGACGGGAAAAGAAAAGGGAAATGCACCTCCACCTGCATCATCGGAGGTCAGCTCCGATAGTGACGGGATCTATGCCATTCTTCTCACCACTTCTGAGAGTGAGGGTGAGCACCAGGATCCTTGGGCTACCACTTCTAAGCTTGAGGATGATGAGCTACTAGAAGCCTAGAGGGTGGAGCTGCGATCCAAGAGGATGAATGATCTGTCTAGAAGCAGGACTCCCTAAGCCACTACTATTTCTCTTGATCCAGCACACGCTGTGGTCCTAGCACCACCTGTACATGGTCCTCCTCCACAAACTATGAACAGACTGAAGACTGAGGGGCTGAGAACCATTATAGAGGAGAGAGGCTGTCTACTGATGTGTCATAGATAGGTATCCGAAGATCATGAGCTACTTGAGGTTCCATAAGTTCCAGCTGTTCACCCGACCCTGAGGCACTTATGTTCCAAATTGGGTTCGAGAGTTCTACACTGCTTTCGGAGCCCTGATGCCACAAGGAAAGAAGTCGCCAGCAAAATTCAAGCTGGTTAACTATGTGGTTGTCAGGGGTAAAGAGGTAAAATGTGATGGTGATGCTATCAATGCAGTCCTGTGGGATTCAACACTAATTGAAGATGACTGCCAATATAAGATCAGGACAAAGACATTAGAAAACATGAAGAAGTGGTTGGCTCCTCTGATATCAGATGGTACTTCCAAGTGGCTCGAGGTTGGAGCATCCATTGAGAAGAAGGACCTAAATATAGCAGCAAGGTTCTGGTTTGGCTTCATCAATAGTACCATCATGTCATCCCAGAATGAGTCGATTCTCCGCCACGCCAAAGCAGCCTGTGTTGGTTGCATCATTGATGGGACAAGGCTGAACCTAGGGATGATTATTGCACATGAGATGGTCATGAGGGCCAAGCAGCACCAAACTTTCCTCCCCTTTCCGGTATTGATCACCAAGTTGTGCAGGCAAGCTCGGGTGACTAGAGATAAGAAAAATGATATGGAAGTGAATCCCACATCCTGTACCGACATTCGGAGGATCGAGGCAGAGTATTTGAAGGATGAGGAAGAAAAGAAGAAGGCAGCTCCGTTGGACTCTTCACCGATTGTTAATACTCAGACACCACTTGTAGAGGCAATATTGCCTACTCTGGCCCCTGGGCCTTTAGGTACATCTAGTATTGTTCCTTCTGTTACTCCCAGTTCCTCTATAACTCCCTTTCCTCCTAGGCCCACTGCTGCTGCTGCCCAACCTCCACTCACCCAGGCTGTATTACTACGGATGGGGCAGCTAGCCCATTCTGCTGATAAACATGCCTCTAAGCTTGAGGACAGTATTCCTGGGATGATTGAAAGGACTCTTGCTACTGCTGTGACACCTATGAGTGCGGATATTGATGCCCTTGCGGCCCGAATAGCGGTGTGTGAGCAAGGCCAATGGGCCACTGATAAGGTGACAGCTCTAAAGGCTGTGATTGTTGCACTGAGGAAGGATGTTGACCAGCTAAAGTCTACCAACATGTCTATAATCTTCAGGACTGTGGAGATTCTCGATATGCCGATTGATCTGGATGTGACTCCAACTACCACCGGAGATGTGGTTCGAGCTGAGGAGGTAGCTACCACCGAGTTTGAGGCTGAGACAGATGAGGAGCATCTTAGTATCGATGAGGAGACCACTTTCTAGGGCCTTGCAATAGTTGAGGAGGCTTTGGTGGATTCAGCCGTATAAATCTCACTTGCAAACACACCTAATGCTGACCCTAGTGGAACCGGAAGTGCTGTTGATGCTACTCCGAGCACTGATGCCCCGATAGATGGAGAGACTATGTAGACAAGACTTTTCTTTACCTCTCTCTCTGTCATTTTTATTCACTTGTTGGATATTTTATTGCATTTGAGGACAAATTGTTTTTTTTTTGTGGTAGGGTGAGGTATTTCCATACCTAACTCTTGTGATTATTACTCTTGTTTATATATTGGGTTTCGTGCTGTAAATTGTGTTTTGGCACTGTTTTGTAAATGTTTGAGCTTGTGGGTCCTTGTGTTATTTGCAAATGGTTTTTGGACCCTTTTGAATTTTTTTTGCCACCTCTTGTGTATTTAATTGTGGCTGTTCTTGTGCAAATTTGAGTATCGGTCATGATCAATACCGATGACTTGAATAGTGCTCTCAATTGAACAAAAATGAATGTGCGGCTACGATAAGGCCAAATGAAGTTGCATAGGCAATATGTAGACTTTTTGCATCTTGTTGTGACTAGCCGATTATCTAATTGAGTCTTTTGTGATGAATATTGCACACTAGCAAAAGTGTGGAGTCTTGTTTGATATTGGTGCCAATGCCTTGTGTGATGAGCTTACCATGAACCTTGTGTGATGACACCTAGAATTTTCCCCGTTGGTCTAGTTGACTAAGTGATGCAAGCTCTTGAAATGATCTTAGGCAACAATTTTGAAGAGTGAAACAATTTGACATTGTACCTCTTTTGTGGCCAACCTTGTGAGTGTGTGAACTTTACTTGAACACCCTTTGAGCCTTACCCTTTTCTTGGAAGAAACTTGAGCAAATGAGACCTCTTTTTATTCCCTTTGTATCACCCGAGAAAAAAAATCAAACTAAGACTCGAACAGTTCTTCGTAGTGAGTGAGATTTTACCAAGGAATTAAAAATTTTCTTGAGTGTTAAGGTCACTAGATGTAGAACCTTGAGTTCCAAAAAGAACTAAATTGGAAATAGCAAAATCTGCAATTTTGCAAGTTAAGCTATGTATAAGTTTTGAGTCAACTTCAAACAACCATAACTCATATCTTAGGATAAGTTAGGTGTGATACCAGATATTGTAGGAAATATCTTTGAATTATATTTCAAACGCCACCATGTTTGCTCAGTTTTGAGTTCATATGAGAGAGATATGTCCATTCGAAGTTGGGATGTCTAGATAAGGAAAGTCAAAATCGAAAATAGTAAGGGGTATTTTGGTCTTTTTCTTACCCAATCAGATTTAATTAGTTTTTAGTAATATTTTAAGGGTCTAATCCTATTAGGTTCAGTTTTATAATCCGAAAATACGCCTAGAGTTTTAGTTGAGAGTTCAAGTTGAGAAAAGAAGAGAAAAGAGGAGAAAAGAGGAGAGGATCAAGTATTTGTCGAGATTCTTGCATGTTGTTGTGGATTTTCGCCATGGGTTTGATCCCTAAGAGGTATGTAAGCTTCCATAGTATTGGGTTTGTTCACCCACACGCCAGACATGTTATTTTCAGCGTAATTTGACTCTCAAAAGTTGAAGGATTTAAGTTCTTGATAGGTGTTCTTGAAGTTCATTCTAAATCGTGTTTTGTTGGGGTTTTGATGATTTCTTGAGATTAAAGTGATTGTTTTGAGTGGATTAGTTTGTACTTAGATTGCGTGATTGAATTTAAGGATAACTTCAGAAAAGAAATTGATTAAAAGCGATTTAGAATTAGTAAACGAGAGGTGAAATTCATCGAACTTGGCCTTGGTGAAGTCTGGGGCGACGCGCCCTAGATGCACCTAAGGGGATGGGGTGACACCCCTGCAGTGCACCCATATGTATTCTCTGAATTTAGGGGCTGGTGCCCCACGCCTGTAACGCGCCAGGGTCGCCTGCCCCCACTCCCTTTTCGTCGGTTGTCCCGTTTGAGTCCCTTTTAATTGTACCTTCACTCACTTTGATTGTAATCACTCTAAATGACTTCTAATCACCTATAAATAATTCATAACATGAATCATAACCTTGAATTCATAATTCAATTTCAAGTTAGAGTTAAGAGTTAACTTTTGGGAGTTCATTCGAACATTTCGAAAAAGTCCCTTTGAGTCCTTTTGTGGAGTCTTCTACAACTTCTAGTAACTTGTTTCAAGACTTGAGCAAGTGAGTATGAGAATGATGATAGTGTATTCATGAGTCTACTTTGTCATGACGAGATCTTTCATATCATGAATTACAAATTCATAATTCATATTCAAGATAGAGTTAAGAGTAGAGTTCAAGAAAGCCTTTGCGTTCAATTGTGAATCCTTTGAGATCAAATACTGATTTGAACTAAGTTTTGAGGAATTAAGTAAGAGAATGAGAAGAGTTGTATACATGAGTTCCATGTAGTTATGTAGACCTTCGAATCGAGTCGTTCATGCCAATAAATTTCGCATGGACTCCATAAATTTGAGTATCATTGAGAGGAGTGGTATCTTTAAGTTCTAAGTCTTGAGTATTGAGTTCCTAATCCCATGGGACTATTACATGTTACCCATGAAGTCCTTGAGTTGAGTAGTTCATGCTCATAACTCCGCATGAACCCTCTAAGTTGAGCATTCTTGAAATGAGTAGTTTCATTGAAGTTCATGAGTTTCAAGTATTGAGTTCTACTTATGGTTATTAAAAACTTTGCATTGTGTCGTTCACATCCATAATTCGACATGAACCATATTTTAAGAAGTCTTTTACAAACGTTTTAACTTTGTTTTAAGACTTAAGCTTTGAGTTGAGTAAAGAGTAAGAGTAAAGTTCATTTTCTTTAAAATGATATATGGGAACTAAGTATTCCCAAGAGTAAATATTTTCACATTTAAGATGAGAGGAAACTGAGATTTCCAAAAGAGTTTTGAGCAGTTTGAGTACCATTTCTTTTAAGAGAAAGATTTTTGAGTAATTATCTCAAATCAAAGAAAAAGTTATGTTTTTAAACATATGAGCTATGTATTTGGGGAGTAGTATTGAGCACCGATATGGGGACGAGTTTGAGTTCAGATAACTCACGTTATGTATCCATCATAGGTAGAAAGAATCATACTTTTTAGATAATTCCTTAAGTGCTTTTTAGCATAGACTAGTATATCCACTTAGTTAAGACGTTTTATATGACAGCAAAGTGTAGGATTGTTCTGGCAGCGTGAACAAGACGATGTATCATCACTTAGGCTCATAGTGGTGGTTGTCGGTTAGAGAAACTCACACAGAGTTATATTGTATTTTTATATACACATTGAGATTTCTTGTATTTTTCAATACATTGAGTTGTTATCTATAGTTTTTCAGTTTTCCAGATATATTGCATCTTTTACTATTGCTTTATCCTTGAGTATCATGAGTTGAGTATTTCAAGTTGAGTATCCTTGAGTTGAATATCTTGAGTTGATATGTGTTTCATTGTGTCAAGTACCTTATTGTTGAGTTTCACCGAGTTAAGAACCTTATTGCTGAGTTGAGTATCTTATCCTTGAGTACTTCTGAGTTGAGTATGTTTGAGTAGTTTTGAGTACCCTTAAGTTGAGTTGAACTATATTTCTTTGAGTTGAGATGATAAGAGGTAAGTATGTTTCCTTTTTATCAAGTTTCAAGCTTATGTTATGCTTTAGAATTCCCCTTACATGCTCGTACATTCCACGTACTGAGCCATTTGGCCTGCATCCTTTTATGATGCAAATTCAAGTATTCAGGATCATCAACAGGAGCTTTGTTGATACCACATGGAGTTCCAGTTAGCTATGGTGAGCCTCCTTACTTTCGGAGGATTTCATTTACTTTTCAATTTTGTCAGGACGTCGTAGGTCTTGCCCCGACTTCCATCTTTGTCATTTAGAGGCTTCATAGATAGATAGTAGAGTTTCAAAAGTCTGTTAATTTCTTTTGTTAAATGTTTTAAAGACTTAGGTTGCCTATTTCAGGGCAAATTGAATATATTATACTATTTAGAGTTTTGTTTTGAGTTAAAGCTTTGTATTTAAGTTTCATGAATTTTTATTCAGTTTTTAAGCTTTGTATGCTTAAGTTAGTCTTCTGCTTGTAGTCAGCCAGGATGAGGGTTCTCTTGGAGAACAATAATGGTTCTGGAGTGCCGGCCACGTCCAGGGTGTAGGCTCAAGTCGTGACACCCTTCACCCATAATCCTCATGAAGTGTGGTTTGTTTGAATAGCCAACTTAGGCCAAAAGCCTAAGTTGGGGGTGTGGTAAAAAGAGAAGTTAAATTAAGAAGTGCAAAGAAGACCCCCTTTACCCATGGTTTTGAGAAAGATGGAACCCCTCCATACAAAAAAAAAAAGAGAAAAAGAAAAGAAGAAGGAAAAAGAAAAAGAACGAAAAAGTTGTGAAATAAAGTTGTACAAGTGCAAAAGAAAATAGGGTGCCCGGTATTACATGGAAAGTGAATAATGGAGTGAATTTTGAGCATAAATGAGAATGATGAAGAAAAGGAAAGCAAGTGTTGTTCATACCATATTTCACGAGGATAGTAGCCATTGAGCCTAAATGACCATACCTTTACACTCAGCCCCATTACAAGCCTTGGAAAGACTTTTTTGATCGTGAGTGAGCTGAAACGAATGTTGATTGGAAAATAAGGGCAAACCTATGAGTGAAGTCATGCATGTATTCATCTTTTTGTGTGTGAGAGTTGTATGTGATTTCGAAACTATAAAGTGTTGAACCATTGTGTGTGAATAAGGAATCATTCTTTGTGTGAGGGCATTTGAGTACCTTTGTTGAGCTTCAACTTGCAGTTAAAGCAAGTATTGTGAGCTTGAGAATCTTTGGTAATGGTGAGTCACTACTTGAACCATTGAGTGCACAATTGATCCTTGCATGAGTAAGTTGAGTCTTGTTGTGTGCATTCGTGATTGAGTCTTGTGTAGCACTATTTGAGACGTCCTTTTTGAACTGGTGAACTTGAGTTTTACTTGAGGACAAACAAAATTTTAAATTGGGAGTGTTGATGATTCTGAGATTGAGACTTATTTAGGGCTTTATTTACAATGTTTAAGTGTCCTCAAATGCTTATTTTATGCCAATAACTGATGAAAAACCCTTGATCTCCAGGTATATGGATTGAGGAATAAAGCATGGACACTAATTTGCAAAATGGAACAAAGCGAGCTGAAAGAACGAAGAAATGGAAGTCTAGTGATCGCTAAGTCCCTTTGGCGAGTCACCGAATGGCTATTTGACCACCTAAAGTTCCAGTGTGCCAAGCCTTGAAGGAGAAAACCAAATTGGTGAGAGAAAGGAGCATTCATCAAGTGGTTTCGTGATGCAGTGTTGGATTGCCCAAAGTTATAGACCCGGAGGATGTTGAAAGCCAAGGCAAAAAGGCGATGGAATTGACCAAAGGGCGAATCGCTGAGTTAATCGGCGAGCCCGACTTACTGCGCCAAATGACCCTTCGAAACACATTTTTGGCAACTATAAATATATTTTTAAACATTGAGTTTAGAATCTAATTAAGCTTTTTACCATTAGCAAGTATCATATTTTTGAATATTTGAACTCTGAGTATTGAAACAAGTTTTTCTCTTAGCTTTGAAGAATTGAAGTTTTTCACTTTTGAGAAATTAGAAGTGGGTCTTTGAGATTCATCAACTTTTACCATTGTAAGGACGATATTAATCTTACCCAGTTGATGGAAACTCAATTTGGTAACGATTTTTATCTTTTTACAATGTCTAGCTAAAACCCTAATTCTTGGGGTGTGATTATGTGATTATGGGATGATTCAGTTTATGGGTATTGCTAATTGTTAGTCTAAATTCTGTTTAGAAGTGATTTCAATGAGAAATTTTGGTTTAAGTTAAAGAATTGTAGTTGCAAATGCAGTTCTACCTTTGTGTTTTTGGCTTGCTTGAAAGAGAGGTTTTAAACCAAGATTATTTATTGATGGTCTATGGGTATTGGGTTGTCAAGGGTTCAGCTCGAGAGAGTGAATCCTAAACCCTTTTCCACACATTCAGCTTGAAAGAGTGAATGAACTAATGCATAGGTTGTTCATATTTTGCATGCTTGTCGATGTTCGAGAGAAATCGACTTGATTCGGGGTAAATTGTTCGAGAGAAAGTTTACCTCCTCTATAGTCTAGCTTATTCACTAATATTCAGGTATTTCCTAACAGTTGCAATTACCCATCTTTTTACATTAGCCTATAATCGAATCACACTCCAAGAACCCATCTCATTATTGTCATTTTCGTATTGTTTGCTGCTGTTGTAGTTGATAATTAAAACCAAAAATCCCTTATTTGACATTTGTGTCACCCCCTGATTTGAATTATGTTTTTATTTCTTAAATGCCTACTCTTATAACTGACTTGATCACATCTGTACTTTCCTATTGAATCTTAAGCACGTACCACTCCCTGTGGGATTCGACCCAACTCATTTAGTTGGGTTATATACTAATTAGCGATCACCAATCGTTGACACTTAGAATTGGATGAAGTGTCTTTGAAACGTTAAAATCAACAAACCACTAATACATAAAGTGCAGAATTAAGAAATAAGTACAAGTCTCAAGTATTTATTTCTCAATTAGAACAAAGCATAAAAGAAAGAAATGGAGGGTTCGCCGAGATGACAAACAACTACCTCAAAAATGGGAGAGAAAGAAAAATCATGCTATACTGGGCTCAGAACCTAAACAAGTATAGAAGCAAGGAGTGAGTACCAACAACACGGTACCCAACAAGAAATCTAATAAAAACAAGCTAGAAATCGTGTACTCCTTTCATCCCAACCGAACCTCCTCAAACTATAATATGCATAGAAGTCAGCCCAACCTAATAGTTCTACAATACACGGCACACAAGGCTCAATAATCACAGTTCAATAGTCACAATTCAATAATCAACACGTATCAAGTACATTAATCTCAATATCAAGTAGATCGATCACAAGTAACTAGTGCATCAATCACAATTAACAAATATGTCAAATATAAGCATCAAATCATAATAATCAACTCTTGCCGGAATCATTTCCCTTCGGAACAATATCATTAATCAGAACCATTTTCCATCGGCTTTATAACATATCACTAGCCAAAACCATTTTTCATTGTCTTTATATTATATCATTAGCTGGAACCATTTCCCATTGGCATTGTATCACTAGTCAGAACCATTTCTCATTGGTTTTGTACCACTAGCCGGAAGAATTTCTCTTCAGCTTTATATCACTAGCCATAACTATTTTTCATTGATTTATATCATATCACTAGCCGAAACCATTTCCTATCGACTCTATATCATGTGATTTGTCAAAATCATATTCCATTGACTTTATATCACACGCCTCATCACGGTGTACAACAATCAATGCACATAAGCAAATTCACACCATAAGAAAGAGACAACAGTTCAAACAATTCAACTTCACATTCATGCCATCAAAGCATTTTATTAATCAATCAAATAGGGGTCATAAGAAGGCAATTCACAAAACATTATAATCAACACATAACCTTTTATTTAATCCCCTTTTTATTCATTAAGTTCAATCAAGGGGAACAATGAACACTTTACCTCATCCCCATTACTCCCAACACACACAATAAAGGAAAAATACATGAATCCTACTATAATACAAGGTTTGGGAGATCACTTACCTAAATTAACTAGTCACTTCAAGACTTGAGTCTTTCCCTCTCAGTCAATGTCTAAAGCCACACAATTTATAACAAATAAGTATTCACAATAAATTTTAAAAAATAATAATACCCACATCATATACTTTGGAAAACAGGTCAATCAACTCAAAACCTGATTCCAAAAATGAAGTTTGAATATGAAATTCTTTACTTGAAATCATTACCCATGGCATTTGGAATCCACTAGTGAAAACCATTTCAAAAAAGGACTTAAAATCAGTTCACAATCTCCATTTTAATTTAGAACTCGAGTTCTTGAAAATCTTGTTAGTTACCAATAAAAATCTCAAATTTTGATGTAAAAATCCATCAATAATCAAAGAGAAATGAAGTTTTAGGATAAACTTTTTTACCCAAAAGATTTAGCACAAAAAATCTCTTCAAAATCACCTTTAAGAGTTTACCAAGCTCAAAAATGAAAAGTAGAACTTAAGCCCCAAAAATAGCAGGTCAAAACCCCCCTCTACAAAAACGCCCCTGGGTTTGCAAAAGTAAACCCCTTGAAAGTCAAGGTCTTCGCTTTCACGAAGGTTGCAAAAGAAACCAACCCTTCGCGATCGTTATGGTCAAGCCACCTGGCCCTTCCCTTTCACGATCAGACCTTCGCTTTCATGAAGATGTGAAAGCGGCCATTTCTTCGCAAACGCGAAACACAACATATTCTAGGCACCAGAAAATCATCCAACTCTGAAAACATCAAAGGACCCTCAGGATTTGTATGGAACCTCATACACACAAATTATATTAGTAAATCGATTACTTGACGTTTCAAACTCAATGAACCTGTCGAAACATGAATATGAGGTCTCCTTAATCCCATATCCGTGAAACCATGAGAAACTAACATATGACTAAAAAGACCAAAATAAACTCGAAACCTCTCAAAAATCAACAAAGACCTCTCATATGCCTAAAATCATCCCCCGAATTCAATAAAATTGTCAGAATTTTGATCCAAGCATTCGAACCCTGAATGTTGACCAAAGTCATTCCAAAGGATAATTTCTTAACAATTTCCAACATAGGATCTTAAATCCTCAAAAAGACTTTGAATTTGAAACTGACGACTCTCATAAACCATATTCTACATTTCGGGACTGATGGAACTGACATAATTATATTTCGACACTTGAAATTCCAAAATACACCAAAAACCAGTTTTTCTTATATCAGACTTTTCAGTAGAATCAAGTTTTTGTATCCCACAGTCTCTTTTGTTTTCGAGTTATACTTTGAGTCAGACTCTTTTTTTCATCATACTTCTTTTTTTGTCAGTGTTGTTGAACTATAACTCTTCTTTTCATTTTTTACTAGTTTTCTTGATTTTTTCGGAATCATCCTTGATCCATTTCTTTATTCTTTCATTTATGTTTATACTTATTTTGCATACATGTGTAGAATTCAACTTCTTATGATAATGCACCTTTGAACCATACTGACTGACTTGTTTCTTCAATCTTTGTAATTCATCAAAACTTCATAAACCCAACAAATTCCCTCTTTTTGATGATGACAAACAATGTTACATACATTTTTACCTGTAGAAACTAAGCATACCACTACTAAGATTAAACAAGTTAGTCAATGGGTTATAAATTTCACACCCCTTATTTTTCTCCTCTTGACATCATTAAAAAGATGATGTATCCTTTATAGATTGACGAGAACAGATCCTGGTCAAACAAGTCATGGTGTAGCACCTTTCAACTCTACTTTTTGAATTCGAATCGTTCATCTTAAGTATATTAGCTTGAACTGGGTGATGTATTACTTGCTCATGTGTTATAATGTCCTTTAGCAAGTGTAGTCAGGGTATCATAAGTGATTTAGGGTTATAAGGGACCTCTAACACGAAGTCAAGTTCAAAACTTTTCTACTGGTTAAGTTTTTCGCATTATTTCATACAAGAGTCAACTTCAAATAACCATATATTTTTGCATATAAAGAACTACGTGGACCATATATAATCTATCAAGTTAAAGGTGTATAAGTCTTATTTCCAATGCCACCAAGATTGCATTAATTAGAGTTTGGAGTAAAAGGTTATGCCCACTTTACTGGACACTATTTTGCCATGTGACTAAGGCAATTTCCCCGTGCTAGCAACATCTATTGCCTTCTTGCGTGGTTGGTTGTGCGTCTGATATGTTTTACGCGTGGGGGCATGCATCTGAAGTCTTTTAATAACCCTTCAAAGACGTAGTTCACCACCTCAGTTCATAAATTTACTCTTGAAAGAGAATTTTTTAAGAAACTAACTTCCTCCAAGGTTCATTCATTATCTAAAGTAAGATTTGACCATGTAATTTCATAATTTCTTCATCTTTACACCAATTAACATCTTTTTACTCATGTAATCAATAGGCTTTCAAGATAATCCACCTCTAAGGCTCATGTAACATCCCAGATTCAAAATGGAGAATAACATGTTAGAACTTCAAGGTTCCACCCCACAAGGACCAACCATGGGTACATGGGGAAGAACTAAGAAAACTACACAAAAATAGTGAACCAGGCCAAGACCCACGCCCCGTGGATGGGTCTACGGCTCGTTGTTGGGGTAGTCGTGGATGGCTCAAAACTCTCTGACCATGAACGACTCTTGAACAGGACGGACCACAGGTCCATCCACGGTCCGTCAGTCAGAGTCTCGTGGGTTAGGCCTAGATAGTTAAATTAGGAACTTATGGGTCTTTTTCGATTTTAATTAAATCAATGTGTTGTCATATTTCCTAAGTCTAGACCACCTATATAAGTATTTTTAACCCCAAAAACCCATCATTCAAGTCATTCCCTTAAACCCCAAAAGAAAACCCAAAACTCCTCTAAAAAATTCTCTCTAGAATTTCGAAGAAGAAGGAAGAAATTGGAGCTAGGTTAAGATCACGTCTCCCAATCTTCAAGCTTTTGAGGGCATTGTAATCAAGGTATGATGGTTTTTCATCCATGGATTCTTCCATCCATGGAGTTCCCTAGAATTTCCCTAATTCTAGTTAAGGTTTCTTCCAATGTTGTAGGTTATGATGATTGTTGATCCAATTTTGTGGATTGTGATTGTTTGTGATAGAATTAGTAGAATTACATGTTTTTAGAGTTAAATTACATGTACCCATGCCTATTCGATGATTCTAACCTAAAATTGATATAACTGGGTTGATGCCATGAAGGGGAACTTTATGGGTTTAGGTTTGTCCTTATAGGATTGAGGATTATGATTATAATTACTTTAGAATGAAGCTTAGATGATTATCATGAGATCTAGGGCATTGAGAGTAAAGCTTATGATATGAATTGTTCGTAGTTGATGTTATTATTGAGAAAGAGATACTCCTACATGAATTGCTTCATTCATAATGTATGAATGTGAAAGGTTTACTCACATGAATGATTCTAGGTTGAAAGGATTGCTCGCCTAAAATGAATCTAGAGTAAAAGTTTATGTAATTGATGAGGCTAGAGGCGATTACCCTCAACCTCCATAAGTAAGGATATGAGGTGATTCTTATACTCCTTAGAATTGAACAAGAGGTGAGTCCCCACGTTCTTACTATGATGAATGGACATGGAGAAGAGTACCCACGCTCCTTATGGAATGATGTGGAGGCGAGTACCCGTATCATATGAGATTGTGGAGGCGAGTACCCGTGATCTAAACGTAAGTAAGGCAAGAGGTGAATAACCATTGGCCTTTGTAAGTTAGTCAAAGAGGGGAATCCCCATGTATTTAAAAGTAAGTATGAACGATATGATCATGTTGCGAAGAATGAATATCTAGGATTTTTTCTTGATATGCCTTCCATGAGGTAAGTTGACTAGAGGCAGATGACCCAAGTCTTGACTAAGGCTAAGTAAGGTTGCTTGAGAAGTACTCCTTTCTTATTATTATGCTTATTTATGCACATTGATTATGCTTATGGTTTGTATTGACTAACCATGATGTTTATGTTGTTTATGCTAGCTATCATATTTAGTTCATTCTTGTACTTACTCATATTCTTGCCTACTCATGTGAAGCCAAAATACATATTTTTAATCATTATTTGCCTCACATTTATTATTTATATTTGTCCTTTTTGAGCATGAATTTTATGGATTGTGCTTAATAGTATATTTTATTTGTAGGATTAAATTGGTGTGAAGATGAAGAAATTTGGAGCTAAAACGAATTAAATATGGAAGGTTGAAAAAGGAAATCAAGCAAACAACTTAATGTATTAAATTGAATATAATAATATATTATATATATGAATTGCACTTGAAGGATAAATGTTAACTACCGAAGGACTACTGCCAAGTGTCAGTCTTTGACGGCAACAACAATAGAAACAATTGAGGCGCAACACTGTTCCACACAGAATCTAATTCCTTTTAGGTTTTGGGCTCCTAATTTGTTTTGGACTCAATTATTTTTTTCAAGGTTTCCTACATCTATAAATAGTCCATAAGAATAATTATTAAGGGGAGGAGTATACAATGTAGAAAATAACTTTTGATTTAGGGTTTCATCTTTTCTTCTCTTTTATTTATTTTACAGCTTTTCTTTGAATGATTTGTTGTAATTGCTCTATGTCTATGTGGAGTAAAACTTCTCATTGTTAGATTATATTTACTTACAAAATGATTGTCTAGAGATTTTGATTCGGCATAATTGTTTTGTCATATTAGTTGTTCTTATATTCTTGTGATTACTATTTTGATGCTTGATCACCATTAGAATAAATTTATTGTCTTCTTTTGAACTAGGGAGAGGAATAGAGGGATAGAATGTGGAATATAAGGAGCATTATATTTTCTTGCATGTCACTTGAATGATTTGTGTCTAGGATAGGGATATACCTAGGTGCCTTGCTTGGCTCAAATATGGAAAGACAACTTAATGCTCCATAGTTGGTTCAGTCTATCTCTGCTCAACGAAGTAGTTAAGGTGTCAATTGTGGTAGATGATTAGAGGTTGGTAGATCATGACTATATTATCAACCCCATGAATCAGCAACTAGATAATCAAATAAGTTGATGAAATTGATACTAAACATGATTTTTAGTTAAATCATAATCTTAGATCGATTCATTCATTAATTGTGCAAACATCTATCTTTTCTTAGTTAATTACTTTTTAGTTATTTTATCTTTATTTTTAGTTTAGTTAATATATATTCATCTTTTGAAATCCTCTCTTAAATAAATAATTAGAATTAGTATGATTTAGTAAATGGTTAATTGACAAGTCCTTTGGGTTCGATGATTCGGTTCTTTTAAGAGCCACTATATTACTTGCACGACCACATACACTTGCGTGTGCAATTGGGAGCAACAAGTTTTTCCTACATTCTTATCAAATATTGGGTCTGAAGTTCTCGATTCACACACTTGTGGCTAGGTTCTTAGTTGATCAAGGAAGCGAAGCTTTGGCTAGTCCTCATTTTATTCGAGGATTGGCTCACCCCTTTATCTCTTTTATGTCTTTCTTTTCATGTTGGCCTATTGTATGGGCTGTGTCCCTAGATTCTTATCTTTTATGTTAGATGGTTTGATACAATGATGTTAGACTTCCGCTCATTTTATTAAAGAGTTTGATTGTGTTGAAAAGTTTTAAATTTATGCATTTTCAATTACTTTATGTTATGGTATGCTAAGTGACTTGTATGAGACCTCTCGGGGTCTTATACGCCTTGTTACATCTAGGGGGTACCCCTGGGTCGTGACAAACTTGGTAATCAGAGCACAAGATTTAGAATGGTTCTAGGATGTCTCAAACCACATCTAGTATAGTCTTGTTCATAAGTGTGAAACGCGCCACATTTATGAATGAGAGGCTATTAGATATTTAGGAAACTTCACTTCTTCACTTCTCTAAGTCGTGCCATGGAGTTTAACTCTATAAGTATTTCTCCTAATCAGTGCCCGATGGTTTTCAGGATTTACCTACTAGAAGGGCTACAAAAAGGATGGAGTGAGACAGTGTTGGCCAAAAGGTTCTTCCTCAAGTTCCTCCCCAAGCTCCTCCTCAAGCACCGATTAACCCATTGAATGAGAATGTAACAAATGCGGAGTTTAGGTCGGTGTTCCAAGTGTTGGCTCAGGCTGTGATGGCACAAGCCAATAGAGAGGTAGTAGTCCCCGTGAACCTAAATGTAGGTACTGCAGCATCAAGAGTGATGGATTTTACAAGAATGAACCCTCTAGAATTTTATGGCTCCAAAGTTGAGGAAGACCCTCAAGAGTTTATCGACGAGGTTTACAATGTACCTGCTATTATGGGTATGACTCCGGTAGAGATGGCGGAACTAGATGCTTACTAACTCAAAGGGGTTGCTTAGATTTGGTTCAATTAGTGGAAAGAGGCAAGGCCGATGGAAGCGGGTCCCATAGAATGGGAAAGGTTCAAAAATGTTTTTCTTGACAGATTTTTCCCTCTAGAGATGAGAGAGGCCAAGGTATTTTAGTTCATCAACCTTAGGCAAGGAAATATGAGTATAAAGGAATACGCCTTGAGGTTCACTCAACTATCTAAGTATGCTCCTTCCATTGTGGCGGATCGTAGGGCCAATATGAGTTTGTGTCGGGAGTATCCGACATGGTAGTCAAAGAGTGCCGCACCGCTATGCTGGTCCATGACACAGACATTTCTCGCCTTATGGTGCATTCCCAACAAATTGAGGAAGAAAATCTCAAGGAAAGATCTAGAGAGGCAAATAGAGAAAGAGTGGTTGATGGTAACTATTCACATTTTAGGTCCAGTGGACAAGGTCGTTCAAGGTTTCGAAAAAAGTTCTCTGAGCAAGGTTCTTCTAGTGCTCCTTCAATGCCTAATAATGAGAGGGTGTCTAACCCAAAACCTCAAGGAGATGGTAATAGGTCTTCAATGCCTACTTGTGCTAATATGGGAGAAATCATGAAGGAAACTACCTAGCGGGGTCCAATACTTTCTTTGGTTGTGGGAAGACGGATCACAAAATAAGGAATTTTTCTTCGGTTGCTAAGAATGATGGAGATGTTCATCATAGGGCTCAACCCTACCTTTCATCCGGTCCAAGTGGTTGGGGTGCAAGTGTTCCTAAGCAAAACAATTTCTATGCTCTCCAAACTAGAGGTGATCAAGAAAGTTCCTCGGATGTGGTGATTGGTATGTTAAAAGTTTTCCATATAGATGTCTATGCTTTACTTGATCTGGGTGCTACTTTGTCCTTTGTGACCCCTTATGTGGCTATGAGATTTGATATGCTTCCCGTTGTGTTGTTGGAACCTTTTTCTGTCTCTACCCCTATTGGTGATTCGGTGGTGACAAAGAGGGTCTATAGGAGATGTCCCGTTTCCTTATCCCATAGAGTTACTTTTGTTGATTTCATAGAGCTTGACATGATAGATTTCGATGTTATCTTGGGTATGGATTGGTTGCATTATTGTTACACCTCTACTAATTGAAGGACTAGAGCAGTCAAATTTTAGTTTCCAAATGAGCCTATCCTTGAGTGAAAGAGGGGAAATTCTATGCCTAGAGGCCAATTTGTTTTGTACCTAAAAGCTAGGAAAATGATTTCGAAGGGTCGTGTCTACCATATAGAGAGGGTATGGGATGTGGAGTCTGAAACTTTTATTCTTGAGACGGTCCCAGTTGTAAAAGAGTTTTTGGAAGTCTTCCCTGATGATTTACTTGATATTCCTCCCGTAAAGGAGATAGACTTTGTGATTTACCTTCTCCCCTATATCCAACCTATCTCTATTCCTCCTTATAGAATGGCTCCGACAAAACTTAAGAAGTTGAAGGATCAATTAAAAGACTTATTGGATAAGGGTTTCATTCGATCGAGCATCTCTCCATGGGGTGCTTCGTTGTTGTTTGTTAGGAATAAAGATGGATTGCTCCGTATGTTTATTGATTATCGACAGTTGGACAAGGTAACTATCAAGAACAAATATCCTCTCCCAAGAATAGATGACTTATTTGATCAACTTCAAGGGGCAAGTTATTTCTCAAAAATTGATCTCCAATTGGGTTATCACCAATTAAGGGTGAAATTAAAAAGATATTCCGAAAACGACTTTTAGAACCCGATATGGTCATTATGAGTTTTTGGTTATGTCCTTTGGTTTGACTAATGCCCCAGCGGCGTTTATGGATTTGATGAATAGGGTGTTTAGACAATACCTGGATATGTACGTAATTGTGTTCATAGATGATATTTTGATCTATTCGAGAAGTGAGAATGAGCATATTGATCATTTGAGGTTTGTGTTGCAAATACTTAATGAAAGACAACTTTTTGTTAAGTTAGCAAATGTGAGTTTTGGCTAAGGTCTGTGGCTTTCTTTGGCCACATCATTTCAAGTAAGGGTATTGAGGTAGATCCTATAAAGACGGATCTGGTCAAGAGTTGGGCTAGACCTCTATCACCGACAGACATTAGAATCTTCTTGGGTTTGGCGAATTACTATAAAAGATTTGTTGAGGGGTTTTTCTCCATTGCTTCTCCATTGATGACTTTGACTCAAAAGAAAGCCAATTTTATATCATCCGATGCTTGTGAGAAAAGTTTCCAAGAGTTGAAAGATAAACTTACTTCCGCTCCAGTGTTGACCTTAACGGAAGGTACGAATGGCTTTGTAGTATATTGTGACGCCTCTAGAGTTGGATTAAGATGTGTTCTTATGCAAAATGGTAAGGCGATTGCCTATGCTTCAAGGTAACTAAAGGTTCATGAGAAGAACTATCCTACACACGACCTTGAATTAGCGGCGGTGGTATTTTCCTTAAAGATTTGGAAGACCACAAAAGTTTGCAATATGTGTTTACCCGAAACGATCTAAGTCTTCACCAAAGGAGGTGACTTGAGTTATTGAAAGATTATGATATGAGTGTTCTCTATCACCTCGATAAAGCAAATGTGGTGGTTGATGCCTTTAGTCGGTTATCCATGGGTAGTGTTGCACATGTTGACGATGAAAGAAAATAGTTGGTTTGAGATGTTCATAGGTTGGCCCGATTGGGAGTTAGACTAGTGGGTTCAACCAATGGTGGTGTTATGGTCTATAATGGGTCTGAATCATCTTTTGTAGGTGATGTTAAGGCAAAGCAATGTCTTGATCCTACTTTGGTAGAACTGAAATAAGTGGTACTTAAAAAGTCCGTTGAGGCTTTCTCCTAAGGAGGAGATGGTGTCCTAAGGTACCAAGGTCGTTTGTGTGTTCCGAATGTTGATGACATAAGGGAACAAATCTTATCAGAAGCCCATAGTTCTCGATATTCTATTCACCCAGGAGCCACCAAGATGTACCGGGATATGCGGGAGATCTATCGGTGGAATGGGATAAAGAAGGATATTGCGGGATTTGTGGCTAAGTGTCCTAATTGCCAATAAGTGAAGGTTAAGCATCACAAACCGAGAGGTTTATACCAAGATATTATCATTCCTACTTGGAAGTGGGAAGATTTGAATATGGACTTCATAGTAGGGTTGTCACGAACTCGGCAACAATATGATTCAATTTGGGTTATAGTAGACCGAATGACGAAGTCGGCCCACTTCATTCCCATCAAGGTTTCCTATATGGCGGAAGATTATGCTAAGCTATATTTGAGAGAGATGGTAAGGTTGCATGGAGTGCCCTTGTCCAGTATCTCCGATAGAGGTACTCATTTTACTTCACAATTTTGGAGGTCTTTCCAAAAGGGTCTTGGCACGAAAGTTAAGCTTAGCATAAATTTTCACCCCAAAATCAATGGGTAAGTGGAAGGAACAATCCAAACATTGGAAGACATGTTGAGGGCTTGCATGATAGATTTCAAGGGAAATTGGGATGACCATTTGCCCTTGATAAAATTTGCCTATAATAAGCTACCATTCGTGTATTGGTATGGCTCCATTTGAGGCTCTCTATGGCAGGATTTGAAGATCTCCTATAGGATGGTTTGAGGTGGGTGAAGTTGCTTTGATAAGACCTAAGTTAGTTCATGAGGCTATTGAAAAGGTTCGACTCATTAGGGATAGATTGAGAACGGCCCAAAGTCGATAAAAGTCTTATGTGGATGTTAGAAGGAGAGACATTGAATTTGATGTGCTTGATTGGGTTTACTTGAAAATCTCACCTATGAAGAGTGTAATGAGGTTTGGTAAGAAAGGGAAACTTACTCCATGTTTTTTAGGCTCATATTAAATTTTGAGGCGTGTTGGTAAGGTTGCATATGGGCTTGATTTGCCAAGTGAGTTGGCATCGATGCATCCGATTTTCCATGTCTCAATGTTGAAAAAGTGTGTTGGAGATCCGACATCCATAATTCCCCTAGAAGGGTTAGAAGTGAAAGAGAACCTTTCTTATAAAGAAGTTCTCATTGAGATCTTAGACCAGCAAGTTAAGAGATTGAGGAACAAAGAAGTTACCTCCATGAAAGTATTATGGAGAAACCATCAAGTTGAGGGTGCTACTTGGGTGGCCGAGGCCGATATGACGTCCTGATATCCTCATCTTCTTCCTCCTATCCTAGATTGAGGTAATGAATTCCTCTTGGTTTCCTTTTGTTTGAGTTCATGTGTGTTTTATGTGTTCCCACGATTTCCTTATATTATGCATGTTCATGAAAAGGCTTAAGTTTTGAAAAAAAATTGGCTTTTTTGATGTATTTTCTTCATGTGTTGAATATTGAGTATGAGTTGCTTATAGACTTCATGAGATGAGTGGTTGATCATGCCTTAGCTTGGAGTGGAGACTTCCTCCTTGAACAAGTGCTTTGTGTATAAATTGTATTTAGGCTCCATGAGATTGTGTTGAGCATTATTCTTAAGTTTGGAGAGGTAGTTCCTCTTTGAATGAAAGAAATATGAAAATTTCATGCATATTGGGTTGTTAGACGGAGTTCCTACTTCCTTATGGTGCATTGATTATGTTGAGCTTAGAGATGATGTTTCCTCAGTTGTGTGCATGTTTATGTGTTGCATGTATGATGGGCTACTAGTCTAGAGTCATTTCCTTTGAGAGGTGTCTAGAACGTTATTCGAGGACGAATGAACCCAAGGCGGAGATAATGTAACATCCCAGATTCAAAATAGAGGATAGCATGTTTGAACTTCAAAGAGGACCAATCATGGGTCAATGGGGAAGCACCAAGAAAACTGCACAAAAACAGTGAACCACGCCATGACACACTCCTCGTGGATGGGTCCACGTCTCGTGGTTGGGGAAGTCGTGGATGGCTTAGAACACTCTGACCATGAACGACGCTTGACCAGGACGGACCATAGGTCCATCCACGGCCCATCAGTCGGAGTCTCGTGGGTCAGGCCCAGACAGTTAAATTAGGGACTTATGGCTTTTTTCCGGTTTTAATTAACTCAATGTGGTGTATTTTTTTCAAGTGTAGACCACCTATATAAGTATTTTTAACCCCTCAAAACCCCTCATTCAAGTCATTCCCTCAAATCCCAAAAGAAAACCCAAGATTCCTCTAGAAAATTCTCTCTATAGAAGTTGGAAGAAGAAGGAAGAAATTGGAGCTAGGTCAATATCAAGTTTCCCAATCTTCAAGATTTTGAGGTCATTGTAATCAAGGTATGATTGCTTTTCATCCATGGATTCTTCCATCCATGGAGTCCCCTAGAATTTCCCCAATTTAATGAAGAATTCCCCAATTCTAGTTAGGGTTTCTTCCAATGTTGTGGGTTATGATGATTGTTGATCCAATTGAGTGGATTGTGATTGTTTGTGATAGAATTAGTATAATTACATGTTTTTAGAGTTAAATTACATGTACCCATGCCTATTCCATGACTCTAACCTAGTTATGTGTATTTGAGAAATTTTTTAAATACAAGGTAATATTTAAAAAAAAAAAAATTTGTGTATATTGACTTATTTTTAATAGAATGCAAAGAAAATAAGAAGATTTTTTCAAAAAAAAATATTTGTATTATACATGTGACAGCGTATCTGCGCATGTTTATCACCACAACTAATTGAATCGAGTCTTGGCTCCACGTTAGCATTAGTTGTATAACAAGAGCACATCAATACATAGTGAACGAGTATGGAGGAGGGGAGGGGGTAACAGGACCCTAGTTAAGTTTAGATGTGTTATTGAGATCGAATTTAGTTTGGAATGGTACTTGTGTCTTATCTTTTTTTCTTCTTTGTCTTCATCATCACCTCACCACAACCTCACCCTCCACCACCACCCTCACCATTATAAATAGTGACACCACCTCCAGCCTCCTCTAACACAATCAAAAGCCACCTCCCCCTTCAACACAATTTATACTAATCCACTCCTCCAAAACAACCACCAAAAAGGTTGAAGTTTTACTTATATAATTACTAAATATCAAATTCAATTCTTGATCCAAAAATCTTTATGTTGAGAAGTTACATGCCTTCTTTATTCTTTCTTACTTATTACACACCAAGAGTAGTGAAAGAATGAAAAAAGCTTTAAAAAATTATAGGGATAAGGCACAAGTACCTTCTAGACTATGACCAAAATTCTAGAAACACGTCTTAACTGAACTAAGGTCCTATTACCATTACCCCCCTCCCCAAAAAAAAATCATTTTAAAAATAATTTTATACACCTTTTTTACTTACGTGACACAAACATCTCCCACACACCTCAACTACGTGGAGTCATGAAGTGTGCCGCGTAAGCCAAAAGGTGTACCAAAATTACCAAAAAATGAGTTCGGTGGGGTGTTATGACCGAAAATAAGCTGGTGTAATGCGGAAGCTAACAAAGCAAACTTTGCAAGACCACGAATAAGAAGACAAACGAGAAATATACCAAAAATGACATAAAGATTTAACGTGGTTCGGTCAATCGACCTACGTCCATAAAAGAGCTGAGCAATCCACTATAAATATGAGAATACAAAATATAGAGAGAAATAACCTCAACCAATTCACTCAGAATACATGGGAGGTTCACACAAGTAATAACGTATCACTTGTGACCCACAAATTCTCCCCTAACCAAAACTCTCAAAGCCACTATGACTGCATTGTGAATGCTGATTAAGTTAGAAGGAACATGCATATGTTTATATAGTCCTAAACCTTTTCCTACCAGAAAAGGACTAGCCACTCCTAAACATTTTCCTAAAAGGAAAACCATTTATGGTAAGAAACTCAGGGCAATTAATAGCCAATAAATCTCCCCCTTGGCATGAAGTTCTAACAAAATAAATTTGTCCACCTTCTTCACATAACCTTCAACATCTTGCATCTCTTTTTCATAATCTCCTCCATCAAATCTAAGTCTCGACACATAGAACCTCTCTGAAACCATTTCTCCAACAAAAATCTCCATTACAGTCAAAAAGGTTGCAACTAGAACTACACCCGCCAATATGAACACTTGTTTTTAACTTGGTTCTATCAACAAACCATTGCATTTGACTCTGATACCACTTGTTAGGACCGAAATAGTTAGGTGTCATGCGGAAGCTAGCAAAGAAATCCTCGAAAGACCACGAGTAAGAAGACAAATGAGAAATATACCAAAATACACAAAGATTTAACGTGGTTCGGTCAATCAACCTACGTCCACAAAGGAGATGAGCAATCCAATATATAAATATGAGAGGCAAAATATAGAGATAAATAACTTCAACCAATTTACTCGAAATATATGGGAGGTTCACACAAGTGAAAACGTATCAAGCTTAAATTCTCCCTCTAACCAAAACTCTCAAAGCCCCTAGGACTACATTGTGAATGCTGATTAAGATAGAATAAACAAACAACTATTTATAGAGTCATAAACTTTTTCCTACAAGAAAAGGACTAGTCACTCCTAAACCTTTTCCTAAAAGGAAAACCTATTTATGGTAAGAAATTCAGGGCAAATAATACCCAACAAGGGGGGAGGGAGGAGCTAATAGGACCTTAGTGTAGTAAATGTATGTCTCTGAAATTTTGGTCTTATTCTAAGAGAGTGTTTGTGCCTTATCCCAAAGTTAAATGGAGAGGAAGGAGATAAAAACATTTGATTTTTGATGAAAAGGAAATATTTTAGGAATAAAGAAAAAAAGAGAAACTATTATTCAATGATAAAATATATATATAGAGGGCATGTAGCACATTATCAACTACTCTTTTGGTTACTAGATGATGGGTACCTGTGCACGCACAACCCAATATTTATCTATTTGTATTTTGTATAAAATTATATGTTTGAATGAAAATTTGGAAGTTGTGGAAACTTATTTATTGATTAGTAATAGCATGTCATTAAACTGTTAATATACATAGATTGTCAAAAAGTATTGCCTAGGGGAAGCATTTTGTTTGAGTTGTTAGTATGCACACATTAATGATTGCACAAATGCCCGTGGATACATGCATACTATTTATATATGAAAAAATAGAAACGCAGCCAAATACTATGTCACGGTTATTTGGTTCTTCGAAATTGGCTAACATATGGCTACTATGTCGTTGGTAGCCATTTGAAACTTCATAGTTACTGTTACAGTGTTGTGTTTTACAAAATACATGTTGTTGACGATCATTTACTTGTTCACAACTTTCATTGTATTGTTGTGTGACGCCGTGCTTGACAATACCTATAGAGACATTTATAATGAGTTGCTTGTTAATTAAAGTAGAAGTGTTTAAACAATGAAGGTAGAGAGGGTAGTAGCAATAGAATTGAGCTAGGTGGGTGACGTACCTTTTAAGGTATCAGGCGTGTAACGTATATTCTTGATTTTCTTCAATCTAGATTTTCAAAACGACAATGCAATGTGGCAGAAAGAAAGCAGTTTGAGGTCTTCTTTGCTTCAAAACCCCCCGGTAAAATCAAATGATACAGTAAAATGTTAAGTAAAATTAAACTAATTAAGACAACTACTATCTTTCAACCTCAGTGGCAGAATCTTTAATTTGTTCTATTTGCAATGGTTCAACTAATTGAAGTACCTGGCAATAACCATTTGGCATATCTTGTCAAATACAGCTAGATGGCAGCCTCCGACAATTTTCAATTTCGTTCTCTTGTGAACCTTCTTCAATTGTGTCAACAGACACATCGACGATAACCTAGACACCTTCAGCATGTTTCTTACAGAAGCGAAGAAATTGTATTTCGCGAACAGAAACTAGGTCAGAAATTATTTGCAATTTGATTTTAATCTGCAAATCATTACTTTCAAGTTTTTAGTGCATGAAATAATAATATAAATAAGCTATGTACTTTTCATCAAAATATTAAGTAAATAGAAATACCAATAGCGAAGAACCGCTCTTATTTCCATCTATGCCAGTGAAAATCACATCAGTAGTATATGTTTTTCCAACACTGCATGGGAACATCTTTATCCACTGCCTCTGCATATATACAATAAGTACATAACAAAAGATAAAAATATAACATGTCAACACATACATCTCTTCATCACTTGAAGTTAAATTTGATTGATTAAAATAATATGCAACAACTAATTGAAGCACCACTAAAAAAAACTAATAAAAAGATATGTCAAATATAGTAAAAGTAAGAGTACAACTAATTAAAAAGAATTAAAAATAAAAAGAACTAATTATTCACGTCAAATAAGGGGTAGGTGGTAAGGAGATGATAGTTCTTAAAAATGAGACAGAGGAAAACATTGAATTTAAAATGAAGAGCCTACTAATCCATCAGTGTATTCACCAATGCCAAACTAGTGTCTACCACTGTACCCGATAACCTTGTGGCTTCCGTTGTGAAATGCTCAGGTTTCATGCCAATTAATGGGGTAAACAATCGAGCATATTCCTTAATATTTAACGTTTCTCCACCTCCATCCAAACTGCTAACCCAAAGAGGCTTATCATTCTCATACAGCCTAAAAAGCTCATGCAAGACATCCATAGCAAGATTCAATAACACCATCTTATCATGCACTACATCTTTATTAAATAAGCATAATTTGTACGCTTGGGCGGTAAGCCTCTTAACTTCATCTTCCAATTGGTCATGCTCAATCTTTATTTGATTCTCATCAATGTTTTCTTTACAATTGTCACGTATTGAATTTTCAAGGGTTTCCTTCATTACAATATGCTCTATGCGAAGCTTGTCGTTTTCTTGCTTCAGAGTCTTATTTTCGTACAATTCCAATTGCGACTGATAAAATTACAAAATTTATTTTTATAATCAATTATACAAATTTCACATAAGAAAAACATAAATTAAGGGAAAGAAATGTGATATGCATCACCTTCATTTGGGTTCTTTTATTCTGGAACCAATTTTGCACCTGGTTGATGTCCATGGCTAATTTTGTTGCAAGTTCTAGTCGTACTTTTTTGTTAGGAAGTGAATTCTTTTTGAAAAACCTATCCCCAATGGTATAAACAATGATAAAAAAAAATCAAAATTAACATAAGCAAATAAATAGGTGAAAATAAATTAGAATTATACTTACGTTTCAAGCTCTTGAATCTGATCGGCATTATGCCTAATGGGTTTCTTCCTCTTCGATAATGATTCACCACATTCATCTACAGATGCACCACCAGTTATGTTGTCACCGGTAGAACTTCTCTCTATTTCTTCCTCTCCAGATCCTCCTATCACAACATTAATCGAACTTTCTCTTCTCTCATTCATGTACTATGACCTTCCATCTTTTATTTCTGAACAAATTTAAGATTGTATCAGTTCAACTCAATATCATGCATATGTGACCATATAATACCAGAATTCAAAAATTATTTGGTTCCAAATAATTGCAAATGAAAAGAAACAAAATATCAAGATACTAGGACAAGAGAATTATTTGGTTCCAAATAATTGCATAACGAAGTGAAAAAAATATTTTATTGAAGCAATATATATTCAGAAAGAGTTAAACTCATGTAGTAACATAAATAGTAGTTGTTATTTATTGTTGTATAGACTACCAATTACTAATCACAAATCTATAGAATAACTCCGTTTCCATTACTATATATTTTTTTTACCAATGAAGACTTCAAAAATTATTTAAAAAATACAAATCCAACTCAATTCACCTATCCACATCTGTCATTATAACAAATTTAAGTTAGGTCTTATGCTTGTTAGGAGTGTCTTAAAGTCATCTCTAAAACTTTTAATGCGACGTAAAATATATAAAAAAAATATACCGTATTAATTAATTATCTATGTTGAGCTTATACCGAATAGCAAAATTAGTGAATATTCATGTAGTCAATTCAAATTTATCTAGGGTTAATACATAGTTGTTATTATTGTTTGTCCACAAAAGTCAAATTCAGTTGAGGCCTATGGATAACAAAAAGGAGAGAGAAAAGGGTATAAAATAAACGGAAAAGGGCCAAAAATATCCCTGAAGTATAGAAAAATGTCTAAAAATACCCTTCATCCATCTTTTGGTCTAAAAAGACCCTTCTATTCATCTTTTTGGTCTAAAATTACCCTTCCATCTACCTTTGCTCACTTATACCCTTACAACTAACAATCCTCTTTTTTTTTTTTTAAATACTTATTATGTGTCATTTTCTTATTGAATGAAATAAAAATCCACCTCTATTAATTTTTTGCCATAATTTATCCAAATCAAAACAATATATCTTTTCAAGATCCAAAAAATATATTTTTTTAAATCTAGTAATTTCTATTTTCTATAGCTTTTTTCCAAAAAAAAAAATTGTTTTAAATAATTAAAATACTTTTAAAAATATTAGTCATGCCACAATTACAGGGACATAATATATTAATATAAATCCTAAAAAAAAGTTGTTCCGGTTGGTGCACCAGTCCAAGATTTGATCACTAATGACGCAGACGACAAGATTATTAGTCAAAAAAATTAAATGATCTTTTTTAAAAAAAAAAAGAAGATAGACATTTTTTTAGGATTTATATTAATATATTATGTCTAGACATTTTTTTAGGATTTATATTAATATATTATGTCCCTGTAATTGTGGCATGACTAGTATTTTTAAAAATATTTTAATTATCTAAAACAATTTTTTTTTTTGGAAAAAAGCTATAGAAAATAGAAATTACTAGATTAAAAAAAATATATTTTTTGGATCTTGAAAAGATATATTGTTTTGATTTGGATAAATTATGGCAAAAAATTAATAGAGGTGGATTTTTATTTCATTCAATAAGAAAATGACACATAATAAGTATTTAAAAAAAAAAGAGAGGGTTGTTAATTGTAAGGGTATAAGTGAGCAAAAAGGTGGATGGAAGGGTAATTTTAGCCCAAAAAGATGAGTAGAAGGGTATTTTTAGACCAAAAGATGGATGGAGGGTATTTTTAGACCTTTTCTTGTACTTCAGGGGTATTGTTGGCCCTTTTCCGAAATTGTAAATGACATTTTTTCAAGAAAGTGATGGTAGAAAAATCTATTATAAATTCACATCAAATAGTATTTGAAAAAGAGAGAACACGTTGTATCAAAATATTCTTTTTTCATGAAACCTAAAATTTGAAACCCCGTGTATTTCAATTTATATTTTATCGCGTCACTAAAGAAATTCCAAATATCTCTAATTAAAGATGAAAAAGAATTTCAAAGATCTAATTAAAGTTATAATAATAACTTTGCAGGATAACACAAAGTCACAACCCAACGAAAGAAAAAGATTTCAAAAAGTATTGAATATATAGACTATTCCAATTCATTGATATATATATATATATATATAATTTAGATTCACATAAAATAAATTTATGAAGAGAAAATATTATTTTTTTCGAAAAACTCTTTATTTTCGCATCTAAACTCATGTTGAACTATTTTTTATTTTATAAGATGTTCCCCAAAAATATTCCATTTATCACAAAAGTTATATTGATAACTTATAAGATCTATTAACCTTGTTAACTCTCCACAGGATAAAAAGCATTAGACTTGGAGATCATTACATGTTGATGTTCGGAATGCAGACATACAAGGTATATATGGAGTAATAAATTTAATGAATTTACAAAAATCTTGCAAAATAGGAACAAAAAAGGTAGAAAATAAATAAAGAACTAATTAGTATATAAATTACTTACAACAGCACGTCTTGCTTAGTACTTGAAGAAATCAATGTGAAGACTCAAGAAAACAACTACTTGATTAACTTAGTGAAGCTATTTTAGAATGGTCTGAAAAATATGATTAGTAGTAGCTATATATACTACAAGTTTTCTATAGATTGGAAGGAGAAATGAGTCAACTTTGAGTTGTTTCCTACTCACTTACCAAAAGATAATGATAAAGATGTTTGACCAATTGACATAATACATAAATATGCCCTTTTAATTAACTTCATTTTATATTTATGTCCTCCAACTTTGACTGTGCACAAGTAGACACTTGAACTTGTATAAAATATATAATATGGAATACCATTATTATTTATTAAATATTAAATAATTACTTATTATTACATTCTGATGGGACGATACATTGTTATTACGTTGTTGAATATTTTGTAATACATAGAGGTCTTAAATTGAGCAGACACATCTGTTCATGAAAAAAACATGATTGTTATGAAAAGTCGTTTGTTCATGAAAGAGCATGACTCATATGAAAAGTTATTTGATCATGAAAGAACATGAATCTTATGAAAAAGTCATCTCTTAACTTCTATAAATATAAATATTCTCTAGAAATAGCCTAAGAAAAATTTGCATGTATAAACATAGGGCTTTGTTGTATTCTGAATGGATTTGTTTGTATTTTTCCCAATATGTATATAAGCAATATCTCTTTAAAGAAAGTGATTACACGCCTCAAAGTCTTCTTCTTCTTCTTCTTCTTCAATTTATATTTCCTATTATTTTTTCCTAACAATTACGTTATTGCTCCAAGACATCAATATTTTCTAAACACCTCAAAAATATCTATATTAAGATCCTATAATTTTTCGTAGGTGTATAGATTTATACTGGGTGATTTTGTCACAATCTAAAAAATGGACGTGATGACACTTGTCTATTCTTACTAAGACAAATTAGCCTCAACCCAAAAGAATCGAAAGAAATGTAGAAAGATAAAGCAAGAACAAGATAAAAGAAAAAAACTTATTCATTTTATTAACACCCCAAAACCTAGTTGTTACGTGTACAAACCACTAATACATAAAGTGCAGAATTATGAAATAAGTACAAGTCTCAAGTCTTTATTTCTCAATCAGAACAACACATAAAAAGAAGAAATGGAGGGCCCACAGAGATGACAAGCAACTACCTCTCAACAGGTCCTTGACAAGCCTCAGAAATGGGAGACAAAGAACAATCATGCTATACTGGGGTCAGAACCTGAACAAGTGTGGAAGTAAGGAGTGAGTACCAACAACACAGTACCCAATAAGAAATCTAATTAAAAAAAAAGCTAGAAATCGAGTACTCCTTTTATCCCAACTGAACCTCCTCAAACTACAATATGCATAGAAATCAGCCCAACCTAACAGTTCTACAATACACGACTCACAAGGCTCAGTAATCACTGTTCAATAGTCACAATTCAACAATCAACGTGTATCAAGTACATTAATCTCAATATCAAGTAGATCAATCACAGGTAACAAGTACATCAATCATAGTAACAAATATGTCAAACATAAGCATCAAATCATAATAATTAAACTCTTGCTGGAATCATTTTCCTTCGGAACAGTATCATTAATCAGAACCATTTTCCATCAGCTTTATAACATATCACTAGCTGAAACTATTTTTCATCGTCTTTCTATCATATCATTAGCTGGAACCATTTCCCATTGGTGTTGTATCACTAGTCAGAACAACTTCTCATTGGTTTCATACCACTAGCAAAAACAATTTCTCTTCAGCTTTGTATCTCTAGCCATAACCATTTTTCATTGATTTATATCATATCACTAGCCAAAACCATTTCACATCGGCTCTATATCATGTGACTAGTCGAAATCATATTCCATCGACCTTATATCACACGCCTCATCACGGTGTACAACAATCAATGCACATAAGGAAATTCACACCATAAGAAAAAGACAACAATTCAAATAATTCAAGTTCACATTCATGCCATCAAAGCATTTCATTAATCAATCAAATAGGGGTCACAACAACGCAATTCACAAAACATTATGATCAACACATAGCCTTTTATTTAATCCACTATTTATTCATTAAGTTCAATTAAGGGGAACAATGAACCCTTTACCTCATCCCCATTACTCCCAACACACATAATAAAGGAAAAATATATGAATCCTACTAGAATACAAGGTTTGGGAGATCACTTACCTTAATTCAACTAACTAGTCACTCCAAGACTTGAGTCTTTTCCTCCTGATCAATGTCTAAAGCCACATAATTTATAACAAACAAGTATTCACAATAAATATTCGAAAATAATAATACCCACATCATATACTTTGGCAAAACATGTCAATCAACTCTAAACTTGATTCCGAAAATGAAGTTTGAAAAAATTCTTTACTTGAAATCATTACCCATGGCATTTGGAATCCACTGGTGAAAACCATTTCAAAATAGGAATTAAAATTAGTTCACAATCTCCATTTTAGTTTTGAGTTCTTGAAAATCTTGTCATTTACCAATCAAAATCCCAAATTTGGATGTTAATATCCATAAATAATCAAAGAGAAATGAAGTTTTAGGATCAAAATTTTTTACCCAAAAGATCTACCACAAGAAATCTCTTCAAAATCACCTTCAAGAGTTTACCAAGCTCAAAAATTAAAAATAGGACTTAAGCCCCAAAAATAGCAGGTCAAAACCCCCCTCTGATATCACAAAAATACCCCTAGGTTTGGAAAAGTGTACCCCTTGAAAGTCAGGGTCTTCGCTTTCACGAAGGTTACGCGACCAACCCTTCACTTGAATAGGAACAACGCTTGACCAGGATGAACCGTAGGTCCACGGTCCGTCCATTGGAGTCTCGTGGGTCAGGCTAGAACAGTTAAATTAGGGACTTATGAGTCTTTTCCCGATTTAAATAAATCAATGTGGTCTCGTTTTGCCAAAGTCTATACCACATATATAAGTAGTTTTAAACCCCAAAACCCGTCATTCAATTCATTCCTTCAAATCCCAAAAGAAAACCCAAAACTCCTCTAAAAAAATCTCTCTAGAAGTTGGAAGAAGAAGGAAGAAATTGGAGCTAGGTCAGGATCAAGTCTCCCAATATTCAAGCTTTTGAGGGCATTTTAATCAAGGTATGATGACTTTTCATCCATGGATTCTTCCATCCATGGAGTCCCCTGGAATTTTCCAAATCACCAATTCTAGTTAGGGTTTCTTCCAATATTGTGGGTTATGATGATTGTTGATACAATTGACTGGATTGTGATTGTTTGTGATAGAATTAGTAGAATTACATGTTTTTAGAGTTAAATTGCATGTACCCTTGCCTATTCCTTGATTCCAACCTAGAATTAATATAATTGGGTTGATGCCATGAAGGGAAACTTTGTGGGTTTAGGCATGTCCTTCTAGGATTGAGGAATTATGATTAGAATTGCTTTAGAATGAAGCTTAGATGATGGTCATGAGATCTAGGGATTTGAGAGTAAAGCTTATGATATGAATTATTGGTAGTTGATGTTATTGTTGGGGAAGAGATACTTCCTACATGAATTGCTTAATTATGATTGTATGAATGTGAAAGGTTTACTCACATGAATGATTCTAGGTTGAAAGAATTGCTCACCTAAAATGAATCTGGACTAAAAGCTTATGTAGTTGGTAAGGCTAGAGGCGATTACCCTTGACCTCCATAAGTAAGGATATGAGGTGATTCCCATAATCCTTAGAATTGAACAAGAGGTGAGTCTCCACGTTCTTACTATGATGAATGGACATGGAGGCGAGTACCCATGCTCCTTATGAAATGATGTGGAGGCAAGTACCCGTGTCATATGATGAGATTGTAGAGGTTAGTATCTGTGATCTAAAAGTAAGTAAGGCAAGAGGCGAATACCCATTAGCCTTTGTAAGTTAGTAAAAGAAAGTTGAGGAAGACCCTCAAGAGTTTATCGACGAGGTATACAATGTACTTGCTATTATGTGTGTGACTCCGGTAGAGAAGGCGGAACTAGCCTCTTACCAACTGAAAGGGGTTGCTCAATTTTGGTTCAATCAACTAAAAGAGGAAAGGTCGATAGAAGTGGGTCCCATAGAATAAGAAAGGTTCAAAGTGTTTTTCTTGCCATATTATTCCCTCTAGAAATGAGAGAGGCCAAGGTACTTGAGTTCATCAACCTTAGGCAAGGAAATATGAGTATAACGGAATACTCCATGAGGTTCACTCAACTATCCAAGTATGCTCCTTCCATTATGGCAGATCGTAGGGCCAAGATGAGTAAGTTTTTATCGGGAGTGTCCGACATGGTAGTCAAAGAGTGCCGCACCACTATACTTGTCCATGACACAGACATTTCTCGCCTTATAGTGCATGTCCAACAAATTGAGGAAGAAAAGCTCAAGTAAAGATCTTGAGAGGCAAAGAGAGAAAAAGTGGATGATGGTAACTATTTACATTCTAGGTCCGGTGGACGGGGTTGTTCAAGGTTTCGGCAAAAGAACTCTAGGAAAGGTTCTTTTAGTGCTCCTTCAAGGCCTAATAATGAGAGGGTGTCTAACCCAAAACCTCAAGGAGATGGTAATAGGTCTTCAATGCTTACTTGTGCTAAATGTGGGAGAAATCATGAAGGGAAGTGCTTAACGGGATCCAATGCTTGCTTTGGTTGTGGGAAGACGGATCATAAAATAAGGAATTGTCCTTCGATTTCTAAGAATAATGGAGATGTTCGTCGTAGGGCTCAACCCTACCATTTATCCGGTCCAAGTGGATCGGGTGCAAGTGCTCCTAAGCAAAACTATTTCTATGCTCTCCAAACTAGAGGTGATCAAGAAAGTTCCCCAGATGTGGTGACTGGTATATTAAAAGTTTTCCATATAGATGTGTATGCTTTACTTGATCTGGGTGCTACTTTGTCCTTTGTGACCCCTTATGTAGCTATGAGATTTGATATGCTTCCCGATGTATTGTTGGAACTTTTTCTGCCTCTACCCTGTTAGTGATTCGGTGGTGGCAAAGAGGGTCTATAGGAGATGTCCCATTTTCTTATCCCATAGAGTTACTCTTGTTGATTTGATAGAGCTTGACATGATAGATTTCGATGTTATCTTGGGTATGGATTGGTTGCATTCTTGTTACACCTCTATTGATTGTAGGACTAGAGTAGTCAAATTTCAGTTTCCAAATGAGCCTATCCTTGACTAGAAGGGGGGAAATTGTATGCCTAGAGGTCAATTTGTTTCTTACCTAAAATCTAGGAAAATGATTTCGAAGGATTATGTCTACCATATAATGAGGGTGAGGGTGTGGAGACTGAAATTCCTATTCTTGAGTTGGTCCAGTTGTAAAAGAGTTTCTAGATGTCTTCTCCGATGTTTTACCCGGTATTCCTCCCGAAAGGGAGATAGACTCTGGGATTGACCTTCTCTCGGATAGCCAACCTATCTATATTCCTCCTTATAGAATGGCTCTAGCGGAACTTAAGGAGTTGAAGGATTAGTTAAAGGACTTATTGGATAAGGTTTTCATCTGACCGAGCATCTCTCCATGGGGTGCTCCGGTGTTGTTTGTTAAGAAGAAAGATGGATCGCTCAGTTTGTGTATTGATTATCGGTAGTTGAATAGGGTAACCATCAAGAACAAATATCCTCTCCTTAGAATAGATGAGTTATTTGATCAACTTCAAGGGGCAAGTTATTTCTCAAAAATTGATCTCCAATCTGGTTATCACCAATTGAGGGTGAAAGAAGAAGATATTCCGAAAATGGCTTTTAGAACCTGATATGGTCATTATGAGTTTTTGGTTATGTCCTTTGGTTTGACTAATGCCCCGATGATATTTATGGATTTGATGAATAGGGTGTTTAGACAATACCTGGATATGTTTGTAATTGTGTTCATAGATGATATTTTGATCTATTCGAGAAGGGAGAATGCGCATATTGATCATTTGAGGATTGTGTTGCAAATCTTTAAGGAAAGACAACTTTTTGCTAAGTTTAGAAAATGTGAGTTTTGGCTAAGGTCTGTGGCTTTCCTAGGTCAGATCGTTTCAAGTAAGGGTATTGAGTGTAGATACTATTAAGACAGATGCATTCAAGAGTTGGCCTAGACCTCTATCACTAACATACATTAGAAGTTTCTTGGGTTTGGCCGATTACTATTAAAGATTTGTTGAGGGGTTTTCTTCCATTGACGACTTTGACTCAAAAGAAGGCCAAGTTTATATGGTCCGAAGCTTGTGAGAATAGTTTCCAAGAGTTGAAAGATAGACTTAGTTCCGCTCAGTTGTTGACCTATCCAGAAGTTACGGATAACTTTGTAGTATATTGTGACGCCTCTAGAGTTGGATTGGGATGTGTGCTTATGCAAAATGGTAAGGTGATTGCCTATGTTTCAAGGCAACTAATGGTTCATGAGAAGAACTATCCACGACCTTGAATTAGCGGTGGTGTTATTTGCCTTAATGATTTGGAGGCATTATTTGTATGGTGTGCATGTAACAACCCTAAATACTAAATAAGAGTCGCATGTCAATTTACCATTGCATAATTACTACAATATGTTTTACTCTCATTTTGGGAACTTGAAATGTTGTGATAATTGCTAACTTGCTTAAAATAAATTGTGATCGTAATTTAAGGGATTGTATTGGAGTATTTATGTAATATTGTAATTAGAATTATGTATAACTTGAAAGGGAGGTGACGGTTATACATATAGGTATATATGTATACATTTTCGGAAGCCAACTTTTTTTTGGGCAGCCACCTTTTGGAGACAGTTGTGCATTGTGATAAACATCACTCTTGAGAATATATTTTGACACCTCCTGTAGTGAAATTCGTTTCCCTTGAAGTCTAAAACCTTAGAAAATTATCTAACCATTTTTTCTTCAAAATCACAAGAGAAAAACTTGGTCCTTTTGGCTGGGATTCGAGACACACCCTTCACTTTGGTAAGTGGAAAAATTTTGTTTTTGAGCTGGGTAATGTTTAGTATTTTGAGTATAACTTGTTTTATAGAACTTTGTTTATAGTGAATAAATATGATTTGGAAAGTTAATTCGTATATGTACAACTCTTATGCTTATGTAAAACTCTAATTTAGCTGTTATGGATTCGAAATATGGGACGCAACATACGACAAGTTCTGTCCAGAGTTCGAAACTAGAAATCCTGTATGGACAACTGCTAGTGTTTTGAATATATCTTTTTGTACAAAATATATTTTGCGGTGATTCTTGTTTGGTTGCAACCTTAAGATATGTACCTACATCTTTCATGAAGGTTATAAAGTCTAGTTTCGCCGTTTTCCTTTTCAAATATAAGTTGCAACATGAGGAACTAGGCTGGCCAGAATCACTGTTTTGGGAGCATAGTCGTATCTGTACAGGCTAAGCTTACTTGTGATGATAATCCTATTTTATTTTGAAATTATTCAGATACTAGGAATTAAAGAAGTGATTTAATTGTATTTTTATGGTTGTATATAATTGTGAACAAGTTAAGGACCTTGATACGTTGGTTGGTCTACGGTTTGAACTCACGAAGTTGAGTTGGGCTGTTTCTACGCTAATGTATTGAGGTTTGTGTATAAACTTGTACTTGCACTCTTTTAACTGTTGGTATATCTGAAAGTTGATCTTGATACCTTGGTTACCTCTTGTCACTTTGCATTGTCGTGTTGGTATCCTTTAAGACGTTAAAGACGCTTGTGTAACTCGCCCACTTGTACGGATTGTTTGATCACTTGGCACTCTTGTTGGGACCTTGTCCTTCTTGTGGCTGTGACTTTGTCACTACGGGCATGCCTCTTGATTCGAATCATTTGCCATCTTGACTCTAGATTTTTAGTTCGTCTTAAAAATGAAAGTTGTCCATTTTAAGTACGAACTAGAAAGCCATTTTTAATATGGTTCTTTGTTCTCTTGATTATTGGGCTTTGACCCTTCTTGATATAGGGCGTCGGCCCTTCTTGATACCTACTTGTGCTTGGTGTGATGACATGATGTATATATTTGGCGAGCCATGTTATTGAATCTCTTTGAAAATGGTGCTATGAGCGTTCGTGACATTTGGATGTTTAAATATCGAACTTTATACTCTTTATATATTGTTACTTGATTTATTTATTATGTTTTAATTGTGCTGCTCATGACTTGAGAAAGGTAGCTTGGTGAATCTTGAGGGCTCCGAACCTATAGTTTTTATACCACTAAGCTATATGCTTAGCGATAGTATTTCTATCGTAGGGAATGATCGAGAGGAGGCATGAAGCTGGCCATTGGAGTTGGAGATTTTGATAGCCTTAAGGAAGATCACATTTGCATATAGACATCTATATTTTGTATAAACTTTGGGACTTATACATGATCTATGTGTTGTATATTTACATGAAATTTTGAGGGCTAATTTGATCATGTCACCATGGGTTGTAATATAAGTATGGCTACATGCTTTGTTCATTTGGGGTGTGTAAGCCCAAGTCTTGTAATATATTAAATTTACTACTTGTTTTGCATGAATGTATGAAGCATGAACCACCTATTTTGGGTACTCGGAAAGTTGGTAATATTCTTTTTATATCATTTTTACTAGTGTGAGGACAATATATGCATAAAAATCTCGTGAGTAATTGGCTTATATTATTTCGGAAGGGTCGCTACAAGTGTTGGTATCAAAGCCTAGGTTTGTGATTCTAGGACTTTTACTGTGAATTACTTGTATACTTGTTTGCTATCGAAAAAGGCTTTATTTGGATTATTTGTCCACTTACATAGTTTATAATATTTTTTATCGCATGTAGAATGCACATGCATCATGTACATGTCCCTAATGCAATGTGATCTTCCCTTTTGAAGGAATTAAGTAATGGCCTCTTCTTCTGACCGACTTGTGAAAGCTGCTCGTGAAGGTTCGGGTGCCTATGTTTCCAAACCTCATGCACTAGAAGAGGTTGGAAAACCTTTCTCGGATCAATATATTCCCCACACTAGTGGATCTTAAGTGGGAAACCATCAAGGTGTAAGAGCTGGTTCACATCCTCACATCAGTCGTGGTACTCAAGCGATGAATCCTCCTTTTCAACAAATGGCTGAATTCTTCTACCACATGGTTGAAGCAATGCATGATCCCAACGGGATTAACTTTGAGAAAATGAGGAAAATGGGTGGAGTGAAGTTTCAATGCACCGTTGATCCCACGGATGCTGAACAATGGCTGGAGCGCATGGAGAGGGTATTTGAGCAGTTAGAGTGTGCAAATGTTGCCAAATTTAAGTATGCTATTTCACTATTACAAAATGATACTTACGATTGGTGGGTAAGTGTTCCGAATGCCAAGGTAAAACCTCATGTTCTTACTTGGGATGATTTTCTTAGGGAATTTCGTATGAAGTATATCCCACCTGCTTATTGTGATGCAAAGAGAAAGGAGTTTTTGAATTTAATGCAATGAGGCATGTCTATTGCTGAGTACCAACAAAAGTTTCTAAGGCTCTCGCGTTATGCTGGAGGTATTATTAAAGAGGAAAAATACAAGTGTAGGAAATTTGAGGATGGTTTAAATGATTCCATTAGGAAGAATGTGGCGATTCTGCAACATGAAAACTTTTGTAAGTTAGTGTTTGCTCTTACTTGGGAACAACTTGATAAAGAAGAAGCTTGTCAAAATGGAAACAAATTCCGAAAGCCTAGACCATATTTTGGAGGTCCATCCAAAAGGGGAAGGTTTGATGATTCTAAGGCTGGTAGTGTTAACATACCACCTCAGCAAAAGCAAAACAGATCAGAATTTTCTACGGCTAGCACTCCAAATTATGGCCAAGGCAAGCCTCGTGTTCCCACTTGTCCACAATGTGGAAAAAATCATTATGGTACTTGCAGGAGAGCTTCTGGTGCATGTTTCAATTATGGGAGCTGTGATCATAAACTGAAGGATTGTCCTAATCCTAATAATGCTCCTTCCTTGAGAACTGAAGGCTCAATTCATAAGCTTTCTATAAATCCTCCTCAAACTAATGAAGATGCAAGACCTAAAAACACCCAAGCGGTAGGGGTAAGTGGAGCGAATAAAGCTAGTGGACCAAGGGCTACTGCACACACTTATGCTATGAGTCAGAGGGAGGATCAAGATGGAAAAGACTTGGTTGTCGGTAAATTTCACTTATTTGGCTTATGTGTGTTTACATTGTTTGATCCTGGTTCTGCACATTCCTATCTTTGTTCATCACTTGCTCTTCCTGAAAACGTGAAATCTGTGAGACTAAATTTTGATGTGTTGGTTGAAAGTCCTTTGGGTTATCAAGTTGTGTGTAATCGAGTTTACCAAGATTGTTCCTTCGTGATTCAAAATCTAGTCTTCCCTACTGATTTGATTGAAATGCCCTTCAAGGATTTTGATGTTATTATCGGGATGGATTGGCTTTATAAATATCATGCAGCGGTAGAGTATAGGTCTAAGCATGTCACTTTTAAAGATCCTACATTTTCACACATCATTGTACAAAGTGAAAGATCATTGACATCTAGTATTATTTCTGCGGCCTTGGCAAGAAAGTTGATGCGTCAAGGTTGTGGGGAATACCTTGCTCACATAGTTGATACATAGTTAGAGAGGCCTGGTATCAAGGACATACCTGCTGTACGTGATTTCCCAGAAGTCTTCCCAGAAAACCTTCCTAGATTGCCCCCGAAAAGAGAGGTTGAATTTCCAATCGAGCGTATTCCTGGATCTACCCCTATTTCTATCACTCCTTATAGAATGGCTCTGGCAGAATTAAGAGAATTGAAATCTCAATTGTAAGAACTTCTTGAGAAGGGTTTTATTCGACCTAGTGTTTCTCCTTGGGGAGCCCCTGTTTTATTCGTAAAGAAGAGAGATGACACTCTTAGGCTTTGTATTGACTATAGACAATTGAACAAAATAACAATCAAGAATAGATATCCACTACCAAGGATCGATGATCTGTTTGACCAACTTAAGGGTGCTAAAGTATTCTCAAAGATTGATTTAAGGTTTGGATATCACCAACTGGGTGTTAGAGAGAAAGATATTCCTAAAACTGCTTTTAGAAATCGACATGGTCATTATGAATTTTTGGTGATGCCATTCGGATTGACAAATGCTCCTGCGGTATTCATGGATCTAATAAATAGAGTATTCAAGCCTTATCTTGATCGATTTGTGACTGTCTTTATAGATGATATTTTAATATTTTCCAGAAGTAGTGAAGACCATGATAAACATCTCCGGATTATTTTGCAAATTTTGAAGGAGAAGGAACTTTATGCTAAACTTTCCAAGTGTGAATTTTGGCTTGATGAAGTGACGTTTATGGGACATGTTGTATCGGCAGAAGGCGTGAAGGTGGATCCTAGTAAGATACAAGCAGTTGTTGATTGTAGACCTCCCAAAAGTCAAACCAAGGTAAGAAGTTTCTTAGGCTTAGCAGGATACTACAGAAGATTTTTGAAAGGCTTTTCCATTATCGCCTCTCCATTGACTAAACTCTTGCAGAAGGAAGTGAAGTTTAATTGGAATCACAAATGCTAAGAGAGCTTTGAAATTCTCAAATCCTTGCTAACTCAAGCATCTATACTACTCTACCAATTGAAGGGAAGGAGTATGTAGTATACAACGATGCTTCTCACAATGGTCTCGGATGCGTTTTGATGCAAGAAGGGAAGGTTATTTCTTATGCTTCTCGAAAATTAAAACCGCATGAATTGAATTATCCTACCCATGATCTTGAACTTGCTGCTGTAGTGTTTGCTTTAAAAATATGGCGGCATTATTTTTATGGAGAGAAATGTCATATATTCACTGATCACAAGAGCTTAAAGCACTTGGGTACTCAGAAGGAGCTAAACCTTCGACAATGTAGATGGCTTGAACTCATCAAGGATTATGATTGCACAATTGATTATCATCTAGGTAAAGCCGATGTGGCTGTAGATGCTTTAAGTCGACAATCCTTCACAAGCATTTCTTTGAGTCCTTTACCCTTGCTTCTTGAGTTAAGAGCCATGAATATTTGTTTTACACCTGATTCAAATGGTTCAGTTATTGCTAATTTGCAAGTAAAGTCAATATTACTTGAACAGGTGAAGGAAGCACAAAAGGTAGATGAGAAACTTGTAAAACTGACCAGAGAAGTTTAAAATGGGGAAAAACTTGATTTTACATTAACAGAGGATGGTGTCTTATTTTATCAAGATAGACTATGTGTCCCTAATGATGACAAATTGGGGAGAGAGATCCTGAGTAAATCACATACCTCACCATATGCAATGCATCTTGGGGGTACAAAGATGTACCAGACTATCAAAGAATATTATTGGTGGAGTGGTATGAAGAAAGATATTGCGGAGTTCATTTCTAAATGTTTGGTTTGTCAACAAGTAAAGGCAGAACATCAGGTCCCAGATGGTTTACTACAGCCTTTGTCGATGTCGGAACGGAAATAGGAGAGAATAACTATGGACTTTGTTTCTGGACTTCATCGCACCCAAATAAATCATGATGTGGGTGATTGTGGACAGTCTAACGAAGAGTGCTCACTTCTTAGCAATCAGGATGGATTACGCACTTGAGCGTTTAGCCGAATTGTACATTAATGAGATCGTATGACTACATGGGATCCTTATGTCTATTGTATCTGATCGAGACCCAAGATTTACATCTAGATTTTGGGGTAGCTTGCAGGAAGTTGTGGGTACTAAGTTGAAATTTAGCACTTCGTTCCGTCCTCAAACAGACGGCCACTCGAAAAGAGTGATACAAATTTTGGAGGATATGCTTCGAGCTTGCATTATGGATTTTGAGGGTAGTTGGGACAAACACTTGGCTTTGATAGAATTTGCTTACAATAATAGTTACCAATCAAGTATTGGAATGCCTCCCTATGAAGCCTTGAATGGAAGAAAATGTCGGATCCCTCTTTGTTGGAGTGAAGTTGGTGACAGGAAACTTATTGGTCCTGAAATTGTGCAACAAACAGAGGAAAAGGTAAAAATTATCAAGGATCGTCTAAAGATTTCTTCGTATAGACAAAAGTCATACGATGATCTTAAAAGGCATGACATTGAATATCAAGTGGGAGATAAAGTATTCTTAAAGGTGTCTGCATGGAAAAAGATTATGAGATTTGGCAGAAAAGGAAAACTTAGTCCCCAATTTATTGGACCTTATGAGATACTTGAAAGGGTTGGACCAGTTGCATATAAATTGGCTTTGCCACCTGAGTTAGACAAGATCCACAACGTCTTCCATGTTTCTATGCTCAGAAGATATCGTTTTGATCCATTTCATGTTCTTCTAGTTGAATCTATTATGTTCTTCTAGTTGAATCTATTGAGGTTAATCCTGACTTGACGTATAATGAAGAACCTATTTTAATTCAAGCTCAGGAAGTGAACCAACTTAGAAACAAGGAAATCCACCTAGTAAAGGTACTTTGGAGGAACCATTTGGGAAAAGAATCTACCTGGGAAAGAGAAGAAGACATGAGGACCCAGTATCCGCACTTGTTTCGGGACTAGTGTAAGGTAAATTTCGAGATGAAATTTCTTTAAGGGGGAGAGAGTTGTAACACCCCTAAAATACTAACCAAGAGTCGCATGTCGATTTACCATTGCTTTATTACTACAATATGTTTTACTCTCATTTTGGGAACTTGAAATGTTGTGATAATTGCTAACTTGCTTAAAATAAATTGTGATCGTAATTTAAGGGATTGTATTGGGGTATTTACTCAATATTCTAATTAGAATTATGTATAACTTGAAAGGGAGGTGAGGGTTATACATATAGGTATATATGTATGCATTTTCGGCAGCCAACTTTTGTTTGGGCAGCCACCTTTTGGAGACACCTATGCATTGTGATAAACATCACTCTTGAGACTATATTTTGACACCTCCTCTAATGAAATTAGTTTCCCTTGAAGTCTAAGAACCTTAGAACATTATCTAACCATTTTTTCTTCAAAATCACAAGAGAAAAACTTGGTCCTTTTGGCTGGGATTCGAGACACACCCTTCTCTTTGGTAAGTGGAAAAAATCTGTTTTTGAGCTGGTTAGTGTTTAGTATTTTGATCATAACTTGTTTTATAAAACTTTGTTTATAGTGAATAAATATGATTTGGAAAATTAATTCATATATGTACAACTCTTACGTTTATGTAAAACTCTAATTTAGCTGTTATGGATTCGAAATATGGGACGCAACATACGACAAGTTCTGTCCAGAGTTCGAAACTAGAAATCCTATATGGACAACTGTTAGTGTTTTGAGTATATATTTTTGTACAAAATATATTTTACGGTGATTCTTGTTTGGTTGCAACCTTAAGATATGTACCTACATCTTTCAAGAAGGTTATAAAGTCTAGTTTCACCGTTTTCCTTTTCAAATATAAGTTACAACATGAGGTACTAGGCTGGCCAGAATCACTGTTTTGGGAGCATAGTCGTATCTGTACATGCTAAGCTTACTTGTGATATTTAGATCTTTAAAAATCGAACTTGATACTCTTTATATATTGTTACTTGATTTATTTATTATGTTTTAATTATGCTGCTCATGACTTGAGAAAGGTAGCTTGGTGAATCTTGAGGGCTCCGACCCTATAGTTTTTACACCACTAAGCTATATGCTTAGCGATAGTTGTTTATATCGTAGGGAATGATTGAGAGGAGGCATGAAGCTGGCCATTGGAGTTGGAGATTTCGATAGCCTTAAGGAAGATCACATTTGCATATAGGCATCTATATTTTGTATAAACTTTAGGACTTATACATGATCTATGTGTTGTATATTTACATGAAATTTTGAGGGCTAATCTGATCATGTCACCATGGGTTATAATATAAATATGGCTACATGTTTTGTTCATTTAGGGTGTGCAAGCCCAAGTCTTGTAATATATTAAATTTAGTACTCGTTTTGCATGATTGTATGAAGCATGAACTACCTAGTTTGGGTACTCGTAAAGTTGGTAATATTCTTTTAATATCATTTTTACTACTGTGAGGACAATATATGCATAAACATCTCGTGAGTTATTGGCTTATATTATTTCGAAAGGGTTGCTACAGTGCATTTGGGTTTTAATCGACCACAAAAGTTTGCAATACGTTTTTACCCAAAAAGATCTAAATCTTCGCCAAAAGAGGTGGCTTGAGTTATTGAAAGATTATGATATGAGTGTTCTCTATTACCCCGGTAAAGCAAATGTGGTGGTGGATGCCCTAAACGGTTAATCATGGGTAGTGTTACACATGTTCACGATGAGAGAAAAGAGTTGGTTCGAGATGTTCATAGGTTGGCCCGATTGGGAGTTCAACTAGTGGATTCCACAAAGGGTGGTGTTATGGTCCATAATGGGTCCGAATCGTCTTTTGTAGTTGATGTTAAGGCAAAGCAATGTCTTGATCCAACTTTGGTAGAATTGAAAGAAGTGGTACTTGAAAAGTCAGTTGAGACTTTCTCCGAAGGGGGAGATGATGTCCTAAGGTACCAAGGTCGTTTGTGTGTTATGAATGTTGATGACCTAAGGGAACAAATCTTATCAGAAGCCCATAGGTGTCGGTATTTTAATCACCTAGGAGCCACCAAGATATACCATGATTTGCGGAAGATCTATTGGTGGAATGGGATGAAGAAGGATATTGCAGGATTTATGGCTAAGTGTCCTAATTGCCAACAAGTAAAGGTTGAGCATCAGAAACTGGGAGGTTTATCCCAAGATATTAGCATTCCTACTTGGAAGTGGGAAGATTTGAATATGGGCTTCATAGTAGGTTTGCCACGAACTCGGCAACAATATGATTCCATTTGGGTTATAGTAGACCGAATGACGAAGTCAGCCCATTTCATTCCCATCAAGGTTTCCTATATGGCGGAAGATTATGGTAAGCTATATTTGAGAGAGATGGTAAGGTTGCATGGAGTGCCCTTGTCCATTATCTCCGATAAAGGTACTCAGCTTACTTCACAATTTTGGAGGTCCTTCCAAAAAGGTCTTGGCATGAAAGTTAAGCTTAGCACAGTTTTTCACCCCCAAACCAATGGGCAAGCGGAACAAACAATCCAAACATTGGAAGACATGTTGAGGGCTTGCATGATAGATTTCAAAGGAAATTGGGATGACCATTTTCCCTTGATAGAATTTCCCTATAATAATAGCTGCCATTCGAGTATTTGTCCATTAGAGGCTCTTTATGGCAGGAGGTGTAGATCTCCTATATGATGGTTTGATGTGGGTGAGTTTTCTTTGATAGGACCTGAGTTAGTTCATAAGGCTATTGAAAACGTTCGACTCATTAGGGAAAGGTTGAGAACGACGGAAAGTCGACAAAAGTCTTATGCGGATGTTAGAAGGAGAGACCTTGAATTTGGTATGCTTGATTGGGTTTACTTGAAAATCTCACCCATGAAGGGTGTAATGAGGTTTGGTAAGAAAGGGAAACTCAGTCCCCATTTTGTAGGCCCATATCAAATTTTGAGGCGTGTTGGTAAGGTTGCATATTAGCTTGATTTGCCAAGTGAGCTAGCATCGGTGCATCCGGTTTTCCGTGTCTCGATGTTGAAAAAGTGTATGGAGATCTGATATCCATAATTCCCCTAGAAGGGTTAGAAGTTAAATAGAAATTTTCTTATGAAGAAGTTCCGATTGGGATCTTATCCCGGCAAGTTAAGAGATTGAGGAACAAAGAAGTTGCCTCCGTGAAAGTATGGAGAAACCATCAAGTTGAAGGTACTACTTGGGAGGCCGAGGCCGATATGATGTCCCGACATCCTCATCTTTTCCTCCTATCCTAGCTTGAGGCAATGAATTCCTCTCGGTTTGCTTTTGTTTGAGGTCATGTGTATTTTATGTGTTCCCACTATTTCTTTATGTTATGCATGTTCATGAAAAAGCTTAAGTTTTGAAAAACATGTCTTTTATGATGTTGTTGAGTATAGAGTATTGAGTATGAGTTGTTTATAGACTTCATGTGATGAGTGGCTAAGCATGCCTTAGCTTGGAGTGGAGATTTCCTCCTTGAACAAGTAATTTGTGTATAAATTGCATTTAGGCTACATGAGATTGTAATGAGCATTGTTCTTAAGTTTGGAGATGGTGAATGAAACAAATCTAAAAATTTCATGCATATTGGGTTGTTAGATGTAGTTCCTACTCCTTTATGGTGCATTGAGTATGTTGAGCTTGGAGATGATGTTTCCTCCTTAGTTGTGTGCATTTTTATTTGTTGCATGCATGATGGGTTGCTAGTCTAGAGTCATTTCCTTTAAGAGGTGACTAGAACGTCATTCGAGGATAAATGAACCCAAGGGAGAGATAATGTAACATCCCAGATTCAAAATAGAGGATAGCATGTTAGAACTTCAAGGTGCCACCCCACAAGGACCAACCATGGGTCAATGGGGAAGCACCAAGAAAACTGCACAAAAATAATAAACCACTCCAGGACCCATGCCACGTGGATGGGTCCATGACTCATGGTTGGGGGAGTCATGGATGGCTCAGAACTCTCTGATCACGAACGACGCTTGACCAAGACGGATCGTAGGTCCATCCACGGGTCAGTCAGAGTCTCGTGGGTCAGGCTTGGACAGTTAAATTGGGACTTATGGGTCTTTTTCGATTTTAATTAAATCAATGTGGTGTTGTTCTCTCCAAGTCTAGACCACCTATATAAGTATTTTTAACCCCTAAAACCCCTCATTCAAGTCATTCCCTCAAATCCCAAAAGAAAACCAAAAACCCCTCTAAAAAGTTCTCTCTCTAGAAATTGGAAAAAGAAGGAAGAAATTGGAGCTAGGTCAAGATCAAGTCTCCCAATCTACAAGCTTTTGAGGGCATGGTAATCAAGGTACGGAGGTTTTTCATCCATGGATTCTTTCATCCATGGAGTCCCCTAGAATTTCCCCAATTTAATAAAGACCCAATTCTAGTTAGGGTTTTTTCCAATATTGTAGGTTATGATGATTGTTGATCCAATTGAGTGGATTGTGATTGTTTGTGATAGAATTAGTAGAATTACATATTTTAAGAGTTAAATTACATGTACCTATGCCTATTCCAGGATTCTAACCTAGAATTGATATAATTGGGTTGATGCCATGAAGGGAAACTTTGTGGGTTTAGGCTTGCCCTTAGGATTGAGGAATTATGATTAAAATTGCTTTAGAATGAAGCATAGATGATGATCATGAGATTTAGGGCTTTGAGAGTAAAGCTTATGATATGAATTGTTGGTTGTTAATGTTATTGTTGAGGAAGGGATACTTCCCACGTGAATTGCTTAATTATGAATGTATGAATATGAAAGGTTTACTCACATGAATGATTTTAGGTTGAAAGGGTTGCTCACCTAAAATAAATCTAGACTAAAGCCTTATGTAATTGATAAGGCTAGAGGCAATTACCTTGACCTCCATAAGTAAGGATATGAGGTGATTCCTATACTTCTTAGAATTGAACAAGAGGTGAGTCCCCACGTTCTTACTATGATGAATGGACATGGAGGCGAGTACCCACATTCCTTATGAAATGATGTGGAGGCGAGTACCCGTGTAATATGATGAGATTGTGGAAGCAAGTACTCGCAATCTAAAAGTAAGTAAGACAAGAGACGAATACCCATTAGCCTTTGTATGTTAGGCAAAGAGGCGAATCCCCATGTCTGTAAAAGTAAGTATGAACGATATCATTATGTTGTAAAGAATGAATAGCTTGGATTGTTTCTTGACATGCCTTCCATGAGGTAAGTTTACTAGAGGCTGATGACCCAAGTCTTGACTAAGGCTAAGTAAGGTTGCTTGAGAAGTACTCATTTCTTATTATTATGTTGATTTATGCACATTGATTATGCTTATGGTTTGTATTGACTAACCATGATGTTTATGTTGTTTATTCTAGATATCATATTTAGTACATTCTTGTACTAACACATTCTCTTGCCTACATTCTTATCAAATATAGGGCCCGGCATTCCCAATTCACATACTTGTGGCTAGGTTCTTAGTTGATCAATGAAATGAAGCTTTGGTGATTCCTCATTGTATTCGAGGATTGGATCACCACTTTATCTCTTTTATGACTTTCTTTTCATGTTGGACTATTGTATGGGTTGCGTCCTAAGATTTTTATCTTTTATGTGAGATGGTTTGAGACAATGATGTTAGACTTCTGCTCATTTTATAAATGACTTTGAATGTGTTGAAAAGTTTTAAATTTCTGCACCTTTTCTATTACGTTATGTTATGGTACGCTAAGTTGATTGTATGAGGCCTCTCATGGTCTTATACGCCTTGTTACATATAGGGGGTACCCCTGGGTAGTGACAGCTCAAGAACAAGTTCTTGATGTCTTTTTCTTCAAAGATTCTTAAGAATTTAGAATGTTTAAGGTATGTAAGACTAATCATAGTGTTGGACTATAAGTTTGTGCTCATGACCTACATCTCAATTCAGTTAGTAAAAGTTTAATCTAGGGTTCTCCCCTCACTTTCAGAGAATTCTTGATATAAGTTATGTTTTTGTTCCGGTATTTTAAATCCTTATATTATCAGATTGCAATATTTTGTGCATTGAGATTCTTGAGTTGTTGTTCATGCTTGAATTTCCACATGGACTCTATTTGTTGAAGTTTTTACAAATTGTCTTCAGAACAGTGTCTTCCTTAAATTGACTTTGGAAACTAAAGCGAGTTTAAGAGAAAGTTTAAAGTGTAATTTTTTTAAAACAATTTAAGGGAACTTAAATGGTCCCAAATGTATTATTTTCACATTGAAAAAGAGAACACCATTTTTAGAAAAAGTATAATGAGTTTTCAGACAACTTCAATATTGTACAGTTAAATCTTACAGATGCCCTTTTTGAGTAATTATCTCATCCCAGTGATTATTTTACATGAGCATTTAACCATATATTTTGGGAGTAGTATTGAGCATCGATTTAGATGAGAGTTCTGATAACTCCTAAACCCATAAACCACGTAGCCAGCATGGGAGATGATCACACTGACATTTGGGCAACTCCTCACTGCCTCTTGAGAAAGCTTTTATATGGATCCATGTGATGAGTTTTGTTCTATACTTCGGTAAGGTATATGGTAGTTCTGGCAACGTGGGTGAGACGTTGTATCATCACGAGGCTCATTGTGATGGTTGTCAGTTAGAGAAACTCCCTAGTAAAGTAATGAGTAATTATCTGTGTATATTTCAGATCAGTCCAGTATCTAATATTATTGCATTTTATTTGTGAAGCTTAAATGATTTCATCTCATGTTTCTGCTTTACTCAGTTGCATTAAATTTCAGCTTTTCACTTCAGTTATTGTTTCATTTAGTCTTATTACATACCATACATTCAATTTACTGATGTCATTCGACTTTGTGTTGTAATTGTATGTTATTTGTTTTATTAAGTTGTGGTTGTTTGCTCATATCTCATATATCTGGAACAAGCAAATGATCCCACCAATATACAATGATTGTGTATTGATACTGCACTTGCTCTTTCTTTGTTGAGTACATGGCATATTCAGATGATTTCTTTTAGACCTCAACTATGATCCTAGCGCTATTTGAATCCAAGAGTGGGCACACTTGTCCAGGCTGTCATGAATTTGTCTCTCTTTTCTAGTCCATTTTTCAGACTTAGACTCTTTTTAGTCATTTGGTTTTGGATGCATCCCCGTATTCTAAACGAAGAACAAATGTTTTGGGGCCACAACTTTGAGTTATTACGGGTGGTTATTTCTGCATTCGTGTTATGACTTTATTGTTTCTTTATGAAAGTTTCTTTAAGAAATTAAAAATTGATTTGTTTATATAAATTGTTGGGTTAAGGTCGCTTATTTATTGGTGTGTTAGTAGATAGTTGATACTCCCACCAGACGTTAGTGTGGCTGTCACTCGCGACAGGTAAGAGTGGTGACAATTCATTGTTGAAAAATAATAGGAAACTCCACTATTTATAGTCAATAAAAGGTAGTACGAACATATGTTTATTTGTTCCTTATTAGAAAAGTCATAACTCTTCCAAAAAGTCACAATTCTTCGAAAAAGTCAAAACTCTTTGGAAAATCAAAACTCTTTGGAAAAGTCACAACCATTCAAAAAAAGTCACAATGCTTCGATGTGAAAATGTGTTATTCAAATTGCAATTTTTCTCTTTGTATCTTTTTTTAAAAAAAAACACATATTTTTTCATTCACACATTCAAACCCAAAACATTAATATGGAGTTGAGTTATGCTTTGACCCTACATTCTAGAAGTTCCATCATCTCTTGTTGTTGGGCAGCAAAAAACCCCACTGTTTCATCCATGCTCATATATCCTAGTTTTCTGTGTCATTCCTTCGGCCTTTATTTTCAGAATCGTCAATTTCATTGGGAACTCTTTCTATTGAATTGCTCAATTTAGACTCCTAGTTTGGCACTCAGCCATGTTTGTTACAAGTTGGGATTGGTTCTTCAATCGAAAGTTGTCATCATGGCCTACTCATTGTTCGGGGCAGACCATAGTTACTCTAGTTTTCATTCAGTATTGGTCATGATGTATGTTGTGTTGTTGGAATTTCTTTGCACATCAAATTCTAATAGGTTAGCAAATAAACAAGTGAAATATCAAAACAATGCCACAATTTCCCTAACCCCATGGTGGGCGTCAAGCTATTTACCTAAACAATAATATAATTGAGTTTATTAATTATTTTAAGGGAAAGTGAGTTATATTTAACTTGTCAATAAAATAATAAGTTATCATTCGGAAGGTTCATTTAGGCTAATAGTGACATTTGTTCAACAAAGAAGACCTAAGTCATCTCTCAATAAAGTTATCCTTGGACATGTGACACTTACTAGAAAAGTTCTAGATTTTACTTGTAAACGCATAAATAGTAAAAATTAAAATTTTACTCATACAATGTGTACATTTGAAATTGAAAATGTAATATTGTATCTTCTAAACTATAAATTTGTATTTATTTTTTTATTATATGAAGGTGACACACAATAATTTTTATTTTTTGCACTTGTTCATTCAGGATCAAAAATGTAAATTTCTTATCCTCTCGATCGTCTATAGTTATCATTTTATTTAGAAAATAAACATAATTATCCCCACAAACTATAATTGAAGTTTCAAGGACACTCTTTTGATTTATGGGAATTCTATTACCCCCGCACAATATTTTAAACTGAAGAGAGAAGACATAAAGTGACACATGAAGTTGTCCCGAATTTTCAAAAAGACATCTTAACTATGCGGGGGTCCTATTATCCCCTTAAACAATTCCGAACATATATTATTACATCATTTTTTGATCAATTTCAGATTTTATAAAATAAGTTCGAGGGAGGGGGGGGGGGATAATAGGACCTTAGTATAGTATAAGTGTGTATCTGGAATTTCGGGCATAGGTTGGGTGGGGGGGTACTTATGCATTTTCCCATGATTTTTTGAAGAAGAAGGAAGAAAGAAAAAGAAAAAATTAATAAGGAGAAAAAGTTAAAATGATAAGAAAATATATTTTATAGCAAAATACTTGTAAAAATAAAATTATATTCATTTTTTTAGTTTGTTCACGTTCTTTAAGAGAGTACATACACTCCATGCCAGGTGGACAAAAAAATGATGTAATAATATTAGTTCAGGATTGTTTAGGGGGGTAATACTACGCTTGCAAAGTTTAGGTGTCTTTTTGAAAATTCGGAACAACTTCAGGTGTCACTTTATGTCTTTTTTCTAAACTAAAATTATGTACTCATGTAGAGTAAATTTCACTCTCTTTAAGCTAGTGAGAAGCCACAATTGTTAATCCTTTTCGATTAATCAAGTATATTTTCTATATTTTTTTGGATAAGGCGCAAGTAGTCCCTCTAACTCTATCTGAAATCCCAGCGACACCTAAGCTTAAGTAGGGTTTTATTACTCCCTAAACACATATTTATGTATTTTTTTTTTCTCCTTTTGTGTTGATGTGGCATAGACAGTGTGCTTACTCTCGAATGCAAGTGAGAGGCAAAACGAAAAACAAATCTGATCAATATTGGACACATGTCCTCTATTAATTGGACATTTTAGAATTGGTTAATACAAATAATTATTAACATCAAAATTTGTATATATTTAATTATTTTTATTTTTTCTTCTTTGTAACATATTTACTTCCCTCCTCACTTTTAACTTTTTATTTTCTTTCTTTCATTAATTTATTATCTTTTCACTTTTATTTTTAAAAAATTATGCGAGTTTCGTTTTAATTTTTTTTTTTTGAAACAAGTGTCCTTTAACTTTAACGTTTTAATATTTTTTTTATGTTTATTTGATTTTCTTCACTTTTTTATATTTGTTCGAAATTATCTTATTTTTTATACAAGACATTTGGAATTAAATTTAATATCAAATCAAAAGGATAGAAAAATAAAAATCAAAAGAATGAATGGAGGTAAAATATGAAGAAAAAAAATTATGTTACATTTGAGAAAATCTTAAATACAAGGAAATAAAAATATAAAAAGTTATGTGTATTGGATAAAAATTTTAAATACAAGGTAATCTTTTTTTAAAAAAAAAAATTGTGTATATTAACTTATTTTTAATACAATGCAAAGAAAACAAGAAGATTTTTTTTTTAAAAAATATTTGTATTATACATGTGACGGCGCATCTGCGCATGTATATCACCACAACTAATTGAATCGGGTCTTGGCTCCATGTCAGCATTAGTTGTATAACAAGAGCACAAAAATACATAATGAACAAGTTTGGAGGAGGGGAGGGGATAATAGGACTCTAGTTAAGTTTAGATGTGTTGTTAAGATCAGGTTTAATTTGGAATGGTACTTGTGTCTTATCCTTTTTTTTCTTTGTCTTTATCGTCACCTCACCACAACCTCACCCTCCACCACCACCCTCACTATTGTAAAGGTAGCTTGTCTCGCTTAGGAGGTGAGAAGAGTTGTGAACAAAGTGGCAAACGGGTGCGTAACGCGTGGGAATCTGCCAAATAGTTCGGACCAAATCCTGAAGAAAGCTAAAAAGCGTTGTTTGATGAGTCTGTATAGTATTAGGTAGTTAGTCAAGTAAAGGCTGACCAAGCCAATGAGGCTTAGCTGGTCTTTTCGGATGATCAGCCACATTGGGACTGAGACACGGCCTGGACTCCCACGGGGGGCAGTAGTGGGGAATCTTGGACAATGGGCAAAAGCCCGATCCAGCAATATCGCGTGAGTGAAGAAGGGCAATGCCGCTTGTAAAGCTCTTTCGTCGAGTGTACGATCATGACAGGACTCGAGGAAGAAGCCCCGGCTAACTCCGTGCCAGCAGCATCGTAACTAGTGACACCACGTCCAGCCTCCTCTTACAGAATCAAAAGCCATCTCTCCCTTCGACACAATTTATACTAAGCCACTCCTCCAAAACAACCACCAAAAAGGTTAAAGTTTTACTTATATAATTACCAAATATCAAATTCAATTCTTGATCCAAAAATCTTTACGTTGAGAAGTTACATGCCTTCTTTCATCTTTCTTAGTTATTACACACCAATAGTAGTGAAAGAACGAAAAAAGGCTTTAAAAAATTAAAGATATAAGGCACGGGTACCTCCTAAACTATGATCGAAATCCTAGAGACACACCTTAACTAAACTAAGGTCATATTACCATTCCCCCCCCCCCCAATAAAAAAACTCATTTTGAAAATAATTTTATACACCTTTTTGACGTATGTGACACAAACATCACCCACACACCTCAACTACGTAGAGTCATGGAGTGTGCCACGTAAGCCAAAAGGTGTACCAAAATTATTAAAAAATGAGTTCCGGTAGGGGGGTGTTATGACCGAAAATAAGCAGATGTAATGCAGAAGCTAGCAAAGTAAACCTCGAAAGACCACGAGTAAGAAGACAAACGAGTTTTATTAATTATAACAAAGATAATAGAATCGTCGATAAATCTGATAAATCCATAATAAGAATGATGTAAAAAAAAACTATAGAAATGATAATACAAAACCAAGACGTTCAAGTTCAAAATAACGTTCATAATATCACACACAAATTCTCACATAATCTAACACTATCAAGAAGGACTAATTCAAATTCTGCATTGAATATAAATTAAAAAACTGCAGGAATTTGCATATGTTTATATAGTTATTAAACCTAAGAAAATAATTTTATATTCCTAAACAACTCAAACATTTTCCTAAAATAAAACCATTCTGAACATTTTTTTAACCTTAAATTATTATTAAATAAGAAACCTTATTAAATTCTATATCAATAAAATCTGAAACAATAATCAAACAATATAAGTCTATCTCTTTTCTTGACATCTCTCAATTTCTCTTCTCTTCCAAAATCTCTCTTTCTCTCTAATTCAAAAATCAAAACAAAAAAAATTCTCAAAATAAAATCACAAAATCAAAAAGCTAAAACACAAAGAAACAATAAATTTTTAAACTAGTTTTCAACAAAAAAAAAAAACTATCAAAATCTTTAGTAACTCACTTTTAAATGAAGAAACTAGAAAGAAATAGAATTAAAAAGAAAAGAAAAAAGGAAAAATTTGAAAAAAAATTAAAAAATTAAAATTTTTTGGGTTTTTTTCTTTAAAAAAAAAGTAAATTTAACTCTACTGAAAGAGGAAAATGAAATTCCAAATAAAAGTGATTACGAAATAAAAGTTAATTTTGTTGAGTTTGTGATGTTTAGTTTTGATAAGAATTAGTGAGTTTAAATGATGGTTTTTGGGTTTATTTTATGAGGAATTAGAATTTTTATTCGAGTTTTTTTGGAGATTTTATTTTCTTTTTTTGAATTAAGTATTTTTGAATCAGATTATTAAAGTTTTAGTTTTTTCAGTTTTCAGTTTAGAAAAGTAGAAAGGGAAGAGAAAAAGAAAAAGAGAAAAAAAAGAAGAAAAAGAGAAGTAGAAGAAGAGATTTTCATAAAATTTTTTGAAGTTTAAGAAGAAGTTTATTTCAATGTCGATTTTTGGTTATTTTTGTAGAAAAAAACCCTATAACTTTCATATAGAGTTAAATGTTGCGAGTTTGAAAATGTGATATTGATTTGATGTTCATGTTTTGATGTCTTTGATGATTGATATCTTTGATTAAAGATGAAGATTCATAATTGTGATTGATTGGGGAGTTTATTTAGTGAAGAAGAGTTAGTTATTATAAATAAAGATGAGTTAGAAAAACAAGTTCTAAAAAAAAATTTGAAGAAAAAAATAGAAGAAAATTACAAAAAAAAAAAAATAAAACAATAAGAAAAAAGCAATTAAAAAAGAAAAAAGAAAAGCTGGAAGCTTCAGGAAGCTCTTTATTTGATTTATGGAAATTAAAAAGTATTCATAATAAATCGCGCCCTGCTGACCAAAAAAAGGAAAATTTTTTCAATTTTTAAATATAAAATCTTATGATTTTTTCACAATGATTTTAAAGTCTTTTCTTTTTTTTATCTTTCTAATCCTTCTTCTAATCCCATATTTCAAAAAAGAAAAGAAGAATCCAATCAAAGATAAGTTTAAGTCAAAAGAAGCAAAATTAAGAAAGTTCAAAAGTCTTTTTCAAAAAAAGTTCATTTTCGTTTATTAGTGTTTTTAAAAGTAAGTTTTTAAGTAGTTTTTAGTTTTTAAGTTAAAATTTTTTTTAAGTAAAAACAAAGAAAAAAGAGAGTTTTTTTTTTTTAAAATGTTTTCAGAAAAAAGTTTAAAAAGAATTTTCCAAAAAAGAAATTTTAAAATAGAAGAGAAGAACTAAGGAAAAAAAAAATTTTAAAAACTATTTATAGTACATTTTTTTAGTAATTTTAAATTTATATGTTTTAAATTATATTTTGCTAAGTATATTTTGGGTTATGTACATTTTATATGACAACAAAGTATTATGTTTTTTTTGGTTTGTGGCTGTATCATAGACCTAACTGGCTTTATTATGTTTATGTTGTGTTAATATATTATTAAGTTTTTTATTATTTTTATTACTTTATTATATTGAGTAAGTTTATTTATTTATATATATATATATATATGTTATATTTTATTATATATATTATATATATATATATATATATTGTATAGTATTTTATTTTATTATTAAGTTGTTATTCTATGTATTAGTAAAGTATTTGTATGTATTTCTTTCAATTCATTGCATCTTGTGTAGCTGTGTCTGCATTGCATGTGATACGACGTTCTTGATGTGCATCATCCAGCAGTTGATGATCATCATTGATGGATCGTTGATCGATTGAGCACTGTGATCGGCATTCCGATTCTCCTTGCTACTTTGAGGACTCATTTTCTTTTTACTTTGATCTTGGCATGAATCCCTATGATCGGTTTTACTTTGTTTCAATCTTTTTATTTATTAGCATTCAGTCAAACGTATTTCTTTATATTTGGCAGATTATTACATTTTTATTAGCTCATTATAAGTTATTATTTCATTTGCATAAATGTTGATTGATAACATTGCATTCAAACATTATTTTATATTACATTCAATAGTTTAATTTTTAAGTTATTTTTTTAAACTTATCTCTTTCATAGAGTAAATACTTGTTTTTAGTTTGGGAGTGTAAGAATATGGTTCGTTCCACCAGTGCTCGTGGGGGTGAGTTCCAAAGTACGTGGGGGGAGCAAAGTTCAAAGAAGAGTCAGAGTTTCTGAGTCAAAAGTAATCGTGAGTCTCTAAGTGTTTATCTAAACTAGTATAATGAAATATTGTGTACTATATCTACTATTTAAATCTTCTATACTTTTCAAATTTTTATTCTTTTAACTTTTAGTCTCTTTTGCTCTTTTTTTTTTCTTCACATTTCATTGCTTGCGTGTTATCTATGCCTACTGAAGCATGCAAAGGGCCATGCAAGAGGTGTTATGAAGAAACCTTCTGAGTGCACAACTCGCCAAGAAGTCAGGAAACCGAGATGAGCAATGAGCCCAACGCTAGACAAGTCAGGATATGAGTTCAAGCGAGTTGAGATAGCCAAGTAAGAAGAAATCAAGGATCAGAGAGTGAAAGGATGCATGAGGGCGGAAAGACAAGCACTGAGATGGGATCGACCAAAATTTGATGAAAGACTTTGAGAAGTTTTTCTGGTTGATTGAACTGCGAAAAGGTATTTGATGTTTATTGTTTTGTATTTGCGTATGCGATTGCAGATTATGCCTTTCGGTTGAAGAAGTGTCGCATGACTTGTGAAATGAGGACTTGGGGCTAAGCACCACGTCGAGTTGGAAGATTTTTTGGGAATTTTTTGCATTCGTTTGGCCCGCGAAGTTAAGTTTTCTTGGGTTTCTTCTTTAAAAACGTAGTTCAGCGGTTTGTTAAAATTAAGCAAGATCGTCTGTTCAGCAGTATGGGTTGGATGTTGTGTTGGGCGGAAGTGCGGGGAGTAGGTGGTTGCGGATCGGCGGAGTAGAATAGTTTAATTTGTTCTTTGGGTTGTCCTAATGACATCCCATTAGCAGACTGGGTTGTAATGGCGAAGTTGATATTTATAGGCATAATGATATATAAGATAACAAGCGATAAAGGGAGCAAGAGACATGTAGTGGGTGAAGAAGGAAATAGTCAGCAAAGAAGGAATGTGAAGAAGAAGAAAGGGGGTGAAAGAAAAAATAAAAGGGCAAAATAAAAAAAAAACAAAATGCTACAAACATCATCATAAAGCAAAAATGACTAACAAGTAGGCAGTGCGTAGATGTCTGCACTAATTCAAAAAAGTAAGGTGATGTCGGGAGGGTAGTGTGGCCTGAGGTGTGGTGTGCTGTGGTGAAAATGCTGGTGGTGGTATCAGGATGCAGATCAAGTTGTCTCAAGTCGTGATGGCAAATCAGGGTGAACAGAGAAAAGGTTCACAAAAAATGAGTCCAACAAAACAGCAAATGATGATGTCGCCAAGCAATGAGAGGCTGCAGGAGGCCAATAGAGGAGCCCAAATAAGGCTGCAAACCCTGGAGCTGAAAGCCCTATGTGACAGAGGAGCAAACTCCTTCACATGATCAAGATGATATCCTCAAAGAGAATGATCATTTTTTGATTGATTATGCTTTACTTTTTGTGTTGATGCTTTTTTAGACCCTTTTAGTTGCTTTTTTTTTTTTTGTTATTGTTTTTATCTTTAAGTTTGATGTATTGTGTTTCTAAGTTTTGAAACTTTTTGTGTTTACTACATATGTGAGTAGTCTATTTATCACAGATAGTATATCATCTATTGTATCATTCCGATCCATTGATTTAAGACACAACAATTAAGTTATTTGATTTAATGTCATGATGGATTTTTATTATAGTCAGCCGTATGCCATATGTTGTATGTCTTGTATGCCTCATTTTTGTGAGTTCTTGAGTTCCTAGAGAATGATCTTAGAGTGAAAAAGAGTAGAAAATTTGAGTTTGTCACCATTTAATTTATTTTTTTAGGAAAGAAAGTTAGTTTCGTTAGTTGTGTCTACTTGTCTATTACTTTTACTTACTTAAGACTCTAGATGATTAGATTTCAATTAGTAAGAGTAAGTTAGAGTAAAGAGAAGTTTTTCCAAATGATCGACTGAGTCCTGCTGAGAGAGATCTTGAGAGGTACATTCTTTTTGTTCTTACATTTTCTTTAACATTTCTTTATTATAGAATGAGAAAGCCATGAGAGAAAAAGCAAGAATAAAGAGAGATCTGATCTATTTTATATTTGGACTATGTAGTGTCACACTGGGCTCTTGATCTTATTTCAAAGAAAGAAGAAAAGTCTCTTTTCTCTGAAGATAGATATAGATTACCATGAACAGTTACCATCAACAACAAATATCCTCCATCAAGAATGATTGATCTTTTCAATCTTCTTCAAGGTGCTTCTTTTTTTTTTAAAATCTAAATTCGACGATAGATTCATTATCATGAAATGAAGGTATGGTGATATGATATTGATATTCGAATAGCGTTATGGTCACTATATTCACTTAGAGTCGTGTCGTCATGTTGCTTTTTTACATGTGTGTGGCGTCAATGGACCTTATGAATAGAGTTTTCAAACCTTATTTAGATATGTTTGTTATCGTCTTCATTGCTGACATACTAATTTATTCAAGGAATGAAGAAGATCATGCTAGCCATCTCAGAATAGTTCTTCAGACATTGAAAGATAATGAGTTATATGCTAAGTTCTCTAAATGTCAGTTTTGGCTTGAGTCTGTGGGGTTCTTGGGCCACATAGTTTCTAGTGATGGAATTAGAGGTGATACCTAAAAGATAAAGGCAATGCAGGATTGGCCTAGACCCACATCTCCAACTGATATTAGGAGTTTCTTGGGTTTGGCTGGATATTATAGAAGGCTCGTAGAGGGGTTCTCATCTATTTCGTCCCCTTTGACCAAGTTGACTCAGAAAAAAGTGAAGTTTCAATGGTCTAAAGCTTGTGAGAAAAGCTTTCAGGAATTGAAAAGGAGGTTGACTACTGCCCCACAATATTGACCTTATTAGAAGGTACACAAGACTTTGTTGTATATTGTGATACGTTTAGAGTTGGTTTGGGTTGTGTACTAATGCAGAATAGCAAAGTTATAGCTTATGCATCCAGACAGTTGAAGGTTCATGAGAAGAATTACCCAACCCATGACTTAGAGTTGGCTGCTGTAGTTTTTGCTTTGAAAATATGGCGCCATTATATTTATAGTGTTCATGTGGATGTGTTCACCGATCACAAGAGACTCCAGTATGTGTTTATTCAGAAAGAGCTTAATCTCAGACAAAGGAGGTGGTTGGAATTACTCAAGGATTATGACATGAGTATTCTTTATCACCCAAGTAAGGCTAATGTTGTTGCTGATGCTTTAAGCAAGTTGTCTATGGGTAGTACCACCCATGTTGAGGAAGAAAAGAGAGAGTCAACTAAAGATGTGCATAGACTTGCACGCTTAAGAGTCCGACTAATGGATCTCACAAAAGGAGGAGTAGTGGTGATGAATGGGGTTGAATCATCATTAGTGTCAGAAGTGAAAGAAAAGCAAGACCAAGACCTAATTTTGCTTGAATTGAAGGCAAATGTTCATAAGAAAAAATTATTAGGTTTTGAACAAGGTGGAGATGGTGTTTTGAGATATCAAGGTAGATTGTGTGTACCAATGGTGGATAGACTCCAAGAGAGGATCATGGAGTAAGCTCATAGCTCTAGATATTACATTCACCCGTATTCCACAAAGATGTATCATGATTTGAGAGAAGTCTATTAGTGGAGTAGCATGAAGAAGGGCATTGCAGAGTTTGTTGCTAAGTGTCCGAATTGCCAACAAGTTAAAGTAGAGCATCAAAGGCTCGGTGGTTTGGCTCAAAATATAGAACTTCCGGAATGGAAGTAGGAGATGATTAATATGGATTTCATCACAGGTTTACCAAGTTCTCACAGGCAACATGATTTTATTTGGGTGATTGTCGATAGAATGACAAAATCAACTCACCTTTTTGCTGGCAAAGACTACCCATTCAGCAGAAGATTATGCTAAGTTTTATCTTCAAGAGGTGGTAAGACTTCATGGGGTTCCGGTCTCCATTATTTCAGACAGAGGTGCGCAATTTACTGGACAGTTTTGGAAGTCATTCCAAAAAGGCTTGGGTTCAAAGGTGAACTTAAGTATTGCATTTCATCCTCAGAATGATGGGCAAGCAGAGTGCACTATTCAGACCTTAAAGGATATGTTAAGGGCGTGTGTGATCAATTTCAAAGGTAATTGGCATGATCACCTACCTCTCATCGAGTTTTCTCACAACAATAGTAACCACTTTAGTATCCAAATAACTCCTTATGAAGCTCTTTATGGGAGGAGATGCATATCTCCTATTGGATGGTTTAAAGTTGTTGAAGCAGGGTTGATAGGACCAGATTTAGTTCATCAAGCTATGGAGAAGGTGAAAGTGATTCAAGATAGGTTGAAGAAGGCGCAGAGTCGTCAGAAATCCTACACTGATGTTAGGAGAAGGGAGTTAGAGTTTGAAGTAGATGATTGGGTATACTTGAAAGTTTCACCCATGAAGGGTGTTATGAGGTTTGGTAAGAAGGGGAAGCTTAGTCCTCGGTATATTGGCCCTTACAGAATTTTCAAGAGGATTGGCAAAGTAGCTTATGAGTTAGATCTACCCCAAGAGTTAGCAGTGGTTCATCTGGTATTTCACATCTTCATGTTGAAGAAGTGCAAGGGCGATCCTTCATTGATTATACCAACTGAAGATATTGGGATCAAGGATAGCTTATCTTATGAGGAGTTTCATGTTCAAATTCTAGATCGCCAAGTTCGCAAGTTGAGGACTAAGGAAGTAGCATCAGTCAAAATTCCTTGGAGGAACCAGTTTGTTGAGGAAGCTACTTGGGACGCTGAAGAAGATATGAAGAAGAGATATCCATATCTCTTTGAAGCCGGAGAGGTTTCAGACCAAGGTACTAATTCTTTTCTTAGTACTCTTTAATTTATAAGTTGGCATGTTGTATTTGCATTGCTTGTTGGGTATCGAGATGAATGTTAGATGTTACAACCTTAGCCTATTAAGAGTAATCTCATTCGAGGATGAATGTTTCCAAGGGGGATATATTGTAACATCTCGCTAAATTGAAAGAACTAGAAAGAGATAGAATTGGAAATAGTCATTTTAGGAAAGAAGGAAAAAAATCTGGAAATTTGTTGAGTTTGGGTTTTTGGTCAAATTCAAACAACCATAACTCCTAGCTCAGTATGAGTTAGGTGTGCTTCCAGATACCGTAGGAAATATCGTTGAATTACCTTTTCAACACTGCTGAGTTTACGCGATTCTGATTTTGTATGAGTGAGATATGCCCTTTGGAAGTTGGGCTGTTTAAATAAGGAAAGTCTAATCCGAATTTTTGAAGGGTATTTTAGTCTTTTCCTTGACCAATTATTTTATTTCATTTTTGGTAATTAAGTTAGGGTCTAATCAGAATTAGACCAGTTTAGAAAAGTTGAAGTTCACGCTAGGGCTTGGAGAAAAGAGAAAATAGGAGAAAGAAGAAGAAAAGTTCAAAGTTCGTCGATTTATTGGAGATTTTTGTGTGGATTTTGCCAAGGATTTAATCCTACAAGGTATGTGAGACTTTCATAACGTTGGGTTCGATTACCCACATGCCAAAAATGTTGATTTCAGCGTGAGTTCATCCTAAAAGAGTTTGAAAGTTGATGTCCTTGATATGTAGTCTTGAATTTGATGTTGTTCTTGAATTAGGCTTTGATTGAGAAGTTTATGAGATCATTACGTCAAATTATTGAGTTGGTTGGAGTTAGTTTCTTAGGTTCATTTGCTAGGTATCTGTATCTAAAAGGAATTTGGGAAAAAGAACCAAGTTTGGGTGAATTGGTGCTGGAAAATGAAAAAGAAAATTAATCGAGCAAATCTGGGCACTGGCTCCGCGTCGCGGACCTGCTCCCCAGATTTAGGAAAAATCATTTCACGTCGCAGAGCGGTCACGGATCGTTCTGCCTCAAAAAGTATTTTCGCGACCAAAATTTAAATACCTCTCCGCGTCGCGAACCCATTCTCAAACAGTGATTTTTTTATATTTTCTCATGTTTACCTATCTAAAAACACTCCTAAACATCATGAGATCTTTCCTATCACAAATCACGATCCTTGAATCCATAATTCAATTCAAGGAAAGTTAAGAGTCAAGTTTAGAAGTTAAGAAGTAAGTCAAGAAAAGTTCAAGTTTTTCAAAAGTCTTTCACAAACGTTTTAACTTTCTTCTAAGACTTAAGTTTGAGAGTTGAGTTCATTTCTCCAAAAGATATAATGTTTTCACATTTGAACAAGAAAAGGAACATCGATTCCAAGAGAGCTTTTAAGCTAAGTTTTGAGTAATTATCTCAAACCAAAGAAAGAAGTTTGTTTTAAAAACCTATGAGCTAAGTATATTTTTGGAGTAGTATTGAGCACCGATATGGGGAGGCGAGTTTATATTAACTCAAATCTCCATAAACCATGTAGCCATCATGGGTAGTAAATGTAACAACCCTTCCAAAATACATAAATTGATAACTTACAAGATTTTTACACATATATTGTCCTCACGCTAGTAACATGATATACAACAAATATTCTCAATTTTCGAGTACCCAACCAAGTGGTTCAAGCTTCATACAACCATTCAAACAAGTAGTAAAATTAATATATTACAAAACATGGGCTTACACACCCCAAATAAACCAAACATGTAGCCATACTTAGATTACAACCCATGAAAATGATACGGATAGCCCTCAAAATTCCATGCAAATATACATCACATAAATCGGGTATAAGTACCAAAATTTATACAAAATATAGATGCCTATATGCAAATGTGATCTTCTTAAAAGTTCTCAAAATTTTCATCTCCCATAGCCATCATCATGCCTCCTCTCGATCAGCCCCTACGATAGAAACAACTATCGCTAAGCATATAGCTTAGTGGTGTAAAAACTATAGGTTCGGAGTCCTCAAAATTCACCAAGCTACCCTTTTCAAGTCAATGAGCAGCATACTTGAAACATAATAAATAAATCAAGTAACAATATATAACAAGTATCAAGTTCGATATTCAAAGATACAAATGTCAAGAACTCTCATAGCATAATTTTCCAAGAGATTCAATAACAAGGATCGCCCCATATATACCTCATGTAATCACACCTGGCATAAGCAAGTATCAAGAAGGGCCGACGCCCTGTATCAAGAAGGGTCACAACCCAATAATCAAGAGAACCAAGAACCATATTAAAAATGGATTTCTAGTTCGTACTTAAAATGGACGACTTCCATTCTTAAGACGGACTACAAATCCAGAATCAAGATGGCAAATGATCCAAATCAAGAGGCATGCCAATAGTGACAAAGGCACAGCCACAAGAAGTACAAGGTCCCAACAAGAGTGCCAAGTGATCAAACAATTCGTACAAGTGGGCGAGTCACACAAGCATCATACCAACACGACAATGCAAAGTGACAAGAGGTAACCAAGGTATCAAGATCAACTTTCAGCTATACCAGCAGTTAAAAGAGTGCAACTACAAGTTTATACACAAACCTCAATACTTTAGTGTAGCAACAGTCTAACAAAATTCTGCGAGTTCAAACCGTAGACTACCCAACATATCAAGGTCCTCAACTTGTTCACAAGTATATACAACCTTAAAAATGCAATTAAATAACTTCTTTAATTCCTAATATCTCAATAATATCGAAATAAAATAGGATTATCATCACAAGTAAGCTCAACCTGCACAGATACAACTATGTTCCCAAGACAGTGATTTTGGCCAGTCTAGTACCCCATGTTGTAACTTAGATTTGAACAGGAAAACAGCGAAACTATACTTTGTAACCTTCATGAAAGATGTAGATACATCTCTTAATATTGCAAATCAACAAGAATCACTAAAAAATATATTTTGTACAAAAAGATATCATCGATACACCAACAGTTGTTCATACCAAATTTCTGAATCTGAAATTTGGACAAAACTTGTCCTGTGTTTCGTCCCGTAGTTCAAATCCATAACAACTAAATTATACTTTCACATAAACATAAGAGTTGTAGATATATAAATTATCTTTCCAAATCATATTATTCACCCAAAATGGAGTTCTAGAGAATGAGATATTCTCAACGTAATACACACTACTCAGCTACAAAAACAGAGAAATCTGGACAGAACTTGTCCTGTGTTACGTCCCATATTTCAAATCCATAACAGCTAAATTAGACTTTCAGATAAACATAAGAGTTTTAGATATATGAATTATCTTTCCAAATAATATTTATTCACCCAAAACAGAGTTCTAGAGAAGGAGATATGCATAAATTACCAAACACTATCCAGCTCCAAAACAGATTTCAGCACTTACCAACGAGCAGTTTGTCTCTCGAATTCCAGCCAAAAGACCAAGTTTTTTTCTCTTGTAATCTGATGAACAAAAGGTTTATTTAAGGTTCTAAGGTTTAGACTTCAAAAGACACGAAATTAACTAGAAGAGGGGTCAAAATATAGTCTCAAGAGTGATGTTTATCCCAAGTGCACAGCTGTCCCTCAAGCTGCCCAAATAGTGTTGTGTGCTATCCAAAATGCATGAATATACACTTATATATATATATATACATATATATATATATATATATCCTTCACCTCCTTTTAAAAGTATATATAATTCTAATTAGATTAGTACAGAAATACCCCGATAAAATCCCTTAACTTTCGATCAAAGTTATACTAAGCAAACTAGCACTTATCACAACATTTCAAGTTCCCAACAAGAGAATAAAGCATATTGTAGTAACTAAGCAACGGTAAATCGACATGTAACTCTTGTTAGCATTTAGGGGTGTTACAACTCTCTCCCCCTTAAAGAAATTTCATCTCGAAATTTACCTTACACTAGTCCCGAAACAAGTGCGGATATTGGGTCCTCATGTCTTTTTCTCTCTCCCAGGTAGCTTCTTTTCCTGAATGGTTCCTCCAAAGTACCTTTACTAAGTGGATTTCCTTGTTTCTAAGTTGCTTCACTGCCCGAGCTTGAAGTAAAATGGGTTCTTCATTATACATCAAGTCATGATTAACCTCAATAGATTCAACTGGAAGAACATGAGATGGATCAAAACAGTATCTTCTGAGCATAGATACATGGAAGACATTGTGGATCTTGTCTAACTCAAGTGGCAAAGCCAATTTATATGCAACCGGTCCAACCCTTTCAAGTATCTCATACGGTCCAATAAATCGGGGACTAAGTTTTCCTTTTCTGCCAAATCTCATAATCTTTTTACATGGAGACACCTTTAAAAATACTTTATCTCCCACTTGATATTCAATGTCATACCTTTTAAGATCAGCGTACGACTTTTGTCTATCTGAAGAAATCTTTAAACGATCCTTGATAATTTTTACCTTGTCTTCTGTTTGTTGTACAATTTCAGGACCAATGAGTTTCCTATCACCAACTTCACTCCAACAAAGAGGGGTCCGACATTTTCTTCCGTACAAAGCTTTATAGGGAGGCATTCCAATACTCAATTGGTAACTATTATTATAAAAAAATTCTATCAAAGCCAAGTGTTTGTCCCATTTACCCTCAAACTCCATAATGCAAGCTCAAAGCATATCCTCCAAAACTTGTATCACCCTTTCTGACTGGCCGTCTGTCTGAGGATGGAACGAAGTCCTAAATTTCAGGTTAGTACCCAAAGCTTCCTACAAGCTACCCCAAAATCTAGATGTAAAACTTGGGTCTCGATCAGATACAATAGACATAGGGATCCCATGTAGTCTTACGATCTCATTAATGTACAATTCGGCTAATCGCTCAAGTGAGTAATCCATTGTGATTGCTAAGAAGTGAGCACTCTTGGTTAGCCTGTCCACAATCACCCATATTGCATCATGATTTCTTTGAGTGCGAAGAAGTCCAGAGACAAAGTCCATAGTTATTCTCTCCCATTTCCATTCCGGCATCGACAAGGGCTGTAGCAAACTAACTGGGACCTGATGTTCTGCCTTTACTTCTTGACAAACCAAACATTTGGAAATGAACTCCGCAATGTCCTTCTTCATACCATTCCACCAATAATTTTCTTTGATGGTCTGGTACATCTTTGTACCCCAAGATGCATTGCATATGATGAGGTATATGCTTCATTTAGTATCTCTCTCTTCAAATTGTCATCATCAGGGACACAAAGTCTATCTTGGTAAAATAAGACACTATCCTCTGATAATGTAAAATCAAGTTTTTCCCCTTTTTGAACTTCTCGGGTCACTTTGACAAGTTTTTCATCCAACTTTTGTGCTTCTTTCACCTGTTCAAGTAATATTAGCTTTACCTGCAAATTAGAAACAACTAAACCCTTTGAATCAAGTGTGAAACAAACATTCATGGCTCTCAACTCAAGAAGCAAGGGGAAAGGACTCAAAGAAATACTTGCGAAGGAGTTTTTCTACTTAAGACATCTGCAACCACATTAGCTTTACTTGGATGATAATCAATCGTGCAGTCATAATCCTTAATGTGTTTAAGCCATCTACACTGTCGGAGGTTTAGCTCATTCTGAGTACCCAAGTACTTTAAGCTCTTATGATCAGTGAATATATGACATTTCTCTCCATGCAAATAATGCCGCCATATTTTTAAAGCAAACACCACAGCAACAAGTTCAAGATCATGAGTAGGATAAATCAATTCATGCGGTTTTAATTTTTGAGAAGCATAAGAAATAACCTTCCCTTCTTGAATAAAAACGCATTCGAGACCATTGTGAGAAGCATCGCTATATACTACATACTCCTTCCCTTCAATTGGTGAAGTAAGTATGGGTGCTTGAGTCAACAAGGATTTGAGAGTTTCAAAGCTTTCTTGGCATTTGTCATTCCAATTAAACTTCACTTACTTATGCAATAGCTTAGTCAATGGAGAGGCGATAATAGAAAAGCCTTTCACAAACCTTCTGTAATATCTCGCTAAGCCCAAGAAACTCCTTACTTCGGTTTGACTTTTGGGAGGTCTCCACTCAACAACTGCTTGTATCTTACTAGGATCTACCTTCATGCCTTCGGCCAATACAACATGTCCTAAAAACTTCACTTCATCAAGCCAAAATTCACACTTGGAAAGTTTTGCATAAAGTTCCCTCTCTTTCAAAATTTTCAAAATAATCAGGAGGTGTTTATCATGATCTTCACTACTTCTGGAAAATATTAAAATATCATCTATAAAAACAACCACAAACTGATCAAGATAAGGCTTGAATACTCGATTCATTAGATCCATGAATACCACAGGAGCATTTGTCAACCTGAATGGCATCACCAAAAATTCATAATAACCATACCGAGTTCTAAAAGCAGCTTTAGGAATATCATTCTCTCTAACACGCAGTTGGTGATATCCAGACCTTAAATCAATCTTTGAAAATACTTTAGCACCCTTTAGTTGGTCAAACAAATCATCGATCCTTGGTAGTGGATATTTATTCTTGATTGTGATCCTGTTTAATTGTCTATAGTCAATACAAAGCCTGAGAGTGACATATTTCTTCTTTACGAATAAAACAGAGGCTCCCCAAGGAGAAACACTAGGTCGAATAAAATCCTTCCCAAGAAGTTCTTGCAATTGAGATTTCAATTCTCTTAATTCTATCGGAGCCATTCTATAAGGAGTGATAGAAATAGGGGTAGATCCAGGAATAAGCTTAATAGGAAATTCAACCTCTCTTTCCGAGGGCAATCCCGGAAGGTTTTCTCGGAAGACTTCTGGGAAATCATGCACATCAGGTATGTCCTTGATACCAGGACTCTCCAACCGTGTATCAACTATGTGAGCAAGGTATGGCCCACAACCTTGACGTATCAACTTTCTTACCAAGGCTGCAGAAATAATACTAGATGTCAATGATCTTTCACCTTGTACAATGATGTGTGAAAATGTATGATCTTTAAAAATCACATGCTTAGACCTATAATCTACCGCTACATGATATTTATAAAGCCAATCCATCTCGATAATAACATCAAAATCCTTGAAGGGCATTTCAATCAGATCAGCAGGGAAGACTAGATTTTGAATCATGAAGGGGCAATCTTGATAAACTCGGTTACACACAAATTGATAACCCAAAGGACTTTTAACCAGCACATCAAAATTAAATCTCATAGATTTCACGTTTTCAGGAAGATCAAGTGATGAACAAAGATAGGAATGTGTAGAACCAGGATCAAACAATGTAAACACACATAAGCCAAATAAGTAAAATTTACCGACAACCATTTCTTTTCCACCTTGATCCTCTCTCTGCCTCATAGCATAAGCGCGTGCAGTAGCCCTTGGTCCACTAGCTTTATTCGCTCCACTTGCACCTGTTGCTTGTGTATTTTTAGGTCTTGCACCTTCATTAGTTCGAGGAGGATTAATAGAAGGCTTATGAATTAAGCCTTCAATTCTCAAGGAAAGAGCATTATTAGGATTAGGACAATCCTTCACTTTATGATCAAAGCTCCCACAATTGAAACATGCACCAGAAGCTCTCCTGCAAGTGCCATAATGATTTTTTCCACATTGTGCACAAGTGGGAACACGAGACTTGCCGTGGCCATAATTTGGAGTGCTAGCTGTAGAAAATTCTGCTCTGCTTTGCTTCTACTGAGGTGGCCTGTTAACACTACCAGCTTTAGAATCATCAAACCTTCCCCTTTTGGATGGACCTCCAAAATCTGATCTAAGCTTTTGGAATTTGTTTTCATTTCAACTAGCTTCTTCTTTATCAAGTCGTTCCAAGTAGAAGCAGCAGACACTAACTTATAAAAGTTCTCATGTTGCAGGATCGCCACATTCTTCGTAATGGAATCATTTAAACCATCTTCAAATTTTCTACAGTTGTCTTTTTCCTCTTTAATAATACCTCCAGCATAACGAGAGAGCCTTAGAAACTTCTGTTGATACTCAGCAATAGACATACCTCGTTGCCTTAAATTCAAAAACTCCTTTCTCTTTGCATCACAATAAGCAGATGGGACATACTTCATACGAAATTCCCTAAGAAAATCATCCCAAGTAAGAACAGGAGGTTTTACCTTGGCATTCGGAACACTTACCCACCAATCATAAGCATCCTTTTGTAGGAGTGAAATAGAATACTTAAATTTGGTAACATCTGAACACTCTAACTGCTCAAATACCCTCTCCATGCACTCCAGGCATTGTTCAGCATCCGTGGGATCAACGGTGCCTTCAAACTCCACTCCACCCATTTTCCTCATTTTCTCAAAGTTTATCATATTGGGATCATGCATTGCTTCTGCCATGTGGTGGAAGAATTCAGCCATTTGTTGAAAAGGAGGATTTATGGATTGAGTACCACGACTCATGTAAGGATGTGAACCAGCTCTTACACCCTGATGATTTCCCACTTCAGACTCACTAGTGTGGGGAACATAATGATCCAAGAAAGGTTCTTTAACCTCTTCTAGTGCATGAGGTTGGGAAACAGAAGCACCCGAACCTTCACGAGCAACTTTCATAGGTCGGTCAATAGAAGAGGCCATAACTTAATTCCTTCAAAAGGAAAGATCACATTGTATTATGGACATGTATATGATGCATGTGCACTCTACATGCGATAAAAATTTATTATAAACTGGGTAAGTGAACACACGATCCAAACAGAACTTTTTTCGAAAGCGAACAAGCATACAAGTAATTCATAGCAAAAGTCCTAGAACCACAAACCTAGGCTCTAATACCAAACTTCTAACGACCCTTCCGAAATACATAAACCGATAACTTACAAGATTTTTACGCATATATTATCCTCACGCTAGTAACATGATATACAACAAATATTCTAAATTTTTTAGTATCCAACCATGTGGTTCAAGCTTCATACAACCATTCAAACAAGTCGTAAAATTAATATATTACAAAACTTGTGCTTACACACCCCAAATAAACCAAACATGTAGCCATACTTAGATTACAACCCATGGACATGATACAGATAGCCCTCAAAATTCCATGCAAATATACATCACATAAATCGGGTATAAGTACCAAAATTTATACAAAATATAGATGCCTAAATGCAAATGTGATCTTCTTAAAAGTTCTCAAAATTTCCATCTCCCATGGCCATTTTCATGCCTCCTCTCGATCAACCCCTACGATAGAAACAACTATCGCTAAGCATATAGCTTAGTGGTGTGAAAACTATAGGTTCGGAGTCCTCAAAATTCACCAAGCTACCATTTTTAAGTCAATGAGCAGCATACTTGAAACATAATAAATAAATCAAGTAACAATATGTAACGAGTATCAAGTTCGATATTCAAAGATACAAATGTCAAGAACTCTCATACCATAATTTTTGAACAGATTCAATAACAAGGATCGCCCCATATATACCTCATGTCATCACACCTGGCACAAGCAAGTATCAAGAAGGGCTGACGCCCTGTATCAAGAAGGGTCACAGCCCAATAATCAAGAGAACCAAGAACCATATTAAAAATGGCTTTCTAGTTCGTACTTAAAATGGACAACTTCCATTCTTAAGACGGACTACAAATCCAGAATCAAGATGGAAAATGATCCGAATCAAGAGGCATGCCAATAGTGACAAAGTCACAGCCACAAGAAGGATAAGGTCCCAACAAGAGTGCCAAGTGATCAAACAATCCGTACAAGTGAGCGAGTTACACAAGCATCATACCAACAGGACAATGCAAAGCGACAAGAGGTAACCAAGCTATCAAGATCAACTTTCAGCTATACTAGCAGTTAAAAGAGTGCAAGTACAAGTTTATACACAAACCTCAATACTTTAGTGTAGCAACAGTCCAACAAAATTCTGCGAGTTCAAACCATAGACCACCCAACGTATCAAGGTCCTCAACTTGTTCACAAGTATATACAACCTTAAAAATGCAATTAAATAACTTCTTTAATCCCTAATATCTCAATAATATTGAAATAAAACAGGATTATCATCACAAGTAAGCTCAGTCTGCACAGATACAACTATGTTCCCAAGACAGTAATTCTAGCCAGTCTAGTACCCCATGTTGTAACTTAGATTTGAACAGGAAAACAGTGAAACTAGACTTTGTAACCTCATGAAAGATGTATATACATCTCTTAAGATTGCAACGCAACAAGAATCACCGAAAAATATATTTTGTACAAAAAGATATTATCAATACACCAACAATTGTTCATACTAGATTTCTAAATCCGAAATCTGGACAAAACTTGTCCTGTGTTGCGTCCCATATTTCAAATCCATAACAGCTAAATTAGACTTTCACATAAACATAAGAATTGTAGATATATAAATTATCTTTCCAAATCATATTTATTCACCTAAAATGGAGTTATAGAGGACGATATATTCTCAACGCAATACACACTACTCAGCTACAAAAACAGAGAAATCTGGACAGAACTTGTCCTGTGTTGCGTCCCATATTTCAAATCCATAATAGCTAAATAAGACTTTCACATAAACATAAGCATTGTATATATATGAATTAGCTTTCCAAATCATATTTATTCACCCAAAACGGAGTTCTAGAGAACGAGATATGCATAAATTACCAAACACTACCCAGCTCCGAAACAGATTTCAGCACTTACCAACAAGCAGTTTATCTCTCGAATTCCAGCCAAAAGACCAAGTTTTTTTCTCTTGTAATCTGATGAACAAAAGGTTTATTTAAGGTTCTAAGGTTTAGACTTCAAGGGACACAAAATTAACTAGAAGAGGGGATATATATATATATATATCCTTCACCTCCTTTTAAAAGTATACCTAATTCTAATTAGATTAGTACAGAAATACCTCGATAAAATCCCTTAAATTACGATCAAAGTTATACTAAGCAAACTAGCACTTATCACAACATTTCAAGTTCCCAACAAGAGAGTAAAACATATTGTAGTAACTAAGCAACGGTAAATCAGCATGCAACTATTGTTAGCATTTAGGGGTGTTACAGTAAAGTATCATACTTTTTAGATGAATCCTTAAGATGCTTTTAGCATAGACTAGTGGATCCACTTAGTTAAGCGTTCTGTATGATGGCAAAGGATAGGACAGTTCTGGCAGCGTGGGCAAGACACTGTATCACCACTTAGGCTCATAGTGGTGGTTGTCGGTTAAAAAAACTCCCACAGAAACTATATTCCTTTATTATATGAGTAAAGTTGAGTTTGTTATTGCATTTCTTTAACGAACTAAGTTGTTTTCCATTGTTTTACAAGCTATATATATCTATATATATTGCATATGTTTATTGCTTTATATTGAGTTAAGTTATTCAGGAGTTGAGTAAAGTGAAGGTAAGTGTTTCATTCAGATTCTTTTTAAGCCTATGTTGTGTTTAGCATTCCAACTTGCATACTCGTACATTCAATGTACTGATACCAGTTGGCCTACATCATCTTATGATGCAGACGTAGGTAACAAGGATCATCACCCAGCGCCTCATTGATCCAGTTGAGCACTCACAGTCAGTTGGTGAGCCTCCTTACATTCCGGAGGACTCCTTTTACTTTGCTTTCAGTATTTCATAGTTAGGATGATCGAGGGTCTTGTCACGACATCCCTCTTTGTTTTAGAGGCTTTATAGACAGTTAGATAGTTAGTAGTTCAGTTGTCTTTACATTATCATTTCTTATGTTAAGACTTCAGTTGCCATTTTGTCCAAGTTGACTGTTGACTTTTAAACATTCTAAGTTGTTTTATTTAACAGTTGAGTAGAGATGCATTGAATCCTTGTATTTATGCTTTTAAGTTTTTCGCTGAGTAAGTAAGCCAGGCCAAGGGTTCCCTTGGGGCAAGCAATGGTTCTCGAGTGTCAGCCACATCCGAGGTGTAGGCTTAGGGTATGACATATGGTACCACTTGTTAGGACCGAAATAATTAGGTTTCATGTAGAATCTAGCAAAGCAATCCATGAAAGACCACGAGTAAGAAGACAAACGAGAAATATACCAAAACACACAAAGATTTAACGTGGTTCGGTCAATTGACCTACGCCCACAAAGGAGATGACCAATCCAATATATAAATATGAGAGTATAAAATATAGAGAGAAATAACCTCAACGAATTCACTTGGAATACATGGGAGGTTCACACAAGTGATAACATATCAAGCTTGTGTCCAACAAATTCTCCCCCTAAACTCTCAAAGCCCCTAAGACTACATTGTGAAAGTTGATTAAGTTTAAAAGGAACAAGCCTATATTTATAGAGTCATAAACCTTTTTCTACAAGAAAAGGACTAGGAGAATGCTTGTGCCTTATCTCAAAGTTTAATGGAGAGGAAGGAGATAAAAATATTTGATTTGTAATTAAAAAGGAAATATTTAAGGATAAAGAAAGAGAGAGAAACTATTTTTCAATGATGATATATATATATATATATATATATATATATATATATATATATATATATATATATATATATATATATATATAGAGAGAGAGAGAGAGAGAGAGAGAGAGAGAGAGAGAGAGAGAGAGAGAGAGAGAGAGAGGGCATGTTGCACATTATCAACTACTCATTTGGTTACTAGATGATGGGTACCCGTGCACGCACAGGCCCAATATTTATCTATTTGTATTTCGTATAAAACTATTTGTTTGAATGAAAATTTGGAAGTTGTGGAAACTTATTAATTGATTAGTAATAGCATGTCGTTAAACTGTTAATATACACACATACATTGCCAAAAGTATTGCCTAGGGGAAGCATTTTGTTTGAGTTGTTGGTATGCACACATTAATGATTGCACAGACGCCCGTGGATACATGCATACTATTTATATATGCCAAATTAGCAATGCAGCCAAATACTATGTCACAGTTATTTGGTCCTTCGAAATTGGCTAACATACGACTACTATGTCGTTGGTAGCCATTTGAAACTTCATAGTTACTGTTACAGTGTCGTGTTTGACAAAATACATGTCAACTTTGTTGCTGACGATCATTTACTTGTTCACAGTTTTCATTGTATTGTCATGTGACGTCGTGCTTGACAAATACCTATAGATACATTAATAATGAGTTGATTGTCGATTAAAGTAGAAGTGTTTAAATAATGAAGGTAGAGAGGGTAGTAGCAGTAGAATTGAGCTAGGTAGGTGATGTACCTTTTAAGGTATTAGGTGTGTAGCGTATATTCTTGATTTTCTTCAATCTAGATTTTCAAAACGACAACGCAATGTGGCAGAAAGAAGCAGTTTGAGGTATTTATTGCTTCAAAATCCCCCGGGAAAATCAAATGATAAAATAAAATGTTAAGTAAAATAAAACTAATTAAGACAACTATCATTCAAACTCAGTGGCAATGGTTCAACTAATTATTAGAAATAATAAATGTGAACAAGGAGCTCAAAGAAATCCAAAGATTATTTAATTGAATTAATTTATCAATTTGAGTAAGCTTACAATATCAAATTCCAAAACAATTTTAGATTTCAAAATTTGAGGAATATTTGTTGAAGCATTTTATTTTACCTTATCAAAAGAAGTACAAAAGGAAACACCATATGTTTTCCTGAGGGACAACTCAATAACTCAGAGTCAGCTGACTATCCAGTTTAATATTTAACTAGGCAAAATGCATAAGTACCCCCCCCCCCCAATCTATGCCCGAAATCTCAGAGACACACTTATACTATACTAAGGTCCTGTTACCGGCCCCCCTCCCCGAACTTAATTTATAAATAATTTTCTACCCCTTTTCGGCCTATGTGGCACTATCTTCTGGGCTAGTGCGTGTTGACAATTTTTTCAAGCTTTCTGGTTGATAGTGCCACGTAGGCCGAAAAGGGGTAGAAAATTATTTATAAAATAAGTTCGGGGGGGAGGGGGTAATGGGGCCATAGTATAGTATAAGTGTGTCTCTAGGATTTTGGGCATAGGTTGTGGGGGGGGGGGGGTACTTATGCATTTCCCGTTTAACTATAAAGAAATAGAAAAATACACCAAATAAAAATGATGACTCCTTAGTATATTTTTATTTATCGAGTATTAACTTTACACACAAATAATACATAGATGATAATTTTACTTTGAAAAATTACTAATAGCAAGAATACATTAGAAACTAAAGTGATAAATTAGCTTAATTTTTTAAATTGCAAGATGAAGATCCAAAACAGGTAAGATAACTATCAATGAGAGAAGAATAAAAAGTTATCAAGACACATAACCAAATACATTAGATACCTAAATAGAAACTCACTCAAACGAAGGAAGAATATCTTAAAAATATATATAGGAGAGCAACATAAAAAATAAAAATAAAAAGAGTAAATATATAGGAGCAACATAAAAAAAAATAACAAAAAGTACCTGAAAAAATTACAATAGATATGAATGGAAGATGCAAGTGAGAGAGAATGGGAAAAAATAAATAAAAGAACACTGCAATTCCTCCCACTTGCGCTAAAGAATGGAAAATAGAAGAGATGTTGAAGCCACATCAATACGTGTCCCAAGGTAAGCTGCAATTACTACTCCTAGTGACACGTAAATTTGCACGCATAAACTAGAGAGAGTTGAATAGTCACAATTGCCCTCAAATATGAATTGAATGGCAGGAAGCAAACATGTTGATACTCATTTTGAACCCACTCTTCTAATATAGTAGAATTTGTTCCAAGTCAGTAATTAAGATAATATTTATTCCACTTTAAAAAAAGTTCAATGGGTTATAATGTTATCAAAACAATTAAATCAATTTATCTCAAAATGGATATACACTAATTTGCCTTAATGTTGCCTAACATCTAGTTGTTACCATTTGTCAATATGACCGTTGCTTCTGCAATTAATTTCCACTTAAATTGGTAGTCAATTCCTTTTGTGAGAAAAGTCTTTATGAGTTTGCATCCGTTGGCAGCTTCTTCTCCGTCATATATATATTGGTCATACAATGACTTTACAGGATATACATGAGAAAATTATTTATTCATCTCTTCTTCCTTCTATTGCTGGGTATTATTCTAAAGAACTTATTGTTTCTGTTCCTGGTTTATACTAGAAGAGCTTGTTGAATCCTAAGGGATACACCTTACAGGTGAAATATCCTTAAGATTGTTGTAAATCTTGATGTATAATCACGGAAACACTGCTTTTTAAATTGTTTTTATTTTATAAATCAGAAGTAGAAAATCAATTGAATATGAAGATTAAAAGAGTAAGATCTGATAGAGTAGAGAATATATTTTTCTTAATGATTTTTGTGAAAAACAAAGAATTATTCATGAAGTTACTCTCCTTACTCACCCCAATCAAATGGAGTACCTGAAAGGAAAAATAGGACCTTAAAAGAAATGATGAATTTTATGCTTGTTAGTTCTTGTGCATCTGATAATCTTTGGGGTGAAACTATTCTATCTGCTTGTCATTTACAAAATAGAATTCCTTAAAAGAAAATTGGAAAAACCCCTTATGAATTATGGAAACGCTATCCCCCTAATTTGAAATACTTGAAAGTGTGAGGGTGCCTTGCCAAGGTTATGTTGCCTGACCCTAAGAAAAGGAAAATTGGATCCAAGACTTCTAATTGTATAGATTTCTTGTTATCAATAGTGATGTGATTGAGCACAATACTATAGTTGAAACAAAAAATACCGAGTTTTTTGAACATATCTTTCCTTTAACGTGATAATATATCTCATGAATTGACTTTTCTAAAGGAAAATAATTCTAGTGTTTCAATTTTTGAAGATGTTTCTAAAAGTGAGGAATTGAGGAGAAGTAAAAGGTCAAGGATAGAAAAATCTTTTGGTAATGATTATTATACTTATATTGTTGATGATGATCCTTTAACCTTTTCTGGAGCAATTTTTTCTCCTTATGCACCTCATTGGAAAGAAGCCATTAAATCAGAAAAAAAAAATCGTTTTACAAGATAATACTTGGAATTTGGCTGATTTAGCCCCGGGAACTAAACCCATTGGTTGTAAATGTATTTTCAGAAGAAAATATTTTCCTGATGGTTCTATTGATAAGTTTAAAGCTAGACTTGTTGCTAAAGGATTTACTCAAAAACAAAATGTTGATTATTTTGATACTTATGCTCCTGTGACTAGAATCTATTCGTGTTTTGTTTGCTTTGGCATCTATTCATAAATTATTTATTCATCAAATGGATGTCAAAACTGCGTTTTTAAATGGTGATTTAGAAGAGGAAATATATATGGACCAACCTAAAGGTTGTGTAGTGACAGGTCAAGAAAATAAAGTTTGTAAATTAATCAAATCTTTATATGGTCTAAAACAAGCTCCCAAGTAATGGAATGAGAAATTTGATCAAGTTTTGTTAAGAAATGACTTTACATCTGTTGAAATAGATAAATGTGTTTATATAAAGTTTGTTGATGGTCATTGTGTAATTATATGTCTTTATGTGGATGACATGCTTATTTTTTGTTCTAGTCTAGATGGCATACTTAAGACTAAAACCTTTTTGTCTTCTAATTTTGACATGAAAAACATGGGAGAAGCAAGTGTTATTTTGGGTATGAAAATAATTAGAGACAACGATGATTTAATTTTATCTCAAGGACATAATGTGGAAAAAATTCTTAAAGAGTTTGAAAACTTTGATATGGTACCTGTGAGCACTCCTTTTGATGCTAATAATCAATTGAAAAAGAACCTTGGAGAAGCTATTTCTCAAAATAAATAGGCTCAAATAATTGGTAGTCTAATGCATTTGATGAATTTTACTAGGCCTGATATAGCTTATGTTTTGTGTAGATTGAGTAGATATACTCATAATCCTAATAATGATCATTGGAATGCATTGAAAAGACTTTTGAAATATTTGAGAGGTACCATGAATTATGGCATTAAATATAGTGGATCCCCCTCTGTATTGGAAGGATGCAGTGATGCTAACTGGATCTCTAATTCAGATGAGACAAAATCCACTAGTGGTTATATGTTTACCCTTGGTGGGGGTGCTATAACATAAATCAGCCAAAAAGACCATAATTGCTAGATCAACAATGGAATCTGAATTTGTTGCATTAGAGTTGGTTGTTAATGAGGCAGAGTGGTTGAGAAACTTCTTAGTGTGTATTCCTATTGGAATAAAACCAACACCTTCTGTACCAACACATTATGATTGCCAAGTAGCGATAGTTGTAAAAAAGAAATCTTTCAATGAAAAAAATCGACATATACGTGTGAGACTGTCACACCCCGAGCCTACACCCTGGGCGGGATTGGCACTTGAGAACCATTGTTGACCCCAAGCGAACCCTTGGTCTGGCTTAACTCATAGTGGAAGACTTAAATAACAAGATAATAGTCTCAAAAGATAAACTTATGAAATAACTTAGAATGTCTTAAATGAACATTCAACTAGCCAAGATGACAACTCAAATCTCAAAACATAAGCCAATAATAAGATAACGACAAATGAACTAACTAACTTTCTATGAAACCTCTAACAACTGAGATGGATGTCGAGTCAGGACCCACGACATCCTAATGAACTAACTATAAAATAGTAAAAAGGGGTCCTCCGAAAGCAAGAAGGCTCACCAACTGACTCTGAGTGCTTAACTAGATCAACGAGGCGTTGAATGCTGATCCTAGTTACCTGTATCTGCATTATAAAACAATGCAGGCCAAACGGCATCAGTACATTGAATGTACGAGCATGCAAGGGGAAAACTAAATATGACATAAGCTTGAAAGGAATCTTAAAAGAACACTTACCCTAGCTTTACTCAACTCATGGATACTCAACTCAAATGCAAAGTAAAAGAACAATAAAGGTGAAGTTTATACAAAGCATTTAAGCAGTAAATAACAACTCAGATTTTACTCATATAATAAAGTCATATAATACTATGGGAGTTTCTCTAACCGACAACCATAAATATGAGCTAAAGTGATGATACAACGTCTCGCCCACACTACCAGAACTGTCCTATACCTTGTCGTGATATAGAATGCCACAACTAAGTGGATCCACTAGACTATGTTAAAAAGCACTAAGAAATCATCTAAAAAGTATGACCCTTTTTACCCACGATGGCTACATGGTTTATGGAGACTTGAGTTATTGTGAACTCGTCCCCATATCAGTGCTCAATACTACTCCCAAAATATACCCAGCTCATATGTTTAAAAACAAAACTCTTTCTATGGTTGGAGATAATTACTCAAAAACTAGCTCAAAGGCTCTCTTGGAAATTGGGGTTTCCTCTCTTGTTTAAATGTGAAACATTTACTCTTTTGGGAATACATAGTCCCGATATACTCTTTTGAAAAAAAAAACTTTGATCTTTACTCTTTACACAACTCAAAACTCAAGTCGTAAAACAAAGTTAAAACATTTGCAAAAGACTTTTGAAATAACTCTAAGAACATCTCTAGACTTGTCTCTTAACTTTACTTGAATTTGAATTTATGGATTCAAGGATTGTGATTTGTGATAGGAAGGATCTTATGATGATTAGGAGTGTTTTTAGATAGTTAAACATGAGAAACGATCAAGAAATCACTGTTTGGAAGCAAGTCCACGACGCGGAGATGCATTTAAATATTTGGTCACAAAATAAATTTTGAGGCAGAGCGGTCCGTGACCGCTCAGCGACGCTAAGAAGAATTCTGTGAAATGGTGGGGCAAGTTCGCAATGCGGACTGGGTCTCCAGATTTGCCCGACTTTTTCCTTCTTCGTTTTCTAACCCCAATTCTCCTAAACTTGGTTTTTCCCCAAATCCTCTTTAGATTCAGATACCCAGTAAATGTACACAAGAACCTAACTCAAAAAAAACTCTATAATTCAACGTAATAATCTCAAGAACTCCTCAAAAGGAGCCCAATTCAAGAACGAAAGCAAATTCAAGAACACGTATCAAGAACATCAAACTTTCAACCCTTTTTAGGATGAATTCTTACTGAAATAAATATATTTGGCACGTGGGTGAACGAACCCAATGCTATGAAAGTCTCACATACCTCGTAGGATTGAATCCTTGGCAAAATCCACACCCAAAATTGCAAGAACTTGATGAATCTTTGAACTTTTCTTCTCCTTTCTCCTCTTGAGTTCTTTCTCCAAAAACCCTAGCGTGATTCGGTAATGTGTAAACTGATCTAATTCTCTTTAGACCACAATTAAACTTCTAAAAACAAAATAAATTAATAGGGCATAGAAAAGACCAAAATACCCCTCTAAAATCCAATTTTGACTTTCCTTATTTAGACAACCCAACTTCAAATGGGCATATCTCCTTCATACAAACTTGAAATCGTGAAAACTTGGTGGCGTTGGAAAGATAATTCAAAGATATTTCCTACAGTATCTGGTAGCACACCTAACCCATCCTGATCTAGGAGTTATGGTTGTTTGAAGTTGACCAAAAACCCATACTTAACATAACTTAACCAATTGACAATATTTTTCATTCTTTCCAAAAATGACTCTTTCTAATTCAAGCCTTTTCACTTAGCGAGATGTTACAATATTTCCCCCTTGGGAAATTCATCATCGAATGAGATTACTCTTAGTTAGTAAGCTAAGGAGGCAACATCTAACATTCAACTCAAACATCCAAAAAGCAAATCTAACACATTAAGCATATCAATTTAAAGAGTACTAAGAAGAGAATTAGTACCTTGATCTGGAATTTCTCTGGGCTCAAAGAGATGTGGATATCTCTTCTTCATATCCTCCTCAGCTTCCCAAGTAGCTTCCTCAACAATCTAGTTTCTCCAAAAAACTTTGACTAATGTTAGTGCCTTGGTCCTCAACTTGCGAACCTAGCGGTCTAGAATCTAAACAGGGTTCTCGTCATAAGACAAGATATCCTTGATACCAATATCTTCAATTGGTATGATAAGTGAAGGGTCTCTCATGCACTTCTTCAACATGGACACATGAAATACGGGATGAACTGTTGCCAACTCTTGGGGTAGCTCTAACTCATAAGCTTACCCACCATTTTGGATATTCTATAAGGGCCAATATACCGGGGACTAAGCTTACCCTTCTTACCAAACCTCATAATCATGGGTGAAACGTTCAAGTATACCCAATCATCTACTTCAAACTCTAACTCCCTTCTCCTAACATTAGTGTAGGATTTCTAACGACTCTCTGCTGCTTTCAGCCTTTCTTGAATAATTTTCACTTTCTCCATCGCTTGATGAACTAACTCTGGTCCTATCAACCCAGCTTCACCAACCTTAAACCATCCAATTGGAGATCTACATCTTCGCCCATAAAGAGCTTCATACAGAGACGTCTTGATGTTAGAGTTGTAATTGTTGTTATAAGAAAACTCAATGAGAGGTAGGCGATCATCCCAATTACCTTTAAAATCAATCACACAGGCCCTCTACATACCTTCTAGAGTCTTAATAGTGCATTCTGCTTGACCATATGTCTAAGGATGAAAAACAGTACTTAAGCACCTTTGAACCTAAGCCTTTCTGAAATGATTTCCAGAATTGTGCAGTAAATTGTGCTCCTCTGTCTGAAATAATCGATACTAGAACCCCATGAAGTCTGACTACCTCCTAAATATACAACTTAGCATAATCTTCTGCTGAATGGGTAGTCTTTACTGACAAAAAGTTGGCTGATTTAGTCATTCTATCAACAATCACCCAAATAGAATCATGATGCATGTGAGACCGTGGCAAGCCAGTAATGCAATCCATATTAATCATCTCCCACTTCCATTCCATAAGTTCTATATTTTGAGCCAAACCACCAGGACTCGGCTCTACTTTAACTTGTTGACAATTTGGACCTTTAGTAACAAACTCTGCAATGCCCTTCCTCATACTACTCCACCAATAAACTTCTCTCAAATGACGATACATCTTTGTGGAACCCGGATGGATAGAATATCTGGAGCTATGAGCTTCCTCCATGATCCTCTCTTCGAGTTCATCCACCCTTGGTACACGCAATCTACCTTGATACCTCAACACACCATCTCCCCATTGTTCAAAAGCCATTACTTTTTGCTTATGAACATTTGCCTTCAGTTCAAGCAAAATAGCATCTTGGTCTTGTTTCTCTTAACTTCAGACACTAATGATGATTTAGCCCCATTCATCACCACTACTCCTCCCTTTATGGAGTCCATTAGTCGAACTCCTAATCGTGCAAGTCTATGCACCTCTTTTGCTAACTCCTTCTTATCTTCCTCAAAATGGGTGGTACTACCCATATACAATCTACTCAAGGCATCAGCAAAAACATTAGCCCTACCTGGGTGATAGAGGATACTCATGTCATAATCTTTGAGTAACTCTAACCACCTTCCCTGTTTGAGATTAAGCTATTTCTGACTAAACACATACTGAAGACTCTTGTGAATGGTGAATACATCAACATGAACACCATACAAATAATGGCGCCATATTTTTAAAGCAAATACTACGGCAGCCAATTCTAGGTCATGGGTTGGATAATTCTTCTTGTGAACCTTATGTTGTCTAGAGGCATAAGCTATAACTTTGTCATTCTGCATTAACACACAACCCAAACCAACTCTTAACTCATCACAATATACGACAAAACCTTGAGTACCTTCTCATAAGGTCAATATAGGGGCAATAGTCAGCCTCTTTTTCAATTTCTGAAAGTTTTTCTCACAAGCTTCAGACCATTGAAACTTCACTATTTTCTGAGTCAACTTGGTCAAAGGGGATGAAATAGATGAGAACCCCTCTACAAACCTTCTATAATATCCAGCCAATCCCAAGAAACTCCTAATATCAGTTGGAGATGTGGGTCTAGGCCAATTCTACACTGCCTTTATCTTTTGAGTGTCAACTCGAATCCCATCACCGGAAACAATATGGCCTAAGGATGCCACAGAGTCAAGCCAAAACTCACATTTAGAGAACTTAGCATACAACTCTCTATCCTTTACATTTTGGAGAACTATTCTGAGATGGCTAGCATGATCTTCCTGATTCCTCGAATAGATTAGAATGTCATCAATGAATACGATAACAAACATATCTAAATAAGGCTTGAATACTCTATTCATAAGGTTTATGAATGTTGTAGGCGCATTAGTTAAACCAAACGACATGACAAGAAACTCATAATGACCATAACGGGTCCTGAAAGTTGTCTTTGGAATGTCACATTCCCTTACCCTCAACTGATGGTCGCCTGATCTGAGATCTATCTTAGAGAATCAGTAGCACCCTGAAGCTGATCAAAAAGATCATCAATTCTCGCAAAAGGATACTTATTCTTGATGGTAACATTGTTCAACTAACGGTAATCTATACACATCCTAAGGGAACCATCTTTCTTCCTCACAAATAAGACTGGATCACCCTAAGGTGAGATATTTGGTCGAATAAAACCCTTATCAAGAATATCTTTCAATTGTTCTTTTAGCTTTTTCAACTATACTGGAGCAATTTCATATGGAAGAATAGATATTAGACGAGTATTAGGAAGAATATCTATACTGAAGTTTATCTCTCTCTCAGGAGGGATTTCGAGTAGATCATTTGGAAAGACTTCTGGAAACTCACTCACAACTGGAACTGACTCAATAGGAGGTGTCTCAACACTAGAATCATTAACTCGGACTAAGTTATAGACACAACCCTTGGAAACTAACTTTCTTGCCTTAAGGTACGAAATAAAACGACCCATAGGCACTACTGAACTACTCCTCCACTCAAAAACTGGCTAATTAGGAAACTGGAACTTAACAACTCAAAATCTACAGTTAATGGAGGCATAACAGGCATGAAGTCAGTCCATACCCAGAACGACATCAAAATCAACCATGTCTAACTAACTAAATCAGGCATAGTGCTCTTGTGATTGACGGAAATGGTACAATCACGATAGACTCTCTTAGCTAGAGTAGACTTCCCAACATGTGTAGAAACACAAAAAGGCTTACAAAGTTTCTCAGGAAGAACATCAAATTTCATTGCAACATAAGGAGTCACAAAAGATAAACTCGCTCCAGGGTCTAGCAAATCATAAATATTAAGAGTAAAGACTTTGATCGTACCAGTGACAACATCTAGAGAATTCTCTTGCTCTTGACGACTCGTGATAGCATATAGGTGGTTTTCTCCTCCGCCTTCCCCTGAAGTAGCTCCTCTAGATGCAACTCTATCTGGTGGAGCAATTGGTGAAGATTGGGCTTTATTGCCCTGATTCCCATTACCTTGTCGGTTCTTAGGGCACTCTTTCATGAAGTGACCCTCTTGACCACACTTGAAACAACCAATGGAGCCATCACAACACTTACCTGGGTGGTTCCTACCATACTTAGCATATGCAGCAGCCCAGTTACCTCCTTGTGCCAACCCTGAGACTGCGCACGTCTAGCTATAAAGTTCTGCGAATTTCTACTATTATGCTCACCTTTGTTTCTGGGTTCAGGTGCATTAGCAAATGCTGGAGCATGTCCCTTTTGCTTTTGTTGAAAGGAAGAATGGTTCACATTACTCATTTATTGTCCGGAATCATTCCTTGTCTTAGTTTTCTTGTTTCTAAACTCCTTTCTATCCCTCAACTTCTCTTCCTCAACCAACTGCACATAAACCATCAACCTTGTTATATCCATGTCACCTAGTAGCATAGCATCCTTACCTTCCTTACTCGACAGACGAGACAGCCAAGCAACAAACAAACTCATCCTAATATCTGCAACCATCTCCTGGGTATAACGGGAAAGTTGGGTGGACTTCAAACTAAACTCATGAACACTTAGCGAATTCTGCTTAAGGGTAAGGAATTCTCGTACCTTGGCTTCTCTCCGTTCACAGGGAAAGAAACGCCCCAAGAAAGCCTCCTCAAACATAGCCCAACTTAAAATTGGTGCACCCTCAGCTCTACCCTTCTTCCACTGGTCAAACCAAGTCCTAGCAACACTCTTCAGTTGATATGCAGCTAGTTCCACTCGCTCAGCATTGGCAACATGCATAACCTTGAACACCTTCTGCAATTCCTCAACAAAAATTTTCGGATCCTCAGTAGTGCTTGAACTAGTAAAGCTTAGAGGATTCATCGTCAAGAACTCACGAATCCTCGAAGTATCAGCCTCTTCATGTCGAGCCCCTCTTTGTTGCCCAACTTGGTTGGTCACAGCTTGGCTTAGCATTCGGATTGTTTCCCGAAATTCAACATTGGTGACCTCTCCTTGGGGTTGCACTTCTTGTGCATTAGGTACCCCTTGCTCCTCAACATTACACCTAGCAGGCGACCTCTAACAGCTCTTCATGGAGGCATGATCAACTAAAACGCACGATTTAAAAGGAAACTTTAAAGAGATTATCTCTATCGCACTATGTGATTATGAAAGAGTTGAAGGAAATTCCTAAATGTTGCAGCCTCCTAATTATAGATGTGGCGCGCTTCACACCAATAACTAGGACTCTACAAACATGGCTTCATAAACTCCCTAGGACTCTTGAACTCTGTGCTCTGATACCAAGTTTGTCACGCCTCAAGCCTACACCCTGGGTGGGATTGGCACTCGAGAACCATTACTTGCCCCAAGCGAACCCTTGGCCTGGATTAACTCATAGCGGAAGACTTAAATAACAAGATAATAGTCTCAAAAGATAAACTCATGAAATAACTTAGAATGTATTAAAAGAACATTCAACTAGCCAAGATGGCAACTAAAATCTCAAAACATAAGCCAATAATAAGATAACGACAAATGAACTACCTAACTGGCTATGAAGCCTCTAACAACTGAGATGGATGTCCGGACAAAACCCACGACATCCTAATGAACTAACTATAAAGCAGTAAAAATTGGTCCTCTGAAAGCAAGGAGGCTCACCAACTGACTCTGAGTGCTCAACTAGATCAACGAGGCACTGAATGCTGATCTTGGTTACCTGTATCTATATCATAAAACAATGCAGGCTAAATGGCATCAGTACATTGAATGTATGAGCATGCGAGGGGAAAACTAAATATGACATAAGCTTGAAAGGAATCTGAAAAGAACACTTACTTTAGCTTTACTCAACTCATGGATACTCAACTCAAGTGCAAAGTAAAACAACAATAAAAGTGCAGTTTATACAAAGCATTTAAATAGTAAATAACAACTCAGATTTTACTCATATAATAAAGTAATATAATATTGTGGGAGTTTCTCTAACTGAGAACCATCACTATGAGCTAAAGTGATTAAACAGTGTCTCGCACACGTTGCCAGAACTGTCCTATACCTTGTCATGATATAGAACACCTCAACTAAGTGGATCCACTAGTATATGCTAAAAAGCACTAAGGAATCATCTAAAAAGTATGACCCTTTTTACTCATGATGGCTACATGGTTTATGGAGACTTGAGTTATTGTGAACTCGTCCCCATATTGGTGCTCAATACTACTCCCAAAATATACTCAGCTCATATGTTTAAAAACAAAACTCTTTATATGGTTTGAGATAATTACTCAAAAACTAGCTCAAAGGCTCTCTTGGAAATCTATGTTTCCTCTCTTGTTTAAATGTGAAAACACTTACTCTTTTGGGAATACATAGTCCCGATATGCTCTTTTGAAAAGAAAAACTTTGATATTTACTCTTTACTCAACTCAAAACTTAAGTCTTAAAACAAAGTTAAAACGTTTGCAAAAGACTTTTGAAATGACTCTAAAAACACCTCTAGACTTGGCTCTTAACTTTTCTTGAATTTGAATTTATGGATTCAAGGATTGTGATTTGTGATAGGAAGGATCTAATTATATTTCGGAGTGTTTTTAGATAGTTAAACATTAGAAACTATCAAGAAATCACTGTCTGGAAGCAAGTCTGCGACACGGAGATGCATTTAAATATTTGGTCGTGAAATAAATTTTAAGGCAGAACGATCCGTGACCGCTCCCCGATGCGGAGAAGAATTCTGTGAAATGGTGGGGCAAGTCTGCGACGCGGACTAGGTCTCCTAATTCGCCCGACTTTTTCCTTCTTTGTTTTCTAACCCCAATTCGCCTAAACTTAGTTTTTTTCTCCCAAATTCTCTTTAGATTCAGATACTAAGTAAATGTACACAAGAACCTAACTCAAAACAATTCTATAATTCAACTTAATAATCTCAAGAACTCCTCAATTCAACCCAATTCAAGGACAAAAGCAAGTTCAAGTACACATATCAAGAACATCAAACTTTCAACCCTTTTTAGGACAAATTGTTGCTGAAATAAACATGTTTGGCACGTGGGTGAACGAACGCAATGCTATGAAATTCTCACATACCTCGTAGGATTGAATCCTTGGCGAAATCCACACCCAAAATCGCAAGAACTTGACGAATTTTTGAACTTTTCTTCTCCTTTCTCCTCTTGAGTTCTTTCTCCAAAAACCCTAGCTTGATTTGGTAATGCGTAAACTGATCTAATTTTTTTAGACCCCAATTAAACTTCTAAAAATGAAATAAATTAATTGGGCATTGAAAAGACAAAAATACCCCCTTTAAAATCCGGTTTTGACTTTCCTAATTTAGACAGCCCAACTTCAAATGGGCCTATCTCCTTCATACGAACTCGAAATCACGCAAACTTGGTGGTGTTGGAAAGATAATTCAAAGATTTTTCCTACGGTATCTAGTTGAACACCTAAGTCATCCTGAGCAAGGATTTATGCTCATTTTAAGTTGACCCAAAATCCATACTTAACATAACTTAACCAATTTTCTAGATTTTTCATTCTTTCCAAAAATGATTCTTTCTAATTATGGCCTTTTCACTTAGCGAGATGTTACAAAGACATAACGTGATAAAGCATATGCTAAAAGATGGAATAATTTCCATAGACTATGTAAAGTCAAAAATGAATTTGGGCGATCCTCTAACTAAACCTTTGCAAAGAAAAGTGATATCTGAAACATCGAGGGGAATGGGACTTTTGTCAACTTGATAAAATCAACAATGATGGTAACCCAACCTATGTGAATGGAGATCCCATGAATTAGGTTCATATGGGTAATAACAAGTCATTAGTTGATTATAAGGTGCACTATAAAGTATGTCCCTTTCTATGGTGTGTGATCATAGTGCAATAGTACTGCAAGGCAAAGTGAGGTTGATTAAAATCTTAATCCAATTCATATCCTTTATAGGTGGTGTGTTGCTCTGTAAAATACACTTAATGAATGGACCTATATAAGTGTGGAGTGGGGCCGCTCCTATGAAATTGTGACAAATTCTAGAGCATTCATGAATACCAGCACGCGCATGGCCTATTGACGCAAAACCGAGATGAACAACAAAGTATGTGGAGACATGATATGATAGATAAGACACTGAACTTGCAAAAGAAATTTTGGTTTATAGAAGTTCTAAACTTCACCAACTATTCTGTAAGTTTAATCTTATTTTATCTAGAACTGGTTCATAGTCCAAGAGACACCAGATTCGACGCATTATTCTCATTGAGAAAACCCAGTAAAAATCAAATATTCATTTTAAGATATGTGGGGGATTGTTATCAAAACAATTAAATCAATTTATCTCAAAATGGATATACATTAATTTGCCTTAATGTTGCCTAATGTCTAGTTGTTACCATTTGTCAAATATAATCGTTTCTTCCACTTAAATTGCTATTCAATTCCTTTTGTGAGAAAAGTCTTTATGACGTTGCATCCGTTGGCAGCTTCTTCTCCATCATATATATATTGATCATATAGTGACTTTACAGAATATACATGAGAAAATTATTTATTCATCTCTTCTTCCTTTTATTGCTGGGTTTTATTATTCTAAAGAACTTTGTTGTTCCTGCTTCTAGTTTATACTAGAAGAGCTTGTTGAATCCTTGGGGATACACCTTACAGATGAAATATCCTTAAGGACAGTGACTTACACGCCTCAAGCTTCCGAGAATAGCCTAGTGTTTCTGTGACAATACATCAAAGATTTACAACATATAAAACTCCCACAAATATAAAGTGTTTGTGCTTGAATATTTTGTATAGTTCAGGTTGGGGTGTAATCATGCATTTTCCATTTTATTTATTTGAAAGTAAAACATAATAATTATTTATTTATGTTGAAAATATAGTCAATATTTACATTTTATTATTACCAGTAATCTATGATGATAATGAATTTATCAAACATATTCCTTAGGATGCTTCCACTTCAAAATTTCTATAAATCTCAAATAGTTAAACGTTACTTCTCAGCACTTAGCCAATAATCGAATTTGTCACTTCAAAGTTTTAGCTATGATACAATCATTTTTCTTCCCGATAAGCTACATTATATTTATTAGGTGATTGTGTTGTCAAATGCAAAATGATAGTATTTAATAACAAATGTGAGATTCAAAATTTTGTTAATTTCAAAAAAAAAAAAAAACACTCAAATTATTATAAAGTTAGCTTGAGATCAAGACCATTAATGTAAAACAAAATCAAACAAGCAGTAGAGAATCAAATATCAATATGAATTTTTTCAGCTAAACTCAAAATAGTGCAATCTAATAATATCATACTATCTAATAATATTATGATCCAAAACAATAAAAATAGAAGAGACTAAAAACACATAAAAAAATCAATGGATGATAGTTAGTCTTGAAGTATCACTTGCAATTAAGAGCACTCTTGATCTTATGAATTGTGTGTAAGATGAGTGCATTTGCCTCTTTGACCAACTCCATAGAAAGAGTTGTAGCTGGAAAGATGTTCCCCAACATTTGAAAACTGATAGTCACCAGCGATCCACCACCGAACCAATTATTCATCTCCCCGGAAATAACATTATAGTTATTAGCTGAAGAAAAATCTTGAAAACAATCTGGGACTATTGCTATTCCATTTGAGAAGAGAGTCACACAAGAACAGTCCCCCCCTTTCATCACCGTATTAATTTCTTGAGAATCAATTGTAGCATAAACCAAAAGAGATCCAGTGGCATCCATGCAAGTATCTTGCAAGATCACTCGATTAACACCAGAATCATCCCCCTACATGTCCGAATCAAAAGAGAATATTATTTATAAATTAACAATTAATTAAAAAAACTAATTCAGTCATGTTATAAAAAAAAAAAACACAACAATTAACCACTCACATGAGGAAAAAAAAGAGAAATGTTACTGTCGACAGTTTGACCCTTAGAAATGTGGATCATTCGTTTCATGGGACAAGTATTGGACAAGACATCCCACTGGCTCCTTATTTGTTCATTAGTGAGGAATTTGAACAAACATTGGTGTTTCACTGGTAACCAGATTGTCTTTGTAGCACTTAACACCACACCAATCGATTCACCAAGGTCACTAATATTCGTCCTCATCATTAATTTGGAATTTTCTTCATTTGCTAGTTGAATTATTTCCCAATAGTGAGCGGTTGCACAAACCCCTGCACAAAAATTATGCTTCATGCGTTGAGCCAACATCCTTATACCTCTCTCACCACTTAAATCAACTGCCACAAATAAAGCTACATCAGAATCAATTCTTTTAAATATTCAAAAGTATAAAAACAAATAAATGACACAATAATTGAACCTCTATGCATGATTACCTATGGGATCAACAATTGACTTCATCACTTTCAAGAACTGATATTGTCTTTGCAAAGTAGCCATCCACCTTTGAGCACCAAATCCCAGACCGGTCTTTATCAAAGAGCGATACCAATTGTGGACAAGATTTTCATTATATTCCATGTGCTCAATCCAAGTAACCTGAAAATATTTCATCAATATTACAAAATCACTAGAGAGAAAAATATGAGCTTGCATGAAATATTAACTTAATTATTAATTAAAATAAAATGGTCATTAATGGAGACAACTTAGAAAATTCAATCATTAAATAAATGAGTCAATCACAAGGAATGTATCCTCAAAAAAGATTGCTAGTCGTCTTGCCAATAAATATGGAAGGAGGGAGTGGGCAAAATATTTAGGTCTTGCATTTGGTATGATGCGAGGATACAAGAAAGAAAAAAATTGCAGAAAAATTAATGTATCTAAATATATTATTGAAAGTGAGCATAAAAAATTCGACAATTAGAATTTTATTGCAAGGTTAGAAGGTGAAGAATAATAAAAGAAATTCTTTATCAAGAAAGGATATAGCATGTTCCAAACAATTACTAAATAGTTGCATTACTCAAAGCTAGAAGAAAGTTGATCTTTCTCATCCCGAATAAAAAAAAAATTCAGATAGAGAACAAAGCATTACAATGGATACATAGATTGTATTATAAAAAAAATCAAAAAAAGTAAATCAACAAGAATAAAATTAATAAAATATGAGCGATCTAGCTCATTGAATTTCAAAAAATATAAAGGCCTATGGAATGCAAAATAAAAAGATAATTTATTTTGAATTACCTGGCAATAACCATTTAGCATATCTTGTAAAATACAGCCAGATGGGAGCCTCCGACAATTTTTTATTTCGCTCTCTTGTGAACCTTCTTGAATTGTGTCAACAGACACATCGACGATAGCCCAAACACCTTCAGCATGTTTCTTACAAAAGCGAAGAAATTGTACTTCGCGAACTGAAACTAGGTCAGAAATGATTTGCAATTCGGTTTTAATCTGCAAATCATTAGTTTCAAGTTGTTAGTGCATGAAATAATAAAACAAATAAGATATGTATCTTTCATCAAAATAATAAGTAAATAGAAATACCAACAGCAGAGAACCGCTCTTATTTCCACCTATGCCAGTGGAAATCACATCAGTAGTATATGTTTTTCCAACAATGCATGGAAACATCTCTACCCACTGCCTCTGCATATATACAATACAATACATAACAAAAAATAAAAATATAACATGTCAACACATACTTGTCTTCATCACTTGAAGTTAAATTTGATTGATTAAAATAATATGCAACAACTAATTGAAGCACCACTAAAAAAAACTAATAAAAAGGTATGTCAAATATAGTAAAAGTAAGAGTACAACTAATTAAAAATAATAAAAGATAAAAAGCACTAATTATTCACGTCAAATAAGGGGTAGATGGTAAGGAGATGACAGTTCTTAAAAATGAGACAGAGGAAAACATTGAATTTAAAATGAAGAGTCTACGTACCTTATCCATTAGTGTATTCACCAATGCCAAACTGGTGTCAGCCACTGTACCTGATGCCCTTGTGGCTTCCGTTGTGAAATATTCAGGTTTCGTGCCAATTAATGGGGTAAACAATCGAGCATATTCCTTAAAATTTAACGTTTCTCCACCTCCATCCAAACTGCTAACCCAAAGAGGTTTATCATTCTCATACAGCCTAAAAAGCTCATTCAAGGCATCCAAAGCCAGATTCAATAACACCATCTTATCATGCATTAAATAAGCTTAATTTGTACGCTTGGGCGGTAAGCCTCTTTATTTGATTCTCATCAATGCTTTCTTTACAATTGTCACGAATTGAATTTTCCAAGGCTTCCTTCATTACAATATGCTCTATGCGAAGCTCGTCATTTTCTTGCTTCATAGTCTTATTTTCATGCCATTCCAATTGCGACTGATAAAATAACACAATTCATTTTTATAATCAATTATACAAATTTCACATAAGAAAAACAGAAGAAATGTTGTGATATGCATCACCTTCATTTGGGTTCTTTTATTCTGGAACCAATTTTGCACCTGTTTGATGTCCATGGATAATTTTGTTGCAAGTTCTAGTCGTGCTTTTTTGTTAGGAAGTGAATTCTTTTTGTAAAACCTATTCCCAATGGTATAAACAATGATCAAAAATCAAAATTAACATAAGCAAATAAACATGTACAAAATAAATTAGAACTATACGTACGTTTCAAGCCCTTGAATCTGATTGGCATTATGCCTAATGCGGTTCTTCCTCTTTGATAATGATTCACCACGTTCATCTTCAGATGCACCACCAGTTATGTTGTCACCAATAGAACTTCTCTCTATTTGTTCCTCTCCAGATCCTCCTATCACAACATTAATCAAAGTTTCTCTTCTCTCATTCATGTCACTATGACCTTCCATCTTTTGTTTCTGAACAAATTTAAGATTGTATCAATTCAACTCAATATCATGCATATGTGATCATATAATACCAGAATTCAAAAATTATTTGGTTCCAAATAATTGCAAATGAAAAGAAACAATATATCAAGATATATACTAGAACAATAGAATTATTTAGTTCCAAATAATTGCATAACGAAGTGAAAAAATATTTTATTGAATCAATATATATTCAGAAAAAGTTAAACTCATGTAGTAACATAAATGGTAGTAGTTATTTATTGTTGTATAGACTACCAGTTACTAATCAAAAATCTATAAAATAACTCCATTTCCATTACTATATATTTTATACCAATGAAGACTTCAAAAATTATTTTAAAAATACAAATCAAACTCAATTCACCTATCCACATCTGTCATTATAACAAATTTAAGTAAGGTCTTATGCTTTTTAGGAGTGCCTTGAGTCATATCTAAAACTTCTGCGATGTAAAATATAGAAAAAAAAGTATATCGTATTAATTAATTATCTATGTTGAGCTTATACCAAATAGCAAAATTATTGTTTGTCCACAAGACACAAATTCAGTTGAAGCCTACAGATGACAAAAAGGAGAGAGAAAAGAGTGAGAAAATAAATGATAAATGACAATTTTTCAAGAAAATGATGGTAGAAAAATCTATTCTAAATTCACACCAAATGATATTTTAAAAAGAGAGAACACTTTGTATCAAAATATTCTTTTTTCATGAAACCTAAAATTTGTAACCCCATGTATTTCAATTTATATTTTCATGTCCCTAAAGAAATTTCAAATATCTTTGAATTGAATAAAGATGAAAAAGAATTTCAAAGACTAATTAAAGTTATAATGATAACTTTGCAGGATAGCACAAAGTCACAACCCAAAAAGAAAAAGACTTCAAATAGTATTGAATATATAGACTATTCCAATTCATTGATATATATAATTTAGATTCACATCAAATAAATTTATGAAGAGAATTTTTCTCGAAAGACTCTTTATTTTCGCATCTTAAACTCATGTTGAACTATTTATTATTTTATAAGATGCTCCCCAAAAATATTCCATATATAACAAAAGTTACATTGATAACTTATAAGATCTATAAACCAACAAAAAACAGCCTTGTTAACTCTCCACAAAATAAAAAGCATTAGACTTGGAGATCATTAAATCATGATGTTTGGAATGCAGACATACAAGGTATATATGGAGTAATTAATTTAATGAATTTACAAAAATCTTGCAAAACAAGAACAAAAAAGGTAGAAAAGAAATGAAGAATTAATTAGCATATAAATTGCTTACATAGAATGACAGCACTTCTTGCGTAGTACTTGAAGAAATCAATGGGAAGACTCAAGAAACCAACTACTTGATTAACTTAGTGAAGCAATTTTATAATGGTCTGAAAAATATGATTAGTAGTAGCTATATATACTACAAGTTTTCTATAGATTGGAAGGAGAAATGAGTCAACTTTGAGTTGTTTCCTACTCACTTACCAAAAGATAATGATAAAGATGTTTGACCAATTGACATAATACATAAATATGCCCTTTTAATTAACTTCATTTTATATTTATGTCCTCCAACTTTGACTGTGCACAAGTAGACACTAAAACTTATATAAAATATATAATATGAAATATCATTATTATTTATTAAATATTAAATAATTAGATATTATTGCATTATGATGAGACGATGCACTGGTATTACGTTGTTGAATATTTGTAATATATAGAGGTCTTAAATTGAACATACACATCTGTTCATGAAAAAGCATGATTGTTATGAAAAGTCATTTGTTCATGAAAGAACATGAATCTTATGAAAAGTCATATGTTCATGAAAGAACACGACTCTTATGATAAGTCATCTCTTAACATTTATAAATATAAATATTCTCTAGAAATAGACTAAGAAACATCCGCATGTATAAACATAGGGCTTTGTTGTATTCTAAAGGGATTTGTTTGTATTTCCCCCAATATGTATACAGAAAATATCTCTTATAAAAAAAGTGAGTACACGCGTTAAAGTCTTCTTCTTCTTCAATTTATATTTCCTATTATTTTTTTCTAACAATTAGGTTATTGATCCAAGACATCAATATTTGCTAAACACCTCAAAATTTTATATGCTAAGATCCTAATAATTCTTCGTAGATGTATAGGTTTATACTGGGTGATTTTGTCACAATCTAAAAAATGGACGTGATGACACTTGTCTATCCCCGCTAAGACAAGTCAGCCTCAATCCAAAAGAATCAAAAGAAATGTAGAAAGATAAAGCAAGAACAAGATAAAAGCAAAAAACTTATTTATTTTATTAACACACAAAAACCTGATTGTCACGTGTACAAGCCACTAATACATAAAGTGCAGAATTAAGGAATAAGTACAAGTTTCAAGTCTTTGTTTCTCAATTAGAACAAAGCATAAAAAGAAGAACTAGAGGATCCGTCGGGATGACAAACAACTAACTCCCAACAGCTCCCTGACAAGCCTCGGAAATGGGTGAGAAAGAGCAATCATGTTATACTGGGCTAGGAACTTACACAAGTGTAGAAGCAAGGAGTGAGTACCAACAATACAGTACCTAAAATGAAAACTAATAAAAAACAACAATCTAGAAATCGAGTACTCCTTTTATCCCAACCGAACCTTCTCAAATTACAACCTGCATAGAAATCATGTCAACCTAACAGTTTTGTAATACACGGCTCCCAAGGCTCAATAATCACAATTCAATAGTCACAATTCAACAATCAACATGTATCAAGTAAGTTATTCTCAATTTCAAATAGATCGATCACAAGTAACAACTGCATCAATCACTATTAACAACTATGTCAAACATAAGCATCAATTCATAATAATCAAACTCTTGTCGGAATCATTTCCCTTCGGAACAATATCATTAATCAGAATCATTTTTCATCGGCTTTATAACATATCACTAGCTGAAACCATTTCTCATCGTCTTTATATCATATCATTAGCTGGAATTATTTCCCATCGGCTTTGTATAACTAGCCAGAACCATTTCTCATTGGTTTTGTATCACTAGCCGGAATAATTTCTCATCGGCTTTGTATCACTAGCCGGAACCATTTTTCATCAATTTATATCATATCACTATCCAGAACCATTTTCCATCAGCTCTATATCATATCACTAGTCGAACCCATTTTCCATCGGCTTTACATCACACGCCTCATCACGGTGTACAACAATCAATGCACATAAGCAAACTCACACCATAAGAAAGAGATAACAATTCAAGCAATTCAAGTTCACATTCATACCATCAAAGCATTTCATTAATCAATCAAATAGGAGCCACAACAAGGCAATTCACAAAGTGTTATGATCAACCCATAACCTTTTATTTAATCCCCATTTTTATTCATTAAGTTCAATCAAGTGGAACAATGAACCCATTACCTCATCCTCATTACTCCCAACATACACAATAAAGAAAAAATACATGAATTTTACTAGGATACAAGGTTTGGGAGATCACTTACCTTAATTCAACTAACTAGTCACTCCAAGACTTGAGTCTTCCCCTTCCGACCAATGTCTAAAGCCACATAATTTATAACAAACAAGTATTCACAATAATTTTTTGAAAATAATAATACCCACATCATATACTTTGAAAAATGGGTCAATCAACTCAAAACCTGATTCCAAAAATGAAGTTTGAATTGAAATTCTTTACTTCAAATCATTACCCATGGCATTTGGAATCCATTGGTGAAAACAATTTCAAAAAAGGACTTAACTCATTTCACAATCTCCATTTTAGTTTAGAGCTCGAGTTCTTGAAAACCTTGTCATTTACCAATCAAAATCCCAAATTTTGATGTTAAAATCCATAAATAATCAAAGAAAAATGAAGTTTCGGGACCACAAAAGCTTCCCCAAAAGATTTAGCACAAAAAATCTCTTCAAACTTGCCTTCAAGAGTTTACCAAACTCAAAAATGAAAAATAGGACTTAAACCCCAAAAATAGCAGGTCAAAGCCCCCCTCTGATATCACCAAATAGACCCTGCGTTCGCAAACGTGAACCCCTTGAAAGTCAGGGTCTTCTCTTTAAGAAAGGTCGTGAAAGCGACCAAACCTTTGCGGTCGTGATGGTCAGGCCATCTGACCCTTCCTTTTCGCGATCAGACCTTCGCTTTCATGAAGATCGCAAGAGCGGCCATTCCTTCACAAACGCGAAACACAACAAATTCCATGCACCAAAAAATCAGCCAACTCTGAAAACATCAAAGGACAATCAGGGTTTGTTCGGAACCTCATACACATAAATCATATAAAGAAATTGATTACTCAACGTTTCGGACTCAATGGAATTGTCAAAACATGAATATGAGGTCTTCTTAACTCGACATCCATGAAACCATAAGAAACTAACATACACCTAAAAAGGCCCAAAAAAAAAGATCGGAACCTCTCAAAAATCAACCAAGACCTCTCCTAGCCTGAAACCATCTCCCGAATCCAACAAAATTCTCAGAATTTCGATCCAAGCATTCGAACCCCGAATGTTGACCAAAGTCAACCCAAAGGCTAATTTCTCAATAATTTTCAACTTAGGATCTTAAATCCTCAAAAAGACTTCAAATTTGAAATTGACAACTCTCACCGACCAAATTCTACATTTTGGTGTTGATGGAATCGACAGAATTACATCCGACACTTGAAACTCCAAAAGACACAGGAAACCACTTTCTAAACAACATTAGCCTTTCAAGCTCAGAACTTACAAAATTATCAACTTTAAACTCAAAGTTTGAAACCAACTTTCAAAACTCAATCATAAAAGACTCAGGGTCAAAATCGAATGGGGCAAAACTGTAAATTCATAAACTTTCTAAAAATGACCAATCGAGTCATTACATATTTTTAATTGTCCATCGGTGCTAAGGTTCAATCATAAGTATGTAAAGTATATTGGATATGAATTAATTAAGGTCATAAGGAACTCCTAGCATATGAAGAGTTTTGTGCCTAATAACAACCAAATGAGAGGTCTTGAAGTTTTCTTTCCACTGTTTTTGACCGTTTGTCAATCCAAATTATGTGCTAAAAATAGTTAAGTCCATGTTAATGGCCACTACACACTACAGGAACTGTCGCACGAAGAAGACTTATGTCGCGCAACCGCGCAGTAAACGTCAGTGCTACTTCCACGGCTAAGCGAACAACCGCACGACCTAGGTTCAGTTGTGCGACCGCGCACGTTTGCTATGAAATTCTTTTAGTTTAATCTTCTTTAATTTCACGTTTTGAGGAGTGGTGTTTTCATCCTTTCCTCATTCCTTTGACATGATGTTTTAAAGTCTTTTAGGAATATAAACCTAATGAACACATATCGACTATGAATAAAATCCAATCGAGCATTCTCCTTTTGTTCAACATTGTTGAGGGATTAAAAGTATGCAATTTCTCTAATGATGGCCAACCATAAGAAAATTTACCTCCTGTTTCATATTGAAAATTCTCAATTATGTTCATCCGTGTAACCTTTGCATATGTCTACTGTACAACTCGTTCTCCATTAATCATTGTCATTGTTTCTATTTGAATGAAACATTTCTCTTTCAGATTAATGGGAGGGTTAGGGCTTTGTAGTTGTTGTGATGTCTTTCAGAGTAGGAATGAGTGGGAATTGACATGTGGGTGATAATGTGATGCCTGATTGACCACCAGAACTCAGGATTTGAAGACTTCGAGTGCACCATGACCACTAATGGAAAATATGAGATCTAAGCTAGCTTTAAACAAAAACAATGAAATAGGGCACTAGCTAGATCAAATCATGGTCTCGCTGGTGGTTCCTCTTGCTTGTACCAGCAACACAAGGGCAATCATATGCTCCTCATGGGTACACTATTAATTATAATCCTCCTACTTTCTGTCAATTTCTCAAGATAGATATACATATATACACATGATATTCTCTCAAGTTAATCGGTGCATGTGCACCCTACCAAATCATGTGGGTCCGCCTCTATCAGCACATTGACGTATACATAGCTGGCTAAGATAGGATTTGCATGGAAGTAGGGAGAAGTGAGAATATATCTGAATTTGGTTAAAACTTTAGAGTTCATTTGTACAAGTAATATAAGATAATAACAAAATTAGCGAATGTATGACTTTGGCGTGACTCAACTTAAAAATATCCTAAAAATTTCAAATGGTTTTCAGTATTGGTTGAAGCTTTGCAAAAATCAAAAATTTTCTTTCTATATTTGATATATGATACAATATAATTCTTTTTGGGAAAAGGTAGAAGTACCTCCCTAGACTATGACTCAAATACCAGAGACACATTTTAACTAAACTAAGGTTCTATTACCCTTGAACTCATTTTTTTTGTAATTTTGTACACCTTTTGGCTTACGTGGCATCCAAATATATCTCACGCGCCTCAACTGCGTGGAGTCACGGGGTGTGCCACATAAAGCAAAAGGTGTACAATAATATTATATATAAAATGAGTTCAGGGGGTAATAGGACCCTAGTTTAGTTAAGGTGTGTTTCTGGAATTTCGATCATAGTCTAGGGGGGTACTTGTGCCTTCTCCCTTCTTTTTTATGAAAAGTACATTATTTTCTATTTAGAAAAAAGCTAAATATGTGCGTGCTTGTTGAATGTGAATTAACTTCAATTAAAATCATTTTAACTTCTTAAACACGTGAAGTCAATCAAAACTTTTGATTTTATCATATGAGAATGATAATTAACTATTGTTAGAAAAGGCAAGTTAATAATTAAATCAACAATGAAGATAAGACAATCTATGTGAATTGGACATTATTCTTTTTTATAAATGGAATACCATATTATATATCAAATATTAAATAATTACATATCATTGCATTATGACGAGATGATGCACCATTATTACGTTGCTCCAAGACATAGATATTTTCAGAACACCCAAAAAAAAATATACGCTAAAATTCTAATAATTCTTAGTAGGTGTATAGGTTCATAATGAGAGATTTTTAATTGTCCATGGGTACTAAGGTTCAATCATAAGTGTGTAAAGTGTATTGAATATAAATTAAGGTCATAAAAAACTCCTAGCATATCAAGAGTTTTATGCCTAATATCGACTAAATGACTGGTTTTGAAAAAAAAAAATCAATGTCTTTGACTGTTTGTCAATCCAAATTATGTACTAAAAGGTATGCCTATTTTATCAGCACTACACAGTCGTGTGAACCGCCGCACGAAGAAGACTTCTGTCATGCAACCTCACGGTAAGGTTAGTGCTACTTCCCCGCCTGCACGAATAGTTGTGTAACCGTGCATGTTTGCTCCGAAATTCTTTTAGTTTTATATATCATCTTTTCATATTTTGAGCTGGAGTTTTTTTGTCTTTTCTTTATCCCATAAGCCTAATCCATGACTATTAACTTCCTCCAAAAGTCAAATTCAGTGAGATTTCATTAGTTATGACAGACTCTTCTACTCTTTTTTCCCAACACTTCAAAGAACAAGATCTACAAGAATTTTAGATATCTCAATCATGAATTTTCCTCAAACTTCAAAATTAAGATATGTAGGACTTTAATGAGGAATTCTTTTCATCCTCATGTCCAAAACTCGTCAATTTTCATGAATTTAATTTTATAGTTGGGGTTTATAAACCCACTTTCAAATTCACCCTTGTTATGTCCAATTGCATGATTTCTTGAACTATTTACTCATGATTATCGATTATTGACTATTGTGTAATGCATCTTTATGCTTTACAAGATTTTCAATTGTCATCCTTATTAGTTCTTGACATGATTTTATTTATGATTCTTGAAGCTTATATTTCAAAACATGATTGTAGAGACTTTATGTTATTATGAAAGTTATTTTGAGAATCTACAAGTTATGGATATTCTAGAAAATTTTCTCATGGTTTGGAAGATATGTTTTAGAAAGAAATTCCAGCATATGATTTTAATTTAAAAAGAAAGATTTGAGTTTAGTGTCATATATTTGGATAGTCTCATAGCTAGATATGTTTTAGAAAGAAATTTTGAGCAAGATTTATGTAAGCATCTAGATAAGCTTAACATATTTATGAGCTACATAGATAGTATGTTTGGGGAGTAGTATGGAATACTAAGTGAACATGAGTTCTGGAATTTCCAAGTTCTAGAACTACATGACACCATAGGATTAAGTTTCACCTTTTTATCGCTCAACTCCTTTAGCCCTTTAAGGTTTAATTAGTGGATTCATATTAGACAAAAAAAAGTCACATACCCTGACAAGATATAAGGCACCCTCCCAATTGGGGCATTCATTGGTGCATCATGAGATCACATGGTATAAGTCGATTAAGGAAAACTCCCACTAAAAGACTTAAATCCAATTTTAAATATATTTTTTCTTAATATAATCATTATAATATTTCAGATAGAATGCATCCTTTCTGATATGATTTTGCAAATTATGATCTCAAACATGTATTTTTGTTTTTGAAATATTATTTCATATGTCACAGTTTTGAGTCTCATTCCTTCAATTATCAGTTGTATATTCCTCATGCTCAGATTTATAGTTCTTTCATTTGTTGTATAAGTGTTGTTCTCAGTTCTTACCTTACATACCAATATATTTCATGTATTGATGATACTTTGAACTACATCGTTAAATGATGTACATTTCAATACTTTGATTCATATTTACAGGTAGACGTTCCACTTAGTTCATCTACTTTTAGCTTGTGGTGAGTCCTCCTCACATTCAAAGGACTTCAGTTACGATTCAAAAGATTTTATTCAGTTAAGTTGTGTTAGGTTTTGGGAAGCCCGAGTTTTAGAGGCTCATTTGACACAGCCATGGGTTACACATTAGTAGTTTCAGTTATATTTCAAACTTCTGCTCAAATGTTTTAGTATTCTTTGTTTATAAAAGATGGTTCAACATTCAATAGCTTGGCTATTACTATATATCTTAGCTTCCGCATCGATTAGTAGTCAATCTTATAATATGCCAGACCAAGGATGTAACAAACCAAATCCTCACTATATTAATAAGAGCATTGAAACAGTATTACAACTTTAAGATTCTAGTTGCAATAATCAAACTACCGAATTATAATGGAAATATTGAAATAACAAGTAACTAAGGATAGAGATAAGAATAGGGATGAGAAACTTAGACTTTAGAATTGGGGATGAGAAACAAAGAAACTGCCTTTGCACATAATTCATACAATGCCTTCTGATATTGATGCCCTAATCTATTTAACTACAATCAATGTACCCTCAGTATGGATCCCAGATTATCCTTTCTGAAGGCCTGGCCTTATTGCTTTTGTTGAGCCTACTTGTTCCAATATCTATTTGTGCAATATCTTTGTTGGTATCTTTATTGGGTTGGGGCTGATTCATAACAATACTCTCGTCCTCAATAAAAACCTTGTCCTCAAGGTTCAAGTCAAAAGATTTCGCCAACGAAAGCATTGGTAATCTAGGTGCAGTTACATTGACTTTAAGTTGGACGAAGTGCATTTGACGACAAGCACCTGCAAGTCCCTTTAGAGAAAAATCAAGAGCTTCATACCAAACTTTGTATGTTGTGTCAACATAGTTTACTGCTTGTTGGACATGGTTGTGACAAGAAAAATCTTGTAGTTTCTCTAAATGTCCCCTAGGCCACAATATCCTTAGAATGGATGTCATAATATAGGTTGCTTTGCTAACAACCCTGATATGATCCAGCTCAACAACAACTTCAAAATTTGATGCTCACTCACACTCCAACTTAATATAGTAAGAACACAAAATAGAGGCAAACTAAGTTGTAGTCCATCTTCCGCATCATTGTAGACCACCACCAAGTGTTTGAACATAATTAAATCAATACACCCTCCATCTTGCAGCCCAGAATTTCCCCTCCATGACACATTGTTAGGCCTAGGCATTTGTACATTATCCTTAAGCCGTTGTACAGAAACCCATTTGTTTAAATGGACAATTCTAGATGAACTTTCCACAAAGTAAGACAATGAGAGTAAAGAAATGTAGTGAAGATGTTTCAAGTTATCCTTGAAATGCGCAGACTTAAGGTTAGATGCAGCGTGTTCCATGTCATCCAATAGCTTGCGGAATTTGGCCTGATCAATCACCATGTAGCAGATCTCAATTTTGCAGTCAAGATTAATGTTGGCATCGTGTCGCCAAACTGATGTTCGCTCGAAGTTGGCAACCAAAACGTCAAGGTTTACAACATAATATGCATCGACGATTAGTTTATATTTGATTGATGGACAGGGGATTGCAATGTATTTATAGATAACACATGACCCAATAGACAAGTAGCAATGCACACACCATGGTTGTCCGGGATCCCACACTCTACTCATTGAGTGTGAATCTGCATTTAAGAAAAAATTGCCAGTACAGCCCAACAATAATACTTCCTTTGTGTTGTCTGTAAAATCTGTTAGAGCGATGAACTAAAAACATATTCCTGGATCCCATACACAAAGATTCATTGCAATCATAGGAATGATTACAATAAAGAGATTAGCAGCAGGAACCAATAGAAATTGACTCAAAATATGTTGACCATTGAACACCCAGGTGGATTTTCCATTTTCAGTGTTAGGAAGTATTTTTAACGGAATGCATTAAACTTATCAAGATATTGAGAAATGGATCCTCATTACCCACAGGTTCCATGAAAAAGTCAGCAAGATACCAATCCTCGAAGCTCTCCAAATCAGTTTTCCATATAGGAGAGCCACTAGCAAGAGAGTTGACATTTACAAACCTCATTGACACATCACGTTCGAGATTTTCATTCGGCCTAACGACTTCTGGAGCCTCAAAAGTAATTAGGAGTGAAACTTGAGATGCAATTGACCTTACCTCCTCGAATTTAATGTTGGGCGAACTTTCATCTAGCACCTGGATGGTTACTTCGGGTTGTAAATTGGCATTTCGGCAGATGCTTGTGTCGGACGCTGTAGTAACTACAAATGCAGAGTGTTCTTCATCATGGACACTAGCATTAGGATCATGTAAGTTGGGGTTCAGTGTTGTATAAGGCATTTCAACACACACTGCATCCTTGGTCACAACAGAAGGTTTTTGTACCAAAGCAATTGTTGATTTAGATCTCCCGTTTCGAGGAGTTATTATGTCATCAACAGTCCTAATACTAGTAATACCTCGATTAGTGAATTCGCAGGATCTGCAGCGTGATACTGCTCAGGCAATTTATCAAACACATGGTCTTCTTTCAAGGTTTGAGTTTCATAGGCAGATTTAAATGCAAATGACGTCTGAAAATTGCTAGGAACAGTTGTCTGCACAACTAGATATACTTTCGTTTGGTGGCTAAAACGTTGAATAAATTTCTCCTTGAAATGCATCCAATCGAAAAATTGCTTATTGCGAAATAACCAATCGAACCATATAAGGGCTTCACCCTTAAGGTAAAAGGAAGGAAGAGGTACCCAATACACCTCGGCAAAGCCAAGGAAGGCGAAGTACCGCTCCGCTCGATAAACCCAGCCCTCTGGATTGCCAGTGCCATTGAATTGATCCAATATCACAGCTTCCATTAGAGTACGTCAATGAAAGCACCAATGTAACAAACTGAATCCTCACTATATTAATAAGAGCACTGAAACAGTATTACAATTTTAAGATTCTAGTTGCAATAATCAAACTATCAAATTACAATGAAAATATTGAAATAACAAGCAACTAAGGATAGAGATAAGAATGGGGATAAGAAACTTAGACTCTAAATTGGGGATGAAAAACACAGAAATTGCCTTTGCACATAATTAATATGATACCCTTTGATAGTGATGCCCTAATCTATTTAACTACAATCCTCAGTCTGGATCCAAGATTATCCTTTGTGAAGGTTTGGCCTTATTGCTTTTGTTGGGCCTATTTGGTCCAATATCTATTTGTGCAATATCTTTGTTGGTATCTTTATTGGGCTGGGGCTGATTCATAACAAAGGATTCGCTTGGGCTAACAATAATTTCAAATATTGGTCACGTTTAGGATGTAGACTCAGAACAATAGGAGAAAACACAATATTTCTGAAGTATAGAATGAATTTTATAATACATATTTATGTAAGTGAAGATACTCAAATTTGAATTTAGAAGAAAATTCATGACATATAAGTTTTATAAAAGAGTAAAATTGATTCGTTTATGATGATAGGATAAAAAATCATATATTTCCACACATAATAGTATTTTAAATTATCTTTTGAACAGTGATTATATTATTTTGTACTTCATATTATATTTTGTTGTATAGAATTATAGTAATGAAAAGAATTGAAGGAAAAATGAGTCAAAACAGGAGAAATAAAAAAGAGAGGGGAGCCAATGTAATGATTTGTCCCGTTATTATGAGTATTTAGGACCATAGTATCCTTGTATAGGTTTGCATGGGTTAAGAGTGTTAATAAAACCTCTAAAATGAAAATTGAGTTTTGGAAATCCTATCAGGCGTAGCTATAGTAAATAAGTCTTTTGTTATAGCGAAATTGGGCTTCGACACAGTAAAGGCTCACATGTTGGTGAGGTTCTCCATATCGAACAATTGGTTTGGTTCCATGGAAAAAGTGGTTCAGGTCACGGAGGTTCGCTATAGCGATGGTCTTATCCATAGAAAAGGTTGCGAATACAATAACTTTGTTTCAAGTCAGTTTTCGTTCAGTCTTAATCAAAATATAAAATATTCGGTGAAAAGACTCTAGTGGCGAATTTTCCAATGCTTAGAGTTTTCTCCCTATAAGTACTTCTCTTTCATCTTTCCAATCCGTAATTAGATTTATTCCTAGAATCGAAGGGTAAAATCTTCGTGAGAATTCATGGGTTTTAACCCTAGAGTTATTACCTTGACGGGGGAGCATGTGGGGGAGTATAACTATGCATAATTACTCATTTTAAGCCGTTATATTTTATCTTTTAGCATAGATTATGAATCATTCATTAACGATCATATTAGGAAACTTAGAAATCTCATAAAGTTAGGTTCTTTGAGCAAATGAACTGCTCAAGAGAGGTTAATGGGGCTGAAACTCCAAGAATAAGATTGGTATGATCATGGAAACCTATGATTTGATGAAATGAACTTAAAATAAATAGTTTATCGTTCTAAACAAATAGAATTATGTGGGCTTGAATACCCAAAGTTTAAGGAAATAGATCATTGAACATTCTAAGATTGTAAGGATAGGGAAGGTTCAAGAATTCAACTTGTTTACTTCAATTCTCTGATTGAGGTAGATTATGGTTTACTTGGAGTTAGATTTTGCTTAGTTTATGATATGTTATATGAGTTGTACTGCATATTGATTATTTTTCGGGCATAGTTGGTGCTTGTTTTATAATTGAATTAATAAGGACTAAATAAATGAGCATGCAAACTTTGAAATTGTCTATTTCACTGATGTAATGAAATATGAAGTTGTGATTATTCGATACTTAATGTGCTATTCTAAAAGGTAATTGGATAAGCTAAGATATGCGGATACATTAGGAATGCATTAGTTAGTATTCTGATGGTGAGTTCCGTTGTGAGTTTACGAATGGACGGTTATGTATGTGGTTGGATTGAGTACCATGCTTGTAACACCTCAGAAATTAGTAAGTTCAGTTTGAAAAGAAAGTTGCAGAAATTTTACTGGTGCAGGTTCTTATGAGAAGGGGAGTTGGGTTGAAATTTTGGAAAATTTCAAGTATCTAATGTGTGTCTATGGACCTATAGGACAAACCATAAGAACCCCTACGAGTCGTAGGAAGTGCCCGTAGAAGAAGATCCAGACTTAACTATTTTGAGTGACCTTAGGTCTACGATTGGTTGCAAGGATCGTAGAAAGTTTGATGGGTCCTAGTCTAGGGTTCGTGGGAAGTGGTTTGGACTTAAAGAATTTTCGGACTTGGGTTCTACCTGAAGACCCTATGGGCCGTAGGTAGTTCCACAACCCGTAGGAAGGGTCTTGTGGAAGTTAACACCAATATTGGTCTCCGGTACTTGTTCTACGAGTGATCAGGACGATCCGTAGAAGTTCCTACGAACCATAGTTCAAGTCGTAGGGTCTGTCTAGCAGATTTTAGTTAGGTTATTTGGATATTTTCTTACCCTTTTTACGCCTAAACTATGTTATTTCTAGAACATTCTAGCCTATAAATGATTTTACTCTCCTAAATCTACACATTTCCTCTCAGTCACTCAAACCTCTAAAATCTCCTAAGTTCATGTTCTTCAAATTCTCTCCAAGGAAAGCTAGGGTTCTTCAAGCCTCCTTCTCCAATATAAAGCTTGGATTCATCAAGGTATGTGGGAAGTTCATCAATGAATTTCTTTCTTTCTTTCATTGAGTCCCAGATTAAGATTTCTCTACTTCTTCCATGATTTCATTCCCAATTTCTAGGATTTTTATATGATTCTTCATGGGATCAATTAATTATTATTCAATTGCTTATATTTGATCGTATTATGCATGATTTGATTCGATGTACATGTTTTCCACGAATTTCATATGAATTCATGCTATTTGCCTATTTTATGATTATGAATCTATTACAAAATTATGCATATATCATGAAATTGAGAAATTTATGAATAAAGGATGCTTTAGATAAAGTATCAAAATATTTTTTGAAAAAAATTGCTTCCAATTTAAGTATTCATATTATGAAAGATGATCGTGATATTGATGCTTAAGATAAGCGGCTGTATGAATATGTTATGAAATCATGGTTTTGAAATGAGCTATTCTATGATATGAAGTTTATGATTAGGATTGGTATTACTAAATTCTTACTTTTCCAAGTATTATGATATGATAATTATTATGCTTATTTCTGTTAGGATTTTACTTAGCACCGAGAGGACTTTGGAATGTTATATATATATATATATGATATAAGAGTAAAAAACATACCTAAACCATTCTTTTTTTTTTTAATTTTATACCTAAAATTATTGACACGGTGAGTTTCATACCTAAACTGTCACATATTAGTTTGAGAAATACACATCTCTCTTTTATTACACTCTCATCATGGTGTGTGTACTACTTTTTTTTTTAAATTAAATAATTAAAAAAAACAAAAAAATTAAGCAAATAACCCAAACAAACCACAAAACCTCATACCCAAACATACCATCAAACAATATTCCTAATTCCTATATCACTTACTTCTTTTTCTTTTCCATCTTTTTCATTTTTTTCTTTTTCCTTTTTTTTGATTCATTCTTCTTGACCGCCGATCCTCTCTTCCTTCATCTCTCTTTCTTTGGGAATCAATCACATCTGACTTGACTGTGGGGAATGAACATCCTGCATGACCAAAGGTTTGTTCTTCAAAAAGGTTTCTTTCTTCTTTCTTTTTGTTTTTTTCTCCTCTTTTTTTTTTTTTCTTCTTTTTTCTTTTGGTTTTTAAAACTTTTTCAAGCTTTTGTGAGTGAGCTTTGAGCGACTTTGTAAGATTTAGTCCAAACTCATTATCTTTTTCTTCTTTCTTTACTTCTTTCTTTTACCTCTTTCCTTGTTTTTTCCAGCTTGAGTTTTAATATCGGTAAACTATATTCACTCTTCTTTGGCTCAGGCCGATTCACTGGATTCTCTGGAGGCGCTAGACTCTTGACCTTGGCTCCTCGACTGTACTTTTTTTTTCATTTTTTCTATCATTTTTTCTAGGTCTGTTTTTTAGCTCTAGTTTTATCTTTAAATAGATAGACTATATTATAGTAATGCTTAGATGGCCGTGCAAATATGTAACTACAATTTCATTGTTGTTATTGTGTTGTGATGTTGTTGTCCTTTTGTTATTGTCTTTTTCCTTTGTTATGGACCATATCTCCCTTATCAACTTTCAATGTTAAGAACTTTTGATGAAGTTGATGAATGAAATGAAATACTAGCTTACTTATTGTATTGTATTTATCATTTTATTACAACTTCGCTAACTGCTTCGCTTAAACCAAACCAAAAATTTGTCCTGTTATTTATTTTTATTTTATATTATTTCTTTCTTCTCTTTCTTCGACTGGTTCTCTCTACTCTCCTTTTTAATAAATTTTTTTTTTTAATTACAATGAACTCCTTCTTCCACTTGCCTTAAAAAAAAAAAATTGTAAAAAAATTGTGTACCCTTGCCCACCATACTCGCCTCCCTCCATATTGGCGCTCCGCCCATGCTTTGAGCTCCCGCATATATAAGGTCTCCAACTGCCTTTTCCCAACTTATTTGATGCCTTATGTTGTCCAATTATTTGAAAATGAGTTGTTGTAAATTCAACCCATTTATATTTAAAAGATAGTTTTTAATTGGAATAGATGGAGTTGGAAGTTTTTTGTTTTGTTTTTTTTTTTAGTACTCCGGATGAAGTTAAGTTATTAGGCGACCGGAAGAAGAAGGTTGGCCTATGGCCGTGGCGGCCATGGTTTTCATAGACAAAGTATGGATGACGGCTGCGGTAGGTTTTATTTTAATTAATTGAGTCAATTTAATCGGTGTGTGTACTACACTCTCTCTTTTATTTAAAAATATTGTTACATCACACTCTACATGGACAAAACATTCAACCTTGACAAAAATTAAATCAATTATTAGTATTAGTTAAAGTTAAAAATTAATGTATTATTATTCCGCAAAAAATTATAAAATAAAATGTAAAATATTTATCTTACCCAACTCCACCACTTCTTCTCACGGTACCCCCTCTCCCTTCCCCTCCCCTCACAATTAATTTTTAAATTTTAAAAAAGAAATTCTTTTATACAATTTTCTTTAAAAAATTTATTACTTCACCCCCCCTCACCCCCCCCCCCGGAATACCTTCAAATAATAATTTAGGTATTGTTTAATTTTTTTAAAAAAACAATTCTACCCCACCGCACATAATCATCTGCTTCCAAATTTGTTTTCTCGTTTTCTCTCTCTCTCTCTTTCTCGTTTTGCCGCAAAAAAATTAAAAATTAAATTAAATTTCTGTTATATTCGGTACGCAAGTAGAAAAATATATTTTCCAAAAAATTTTAGTACATATCTAATACAAAACGAGAAAAATGTATAAAAAAAATTATGAACGGAGGGTTAGATGGGGTGGAATAGAATTTTTTTTTTACAATAAAAATAATATCAATTTTTTTGGGGATAAGGAAAAAATACCCCTTAGACTATGACCGAAATCTCAGGACACACCTTAACTAAACTAAGGTCTTATTACCCCCCCTCCCCCTAAACTCATTTTTTTGTAATTTTGTACATCTTTTGGCTTACGTGTCACACTCCGTCACTCCACGCAATTGAGGCTCATGGGAGATATTTGGATGCCACGTAAGCCAAAAAGGTGTATAAAATTACAAAAAGAAAAAAAAAAGGGTTCAGGGGGGTAATAGGACCTTAGTTCAGTTAAGGTGTGTCTCTGGGATTTCAGTTATAGTCTAGGGGTACTTGTACCTTTTTCCATTTTTTTTGGGAAGGAGTGGGAGAGGGTTGAAGTCTGAATATTTTTAAAATATTTTATAAAAGAAATTTAAGAAAATAAAAGGAGGGGGGGCGGGGTTCGGAGGTGCAGATGAGGTGGTGGGGTGGAATGAAAAAAATATTTTTAATTTTTTTTAAAAAAATATAATTATTCCTTAAAAATAATTTCTTTTTTTTTAGGATAAGTATTTTTTAATTTTTAGCTTTTAACTAATATTAATAATTTATTTATATTTTGTCAAGGCAAAATATTTTATCAATGTGTAATGTTGTGTTACAATGTTTTTTGCAAATAAAAGATAGAGTGTATACACACACCACTAAGATGGGGATCTCAAACTAATAAGTGATAGTTTAGGTATGAAACACAAAAATAAAAAAGAATAGTTTAGGTGTATTTTTGACACTTTTGGATAATGTATTTTGTGTATAATATGATTTGTATAACTGTTTAAAGTTTAGATGTTTGTATTTGTAGAAATTCGTTATTCCGAGTTTATACAAAAATAGTTCAATCATACAAAGGTACCTGCGAATTATACAAACGAGACAGCTTAAATTGTAGCTACAACTCGTAAATATATAAATTATAGCTATGGAGCATAATTAAGTTTATTATTGTGGCTACTTGCGAAAATTCTCCAATTAATAAACAGGGATTTATTTTTAAAAATAGCCCCACCCGTTAGCCCCCCGGACCAAAACCAAGGCATGGCCCATTAAGACTGGTAGATTTGTCTCATGGGTCACGGGCCGATATAATTGCTTTGAAATTACTATTCAACCGGCGAGGCCCATTATTGGAAAGCCCGGTAAGTAAACACAGCTATGGGCCAGGCTGACCCGATCCAGTTAACAGGGCTTACTTGAAGTATCAAGTTAAGTTGGACCAAACAAAAAAAGTTAAGAAAAGCAAAATAAGTTTATTTGGGATGAAAATAGTATATTCAAAGCAACTTTGATCATATATTTAATAAATAGAATATAATGATAGAGTTTCAAAGAGAAAATGATTTATCTTTCTATTGTCCCAAAAGAAGTAGCAGTAGGAACTATGAAGAATAAGTTAAGAGCTCAAATAAAACAACAAATGTTTATTCCATTTGAAAATTTCTTCAGGCCCAAGCCACCACAATAATAAACCTCACAAATATTTTACATATTTGTATATTTGCTGTAAAAATGTACATAAGATGAAAAACATTCAAATAATATTAAATGATTTTGCCCAGTACCCATTATACCCCCACAAGAAAAAAACAATTACCAAATGCAATCCTCCATACGGCCATTTTTTTTTTACCCGAGCTCCGCTCCCTTGATGATTTGTACTCACAACCTTCGGATCAAAAGTGAGGGGTGCTTACTATCTGAGCAACTTCCTAGTCCAATCCACCATATGGACTATTATTAATGTGATGTAATATATATACAGAGAGAGAACATGACATAAACGAAAAGAGTATAACTTACATATATATGTACTAAAAAAATAAGAAGACAAGTTTATGTGAAGACTTAGATAGTTCAATTTCCCACACCAGGGCTTGGAATATCTTCATGTTGTCTATAGACATCATCAAAAACATTGTGGTCTCCAGCATAATCCTCTGTTGTCTTAATTTGCTCCCTTGTTATAGGACTAGCCCAACCCCCACAACAATCTCGACCTTCAGCCTCCAAATGTAAAAGAAACAAAAACAAAAACAAAAACAACACCAGACTGCCTTTGGTTTTCATTGAGGATGTTATTAATTAATTAAGATGAGGAAAAGGGTAGCTAGGCAAATGCATTTTTTATAGTACGTAATTTTATGAACACGCCAGTAATCATAGTGATGTGAAGAGACAAAGAAAATGCAAAGTTCATCATTACACTAGAGGGGAGGGGACCCTTAACTTTATTATGTCCAAACATAAATTTATATTATTTTGCATTATCTTTTTTTCGACACAACGACATCCCATTCTTGATTTCACTTATTATACCTCCTCTGTTTAAAACAGAATGTTCTCTTTTTTTTTTTTTGGGACAATAATTTAATTTCAGCTTTCTACATGATAGTATGTTTAATGCTAGAAATTAAAGGACATTTTGATATATTTGACATAATAAAAAGTCTTATTTTTTATTTTCTTAAACTACATGTCAAGTCAAACTAAAAACATTCTTTTTAATATGGAAGAAATTATTTATTTTTTCCAGTTGGGGGGAGTAGGGGTTGGGGGGGGGGGGGGACAAATCGAATAATATCTTCTTCTCTTTTTTTTATGCTCCATTTTATATTTCTAGTTTTGATCTAGTTCTAAAACTTCCAAAACTCACCTACTGCAAAAGCAAAAACATGATGTTAGTTGCATGATATATCTACGATAGCTAGAACCTAGCAAACGGAACTTAAACATGCATGTGTTAGATTTGGCCCCAACCAAATTGAAATTGTGATTTAATTTCTCGTTAGCAGCCAATGTCCAACAAGTTTAATTAATGGGGGACCTGTTGATCTATGGAACCCTCGATCCTTCTATCCCCTTCACTTTTTCAATCAAACAAGCACATTATTGATTTGTCCTAAAAACAACCATCATTTTAATTTTTGCAAAACAGACTCGATTGTTCATACCATGTGAAAGTATTATATTGAAGAATAACTAGTTATTACTACTATTTTTTATTAATGGATTTATAAAACTATATATGTATATATATTTGAAAGTTTGTAATCATAAATATTTATTTATAAGAGAAACATGGAGATACATAATTTATCAATGTGGCGTCTTAGGATATTTAATTTCGATATATATCATTTGGTAAGATTGTAAAAGAATTGAAAAATTTTGATGGTTTTCATAACTCATGTGATTTTCATATTTATGAAAACAAAAATACTACAATTTAAGAAATCCAATTTAGATGTGCAAATAAAACTTGAACTTATATCATTTAATTTTATATAGCATATCCAAATGAATTCAACATATTTTATAATGTTCCCAAGTAATCAGACGAGTAAAGAAATTTCTATTTCTTGGCAGTCAAGAAACCCCAGCTAGCTAGCTATAAAATTGTAACATGCCTAAGATATGGAGAGGATAAGTCACTAGAAATTTAGATAGCACCAAATGGTGTAGGGTACGTGGGGGATAGACCACACCTTGGTTTTTTCACTTCATCTTTTTTTAGCACAAAGTTTAGCTTGTATTTTTTAATTAAAATTTGGAAAGAATTATTGCATATTAGTGACAACATGGTTACGTCATTGGCTAATATACCTTATAGTAATATAACTATCTCTAATGTAGTTAAATTAGCACTTTATTCATCATATTGCTTCCTCATCGTAATTTGGCGTACAAAACAAAATCAGATACTGTCTCCTTTCTTTTGTTTCTCATGATCCTCTTCCTAGCATTTTTACACAGTTTGCCAAATTTGTGTGCATCATGCAAGGGTCAAACATAATACACATTCTCTTAATTCTAATAATTACAATTTATAGCAGTACTAGACTCTCTTTTTTTAAAATTGACAATCGATACTCTTATGATATATTATAGCAAAAATGTGGTCGTATATATGAGGAGTGAGGTATTCTGAAAGCATCAAGAGATCAATATTATTCATCATACAAGCGGTAATAGTATGAGTACTCCGAACACTTCTCTTACTTTCGATGCTTATCTTCAATTAGTAGATGGTCATCCACTCTAAACAAAATTTGTTCAGCAAGACAAGGGAGTCTCATAAGCGAGTCATTATTAAAAGGGTTAACACGGGGAGCATTTGAGTGTTAATTGATAGTCCTCGTCTAGTTGTGCTTGACCTATTTTTCTCCGGTAGAGTGTGGACAAAAAGTGGAGGTTGTTCCAAGACCATAAGCGCTAGAGGATTTGTGAGACTACATCCTTCCTTAGCAGGTGCATCTGTGTTGGCAATCTATTATAATTGTCATTTTATGTAGGTATCCAATTTTATGAGACTCCACGTTACTATAAAATTGAATACCTACATATATTCATTTGTTGGCAATCCAATTCATTATAATTGTCAAGCCAAATGAAATTTATATATCTATATTCGGTAGTATTGGAAGGGGCCATGCCATATTCACTTGGAATTCAAAGGGAGGGTTGACACTAACTAGCAGAGGTGGACCCACATATGTGGAAGGATGAAACAGTAGGTGTACTCATTAATTTTGAAAAAAATTATGTATACATACAATATGTATTGATATTAGTTTTTTTGACACTTTGAAACATAAAAGCTAATTTGGTGCACTGGTAGCGCGTGTCCTAGCCAGTCCCTTTGTGTGGTTTGATAACTTGTGTTTGAATCTCATGGTTGCATTTTTCTTGTCCACTTTTTCATAAAAAAAATTGCATATAAAATATATGCATCGAGTTTCAGACCGTGAACTTCAAGACCATCCCACCACACAATGAGTAGACATTGAGGCCTCCCAAGACATAACAGGTTGTACAAGTTTCTTCATAAAGAAATTAAAGCGTACTATCCATCTTATTTTTTTATTCTGACCAAATGCTGCAAAAGGACATTTTTTTAAATTCCATTCCAAAAATACAATAGTTCAAATGAAAATCATTAAGATTCCTAACATGTCCATCAAAAATTAATCCTTAACGACCGACCTGGCTATCGATAGAAGAAAGTGTGAAAATCACGAAGAAACTTGGGCTTATATTAAGCCAAAAATAAAGGGCTTGTAACTTTTTGTATGTGAATTCTCTTTTCCTTCTACCCCACATAAAGATTTTGTGATGGATTTGTGAAAGTATTTTGAAACAAGCTGTATGAATAAGTGCTCTTTGGTCATTATTATATATATACTTTTCCTATGTGGGCGAAATCCAAAAGAAAAAAAGGAAGTCAACCATTAAGCAACTTAAATATCAAAGTTGCTCAGCCAAATGTTGTACAGTACGTACCTTGTATTTTCTTATTCCCTTAAAATAAGAAGAATATTATGGCATTTGGGTCAAAATTGATATAATTAAAGTCCTTTCAAAAATAGGACCATTAGAAGATTTAGATGAATATAAAAATCTAAAACACACAGCAAACAACAAACTATTCATGAATGAAATTTCGTACTAGTGAGGTCCGGAGAGGGTAGAATACACACAGACCTTATCATTACCTCGTGGAGGTAGAGAGATTGTTTCCGAAGGACCCTCAACTCAAGTATAACAATTTACAACATAAAAAAAGTAGACAATGTAAAAAATATTGCAAATAACAAGGAACAATGCAAAAGTACACTAAAATCATGTGATAACGAAACGTTATAAACAATAATGATACAGGTAAAAAAAATTACTATAATACATTAGTACCATCGCAAATGGCAGTCATCCTAGGCAAGACAACACTACACAATCTATTACTCTTTTACCCTAATGTAAGTATTCTACACCCTCCTATCTAGGATCTTGTCCTCGGTTACCTAACGTTGCGTCATATTTTGTCTTATCATATGCCTCCCATATATATGTACATGTAATTGTACTCTAATTATTATATGATTTTGTTTAATAAATAACGTATCAAAAGTAATTTCAGTAGCCCCATCATTCTAGAAAAACAAAGTTCGAAATAAATTAAAGTAGAACAAGTGGAGTATTTTCCTCTATTATTTTTAATCCTTCATCTTAATATATGAGAACAATAAATAGTAAATCATTTAGCATGCAAGCAAGACCGAAGCAGTGACGTAATTAAATTAGTCCAAGCAACAGGATAATAAATAATTAAAGTAGGTAAGTCAATTTTATTCCTTCTCATGTTGCTGACTTTTGCCCCCTCTCATCTCTTTTTTTTTTCTTTTTTTAAATTTGTATCGTGCAGGACCTCATTCGAGGGGAAGTGTTCCTTCTCAAGAAATATAATATATTGGTTATAATTATATTTCCTCCGTTTTAATCTATTTGATTTTTTTAAAATTCGTTTAAGAAAGGAACATAGTATAGTATAGGACCACAATATTTATCTGCATTTGTGATGTACACTAAATAAAACAATTTTTTATAGTTAAAAATATAAAATAACCAATAAATTATTTAATTATAATTAAAAAATAAATATTTTAATAAACACATTTTTTATCTTTTGATGGGAGTGAATCTCAAATAAAAGATGAAATGTTTTTGTTAAGTATAATTTTAATACTTGCAAACTTGCAAAAAATGAAAAAATGTTTTTTATTTTATTAATTTCAAGGGAAGGCTCAAATTTCTATGCGCCTTGTAAGGCGCAGTCGTCGTGCGTCTTACACGACGCTAATGGTGGTGCGCCTTACAAGGCGCATAGAAATTTGAGCCTTACTCAGTTTGACCTGATTCCAACGGCGTTAATTTGGACGTTAAAATATTGCTCTTTTGGTTATTAACTGAATTTTGGTGCCCTTTTGGAATTTTCGACAATTTCTTTTGCACTTTTGGCTTCAAACTCCCTCCTTCGGTCTCCCTCACCTAAAAATTTTCCTTGTGATTTCTCTATCTTTTGCGACAAATAAACACCCTAAAAATTTCAATTTCCTGAGTTTTCTTCAAGCTTCTTCTAAATTTTAAATTTATTAAATTCTAATAAAATATTTGAGACGGCTGCTTGTGTTAGCTAGCCGAATTTAAAGAGGAGGCCGGTGTGGATATGGATTAACATGAAAGACAATAGTAGGTATTGAAAATAAAGTAAGTCCACTGATAAGTGTCATGACCTAAAGTACACCCTATATGTGACATGACAAACAGGATTTTGAGAGATCCTAAATAAGTCACTTGACATAAATAAGCATGGCGTAAAGATATATAGACAACACACATTCAATAGTAAGCATAATTGAACAAAGTCTCAAGTAAAGTCTCGATCATAGAATCTGAAAGTACAAGACTGAACATAAATCTAATCTAGTCTAATAAAGCCTTTCAACTATCACAGAAGTAGTTAGGACACAACCCCTAAACCACATACAAAGTCGGAAATTGAAAATGACATCGAGGCATAAAATGAAAAAGTTTTATATCGTCCTTGAACAATGAGGATTCACCACTATCGATCAATCAACTTAGCAATACCGATCTAGTCATAGCCGAGAGGAGGTGCGTCATATCCTATATTTTTAAACAATATAAGCACGCTATGTATTAGTACTTTGAATATACTGAATATGAGAGAAAATGAATAAAAACATAAACATGATAATGTAGCAAACTTAAACCATGATATGCATGACCAAGAAAAACGTAGTAAAGCCTTTAAAGTGAAATCACAAATCATGGACATGGTCAATGCATATTTGAAAACCATAAGAAAGGTTACATAAAATCGTTGAACCAAACCTAGTTCATTTGTGGGATATTTATCATTAACCAACATAGACTCGTTTGAGCTATAACATGGAGTCTGGTGTAACCCTCATACCAAAAAGAGAGGGTCCTACTTGCCAAGGTAAGGTGTCACGACCCAAACCATCGTGATTGGCACCTATACTAATCCTTCGGTGGGATAACCATTACTACAACCCAACTAAACAACTTAATGAAAAACTAAACATTTAAAGATACAGAAGCAGGTTTAAATGATGGATAAAAAAGGAGTTCACATAAACTCCAAAGGTTTTAAATAAACAATTAACAAACTATTGCGGAAGTCAACCCCTAGAACCTGAAAGTCATTGTACCAAAACTCTACCAATTAACAAGTCTAAGGAAAGGGGGTGCAACCCCAAAACTAAAACATACGAATAAATCTAACTATAGAATCTGAGTCCGAAAAGAATGGACTAAACAAGAGAGGACCCATGGCAGCCTGGAAGAACTGGCTCACCCTTGAATCCAATCTCGATCAGTGATATTCCAATTGAGGTATGTCAGTAGCCGCCAGAAGATGCACCGTACTCAACAAAGAACGAGCAAGTGCAGTATCAATACACAATCACAATGTATTGATAGGATCATGTGGCTACTCCAGTAAGCAAAGTACAAGTAGGTAATTACAACACACTAAACACACATATACCAAATACAAAGTTCAATTAGCATTTTAGGAGCAACATACAATTTTCCAATATCAATGACAGGTAGACATGAACATATTAATCACAAATGGTACTCTCATGGAACTCATATCCAAACTGTTACTGTGTCAGAACATGACACCCGATCCAATATATGTGTCGAAACGTGACACCCTGTCCAATATATGTGTCGGAATGTGACACCCGATCCAAGGTATGTATCAGAACATGACACCAAATCTAATCAACACAACTACAATCACAACCACACCATAGTGAATAGAATATATAGTCACATGGTCAAGTAACAATTCATGACATGTAATTGTTCGCATATAATCATTTCATTAGGTTCGATTCACATTTCATGATTCATATACACGCATGTATACAATGAAGCAATTATCCAACATATATCACACAAACAGGAAATCGAACCATCGCCTACCTCAAAACCAAGCTTGAATCCTCCTAAGACACTTGGGCTTTTCATTTTTGGATTCTGTCCACTTGTTCTTGGTCTAAACACAAGTAATTAACGCAAGGATCAATAAACAATGCCTAATTTACCCGGATAATAATCAAACTATCAATCCAAGACCACACCCAAGATCGTAATAGTCAACTAGGGCTTTTCCCACCATTAACTTCAGGCCAAAACCCTCCCTAATTATAATTACCCATGATTCTAAGTTTTAAGAATCGAAATATGGATTAGGGGAGTAATTAACTTACCTTAGTGTTAGAAATCATGGAAAACTGTCAAGAATTTCCCTGGGTCATCTCCTAGATCTCAAGAACGAAGTTTTACATAAAATAACAATTTTGGCATTTTACCCGACTTAAGTTCGCGACTGGTCCGCCACGATGTACCCCATCCCGCCACAGTGGCCCCGCCCTGGCGTGATTAATCCTGCCCTGACGGCTTGCACGAAGAAAGAAGCTTTGATTTTGAGTTCCAAGCTCTCATTTCACACACATCTTTAATCGGCACGTTCTAAAACTACCCCTTTACGTCAAGATTAATTTCGAGAGTTCTACTAGCCCAAATTTGATTCTGTAAACTCGTACAAGCTCTTTAACGTCTTGGCTATCCACTCATATAATCACATTCATAATTAAACCCACCCCCCATTAATTAACATATTTCCCTAGACCTCACCTGACTAAGATTTCATCTAAGTTTGGCCTAGGCTAGGAATTTCCAAGTCACTACTCAAAAGTTTTCTGGCTCTAATTCTTTCCTCATTGGCTTTTCCATAATGTCGGGAACAGGTCATTAAAATAGATAACCAATTTGTCCATCACTCATGCCCCAGTGATAAACTAGGAAAATTGGATAAGGTAAGAGTAGAGTAGTACCTGAATCGTTGAATAACTGGGGATAGTCGTCTCGCATGTCCTTATCAATTTTCCAAGTAGCTTCCTCAACTGGATGATGCTTTCAGTGGACTTTCACGGACTTTATCTCCTTGGTCCTCAACTTTCGGACATCACGATCAAGAATTGAAACTGATTCCTCATCATATTGAAGGTCTTTGTCTAATAGAACTGGGTCCCATTTTATGATGTAATCTCTATCACCGTGATACTTCTTTAACATGGACATATGAAAGACTGGATGGACCCCAGATAAGCTAGGTGGTAAAGCCAACCTATAAGCCATTGGCCCCACACAGTCAAGAATCTCAAATGGCCTGATGTAGCGAGGACTAAGCTTGCCCTTCTTGTTGAATCTCATCATCCCTTTCATGGGTGACACTTTTAGAAGAACTTGCTCACCAGCCTAAAACGTCATGTCCTTTACCTTACAATCTACATACTTTTTTTGTCGACTCTAGGTTGCTAAAAGCTTAGCTTAGATGTTTCTCGCCTTATCTTGAGCATCGTTCACAAGTCAACCCCCAAAGATTTCACGTCTCCAGCCTCAAACCACCATATGGGTGATCTACATCCCCTCCCATAAAGTTCCACGAATAGAGCCATGTCAATGCGAGAGTGGTAGCTGTTATTATAGGAGAACTCACACAACGTTAGGAATTTATCCCAATGCCCTCCAAAGTCGATCACACAGGCCCTCAATATGTCCGCTAACACTTGAATAGTTCTCTCTGACTGCACATCCGTCTGTGGATGGAAAGTTGTTCTAAAAGTGAGTCGAGTGCCCAACTTCTCATGCAATTTTCCCTAAAACTTATATTTGAACTGCGTACCACAGTTTGAGATGATAGAAAAGGTCATCTCATGTGGCCTCACTATCTCTTTCACTTAAACCTTAGTCAACTGTTGAGCATTATAGTCTACTCTGACTGGAATGAAATAGGCTGACTTAGTCAATTTGTCAACCACTACACCCAAATGGAATCAAACTTTCCCAAGGTCTTAGAGAGACCAACCACAAAATTCATAGCTATCCTTTCCCACTTCTATTCAGGGATTGGCATTCGTTGAAGCAAATTTGTAGGCCTTTGGTGCTCATACTTTACTTGCTGAAAATTTTGGTACTTAGCCATAAACTCAGCTGTATTTTTCTTCATGCCAGGCCACCAATAAAGTCGTTTCAAATCTTGGTACATCTTGGTCACACCCGAATAAATGAAATATCGCGAACCATGAGATTCTATCAATATTTTCTAAATCAAGTCATCCACTCGAGGAACACAGATTCTCCCCTTAAAACTAAGCACACCACCCGCATCAAGAACCACATCTTGTGCCTTACCAGACACTGTCTTCTTTCTGAGCTCAATTAAACTCTCGTCCTCAAACTACTTGGCCTGGATCTCCTCAATGAATGTGGGCCTAACCTTAATGCTTCCTAACACCCCACCTTTCTCTGAGATGCCCAACTGCACGAACTTAGACTCCAAGGTTTGAATCTCCTTGGCCTAGGCTCGCTTGGACACACCCAAGAAAGCTAGACTACCCATACTCACCGTCTTTCGGCTTAATGCGTCTGCCACCATGTTAGCCTTACCCGGATGATACTGAATGGTAACATCATAATCCTTGAGTAACTCCATCCACCATCATTGTCTCAGATTCAGGTCCTTCTGAGTGAATACATGATGTAGACTATAATGGTCAGCAAACACTTCACACTTGACACCATAAAGGTAATGCCGCCAGATCTTGAGGGCAAACACTACCACTGCTAACTCCAAATCATGCGTCGGGTAATTTATCTCATGCACCTTCCGCTGCCACAATGCATAGTATATGACATTCTTATCCTGCATCAACACAACACCCAAACCCGAATGTTAAGCATTATAATAAACAATGAATCTTTACCTTCCACCGGCAGTGCCAGAATAGGTGTTGTGGTCAGAAAGGTCTTAAGATTTTGGAAGCTCTCTTCATACTTGTCAGTCCACTCAAAAGGCACCACCTTCTTAGTCAACCTTGTCAAATGTGTGGTGATATAAGCAAAGTTTTTCACAAACCTACGATAGTAGCTGGCAAGCCCGATGAAACTCCTAACTTTAGTCAAAGAGCTTGGTTAGACCCAGTTCTTGACTTCTTTGATCTTTTGGGGATCTACCATTACCCTTCCTTTGAAACCACATGCCCCAAAAAGGCAACTGAAGCCAACCAGAACTCACACTTGGAAAATTTTGCATTCAACTTTTGTTTTCCAAGGACACCCAAAACAATACGAAGATGGTCGGCATACTCTTCCTTACTCTTCGAATAAACCAAAATATCATCAATAAAGATAATAACAAAAGAATCCGGGAATGGTTTGAACACGTCATTCATCAAACTCATGAAGGTTGCAAAAGCATTGGTCAACCCAAACGACATCACTAAAAACTTATAGTGCCCATAGCAGGTCCTGAATGCCATTTTGGGTATATTCTCAGGCCTAATATTCAACTGATGGTAACCAGACCTTAGGTCAATCTTAGAGAAAACTAAAGCACCCTGCAACTGGTCAAAGAGATCATCTATTCGAGGCAACGGATACTTATTTCAAATGGTCTATGCATATCCTCATACTACTATCCTTCTTCTTAACAAAGAAGACATGAGCACCCCACGGGGAAGCACTAGGACAGATAAAACCTTTTTTAAGACTCCTGGATTTGAGCTTTAAACTCCATTAATTCTGTCGGGAAATGCGATAAGGAGGACTGGAGATAGGGCGAGCGTTTAGCTCCAAGTTAATGCAGAAATCTATATCCCTATTCGAAGGCATGCCAAGCAAATCGATAGGAAACACTTCCTTTAATTCAAACACTACGGGAATAGACTCAATAGAGGGAGACTCAGCATCAACATCCAAATATGAGCCAAATATGCCAAACACCCATACCCCACCAGTTTCCTAGCCCGAACGAAAGATATAACTTTAGCTGGCTTAAGCTTGTACACCCTTTCCCACTCTAACTTTTCCCTGGGATCTCTAGAGTCACAGACTTATCATTACAATTAAGCACAGCATAATAGGGGGCAACCAACTCATGCCTAAGATTATATCAAAGTCAGTCATATCCAGAATAACCAAATCAGCTCAAGTCTAAAACCCATAAACAGTACAAAACAAGCACGATATATATGGGTGACTATAACGGACTCTCCAACTGGGGTAGAAACATGGATGAGGGTATCAAGCACATCACAAACCGTATCAAATCCAAAGGCAAACTAAACTAACATACATGAATAAGTAGAACCCGGATCAAACAAAATAATAGTCATTCGGTCACAGACAAGAATAGCACTTGTTAGCACTTGTGATCACTGCATCAAACTCCTCAGCCTCAGTCTTGCCCAAAAAGGCATAATATTGAGCCAAGTCATCTTGACGGGAAACCTCTTTGCCTGGCTGCACTGCTCCTCTACCTGCATTAACATTTTTCCGGCCTCTACGCCTTCACTGATTTCCTCATCTCCCATCTTGCGGACGTCCTCTGCCATTACTATCGTTGCTTGTTGGTACCACTGCTCTGGTATGCTGCTGCACTGGATCAGACATGCGCGGATGAGGACAATGTCTCCTCATATGTCCAGGTTCTCCACAATTGTAACACACTTAATAACTTAACCAAGTAAGCATCGTTGTTATTGTAATAGTCTTATCATGACCCTCTTTGATATACACTCAAACTAGGAAATCATAGTAGAGATTCTAACCATAATTATCGCAACATTATTTCATCATTTACTAAGCAACCCATACATGTTATGACAACAATACTAAATGCATTTTCCAAAGTAATGGTGTTCATTATCTAGCCGTCTCTTACAAAACTTTTTGAATGTTTTCACCTTGGTAAAGTCTTCTGACTTCACCCTCTTCTACCTACGTCACAAAATCAACCACTTCTTGAAACACTTTGCTGAAGCAGCCACCTATGTATTAGTAATTTAAATGTACTGAATATGGGAGAAAATGCATAAAAACATAAACATGATAATATAGCGAACTTAAAACATGATATGCATGACCAAGAAAAACGTAGTAAAGCCTTTAAAGTGAAATCACAAATCATGGACATAATCAATGCATATTTGAAAACCATAAGAAAGCTTACATAAAACCTTTGAACGAAACCTAGTTCATTTGTGGGATATTTACCATTAACCAACATAGACTCGTGTGAGCTATAACATGGAGTCCGGTGTAACCCTCACACCAAAAAGAGAGGGTCATACTTGCCAAGGTAAGGTGTCATGACCTAGACCACCATGATTGGCACCCACCCTAACCCTCCGGTGGGAGAACCATTACTACAACCCAACTAAGCAACTTAACAAAAACTAAGCATTTAAAGATACTGAATCAGGTTTAAATGATTGATAAAATGGGAGATCCCATAAACTCCAAAGGTTTTAAATAAATAATTAACAAACTATTGCGGAAGTCAACCCTTAGAACCTGAAAGTCATGATACCAAAACTCTACTAATCAATAAGTCTAAGCAAAATGGGGTACAACCACGAAACTAAAACATACGAATAAATCTGACTAAAGATTCTGAGTCCGAAAAGAATTGACTAAACAATATAGCACCTATGGCAGCCTGGAAGAACTGGCTCACCCTTGAATTTGGTCTCGATCATGACGTATGTCAGTAGCCGCTTGAAGCAACCCTGTACTCAATAAAGAATGAGCAAGTGTAATATAAATACACAACTATAGTGTACTGGTAGGATTACGCGGCTACTCCAGTAAGTGAAGTACAAATAGGTAATTACAACACAGTAAACACACATATATCGAATACAAAGTTCAATTAACATTTTAGGAGCAACATAAACTTTTCCAATATCAATGACAGGTAGACATGAACATAATAATCACAAATGGTTCTCTCATGGAACCCATATCCAAACTGTTAGTGTGTCGGAACGTGACACTTGATCCAATGTATGTGTCAAAATATGACACCCGATCTAATATATGTGTCGGAACATGACACCTGATTCAAGGTATGTGTCGAAACGTGACACCTGATCCAATTAGCACAACGACAATCACAACTACACCATAATGAATAGTACATATAGTCACATGGTCAAGTAACAGTTCATGGCATGTAGTTTGTCATGCCCCAAACCTACACCCTGGGCTGGACTTGTACTCGAGAACCATTGCTGGCCCCAAGCGAACCCTTTACGTGGCTTAAATCTTAGCGGAAGACTTAAATGACAAGAAAACAATCTCAAAAGATAAACTCATACAATAAACTTAGAATGTCTTAAAAGAAACATTCAACTAGCCAAAATGGCAACTCAAGTCTCCACATCAATACTGAAATGAATAAAACTAATGAACTACTAATATCAAACTGTCTATGAAGCCTCTAATACTTAAGAGGGATGTCGGGACAAGACCCCGATCATCCTATAAGTGAAACAAACAAAGAGATAAAAAAGGATCCTCCGAAAAATAAGAAGGCTCACCAAATGGCTCTGAAATGCTCAGCTGGATCAACAAAATGCTGGATGCTGATCCTAATTACCTATATCTACATCATAAAAAATGCAGGCTACAAGACATCAGCTTGAAATAAAAGAAACACTTACCACAGCCTTACTCAACTCGTGCATACTCAACTCAATGTAGAAATAAACAACAATAAAGGTACAGTTTATATAATGAATTTAAAACAGTAGATAGCATCTCAAAGTATTAAAAATACCATAAACTCTCTGTTGTATATAAGAATACAAAAAAAAAACTCTGTTTAAGAGATTCTCTAATCGACAACCATCACTATAAGATATGTGATGATACAACGTCTCGCCCACGCTGCCAGAACTGTCTTATAACTTGTCAGGATATGGAACGCCTCAACTAAGTGGATCCACTAGTCTATGCTAAAAAGCATTAAGGAATCATCTAAAAAGTATGACCCTTTCTACCCACGTTGGCTACATAGTTTATGGAGACTTGAGTTATTATGAACTCGTCCCCATATTTGTGCTCAACAGTACTCTCAAATTATACTCAGCCCATATGTTAATAAAACATAACTCTTTCTCTGTGATTTGAGATTATTACTCAAAAAGTAGCTCAAAAGCTCTCTTGGAAATTGGTGTTTTCTCTCTTGTTTAAATGTAAGAACATTTACTCTTTGGAAATGCTTAGTTCCCATATAATCTTTTAAAGAAATGAACTTCGTTCTTACTCTTACTCAACTCAATGTTCAAGTCTTAAAACAAGTTTAAAAACATTTGTAAAAGACTTTTAAAATGACTCTAAGAACTCTCTAGAGTTGGCTCTTAACTTTCCTTGAATTTGAATTTATGGATTCAAGGTTGTGATTCATGTTTACGAATGATTTCTAGATGTTTAGAAGTCATTTAAAGTAGTTAGAATAGATAGGAAGTGTTAGTACACTTTAGAAGGGCGGGCTAAGCAGCGGAAAATGGGCGGGCGGCGACTGGCATCACGCAGGCGCCAGCCCTTAAAGTTTTGAGACCACATTTTGGTGCACTGCTGGCGCATCAGTGGCGTAACCTCCCCCAATTCAAACCGACAAATTTTTATTTTTCTTACCTTAATTCGATTAAATTCAATTATTTTTCTCAACATCTATTTAGATTCAGATACTCAAAACATGTACACAAGAATCTAACTCAAAACAACTCTAATAATCGACACCAATATCTCAAGAAACTCATCAATCTTGGCCCAATTCAAGAACGAAAGTAAATTCAAGAACACACATCAAGAACATCGAACTTCTAATCTTTTTAGGACAAATTCACACTGAAATAAACATGTTTGGAGCAAGGATGAACTAATCCAATGCTATGTGAACTTACGTACCTCGTAAGGATTTACCCTTGGCGAAATCCACAAACAAAATCGCAAGACTTGACGAATCTTGACCTTTTTTTATCCTTTCTCCTCTTGACCGATGCTATTTCCTTGGTTCTCAACTTGCGAACCTAACAGTCTAAAATCTGAACAGGAATCTCCTCATAAGACAGGTTATCTGTAATACCAATATCTTCAGTTAGGATAATCAATGAAGGATCGCCCATACACTTCTTCAATATAAAAATGTGAAACACTGGATGAGCTACTGCTAACTCTTGTGGTAGCTCCAACTCATAAGCTACATTACAAATCCATTTGGATATTCTGTAAGGACCAATATACCGGGGACTAAGTTTTCCCTTCTTACCAAATCTCATAACACCCTTTATGGGTGAAACCTTCAAATATACCCAATCATCTACTTTAAACTATAAATCCCTTCTCCTAACATTAGTGTAGGATTTCTGACGACTCTGCACTGCTTTCAACCTTTCTTGAATAACTCTCACTTTCTCCATAGCTTGATACACTTAGTCTGGTCCTATCAACCCAACTTCACCAACTTTAAGCCACCCAATAGGAGATCTGCATCTTCTCCCATAAAGAGCCTCATACGGAGTCATTTGGATGCTAGAATGGTAGCTATTATTATAATCAAACTCAATGAGCGGTAAGTGATCATCCCAATTACCCTTAAAATCAATCACACAAGCCCTCAACATACCCTCTAAAGTCTTAATGGTGCCCTCTGCTTAACCATCTGTTTGAGGATGAAAAGCAATACTCAAGTTCACTTTTGAACCCAAACCTTTCTATAAAGACTTCCAGAACTGTGCAATAAATTATGCACATCTATCAGATATAATCTAAACTGGAACCCCATGAAGTCTTACTACCTCCTGAATATGTAACTTGGCATAATCCTCTACTGAATGGGTAGTCTTTATCGGCAAAAAGTGGGCGAATTCTCCCACTTCCATTCTAGAATCTCTATATTCTGAGCCATACCACTAAGACTTTGGTGCTCTACTTTAACTTGTTGGCAATTTGGGTGTTTAGCAACGAACTCAGCAATACCTTTTCTTCATATTATTCCACCAATAAACCTCTCTCAATTCATGATACATATTTGTGGAACCCGGATGGATAGAATATCTGGAGTTATGAGCTTCCTCCATGATCCTCTCTTAGAGTTTATCCACCCTTGGTACACATAATCTACCTTTATACATCAATACGCCATCTCCCTCTTTTTCAACAACCATCATTTTTTTCTTATGAATATTTGCCTTTAATCAAATAAAATAGGATCTTAGTCTTGTTTTTCTTTCACTTCAGACACTAATAATGATTCATCTTCATTCATCACCACTACTCCTCCTTCGGTGGAATCCATTAGTCGGACTCCTAATCATACAAGTTTGTGCACATATTTTTCTAACTCTCTCTTTTCTTCTTCAACATGGGTGGTACTACCCATAGACAACCTACTCAAAGCATCAGCGACAACAGTAGCCTTACCTGGGTGATAGAAAATACTCATGTCATAATCCTTGGGTAATTCTAACCACCTTCTCTGTCTGAGATTAAGCTATTTCTGACTGAATACATACTGAAGACTCTCATGGTCGGTAAACACATCTACATGAACACCATAAAGATAATGACACCATATTTTTAAAAAAACTACTACGACAGCCAACTCTAGATCATGGGTTGGATAATTCTTCTCGTGAACTTTCAGCTGTCTGGAGGCATAAGCTATAATACATAACAAAACCTTGCGTACCCTCTGGTAAGGTTAATACTGGGCCAGTAGTCAACTGCTTTTTCAATTCCTGAAAGCTTTTCTCACAAGATTCAAACCATTGAAATTTCACTATTTTCTGAGTCAAATTAGTCAATGGGGATGAAATAGACGAGAATCCCTCGACGAACCTTCTATAATATCCATCCAACCCCAAGAAACTCCTAATATCAGTTGGAGATGTGGGTCTAGGCCAATTCTGCACTGCCTTTATTTTCTGAGTATTAAATCTAATTCCATCACCGGAAACAATGTGACCTAAGAATGCCACAGACTCAGGCCAGAACTCAAACTTAGAGAATTTAGCATGCAACTCTCTATTCTTTAGAGTTTGGAGAACTATTCTGAGATGTCTATAATGATCTTCCTCATTTCTCGAATAGATTAATATGTCATCAATGAATATGATAACAAACATATCCAAATAAGACTTGAATACTTTATTCATAAGTTCCATGAATGTTGCAAGAGAATTGGTCAAACCAAAGGACATAACTAGAAACTCATAATGATCATAATGGGTTTTGAATGTTGTCTTTAGAATATCACATTCCCTTACCCTCAACTGATGGTAGCCTGATCTGAATTCTATCTTAGAAAAATAAGTGGCACCCTAAAGTTGATCGAAGAGATCATCAATTCTTGAAAGAGGATACTTATTCTAGATAGTAACCTTGTTCAACTGAAGGTAGTCTATACACATTCTAAGAGAACCATCCTTCTTGCTCACAAATAAGACCGGAGTGCCCCAAGGTGAGACACTTGGTCGAATAAAACTCTTCTCAAGGAGATCTTTCAACTGCTCTTTTAACTCTTCAACTCTGTTGGAGCCATTCTATATGGCGGACTAGATATAGGACGAGTATCAGGAAGAAGATCTATACCAAAATATATTTTTCTCAGGAGGGACTACGGGAAGATCGTCTGGAAAGACCTCTAGAAAATCACTCACAACTAGAACTGACTAAATATAAGGTGTCTCAACACTAGACTCATTAACTCGGACTAAGTGATAGACACAACCCTTGGAAACTAACTTTCTCGCCTTAAGGTACGAAATGAAACGACCCTTAGGCACTGGTGAACTACTCCTACACTCAAAGACTGGTTTATAAGGAAACTAAAACTTAACAACTCAAGTTATACAATCGACTGAGGCATAACAAGCATAAAGCCAGTCCATACCTAGAATGACATCAAAATCTACCATGTCTAACTCAACTAAATCAGCCATGGTGCTTTTGTGATTGACGAAAATAGTACAATCACGATAGACTCTCTCAGCTAGAATAGACTCACCAACAAGTGTAGAAACACTGAAGGGCTCAAGAAGATTATCAGGAAGAACATCAAAATTCATCGCAACATATGGAGTCACAAAAGATAGACTCGCTCCTGGATTTAGTAAAGCATAAACATCAACAGTAAAGACTTTGATCATACCAGTTACAACATCTGGAGAATTCTTTTGCTCTTGGCGACTAGTATAGCATAAAGACGGTTTGTTCCTCTGCCTGTCCCTAAAATAGCTCCTCTAGGTGCAGCTTTGTCTGATAGAGCAACTGAAGAAGATTTGGCTTTATTGCCCCTATTTCCACTAACCTTCCTATTCTTAGGACACTCTTTCATGAAATGACCCTCTTGACCATACTTGAAACAACCAGTGGAGCCATCACGACACGTTTCTAGGTGGTTCCTACCATACATAGCACATGTAGGAGCCCAATTACCTCTTTGTGACACACTGCCTTGAGACTGTGAAGACTTAGCTCTAAAATTCACTAAATTATGACTGTGGAACTCACCTCTATTCCTTGGTGCAGGTGCACTAGCAGATAATGGAGCAGGTCTCTTCTGTTTTTGTTGGAAACATGACCGGTTGGCATTACTCTCATGTTATCCAAACTCATTCTCTGTCTTAGCCTTCTTGTTTCTAAACTCTTCTCTATCCCTCAGCTTATCCTCCTCAACCTGTTGTACATGGATCATCAGCCTTGCTATGTCCATATCTCCTATCAGCATAGTTACCTTGCCTTTCTTACTTGACAAACGAGACAGCCCAGCAATGAACAAACTCATCTTGCTTCTCATGTCAGTAACCATCTCCCGAGCATAGCGGAAAAGTTAGGTGAAATTCAAACTGTACACATGAACACTCATAGATTCCTGCTTAAGAGTGAGGAATTCTCCTACCTTTGCTTCTCTTAGTTCACGGGGAATGAAACGCCCCAAGAAGTCCTCCTCAAACAAATCCCAACTCACAAGTGGTGCACCTTCAATTCTATTATTTTTCCATTGATCAAACTATATTCTAGCGACACCCTTCATTTGGTATGTAGCTAGTTCCACTCTCTTAGCATCAGCAATATACATAATCTCAAAAACCTTTTGAAGCTCTTCAACAAAGTTTTCTGGATCCTCAGTAACACTTGAACTAATAAAGCTTGGCGGATTCATCCTTAAAAACTTACGAATCTTAGAAGTATCAACCATTTTCTGTCGATTATCTCTCTGTCCAACATGATTGGTCACTGCTTGACTCAACATCCAGATAACTTCTCGAAATTCAGAATTGGTGACCTCTCCTTGAGGTTGTACATCAGGTGCATTAAGTACCCCTTGTTCCTTGAAATTTCTCCTAGCAGGATGACCTCTGAGAGCTCTTCGTGGAGGCATGATCTCAAAGATACGCGCAAACATGAATTAGAAAAAACTTTTTAGATATAAACTCTATCGCACAAAATTAGTATGAAAGAAGTGAGATAGTTCCTAAATGTTATAGCCTCCTAATTATAGATGTGGCGTGCTTCACACAGATAACTAGGACTCTACAGACACGGGTCCGTAGACTCCCTAGGACTCTTGAACTCTGCGCTCTGATACCAAGTTTGTCACGCCCCGAGCCTACACCCTGGGTGGGACTGGCACTCGAGAACCATTGTTGGCCCCAAACGAACCCTTGGCCTGGCTTAACTCTTAGCGGAAGACTTAAATGACAAGAAAACAATCTCATAAGATAAACTCATACAATAAACGCAAAATGCCTTAAAAGAAACATTCAACTTGCCAAATGTTAACTCAAGTCTCAATATCAATACTGAAATCAATAAGAGTAATGAATTATTAATGTCTAGCTGTCCATGAAGCCTCTAATACTTAAGAGGGATGTTGGGAAAAGACCCCCGATTATCCTACAACTGAAATAAACAAAGCAATAAAAAGAGATCCTCCGAAAAACAAGAAGGCTTACCAAATAACTCTGAAATGCTCAACTGGATCAACGAAGCGCTGGATGCTGATCTTAGTTACCTGTATCTGCATCATAAAATATGCAGGCCAAATGGCGTCAGTACATTGAATGTATGAGCATGTGAGGGGAAAACTAAAAATGACATAAGCTTGAACTGAAATCTAAAAGAAACACTTAACTCAGCCTTACTCAACTCATGGATACTCAACTTAATGCAGAATAAACAACAGTATAGTTACATTTATATAAAGCATTTAAAACAGTAGATAACATATTAGAGTATTGAAAATACCATAATATCTCAGTTGTATATAAGAATATAAAAATAAACTCTGTTTAGGAGATTCTCTAATCGAAAACCATCACTATAAGCTATGTGATGATACAGCGTCTCGCCCACACTGCCAGGACTGTCCTATAACCTTCCAGGATATAGAACGCCTCAACTAAGTGGATCCACTAGTCTATGCTAAAAAATATTAGGGAATCATCTAAAAAGTATGACCCTTTCTACCCACGTTGGCAATATTGTTTATGGAGACTTGAGTTATTATGAACTCGTCCCCGTATCGGTGCTCAACATTACTCCAAAAATATACTCAGCTCATATGTTAAATAAACATAACTCTTTGGGAATACGTAGTTTCCATATAATATTTTAAAGAAATGAACTTCGTTCTTTCTCTTACTCAACTCAATGCTCAAGTCTTAAACAAGTTTAAAAATATTTGTAAATGACTTTTGAAATGACTATAAAAACTCTCTAGACTTGGCTCTTAACTTTCCAAGAATTTGAATTTATGGATTCAAGGTTGTGATTCATGTTTACGGATGATTTCTAGAAGTTTAGAATTCATTTAAAGTAGTTAGAATCGATAGGAAGCGTTAGTACCCTTTATAAGGACTCAGACGGGCTAACGACAGAAAACGAGTGGGGGCAGGCGACCCTCGCACACTGCTGGCGCAGGGCACTAGCCCCTAAAGTTCTAAGACCACATTTTGGCGCACCATGCCACCCCTTCCCCAGTTCAAACCGACAAATTTTTCTTCTCGTTTTCTGATTTTAATTCAATTAAATTTGATTCTTTTTCTTAATATCTCTTTAGATTCAGCTACCCAAAACATGTACACAAGAATCTAACTCAAAATAACTCTAATAATAGACACCAATATCTCAAGAAACTCATCAATCTCAACTCAATTCAAGAATGAAAGTAAATTCAAGAACACACATCAAGAACATCAAACTTCCAATCTTTTTAGAATGAATTCACGCTGAAATAAACATGTTTGGCGCGTGGATGAATGAACCCAACGCTATGTGAACTCACATACCTCGTAGGGATTAACCATGGTGAAATCAACAACCAAAATTGCAAGACTTGTGAATCTTGACCTTTTCTTCTCCTTTCTCCTCTTGAGTTCTTTCTCTAAAAACCTTAGCGTGAAAAGTGTAATGCGTAAACTGAACCAATTCAATTTAGACCCCAATTTAATTACTAAAAACTAATTAAACTATTTGGGTATGGAAAAGACCAAAATACCCATTTAAAATCCGGTTAAATTTTCTTATCTAGACAACCCAACTTTGAACGGGCATATCTCCCTCATACGAGCTCAAAAATTAGCAAACTTTTTGGCGTTGGAAATATAATTCCAAGACCTTTCATTTGATATCTTGTTTGCCACCTAACTCATCCTGTATTGAGAGTTATTGTCATTTGAAATTGACCCAAAACTCATACTTAACATAACTTTACCAAATTTTAGATTTTTCATTCTTTTAAAAAATGGTTCTTTCTAATTCTAGCTCTTTCAAATTGCGGGGTATTACATAGTTGTTCGCACATAATCATTTCATTAGATTTGATTCACATTTCACTATTCACATACACGTATGCATACAATGAAGCAATTATCCGGCATATATCACACAAACAAGAAATCAAACCATCACCTGCCTCGAAACCAAGCCTGAATCCTCCTAAGACACTTGAGCCTTCCCTTTTCGGAATATTTCTGCTTTTTTTTGTCTAAACACAACTAATTAATGTAAGGATCAATAAAAAAAGGCCTAATTTACCCGGTTAACAATCAAACTATCAATCCAAGGTCAAACCCAAGATCCTAATACTTAACTAGGGCTTTTCCCACCATTAACTTCAGGTCAAAACTCTCCCCCAATTATAATTACCCAAGATTCTAAGTTCTAAGAATCAAAATACGGATTAGGGGAGTAATTAACTTACCTTTAGCATTAGAAATCATGGAAAACTGTCAAGATCATCTTGTGTCGTCTCCTAGCTCACAAGAATGAAGTTTTGTAGAAAATAATGATTTTGGGGTTTTTCCCGACTTAAGTTCGCGATTGGCCCTCCACGGCGGACCCCATCCAGCCACAACAGCCCCACTCTAACGGGATTAATCCTGCCCTAGAGGCTTGCATGGAGACAGAAGCTCAGAGTTTAAGTTCCGAGCTCCCATTTCATAACACACCTTCAATCCGGGACGTTCTAAGACGACCCTTTCACGTCAAGATCAATTTCGGGAGTTCTACTCGCCCGAATTCTATTTCGTAAAGCTGTTCAAGCTACTTAACGTCTTGGCTATCCACTCATGTGATCACATTCATAATTAAACCCCCCCCCCCCCATTTATTACCAGATTTCCCTATACCTCACAAACTCAGATTTCTTCCAAGTCTGGCCTAGGCTAGGAATTTCCAAGTCACTACTTAAAAGTTTTTTTGCCCAAATTCTTTCCCCATTGGCTTTTTCATAATGACGGGAACAGGTCATTATATAAGGACACCGTATATTCTTGTTGCTAAAGTGAATCCATTAGCTTAGGTCATTTAGGACAATCATATGGGCCACGTAGTTTGGAACAAGGAAATTGCTACTAAAGACCAAGCCTCTACTAATAATAAGGCCTCAATTCATAAGTCCTCTCGATGCTAAGTAGAATTCCAACATAATAGGCATAGTCATAATCATACTAAAATACTTGGAAAGACTATAATCAAAGACTACAAATCCAATCATAAGGTCATGTTAGAATAGCTCCTTTCAAAACCATGATTTTTGTTCATCTTGGCATCTAAATCATGATTCCTTTCAATCTGAGAAAACCTTTAACAAATCATTGACACTTTATCTTAAAAGCATGATTTAGTCATAAATCACCAATTTCATTAAATATGCATAAATTCAAACTATAATTCATAATCATAGTAAAAACATAAAGCATGGGTCCATATGAAATCAATTGGAAAATATATAATTGAATCAACTCATGCATAATAAAATCAAATATAACCAATTGAATCATAATAAATTGAACTCATGAAGAATTCATGAAACCTTAAGAGAATTGGATTGAAATTAGTAGGACATTTAAATTTATTTGGCCTAATGGATGAAAGGAATCTATTGGTGAAGTTCCCACATACCTTAGGTAATTAAAGCCCTAAGAATAAAAAAGAAACCTGGAAGCCTTGAAGAAACGCTAGCAATCTTCCTTGGGAGCTTGAGACAGAATTGGAGAAGAAGACCTTGAGAGAATTTGTGAGGTTGAGTGAATGGGAGGGAATGGGTAGGTTTGGAAGAGTAAAAGCAGTTATAATAAATTAGTATGTTCTAGAAACAATGTAGCTTAGGTGATAAAAGGATATTAAAATACACAATTAACCCTGACTTAAAAACTAATGGAAGACCCCTACGGTTCCGACCTACGATTCGTAAGAATTTCTACGGACTGTCCTGGTAAGTCGTCGGGTCAAGTATTGGGGACCAAAATTATGGACAACTTCCACGAGAGATTTCTATGAATCGTCATACTTTCTACGACTCGTAGATATAGCCCGTAGAACCTATATGCAAAAAATCATCTAAGTCCAATCACTTTCCACAGAAGTCTATCTACAGTCCCTAACAATTCATACAACTTGTAAGTCTAAATCGTAGATTCAAAGTCCACAAATTTCATCAAGTATAAATCACTTTTACGGGCACTTACTACGGCACGTAGGAACACCCACGAGTGGTTTTGTTGAATCACAGACCATCATCTAGGACTAGACATTTTTAAAAAATTTCAACTTAGTTCCTAGGACTGCCTTTCTACAACCCATAAATGTGAAATTTGGTATGTGAGAGTTGTCAGTTTTAGATTCGGAGTCCTTTTGAGGATTTGAAGTCCTAAGTAGTGAAATTGTGGAAATTTAGCCTTTGACTTGACTTTGGTTAAAATTCAGGGTATGGATGCTCGGACCAGAAATTCAAAAGTTTCGTTGAATTCGCAAGATGATTTTAGGCTAGGTGAGGTCTTGGTTAATTTTTGAGAGGTACCGAGTTTGTTTTAGCCTATTTAGGTGTTGAGTTAGTTTTTTGTGGTTTTCACGGATGTCGGGTCTAGGAGACCTCAGATTCGTATTTCGACAGTTCCATTGAGTCATAACATCGAGCATAATTGTTTTGCATATGTGGATTGTATGCACGACGTTCCAAACAAATCCCAATGGTCCTTTCGGTGTTTTGGGAATTGGTTGATATTTCTGGTGTTGCAATCCTCGTTCTTGCAGAGGGCCTTCACTTTTGTGATCTCTGCGCGCTTTTTTGAAGATCGACTCACCAAAGCAAGATTGGCCTTTTTGGGCGGGGTTCGCTTAAGCGGAGCCTAGTTCGCAAAAGCGAGACCCCCAATTTTTGCGGGGTGCTCTTAAGCGATATCTGAGAGGGGGTTTGACTTGCCATTTTTGGGGTTTAAGGCCCATTTTTTATTTTTGAGCTTGGGAAACCCTCAAGGCAAATTTGGATAAAAATCCTTATGCTAAATCATTTGGGTAAGCTTTCATGACTCTAAAACTTCATTTTCCTTTGAATCCTTAAGGCAAATTTTCATGACTCTAACATCAAAATTTGAGATTTCGATTGGTTAATGGCAAGGTTTTTCAAGAACTCAAGTTCTAAACTAAAATGGAGATTGTGAACTAATTTGAAGTCCCTTTTTGAAATGATTTTCACCAATAAGTTCCTAAGGCCTTGGGTAACATTTTCAAGTATTAAACTTCATATTCAAACCTTATTTTCAGAATTGAGTTTTGATATGATTAACCCATTTTTCAAAGAAATTAATGTGGGTATTGTTATTTCCAGAAATTTATTGTGAATACTTGATTGTTGTAGATTGTGTGGCATTGGACATTGGTCAGAAGGGGAATATTCAACTCTTAGAGTGATTAATTGATTGATTTAAGGCAAGTGATCTCCCAAACTTTGTATTCTAGTAGAATTCATGTATTCCCTTCGTTGTTTGTGTGTTGAGGAGTAATGAGGATAAGGTGAAGAGTTAATTGTCCACATGATATATCCTAATGAATAAAATGGGTTGAATTGAAAAGGCTATGTGATGATCATAATGATGTGAATTGTCTTGTTGTGACCCTTATTGTTAATTGATGAAATGTTTGATAGCATGAATGTGACCTTGAATTGCATAAATTGTTGTCTCTTCCATGTGGTGTGGTATTTTTTGTGTGCATTGATTGTTGGACACCGTGATGAGACAGTGATGATTATGATGTCAAGGTCATTTCCAGCAAGTGTTTATGATATCGATGTCATTGCCGATGAGTGTTATTATGCCGATGTCATTTTCAACTAGTGAATTGATACAAAACTGATGGGAAATGGTTCCGGCTAGTAAATTGATATAAAGCCAATGAGAAATGATTTTGGCTAATGATTTAATATAAAGCCGATGAAAAATGGTTCCAATTAGTGATTTGGTGTAAAGTGGATCCAAAATGATTTCGGCTAGTGATATTGTGCCAATGGAAAATGGTTCTGGCGAGAAATTGATTATTGTGATTTAATCCATTTGATGTTTATGTGTGACTTGCTTGTTAATTATGGTTGATGCACTTGTTACGTGTGATTGATCTAATTGACATGGAGATTAACTTACTTGATTTATTTGATTGTTGGATCGTGACTATTGAATTGTGACTTTTGAGCCTTGTGAGTTGTTTATTGTATAACTGTTAGGTTTGGCTAATTTATGTGTAGGTTGTAGTTTAAGAAGGTTCGATTGGGGTGAAGGGAGTATTCATTTTCTAGCTAGGTTGCTTCATTTATTAGATTGCTTGTTGGATAATGTATTGTTGGTACTCACTCATTGCTTCTACACTTGTATAGTTTTGATCCCGGTAATGTGTGATCATCCTTCTTCTCCTACTTTCTGAGGCTTGTCAAAGGACTATTGAGAGGTAGGTGCTTGTCTTACCGGCGGACCATCTTTTCCTTTTCCTTATGCTTGTTTTATTTGAGAAACAAAGACTGAGACTTGTACTTATTTATTAATTCCGCATCTTATATATTTAGTGGATTGTACACGTGACAACCATATTTTGGGGGTTTTAATAGAAAGAATAAGTTTTTCATTTTATCTTGTTTTTGCTTTATATTTGCGCATTTCTTTCGTTTTTCGTTGGGTTGAGGTTGACTTGTCTTGGTGGAAATAGACAAGAATCATCGCGTTCATTTTTGAATCGTGACAAGAATCTTTTCAAAATTTGATATCATATATTCATAATGATACCATAAGTGTTTTAGGGCGTCTTCAAGATATGTTTTCAGATACAGCTATCAATTACAACCCGTTCTCCTCAATGAATACAAAACATACATGCTTTAGCCACCTGGTGCAATGACTCTTGATGCAACAGCAAGCACCAGTTTAACGTAGTGGAGGGGGGGGGGGGTGATTCTTTTGGAAACAAGGACAAGAAAACAGTTTTTTATATTTAATGAAATATTTCTATATTTATTTTAATAATATAGCATCTTGTTTAGTTACGACAGAAAAGTCACTTTTTCTTATTATTTAATGGGAAAATTGTTATGAAATAGCAAATTATTAATTCAAATTAAATGTTATAGTCATAGTTTATTTTAATTACAATTCGCAGCAAACATCTCCTTTTTTTGCTATCGAATTCGGTATACAATTTGCCATTTTCGGTATATAATTAGTCATTTTATACATTTTAGTATAAAATGTATAAAATGCGTTTGTGTTTATATAAAGCAAGAGAAAAATGTATATACAAATACAAATACATATATTTTCATCCTATACACTTATAATTATACAAATATAAATTTTATTATACAAATTACAATGTATAAATGAATTTATACAAAACTGAACAATTTGTATAAAAATGGATGTTTGTAGCGAATTATACAAATCAAAAGCTCCACAGCAAATATAAAATTTATTATGAAGCGTAATTATGTAAATTATAGCTATAATATACAAATATAATTTTTATTTTTACTCTAGGTAAGTTGCTCATATTTAATGTAGGTGTTTAGCCAAGAGTATCACACAATTTGGTGGAAGGAGTATTTATATTTATTTATTATAGACTAGAAAAGCTCATGTATTTTTATTCTTTTATAAACCTCCGTCACTAGAGCTGCCATGATTTGCATCGATCCAAACAATTTAATGGTCGGTCCTAAGAGGATGTGGCAAAGACAGCTGTCAAGTAGGTAATGACGTGCCTCACAAGATTTTGGTTGAAAAGTGCAATATTGTGGCTGGTAAATGAATCACAGAGTTTGAGATTTTTTTTTATATTACCGTCTGACTAATTTAAATTTATAGAATTTCATAGAAGAAAAATGTTATAGAAAATAATAACTTTTTATATAATTTAATTATTAGACACACTTAGGAAGCTTTGAATTTGTTTATCTTTCACGTAAATATAATTAATATGAACGTTCTTTTCACTTTAACATTCATATTTGGTAGTAATTCAACTGGCCTTTAGTGTTCGCTTTTATCATTATAAAATAATATAATAAAAAGAATAAAGAAAGTGAATTACTAGCTTCCATTTTCTTTTCCACAAATTGGAGTTGAATATTTTGACGGTGTGAAAATATAGTGTTCATTCAACTCTATCACACTCATAAATCGTTTGTGCTTCTTAAAGTCTATATTTGTTTGCTTCTACCCTCACAATTTTCAGAAAGTGGCAGCAAATTTGTATATGTGGTCCATTATTTATTATGCCTACGTAACACATGTTTGATAAGATTGTTGGAATAAAAAAAAATTTCGTAATTTTTTTTTTTCGCATTAACACACATATATAATATCAGGTTCTAATCAAGGAAGTTTGAGTAAATCCCTAGATCCGCCCCTGATTTGAATATGTATCTGTTTGATTAGTACATAATTAAAATGTTAAATTAAAAGTAAAAATATTATCTACTAATTAGACCTTTCAAGTTAGTCAATTTGAGGAATAAGTTTGATAGTGAAATTAAAGCAGCACACTATATAGTAATCAAACTTAACTAAATTGTGATATATATATATATATATATATGCTGCCAACTTAATAGCGTGTGCAATATAATGTGAAAGCGTGTAGACTTAACACCAAAATTTCATTTTTCTAAAATGCTACGTCGTTACGTACGACTTGTGAAATGAATAGGCTGACTTTTTCAAATATGCACAACTTGTTTTGTATGTCTATATAGCTTACCTCTTAAGCCACAATCTCTAAATTAAATTCTCATTTCTCATTTTCCCCTCTATCAAAAGAAGAGTTTGATTATGAAACAATCAATCATGGCGGTCCGTCAAATCACAGTAACCTTCCTTGTGGTTTTTCTCTTGATATTTCAACGTTCATGTGCTAGACCGCTTAATGTTTTAGCCGGTGAAAATATTATACTTGTGACTAGCCAGGACTCAAAGTCATGGTCCGATCAGACATATATCGATGAAGATAAGATGAAGGTGAGAAGGGAACGTGTGAATATGTTATTACACAGGCTTCCTAAAGGGAAGAAACCGGTGTCTGGGCCAAGTAAAAGAACCAACAACCTCAACGACTAGCTTATGAGTTCGAATTGAAACCTCTAATTGCATACATTAAATTCTTTTTTTGTTTTCGATTTCTTTGTTTTTTATTGTTTGCTGAAGTTATGGATTCTGTTGTAAATATCACCTTATGTCGATTTGTATGTGTTGCAGCTAATTCCTTTGTAGTTCCTACTGGCTTCAAATTTGATTAAATTAGTTTCTCTGCTGGTGTTAATTTGATCTATTAAGAATCCGACTGAAGAATGAAATTGCCTCATTAATTTCCCAACGAATTTTTATTTTAATTTTTTTTAAAGAAGGATTTGTTGGGTTATTAAGGTGATTAGGGCGTCATGTGGAAACTTACAATTGCAAATCATAAGACGATAAATTAGACGACACATAAAACTATACTAAAAGACATAATATTATTATATGATATGACCAATTGATCTACATAATTTAAAACTAATTAAAAAGCATAAAAACTGTAGAGGGAAAATCTTCCCATAAACAAGTTTTTAAACGACTACACTGTGGATTATATTATGTTCAGCTTTGAAAATAGGGATCTTCAATTTATAGATTTCCAAACTTTTCCTCTAAGGAAAGAATAAATCAAATATGAAAGAAAATTATATTTTCCTTTTAGAAAAAAGTAAAAACATTTATGGTAATGTTTTGTCTTTTCTTTTAGGAAAAAATAAACTTTAAATAAGGTAAAAAATCAGAGCAAAACCCTAACAGGATTAAGTCAAATGCAGCTAGTAGTTACGCCTCTGCTAGAGTTCCAAAATGAGGTAGTGATTTAATATTGAGTTAAAACTATATACGGTCATTATCGGCTACAATCAGGATGTATGTCAAATCGATCAAATTAATATCTTAAATTCATCTTTTCCTAATAGAAAGTAGAAACTGGGTTACAGTGAGGATTGTACGATCATGATCTTTTGTCAAAAGCAACCCATAATTCAGTAATGAATGAGTTGCTGACTATCTGCAAACTAAATGTATCACAAAATTTTTTATTGTGATAATAGTATAAATGCTTGGAGACATTCTACTCTAGGACATTACAATAATGGTAACAAACAATGCAATCAACTAGTTATTATAAAATACAAGTTAAAAAGTAGTCTGACGAACGATGTTGAATTTGAGAACCCCAATCACTATACTACGAGTCTAGACCACAAACAATATTAATGTTCAGAGTCAACAATATTGATGATCTCAGGAGAGACAACAAATCATCAAACTGTCTCACATGGTCTATGTGTAAACTTTTTCTACAAATTAAAGCATTAGTATCTCAAAAATAAATTCAAACTATGTGAATGTCGCCATTTTAATATATAAAGAGTATGAGCAAGTATGGACAAGTATAAACTAATGGTTAGTTTAGTTAGAATAAGAGTTAACAAATATTACGTGTAAATACTATAAAAAATATATTTAATATTTGTCTACCTTATGTTATGACTTTAATAACAACAAATATAATATATATTATAAGTGGAAGAGTATATATTTAAAGAGTTGGTTTCAGATATATTGTAAATCCTACTCAATACTCCCTCTCTCATTTAGTTAAATCATGCTAATTTATGACTTAATTCCTTATTTTCCCCATGTTTTATTTTTATTTTTTATTTTTATTTTTGTTTTTATTATTTATTTTTGTTTTTGTTTTTATCTTCTTCATCTTTAACGGATATACATTTCATCAAGCGGATTATAAAGCCAAGAATCCTAGGAATTGTTAATTCATCTAACCATATACTTAGGGTAAATTTTTTAACACATATACAAAGATTTACATAAATTTAAAAATTTACATAAATTTTTCTACTTAATAAAAAGATAACATATTTTTGGGGGGGAAATTTTCGGGAAATAAGCATCATAAAAACTTACATGATTAAAGGACTTTGAAAAACTTTAAAACTTAAACACATTTATTATTATTTCACAAACTTTAATATACAAGGGAGGATTTTTGGTACATAGAGGAATAGGGAGGAAAGTATGTTGGAGATTTTCCAACTTTTTCTTTCGTCCAACTCTTCCTCATCCTTTATATAGGACTTAGAAAATTCTAGACTTACTACGTGGCCTTTATTATTTTTAATGGCCAACAACTTGATAAGATTTCCATTAATAATGCAAGCATCATTAAGTCTTTAGACTTATATATTCAATTATTGAAAAGGCGTGTTATGTTTTTTCCTCTTTTGGAGGTAGTGATAAAGTGACACACACTTTTTTTTTACAGACATGTAGTGGTATCCCCACCTAACTTTATTAATATTACAAGATACATAACATTTTGAAAATTTATATTACTACGTATATCTTTTTCCTTCTTTATATTTTTATTTCATTATTGGCATCAATTCTTGACTTTTGCTACTTGTTGCCCATGCCTTTTTTGTCTTTTAGTTACCATGTTTTTCTTGCCGTCTTGTAAAGTCTTGTGACTCATCTTTTGCTTATCTTCTTGTCTTGTTAGTCCATGTCTTGCTTGTCTTTTTCTAAAGTGTATGAATAACTTTATTAAGTATCTAAGTTGTGTAGTGCAATAGTATCAAAACTCATGCTTGAGTCATCGTCTTCATAAGGTTCTTGAGAGTATTGAATATTATTTATGAATATTGTCTTCCGAACCATTACTTGAACTGAGAATGTCTTTGATAATATATTTGTCTTGGAAATTTTTTTCTAAAGTTTGTTTGATTATTTTTTCTAATTTTTCATTTTTTTTCTTTTTTAATATTTCATTTTTTCTTAAAGAGTCTTTCTGAAAATATTTAGGTAATCTCCGAGGAAGAGACTCCTCTTCTTCACTTTTTGCAAAGTGACAGCCATTAACGGGTTTGATAAGTCTTGAGTTCTTAGCATTCAGAGGAAAATGCACACCCGTCTCATCCATTTTTAAGTGAGATGGAGAACTCATGTCTTCTTTCTGAGTTGTATTGTTTGTTCTTGGAACATATTTACTCTGGAAAGTCTCGAGCTGTTTAACAAGTCTCATGTTTTCTTGGATAAGGATTTCATTTTTTGTATTGAGTCTTTTGAAACCCTTAGTCATGGAAGAACAATGATCACAAAATATTATTTTGTCTGAGTCTTTTTTGATATTGTATTATGTTATTTGGTTTGGGGTTTGTCTAAGGGCTGGTGAAATATAATAATTTGGCCCAAGTATTCCTCTTGCATAGTCTAAAGCTTCAGTGAAATTATTAAAACCTTTAAAAATCAAATTTTTATCCCATTTATAGAATCTATTACTTCTATCCAAGTTTGGAAAATACCTTTGGTTTTACCATGTATAACTACATAATATTTAAATTTATTATCTTTATTTTTGTCTGAAAAGTATTGACATAAAGCATTAGAAGCTGCTATAAAATACTTAGTGTCTTTTTTATTGTAAACAATCCATAAGTTATCTATTAAACATTGTTGAGTCTTGTCTAAATTACAATCTGGAACTATTCTAAATGATAAATTGCACTTAGGATATGAAATTAAATTATACTTACCAAAATACATTCTCTCCATTAAGTTGCATTGTGCTTAATTTGCCTTTGTCTTCTAGTGTTTGGCCAATTGGTCTCATGCTTGGTCTTATACTGAAATAAAATCTAGTTAGTTTTTAATTGTAGTCTACTTAGTTTATCTGCTAAATCATTATTGTTTCCTTTAATATATTCGAAAACAATATTATTGTATATAGATATTATATCCATAAAGTTTAACCATCTTCGTTTACTACTAGCTTTACTATTTATTTTTTCATGGAATTTAACTATTCTTACTAGTACTTCATTTTTGTTTAAAATGTATAATTTAAAACTTTTAATCCATACATTCATATTACCTTTTTCTTTATATTGTCCACTTTGGTAGGCGCATATTTTTTCTTTATTTTTTGGACTATATTTATTTGGTCTTGATTTTAAGATGACTCCTCATCCTAATTTACTACCATCTGTTTGGACTATTAAATAATATGACTTTAGGGGTATTTGTAAGTCTGGTATATTGTTAACTTTATCCTTAATTTGTTGAACTAATTTAATGTCTTCTATATTAAAGTGATTTTGTCCTTTACTACCAGTCTTTGCATATAATGGTCTTGCTATTTTCCCCAAGTCTTGAATAAAATTTCTTGCATAATTTACTAATCCTAAAAATTTTTGTAATTCTTTTGTATTATCTAGCTTATCTGGCATGTCTAATACTTTTTTAGCTATATGTGGTTGTAATTTTACTTTTCCTTCTCCTAAGGTTACTCCTAGGAAGTTTACATGTGTTCTACATAATTTCATTTTCTTTTTACTAATTATTATTTCATATTTTACAAATAGTCTAAATACTGTCTGTAAATGTCCTAAATGTTTGTACATGTCTTTACTAAATACTAGAATGTCGTCTACATATACTAATACAAAATTTTTATATTCTCCGAACATATCATCCATTTTTCGTTGGAAAATAGGTGGAGCTGTCTTTAATCCAAAAGGCATAGCTAGCCACTCAAAATGACCTTCAGGACATGTAAAAGCTGTCAATTCTATACTTTGCATTTTGATTCTGATCAAACTTACTAAATATATTTTTACCTTGTATTCTATTAATTAACTCATTTTTGTCTGGTAATTTATATGCATTTGTTCTAGTATTGTCATTTAGCCTTTTATAATTTATTACCATGCGAGCTTTTCCTCTTACTTGTTCACTATGATTTCTTACCATAAAAGCTGCTGATCTATGTCTAGATGTAGATCGCCTTATTACTTCTAATTTTAATAATTTTTTAATTTGTTTACCGAATTCTTTGGTGTCTTCATTATTTGCTTCTATAGTTGCTGTCTTTATTGTGTATTCTGGATTTATTATGTCTAATTTACACATAATTTTATTACTTCCCCAATGTATTAAGGGTTTTTCTCCTATTATTTTCATTTCATCTAATATTGATATTATATTTTCTAAGTCTTTAGGATGTTTTATTGTTCCTATAGTATTTATTCCCTTTTGAAAATTGTAAAATTCTGTTTCTATATTTATTGAAGTATAATTTTTTTCTATAACTTCTATGTATGTATTTTCTATATTTTCTTCTTGATTTTTTAAAGAACAACTGATCATTATTGCCACAGTCGTCACAACATGGCGTTGCAGTCTTAATGTTTGCTGACTTATCTTGTTTAGGCAGTTCTTTGGTAGGTATTTTATTAATTTGTACTGGAGTATATGTTGTATTTCTAAATAACATTATTCCGTCTCTAGAAAATAAACAACTTCCGTTATTTTGCATAAGAAACTGTAAACCTAGTACTAAGTTAGTTTTAATATTAAGATCTCTTACTAATATTTTATACATATTATATGTCGGTTTATAAAATTCGTTGCAAGTATTTATAAAATTTATTTGTGCTTTTTCTATATACTGATCGTAAAAATTATACGTTCCATCCATTTGTATTGCTTGTATAGGTTCCTTAAAATTTTTCAAAGTTGATATTAAATTATGTGGCAGTATCTTTTTATTAAGGAGGCAACTAGGGCATCCTGTGTCTACTAATGCTAAAGTTTTTATTTCTATATCTTTTATCTTTATTCTTACTAGTATTTTATTGTTCCGAAATTTTTATCTTCATTGCATATAAAACTAGTATTATTTTCTTCAATATTCATTAATTCACTTTCTATTTGATCTAAATGTATTGTACCTTGTGATTGTATATTATCTATATCTATTTTTTGTTTTCCTTTTTCTATTGTAATTAGTCTTTGTTCTAAATCATTCATTCGAGTTTCTAAAGTTATTAGTCTTAGATTAGTAGCATGGTCTTTGGTTTGAACTTGTTCTTGTTTTTTGGCTACTTGTTATTTTAATTTATTTTCTATACAACTTATACATGCTTTCATATAACAATTTTTACATTTAGCTCTATTTATTTTACTAGGATACCATTTACATATACTACATTGATTGCTCTCTATTCCTTTTTGTCTTTCAAATTCATGATTACAATCTTGATATATGTTCATCATTGTATAAGTTAAATCTTCTTCTTTTAATTTTAATTTTTCTAATCCTATTTCATTAATTAAATTATCATCTTTGAGTATTTATTTCTTCTATATCTATGCTTACGAATATATACTATGTATTCATCTACATTTAATAATGTTTCTTGAAAATCTTCTATTAATTGAGAATTTCTAGTCTTTATGTTATTCCTTTTAGGACATGTATTTGCTAAGTGTTCTATACTTCCACAAGTATAACATTCTAATTTATTTTTATAATTCCTATCATTTCTATATTTTCTAACATGTCTATCTCTATTTAAATATGATTTTCTAGCTGATGATTTTCTTAAGAAGTATTTTTTGTATCTAAATGGCCTTCGGCTATGGTCTAGTCTTCTCTTATATTTTCTTGGTTTACTAGGTTCTTTATCATAACTTTGGGTAGTATATATCATTGTTTTACATAAATTCATTTCGTTTTGTTTTAATTATTTTTGTATTTGTATATTAGTACATTTTTCTGTTAGTATTTTCATTATGTGATTTTTTTTTTGTCCTATCGACCATAAAAGTGTAGGGTCTTGCATCACTCCTTCTCTTTTATACCATCTTTCTTCTATTTCTCTTCCTAATGCTCCTGACAACTTATTAAATAACTTTTTTCCTAATTCTTCATTAAATGTATTTCCACTAATAGTACAATAGTAAAAATAGTCTTTAAGAAAACTCTTTATATGTATCCAATTAGATATACTTAACTGTTCTAATTTTATTAGAGCATTTCTTTGTAATGTCACTAATCCACTATTTGGGTCTTCTCCTGTTAATAACACATGTATTTTATTAGTAAAATTATATGAATTTGGTCCTATTTCTATTAGTGCTTGGAATTCTTGTGGAAAAGTTTGTTTATAAGATTTTCATACTGCTTTACAAGATTCTCCTAAAAATGTCTCTAAATATCTATACATAGTCTCAGCATCAGTTTCTTGATAACTTTTAATAAAATCTGCTACCACTATTCCTTTCCATAAGTCTATTACCGTATTCCACATTTGCGGATCATGTGCTGCTATGTTTAATATTTTTCCTTTATTTCCTCCTTCTTGTAGTCTAATAGGTTCTTCTATAGGCATTTTTTTCTAATATTATCTTTTATTTCTTGATCATGTCTAACCCATGGTTTTCTAGGTAAATTATATAGTTAATATTTGTTCTTTAATGGACTTGCACTATGAGAGCTAGTTGCTTCTTCCATTAATTCTTTGTAACTAGTTATGGATAAGGTTTCTTGCTCTTCATTTATGTCTTCTAATTATATGCTAAATTATCATTTCTTTCTGACATATTCTAAAATATTCTATAGTTTCCATTATATCCATTTTACCTTTTTTACATCCTTTACATTTAAAATTATTGTCTTGGTATTGTCTTTTTTCTTCTTCTATCTCTTTTCTACCTCGTATCCTTCTTGTATTAATTCTATATTCATAAATTCCTCTTGTTCTGTTTCTATGGTACTTCTGTTTCATTATCATCTAATCCTTTTTGACTTGTGTAGTTATAAAACCTAATCGATGTTTCTCCTTCTTAGTTTATCTAAATTCCATTCTAATCCTGCATATTCTTCTGGATTTATTTTTATTGGTTTTATTAATTTTATTCCTTTATTACTCATTATTTCTACTACATCATTTACTTAGAGTTTAAATTTTGTGTTACTACTTAAAGTCATTTTTCCAATAAATCCTACACACATTAATAAATTATTTCCATTATTCATTTCTTCATAACCTTTAGTCTGGATTCCTATTTTAATATGTTTTCCAAATTCCTTTAAATTAATTAAAAAGTCTGGACTAATATAAACAATTCCTCCATTATTTGTCATGTCTACTTCGGTTAAGCCAATTATGGATTTCTTTAAATCTGACCATCTATCATCGTATAATACAATTAGAGCTTTGGATCCTAAATTCTTTCTAGTTAATCATTTTATTCCTACAATTATTAATCCCATATGCATTAACATAAGTTTAGGATTTTTAACCGTTTTTATGAAAGCTGGGTTTACTAAATTTATTTTTGCAAAGTCTTCTCCTATTGATAGTATTTGTTCTTCTCTATAATGTCTGTATAATATCTTTAGAGAAATGTTTTACATTATATAAGGTCTTAGGATTTAATAATTTGAGTTGATTTTGTTGGAAAATCTGCAAATCTCTATCTATGTCTATAATTTCATTTAATTCTTGATTTTCTTCTATATTTGATTGTCTTTTAGATATCATTCTAGAAATTATATTATTGCCTATTCTATTTGGAAGAAAGTCCATTGTTGAGATTTTCTAGTTATTTTATGGTTTTCTGGTTTAGGTGTTATTTCTACTTTCTTGAGTTGAGAAATTAATTCATCTACTTCTGTATTATTTTTATGAGTTTGTTCAGGTTGTTTTTCTTTAAATATTTTATCTAATTTTATATTTAATTCTATTAGTAATGCTATTATCGTATTATTCTGTTTTAGGATTACTTTGTTTGTTTGGCTAGAGGGAATATAACTAGAATATCCTATAGGTTCTTGATGAAATTTTGTTGTATATTCTAATGCCTTTTTATAATTTATATCTTCTTCACTCATGAAAGTGAGATTTTTTCTAGACTTATAATTATCTCTTTTAAATTACTAATTTCCGTATTTATTTGTTCTACTTGTTGTATAATTTGAGTATTTTTAATTTCTAGTTCTTTAGGCTTTTCTGTTATAGTTTTTACCAGTTTTTCTATTTTTAATTTTGTAGGTAGATTGTCTAAATTAAATTTATTATTTAAATATTGAATTTTTCTTTCTATTTCTAGTTCTTGTGCTTTTAAAAAGTCAAAATTCTTTTCTAGTTTATCTAGTGTCTTTTATATATATATATTTATTTATTTATTTCTATTATATAGAAACATGATGTGTAGGACGACCAAGGGTATATTGATCATTTCACTCAATTATAAAAGTTATTTTTACTGATTCACGTCATTGTTTCCCAGATAAATCTAGAAAATCTACCAACTCTTTCTCACAACTATATAGAAAAATACTCTCGCCTCCAAGACTTTCAAGGTCGGATTGACTTCTTCTCTCAATCTATGAACTCTCTCAATGACAAGCCAATTTCAGGTAAGTTTTCACCACAATTTTTGAACTAATATGCTGGTTGATGTTTATTACTATGCCCAACATTCATCTGCTCCCTTTTCATTTCTTTTTTTGAATGATCTGATTTTTTTCCATTTCAGTTCTCTTCATCCTCTCTTTTGGGTGTTTCAATCTTAGTTCCTTTTTTTTTCAATTTTTGTTGAAATTTCTTCGACTGAAATTCTTGATTGATGTGCACGGACGCAACACATAAGATTACTATATACTGTCTTTGGCTGTAATTTCCTTTTCATTTTTTTGAATTAATATATATATATATATATATATATATATATATATATATATATATATATATATATATATATATGTGTGTGTGTGTGTGTGTGTGTGTGTGTGTGTGTATATCTCAGGATCAGGGCATTAAATTTTGAAGTTCCATTTAGCAGGCGTTTGTTAATGTTTCATTGTCTATTTTTTCAAAAAATAATTTTTATTTTCAAAATTGGAGTTGTTTTTTTGTAAGTAATTTAGAGTGAAAAAAGTGTAAAATGTTGTAAAACTTAAGCACAAAAGAACAATATAAAGATGAAGATAACAGGAAGAATATAAGATAATTTTCTTTCTTTCAAGTGTTCTTCAAATCTTCAAGTGTATACAATATGAACTCCTATGCCTCTATTTATAACATAGAGGCATACAAAAGGTTAGTCATAAACATGACATTAACATGAATATAATGGAAGAGGTTATGGGGGTGAAAGGTTACAAGAATAATGATCATAAAGGTGGATGTTATCTTCATAATTGTTGGAAAAATTACTACAATATTGATATTGGGCAAAAATTATAAAGTAGTGAATAACTTCACACAAACACTGTGTCGTGGTAAGCCACTGCCTTGAAAGCGATTTCGGCCAGACTTCGGTGCAAATCGTTGTAGTCGGTTGCTCCCCAAGGTTCCACAGTTACTCTCAAACACGTGTACTCGTGGCTGAAAGTTTGGAGTTGCACAAAAATAATTGCCCAGAAATCCATAATAGGAAGAAGGAAATTTAAGCCAATAAAGAAATTAGTGAAGGAGATAGTAAATGAACTCTTATGTGTATTTAGCTCCCAAATGATACTCCTTAAATAGAAAATCATTTACGTTTTCAACCATCAAAAGAATGTAAGAAACTAACGTATAATAAATGTACTCTTACTTTAATGACGAATTTGTCATAATACAAAAGTAACTTCAAGTCTTCTGAATACTTCCTATATTTTCTTACGAAGTTAAGAAACTGACACTTGAGATAAATGTGAACCATTAATCTGAAAATAACTCTCCTATTTCACATACACTAACGACTTAGCAATGTTCACATGGAAATCCACGATCCCCCATTAATGCAAAGATAAAGAATAAGAATAATTTATGGACAAAAGAAAGGAATATGTACTTAAGTGTCAATATCTTTCTATTTGAATTGACACATAGTGAAATGAGGCAACAACACATACCCACAAAGTGAAGTACTCTTGAACTAAATGGACATAAGCTGAGCCCCCAGAACACATACCGTATCCTTGATTTTATACAAACTCCGCGATCCAACAAAGTGTTTTTATGGTCATGCACACACACCTTGGGTCTTATGAGTGCTCTAGAAAGATAACCCAAGTCTTTCATAAAAGGCGACCACATATTTACACTCACGTAGGTGATTCCATCAAGTTTATCTCAAATAGACCACCTTAAGGCTATAGAATCACTAAAAACAAAATAAGCTGAACCTTATAAAACACTGCCTCACGCCATAGGATAGAAAATGTGGTGTATATTGAGGCCTAATGGGTCCACTATACTACTCAATCAATGGGCTTTAGCCCTATCCCCTCAATGTTTCAAGGATTATTTTCCTTGCCAAGCCCTTGGTCATAGGATCCGTCAAATTTCTTTCAGACCTTACATATTCCAAGGAATAACACACAATTTCAACAACTTTTTTACTGCACTGATGCGATATGTCTCTTTTTTCCATTGTGCACACTAGTTTTGGCAATTCCAATGGCTGCCTGTAAGTCACAATGAAGAGAGACTGGTGAAGCTTGTTTTCCCCACAATGGCAAATCCGTCAAAAGTTTTCTCAGTCACTCAACTTCCTGCCCTGCCAACTCAAGAGCAATGAATTTTGATTCCATGGTAGAACGTGCTATACATGTCTGTTTGGAAGACTTTCACGAAATAGCACATGCACCCAAAGTAAACACATAGCCACTGGTGGAGCTAACTTCATCATTGTTAGTTACCCAGTTTGCATCACAAAAACCTTCTAAAACAGCAGGAAATTTGTTAAAATGCAAACATCAATTCATAGTACCTCTCAAATACCTTAGCAAGCGATGAAGAGCATTCCAGTGTTCACTAATGAGATTATGAGTATATCCACTCAATCTACTAACAATATAAGCTATATCAGGTCGAGTATAGTTCATGCAAAACATTACACTCTCAATTATTTTAGCATATTGAGTTTGAGAAACATCAAGTGTATGCTAGGATCATAAGGAGTTCTCACTGGAACTACATCAAAACAATCAAACGTTTTCAACATCTTTTCAATGTAATGAGACTGGCACAAAGAGAAATCATTAGCAGTTCTTTTGATTTTAACTCCCAAAATCACATATGCTTCACCAAGGTTTTTCATTTCAAATTAGAAGACAAAAAGTTCTTGGTCTCATTAATAACATTCACATTAGGACCAAAGATTAACATGTCATCTATATATAAACATATAATCACACAATCTGAACCTATCATCTTAGAATAACACAGGTATCAGATGAATTTACAACAAAGTCATCATTTATTAATGTGATATTAAATTTTTCATACCATGCTTATGTGCTTGTTTTAGTCCATACAAGGACTTTCTCAATTTGTATACTTTATCCTCTTGTCCTGGAACCACAAAACTTTCTGATTGAGTCATATAGATCTCTTCCTCTAAATCACTATTTAGAAATGTTATTTTGACATCCATTTGATGTACCACTAAATCATGAATAACGGCTAAAGAAATAAGAGTCCTAATGATCGCTATTTTAGTCACAGGAGAATAAGTATCAAAGTAATCAACACATTTCTTTTGGTTAAAATCCCTAATCACAAGTCTAGCCTTATATTTATTAATTGTACCATCAGGTCTTAATTTCTTCATAAATATCCACTTGCTACTTATGGGTTTACAACCTTTAGGCAAATCATAAAAGTTCCAAGTGTGATTAGAAACTATTGAGTCTAATTCACTTTTAATATTCTCTTTCCAAAATATAACATCTATTGATCTCATTGCTTCATCATAAGTCTTAGGGTCTTCTTCTATTAAATATATAGACACTAATTCATCATTTAAAATATTAATATCAAAATTTTCAGTTAAAAATAGTGTTAAAATAAGGACCAAAATTAGTCTCAACTCTACGTCTTTTACTCCTTTTGAGTTCATTTTCATGCTCATTAGAAATAACATTTGAAGAAAGCACAACATGAAAATTAACTAACATAGATGTACAAGCATTGTTTTTCACATCACTTAACACATTAATTTTTAAAGGAAAAATATGCTCAAAATTTATTGCATCTCTAGATTCACAAATAGAGTGATCACTTAGAGACATAAATCTATATGCATCACTATTTTGAGTATAACCAAATAAAGAAAGTATCAGAAGTCTTAAAACCAACATTTACGCGTTTAAAATAAGGTAGATCAACCTTATCCAAACACCCCCATACTTTCAGAAATTTCAAGTTAGGAGCAAATTTTTTCCACAACTCATGTGAGGTCTTATCTAACTTCTTATGAGGGACTCTATTAAGAATATAGCATGCAGATAAGACTGCTTCTCCCCACATATTGCCAGATAAACTAGAGCTTAAAAGCATAGAATTCATCATTTCTTTAAGGGTTCTAGTTTTCCGTTCGGCTACACCATTTTGTTGCGGAGCATAGGGAGCACTAACCTCATGTATAATACCATTTTTCTCACAAAAATCCTTTAGAGTTTTAGTATTGTATTCACCGCCCCTATTAGATCTAAATCTCTTGATTTTTCTGTCTAATTGATTTTCCGCTTCTGCTTTGAATTTCAAAAATATGCTTTCAACTTCATCTTTAGACTTAAGAAGATATACCTTAGTGTATCTAGAAAAGTCATCAACAAAAGTAATTGTTTTTATCTAAGTATTTTGATAGAAGAAATATTAATGTGACCTAGTCTACCATGCCACAAATTGATAGACTCAACAATATAAGTTGAATTTGAAATACTACCATTATTGACAATCTCTTGAACAATGTTCAGTACAAATAAGCCTCCACTAAGATATCCCTTCCCAACAAAGTCTCCTCCACGAGAAATAATTAGTTTATCAGTTTCAAAAACAAGTTTAAGACCTACTTTGTTGAGAAGTGCTCTGAAAACTAAGTTTCTACGGAGGGAGGGAACATACAAAACATTGTTCAAGGATAATGTCTTTCTAGAAGTTAATTTAAGTAAAAATTTTCCTTTACCCATTACTACAGCAGTAATGGAGTTACCCATATATACACATTCGCCATCACTAAACTCCTCAAAGTCATGAATAACTCCTTATTGGCAAATAAATGCCTTGAAGCGCCTGTGTTTAGCACCCAGTCAATTTTACTAGCCACCACTACAACAACAATCACGTCATTACCCTCAGCAAGATAAGCTTGGACATCACTTTGCCTTCCTGCTTTGAGCCTTTCCCTATTCTTTGATAGCACTTGGCAGTCCCGTGACCAACTTTTTCATAAACAAAACAAGGACCCTTAGATTTTTGAATTTGGATCTCCGACTTGTTGAATTGATTTTTCTTCTTCATATGTTCCTTTACAAGACTTTCTTCTTTTTTCCTTTGAACCTGTCTTTCATAAAAGTACCAGAAGATTGTTAGCTTTAGAAGAATTAAGAGAAAATTCTTCCATCTTATCTTTGAGATGGTTCGCCTCTTCAGTCTTCATATGACTAATAATTTCTTGGAGAGTTAAATTCTTTTTCTTATGTTTTAATTGATTTCTATAATCACTCCAAGCTGGTGGGAATTTTTCAAGTAGAACATTAGCCTGAAATATCTCACATATCTTCATGTTCTCATTGAGAACATAAATAGTCAAGTTCTCATATTTGTGAACTTGTTCCATCATTGGCTTATTATCAACCATTTAAAATTTAATCCACTGACCGACAACATATTTTTTTCTTTTCTTCATCATCAGCACCATATTTCTTTTCCAAACTATCTCATATTTTTTTAGCAGATTTATAAATCACAAATAAATCAAATAAAGGATTAGTCATATGATTTAGCAAGTGTCCTCTCTTAGTTCTTTCATCCTTTTCAATTTTCTTTTTAGCAACATTATCAACAATTATAACATTGCTAGAATCAATAGTAGTATTAGAACAATTCATAGAAGGTTCATTAAATAAAACATAATCAATTTCTAATTTTTCAAAGAAAATTAAAAGTTTTTGTGACCAACGTTTAAAATTGTTTTCATCCAAAGACTCAAGTTTTGACAAATTAGAAAAAAAAAATTGTTCAAAGAAATAGCCATTACTCAATATTGTATGTTAGTAAAATCGCTTTCAAATTGGTGGGAAAATTACTACAATATTGATATTAGACAAATATTATAAAATGGTCAATAACTTAACACAAACACTGTGTCGTGGCAAGCCACTGCCTTGAAAGCGATTTCGGCCCGACTCCGGTGCAAATCGTTGTAGCCAGTCGCTTCCTAAGGTTCCACAGTTACTCTCAAACACGTGCACTTGTGGCTGAAAGTTTGGAGTTGCACAAAAACAATTGCTCAGAAATCCATAATAGGAAGAAGGATTATTTAAGCCAATAAAGGAATTAGTGAAGAAATAGTAAATGAAAGGAATGACTTTTGTTTTTCTTCTGTTTATTTAGCTCCCAAATGATACTCCTTAAATAAGAAAATCATTTCCATTTTCAACCATCAAAAGAATGTAAGAAACTAATGTATAATAAATGTACTCTTACTTTAATGACAAATTTATCATAATACAAAAGTAACTTCAAGTCTTCTGAATACTTCCTATATTTTCTTACAAAGATAAGAAACAAATTCTTGAGATAAATGTGAACCATTAATGTGGAAGTAACTCTCCTATTTCACATACACTAACGACTTAGCAATGTTTACATAGATTAATTATGGAGAGTTAAAAGACGTAAGTTATTCTTTGCATTAAAAGAAAAGGAATATTATCCACAATAATGAAGTGAAGTAATGTGGTACCTTCTTGGTGTACTGGACATCCACAATATATTATTTTATAACAAAAAACACCTCGAACTATTCAAAATAGATCATATATACCCTTTTATTATGTTGGGATCAAAACTACTTGCCGTCTATGTTTTGGACTACAAATAATTTTAAAATGTTATCTTTGTCATTAGAGCTGACATGGCAGTCCACCCATGCAGTCCAACATGACAAAAATGTTAGAATTTTGCCCTGATTTTCTTACCATATTTGAGTTTTAATTTTACCTTGAAGAAAAATTAAAGCATTACCATAATTGTTTTTATTTTTTCTGAAAGGAAAGTATAATTACCTTCCATATTTGGTTATTTTTTACTTAGAGAAAAATTTAGGAGATCTATAAATTGAAGATCCCATTCTCATAGCTGAACATAATAACATCTACAATGTAGTTATTTAAAGAGTCTTATTTATGGGGAGATTTATTCTCTCAATAGTTTTAATATTTTTGTTTTATATTAGTTTTTATATAATAATATTATATTTTAGTATAAATTTTTTCATCTAATTTATCGACGTCTTGATTTGCAATTGTAAGATTTTGCATCACGCTCTATTCACTTTCGAACCCAACAAGTGGTATCAGAGCACATGGTTTAATAGTTCCATGATTCAATGGTTCATCGAGGTTTAAGATGCATTCAAGAGGTTTCAAACCAATTTGCAACAAATTTGATGATAATGAAGATTTTTGTCAAGGTACATGTGGAGAAGAAGTTTCAACCATATTTTCAACATTTCTGTTGCTGCAATTTTTAAAAATAAAAATGAAATATTTTTAAACCAATTTTAACTCATATATTTTAAACCTTATTTTAAACCATGGCAAGCAACGGTGATAAAAGACTATGTGAAGAACAAGATTATCATGCATATGAGGAAGGTGAATCAAATTTTGTCAAGAAAATCCAGTCAAAAGGGGAGATTTGTTAGGATTTTGCCCTAATTTTCTTACCATATTGAGTTTTAATTTTACCTTGAAGGAAAATTAAAGTATTATCATAATTGCTTTTACTTTTTTTAAAAGGAAAATGTAATTATCTTTCATATTTGGTTATTCTTTCCTTAGAGAAAATTTTGGAGATCTATAAATTGAATATCCCTATTCTCATAGATGAACATAATAGCATCCACAATGTAGTCATTTAAAGAGTCTTGTTTATGAGGAGATTTATTCTCTCAATGGTTTTAATATTTTGTTTTATACTAGTTATTATATAATAATATTATATTTTAGTATAAATTTTGTCTTCTAATTTATCAACGTCTTGATTTGCAATTGTAAGCTTCTGCATGACGCGCTAATCACTTTCGATCCCAACAAAATACCTTCTTCTCAATAATGTTGTTCTTCCTTGTTCATCCCTATCACAAAAAGAAAATCAAATATAATTATTTCATTGTTCTTGTTTGAGTTGTTGTTCGGACTTTGGAGCTCCAATTTCAAAGTGTGTTGAAGTTTGTTTGAGGTTGTAATTGCGTGTTGAAGGATCGAGTTCATTGTTTGGGATATGGGGTCATAGATTCACAAAATCATTTTTAGATTTTCAAGCTTTTAAGAACTCTTTCATATATTTTTTTGGGATTTCAACTCAAATCTTCAAATATCAATCTTTAAACTAAAAAATCAGTTGTTAAATGTCAATTTCAAGCCTCAAATGCAATATCCAAGCAATTTTTAGTAAGAATCAGTTAAATCTCTTCAAATTTTTGCACTTCCAAAACCCAACATAGGCTAGAAATCTCTCACCAACAAGTTTTCAAATGAGTAGTTATTTTCGTGTTTCAACACAACAAGAATGACTTCAAGAGTTTTTCAACATCTTTCAACCTTGAGAATTAAATTTTCAGTCTCAGATTCGATGACATCAAAACCCAAACAATGAACTCGATCATTCAACACACAACTACTATCTCAAACGAACTTCAGCGCACTTCAAAATTGGAATTTCAATGTCCGAACAATAACTCAAACAAGAACAATGAAAGAACTATTTTTGATATTTTTTTTTAAAAAAATTGTGATATAGATGTACAAGGAAGAACAACATAATTGAGAGGAATGAATTTTTGCCATGTTGGACTGTCTAGGTGGACTGTCATGTCAGCGCATATGGCAAAGATAACACTTTAAGGGTATTAGTGGTCCAAAACATAGACGGCAATGGTAGTTTTGATCTCACACATAAATAAAGGGTATATATGAGCTATTTTGAATAGTTCAGGATAGTTTTGACCATTTTCCGTAAAAATAAAGTTTAGTGACTTTCTAAGTGAAATATCAATAGTTGGGTGATTTTTAGGTTATAAAATAAAGTTGAGTGACTTTCTACGTGAATTATTCAAAGTTGAGTGACTTTCTAAGTGAACTATTCAAAGTTGGGTGACCATATGAGATATTACCTCATTTATACATTTATAAATGTTTTTTTTAAAAAATATAACACTTATAAATATGATTTCGAGAGAGGAGCATAGGTTCACATGAACCCGATGACTCCCTCTGAGATACGCCCCTGACTAGATCATAAATATCGATCAAAACCAAATGAATAAGTAAAAATCCTAAAAAGTGTTCGATATTAAAAATATTATAACCATAACAAAGAACCTAATCACTATATATTGGATTTCATATAGAGTCTGAATCATTTCATATATCAATTGAGTTTGACAATGATGTAATTCTAATTGTGGATCTATTTGCCTGCAATGGGCGAGCCTACAATTCATTACTTTTTTATTATTAGGTAAATTAAATGCAGAAAAAATGTCACCTACATATGTATTATTGAAATTTGTGGAATGCTTTTGATTTCTTTGGTTTCTTGATTTATGAGAAACTAAAAGTTGAAAGCAGAGAAATTGAGGAAGAAGATAGATGTATTGAATACAAAATTTGTTACTTTACATTGAGATGTAAGTTTGTATTTACACACATCTAACTGCCTTCTAATTCTTGTTATTGAAAGTAACGTAACTAACCTAACTGACTTAGGCTCCTATTTAACTAACACTTTCACTTTAGCCATTAATGGCTTCTCTTCCTACTTCTTCCTTCTTCCTTCCTCCTCCTCCTCCTCCCCCTTCTTCCTCTTCATCATCTTCTTTTGCTTTATCTTCTTTTTTTAATAAATTCGACGTACCGCAAACGTAAATTGTTTCGAGCGAATTATATATTAAAATTCTTGAAACATCGAGAGGATTTTATACCTAAAATTTGGGATTGTTTAGAGATGATTTTGAGTTGATCGAGATTTAATATCCATTGCATACTTCATGTATAATTAATGTATACTTCATGTATATTTAAGCTATATTTAGTAATCTGAGTGTATCACAATGTATAATTAGTGTATAGCTCATGTATAGATAAACTATGTTGTATAGTTCGTTTATATTTTCTATAACTTTACATTTTGTGTGTCGCTTATCGAAGGCTTTATACGGCCTAAAGCAAGCTCCTCGTGCCTAATTTCTCAAGCTCAAAACATTTCTCCTATCGCATGGTTATACTTGTTGTTACTCTTACTCATCCTTGTTTGTCCGTCATGCTCCGTCCTCTACTACCTACCTATTTGTTTATGTGGACGGCATCATCATAACGGGTAGTGATGCCTCTTATATCTCCTAATTCACCAAATCCCTTGATCTTTACTTCTCTCTAAAAGGCCTTGGTGTTCTCTTTTTTTTTCTTGGGTAATGAAGTTGCTCGTGAGAGATCTGGGATGCATCTCTCTCAAGCTAGCTACAATTGAGACTTACCCTCTCGAATAAATTGACAGATTGCAAGCATTCTCCTTCTCCAACAGATAATACATTCCAAAATTGTCTAAACATGGTGAAACCTTTGATGATCCATCATTATATAGGAGTATTGGTGGGGCTCTTCAATATGTGACCATTACAAGATCAAAGATCTTTTTTTGGGGTGAGTCGTGTTTGTCAATTTATGCATAATCCTACCTTGGATCATTATAAAGTCGTCATCAAACGGATTGTTCGCTATCTCAAAGGCTCCCTTACACATGAAATAGCTATCACGTCATCCGCTTCATCTACTATAAATGTCTATTGTGATGTAGGGTGGATTGCTGATCATCGTTCTCATAATGGCTTTGCTATATATTATGGTCGTAATCTAATCAGTTGGTCCTCACGAAAGCAAAAGGTAGTAGCTCGATCCAATACTGAAGCTAAATATCGTGTCATTGCATTTGTCGCATCAGAAGTATCCTGGATAACTAGTTGCTTAAGGAACTTTGATTGCCCTGGCCCCGTCCTCCCATGATATTCTATAATAACATCAGTGTCATTTATCTTACTGCCAATCCTGTCTTTCATCAAAGGTCGAAGCATATTGAAATTGACTATCATTTTGTTCGAGAAAAGGTTCCTTGAGGACAAACTTTGTGTTCAGTACATTCCTTCCACTGATCAAATTGCTAATGTATTTGCTAAAGCTCTAAGCTCCTCTCGATATAGCATTCCTTCGTAGATATTAACAAGTCTTATATGTAAACTGAAAGTCCTTTATTTTCTGTAATTAAGATAGTTTTTATTTTGTATTCAAACTCTATTGTCTACATTATCAGCCTATATATAAATCATATACTGGTCATTGCATAGACTAATGACTCACCTCTTCCTTTATGCTAATTTACACAATACTCAATTTTAAAAGTTATAAAACAGACAATATGATGACAAGGGGTACATGTTGTACTTATTCTATTTTTATTTCAATTCAAATCAACGTAGATTACGCTGTCAGTGGTGGGGCCGTTGATCTGTTGTCGTGTTTTAAGGTCGAAGCACCTACCCAACTAATGTTTTCTGTTTAAGATTACTCCACACTCCATAAATATGATTATCCTTCTCAAGGAATGTAGGGTCAGTGTAAGGTGATAAGAATTAAATATAAATCATAATTTAAAGAAAAGATAAACATGAGCAATCTAGAGTGTTTTGTCGAGGCTGACTCAATAAGATTGGGGTCTAAAGCCAAATTTTAGAGAGGGCCTAATATTTATTTGTTTAGTTTTTTTTATTAAAAAAAAGATCGCCACATTTATCTTTAGGGATGCAACAATTTAAATTGTTTAGGAGATCTTAATTATCAGAAACTATGCTACATTTTTCTCCAACTTCTTCTAGGTTTTCTTCTTGGATGTTATTATCATCTAACTCAACTCTATTAGTGACTTGTTCATTTGAAGAACATCTCATAATTTTCGATTCAAGAATTATTATTTATTACAAATCTATCAAGTGCTTTTTTGGATTTATTTAATTCTTCAAGTTTTTTTCTTTTTCTCTTTTTCTTTTGTAAGATGAAAATCATATTTTCTAATTGACATATTTAAACTGAATAAATTTTAATAATAACTAACACAAAGAAATATATATACTCAGAGGCGGAGCTAGGTGGGGTTCGTGGGTTCGGACGAACCCAATAACTTTTCTGTAGACCCTTTATTTGTGCTAGAAAATTAATTTAATATATATGTATATTAATTTGTGAACCCCTAACAAAATTGATCAACGGTTCTAAAGGAAATTTAGAACCCCAAACTATTTATCTTGGCTCCGCCTCTGTTAATATACTGATGAACTAAGGATATCAACAATTACAAATTTTCAAGAAAAAATATACTATAATATAAATTTAGAATAAAAAACTTGTCTCAAGAATTTGATAAATTGATATAAAGATATCGAATAGTGTTGTGTTCCTTCAACATAATGATTGTTGCATTTCTTGAAATTTTGAAGAAGACACCAAAAAGCAAATTTTGTTCTTTGGTAACTTATAAGCAATAGTAATTCAATAAATTTTGTAGTAGAGACTTCAATATTAAAAATAAAAATAATAATAATATAGACAATAAAAAAGATAAATATATGGTAAATAATCAAATTATTAGGAAATAAATAAGGAGGTACAACTTTCCCACAAAAGGAAATAATTCCCAAAAACTATTCCATTCCTTAGGAAAGTGGAAATTAACCACTTTGAATAATTATTTCTTACTCGTTTTGTTTTAAAGAAATTTAAAAATACATATAATTTTATTTTTAAAATATATGTAAAAGTACTTTTTTAAAAAGAGAAAATTGTATAAAATAACAAACTATTAATTCAAATTAAATATTATAACCACAGTTTGATTTAATTGTAATCCGTAGCAAACAGTTGTCATTCGCCTCTCTCCCTGAATTTGTAGCTCGCCACTCTCGATTTCTCGCTGGGCAGTCTCTCCCTCACCTCTCTCACTTTATACAAACACAAATGTATAAACTGCATTTGTGTTTGTATAAAGCGGGAGAAAATTGTGTATATATATATATATATCTTTTCATTCGCCTCTCTCCCAGAGAATCTCACTCGCCTCTCTCACTTTATACAAACACAAATGTATAAATTGTGTTTGTGTTTGTATAAAGCGAGAGAAATTTTATATACAAATACAAATACATATATTTTCGTCTTATACACTTATAATTATACAAATACAGATCTTCCCCTTCCCAGTTTTCTTTTGTCTTTCTCTCTTTCTCGCTTTATACAAACACAGATTATACAAATGATTCTTTTGTATATGTATACCGAAACAAATTATACAATTGATTCTTTTGTATATGTATACCGAAATATACATATTAATAGTCATAGCAAACATAAAGTTTGCTATGGAGCACAATTATACAAACTATAGTTATAGCATACAAATATGATTTTAATGTTTGTTAAACCTAAAATTTACTCTTTTTAAAATGGGGGCCCAAACGATGGCTTTAGTGGCCTAAGAGTTAAGACGGTCCTGTGTTTTATATGGGTTCAATATATGCTATTTTATGTGTATTAATTTATGTGGCACGGATAAAATTAGAAAAGCTAATCAAATTTGTACATGATTTTAAAATATTTCAAGTTGTTAATTATTGTAATTTATAGTACTATGTGCTTATTTTGTAATTTTTAAATACATAAAAAATAAAAAACCGCTCATATTCTCATATATTACTCCTTCTATCTTGATCGCGTTTTGGTTATTATTGATTTCTTCATGTCGCATTTGATCTTGATAGGAATATTCTTGCCCATTTTCCACTATGATTAGGTTAACCTCATCGTTCGTGAGGTTATCCACGACAAGATAGACATTAATATTGATTTAGTTTTTATTTTTAGCCATTAAATTAGTGGATTAGTGCACTTCATAAAAGAGAATGTTTGTTTGTAACAGTCTAAAGTAATCAAATCAATATCATAAATATTCTTAACCTCACGATGGGAATCAAACTATTTATCCTAAAAAAATGTTCTGTTAAACTTGTAAGTGAAGTTAATTTAAATATAAAAAAAATCATATTGATTAAATATAGCAAAATAATCAAAGTGAACAAGCTGAAAATAAGAACATAAATTAAATAATTGAAATATAGAGATGGATATAGCCTTATTTAGTCTGAACCTGATGATTCATATGACTGAGTCGACTTGATAGGGATTAATTGATCAAAATATGTTAAAGCTAAAGTAAGAGTAATATTATTTGACTAGAAAGTAATATGGGCTTTACCTGGTGGTGATCATATCGTTTATATAAGAGATAGCTCTTTGGGAGTTGATTATTGTGCATTAATTTCTAAATAATGTGTGATAAATGTTAGCTAATGAAAGTGATTAACAAGTTGTATGGTGTGGTTAGTTAACTAATGAGCTTATTTAGTTAGAGGGTGATGAGATGGCAATTAGTCAGTTACAAGTAAGTCAGTTAGAAGTGTTGTACATATTGATGTGTCCACATTTAATGTAAGAGAATCATTCATTCAATACAATTCTCTCCTTTCTTCTCTAGTTTCTCTCTGAATTTTTGTCAAAGTTCTACTCTCCATTCATAGAGTTAACATGGTATCAAAGACTTGATCATAGAGAGCGTATTATATGCACACATCTGCTAGGTGTCTAGACTCATCATTTGTTAAAGGTGAGTCGAAAGGAGGTACCTCCATGTCAAGCTGGCTACAATGGCAATTGATGGAGTTCCATCATCAAGCACTGAAAATGGTACTACCAACTCCACAACATTTCTTGTAATCGATCACAATCATCATCTTTTTCTTCAACATGCTAACACTCCAAGTAGTTCTCTAATCTCTTTACAGTTGACTGGATCAGAGAACTATGTTTTATGGAATAGATCATTTAGGATTGGCCTACTAGGTCGTAGCAAGCTAGGATTTGTTGATGACGGGTTTCCTAAGTCTATTTTTGAGCCTGCATTATATGATCAATGGAATAAGTGCAATGTTGTAGTATTGAACTGGATTATGAATGTTGTACGACCTAGTCTACTCAGTTTTATAGTGTATGCATCTGATACACGCAAGGTATGGCTAAATCCAAGAGAAAGGTTTGATACAATTAATGGTTCTAGAATTTTTCAACTACATAAAGACATTCACACTCTAATTCAAAGTACAATGTCTATTGCTGACTATCATTCACAGATGAGGGACTTCTGGATGAATATGATGCTCTCATGCCTTATCCTAGTTATCCATGTCATGAGTCAAAGAAGTTTGGTGAAAATTGTGATTATCAAAGGTTATTATAGTTTATCGTGGGGTTGAATGAGTCCTACTCTCCTCCTAGAAGTCAGATTCTCATGATGAGTCTCATCCCCACCCTTAACAAAGCATATTCCCTTCTAATTGATCAAGAGAGTTAGAGGAATCAGATGAGCTTAGTTAGCTCAGGAATGATAGATGGTACTGCAATGTACACTCACAAATTGGCATATAACAATGTATCACAAAAGTGGCACCTATAACAATGGTGCAAGTACATCCAAAGGATCTAGTGCTTATAGTGACTATGGTGTCACTAGATTTGGCTCCTCCAGTAGGGGTATATTGGTGGTAGTACTACTGCCTCTAGAGGTAGACGAAGCCATTCCAATGGGAGGCTACAATGCTAGGAAGAACTTTCTTCTGTGTAAGTACTGTGGCTGCAAAGAACTCTCCAAGAATCAGTGTTACAAAATTGGTTGCTATCTAGTTGATTCCACTTTAAGAGGAAGCCTATGTGTGCTAATCAAGTTGAGGTTGGGCGAGAGATTAGAGGCACTAACAATCAGAGCACTAAAGTCACAAATACATGATCACATTTTGGAGCTTTCTTCATTTAGGATCAATACTATCAAATACTCCAACTGCTGTCCAAACCTGGTGGTGATAATGTAGTAGAACCTTCTGCTAATGTAGCATTTGTTACTAATGCAAGTAGTTCTCCTAAAGCTTTCTCTTGTACATATAAAGGTAGTAAATGAATAGTAGACATTGGAGTCACTCATCACATCACATCTAACTTGGAGGTTTTTGACATGGCTAGAGATGCCCCTACTCATACAGATAGTAAGGTCCACTTCCCAAATGGTAAAGTTGTAGTTGTTTCTCATGTTGGCAATATTTGTGTACTTACCAATCAATATATTTCTAATGTCTTATTCTTACCAGACTTCAAGTTTAATCTATTGTTTGTACCAAACTAAAGAGTTACACTGTATGATAGGGCTTTTTCCTGACTTGTGTGTATTTCAAGACCTCTACATTAGTCAGGTGAAAGGGATTGGTAAAGAAGAGCATGGACTTTATATACTACATAAAGGACCAAGTCACACTCCAAAGAAACTGGTCAATAGTAGTAGAGGTCATGTTCAGCTTGTAAAGCCAATTGTTTAGTCTGTTAGTTCTATTACACAATCTGATCCTATTAATGTATGCACAAAAGACTAGGTCATGCTCCTATTGATATCATAAAGAGGAATGATTGTCTTAGCACCTTAAGTAGTAAGGATAAGTTTCATTGCAATGTATGTACCCTAGTTAAACATACAAAACTTCATTTTACTCAAAGTACTCATATGTCCAAAGTTGTATTTAAACTACTGCATTATGATCTTTGGGGGCCTTATAGAGTGCACACTCATAATACGATTTTTTTTTGTAACCATTGTGGATGATTTTAGCAGGTATACATGGATATTCTTGATTACTTCTAAAGCTGACACATTAGTAGTACTCAAACATTTTCCCAATCAAGTACATAATTTGTTATCGACTAGTGTTAAAATCTTGAGGACTGATAATGGTAGTGATTCTTTAGTACTGAGGTTCAAATTCTACTAAGTGAATCAGGCATAACTCGCCAGAGAACTTGTGTATATATATCACAATAGAATAGTATTGCTGAAAGGAAATAGCCATAGCCAGATACTGGGTAAGTGTGTGTCTATTGATATGTACATTCTTGATAGACTTTCATCCAAAGTTCTTGGTTACAAATCTCCATATTAAAAGTGGTATATGCACCCTCCTTTATTATCACATTTCAAAGTATTTGGATGTTTGTGTTATGTTGTCAGTCCAACAGTTAATGAAAAATTCTCATCAAGGGCTATTCCTGAAGTGTTTATGGGTTATCCATCCACTCAAAAGGTATATATCCTATATGACCTTCATGCTTACTCATTCTTTGAAAATAGACATGTAGTTTTTCAGAAAAGTTTGCTCCTTTTTAAGCACATGCATACCTCTTCTAATCCCAATATTTCCCGTACTTGAGTTAGGTCCACCATGTGTTGATTGTGATTCATGCTCATTTTAATCTGTAGTATCACCACCTGAGGTAACTTCCACTGTTAGCTTTCCACCTAAAGTTTCCGATATCACTATGTTCTCAACACATTAACCTATAGTTCCAGCTCACCTACTGTAGTTGCACCATCTACAAAATCAGGTAGGTCAAGTAAACCATCCATGTGGTTATAGGACTTTGGACTCAACCTAAAAGCAATGTTTGTACCTATCCAATGACTAATCAAGTCACATACTCTTACTTGTCCACAAATTATAAGCAAGTCCTACATGCTTATTCAACTTTGTGTGAACCAGTCACCTTCAAAGAGGTTGTTTTTTATCCTGCTTGGCTAAAGGCCATGGAGTTAGAGATCGCTACACTAGAGAGTAATAATATATGGAGTATTGTAGATTTACCACCTGGAAAGAAACCCATTGGGTGTAGGTGGATTTGTAAGATTAAATTCTTAGCGAGGTGAGGTAGAAAGGTTGAAATCCATATTTGTAGCTAAAGGCTTCAGTCAGAAGGAAGGCCTAGACTATGGAGAAACTTTTAGCCCAGTTGCAAAGATGGTGACAGCCAGGTCTCTTGTGTCTCTTGCTGCTTCTAGAGGCTAGTAAATCTATCAAATGGATGTACACAATGTCTTTCTCGATGGTGACTTACAAGAGAGTATATATGAATATTTCTAGTGGGTTTTCTTGACAGGGGGAGTGTCACAAGGTCTGAAAACTAAACAAGCCATTGTATGGTCTGAAACAAGCACCACAACAATGAAATATAAAGCTAATTGAGGCATTAATGCATATGGGATTCAAACAAAGTCATTATGACTACTAATTGTTCACAAAACAAGTTGGTAATGATACTGTGATGTTGTTAGTTTATGTGGATAACATATTGATTACTGGAAGCACTCATCAATTGTTGTGCAGTACTAGACAGGAGATTCAGAAAAATTTTAAGATGAAGAATCCAGGGGAACTCAAGTTCTTTCTGGAAATTGAATTTGCTAGATCCATCCAGTGTATACTAATGACATAAAAGAAAATATGCACTATAGCTAGTCTCAAAATCTAGACTAGGCGGAGCCAAACCTACATGTACACCACTAGAGATAAATCAGAAGCTTATATCTTTTTAGTATAATGGACATATCAAGCATGCAAATGCTGAAGGTGACAGTCCACTCACAAATCCTACAAACTACCAAAGACTAGTAGGTAGGCTTCTCTATATCACCATGATCTTGACTTCTATGCACAAGTGCTAAGTCAGTTTATGTATTGCCCAAAACAATCACATATGAAAGCAACACAGAGTGTGGTGACATACATCAAGGAAGCTCATGGATTAGGGGTTGTTGATGCCAGCAGAACAAACTACATAACTCATTGCTTATTGTGACTCTGATTCGGGAGCATGCTTGGAAACTAGGAGGTTAGTCATAGGTTATCTAGTGAATTTTTGAGGAGGGTTAATCTCCTGGAAGTTTAAGAAACAACAGACAATGTCAAAACTTTCAGTTGAAGTAGAGTTTAGAAACATGGTTGCATACAGCTGAGATAACTTGGGTGATAGGCATGTACAAAGAGCTAGGCATTAGTGTGAATCTACATGTGAACATGATTGTGATAGTAAGGTAGCCATACAAATTGTTGTCAATTCTATCTTTCATGAAAGAACAAAGCACATAGATATTGATTGTCATTTTATTAGAGAAAGGATTTGTCAAGACATGTTGAAGACTGGGCATATAAATACTAAACATCAAGTGGTTGATTTACTCACCAAGTGCCTGGGAAAGGCACTTTACAATTAGTTGCTAAGTCAACTTGGAATGAAGAATGTCTTTCAACCATAAGTTTGAGGAAGAGCGTTAGCTAATGAAAGTGATTAATAAGTTGTATTGTGTGGTTAGTTAACTAATGAGCTTAGTTAGTTAGAGAGTGATGAGCTAGCAATTAGTTAGTTACAAGTAAGTCGACTAGAAGTGTTGTATATATATATGGTTGATGTATCCACATTCAATGTAACATAATCATTCATTCAATACAATTCTCTCCTTTCTTCTCTAGTTTCTCTCTGGTTTATTCTCTATTCATGGAGTTAACAATAAATAACTAATTAAATGACATTAATACTCCATTCGTTACTTTTACTTGTCACTTATTTCTAAAATAGATTTTAATGTTTTACTTGTCACTTTTGATAAAAAATAAAAAAAAAGACATTTTTTTCCATGTTTTACCATCAACATTAAATACTTATTTTTCAAATTATTTTTAAGACAACATTTAATAGGAGATCGTTTGGTAAAACATTTATATCATTAATTATTTTTTTAATTGATGTGTCAAGTCAAACTATAACAAATAAAAATGAACCGACAGACAAATAAAACGGCGACACCCAATATTTTTCATGGGTAAGGTATACAACGACTTAGTGAGGACTCATTGGCCTTTTCTCTCATTTATTATTCTTTGCATGATCTATCATTGATTTTGTCTGGTGACTCATTAAGTTGTGTTCCTCATCCTTTTGCGTGTCACGATTTAATTTGTCCACATGTCTAAACTATTTTTATCCTATTACACACTCTTTTCATTTTTTTTAAAAATGGGTGTTACTTTAGCAAAAAGACGTTGTCCCACAAAATAAGATCCTTATCGATTGTGAGAGGTTTGAGATCGAACTTTGAATATGGATAAAATTCTATTGGAATGTCACCTTCAAATAGGCTTTGTAGTACGTGATTTAAATTTAAAAAAAAATAATAGTAAAAAAAATAAGATCCTTTTAGCAAGAAATGGACGGTCCAATAATAGTTTATAGTCGTACTAGATAATTGAAGGCCCCGTTAACGGGCCCAATATAATTAATTATTTTTTCAATTTAAATTAAATTTTTTTTACCTAAATTCACATCTTATTTTATTATAATTTCTAAAATTTCCTACCATTTAAAAAAATTACGAAAATTCCCTCTCAGATACATCTCTATCCTCTGTCAGATACATCACTATCTCCTCTCGGATACATCTCTATCCTCTCTTGAATACAATTTTATCCCCCCTTGAATACATCCCTATCCTCTCTTGGACATCGCTCCCCTCTCGGATACATCCATATTCCCTCTCGAATACACCCCTCCCTTCTCGAATTCATCCGTGAGCTATGTATCTGCAAGTTTCCTGAATAGCAATGTATCACGATCGATGTATCCACATGTCTGCTGATGTATCCAGAATTTTTTAATTCTAAGAATTTTTTGTTATTTGAAAAAGAGTAGGAATATAGTGTAATTAGCTCTTAACACTATGAAAATTTATGTAATTTTTACTTTAATTTATGTGACATATTTTTCTTTGTAATCAATTTCAAAAGAATGATGTATTAATATATTTAATAACATTTTGACTTTAAAATAATCATTTTATTCTTATTAAGATGATTTATAGTCACATGAACATCTATGGTTTGTTTTAGACCACGAGTTTTAAAAGTGTTTTTTAAAAAAAAAAAAAAAAAACTTCATGTTAAGTCAAATAAACATTACATAAATCGAAATGGAGTGAGTACAAACTATGATCAATTTTATATATATAAAATTTAAGTTTTTGTAACTATTTTGCCTTTTTAACAAAAATTTAAAATGAAAATACTAAAGCTTTTTCACAATTATTTTTTATAGTATTTTTTTATCAATATTCTGTCGATAATAACCAAAATTTTAATATAAATAAGGTAGTAAAGTAACTTAATTTGAAATTCAAATATTGATATCAATTTAGAAAACATTTATTTTTAAGTTGTAAAGCATTCATAATCTAATATTTAATATGCTCCCTACTCTCGACGAATGACACTAATTTATCATAATTCAATTTTGCAAGAAGTAGAAATCAAAACTAAAAAGTGCAACTCACTATTAGTCTATTATATGAAGGTCAATCCGTAGTTTATCTATTGTGGAAGTTTCCTAAGTATATGATATACAATTTTATGTCAAATTAATTTTTGATCTCATATATTTATACTATTTCAAAATTTATCCTGTTAATTGGTTATGTGTCTTTTTAAACTACAATTATGCAGTCATTATTTTGTCTTTTTTTTTTTTAATATTTACATTACCAACTCTCTTTTTTTTTAATCTCTGTAGAATTGTGATATTTTTGTTTTCTTATTTAAGTTGCAATTTTTTAAGATAAAATAAGTTAAATAAAACTATATGAATACTTATGTTTAAAAAACATTATATATAATTTAAAAGGAAATTACATACATAGAAGATTATAGGATTATCTGAATATATTATAGTAGTTATAAACATAGATGAATGATTTGAACTGTCAAAGAGTATAAAGGTATAAATATTTTTCGGATTATTATTATAATCTAACAAATACAAATTGATTTTTAAAAATAAAATAAAATGAATTTGTGGGGCCATACATGAAACAAAACTTTAGAGAATACTCTTTAAAAGAAAAATTGAATTCTTCTAGAAAATTATTTTGACCATTAATTATACACTTATAAATTTATTTATAACTTTGCCCATAAATAATATTAAAATTATAAAATTGTTATTGATCGTCCTAATCATGGCTCTTCTATATAATAGAAATATCTGGAGTGTAGTATTAACTACCAATTTTTGTCATCAAATCAAAGTGGACACTTCAACCTTTTCCTCTTCTTCTTCTAAAAAAAAAAAAAAATACAAATTAAGTAATTCCACTATTCTTTTATTTTTCAGAATTTGTGGACAGCAATCCAAAATTCTAGAATGGCAAAGTGGAGTGGCATCGTTGCCGTTGTGTCTTTGACGGTGTTTTTAATGTCAGTGACGGCGGCAACAGTGCTTCCAATTCATCCTTACTTGAAAGTTGAAGACACATTCATTTCTCAACTTTATGATACTTCCAACTATGGATTTCTTCAAATTGACAATGGCTTGGCTCGAACTCCTCAGATGGGGTGCCTTATTTTCAACTCTACTTCCTTCTTGTGTTTCTTTTTTACATAAAAATTGAATCTTTCTAGTTCAATTTGTGTTAAAAGTTGCACTTTATAGTTATGTGATTAATCATATTTATGGAACAGGTGGAGTACTTGGAATTTTTTTGCCTGCAATATAAATGAAACAGTCATCAAGGAAACAGGTAATTCTCTGAGTGTCTCACCTTGTTTTGATAGATGCTTGAGAATATTCCATTGTAATCCCACAAGTGAGTGCTTGAGAAATTAAAGGCTCTCCTTTAATTGAGGGGAATTTCATTTGTTACAGGCATTGATAAACAGTTTCTTTGATGTCCTTTTCTTAGAGGTTCATGTCAGTTAAAATGACTTTACATACTTCTCGTGTTTGATGCACTTGAGGGTCTTTCGGAAACGACATTTCTATCTTTATGAGTTAGTGGTAAGGTCTGCGTACACTCTACCTCCCTTAGTGGGATTTTATTGGGTATGTTGATATTGTTGTTATCTTGTACTCTTGTCCTGGGGAGTGGATACTTCGAGATTGAAGTTTTTCATTAACTGGGATTTCTTGGGGAGGAGGGAAGGAAGTTTCTTCAATTGTTTGGGAAATCTTAACCATGCTACTTTCTTGTGCTGTCTATGGGGTGGGAGTGGAGTGTTATAAATGGTTAAATGTTTTATTAGCTCACATGGAAGTGTTGTTTGGCAGCTGATGCACTCATATCAACTGGTTTGGCTAGCCTGGGTTATACTTATGTCAACATTGGTAAGCTTGTGAAGAACATAGATTGCCTTTGCTTTTAAGGTTTGAATCTTGACATTTTGATATGTTTTCTCCTTGGTAGACGATTGTTGGTCCAGATCGACACGAAATTTGAAGGTGCGTCTACATTTCTAAGCTAGGATGTTGTTCCTCAACATTGTGCTTTCTTCTTTTTTTATGATTATATTATTATGATGATGGTGTCCAAACCAGCTAGCGTGCACCTTGACTCTTCCATCGGGAACCTTCATTCCTGAATGTTTTTCATGCCTTGGTGCCCTATAACTTTAGAACTTAAGTTCAGAAAGAGTTAACTGATTTCCAGATTTAAGAACTCTTGTTCAGCTTTCATTTTCAGCCATTTGTTGATGTGTGAGATGCTTATCATCTGCCAATCCTTGTGCAGGGTGAAATGATTCCTGACCCAAAAACTTTTCCCTCTGGAATTAAAGCTCTAGCTGATCATGTGCACTCAAAGGGACTAAAACTTGGTGTCTATTCTGATGCTGGGTAGGACATATCCCAAATACCTGGTCTGATTATCTTTCGACTATGCCAATATTAGATGAAAATACATTTTCTCGTCTGGTATAAAGCATTTGTTCGTTCTCCTGTTTCTCACTGTTCGGTTACATGGATCATGCAGGATTTTTACATGTCAAGTTCGGCCAGGTTCGCTGTTTCAAGAAAAAAATGATGCAGAACTTTGGGCATCTTGGGTTAGTTTGTCCTTTTTGTTCCATCAATCCCGTTATTCAGTAATTATCTTCCACCTTATTGATAAAACACAATAATGACGATTTCAGAGTGGAGTTACATATACATATGGTAATAAATGTTAACAGAAGAATATACTTTGCTTCTTCTTCGTCTTTTTCTTTTTTCATCTTCTGGTTGATATTATAGCTTTTTCCATTTATTGTCCAAGAGCCTTAGAGGTTAGAGCATAACAGGTTGTTGTCAGAGAGACTTAGAGCATAATGCCAAAAAAGATTGATATGACTTCAAGGAAATAATTGGCTTTGCTTATGCCAAAAAATAAATGAAGAAGAAGCTATACAGTTGCATATGTTGATTAAATCACAAGCTAATATTGTTAATTGCATTTCTTATACAAGGTAAGGCAGTTTTCTTACTTGTGAATACTGGTTAATATGTTAGTGTTGGTGTTGCTTTTCATTTATTTCTTTTGGTGTGGTAGATGATTTACTTTGCATTTGCTAACTAATATTGTGATTGTTCAACTACACAGGGTGTTGACTATTTGAAGTACGACAATTGCTACAATCTAGGCCTCCCACCACAAAAAAGGTTCAACTCTTAGTCTGTGAGGTCTAACTTAATTGTCTTTAAATGTGTAATTAGATGTGAATACTAAGATGTTGTTTTCAGATACCCACCCATGCGTGATGCCCTTAATGATACTGGACGAACTATATTTTACGCACTTTGTGAATGGTAAGTGCAACTTCGAGGCACTTTCTTTGATTTGTATTGGAGTTCTTAACCAGCATCTTGAGATCTTTCTTGGTGCTTTTGTTATTAAATTTGGTAGGGGCATTGATGACCCTGCCAAATGGGCAGGAAAAATTGGAAACAGTTGGCGTACAACAGATGACATCAATGATACATGGATAAGGTTCTAACTTGCTGCATCTTTATTTGATTATTATATAAGGAAGCAAGATAAACTTCATCATCTTCTTGTTGTTATTTATTCTGTAATCGTATATCATTATGGTAAATAAAGATATTTATACATGTATGTATGACCTTTGAAATTTAGAAGATTTTGATTGTAGTTCTACTCTTAAGTATGAACCATAGCTAGATACTTATAAATATGCAAGCTTAACTTAACAGTAAGACAACTCTTTTGCTGTGCTTTTCACTTAACTTTTTGCTTTTTCTGAAATTTTGCTTTGCTCTAATAAGCATCAGACTGACAGATATCTTTTATTTATATACTTTTTTAGCATGACAACCATTGCTGATATCAATAACAAGTGGGCTTCCTATGCTGGACCCGGTGGATGGAATGGTAGGTGATGATCCTGATTCTCTAGATTTTTAAGCATGGCTGAGACTGAGTTTAACCCTCTATATCTTCTGGCAGATCCTGATATGTTAGAAGTTGGAAATGGCGGCATGAATTACCACGAGTACAAAGGGCACTTTAGCATCTGGGCTCTGATGAAGGCAACTCATAATTACATTTTTTTAAATTCCTCTCTTGTTTTTCTTTTTGATTGTCTGATGGAATACTTTGTATCCAGTCCCTTTTCAAAACAATTTCTCCGTAGTGACAACAAATTTGTGATGCAACCATTCTTTTGTGAAATTGCTTGCTGGTTTAAATGGTGTATGAGTGTGAGTTTTGGTAATCCTTGTATAAATAAGGATAAGAATAGAGGATTGAATGTGGTCAATAGGGACTAGATATTTTATTCAGAAAAAAAGGGGGAAAATAGTGTTTGGAAGTTTTAATATGTATTTTTCATTACTAGTCCATCATACTGCAGGAGTTTATTCATTCTCCCCTTCTTTTCAAATATTTATCATGTTCTGGTACATATGTGACAAAAAAAGTGGTCTGTTATGTTGGCTATTCATGGAAATAAACATTGCCTTTGTGTGCTTCAATACTCTTACTTCATGAACTTTATGCTTCGATTTGTAGGCTCCGCTTATAATTGGTTGTGATGTCAGAAACATCACTGCTGATACTTTAAAAATTCTTTCCAATAAAGAGGTTATCGCTGTTGACCAAGGTAAAGAGCTTTCTATTCCTTATAACTCATTCACTACCCCTTTTTTTAGTGAGGAGGTCATACTATTTTTGGGTCTTATCTGGTTGAATCAGCTCATTTTCTCCTTTTACTTTCGATGTGCATATGGTTTTGAATTATTGATACAAAATAATTTATGAAAAGATAACTTCTTCACTTTTACAGATCCCCTTGGCGTTCAGGGTAGGAGAGTTTACGCTTCCGGACCAGATGGTTGCCAGCAGGTCTAGTTGCACCTTGTTTCTCATTTATCCTCTCTTGTTATCAACAGTTAGCACCTTTTGTTACTTATTTCGGTATCTGACATAAGAGCTCCTTGTATGGGTGTAGTTTAAAGACAAGACTTACTTCGACGCTTTCCCGAAATAAAGTGACGTTACTGTTGAAAACTTGTTTTTCTTGAAAAAAATAAGCTAGAGGATAATGAGAATTCGATTGATAAGTTTCACACCTATTAATTCCTAAAGAATAAAAGATCATATTGAGAGGTAGATAAACAACAACATACCCAATGCATATAGAGAGGTAGATGCTGACAATAATTACAATTATAAAAAAACAAAAAAAACAGAGAGGATGAGATAAGGAAATATATAGGGATGTCGCTCCCCTAGCACTTATGTGGACCGTTTGGAGAGAGGAATAGGAGAGCTTTTGAGGATGTAGAGAAAGATTTTGTACAATTAAGGTATAGCCTTTCCTTATTTCTTTTTGATGCACCCATGAGGTTTCGATTTGTATAGATGATTAGGTGTCTTTAGTTGAAAACCATGTATTTTTGTAAGATTTCCTCTTTTTGTTATAATTGTTGTATATGGGCACGGTTTTTCCCTTTCTTTCATGAATTATTACCTTACAGAAAAAAGGAGTGTCTACCAGCTCAAGGGCATACAAGCAGCCCTTCCATCGAGCATAAGATTGAACTGCTATTTTACCTGGATAAGTATCCCTTTGATATGTAACATTTACTAAAGTTTTTCCCAGCCCTAGATGCAACTTAACTGCAAGAAATGTATCCATATAACCCTGAGTTTGACTCATAATTCTATCAGCTAAAATACACATTTTTGTTTTCTTGACATATTGGAATTTAGTTTTGATGTGGGATTTTCTCAATGTAACAAGAACTTCCATTCTTTTGGGTAGATGAATTTGCAACACGATCGCAAAGATGATCGCGTGAAATATGTAGAGAACCATAGTTTTGCCTAAGTTCATCACTAGTTCCTTGTGTTATTCAAGTGGCAACGCAGCCACTATGAGAATTTACTACCCACATGTTGAACTGATTAGCCAAGATGGTGTCATGTCATGTAGAATTTGCCCAAAAAATTCTGTCAAAAGTAGTTCCTTTTGTTGTCAGTATTATTATTACTATTATTACTAATAATAGTGAATGCGATCATTGGATTGGACCGTTAGGCGGGGATGTAAAGGATTAGGATAGCCCCCCAACTAATTTAGATTAGGCATACTTGTTAATGTATAATTGTTGTTGTGGTTGTTATTTTTATTACTGTTATTATTATTATTGTTGAGATGCATTTGGATGTATTTTCCTTTTCTTTTGGGGGGAGACAGAATGGATTTGAGGGGTTTAAACTTTGTTGTGCTCTACCAATCTGTTATTGTTATTGTTTTTAATTTTATATTCAGGTTTGGGCCGGTCCATTGTCTCGAAACCGTTTGGCTATGGTACTCTGGAACAGATGTTCAAAAGCTGCAACTATTACTGCTAAATGGAGTGCCATTGGACTAGAACCCTCGATTAGCGTCTCTATGAGAGACTTGTGGAAGGTGAGTTGGCATGGTGTGTAGCCAGCTATATATCAACCACTGTAACTCCTGTTCGTTGAAATATAGCTTACCATCTCTTTTTGACAACTTGTAACCCCGGGATCTCTTGTGACATAAATTTTTGCTGATACATCTGAATTAGTTAGGATCATTGCTTTGACTCAGCATACTGGCTTCATTATTCCAAAAGTTTACCCTGATCGCATTTCCTATATTGAAATTTTGCAGCATGAAGTTGTCTCGGAGAACATAGTGGGCTCATTTAGTGCCCGGGTTAATGCTCATGGCTGTGAAATGTACATTTTAACTCCACGAAGAGCAACTCGATCTTCTATATGACTGAAGTGTAAGAGGAGTTCACGGCTTGTACAACCTCAATAGTAGGCTTCCCTGTTAATCTTTCTAATCTACATCTGTGCCTACTGTTTTCTTCATGCTCTTATATATTACTAGTTCCCTTAGAACTTGCAATCTAGTAAGTCGAATTCGTAAAATGCTCTCCACATGAATAAACTTTTTATGTTACTGAAAGTATTTCTGGAAATAGACTTCTTTTGTGGTTTATATGGGATATTCATTTCAAGCTATTCAATTAGCATTGGCAGTATACAGTGGAGGATTGTTCAACTTTGATCTTAAAAGTTTCTATAATGAATGTCACGCCCAAAACATGTTCCAAATGGGATAAGTGGTTGTTTCGAATAGCTTTTCTTTCTTTGTGACCGGAATCGATCCCACAGAGAACTATTCCAATTACTTTTCGTATCATCAAGACTATCAATTTAATCAACTTCTTGAGGTATAATATATTTGAATTTTTGTATTAACTTAACTAAAATAAATAACAAAAATAATAATATTTAAATAATCAAGTGATTGATGACTTTTTTTCACGAGTAAAAAGCTTGGGATGATGATTTCACCAAATGTCGAGACAAAGTCTAAATGTATCAACGTATAATCTTGTTGAACTAATCTCTTTTGATCATGAATCTTTCTTACTACAAATATTTCTATATCAAATTTAATAATCTCTTAGCGTTATTCTCTCGAAGGAACTTGGTGTGTCGTTTAAACTACACTCGTTTACGAGATTAAAGTAGTCAATTGCAAAATATACGAAGAATGTTGTTACAATCTTTATAATTCGATGTTGAAATTCTAATTAGTAACTACTATTGAAAAATTAGGGGGTTTTTATAAAAAAAAACTATTAACTACTTTATCTACTTGGATTTTAATTAATAATAAAGATGAACTAGGCCTAGAACTATTAGATATCAGAACTCAAACAAATACTTTACTATCAACTCAGGTGCATGTGTTCATTGAGCAAACTGACGAAATAAGTCTCCAAAAGCCTCCCGGCCTAATTAAGAGAATGTCACTCTAAGTCCTTATCAGCACTTGGATGTCAAATTAATTTGTTCATTCATCAAAAGCCTCAGGTTAGCTATCCTCACTCGAGCTCAAGCAGCTACTAGATGGAGGTTGGTAGCGACAAATCCCTGTTAATGATAATTTTTTCTAGTCTTAATTTTTTTGGTCAAGAAAGTTAGAATACGAGTGAATTCTTAATGTTTGCAACCATTAAAAAAGTAATTTTTTCTATGAAAGAACCTTACGATTCATTTGATTTGAAAATAAATTATGATGAGATTAGTTATCCTGCAATTTGTTATCCTGAGATTAGTTATCTTGAGATAATTTTTTATTGATTGATTTGGTTTGTTGTATTAAAACTAATAAGCATTGCATACTTTCTAAGAATAATCAAGTGATTGACGACTTTCTTTCACAAGTAAAAAGTTTGGGATGATGATTTCACCAAATGTAGAGACAAACTCCAAATGTATCAACTATAATCTTGTTGAACTAAATTACGCATCTTTCTTACTACAAATATTTTTATATCATATTTAGTAGTTTTTAGCGTTATTTTCTTGAAGGAACCCGTTGTGTTGCTCAAACTATACTATTTTACAAGATTAAAGTAGTCAATTGAAAAATATAGTAATTCAATTAGGTTGAGGTTGAATTCCACAAAGAATGTTGTTACAGATCTTTATAATTCGATGTTGAAATTCTAATTAGTAACTACTATTGAAGAGTTAGGGTTTATTATGGAAAATTATTAACTACTTTATCTACTTGAATTTTAATCAATAATTAAGATGAACTAGGACTACAGTTCTTAGATATAGGAACTCAAACAAGTATTTTACCATCAACTAATTCAGGTGTGTATGTTCATTGAGCACACTGACGAAATAAGTCTCCTAAAGCCTCTCGTCCCAATTAAGAGAATATCACTCAAAGTCCTTGTCGACACTTGAATGTCAAATTAATTTGTTCATTCATCAAAAGCCACGGTTTAGCTATCCTCTCTCGAGCTCAAGCTACTAGATGGAAGTCGGTAGCGACAAAATCCTGTTAATGATCATTTTTTCTAGTCTTAATCTTTTTGGTAACGAAAGTCAGAATACGAGTAAGTTCTTAATGTTTGCAATCATTAAGAAAATATTGTTTTTGTGGAAGAGCCTTAGGAGTCGTTTGATTTGAAAATAAGTTGTGATGAAATTAGTTATCCTGCAATTTGTTATCCTAAGATTAGTTGTCTTGAGATTGTTTTTTATTGATTGATTTGGTTTGTTGTATTAAAACTAATAAGCATTGCATACTTTCTAAGAGTAAGTTGTTTGTCTACAGAAAAAAAAAAAATACCTTTCGTCTTATTTTAAGCAAATTTGTAGGCTGTAGTTATTTTTAAAAACAAAATTAAATGAATCTCATTTTTTTAAGTTTGCATTCCACCTGAATCAAAACAGGCTCGTGGGAAGCCTCTCCTCTTCACTATCATAAGCAAACAAGATTAAAACAAATGAATTAAAGTGGGAGCAAAAACTGTTGCGCTTATGAATTCTAGAGTAAAACTTGATGAAGCAACACTATCTAAGAACAGAGAGGAACATATTGAGTGTGATCAGAGAAAAACTAACTTCATTGATTATCTTCGATCTACAATACATTATATACCACACGACTACCATGTTGTGATGCAATCTAACTGTCTCAACTCACTAACTTTTTCTAACTAATCATAATAAGCCATGTAACCAACTTGGCCTAATTACACAATCAATTGTGTGGTGCATGTTAGACAATTGGCATTTTTTCCAGCTTATTATTTTTACTGCTTTTTACTTATTTCAGTTTAGTGCTTCCTATTTTCTAGCTAGACTTAGTCAACTTTAGTTGCTCAACCTTCTGAAGTTAGTGGCCCCTTTAATGGCTGTTAGTGGCCCATTTTTATGGTTGTTAGTGGCACATGTTATTATTTAGTTTTAACATCCACTTTGTAAGTGGCTACTAGATAGGAAATGGTTAGGTTTTTTCTTGTATAAATTCAGATCTACAGCAAATTAACACATAGCTGAAAATTCATACGTTCACTCTATTTTTATTCTTCAAATCAGTTTCTTGAGCGTTTCTGTTTTAACAATGGCATCAAAGCCTCTAGTTGATCTTACAGGACTAAAAAGTTTTAACCTACAACACAAATGGCATCCAACAACCTACCTTTAAATCCACCATTCACTTTCACAGGTGAAAATTACCAAATCTGGTCTGTGAAGATGCAAACTTTTTTGGAAGCCTATGAACTTTGGGAAACTGTGACAGAAGATAAACCACTTGCTGCGCTACCAGAAAATCCTACCTTGGCTCAAATCAAATCCAACAACGAAGAGAAGGCAAAGAAATCTAAAACCAAGTCGCTTATGCTGAATGTTGTGGCAAATTATGTGTTTTACATAATCATGGCTTGCAAATCAGCAAAAGAGGCTTGGGATAGATTGAAAGAAGAATATCAAGGCAGCGATAGAACACGTCAAATGCAAGTGTTGAACCTGAAAAGAGAGTTTGAGTCCTTGAATATGCAGGAGGATGAAACAATCAGTAAGTATGCTGATCGAATCTCCTTAATTGTTAATAACATTAGACTTCTTGGTGAGGAATTTACAGACAAACGAATTGTGGAGAAAGTTCTTGTGACTCTTCCTGAGAGGTTTGAATCTAAGATTTCCTCTCTTGAAGAATCCAAGGACCTCGGAAAACTTTCATTAGATGAACTAATGAGTGCTCTTCAAGCACAAGAGAAAAGGAGGACTATGAGATGGGATAAGTTCACTAAATGAGCTTTCTGTGTACAAAAGAAAATATTTGGTAAAGGAAAGCAACAGTTCAGCCAAAAGAATAAGGGCAAGTATGATGGAGCAAACAATAGTGGAGATATGAAGCAGAAGTTCCCTTCGTGCAAACATTGTAAAAGAACTACACATCTGGAGAAGCACTGTTGGTGGAGAGTTGATGTTATATGCGGCAACTGTAAGCAGACGGGGCACATATCTAAGGTCTGCAAATCAAGAGAAAAGGCCTCTGGAGCTTTGCAAGCACAAGTAGCAGAAGTTGCAGATGCACATGATGAGGAACTCTTTGCAGTTTCATACCTTTCAATCAATGAATCATCTGATTCATGGCTTCTTGATAGTGGTTGCACACATCATTTGTAAAATGATGCTGAAATGTTCAAATTCCTTGATGATACTTACAAATCTTAAGTAAAAGTGGGAAACGGTGAGGCAGTAGAAGTCAAAGACAGAGGTATAGTGTCTATCTCAACAATATCAGGTATCAAAATTATTCCTGATGTTTTGTACACACCTGATATGAGTCAAAATTTGTTGAGTATTGAACAAATGCTTGAAAATAATTATTCTCTGCATTTTAAGAATCGTGAATGGGTTGTTTCTGATCCTTCTGGAGTAGAATTATTTTATGTCAAGATGAGCAACAGAATGTTTTCAGTTGATTGGGAGAAATAACTGAGTAGGCTTACACTATTACATCACAAACATGTACAAACCTATGGCACAAAAGGTTTTGTCAGTTCAATCTGATAAGCATCGCAGAGATGAAAAAGGAGTTAGTGGAAAATATACCTGAATTTTTTTTTCGAATGCTCAAGTTTGTGAAACTTGCCAACAGGGGAAGCAAATAAAATTGTCATTTCAAACAAATCAAGTATGAAGAGCTAACCAGAAACTTCAGCTCATTCATACGGATGTTTGCGGCCCAATGAAAACAGATTCATTGAGTGGTAACAAATACTTTCTCCTCTTTATTGATGACTACACCAGAATGTGTTAGGTTTATTTCATTAGACTGAAGAGTGAAGACTCTGATGTTTTTAAAACAATTTAAAGCTTTAGTAGAAAATCAATGTTATCTTAGTATTAAGGCTTTAAGGTCTGACAATGGAGGAGAATATACTTCTTCTCAGTTTGTGGAATTTCGTAATAACACAAATATTGAACGCCAATTGACATTACCATACACTCCACAACAAAATGGCGTGTCTGAAAGGAAGAACAGGACAGTAATGGAGATGACCAGATGTATTTTGCGCGAAAGAATATCCCAAATCAGTTTTGGGCAGAGGCAGTCAATACCTCTGTATATTTGCTGAACAGATTGCCTACTAAGGCCTTGCAGGACATGACTCCATATGAAGCTTGGTGTGGGAACAAACCATCAGTACACCATCTCAGAATCTTTGGGTGTATATGTTATTATCGAGTTCCAGAAACAAAGAGGAATAAGCTGGACAACAAGGCTCATAAAGGCATATTTATGGGCTATAGTTCATCCAAAGAATACAGGATTTTCTGTTTGAAATTAGAAAGACTAATTCTCAGCCGAGAAGTGAAGTTTGATGAAGCAGCTAGTTGGGATTGGAAAAATCAGAAGACCTCTTATCTAATTTATTTTCAAAAAAGCAGCCTCAACTTCCAGAAGATGAACTAGTGGATGATGTACCAGTGAGGGAAACTCGAACCTTAAAAGATGTCGATCAGTGGTGTAATTTGGTTACCTCTGAACAAATAAGCTATGTTGAAGCACAAGACTCTCAGTCATGGAGGAGAGCTATGCAAGATGAACTAGACATGATCGAGAAGAATGGAACCTGGCAGCTTGTTGACAGACCTAGAAATCGCAAGGTGATTGGTGTAAAATGGATTTTCAAGACAAAACTCAATCCGATGGAACAATTTGCAAACATAAGGCTAGATTGGTGGTGAAGGGATACGCACAACAATATGGTGTGGATTACCAGGAAACATTTGCTCTTGTAGCAAGGTATGACACAATCAAGCTTATTCTTGCATTTTCATCTCATAGTTCCTGGCAGATTCATCAACTTGATGTCAAATCAGCTTTTTTGAATGGTTTGCTTGCTGAAGAGATCTATGTAGAGCAACCTGATGGTTTCTCATTTCCTGTAAAAGAGGATCAAGTTTATCTCTTAACGAAGGCCTTGTATGGCCTAAAACAAGCCCCAAGGGCATGGTATGAGAGGATGGACAATCATCTCATCCAACTTGGCTTTAGTAAAAGTCAAAGTGAAGCTACTTTGTATGTGAAAGTAACTGCATGTGAGTCCTTAATTGTCTCAATTTATGTGGATGACATGCTTGTGACAAAAAGCAAAATTGAACTAATCCAAAGGTTCAAGGATGAAATGGAGAAAATCTTTGAAATGACTGATCTTGGAGTCATGAAGTACTTCCTTGGCATGGAAGTGTTGCAGTCCAGTGATGAAATTTTCATATGCCAGCAGAAATACATTTCGAATATTCTAAACAGGTTCAAAATGCAAGACTGCAAACCTGTGAGTCTCCAATCTCTACTGGTGTGAAGCTTGGCAAGGATGAGGATTCTGAAAAAGTGGATGATAGTATGTATAGAATCTTAATTGGTAGTCTTCTATATCTAACCGCAAGCAAACCTGACATTCTATTTGTTGTAAGTTTGCTCTCTAGGTTCATGCATTTGCCTAGAGACACACAATTCACAACAGCTAAAAGAGTGTTACGGTATATTAAAGGAACTAGCAAGTTTGGAACTTTTTTGCCAACATCTGCCAAAGGAACTATGAACCTGATTGGGTACTCTGATAGTGATTGGGGTGGAGGAGTTGACGATTCTAGAAGCACCTCTGGATATCTTTTCTGTTTGGGGACAAGTTGTTTTAGTTTGAGCTCTAGGAAACAAGAAACTACAACTCAATCAAAAGCAGAAGTTGAGTACATAGCTGCTGCATCTGCTGTGAATCAAGCTAAGGAAGATGTTGAAGGACTTGGGCCATGAACAAACAGAAGCTACCAAGATCATGTGTGACAACAGTTCAGCAGTTTCAATCTCAAAAAATCCAGTGCTTCATGGTCGAACTAAGCACATCAAGATCAAATTTCATTTTATTAGAGAAGTCCAACAATCTAATGAAGTGTTGTTTGTTCATTGTTCATCTGAGAACCAGCTAGCTGACATTTTCACCAAGTCATTGCCAAAGGAAAGGTTTGAAGATCTGAGACAAAGACTTGGTGCTTGCCACAAAAATGTCAAGGAGGAGTGTTAGACAATTGACATTTTTTCCAGCTTATTATTTTTACTGCTTCTTACTTATTTCAGTTTAGTGCTTCCTATTTTCTAGCTAGACTTAGTCAACTTTAGTTGCTCAACTTTATGAAGTTAGTGGCCCCTTTAATGGCTATTAGTGGCCCCTTTTATGGTTGTTAGTGGCACATGTTCTTATTTAGTTTTAACATCCACTTTGTAAGTGGCTACTAGATAGGAAATGGTTAGGTTTTTCCTTGTATAAATTCATATCTCCTGCAAATTAACACATAGCTGGAATATCATAAGTTCACTCTATTTTTATTCTTCAAATCAGTTTCTTAAGTGTTTCTGTTTTAACAATGCACACCATAATCTATAATGTGACCAACATCATCAGGGCACACTTATACATTTACATAATACTTTTACACCCTCCTTCAAGCTAAGTGGTATGAAAATGTATTTCATTTCTAGTTTGGACATAAGATGTGCATGAGGTCCTCTTCCAAGAGCCTTAGTGAAAACATCAGCAGGTTGATCAAACGAGGCTAAGTACGTTGTGACAATCAATCCATCTTGAATCTTTTCCCTTATAAAATGACAATCAATGTCAATGTGTTTTGTCCTCTCGTGAAAGACTGGATTAGCAGCTATCTGAAGAGTTGAGGTGTTGTCTGAGTATAGTGGCAGAAGGGAGATATTGACACAAAGATTCTGAAGCAAGCCAACAATCCAAACCACGTTTGCAACTATGGAGGCCATTGCTATATTTAGCCTCTATTGAACTTCTAGAGGCTGTCAATTTCTTTTCATATTTCCAGGAGATAGGGGAGCCTCCATACTAAACTAAATATTCAGTAATAGACCTTCTATTATTAATGCATGCACCCCAGTCTGCATCATAAAACACCTTCAGATTATTTCCCCCTGTTAATGACATTAGAATTCCTAAGACTAGTGATGACTTCAGGTATCTCACCAATCTGAGTGCATTCATGTGTGATGTCATTGGAGAGTGCATAAATTGACTTAAGCATTGCACAACAAAAGATATATTTGATCTAGTAGTAGTCAAATACATCAACTCCCCAATTAATCTTTGGTAGCTAGCAGAATCTTTCAACAATGTATCAGCATGTGTAGGGTGTATGGTGTCATCAAATTCCACAGAAGTAAGCTTGTGGTTCAACTCCATTGAACTTAAGACTGGTTTAGCGCCTGCCAAATCCATATCTGCTATGAGCTCTAAGGCATACTTCCTTTGATATATGAGAATTCTAGCTTCACTTCTAGCAAACTCTATTTCAAGAAATATTTGAGTTCTCCTAGATCTTTGACTTTGAAAGGATTTTTCGAAACTTCCTTAGTCTCTTGGATCATAGCAGAATCATTTCCTATTAATAATAAATCATCCACATATATGAGTATTATCATTAGCTTGCCATGTTCCTTTTTGGTAAACAGGGAGTAATATTTGGTGCTTTGTCGAATTCTAATGCAATTATGGTACTATTAAGTTTAATATTCCACTGCCTTGAAGCTTGTTCAATCCATAAAAAAATTTCAACAATCTATATGCTGAATTGTTTCCAGTTACTTGAAACCTTCAGACAATGTCATACATATCTCCTTGTAAGAAAGCATTATAAACATACATCTGGTGAATGTTCCAATGACTAGCAGCTGCAATGAAAATAACAGACTTACTGTGGCCATTTTTACCACTAGAGAGAAGGTTTCTTAATAGTCAAAATCATCCTTCTGATTGTACCCCTTGGCTACCAACCTAGCCTTGAACCTCTCTACACCATCGTCTGCATTGTACTTAATTTTGTACATCCACCTGCAGCCTATAGCCTTTTTATTCTTAGGCAAGTCTACCAGCTCCCAAGTCTTGTTGTCCTCTAGGGCCTTTATTTCACTCTATATTGTTTCTATCCATCTAGCATCTTTAGCAGCCTCAGTGTAGGTAGCATTTTCTGTGTCTACTGAGCATCTGGAAACAAAGCCTTGATATTTTGGTGACAAGCTAGTATAATCTAGGACTGAAGCTATAGAATAAAGACAATTATTTGTTCCAGTCTTTGTATGATAATCCTTGTGCCAGATTGGAGGTCTTGAACTTCTAGTAGATCTTCTTATTTGAGGTGAGAGAGTGACAATACTAGAAACTATTGAAGTTTGTGAGGGATAGTAACAGGTGATACTGAAATGTTTGGTGATATGGAATCAACATTTTGAGTAGGAAGTTGGACAGGATCTACAGAAGATGATGCAACTTTGAGCAATTCATCCAAGTTAACCAGGTCTGGGGGGGCTGAAAATTGGATTCTGTGTAGTAATACTACTCTTTTTGAAAGGAAAGACAGATTCCACGAATATCACATCTCTATTGACAAAAATGTCTTATGACCAAAACAGACCTCACTGCCCTTGGACCAAACTTATCTTGGTTGGTGAGATTAGCAGTAAAACATATACAACATATGACTCTTACATGATCAAAAGAAGGAAGTTTGTCATACATATTCTCAAAAGGAGATACATCATCTAAAATAATGGAAGGTATTCTATTCAGATATATACAACAACTTGAATGCAAAGACCCCAAAATCTATCTAGGAAATTATCATGTCACATGTGAGTTGTTTCTTTCATTGTTTGCCACTATATATGATGTTTTAAGGGATAATGCATAAGTACCCCTTAGACTATGACCGAAATCTCAGAGACACGCCTAAATTTAACTAGGGTCCTATTACCCCCTAAACTATTTAAAATGGAATAAATATACCACAAACACTAACATGGCATAGAGAGTGTGCACTATGCACACTCTCTTGAAGGCAAGTGATAAGTGCACAAATTGGATACATGTCATTTTTTTATTGGTAACTTTATAATTAGTTAGTACACATATTTATTGACAATAAAACTTATATATATTTAATTGTTTTTATTTCTTTCTTTGTAAAATATTTATTTAATTTAAAAGTGTCCTTTAATTTTAGCGTTTTAATTTTTTATGTTTTATTTGATTTTCTTCACTTATTTTGATATCCGTTCAAAATTAACTTATTTTAAATATAAGACATTTGAAATCAAATCAAACCGAAAGACAAACAAAATAAAATCAATAGAAAAATAAAAGAGAAAAAACAATGAATGTAGGTAAAAAAAAAAGTTTCGTTACAAGGTAATAAAAAATGTGTATTAATTAATTTGAATACAAGATTATAAAAATAAGATTATTTTTAAAAAAAATTGAAAATTTAATTTTTTTTTAAATAATATTATATTTTTAATAAAACATTTACAGGCGTGGCGGGCGAGTGTCTACAAACACAACCAACTTGGGTGGTTGAAGGTGCCACATCAGCACAAAAGGTGCACAAAAATACGAAAAAAATGAGTTCAGGGGGATAATAGGATCTTAGTTAAGTTTAGGTGTGTCTCTGGGATTTCGATCATAGTCTAGGGGGTACTTATGCCTTATCCCATGTTTTAAAAAATTTCTAGCCTTTTTTTCATATTTGGGATCCATAATAACTAGTCTTCCATTTCACCAAGTTCTGATTTCCCCTCTTGCAGTACTTATTATACATAAAGCTACTATACATTAATGGTTATATCCTGAAGTTTCACTATAATTTACATAATAGAGCCATAGATTCTTGTAAAATTGTGAAATCTAATCCTCCTTCCTTCTCCTACAAGCATAAGTTTTTCCACTTTGTCTAGTGCCTACCTCTGCCTATTATGTAACCAAAAAAAAAAAAAATGGATCATCAACTTTCCAATGGTATTAATAACATTTAAAGGAGGATTCATCGTTGATAAACAATGTATATGAATATTTTGTAGGACATGTTTAATTATAATTGTTCTTTCTGCAGGACAATAATTTTCCTTTTCATATTTGCAATTTAGTGTTGATTCTATGAATCATTTGCTGATAAAAAGTCTTCCGTTTTCTCATATAAATAGTGGGATACCTTAGGTTAGATACATGGTCGTCTTAATCTTTAGGCCGCTAAACTCATCACTTGGGGCCCCAATTTTAAGGGCTACCATTTTTAAAAAAAAAGTACTCATGCATACATTTAAAAAATAAAATTCTATGTATTTTAAATTTCTTTAAATCAAAACGGGTAAGAAATAATTATTCAAAGTGGTTAATATCAACAATAATTTGGGAATTATTTCCTTGTGTGGGAAAATTGTACCTCATATATTCATTTTTTTTATTCTCTATTTTATTTTTTTTATTTTTAATATTGAAGTCTCTCCTACAAAATTTATTGAGTTATTGTTGCTTACAAGTTACCAAAGAACAAAATTTGTTTTTACAGTATTCTTCAAAATTTCAAGAAGTGCAACAATCATTATATATGTTGAAGGAACACAACATTATTCGATATATTTATATCAACTTATCAAATTCTTGAGGCATGTTTTATTATTCTAATTTTATTTTATATATTTTCTTGAAACTTGTAATTATTGATATTCTTAGTTCATTAGTAATTAGTATATATATTCTTTTTATTCCATTTAAATATGTCAACAAGAAAATATGATTTTCATCTTACAAAAAAGAGAAAAAGAAAAAACTTGGAGAATTAAATAAATCTCAAAAAGAGCACTTGATAGATTTTTAATAAATAATAAATTTTGAATTGAAAAATATGGGGATGTTCTTCAAATCAACAATTCACTAATAGAGTTGAGTTAGATAATAATAACATCCAAGAAGGAAACATAGAAGAAGTTGATGGAAAATGTAGCATAGTTTCCGATAATTAAGAACTCCTAAACAATTTAAATTGTTGCATCCCTAAAAATAAATATGATAATCTTTTCTTTTTAAAATAAATAAATAAATAGTAGGGGCCCTTAGGGATGGCAATGGGGTAGGGGTGGTGCGGGTTGAGCTTAACCCACAAAATTTTTAATTTGCCCCGCATAACAACTCTTTTCATTTTCAGTCCGCCCCGCATAGACCCACCCCACATGAACCCATCCCGCATAATTTTTCTAATATTTTCTTTTTCTAGTTATGTTTGATACTAAAAGTAAAATTCATAAAAATAAATTTATTTTTTCATTAAGTTGTATTAATTTAATAGGATAGTGACTTAAAATTTTATTTTTTAGAGGTCAATTGGGAAATATATAAGAAATTGTATTATTTTTTATTGAACTAGAATATTTTAGTAGCTTTAATGAAATAAATAATGTTCTATCACTCTTATAACATGTAAAAAATTAAAATTAAATTTGAACCCACATAAAATCACATATACCCGCAACCCGGCCCGCCCCACATTAATTTTTAAAAAACCCACTTCAACCCGCCCTGCATTCGACCCGCACCACACAACCTTAAACCCGCCCAGCCCCACATAGCCTTAAACCCACCCCACCCCGCATCCGCCCCGCCCCATTGTCATCCCTAGGGGCCCTCTCTAAAGTTTGGTTTTAAGCCCCCGATTTTATTGAGTCGGCCTTGATTAGATAAAAGGAAAATCTTTCCTTAGTTTCCGCGGCTAGCTTTAGCTACTATCACCTCTCTTTTTGACACATTTTTGTGTAAATAGATAGCATTTTTTTTTTCCAGGTTGATTTTCTGCCGTGACACCTTCTCATACTTCTCCAATATTCCTATAAGAAGTTGCATTGATTTTTGGACACCCTCTACTCTCTAGGCATCTCAAACATTTTGAACTCTTTCTGCAGTAGAAGATTCAAAGCTCTTGACATATCTTTTGCGCCAAAATGAAATAAGATGGTGATGGTGATAGTGAATGCCCTTGGTTCAACCCTCTTGAAGAATGAAAAAATCCTCTAGGCTGTGCCTCACAAATGTCCGGAGAAGTGGACTTCAAGAAAAGAACAACTGATATGGTATATAGGTTGGTGGGAAAAATAATAGCATACAACAATTGGTGAACGTTTGCCAAATCAGGATTAGCACGAAGGCAGTAATTCCTAAACAAGAGTTTGCACTAAATTAGCAAAGATTAAGCAGTAAAAGTGTGGATACTTGAATAACTGATCAATTCACGGTCATAAAAAACACTCAACAAAACATCTAACAAGAACTTCTGATAAAGTTCTAATTTTAAGCTTCGACAGAGCAATAATCTGCAAACGGCAAACATAAAGGTACTTATCGAACTAATATCTCTAACACTGTCAAGCATGTGAACCAAACACAAAAATTGGAGTTGCTCTCTCGAATCCAATAGCAGTGTATATATCACAGCAAGCTCTTAGTTCAACCTCTGGGCAGCTTCCTTGGCAAGAACTCTCTCTTTGGCCTTGGTCCTGGCCTGTGACTTGGAGCCCATGATACCACCACCCCACTTCTTCCTGTTCTCTTCATACTTATCATTGAAGTTGGCCTGAAAAAGTAAACAAGAATCAAGAGAAATCCTAGAAGACCATTACATCAAAATGCAAACCAAACTAGCCATTAGAAGAGATACCTTAATTGCCTCCAAAACTCTGCTGAACTCCATTTTGTCTTCATTCTTCACAGTTGTCAAACACAAGGCTGAAGCAGTTTTCTTGTGCACGATCTGTGCATAGTAGTCATCAATATCAGTATCTAATCTGTTGGGAAGCATTAAGAAAACAGACTTAATAGTACTTACCGATCCTAAACGTGCTTTCCCCTTCACAATGCAGTAAGGAATTTCCATCTTTCTGCATAGTGCAGGAAGCCAGACAACCAACTCTATTGGGTCCACATCATGAGCAATCACTACTAGTTGAGCTTTGTTCTGAAAGGACATCAATGGAAAATGGTTACTATAAAGATGAAAAAATGTGTGCTTGAGAAAGTATAATAGAATTTGCAAGACCAAAACAAACCTGCTCAATAAGGTAAGTGATATGCTTAAGGCCATACTTCACAATAATGGGCTTCTTTGTTTCAGGAGTTTTTCCTTCAGCTTCAGCTTGAGCCCTTTTAACAAGACGCTCCTTCTTTGCAGCTTTGTCCTCAGGTCTGTACTTAAGAAGCATCTTGAAAAGGTTGGTGGCTGGCATGTTCAAAGGGCAAAGACAATGGAAAAATTCAAATCAGTATCACTGAAATAAGGTACCTCGTGCAAGTAAAACAAAACAAAAGATAAGTTGAGAGCTAATAATTGTTACAGGAGTAGTGCGAAGACATAATTGTTACATGGCAGCAGCTAAGCCTTTTAAAAATTAAAAATGACCACAAAAAGGAGTGTTAAGTATTACAAAATACTACATTTTCCCAAAACAAAATGTATTATTCAACAATGAATTCCAACAAAATAAGATAGTAGTAGTTTCTGAACTAATTCTACTAGTCCCCAAACAAAAAACTTCTTCTAAAAAGGAGAATAGTAGCTCAAAATCAGCCACTTGGTTATGAACTATAAAATAAGCCAGCCAACAATTCCAGAGGTGTGAGCCTGGAGATGACACCCATATTACTCACTCAGCAAAAAAGCCTAGATTTTTGCAAACTTTCGTGATAAAATTGGAATCATAAAAACCAGAAGACAAGCACAAACATCCACTCATTCAACCATCTTCAAGTACCCAATGAGGCATAGTTCAAACATCAATTGGAACACATTATAACTCCAATAAGATTCTCCATTCTTATTAATTTTTTGCTTCTCATGACACCAATTCTGGTTAAAGTTCCAAGATATAGCGTACAGAAAAAAACATACTTGTGTAAAAGCTAAAATAAAAATAATAGTAAGTAGCTCGTTGATTGAATATAGATGCCAGAGATTTAACTCGCAGCTGAAAATATAAGGATTCGACATTGATATTGTTGACAAAAATAGATCAACTAATTTTTACCAAAAAAATGCTAGGTTTAATACTGACCGAGGTTCTTATCAAGGGTTTTGGTGAACTGGTTGAGAGCAGGAGGGACCTTCAATCGCATCTTGAGAATCCTCTTCTTCCTTTGGAGGGTAACATTCCGAGGCCATCTCACATTCCTTGTTACATCCTTCTTCGGTGGCAGCGCCCCACCGATACCAAACTGCTTTGGCCGCTTCTCGAACAGTGGGTTCACCACCTTCGACGTCTTCTCCGCCTTCTTCTTTGCTGCTACTGCAACAACCTTCTTTGGAGCCTACACAGAAACAAAAATGAATGTCAATACTTGTGAAGAAGGAACGGAACCAGAGCAGAGCAGAGCACTGAGCATACCATTTTTGCGGGAGACGGAACAAAACCCTAGAGTCGACGATGCACAACACATATATAACATGTCTTCGCCGTTTGGGCCGGACTCCTTTTGCCTTCCCTCTAATTAAAAATATAGCTTCTTTGCAAATTAGTTGAAAAAATGATCTCATTTTTAATGTGAAAAAATAAAAGAAATTTACGTAGACCTCACTAGTTTATGAGCTCATTATTTACATACACTCTAAGTTTACAATATTACACGTATCTTATTAGATTTTGGTGTGCTCACATACATCCAAATACATGTATCTTGGAATACATGGAGTCAAAATTAGGAGTAGTTTATTTTAGATATATTGTATCCAAGTGAATTCGTATATATCTGGGATACATAACAAATCTTGTTTTCCTTCCTCGCCTCTCTCTAGTATCACTAGCCACTCTCTTATGTATCTGGTATCCAAATACATGCAAATCACACTAGATACATGTATTTGGTGTGATTTGCATGTATCTGAGATACATAACGAATCACACTCGCCTTCCTCCCCATCTTGCTCGTCTCTCTCCCTATTTTAGTGTATCTGGTAGCAAGAATACATGTATCTAAGTGTATCTTCCTTAATATATATAGTAAGAAACTCTTAATTAGTAGTACGATACGTAATATTTTAAAAGTATACGTAATAATAGTATAATGGTAGTAAAGTATGTCTAATTATGTATTTTTTCCAAATATAAAATCTAATTATAAATATAGTTAAAATTTGAAGATATGCCTTTTGATTTAACTTTCTTCCTTCTTTTCTCCTATATTTTATTTTTCATGTTTTGATAATTGTTCACTCTTTAAGTTTTCCTCTTCATTTTAATATTATGTTGTTTTGTCTTCAACTTGGATTATAAATAATTTTGATTATTATTGTGAATTATGAATCACTCCGTGTTGATTTCTTTGATTTTCGAAAAGAATTTTCTTCGATTATTAGGTTCTTTTCCTTATCTCTAAATATTTTTATTAATACCTGATTTATTACAATTAAAAAGGCGTGAAGAAGATTGTGTGTGATAACAAGCTGTAGGGAAAGTGTTTTGAAATTTTGTTTTTGTAACTTAGAACGCAAGGAAAGTTATGATTTAAAATTAATTATATTTTACAAATTTTGAACCATTTTATTGGTATAGCATCTTTTTTTTAAAAAAAAAAAAGTTACTAATATGCTAGAATCTTGAGTAGACAGGCAACATGTTCGGCAAGTTTTTCAGAACGCTAAAATGTTTATTTTGTTAAACTTAAGTGCTTGACTAAGCTTTTACAACTTGTTTGGATGGTTGTTATACATTGTATTGTATGATTTATTGTGATAGTTATTAAAGTTTGTTGTATTGTATTGTTAAATAATAATAAGAAATGATACTTTATGTAATGATTGATTTGATATAATTATGTTGTAATTTTATTTTTCTCTCATGTTGACCTTGTATTATTTTAAAGAGAAAAGACATAAAGGACACCTGATGTTGTCCCGAATTTTCAAAAAAACACCTTAATTATGCAAGCGTCTTATTACCCCCTAAACAATCTTTAACTAATATTATTACATCATTTTTTGTCGACATGACGTAAAGGGTGTATGCATTCTCTTAAAGAGCGTGAACAAACTAAAATAATGTATATAATTTTATTTTTACAAATATTTTTCTATAAAATATATTTTCTTATTATTTTAACTTTTTTTCCTTATTATTTTTTTCTTTTTCTTTCTTCCTTCCTCTTCAAAAATTCATTGTCATCTCCATTGAAGTTTCTCACTTTCAATGTCACTTTTTATCACAACTCCACCTCCCATTTTTTTTACTACTATTAGTTTAATTCTCTTCAATTTTAAAATGATATCTAAATATTTTTTTACATTTCGAACAATTTGATAAACTCATTAGATTTTAAGATGATTAGTAGGTATCATTTAGTTTTTTATTCGAATTTCAATTAAACTTTTTTAATTTTTGGGAAATTCGTTGATTCTTTCAAAATTATCATTTCCAATTTTGAAGTTATATGAAAAGGAGATAAATCAATTGATGATACCTTCAAAATTTTGATTTTTCTTAAAAAAAATAATTAGTTTTGTTATCAATAACTCAACAAAGTCTAGAAAATAGTAAAGAAAAAGGAAAGAAAATGAAGGAGGGACTCAACTTGACATGAGAGGTAGGGTGAGAGTGGGAGGTGAAGAAGAAGAAAGAAAGAAAATGGAGGGAGGGGGTAGCTTGAAAGTGAGGGTGGAAGATGAAATAGAATTTAAAATGAAATTAAAATTAAAATAAGTCAGAGAGAGAAAGAGAGAAATAAAGCAAAACTTAAAATGAAAAAAAATTATATTTCAAATTAAATTAACACGTGTCACATAATGATTGGTGTGTGATAACACTTGCCTATTAAAATTTGGGACTAATCGAAAAATGATGTAATAATATAAGTTCGAAATTGTGTGAAGGTAATAGGACGTCAGCATAGTTAAGATGTCTTTTTAAAAATTTGGGACAACTTTAGGTGTCACTTTATGTCTTTTCTCTATTCTAAAATTGAATTTCACATATTACCCTACATTTGTTTATAATAACTCCTAAGTGGATGTTTCACTCACTTTATCCTTAGCCTTTACTAATATATTTTATGTATTTAAGTAGATAATTCATGCTAAATTTTATGTGGTGTCACAACTCAAAGTACACTTTAGACGCGACATGGTGTATAAGATCCTTAAATGTCCTACACAAGCCACTTGACAAACATATAACACAATACAATAGACAAAAGTAGAAAGTCTCATATCAATAAAAGAGTTTGACATAAACGTGGAAGTCTAATCGTAGTCTTGACAAGCCAATCTAATACATTAAAAGGAATGGTCGGGACATAACTCGTACACCACGTACAACATCTGAAAAACTAAAGACATAAGAAAAATATAGCGAAGGTGACATGATCCTCGGAACATGAGGACTCATCAAGTCTTCAAACTTCAAGTGATCAAGCAACTAGCCACGAGCGGGAGGAGAAGAAGCGTCAAACCCTACATTATTAGACAACGTAGGCACAAGTATGCATTAGTACATGAAATGTACTAATTATGAGGGATATTCATAAAAATATAAAACATGATCATAAGGGACATAATCGAAAACATGATATGCATGACTAAGTTAAACATAGTACGTAAAATCTTTAAAGGAGAATCATAAATCATGAACATGGTCAATGAATCTTAAAATCATCTTGAAAGCTTCATAAAACCATGAAAGTAACTTAGTTCGTTTTGTGGGATATTTACCACTAACCTACATAGATCATGTGAGCTATAACATGGAATTCAGTGTCTTACTCCCACATCGAAAAGAGATGTCCTTGCTTGCCAAGGCAAGGACCTCAACTTCTAGCTTAGGTGGATCTACTAGCTATTTCACTTAAGACAAATCCTACGGGGACACGTAGTTAGAGACAATGAGATTGCTATCTACTAACGGGAAAGCTTCCATCTCAATATCCTCTCAATTGCTAAGTAAAAATCTCAACGGAATAATCATAAACATAAGCATATCATCGAACATAGAAAAGCACAATTAAGTTACTAATTCAAGCTTAAATCATTATAGAGTAGCTCCTTAAACCATGTGTGAGAAAACCTTTCACCAATCATGATTCCTTAATGTGAGAAAACCTTTCACAAATTCATTGATAATTATCTTAAAGCAACCTAGATCATAAAACATTCATTTTCATAAATCATGCATAATTTTTATAAAAACCTTATCCATAGATTCATAGCTTCTTCATAAATTCATGTCTTTAGAGAGTTCAAGTCAAATCATGAATAATGCATGATTTCATATGAATCAATTGGAAAACATGTAATTGAGTCAAAACAACCATAAAAGATCAAAATCAAACAATTGAATCAACACAATTAGAATCCACGAAGAATTGAACGAAAACCTAACCAATTTGATGAAATTGAACTTGGAGAATTAAGAAACCTTTGGGACTCCATGGGTGAATGAAACCCATTGAAAACTTCCACATACATTGATAAACAAACTCCAAAAGCAATGGATAAAAAGGATACTGGAAGCTTGAAAACTTAAGTTTCTTTTTTGAGCTTGAGAGAGAATGGGAGGGGATGAACTTGGATAGAATTTGAGAATTTGAGTGAATATGAGGGCTTGGGTGGAATTAGGAATAGAAGGGTAGTTATAGAACTTAGAATTAGGGTCAAAATGATATAGTATATGTATTTAATGCATTGGAAAAGACCCAAATACCCTTAAAAAAGACTGTCGGACAGTCCTACGGTTTAGACCTATGATCCGTAAAAGTTTCTACAGCCCATGCTGATCAACGTAGAACCAACTTCAGAAACTCAAATTATCCTTACTTTCCATGAAACCAATATACGAGTCGTCGACTTTTTTACGGTCTGTCCCATCTGTAGTTCCCAACTTTAAGTCTAAAATTTTACTAAATCTGCAACCTTTCTACTGAATCCATCGACGATAATATAGGCACAAATATATATTAGTACGATGAATGTACTGATTGTGGAGAAGTGCATAAAAACGTACATATGAAATCATAATGAGTTAGAAACGTGAAATATGCAAGACCAAGTAAAACATAGAAAAGTTTAAAAGTCAAATCATAAGTTCATATACAAGGTCGATGCATTTTAACCACATACAGAAAGTTTTTACAAAACCTTTGAAAGAAACGTAATTCATCTGTGGGATATTTACCATTAACCGATTAATAAGACCATGTGAGTTATAACATGAAATACGGTGTAGCCCTCACACCAAAAGGAGGGGGTACTTACTTTAAGGTAAAGACCTGTACATTCATTATTTGCTAAAGTGGATCCACTAGCTTAGGTTATTTAAGACAATCCTACAGAGGCACGTAGTTAGGGACAAGGAAATTGTTTATAGAGACCCAACCTCTACTAACGGGAAGTCCCCCATCTCAAAGTCCTCTCGGTGCTAAGTAAAATCCCAACGAAATAGACATAGTCCAAATCATAATCATACCAAAAAATTTGAAAAGGCATTAACCAAATGCTACCAATCCATTCATAAGTTCATATTAGAACAACTCATTTCAAAACCATGATTTCATAAACTTGTTCATAAGACACTTACCTAAGTATCTAAATCATAATTCCTTATTAATGTGAGAAAACCTTTCACAAATCATTATTATTTCATCTTAAAAACATCATTTAGTCATAAATCATCAATTTCATAAATCATGCATAAGTCCATAATCAAAATCTAAGTTCATAATCATCTTAAAAGCAATAAGGCATGAGCTCATATGAAATCAATTAAATAACATGTAATTGAATCAAATCATGCATAATACCATTGACTATACGTAATGAAACCATGATGAATTGAACCTATGAAGATTTGACATGAAATCATAAGAATTAGATGAAATTGAAAAGAGGGATTAAACATCTTTTTGGGACTCAATGGATGAAAGGAATCCATGGTGAAGTTCCCACATACCTTAACAATCAAAGCCCTAAGAATGCAAGAGAATAAGACCTTTAAGTTTGAAATCCTAGTTCTTCTTCCTTGGAGCTTGAGAGAGAATTTGGAGAAGAATCCTTGGAAAATTTGAGGGTTTTGAGTGAGTGGGAGGGAATAGGTAGTCTTTCAAGAGTAAAAGTATTTTTAGGGCTTAGGTTAATGGTCAAAACGAAGTAGTATAAGTGTTAAATGGGTAGGACAAGACCGAAAAACCCTTCCTTAAAATTGTCGGGCAAGTTCTACTTCTTCGACCTACGATTCGTTGGAACTTCCACAGACCATCTTGGTCGATCGTAGAACACAATACTGAACTCAACATTAGCCAATTTTCCACAATATTCTTCCTAGGGATCGTGGAGCTTTATATGGTCCGTAGGACCTCATTGTAGAACTCAAAGACCATACTTATTTTTTTCTAAGTCTGATCAACTCCTATGAAAAGCCTTTCTACAGCTCGTGCATCATCCTACAGATCGTCCTAGTGGTTCGTTAAAAACTTCAAAGACCCCATTTTCACCACACTTCAACCATCCTCTTATGATTGCCTTTCTACGATCCGTAGGCTGGCTCATAGGAACTTGCACTAGGGCCAAAAATGACACTGAAAAAATCCAACTCGACTTGTCAATTTTTGAGGTGATACAATATATATTTTGACTTTTAATATTTTTATAAATAATTTATGTATGAAACTCAAAAAGGATATAATTTAGGTGTATTTTTGACCCGTATCTCTAATTTTAATAAAAAATAAATAAAAAACTTAATAAAAAATTGGTGAGCAGATAAATAGTTGAGTTTGAAGTTTCAATTGTAACAAGTATTATATTTAATACTTCAATATATACAAATTTCCATGATGATTCTTTTGATATTTTCTATGTGATACAATATATTAAGTGGTTGTTTGATAGTTGGATGAGAAGTACGTTATTCGTTTTCGTATAATTTCTGATATTTGGTAGATAAATATAAAATAAGCTATTCATAGATAATATTAATATAATGCATAATGAACAATACAAAAACAACGCATGACTAATACATGTTTAAGTTATGAGAAAATTTATGTATTAAATTATACAAATAGAAGGTGAACATATTAACACATAAATAATAAACTTCTACATAACTAATACCATATATAAAATAATATATAAATTCATTCATAATTAAGAGTATGTTTGGCATTATATGTTATATATAGTTATAATAAAGATTTTTTATTAGGTACTAAAATCTTATAAAATAACAAATAAAGCTATTAAAACTTAGTAAAAATTGGACGGGTTGAGTTATGACCCGTTACTAACCGTTTTCACCCAACCCATTTTGGCCCAAACAAATTTGGATTGGGTTGGGTCTTGACCCATTTATTGTCTTAACCCATGACCCCCCACCCCTCAAATTCAATTGAAAAGTGTTTTTGATAAGCATATTATGTTTGACTATTTTTTTTTAAAAAAGTTTTTGAAAGTCAAATTACAAAAAGGAACAAGTATCAATGTACTTCTAATATTAAGATTATTTTTATAAAAAAAAATTATTTTAAATATCTACTATAAATTTTTTTTATTAAACTAAATGGTACATATTCAAATTTTTAATTAATCTTATACATATATAAATAGAAAAATAAATTAAATATTAATATAATATTAACATAATAATTTAAATATAATAAAAAATATCAAGCAAAACAATTTTAATTTTTTTTTACAAATTAAAATCATCACATACGAAAATTCACCACAAAAATTAAAAAAAAATATAAGAAGTATACTGGTAAATATGTATATATGTCAATGATAGTTTCGTCTTGAAAATAATAATTTTCTGCTTCTATTTTTGTTTCTTAAGAAGCAGAAATTTTTAGTTTCTTTTCAACAACCAAAAAACTACTTAAGCTTCTAATTAAAAGCAATTTTACTGATTAACCAAACTCCTTAATTTTGATAAAAAAGACTTTTGTTTCAAATTAAGTGTTTTTAGCCTCGTAATGTCAATTGTCAAAGCTCTAATTCTCATATTAATAATTCACATAACTTTAACCAACTACAAAACAAGTACCTATGTATAAAAAAAAACTATACCAACAAGAGTTGTGGTGGAGTGTTAAGTACTCTTTTATCCTTAATCGAGAGGTCTCGAATTCAAGCCTCCTTGTGTACGGAATCGCTTTTGTTAGAGTGCATTTTACCCCAATGTAGGATTTTTCGGCATGAATTCAAATTTAATCGAGCTCCAATATGGATACCAAACACCGAGTGAGAATGAAAAAAAAAAAACACATAAGAACCCATAAATAATAGAGTCCACCTAACCGTTTTCCGCCATGTCATCTCTTTCTCTCAAACCGCTATCCATTCCTACATTCATCTCCGATAACCCAAACATCAAAACCTTCAAATTCCAACGGAACATTCCACCGCCCTGTAAATCACATTGCCAAACCGAAAGGGGCCACCAATTCGATGTCGGCGACGCCTTCTTCCGCAGTGAAAGCGCCACCGCCCGTGACCTCGGTGTTCTCTCCGCCGCCCTCTACCGGAATACCACCGGAAGACTCCGGGTTCTCGACGCCATGTGCGGATGTGGAATTCGTTCTCTTCGTTACTTAGCTGAGGCCGACGCCGATTTCGTCGTGGCGAATGATGCTAATGAAAATACCAGGGAGATTATTTTGGGGAATCTGTCTCGGGTCGCAAGTGGTTCTGGAGAAGGAAAAAGATGGGAGGTTAATCATTTGCCTGCCACTAGGTTACTGGCTGAGTGTTACTTGCGAAAGGATTATTTTGACCTTATTGATGTGGATTCTTTTGGTAGCGGTTCCAGTTACTTGCGAGTTGCTTTGGATTCTGTGAAATTGGGTGGCTTGCTATACATTACCTCCACTGATGGGCTTTCTTCTGGTGGTCATAGGCCTCAACAGTTGAGTTCTGCTTAGTGTTTTTGTGTGCCCCGCAAACTGTTTGCTAATGGCACATCTTCCCCCTTAAACTCATTGTTCCTTTCTTTATTTTTTTACTTGAGTTTCCTCGCTTGAAATTCCGAAAACTGTTCCTTCTTGCAAATTACATGTCAAATGTTTACAGTAGGCTTAGAAAGAGAGAAGTTTGCGCGCCTATGATTGATTGATAAAAAATCTTCATCACACCAGGTTTGATTACTCAGATGGCGCCTTAGGTAGAACTGCTAAGTAAATGTTTAGGAAACTAATTCAAAACTATACATAATTAGGCACTGGTATGGCAGAAGGTTTTTGGAGATGATATTTTCATTGATAAAGATATCTTTGGTGTTTGATAAAATCAGCTTGACTCATACTTATCAAATTTTAAAAACTAAAGGGAGAAAAGTTTTAGGCTCAGTATGGAGTTACTTGTGGACTATAGTGCAATAGCTATTTCCCAAGTAGTTGTTTAAATTTACTGACTCCTGTCTTTGTTCTGGGATGATCATAAAACTCATTCTTTCTTTGTAGGTCCTTAGCTGCCTATGGAGCATATGTTCGGCCTTTGCCATACTCAAATGAGATAGGTCTTCGGATGCTTATAGGTGGCGCTGTTAGAGAGGCTTCAGTGCTTGGTTATCATGTTGTTCCACTTTTCTCGTACTACTCATATCATGGGCCCGTGTTTAGAGTGTTGCTACAAGTCAAGCGTGGAAAGTCTCTGTCTAGCAGGTAAAACTCGGTTGTGGACTTCTTCAGAGTTATTTCATTAGTACTTGGTGATGATGCCTTTGCTTCTCATGGCAGGTACTATAGTTTTATCAGCTATTGCAACCGATGTGGGAACACTCGAGCATTTTCCTGGAATGAACTTGGTGAGATCAGCTGCCCTTGTAGTACAAATGTATGCTTTCATACCTCATAGGATATCGATTTTGGTATTGTTGCATCAAGAACTATTTAGCCCGTATTTATCCATTATCAAATTATGTGACATTGGCACGTGCAAGGCCACTAACTCCATTCCTAACCCCCTGTTCTAATTTTCATAAAATCCTGCATAAGTTTTTACTCCAATCATGTCAGTAAATGTATGTAGCCTGGGGTGATCCATGTGGAGGGGTGTGGATTCACGTGTGCGGTGTACCCACGCTCTCGTCCTTAGATTATTTATAGCAATGCTCTATCTCCCCAAAATGACAAGAATATATATGTGCACACAAGCTCAAAGAGTCCTATGGTGCATTGGTTATTCGGGGCACCTCTACAAGTTAGATCAAGAGTTCGAATCCCATGTACGACTTGTTTTTCTGCATGGGGATGGGCATGTCTTGTGTTCCTCTTGCTTTTTAGTTAACTACTTTTTCTTTTTTTTTGTCTGGTTTTTCCTTCTCCACGTCTGACAGACACATCGAAATCCTTATTTACCTTTTGTTATTGTAGTCTTCTTAAAATTAAATCAAATGCCAATATTAAAACTAGTAGCAACAGAGGATGACTCATATAGTCAATAGGTTTAACTGATCCCAACCTTTTTCATATGGAGTACAGATATATTCTGAAAAATTACTAAAATGAGTGGCTCAATGGTAAGAACCTAAAGGCTGGAACCAACCAGATATAAATCCTTGGATTCGCCCCTGATAGTAACCCTTTAAATGAGTGGAGTTGTGTGTGCATATAGTCAAACAAAATTATCATCAGGCTCACGCCTAAGCATTATACTTCTTTTCAGGTTAAGCGGTCACTTGTAGTTTCAGGACCCCTCTGGACTGGGCCTCTTCACAATGCTCCCCATTTAACAGAAATGATGAGTTTGGCTGATCAGTGGGGATGGTTTGGTGATGGAGAAGGAAAAAACCTAGAAAAGCTATTGAAACAGATGATTGACGAGAGTGACCCCAAACTGCCAGTTGGATACCTCAATGCAGATGAGGTTTTCACTAAACAATTTTTCTTTACTATTATTTCTTATTAATCAGAATAATTTACTTAAATGTTTGGGACCATCACACAATTCCATTTTTTGTATTACTTTAGTTATTGATTGTTTTTACCATATTCTGAACTTTAATTTATTGTTTTATCACTTGCAGATAGCAAGTCGGGCTAAACTTAACTTGCCTCCCCTAAGTGTGATAATGAACAGCCTGCACAAGGTATGTCATTAGTGTAGGTATTACATGGAGGGTTTAGTGTTCTTTCTCTTTAATCAAAAGTAACTTTTCCATATTGAGCGTAAATATAACAGTTTCATTTATCCCGCAACAGTGAGGTCCCTTTTTTACAATATTTAAGATTTGTAGAAAGATAGTCTGACACGCTTGACCTTGTAAATTGTAATTGGTGTTGGCCACTGCAAAATGTAAAAAAGAAAATGTGAAAGAGTCATTTAGGTAGGTATTGGAATATTTGACCAGTGTCTCTATGTCCTTCAGCTAAAAGACCCCTAGGGTTTGATTCTAGAGCAGAACACTTTCCCAGTGCAAAACAAATTGAACAAAACAGTGTCCGCGCCGAGCAGCTCGCCCGCTGACAGAAACGCAATCTACTTCCTAAATACCTTTAGTAGATTATAAAAATAGTTACTACCTTTGTCGCAAGTTGCTTCTCTTACTTTCCTTTTTAATCTGTTTAAAAAAGAATGTCTCTTTCTTTTTTTGACAACTCTTTAATTCTAACATTCAACATGGCATGTTTAAGACCACGAGATTAAATGACATTTTGGTACATTCTACCTATCTTTAGTTTAGGACCAATAGATTCAAAAGTCTTCTTTGCCTTCTTAAACTCCATGCCAATTGAAAACTAGACAAACAAATTGACATGAGGAAGGAGTAGTAAATATTAAATTTATTAACTTTGATGCATATGAAAGCCTCTTCAAATGATTCAGCACTTTATTTTTTTTGCCAAAAACAATTCAAAAACCGATTCTCTTGAAGCTAACAACAAAGCTGCTTGTTTTTGAACCCAAACACCACCATATGTTATTCCTCTCTATCTAGATACACCAAAAAGTAGTTGTTGGGATCATTTTCCATATCTTTTGATAGCCTTATCAACTCTCCAATAGCACCAAGACTCATAATTTCCTTCTTTATTTGTACATACATTTTGATATTTTAGACTCAAATTTGTTGGTGGAAATGAAATTTATTTAGTGAACATATCAAACTATTAGGCCAGACAACAACATGTAAAGCTAGGAAAGGAAACTTTGAATAGTTTGAAGTTTAACCAAGCCTTGGATGAGCATAATGATGTTTTCCCACCAAATATTAGAGAAAATGCTTGCTTATGGAAGTACTCCCTCTGTTTCAAAAAGAATGACCTACTTTCCTTTTTAGTCTGTTTAAAAAAGAATGACCTCTTTCCTTTTTGGTAACATTTTAATTTCAGTTTTCCATGTGACATGTTTAAGGCCACAAGATTAAAGGACAATTTTGTACATTTGACATAACTTTAATTTTGGACCAGAAGATTCAAAAGTGTTCTTTATTTTCTTAAACTCCGTGCCAAGTCAAACTAGGCCACTCTTTTTGAAACGGAGAGAGTATTTAATACCAAGTTTATAGTTTCATTGAACTTAAAGGGTGTGTTTGGTGTTTTCTTGAAAAATAAGTAGGTTTTTTTTACTTATTTTCTAGTGTTCGGTAAATAAGAAAAAAAAGATATTCTCCCAAGAGCATTTATATGTAATCCAACAAAATACTATTTGGGGGGGGGGGGACTCAAGGGTGGTGGGTGTTGGGATGATCAAAGGGTGGGGATGAGATAATACACTTGGAATACCACTTATGGAACTTGTTTTCTCTACTTCCATTAAGGAATTTGTTTTCCTCATTTGTTAAAGGAACTTGTTTTCCTAGAGAAAATATTATCCAAAACATTTTTTTTATGACAAGGGAAACCTGCCGCCGCTACCCTTTGGGTGCACACAGGGTAAAACCCCACTCCTATGCAATAGCTCGCAAACCACATAGGAGAGGTAACCCGCACTAGGCAAGCCCGGTGCGACGAACTCGACCCCGAAAACCCCTTACTTTCGCCGGCAAGGGATTTCAAACTTGAGACCTCCAACATGGAAGTCCCAAGCCCAAACCAATAGGCCACCCGAAGGGTATTATCCATAACATTTTGACCAACCAAACTTGGAAAAAATGGAAGACATTTTCTAGAAGATGTTTCCACCATACCAAACACACCTGAAAGCTCATCTCCTACACATTAGCTAGATGTTTTGGACTTCAGGTAGCAATTTGTTTTTTTGATGGAGTAACCTATAACCCCTGTTAATAGTACTGGTAATGTTTTGGACATCATTAGTTCCCTGGTCTTTGGTATAGTTCACTCATGTATTGGTAGCTTGCTACTACATCTCATTTGTACTTGTTGCATCTGGTTGATGCCTTGTAAATGAAATCTTTTTACCTCATCCAAAAAAAAAAAAAAAGACAAGTAACTTTTGAATTTATATGCAATTTTCAATAATGATATTGCGAGGAGCATTATAGAATCCATGGACTATTTGTGATCGGGGTTTGATTATCTTAATGTAATGTAGGTAGATAACAAGCTTGAATTGACATATGTTTTACTTGAGTAAGTACCTCCAACAGTATATAGTGTTTGTTGCGGCTTGCTTTGAGAATCTATAGATCTTTTCAATTAGTTACGGACCTTTTCAATTAATTCAAATAAATAAAATACAAGAATATTAAATTGAACTATTTTGAATTTGAAATTCCTAATGCACAGATGACATTTAAAGCTTAGTAATGAAGTACAAGAAATATTTGTTTTTAAAAGTTCTCTTTAAAATAAACTCTACTATAATTTGTGGCACTTTAGTGCTCACTTCAGAATAATTACACCCTTTATAATAAGTTGATCTGTTATTTGTATTTTTTGAAGACGGTAATACAAATCAACTTATCAATCACAATTATTTGTTGCATCTCAATATGCTAATCATATTTAATATAATTCTGTGAAACGCTTGTACATACAAAAATGTCGAAGTGTATTTTAAATAACGTGAATATAAAAAAGTTTATGTTAAATAACATTTGGGTAGTTAATATGCTAATCATATTTAATATAATTCTGTGAAACGCTTGTACATACAAAAATGTCGAAGTGTATTTTAAATAACGTGAATATAAAAAAGTTTATGTTAAATAACATTTGGGTAGTTTTTTTTATTTAAACTCAATGTTTTTAAAACTTCAATAGAGAGTTATATTTTAAGTAAAATAGGCATGGTGTGCAATTGCCTTAACACAAAATCTGTTGGAAGTAAACTACCATATAATCATTTAGGTGGGTTGAACGGGTTGTGCAGGATGTCTTTTATTCAGGCTTTGGGAGCAAAGATGTTTTTAGCTCACAAGTAAATGGTGTTTTTGCATGGATTCTCTCCCTCGGGTGATTTTATGCCAATATCCCGTTCTGCTCCAAAGTCTATTAGTGAATAAACCCTCCATTGTTATTATTATGCTAATATTATCTGTTGTTTCTTTTACTAGTTATCTTTACTATTTCTGCCATCAGTATGTTTCTTTCTTTTATATGTTCATTTTTACACTTGCATTTCTTTCAAAACCTGTTTCTGGAAAATGATTTCTCGAGTCGAGGGCCTATTAGAAAAGCCTCTCTACCCACAAAGGTAGGGGTAAGGTGTGCGTACACCCTACCCTCTCCAGACCTCATTTGTGGAACTATACTGGGTATGTTGTTATTGTTGTAGTCTTGTTTTCTTATCTGAGTTTGAATACATATTCATGTACCAAAACATTGCTGATGGAGCAATTGCATTCCACTGCGTTGTGGCATCAGTGAACTTTAAGCATAATTTCCTTGCCATATGCACCCTTAGATTTATTACTTGTTACAAGCGTTAGACAAGATTAACATCATCGTTTTGGAGGGTTTTATTACAGGGAGGTTATGCTGTTAGCAGATCCCATATTGCCCCAAATGCAATTAAGACAGACTGCCCCATGGTTGAATGTGTGAAGATTGTGAAGCATCTCCAACAGCCTGCGGAAATGAGTTCATGCCATTAAAGTTCGTTGGTTAACTACACAAAATTCAGTTGTCACGATTACAAGTTTTGCATGCACTAGAGCAATTCAGAAATTTGGAGGTTGCTGATCCAATCCCAGTTTTGGTTTAACTAGGCAGAGCTTTGCTAAGTTTAGCTTATCATGTTTTTGACCCCAGCTTGGGTGTATAAAGAAATATGTAACACTTCTAGTTGACAGTTGAGAACGGATTTTGTTCTCTTGTTGAAAAAAAAAATATGAGTACTAGAAGCGCAAACACAAGTGAGCGAAATGAATATGGATGGTTCACATAGCCATGCAACTACATTGAGATTAAGATGTATTGTTGCTCGTGTAGTTTTGTTAAGTAGATCCATTTAGAATCAGCTGCAATTAACATCATTACCTCAGGATCAATTAGGTCAGCTATGTAGTATAGCTGTTCCATTTAACATTAGTACATAAGGTTGCAAAAATATGGATTGTGGTGATAGTAGTATACGGATTCATTCTGAATATCGACACATGAGAGACTGCTATGGCAGATGCTCAGTAAACTCAGCTAGGAACTTCAACAAGCCTGTTACTATATTTGAATGAACTGGAAGTCCAAGAAACTGAGTCACAAGATAAAAGAGTAGTTTTATTTGGAATCCATACATCAATTACATCAACCAGCGACTAGAAATTAAGATAAATAGGATGCTTGTGTCACTCAGCAATTATTTCCCAGCATAAGCTTTTACAAACATGTTCCCTGTTCAGGGGCACTCGTTTTCGTAAACATCATTGGCATATTTCCAGTTGATAACTTTCCATATATTCTTCAGGTAATCTGGTCTTACATTTTTGTACTGCATTACAATAAAGCAAAGCAAAGCAAATCAAATCAGTTAAGTTCAATAATAATTCTAATATTTAAATAAAAACTACCAGACTTCATAAAAATGGCTTTTGAAAACATCTATCTGTCCATAAACTATGACATAGGACAAGAAGTTCTTCAATAAATTCATGCAGAGAAGCTCATTCGCCCTCATTATTGAACCTTTTTTCAGTTCTATGCAACATATAAAGGTCAAAAGCATATAGTTAACTCCACCAACTAGCAAGGAGAAAATCCTGGCTTGCAAGAAGTAGCAATGTCAATCATGCTTCGGAAGAAAAACATTGGTAGTATCACGAATATTGTCACAACATTGTATACACATGATATTTGGGTACTAAAGCACTGTAACAGAATAATCAAATCACCTGCAAGTAGTATGCGTGTTCCCAAACGTCTATACCCATAAGAGGTACCAAATTTGCTCCTTTAGAAACCAAAGGGTCCTGCAAGAACAAAATAATCCCAAAAATGATCCCTATCATAATTCATAAGACAATCTGACAAGCAACTATTGCAAAAGCATATGCCAACGTTCTTATGCAATCCCCTATATAAAAAGGATTGTCCAAAAAGACAAAAATAAGACCTATCTACAGTTGAAGCCTGGGCCGTATGATGTAGACTGCAGAATGCTGACAGACCAAGGAGGTGGGGAAATGCAAATAATCCTAAAGGACCGGTTAGAGAAGTTCATTAACCAAAGAGGAAAACTCAGACCGTGCAAAGACAGCATCAATTAACATAAAAAATACATCTCTCAATTATGGCAGCTAATAATAAATGGAAGTCAGATTATTAAGTCTACAGCTTTAAGACTTCTAAGCAATCAAGAAATTAGCAGTCTTATGCATTTTCTTTTCACGCTTTCTTGGATAATATTAACCTCTAAGTCAAGGCAACAAAGTGGAGGCATCAACTTCACTTGTTGAAGATGATGCTCAGCTATCTATTAATTTAGGATAAATAGAACATATCTATCTATTCATATAGGATAAATAGAACATGCATCAATCACCTGATTTGCAGTGGTTTCAACCACCAGGCGCTTAAGCTCTTTGTCCACACCAAGCCACTGCAAATGCAAGCTCAAATAAATAAATAATAAAAGGTACAACCCAAAACTTGATTTGCAGCAAAATAAGCTGACCAACAAAGACCCAAGAAAAGGGAGTGAGACCTACCACCCAGCCAGAGCCCTGTAAAGCAGCACCTTCTGCATTCATCTTTTTTACTAAAGCTTCCAGTGAACCAAAGTTAGTGTCGATAGCCCAGCCAAGAGAACCCTTTGGAGGCTCACCACCACCCTCCTGCAATATGATTAAGCAGTTATGTCATTTCCCCTCAAAGCAGAACAAACAAGTAATTGAGGGAGCAAGCTTACGCTGACAGGGGCAAGGTTATTCCAGAAAATTGAGTGATTAATATGACCTGTGTGAAAAGTAAAAAACAAAAATCATCAACTTGGATAAAAGAATGATTACTTATAAAATCAACACAAATAATTCTTTGACAACTGGTTGTTTGGCCACTACAATGGATTTCAGGCATGGAAGCAAATCAAAGTGCAACTTGTTAAAGAAATGGACCTTGGGCCAAATTCACTCCAAAAACTAGCTCAGTTGGTGAGAATTGCCCAAGTCATATAGTCCCCCATCCCCTAGCCGAGGTGGGAGACTCAACACAAGTTGCAAGAGAGAGGGCAGAACCAACATACTTCTGGGATGAAAATCAGCTTATTAGTTTGTGACTATCTGAGGTTTATCTTTTGGACCACCAAAGTTGCCTGCAAACATTTATATAGTAACTAATTCCTGGATATCTACGGATTTCTCATTTTCCAAAAAAGCAAAAAGACCATTTACGCATTCAATTGGCGTCATTACCACAACTAGAACTGGTAGTTGGAAAAATATCAGCCATCCACCATGATAATTCATTCAATCAAACCTCAGAGGGTCCAAAATTGACTCCTCCTAATCCCTTCTCATCCAACTGCTATAATTAATTCCACTTAGACTATCCAACATCATCAAATAAAAGAACCACCTAGGAAGATCAATCTCTCAAATTCCAGTTCAATTCAAATCCAATTAATCTCAAACAAATGCAATAACACAACCAATCAATCAAATTCAACAAAATATAGCAACCGACAATGGTAAAAAAGGGAAGTGTCCAGAACCTCCTCACATAGGTCAATAAATTCAAATCAATGAATTATTCAGTAAAAACAAAACGAGAGAGAGAAAAGGAGATAACCCCCGCCGTTGAATTTGATGGCACTGTGCAATTTAGCGACGGTAGGAGCATCGCCTTTGGAGATGGCATCATGGAGCTGTTCAAGGGCCTTATTGTAATTAGTGATGTAAGTCTGATGATGCTTCTGGTGGTGGAGCTGCATTATATCACCGCTAATTGCCGGCTCCAGTGCGCCATAGTCGTATGGGAGATCGGGGAGTGAAAAGGTTTGAACGCCACGGAGTTGTTGGCGGAACCCTAGCCCTGCCGCTAAGGTCCGTCTGCTCACTAAAGTCCGAAGAGCCATTTTCGATTAATATTTTAATTTCTAAATGCTTCTAATAGAGCGGTGTGGTGGAAATGATTCTGCCAGCCAGACCTTTTTATACTTACGGGTGGACAAATTTATTTTAGTCACATCTAACTTGAAAAAGGATCGCACTTTAAAGAATGTGATATAAATTGACAATAATAATAAAAATATTATTCTCTTTCTTCTAGTTTATGTGATACGTTTTATTTTTTTCAAAAGTCAAATAATTTAAGTTTAAACAAAAATTTGTTCACAGAATCTTTAATTTTTTTAAAATGAAATTTAAATATTTATAAACTATGTAAAAAATACTAAACAATAATTGATAATTCAAAATATTTAAAAGATATATGAAAAATTTATGATCAAATAAATTTGTTTAAATCTCAAAATTTGAAATGTGTCCCATAAATTGAGACAGAGGGAGTAATAATTATTTTTATGATTTTAATTCGTGAATTATAAACCATAACAAGCTATGAAAAATATGTATAATATACCTAAATATCATAGTGTTAAAAATTAATTATATTATTCCCTACTCTTTTTCAAATTACAAAAATCTCTTTAAATTTATGGATTTCGGATACATTAGTAAACATCTGGATACATAAGTGAGAGATGTATCCGAGAGGAGAGAGATGTACTAGAGAGGGGATAAAACATTTGGATACATCACTGGACTTTCGAATACATATGTGAGGAATGTATTCGAGAGGGGATAGAAATGTATCAGCGAGAGGAGAGTGATGTATCCGAGAAGAGATTTTTGAAAAAAATTCTAACGATAGAGAATTTAAAGATTATGATAAAATAAAATGTGTATTTAGGTAATTTTTCCAAAAAAGATATCAATCGGTCATAGTATTATTTTCTATTTAATAAAGTGGGAGCGAGCACCATGTTTAACTCTCTTTTAGTTCAGTGGGTAATGAACCAAGTGATGTACTTATTTGGACAAATCAATTGACGTGGGCAACTTGAATATAAATTACATTAAAGTTAAATGTTGTTAAACAACAAGTGATTTATGATTTGTTGTTCACTATAAACAGGAAATGAAGGTTTAAATGGTTGAGTTTTATTAAAATTAAATTATGTCTCAGTTTATTTGATTCTCTTATTACCCCACCCCCTCAAAAAATTTAAAAAAGAGAAGAAAACATGGATAGCAAAAGCCGTGCACTATCCTTTAATTATAATACCAGTTGTAACTCTCTGTGGTCTCTTTTGCAAATGGGTTTTGCATGTAGTTAAAAGAGTGTATTATCATAAGATGTTTAATTTATGGTAAAACCACGTCTTCTCCGTCGTTTCTACTCTCAATATCTTTTTATTTATTTAAGGGTTTAGATTGATTAGAATTTTCAAATATTGAATTAAATTAAAATTGTTGGGTTTTTATATTTATTTTGATAATGGTCGGGTTTTAAATTTTGAATTTTTTGGTTTCTCAGTTATTATTTATGTGATCCAATGAAAATAGCTACAGAACATCAAATTCAATCATCTCAAGACTTATTCAACTCTTCAACAATCAATAACAGCAACATGTTTAACAAATCTGCAAGAAAATTGATAGATGTTGTTGATAAAGCTATTAACAAACCACTTTAATTACCACAAGTGGATTGTTAAATATTCACACCAAAATGAAAATGAGAAAATTATACTATTCTCATCACTAGACATAAAGGCAGCAAATAGGACACCAATTTGGTTTTGGCTTACAAGTGAATGAAACATGAAGAGAAAATCATACCATATAAATATTTAAGACTCTATATTATAAATAGTAAATATATTCTTTATTGTCATAATTTTATATTACAAATGTAGGAGATCTGAAATTTTAATTGTCCTTCCAACAAGTTGGAATTATGTATAGTACTAAGCTTACTAGCACCGTACCATCGGTGGAACAGAGCATCAATATAGTGAGTGGTTGACTAAAATGCTCATCTAAACGAGTTCAGAAAGACGATACCAACTCTATAATGCGTCCTCCTACCCAGAGACAACCTTCATGCTAATTCATCTTCTATGTGAGAGACGTCTTCTAAGATCGTGTATGATGTTCTTCCCTTGTATTGTACAATTTGTAAACATCAAGGACATGAGATGAGTTCTTGTCGTCATAAATCCAAATCTGATGTTCAAGAAGGTCTTGTACAACCTTCTCTTGAGGCCAACAATGTTGAGCAATTGAAAGGGGATGCAAGACCCTTTTTGAATGCAAAGAGGGATGGAAACCAAATGACTGAACTATTTCCACAAAGGAATTAGCTTTAACTAATTTAAATGTTGGTAAGGTTATGGAAAATGCTACAATTGAAGTTCATAATAATGCTACTAATTTGATCGATGAGCCGATTGGGGCAACAACTATCTCAAAACAAAAGTGAGAAATCTAACTTAATTAGCTACAAAATCAGCGGCTGGTACATTGTCAGTGGTGAAAGAGGCATCCATAGCAGATTCGGGCAGAAACTAGTTGCTACAGGTGATGGTGTAGTTACTGAAAATTTTGAGTTATGTAAGGCTAATTTTGTTGGACGGGGCAATGATGAACAAGGCCAACTAACCGCTGATAATGCTATTTTGCAAGCTGAAAAGTGCAACAATGAAGAAGATAATAAAGATGAAAATTGGACTCTAGTTGCATATAAAAATTCAGCGGCTGGTACATTGTCAGTGGTGAAAGAGGCATCCATAGCAGATTCGGGCAGAAACTAATTGCTACAGGTGATGGTGTAGTTACTGAAAATTTTGAGTTATGTAAGGCTAATTTTGTTGGACAGGGCAATTATGAACAAGGGCAACTAACCGCTGATAATACTATTTTGCAAGCTGAAAAGTGCAACAATGAAGAAGATAATAAAGATGAAAATTGGACTCTAGTTGCATATAAAAATTCAGCTGGTAGTCAGTCATATACGTTCCCCACTAGTCCAAGTAATTCTCCAAGACATGAAAAGGGTGATATTGGAAACTTTCAATTGCATGTCGATCCTAATTTAAATTTATCAACTCAGAATGCTTTTGAACCATTGTTGGTAACTGGCAAAAGACAACTGGATCAGTGTATGAAGATGATTATTAATAATGCTGCCCATAGTAGTCAAATACTACAAATTGAGCAGTCACTTGAGGTAAATTGTGGAACTTTAGATCCTATTACTAAACATTCTCTTGTGTTTTGAGTTGTCAATATGGGATGATCTACTCCATACAGGTTTTAAAATTTTATGGGCCTGATTGGATTGGCCTAGTTTTTATGGGCTAGAAAACACTCAGTCCAACCCACAAATACATGGGCAATGAGCAGTGCCAGCCCACTTTTTTTAAAAGTATATTTTTTTATAATTTTTAAATCAAATTATAATATAAAATATTGTGATAAATATCGACAAGACAATATTAAATAGTGTTAGTATTACTACTTGTTAATCAAATCCACAAATAAAATTATCTTTATAATATTTACTAAGTTTGATTTCAAGTAAAAATATAAATATATAGCTAAATAGAAATATTAACCTAAATATTTTCTAATGATCATAATAAAACATAAAAAAATATGGCAATATTCCATAGGCTACGGCCTACGTAGTGATTCCCTAAAAAATTTAGGAAATTTTATTTTATGTAGTACATATTTTATAAACATAATTTGTATTAAAATTTTAATATTAAAAACTTAAAATAGATTTTGAGTTTGGACTCTTGTTATTTTTAATACTCTATTTTATTTTTATTTGGCCCACGTGCCGACCCTACCCATATTTCTCAAGCCTACAAATCAGCAGGCTTATTCAGGTTGAGATATATAAAAAGTTTTTTTCTTAAATGGGCTTCAAAAATCTTAGACCCTCCCTATCAAATCACGAGTTAGGTCAGACCAGCCAACGGGCCTAGCCCATATTGACGACTCTACTTGTGTTGTTGAATACTTCACAACATGAGGTAACTTCACCTACATTCGAGTTAGTAATTTCTCGCCTACAAAAAAAGTTGATGTAAGTAGGCGAAATGATGAAAACGATCAAGATATTCAAAGACATTCTCAACCAACTCTGTCTATGTTATCCACATATGCAAATAATTCAACCTTGACAAAGATGAGAAAGGAGCAACATGTACAACTACATAATGATTTAATTCAAGTAATTAAGGAGGTTTCTTCCAAGTACAAGACATGGGCAGAATAGGCTGAAGATGAAGAATATCAAAATGATGGTAGTGAAAGAGAAAGCTTACAGGAGATCAGCTCACCAATTTCGGACAGTAATCTCAACCATAATGCACCTATTTTTGTGTCCAAGAATAGTGAAAAAATTACAATTATGGTGGATACTTCAATTGATAGCAATCAACAACATAAAGAGTATGGTATAATAGCAATCAATAGGTGTAGACAACCATTGATGAATTCATTGAGGCAGCAACCGGATCAAGGGCATTTGGGACAACAAGAAAGTGCGATTACAAAGAAGAATGAGTCACGGGTCTTAGCGTCGGGACTTAGTCCAACTAATGCTTATGCTATTGATTTGGGCGAGAAATTTTTGATGAAGATGAAGAAGACAATATAGTTAGGCATATTCTTTGATAAAGTAGCTAGGGATGGTGATATCTTCCCTAGGTAACAATTAAAGAAGTGGAAGTAACAAAAATAAAAAGAAGACATATGAAAGAAAACATAGTTGGGATGGTAAAATGACTAGGAAGTTTGTTTCAAGGCATCTATCAATGCAACTGGTAAAGCATAATCATATGACAGTGTCAATAGCTTCATCAAGATCCAATAAATCCAAGAAGAAATGATGAATCATCAATTATTGTTGGATAGCTTTGAAGAAGTAGAAGACAAGAGGAAAGTACTCCAGGTTACTTCAGACGAACAGTCTATCTTTTTAAATTTATACGTTTTTAAAAGGAAGTTCAAGTTTGAAAACTCTCTTCTTGACTTTCATATTTTTGCATTATTTAAGCATCCTCATTTGTAATAGGGAAAATTACGCGAGTTGGCAAACATCACTAGGTTATTAGTCAATTAAGGTATAGTTTAATTTATTTACTGTCAGTAAATATAGTTTCAGTTTTTTTGCCATTAATAATGGGACCCACCACCTCTTTGTATACCGAACTAAAGAAGCCTTCACCGGCTCTTGTACATGATTTTATACAAAATCAAATTTATCTCTCCTATCCTCATTCCCTATTTTTCTCCAAAAATCACTCTTCCACTTTCAATTTGAAATTCGAATTTCACCTTCTCCCTCCAATCGTGTTTTCACTTTTCGCAGGTAACCGCCAAAATCGTGGGTGAATCTTTTTATTTCGTTTTTCAACAATTGTATATGTATTATGCTTGTTAATTTTTTGATAATTTTTTTTTAAAAAAAAATCCCTCATTACTTATCAGATTATCAGATTTTCAAAAACAAAATGGATTATTCGACTCCATCTAAGAGGATTGCGAGAGGTACGCCATTGCATATCCAAGTTGTTGACAATCCACCTTCGTTTTCAATCGGCTTAACTCAAGATTTTGGAGTCAATGCAGGGTTTATGACAAAATCTATACAAGTTCTAGATGAAAAATCTATTGAAGAATTGAGATCCAAGGAAAAAAAGGACCCAATTGCACTTCAGAAAGTCATCAACAATGCCAAGGCAAGCGACATTAAAATTGTTGAAGGAGGAAGTAAGAGAAAAGCCAAAGACAGTGATTCAAAGGAGATTGTGTCTGCTTCATCAGATCTGGACAAATCTGAAGAGCATCAGGTATTTGCTTAAAACACAATTGTATCTGAATATTTGTATATTTCGTTAGTTATTTACAAATTTACATAAAGTATATGTATATTTTCTGCTTAAATCATATTTGTATATAAATATCTATATATTGTATATTTCATGTTCAAATCACATTTTGTATTAGTTAGTTGTATATTTTGTTTAGTTATATACAAGATTACTTGAAGTCTATGTACAGTTTCTGCCTAAATCACAATTGTATATTGATATTTGTATATACTATTAGTTATATACAAATTGCTTGAAGTTTATGTATATAATTATTAATACGAAAAAAATAAACTCATTTTACACGCATTTACATATGCTCATATACAAATATAACAAATATACAAAAGTTACTAATTTGCAAATTGATATAAATAATTAAATACAATGCATTTATATACAATTCATTTCACACAATTCCTATATACATTAAACAATACACAAACCTTACACAATTATATATACAAACAGATTACACCAAAAATTAACAAATTACAACACACCCTTTTTGTCGAATCATACACGATTCATATATACAAATGACATACTAATTTTATACAATTAATTACACATATACATTGTATAAGAATTTAACACGATTACTTGCATATATACAATATTATTATTATCAATTAAACAATATACAAATCGATAACTGTATATACAGTAAAATTTACAAAGAGATTTTTTTATCAAATTAAAGCACACATTTTTTGTCGAATCATATACACTTCATATATACAAATCGTGTCATTCAATTTTTTGAACAAAAAATTAGAATAGAATTGTTGATATACGATTTATCTAATCTTGTCTAAGCAAATAGAAATTTTTATGAACCACAAAACAAAAAAAAACGTTTTCAAAATTTCAATTATATGATATACAAATCAGTTGTATACTTTCTTACAATTCAAAACACGAAGTTTCCTTCAAAGAAACTTTACCTGGCGTTGAATATACAAAAATAGTGATTAATCCGATGATTTAGTCGTCTGAGGTTGGTATGGTCTTTCTATCGCTATGGAACTCTTTTTTGAAAAAATATTTGATTTTGGACGTTTAGCTTGAATCATGGGATTATGTAAATTTACTGAACCGTATTTAGCGCTCATGTTTCCATTCATTTAAAAAATAAAATATTGTATAAATTTAAAACAAAAAAAAAAAAAACGTTTTATACAAAATTAGAGCTCCATAGCAAACTAAATCATAGTCATGGAATGTAATTATGTAAACTATACCTATAGAGCACAATTTCAGTAAATTCATTTGCCATATATAAAATTTTCCCTTTGTAATATCATTATAGAGTATACTACAAATTCTATGATGATCAAAAGATATCTACTCATTAGCAATGGCGAGCAACCTTGCCTAGAATGGGAAATAACATTAAAAAAAAACAGGGATCGTCAAGTATTCCTAGACTTTCAGCCGGACAACCACCAGTTTTTTAGGAGTGCTTTTGTTCCGTCACATAAAAGAAATTTCGATTAATTTCAAAACTTTACCTAATTCTCAAATAGCAATCGTAAAAGCAGTTGTCTGAATTTCATAGCCCAACAGTGTTTTCCCTGCGACGAATAAAAAATTAGCTTGCAATAACACTCCAAATAGCTTTGGAAAAACAAAGATTTAGAGTAGAGTTGAATACCAGATTTTTTCTACTTACAAAAAATTGCACAACTTGGCAACTTGATCACAAATACTAAAGAAGCTATCAGAGGACAGACTGCACATGCCAACCTTTTAAATAATCTCAAGAGCACATCTTCACATCGATTTTGACATAAAAAACATATGATGAAGTCACTAACAAAATCCTACTTTTCTATAGAAATGCATGTGCTATCTTAAGTTTTTATTCTTTATATAAACCATTTGGTATCCAAAATTTATGGATTAATTTGAATCGAAATCTCTGATTTCAACGGTAGAAGAATCTTATCACATTCCTAGGTGGTTAATATGTATAAGCATAATTAGAAAAATCTGATCATTTTTAGTCAAAGATTTTAATGTTTGTGGTATTCTCGGGACGTCTTGGAGATAGTGCAAAATATACATTAATTTATCAATTGTCTCTACAAATATGATTATGGAAGTATAGTTCCATCTACTAGGATCTTCAGGAATCAAAATACAAGTAAGCACATTCCCCCTCAACTATCTTTTTTTTATCACCGTGGTGTTCGGACTAGTTTTTGTGCACCTCGACTAATTCCACGGAATATATGTCACCTCCCACCAACAACAGATTTGCCCTCGACTATTTCCCTAATAACATTTCAAAAGACCTACTCAAATGATATCATGCATGAAGGGACATGGGACAAATGGTTAAGAGATAATCTAAGCGGCAAAGGACACTAACCAAATGGCTTTAGTGCATGGAAGATGATATACAAGTGGCAGAGGGGACCAAAATACTTTTCTTCAAGTATAGATCATCACTATGCATATAACGTGATACATCATCCCCTGTAGGATGTAGCATATTACACCAGAAAACTTTGCCAATCATTAGCAATCATTAACTTCTACTTTTCTATAGGTCCGAATTGTTCCTTCTCTTTTTCTCATTTCCTAACTTGGTTTATTCATTTAGTATTTGATTTGTTGTTTCTGCTTTCTACTTCCTCTGAATTCTTTGGAGTCGTTTGATTTGTGTAATAAGAATAATAATTTTAGGTTGGGAATTAGAGGGTACTAGGAATTTTTTTTATAACAAAGAAATTCCCCGTGGGTTAGCTCGCCCAACCCTAATTATGCTCACAAATTCAGAACTTAAGGTTCACCTTTTTATTCTGCTCCCACTTAAATACCATGCTTCAGTCAGTCACAGTTCAAATTTGTGACTTATACCTAACGTGCAGTACATGTGTTGCGTCATTACCACTGAACTAAAGCCCTATTGGCCCTAGAGGGTACTTAGAACTACCAACGATATATATATATATATATATATATATATGGATCACCTATTATGCAAAAAAGTTTTCCACAAACTAAAGAGGCAATTTGCACAAAGTAATGATATAGCTGGATTTTTAATAAGAAACATCAAAGGTGAAACAATGGAAAGTATTGCTGATTGGGGAAAAGCTGCTTAGAATAAAGATAAAAGATAAATACTGATCAGAGATAACATTAATGTATGCAGATTGGAGAAAAGCTGCTTAGAATTATATATATATACTGTTCAGAGATAACATTATTCAGCTATAACTCAAATAATTTCTGATCAAATCATTTTTACTATGCCTCAAATATTCTAATTATACAATAAATCGGGGAAGTACATGCATTGCTTACTACGGAGCAGCGGTAACATTTCAAATCTAGACATCAAACAGCAATCAAAGTGGAAATGAAGGCGTTCTTTGTTACTCATATGATTTTGAAGTAGGGGAAGTATTGTTGCAATTGCACTATGCCCATGGTGAAGTGTCAATTTCATCATAATTCAATTGATGCATCTTGGAATGCTAAATATACCATTCTCAACGGTTGTAGTCTCGAGCACGCAAATCGTTATCTACTTTCCCAATTGGGGATATTGGGAGAGCTACATCATTTGTTGCACCAGCTCCAGTCTCCATGCCTATTAGAGGATCAGATTCATCTTCTTTGGTCTGTAATCATTAAAATGGAAGTGATGACATTAGCTGTATGACTAGTCAAGTACTGTTTTATACGTCCAACAATGAAATAAAATGGATCTGATGAAACAAAAGTATCATGTTATACCTGAAGTTGTACTGATGCTTCTGAAGCTTTTTTCTGACCTTCACGAGTGCAATAATATGAATATAGAACCATTCCCATCATAGCAACAAAGATCCCAAGAATGTTCCTCCAGTTGAATGGGTCATGAAGTAAGATATATCCAAAAGCTAATACTAGACAGGTTTTAAGATGGCCAAGGACTTGGTAGGTGACAGGGGATGTCTTTCCAATCACAAGGAATGTGCTAAAGTTAACAGAGACTGAGATCAAGCAGGACATAGCAATGAAAGTCTGCACTTACAAAAATGAATTAGATCTGGAACCATACCCCATCTATTACTATAGGAGCAGTAAGGACATTGTCCAAGATGGGTTTATAATGCTTACCAGCACTTGTGGCGTATATCTGAAGGCAAATACATTTTGCTGAGTCAAAAACTTATCCAGAAACGGACCGGAGACGAACAAAGTCATGGCTTGATAAGGACAAGATTGATACAGCAGTTGTGTTGAAGAAACCTTGAACTTCTTTTGGATGGTATTGGTCATCTGAAAGAAGCTAATTAAGAACTAACTTGAAGAAAAGATGTATGGACCATGACGATATATGGATGTGTGTGTGTGTGTGTGTATAATATATATAACATAGGTCAAAATCCATAAATTATTCAGACAATAATCAACTCACTACAGGAAAAGATCTAGGCATAGATTGGAACCCTACTTTTTGTTTTTGCAGAGGGATTCCCCTGACTTTGTATCCACAAAGCACCATCCTTGTTGTTTATATTAGTTACATCCTTGCTTACCATTTCAAAAAATATGTAAAAGAAGGAAATGCAACTCCAAAAGCAGCAGGTATAAAAAGTTCTCATACCAAGGAGTTGCTTGGCTTTATAACATTGAATCGAGATCAAATAAAGCTAAAATAGTATAGGATATGAAGTTTAAGGTCATCAAAAAAGATATAACAAAGCAAGTTATATGTACAAGGTAGGTTACATAGATAACATAAAGATTTTGCATCTCCATATACTTAGAAGCTAAATATGAAAAGTGATAGCATGAAGATGCATCCATCACTAGTTAGCAGTTAAGCTAAAGACCTTATGACCCACAAAACTTGCCATATCTGATCCGTATGCAGCTTGAAATATGCAAAAACAGTGCAAACAATGGAAATAAGGAGCCAGCTACTTTAGAAGGATACAATTTGAGCAACACAAGTGGTAAGGACTGCAAGGAGTGACAAGATAGAGCCCAGGAAGTTCAGCTGTAAATCAGTTACAGTTGCAATTCCAACACCCAAAAGAAGGACACAAAGAGAGAGTTGAATGCTCCGACTGTAATAAAAAAAGGAAATTTCAAGTTAAAGCTCAAATAGAGAAGAAGAATCTTATGAGAACCAAGTCTAGCAAAAAGTTACATAGCTAAAGCAAAATCCATTATTGCCATTATAAAAAAATCATCAGTAGATGAAGTACTTGCCCTCAGACCATCTTAAAATAACCAGTTGATTGCTTTGGGAAACATGATTCAGTCTTTACAGGTTTCGCTAAGAATCAGTTTGGTTGCCATGGTCTTACTGGATCACTATGAATGGATTGGTCAGTGAATCACTTATCTTGGCAGCTAATGCAATTTTAGGAGTTATCCAGTTCATCTTTTAGTCAAAGTTGCAGTGCAGGAAAATTAGCGACTCAAAGAGGAGAATGGCATCAATCAAAACACTGATTAACCCAATACAAATGATAAACTAACCTGAATTTCTTGCTGAGGAAAATTGTCTCTAAAAATACAGTGCATGGTATGATTGCAAGCTTCGTCATCTAACACATTAGTGAGAAAGCTTGGAATTTAGGAAATTCATTATGCAGCCATGTTATCTGAAATAGAGATGAAGGGAAAGAACGTACCTGATAAAAACCAACAGAATTGAAACCAAGGCTAAGGTTTAGCAACCCAATTGAAATTCCATTCAGAATACCAAATCCAACTACAGTTCTTGGATCAAAAGGTTTGTGTTCAAATAGCTTCATCCATAGCGCCACATGGAGAGAGCAAAAAGTGACCAGTAGATGCCAGCTCGTCAAAGTTGTAGCTGCCATAGAACAAAATTAATAGAGTACATTATCATCTCATCTCTATCTTGGAAATTATAACAGCCATTAAGCCAACTTGAAAAATCTAGGTAAAAACAGTAGATCTTGATCCTTAAGTGGTTTGAACATGAATTTGCAACCACAAAGTATTATTCCCTGCAGTTTAATAGTTCAAAACTATCTAAACATAGGTCATACCTTTAACTAAGAATCCAATCACAGATTTATCTAAAGACAGTAGTATAGAGGGAAGACTAACTTATTCATCCATCGGAGATTAGTACGGACAGTATCATCTCAGGACAACTTTTTATGTCATCAAAACGAAAAACAAGTAAGGACGGAGAAAAAACAAAAGCATATCCAGCTTCAACATGCCTCCAAATTCTGGCATAGATATGTTATCAAATTTAGAGGATGATTTAAAAATCAGTAAGGAAGCCAAACATAGCTGCTGGAAATGAATCTTAGGCCTAATTTAACCCCAAAAACTAGTTCATAAGGAGAGGATTGTACAAGTGCACATAACGAAATTCAATATCCACCGACTTGGGACCTTTTCATTCTTCAACAATAGCACAAAAAGCAAAATTTAATCACATATTCACATTTTGATTACGTATTCAATATGACAAGCATCTTGTAAAATGCTGATCCATACAATGACAATTAACTTACCAAAACGAAAACCCAAAGAGCTCATAAGCGCTTTATTGCATATCACAATAGATACTGATGAAACAACAGATAGAGACAAAGCTCCAATGGTGCCAAGCTGAAAGCGCTTGTTCTCACTCATCCTTTCGGCTACAGCTCCTTGCTCCGCTAATTTATCTAGATCGAACAACAAACAATGATAAACCTCAACATTCCACAGCAACAATCAAATGAAACAAAAACATCAGTATGTACAAAATCTCACATCTGAAAGAAATACTTCCCAAAAACCAGCAACAAATTTGATCCAACACCACAAATTCTTCACGCTAACATTTTCAAAATTCCGTATAATTACAGATCCAATCAAATTAACAAGCCTGTATATGTATATTTTGTGGATTTGAGAAACTTTTCGACTTCAATTTTAGGGCAAAAGGCTGTGCAGTCAGTTCCAACTTCGAACTACAGTTTGGTGCCAAGCGAGTGTATACACAGAGTTCGATAATTTTGTATTCTGAAAATGTGAGTAAATTATATGTATGCAAATCTCAGTCAAAATCTGAGAAGGGGGGACTCTGATGGAAGGGACGTGCTTGCATCTTCAACAAAAAAATAATTAACTCAATTAGTCTCTTAATATTGAAGTTTAGTACAGATTGGTCCTTAAAGTTTAATACTGAACATCTAGAGTCCACCAAGTTTGGAATTTCTTGTTACTTTTAATTTGGTCCAACGTTTAATGATGTTTATCAAGAAAAGGGTCAAATGCCCCCTCAAGCTTTAGCCATATTTCTAACTACACACTTAACCCTTGTGAGGGTCCTATTACCCCCAAACCTTTTTTTTTTTTTTATATTAGTTAACCGTTGATGTGTCCACATAAACCAGATTTATAAAAAATATTTGTATACACGTGCTGTCCACATATATATTAGTGTACCCCACGACTTTACACGACTTACAAATTGACACATGTCACAAAACTTCACATTTACCTTTTATGAACCTAATCGACCCTTATTCTTCTTCCATTCCCACCTAATCGTCCCTCATTTTTCTTCCATTTTTGTTTGATGATCTTCCATTACTGTTGCTCGGAAAGCTTTCTTACTATTTCTTCTGAGAAAAGGTTAGATCTTTACTAGCTGAATACTATTTTGATGGTAGTGTTTGATTAGGGTTTTATTTTTACTGCGTATTCAAATGTTATTTTGACTGGTGTGTTGTAGTATGTAGTTTATTAGGGCCTTTTAATGTTTATTAGGGTTAGTTCTAATTGAAGGTTATTCTTTACCAACTGAATGTTATCTTGATATTTGATTTTAGTTTTGATGGTAGTGTTTGATTAGGTTTTGTTGTACTGGGCATTCAAATGTTATTTTGATGTGTGTCATAGTATGTAGTTTATTAGGGTTTTCAATGTTGATGTTTATTCAGTTCAAACAATAGTGTTTGATTAGGGATTTTCTTTTTTCTTCTTTTTGTCCCAAGTTCTGCTGCTTCAGAATCTTTTAAGCAACCAAATAGTTATTTGCTTGTTTTCGTGAACTTATACAGTCTTGTAGTTTACTGGTAAAGTAGAACCTCATAAAACAGAGTTTCTCATTTCCTTACTAGTGTTACCTCTATTCAGGTAGGAGATGAGTGGATTTACTTTGGTTACTTTAAGATGGTATCATGGTGGAGTATTAGATTTGAGTAGTGGACAATCAGTTTACAGTGGTGGGCAAGTTACGGAGTTTTTGGATGTTGATGTGGATAGATTGTCCTATTTTGAATTAAGAGGCTACATTAAAGAATTGAGATACACAACAACTTGCACATTTAGTATCAAACCTCCTAACAGTGGCATTTTGGAAGATATTCATAGTTCTTTGGAAGATGGAGATATTGTGGAGGTATATGTAAAGCACTTGATTGATGATGCAGTTGTGGACCCCACCCCTATTCTATTAGAAAATATTCCTCATGGGGATATGGAGGAATCTGGTTCAACTTTTAATAAAGTAAATGAACAAAGTGGGGTAGGTGAAAACCCTTTTACTACTTTTGATACTAGATCTCATTCTACCCCAACTCCTTTCACTACTTGTGTTGTTACTGGATCTACTTCTACCTCAACTCCTCCCACTACAATTGTTGCTCATAAATCTCCTTCCACTACAACTCATTCCATTACAACTCCTCCTACTACAATTGTTGCTTCTTGATAGCCTTCCACTAAAACTCATGTCACTGCTGCAAATCCTAGTATTGAAGATGCTAATGATATAGTTTCAGGAACTGTTGAATCTGATTTATTAGAAAAAGAGGGTTCTGATTACTCAACTGAAGATAGTGTTGAGTCTGAATATGGATTGGTAGGAGATGATGATGAGAACTATGGTAGTGATGTACATGAAGAGGTTAGGGAGTTGAGGGCTGAAAAGAGATGTTTTCAAAGAAGAGAAAGAAAAGAGAGAGTACCAGCTAATACTGAAGAGGTATGAGTAGGTGAAGATGGACCAGATTTAGGTTTTAATGAAACTCAAACAGGTAAAATAAGTGTTGAAGGATGATTAAGAGGTGATGAGCCTTATTTTGCAAGTTCTGATGATGGAAGTTTTGAAATAGATGAAGATGAATTTAGTGATGAATGTGTTGAATATGAAAGAGTAGATTTACCAAGAACTGTAAATTCGTCAAAAAGGATGAGGCCAAATAATAAGAAAATTATCCATGATCCTACTGCCAAGAAAGTTGTATGGCAGTTGTGTATGGTTTTTGCAGATGTGAATGAATTTAGAAGAGCAGTAAGTAAATATGTTGTCCAGAAAAGAGTTCAAATAGAGAAATGTGTGAGTGAGCCAAAAATATTTAGATGTAGGTGCAAGGAAGGTTGTCCATGGCTTTTGTTTGGATGTCTTGACAAAACAACAAATGATATCATGATAAAGACTTACAATCTAAAGCATAGTCGTAACATCACAACTAGAAATTATTTGTGTAATGCAAAATTCATATCTACACACTTTAGAAAAAGGATTAATGAGCAGCCAAATATAAGAGTTTTCAAGTTGCAAGAGTTGATAAGGAAAAAATTTAAAATTCATGCTGGCAAGACTATTGTTAGGAGGGCAAGAGCTAAAGTGTTGAAAGATATCATGGGTGATCATATTGTGGAATTTGGCAAAATTCTTGACTATAAAGATGAACTGTTGAGGACCAATCCAAGGAGCACTTGTGTTGTTAAACTTGGTGAACCTGATGCTTTGATCCATTGAAGAAGGCATTCCTAAATTGTAGAAAGTGCATAGGTTTAGATGGTTGTTTCTTAAAGGAGTTTGTAGAGGACAATTGTTAGTTGTTGTGGCCAAAGATGGTAATAACCAGATGCTGCCACTTGCTTAGGCAGTAGTTGAGTATGAAAAGAAAGAGACATGGACATGGTTTATCAAACTGTTGAAGGAAGATCTAGGACTAAGAGATGGTGAAGATCTCTCCTTGATTATAGATATGCAAAAGGTATGTGTACTATTTTATTTTGTATTTGTCTTTATCAATTTTCATGTATTTGTTATTATAACATATCTAGATATATTACAAGGATTATCTGGAGCAATTCTAAAAATTTTACGTGTTAATGAACATAGAATGTGTGCTAGACACATCTTAGCTAATTGGGCTAAGGATTGGAGAGGTCTCCAAAGAAGACAACAATTTTGGTCTATTGCAAAGAGTACCTTTGAATCTCAATTAAGGAAAAATGTTGCAAAGATGAAGTTGCTTGGTCCAGAAAAAATGATGGCTGATTTTATGTACAACAACATAGAGTACTGGTGTAAGGTTTACTTTAATACTCAAGTAAAATGTGATTCTGTAGACAACTATATGTCTGAGTGTTTTAATGCATGAATCTTGGCAGCTAGACACAAGACAATTATTACTATGCTTGAAGAGATAAGAGTAAAGATGATGACAAGAATAGCCAAGTTTAGAGGGTTCACAAATACTTGGATGTGTAATTTTTCTCCAATGTCTTTGAAGGTACTACAGGAGAATATTGATAGGTCAATGAATTGTAATATTGAATTTAATGGAGTTGATGGGTTTGAAGTGAGAGAAGGACTATGTCAACACAATATGGATCTTGGTAGGTGGACTTGTAGTTGTAGGGTATGACAGTTAAAAGGCATACCATGTGCATATGTTGTGGCTGCATTTACTTTAAGAAATGTGAACCCCTTGACTACATTGACAACTGCTATAGTAAGGCAACTTACTTTATGCCAATGTCCTTCAACCTGTCACAAACATGAAGATGTGGCCTGTATCTACTAACCCCACAGTTGGTGCAGATATAAAAAGCATGCCTGGCAGGCCAGGTAAACTTAGAAGAAAGGAAGCTGGTGAGAGTAAAAAATCTGAAAAGCTTCCTAGAACTGGACTTGTCATGACATGTAGTAACTGTAATGTTAGAGGCCACAACAAGAGAGGATGTCCACAAAGGGTTAAGTCATCAGCATGGGAAGAACCATCAAATACAGACAAGGGAAAGGGCAAAACTTCAGGTTTAGCCAAACCAAAGGTAACATCTTTAATTTTAAATTGGTATGTGATAGAGATCTCACATGTAGTAATAACTACAATTATTTTTAACTATATTTATAGAAAGCATAAATAGAAGGTGAGCATTCTACAAAGAGGTCAAGAGGAAGAGCACCTGCAGTACCTAGTGCATCTCCAGGACCTGCAAAGAGGTCAAGAGGAAGACCACTTGCAGCACCTAATGCATCTGCAACACCTGCAAAGAGTGCAAGAAGAAGACCACCTGCAACACCTACAAAGGGTGCAAGAGGAAGACCACCTATTGCACCTGCAAAGAGTGAAAGAGGAAGATTACTGCAACACCTAGTGCACCTCCTACATGTCCATCACATGCTAATTACCATGTTGGATCTTCTACACCTTTTGAGTACCAGTTAACTAATAGTAACAAAGAAAGATGAAGGGGTAGGGGAAGCACAACCTCATACAAAAGGCAAACAGTCATTGGAATGGATGTGTTTCAAGCTGAAAATGGATTCAAAGCTCTTAATGTAAGTGTTTTTTATTGATTCAATTATACTATTTTTTTATGTTTAACTACAACCTCACTAATTATTTCATAATTTGAATACAGCCTGGAATGTCAAGTTGTAAGATCTTCTCTACTGGTACAACAAAGGTGATAAAATTTGCTGATGTTACTGGTGATATTGATTACAAATCAAGTACTGCACGCAAGTTGAAATGGAATGGAAAAGCAGCAATCTCAACAAGAAAACTTCAAGAAATGAGAGAGGAACAAAGAAAAAAATCAAGAGGAAGTAGTTCAAACAATCCAATCTAGGAAGTAATGATATTGCAGTACTATTTTAAGTAGGCATGAAAACATTTCCCATTTTGAATGATGATGTATTAGTATTGAACATCAAATTTTGTTTTTGTTTTTGTTTTTGGTTTTTGGTTTTGGTTTTTTAATTGTAATTTGACCATATGTGAGGCCTGTTTTACAATCGATTATGTCTATTAAAGGCCTTCTATTTTACAAATGGTGTTATGTCTATTCAATTTCTCCCTTATTTGTTATAATATATACACTAATATATCGACTACTTTATCCGGAAAGATTCATGATATTGATATACAAAATTTCTCATATTACATATGACAACCAAAAGAGAGTTTCAACTCCTTCACTACTCACTACTCACATACGCTATGGCAATTCAATTAGTTCAATACTTGAATCAACCCTACTTTGAAATAGGTTGTTGATGAACAAGGCAACAACACAAGTCAAAATACACAAAATGACCTTCCAATCAAACGTACACCATTTCAACTTTCTTCGTTTGAACCTCTTCTCTACTGTCAAATTATCAATCAGAACTTGTTTCTCATTGATTTGAATCTGTCTTCTCCAAACTTCATTTTCTAACTCTTTGATTTTGTTGACCAATTTTGGGAGGAGAAATTGGGATCTTGGATCGATTTCTTCTATGTCTCTCCATCGAAAAAAATTACAATTGTTCGACTGAAAAAATAAAAACAATATATTAAGATTCACATCTGTTAAACCCAACAAAATCAAACAACTGAAGAAAAGTCACATACACCATATAGGGGCAAGACCAAAATCGTCTTTCGGGATTTGACTTCGACCAAAAAGTCTGTATATGCAACAAAATTTCATGCTTGGATCGTACTATGGCTTTGAGCATTGGTTTGATTCTTCCATGCATAGCTTATACAATTTCACGTTTGACATTACTAACCCTAATAACACAAAGTGACAAAAAAATCAAGTTGTCGAATTGGGGAAGATTTCGATTGTTCAATATGAAATTGGAGAAAATTGCAAACCCTAAATTCAATCTTAGTTGGAGAAGATACGACAACTAAATTCAAGCTTTGAAAATGGTGGATGGAGAACAAAAAAGAGAGCTTTTGTTCAAGAACAAAAGAGATGTTGATTAATGAATTGGGAAAAGAATAAAAACTAAATTGATGGTTAAATAAAGAGTAAAGTTACCGTTGGGAGGCATATTTGGACTCCACATGGACATTTTATTACGTTCTTACGCGCCTCACGGAGGTGAGTTCACGTATGTGGACACATCAATGTCTGAGGGTGAACTAATATATAAAAAAAAAGGTTCAGGAGGGTAATAGGACCCCCGCAAAGATTAAATGTGTAGTTAGAAATATGGCTAAAGCTTGAGGGGGCATTTGACCCTTTTCTCCGATTAAGGAAATTAATTATTCCTTGAGTATTATATGTTAGACCAAATATTTTTTATTTATTTGAAAATTAATGTCTGATCATAAAAATTTTAAATAAGAAGTTGTATTTCAAATTGAAAAGACATTCAAAATTTTATTTTTACTTTCACTCTATTTACAATCAAATATCAATTGTAAAAGTTAAAAATAAGCACACCTCAATCTGCAACTCTACCGTTAAAATTTTTAAATATAGTGAAAAAAAATAGTTTAAATAGTATGTAGTAGCTCGAATATGAAAATCTAATCTATGACATTATATAGTTATCTATTTTGGGATATTACTTTTTTGGAAAAGATTTAATTGTATGTTTAGGTAAATTAATCAAGTTGGGTGATTTTGATAGTTTTTAAAAATTGAAAGGTACAAATCATATTTAGAAAAAGTACATTTAAATTTTAAGCATAATACATAAATATGTCTTTTAAAAATCGACTTCAGTCCTTCAGCTATGGTGCAAGTAGACATTTTAATTTGTATAAAATTGAATAAGTATACACACATGTCCGACATGGCATAATACACACAAGACGCTACGTAGGATACAAAATTGTCATAAGGATGTCACATATGACGAATGTGTCTATTTGTTTAATTTTATATAAGTTTAAATGTCTACTTGTAGACACTCGAAGTTGGAAGGCATAGATGTCAGTTGAAACCAAATTAAATGTCATATTTATGTATTATGTCAATTCTAAATGTTCTTAGTAAAGAGTATGATCAAACACATTTCAACTCCACTCCAACTCTAACATTAATTTTATTTTTTAAATAAAGTGAATTTTTTTGGTGGTCAAAAGTCCACTTAATACATGAAAATTTGCAAATATGAATCTGGAGTCCCTACAATTCTTTTATTTCAAATTAAAAAAATGATGTAATACATAATTAAATCTTAGGTAATATTATTTTAATTAGCAAGGAAAAAAAGTAATTTTTCTTCATTGGTATTGAAATGAATAGTTTGGAATAAGCATATTTTGTTCTTGTTGTAATGCAATGACTGTTAAGTTAATTCAGACAGAAATTAAAAGAAAGTTAGAGCATGTTTAACATTATCGTTAAAAATTGTTTATTTTTAGAAGTATTTTCATAGGATAGTTTTTCAAAAAAGTGCTTTTGAGAAAAATAATTTTGTTAATTCATTTGAAAAGTGTTTTGATAAGCAAATTGTGTTTGACTAATCTTTTTCTAAAAAATGCTTTAGAGAGTCAAATTACGAAAAATGACAAGTATCTATTAATTTTTTAAATTTCTATTCCAAAAGTTTTAATTAATTTTTTATTTTAATTAAGTTAAAATGTACGGTTCAAATTTTCAAACAATATTAGACACAGATAAATAAATAAATTAAATATTAATATAACATTAACATTATGATTTAAATATAATTAAAAATATGAAGCAAACTAAATTTAAAAATTATTCCACAAAGTTAAATCACTACATACGAAAAATAATATTGTTTTCTTAAAAAGCATTCTACAAAAATTTTATTCTTTCTATTCCTGCAAAAATATGATTGTTACCTTTATTTTTAATTCTATAAAATAATACGTAAAATAATATATATAAAATATAAAATATGAAATAATAATATATAAACATAAAAAAAGGAATTATCATAGAAAAAGAAAAAAATATTATTGAATGAAACTTAACCAAACTTATGATATAAGCTAATTAATTAATAAGAGATATATTGATAAATATGTATATATGAAAGGGATAATTTAGTCTCAAAAAATATTTTCTTTTACTTCTACTTCTGCTTTTTTTTAAGAAACAAAAATTTTTAACTTCTTCTCAATAATAGAAAAAATTATTTCTGCTTTATTTAAAAACAGTTTTAATGATTTATCAAACGCTTCATTTTTTCAATACAAGTGTTTTCAAAAGTTAAGTTGAGGCCAATATTTAACAAAAAAAAAAGTAAGTTGCATATTTACCAGTACCACACAAATATTTTTCATTCAATTTGGTGGCTAATTTTGTGTGAATTTAATGTTTCTATTTAGGGGTTGGTTTCTGTAAAGTTTGTTCTTTCAATTTACTTTATTCATTTGAGACTTTATGACAAAGAGGTACCACAAATAATAGGGTTTCACTCTTGTCTTATACTACCACATGCCTAATTTTGACTCAATTGAATCATGCCGTCCAAATGATAAAAGTTAGAGACAGCAATTATATTTGACTTGTCATTTAATTGATCTTTATTTGTTATATATAATTTTCTCTTTATTATATCTAGATTAGTGTATTTGGTCGTGCTTCGCGTGGTTATGAAAAAAATTAAAATAAAGTTACATACTAATATCAGTAATTACTTTAATAAAAGAAATTTTTTATTAATCACACAATTTCATAGAAGAGAAGTTATGAAAAATATTTAGGTTAAATATCATGAAATTCATTAAGAAATCAATATATGTGAACTTCTGAAAGTTAAATATTAAAAATAAATTTCATAGAGAAAAAAGAGAAGGTAATATTATAACTACTGGAATGTAAACTTGAAAACTTGAGGTGTGATCGTCTTTTTTTTTCTTTGGAATCTTTTTTAGTATAATTTATCTATATTTATGTAAACTTGAAATCTGATCATTATTTTTTGCTTCTTTGCAATCTTTTTAATTATATTCTTAGTATAATTTTTCGACAATGTGTAAACTCAGATTGCCATTAATAGTTATTATCCATGACTACATCGTTAGCCAACACTATTTTTAATCATTATCCACAATTACTATTACTTGTCGTCGTCATCACTCAATCATCACATATTTTAATTATTTTATTATACAATATTAGATTAATTTAATATTTAATTATTAACTTTTTAATAATTAATTTTAAATAAAAATAAATTTACATATTTAAATGATGAAAAATAACAATCTTAATTAGTTAGTTTTCATATCTTAATATATTATTATTATATTTAAGTTCGGATATCCAATTACTTTTTGGGACAACTTATATTGGGAAAACAACAAAATGTACGAAAATAAATTCAAAAATAAACATAAAAGAGAACAAAAAAGAGAATTAACTACGCAAAAAAGATTCAAAAAAATGACACATACAAATTTCTATTTCTTTTAATTTTGCTTGGCTTAAACAAAAAAATATTAAAAAGTATATTTCACATTTTAAATAAATATTAAATTCAATATAATAAATTCCTAAGAATAAAGAGTCACAATAATTAAGAGGATTAAGAATGTGGCTTTGGACTTGTTAACATAATAGGAGTAATATTTGTACATTATTACACCAATAAAGAACATTAATTATAGAAAATGAAGACAATCAAAATAGAGTTATTGAGACAAATATTTTATTATAAGTAAATAGAAAGCAAAAAAATCAACTGTATTTTTAAAATTATAAATTAGTCGCAATTTTGAAATAACTTGAAAACTTCTGGAATACAACAAAAATGAAAAATATAAAGACTGCAACTTGAAATCTCCTCGAAAACAACAAAAATGAAAATTTTAAAGACTGCAATTTTACACATTAATAAATAATTTGTTTTTAATAAAACCAATTGTATTTTCAAAATTATAAATTAACTTTACATTCTCATGTTCTATCATTTTTGTTAGTAAAAATTGTTCCACCAGACTATGGAAGTATACGTACGTATTTCTTTAAGTAGCATATCGATATCCATTGACTCATTTCATGCTTTTATGTTTTAAAATATTATAGCCCAAAAACACAATAAACTAATATTATCAACAAAAAAGTGAGAGATGAATTTACTTGAACAATTTTTTTTTTTGAAGAGTGTTATCAATATAATATAATCAAATTATCTAAGAATTATATAGAGGTCTAAAGAGAATAAATTAAATAATTTTTTTTGAAAAACTCAGGATTTATATCTTCACGAACACAAACAAATAATATTAAATGAATGATTTCAACAAAGAAAGAGTTGTAATTATATTAGACATATCAAATTATTTTACCTTGTAAAATCAAATTATGCAAGAATGTCTAACCATTTTCATTATAGATAAAACTCCTATAATTTGCAAAATATGATCAAATAAGTTAAAAAATTATATAGCAAAAGAAGAAAAAGATAAAGAATAAGGAGAAAATTACATTTAATCATAAGTCCTCCTACACATATAATCATTTTTGACAAAACATAAATAATCCAAAAGGAAAGAATATAATAGAAGCATTACTTCTTAAGCACCTAAAAAAATAAAAAATAATTAATCTATATAACTAAAATTCCACTAATCTCCATCTTTGGATGATTTCATTTCATCCTATATACAAGAGTCGAGAAAAATAATAACAAATTATTAGTACTAAAATGAATCTCCATTTTTATGGTGATAAAGAGAATCATAAAAATAACAAACCAAAATAATTTATCCAAAAGAAACAAAAATATACTTTGCATATTAGCCTTACTTGCTAATTAAAAATAATATATGAAATCATATTTGGAAAAGATAATGCACCTTAAAGCTTAAAAATATTGTAACATGTCTACTACTGAATCTCTAATTGAAGATAACTACAAAATAACACACAATTTTAGTGTGATTTTATAGTGTTAATATAATCTTCTACATTAAATAATTAGAGGTTATGAATATGAAAGGCTTGAGAGGTTATGAATATGAAAGATTTGGGAGTTATGAATATTATTAATACTGATTTAAGAATAGAATTTATATAATTGAAGAGGTATAAGTTAAGAAGATGATTTTGCAAGAAAAAAAATAATTGAAAGAAATAAAAAAAAAATGTCAAGAAAAGAAAAAAATATATAAATAGAGGTCATAGAGAGGTGCCATATCACCTTCTCTATGTTTTTCCTTTATATATATATAGATTTGTTATTTATGCACCTTTAAAACCTTTTTAACAAAAAAAAAAATGTGAGTTTGGCGTTTCACTAAGGTAAAAAAATAGTTTCGAGAAAATTCATCTGTAAAAAGTTTGGAATATATAACTGTCAAACAATAAACAATAATAGTATTATTTTAAGAATAAATGGAGAAAACTTCTTTCCAGAGCATACTTCTACTTCTAATGCAGGTTGTTAAAAGCATAAACAATAAACCAATGCTTATGATTTACGAATTTGGTCCTTAAATGGTAAACTTGGGGATATTTTGTGGTCAATGTAATCTTAATTTTTGTTACTTTTGTTGGAATATATATTATTAATCATATGTTTAGATATACTATTTATTATAGAATAATTATTTATTCATTTTTAATAGACCATTTATTCATTTATGGTGTCTATTTACTTATATAGCAGATGATTTAGTGTATAAAGTTTTAGGTTATACAAAGAGGATTAAATCATCGGTTCTTATAAGTATAAAATTTTTCGTTCACAATCTAAGATGGGAATTGGACATGCCATTGGTACGATTGTAACATAAGATTATATTAGACAAGAGAGTATATTAGCTGAAGGAAGACTACTATGCATAATGAAGGTGTGCTCTGCATTGAACCTCCACTTAGTGAAACAATAATTTTTACTCCAGAGTCGTAGTGGTCTCAGACTTGAACTATGACTACTTAAGGGAAATAAAATATCACTGCTCACACATAATAATCAAGGTGTTGACATGAGCTTTATAGCCAGCACGTTATGGCCTTGTGCTATCCCGATTTTATGAGTGCATTTGAGAATAAGCCCAATTCTCATAGGAAGCGACCTACTTCCACACTCACATAGGTGAAATCTGTCAAGAGTGCTCCTGTAAGTTTAACACTCCACCCATACGGACTACAGATATTCATTAAGAGTTTTATCAACTCAACCTTCACAAATCACTACAGGAACCAATGCACTCACATCATAGGGAGGGAATAAAAAGATAGTGCATTTTTCACAACAAGTCATCATATGATTAGTTTTTCCCTTTGAACCTGGTTATAGGATCTCTAGTCCCCAGGTTGGGTTTCCTCATATATGACTCAAGGATTTATAGGCTTCAATCCCATCCCCCTCGATGTGCTCCAGACCTTCTCTCTCGTTAAGGCCTTAGTAAGAGGATCTGCAAGATTATCACAAGATTTGACATAATCAACATTAATGGTACCATTTGTCAAATACGATCTTACATTACTGTGTTTCCTCCTTATAGGTCTGGATTTACCGTTGTAGTAACGGTTTTGAACTCTACCAATCGCAGCAGTGCTATCACAATGTATTAAAATAGGAGGAATTGATTTTTCAAAATAAGGTATTTGAAACACTAAATCTCTTAACCAATTCGCTTCCTAACTAGCTGAAGCTAAAGCAATTAATTCAGCCTCCATGGTAGAGTTAACAATTATAGTTTGCTTTTTTGATCTCCAACAAATAGCACCACCACCTAAAGTAAAGACATAACCAGTGGTAGAACACGAATCACCTGATAAAGTGTTCCAATCTGCATCACAAAAGCCTTCAAGTACATCTAGATATTTTTTATAGAACAAACCACAATTTTTCATTCCAATTAAATATCTCATAACTCTTGTTACAACATGCCAATGTTCATTACCTGGCTTGCTTGTAAACCTGCCAAGTACTCCTACTGCATATGCAATATCAGGCCTAGTGCAATCAGTCACATATCTCAAACTTCCGATTATGCTAGCATATTCCTTTTGATTTATTACATCATTTTCACTTTCAACAGGAAATAAGTGAACACTTGAATCAAAAGGAGTAGCAACATGCTTGCAATCAAGAAAGTTATATTTTTTCAAAATTTTCTCAACATAATGTGACTGGTCAAGAAAAATTACATCACATGTTCTTGTTATTTTTATTCCAAGAATAAAATTTGCCTCACCAAGATCTTTCATATCAAAATGGCTTCTAAGAATATTCTTAGTTTCATCAATAACATTCATGTTAGAGCCAAAGATCAACAAATCATCAACATATAGGCAAATAATCACATGTGAATTATTTCAAGACTTATGATATATGCACTTATCACACTCATTTGTTTTAAAACCATTTTCAATCATGCAGGAATCAAATTTTTCATGTCATTGCTTTGGTGCCTGTTTCAAGCCATATAGGGATTTAGTAAGTTTACACACTTTGCTTTCTTGGCCTGCTTCAACAAAAGACTCGGGTTGTTCCATATAAATTTCCTCATTTAGGTCTCCACTTAAAAAAGCAGTTTTTCCATCCATTTGATGAATTTGCAAATCAAAAATTGCAGTCATATCAATTAAAAGTCTTATGGATGTAATTCTTGTTACCAGTGAAAAAGTATCAAAAAATTCTAGGCCTTCTAGTTGTTTAAAACATTTTGCAACTAGTCTAGCCTTATATTTATCGATAAATCCATCAGGTTTCAATTTTTTTCGTAAGACCCATTTACAACCAATAGTTTTACAACCCGGTGGTAAATCAACTAATTTCCAAGTTTTATTATAAATCAGTGATTCCATTTCATCATTTAAAGCCTCTTTCCAAAATATAGAATCACGTGAAGATAATGCTTCTTTCAAAGTGAGAGGGTCATCTCCAACATTAAACACATAAAAACCAGGACCAAAATCTTTTTCTACTCTAGTTCTTTTACTTCTTCTTAACTCAAAATCATCAATTTCTTTATTTTTTAAAGTAGAAGTAGAAGAACTAGGTAGTGACAAAATATTTTGTTCAATCCTTTGACCCCCACTATTTTTAGAATCAAAAGGGAATTTATTTTCATGAAAAATAACATAATCCGATTCTATCACAATATTATCTTCAAGATTAAAAAATCTATAGGCTTTACTATTTGAAGCATAACCAAGAAAAGCACAAGTAGTAACTTTCTTACCCAATTTTGTAATCTTGGGATCCATTAGCCTCACAAAGGCTAGACAACCCAAACTCTTAGATATCCCAAACTTGGCTTGTAACCTTCCCACAATTCAAAAGGTGTCAGTTTAGACTTTTTATGAGGCACACGATTCAACACATAACAAGCAGTTAAAATAGCTTCACCCAAAAAATTTAATGGTGCATGTGACTCAATAAGCATGACATTAGTCAATTCAACCAAAGTTTTATTTTTCCTTTCTGCTACTCCATTAGATGAAGGAGAGTAAGGAGGAGGAGTTTCATGAATTATTTCCAATGATCTAACAAAAGAATTAAACTCATTTGACTCATATTCATGTCCTCTATCATTTCTAATTCTTCTTATTTTTCTTCCAAACTGATTTTCAACCTCATAGAGATAAGTTTTGAAATTTTCAAAAGCATCACTTTTATTTTTCATCAAGTAAACATATCTAAACTTAGAAAAATCATCAATAAAAGTGATAAAATATATATTACCTCTATGAGTTAAAATTCCACCAAGTTCACAAATATCAGTATGAACTAATTCTAACAAATCACTTTTTCTTTCAACTTGAAAATGAGGTCTTTTAGTGATTTTGGCTTTACTACAAGCCTCATATTTTTCAAAATTCTTTTTAATCATTGGGATTAATCCTAAACTACTCATGATTCCAACATAACGATCATTAATATGACACAAACGAGCATGCCAAAAACTAGTAGAAGAAAGCATATAAACAGAAGTAGAAACTTTATTCATTTCAACAGTTTGAACATCCCATTACAAGCATACCCCTTTCCCACAAAAATATCCTTTTTCACAATTACATATTGATCAGATTCAATAATCTGTTTAAAGCCTGCTTTATTAAGAAGAAAACTAGACATCAAATTTTTCCTCATAGAAGGAGTAAAAAGTACATCTTTCAAATTTAATACCCTTCCAGAAGTAAAACACAATTCGACATCTCCCGTTCCAAGCACTTGAGTAGTATGTGAATCACCAAGCATAATTATTTTGGGCTCCTCAAAATGAGTATATTTTTTAAACCAGCCTTTGTCATAACAGACATGACGGTTTGCACCAGAATCTGTCCACCATCCATCAACACTCTCAATCATGTTTATGTCGGTAATCACCGCCACAAAAGGTTCTTCAGTAACGTTTGCCTGAGGGTTAGGACCACGTTTCCGAAATCTGCAAAATCGAGCAATATGCCCACTCTTGCCACAAACAAAGCATGGTCCCTTATCTTGAACTTGTTGATTTTGTGCTTGGTTATTTTCACCATTATTTTTCTTGGGAGGTCTACCATTATTTTTCTTGAACTTTTTCTTCTTAGGCTTCAAAGAAGTATTTTTGTGAGTTTCAGGAGTAGCATTATTTGAAGTAATTAAATTTACCTTCGTTGTGATGTTGTTCTCTTCTGTTTGCAAACGTGCATCTTGGCCTCTTGCCTCTTCTTCCATGCGGATTTTCATTATCAAGGTTTCAAGGGAGGTTTCCTTTTGTTTGTGGCGCATAGTTTTTTGAAATTCCTTCCAAGAAGGTGGAAGTTTATCTACTATGCCACAAATAATAAGGTTATCTCCAATTTTAACCTCCAGTGTTGAGCTTGGTCTACCACTAATTTATTGTCCACCATTTGGAAACGAAAAAATCTACTAGCCGCATATTTTTTCGCTCCCGCCTCCTCTGTATCATTCTTACTCTGCAATGCTTTCCAAATTTTCTTTGCACTAGAGTAAGTTCTATCATAATAATCATAAAAATTATCAGATAGACAATTAAGAAGATAATACCGACACTTATAGGAGTCACCATCATACTTTTCCACTTTCTCATGATGAGAAATAAGTTCATCATCATTCATGAAGGTGTCATCAACTTTATTAGGATTCTTTTTAGTTAACACATAAGAAACATTGAGAAGACTTAAATAGAAAAGTACTTTACCCTTCTATCTCTTGAAATGGGTACCATTGAACCGAAATGACTTGTTAAAGTCTCTCATCTTAACATCCGTGGTTTTTTCAATTGTTGTCATCTTGAATCTCCTTAAAATTGTTAGTGAAAAATTACACAATAACAGAATTACAAGATTACAATTGAAATAAACAATGAAGAAATAAATCTCTTCAGGCTGAGGCGCGGATATCTCGCTCTCTTTAAGGAGATTCAAGCCCACTGCAGCAAATGTTTTTTCACTGGTCCAGCAGTAGTCCTCTTGACTTGTCCCCTCAAGGATACAACAACCTTCACAAAGTATAACTCAACAACTCTGGACAAGAGTTGAGTCCAAAGCTCCACAAAAAGAACACCTCCCTTCAACTAATAAGAACTCTCTTTTTAACAAACTTTTTGCACTCTATATTTTTCTCTTGTATGTTGTGTGTAACAAACCAAATGAAAACCACCACTATTTATACTAGAAGAAGTCTTCCTAGCAATGAATAGGAAGATAAATGGCCTTAGGAGTTACATAAGTTATAAGGTATAATGAAGGAATTGAGAATGAGATAATGGAGAACCATTACAACTTCTGCCTAAAAAACCACAAAAGGGACAGCCACCGTTCTCAGCAACGTTATAACAAAGTAATGGCAATCAAGCCAAATGATAATAAAGATGACATCAAATGTCATCAACTGTCAAACGGTAGTAATGCACCTAATGAAGAGTTATTAGGCATAAAGCAAATGACATTTAGCAAAGTATAATAATATTAAAATGCCACAACAATATAATAATATTAAAATGCCACGACATATTTTGTGATCAATGTAATCTTAATTTTTGTTACTTTTGTTGGAATATATATTATTAATCATATGTTTAGATATAGTATTTATTATAGAATAATTATTTATTTATTTTTAATAGACCATTTATTCATTTATGGTGTTTGTTTACTTATATAGCAGATGATTTAGTGTATAAAGTTTTAGGTTATACAAAGAGGATTAAATCATCGGTTCTTATAAGTACAAAGTTTTTCGTTCACAATCTAATATGGGAATTGGACATGTCATTGGTACGATTGTAGCATAAGATTATATGTAATTTATCTTGATTATGGGAATGATATAGTTCCAACTTCTTGTGCTGGTGTATTTTGTATGTATTGAACGGAACCGAATAGATATAGTTGTTTTAGACTAACTGACAAAAACATATTCTCTAAACTATTAAATGTACTTATATTCTTAATCCTGATATAACTATTACGATTTGTAGATGTTAATTATCGTTTTGATTTATTAAAAGGTGAGATTCTAAGATGGGTCAATATGTCTGGTAGATTGGATGATAATATATATATATATATATATATATATATATATATATATATATATATATATATATTGGTGAAATAATAAGTTAGTTGACGGAATCCATGTCTCGATATAGAGATTAATGATATGTCTTTTTGAGAAGCGTATAAGTTTTTATCGTGTCAAACCTTGCAAGTGGATTTATGAATCCGACACATGAAATAAGTAAAGCAATGCTCTAAAGGAAATTGATCAATGTATTAATTCGTCAATAATTTAATTTATTGATTAGTATCTGTAATCTTAACATGGGGAATTACATATGTGTTTAATGGGGAATTTTGAAATATAAATAGAGGAGCGCAATTACGAATTTCTAGTGGAACGATTTGTAATTTATTATGGTAAGAATAATTAAAATTAATTATTTGAAATTATTTTCATAATAGGAAGCCTCTGTAATTAATTTTGTGGTCCCTACCGTGCCCATATTTAACTAGAACTTAGAATCTATTCTAAAGGGAAAAGGGAGAAGTATGTGTCTTTCTCTATTCTAAGGAAAGGGAGAAGTATGCGTCTTTCTCTATTCTAAGGCGAGGGAGAAGTACATCACTTTTTCTATTCTAAGGAAAGGGAGAATGACATGACTTTTTCTATTCCAAGGAGAGGGAGATGTACATGTCTTTTTCTATTCTAAGGAAAGACATGGTATTCCTTCTCCTCCTTGGACTAGGAAGAAATCTCTATAAATAGGGATTCTTCTAAATCTTGAAATGAAGAAATTTTCTATAAAATACTTGACCACCCAAGTATTGAGAGAGTTTGAAAGTGAACTTGAGATCACTGTAGAAGACCGCAAAACTGTGGTCCAGTTTGTGGACTAGCTTGTGGATTCGCTTAAAGGTTCTAGTTTGTCGACTAGCTTGTGGATTCACTTGAAGGTATCTGCTTACGCTTCAAGAGGTAATTCTTGGATTAAATTTCAGAAAAGTTTATATGCTCTAACATGATTGTACTTGTTCTAGCATAAACAATGTGTTGTCTATTATTCATGTAAGTTGGTATGATTCTGGTATGCTTCCGCTGTTCATATAGTTTTCCAACACCTTTCTCTTCCTGATGTGGTTGAGATAGATGTTTTAAAAGGTGGGTGTGTGAAGTGAGATGTTTTACATAGTATGAGATGAGGCATAAGTCTCATGGATTTATGAAAAGTATATCTCATGTATCTTCAATTTCATAATTTTATTACTAAGTAAGAGTAATAAACAAATGAATCACTAATAGTATAGACAAAATATTATAATTATTAGATTTGATAGAGGTCACAACACAAAAATGATAATAGCTGAGATAATCTTTAAAGTTAAATCATCATTCATTTTATCATTGATCTCCAAATTTATCAGTCCTTTCCATCCTCAACTAATATTTACACTGATTATTATTTATATATTTCAAAAAAAGAAGTATGATAGAAAGTGTAAGAGCAATGACAAAAAATGGAGAGAATTGCCTAAAAACATAGTGTTATGGACTATCTATTATATCAATATCATGATTATTTGAACAAGTATTTATTGGAGGAAAAAGTTTGAAATATATCCGAACTTTGAGCAAAATTGCTGTAATAATCCCAAACTTTGTGCAGGACCTATTACCTCCTGCATTATTTAATAGTGTATTTCAAAGATATATAAGTGTTCAGCTGGACAAGTTACTATTTATAATGATGCAATATTTATGATGTCCACGTGGTCACCTATACATCTTTAAAATACACTATTAAATAGTGCAGGAGTACTAGGTTCTGAACAAAGTTTGAAATTGTTACAGCAATTTCGGTCAAAGTTTGAATATATTTCGAACCCTTTTCCCTATTTATTATAATGTCAATTTTTATGATTATTGCTTTCTTTATTTTACATATTTTAAAAAATCTCTATGACATGAAACACAAGTGTAAATATCATTATACTAATAATAAAACAAATATGATTTATGAAAAAATATTTTTAAAATAATAAAAACTAAAAATAACGTTCAGAACTTACTCTTTTGCGTTCATGACTTATGTATTAAAATAAATTCTAAAGTGGACACACAAATTCTAAGGTGTATGCCTTATAGATCACACTCCAAAATATTTTTGAAACGTCTCCCGCCCTGAAATTTGTGCCGAAGACTTTGAAAACCCTAGTTGAGACACCATTAACTATGAGACCAATGACCCTAAATTACAAATTAAAAGGACTCTTTATGTTTAATTGTTAATAAAAAGGACTAAATCAAGTCAAGCCATAAACTTAATGGAGCAGCTATGTTATTTTTATCGCATATCCAGCGCTGATGAACGTGGGATGCGTTTTTTTTTTTTTTATAATTATAAACGCGGAGTAGCTGAAAAAATAAGAAGAAGACCCTGGTGTATTTGATGTTTACGGGAACCATTTTCCTGGAAAAAGTAATTTTTTATAATATAAGTAAAAAAGATAGTATTATTTTTAAAAATATTTAAAATAAAATATTATTTCAATATTATTTGTCTCAAGGAGTGACGGATAAAGTGCGGGGGTGGGGGAACGGGAGTCTGAGAAAAACAAAAATAATCAGAACAAGGAATGCCATTTGTCAAATTTATTTTCTTTAATTTTATAAGTCAGGTCAATTTTCTTATTTTTAAGGAAATTTATTTAACAAATGTAAAAAAATTGATCATTTAAGGATATGATGTAGTGGTTAATAAATGAAATGAGTTGAAAATTATGATGTTTCAAATTTAAATTTAAACTCAAAGTAAATAAAAATGTTACAGTAGATAATTTCTTTTTATCTATTTATAACAATTACTTTAAACCTATTGTTAGTGGGAGATGAAAAATCGGTTAAAAAAAGAGAAAAAACTGAAAAATGTTTTCTGACCTGCCAAAACACATTTGAGTGGAAACGAAGATATTGCTGAACTAAAGCAGCCGCATCCACGTCATAATTACCCCCACACGGGAAAAAAAAAAAAAGATGTTCTCATTCTCATTGTAATCATCGATTGGTTCGTTGAAATTCCTTCCATCATGATTATGGACTTCAACATACCCTACTAAGGAATCAGATTTTGTTTAGCTATAGGTATAAGTATGCGAATTTCTCTATCTTCCTTCTTCAAAACTTCAAATTTGGGGTTTTGTGATGTGAATTTTGATACTTTATAGTGAAATTCAATGGGGCATTCCGACGATCTTTGCAACATAGAAGGGAACGGAGATGGGATAGGTAATAACGGTGCTTCCGGTGCACCGTCAACATCAGCGGCGTCTAGCTCTGCTTACAAGTTGTTCGGCCGGGAAACCTCTTTCCACCAGATGATGGGCGGCGGAAAAGGTAAATTCCTCTATTTTTTTCCTTATTTCATATCATAGAGATCAGCTGGCAGAAGTCCGCTCTTCGGTTTAACTGTTACGCCAAGTTTCATAGAAATGAAGCTGATGTTTTGTCTGAAAATATGACCATATAACTTCGATTAATCATGAATTCTGAGTCTTAAGTTTGTGATTTTATGTTAGGTTAGCAATTATAATGTATTGATCCAAGGACTAAGACTAGGAAGCGTGTAAAGTGAAAAATCATGCCTGTATATGATTATCTTTTATGCTCATGCTGGAAATGCCTGGAACTGTGGCCCTGCAGCTTTATGGTTGAACTTTCTGATTTTATTCATGGGTGTATAGAGCTTAACAACTCATGTTATTACTGGTTGAATCACTTTTTTATGCGTATTTCTCTCTTGCCTTGTATGAGGGATGTGTTCTAAAAATAGATTTGGTAGTAGAGCTCAATCATTATATGAATCAAAGATGGCTCTATCATGAAGGCTTAGTTATGTTTCTTGACAATCTCCACATATGTTAGCTTCATTACCTCCTCTACTTCCTCTTTGAGTTCAGTAGCTTTCTCAATGCAATTGCTAAATGGTTTACATTTTCCTTAAGTTGTGTCTTTTGCAAATTCATTCTTGTTGCTTGATGACTTTTTTGCGACTGACTTGTTATTTCACTTGGTATAAGCTGCTGACGTTATATTGTGGAGGCGGAGGCGTGTCTCTTTTGGCATCATTGTTGCTGCTACAGTCGCATGGATCATCTTTGAGTATTCAGAGTTACCTTTCTTGTCAGTTTCTTCTGATGTTTTACTGATTCTGATAGTTCTGCTCTTTCTCCGTGCGAACTATGCAGCCTTCAGGAAGAAGTATTGTTCCCATACTCATTTCACTAACTCATTTAGATAGTTGTCTCTTTCTGTGTTTCGTTCTCCTATGGAGAAGTTCAACTGATATTTCTTTTTCTATCTTCGACAGACAACTCCCAGCATTACCAGAGTTAGTCTTGTCAGAAGAAATGGTTAATAATGCTGCAGCATCATTTCGGGTCAAAATGAATTATATGCTTCTCATGGCTCATGATATCACTCTTGGCAAAGATTTCAAACTCTTCTTCAAGGTTAGTGCTCGTTAAGCGTAAGGATGTGATTCCTTATCCAAAAAAAACAAAAAAAGGGCCAAAAACATAGGGGTGTGATTAATGCTGGACATTGTGCGTCCGGCAACAATAAATTAAACTAAATCATGAGCTCTGAAAAAACTTAAAACAATGACCTCGAATTAGGTATTTAAGTGTTTTTCCCAAGTGCATAAACTGAAGAGAGAAAATTAGAAATGACCTGGAATCATGTTGAGAAAGGGAAAAAGTCATTGTTGTTATGTAATTTTTTAACTTTCAAGATAACAGAGTGGAGAATATCTAGTAACTCTGTGACATCGGTTGCAGATGACCAGTAATGTATTGTTTTCATTCAACAATTATAAGGTGCTTATGAATCTCGATGTTTGTAGTTTGATTTATTTCATAGTGAGTAGTAAGTATTACCTGGGGACTGGGGAATTTGTGGAGCATAATTTGTGCCTTTAGGCCCACAACTGGCTTCATCTCCTTTCTGGCTTACGTGCAATAAGTTATACAGCTTGACTAGCAATTGATGATGTTACAGTAATCTACTTCCATGGAGCTACCCATGGTAGCTGATGCTTAACTTATGGGTTGTAGTTATCATATCTTGAATATTGCGTCCTACTTTATTCTTAGGATACAAGTGTTGGTTATAGTTTTGACTTATTGTCATTTGCATAGAACTGAGCTGGCCAATTTTTGACATGTTTGCAGGTAGTTATTGTTCTGTGGCTTCTATCTGTCATAGGAAGCGTAATATCTTTCTTCACACTTGCATATATTGGTATGTGCCTATTTCATTACATTATGATGTAACTTGATGAATCTTTATAGATATATGTGTTCAATGAATTTATCCTTCCCTATTTATTTCTTGTTGTACTTTACTGAGTTTCCTGGTCCCTTGTTTGACTAAGCACCCTTGTTCCAATTTAGTTAGGACAAACAAGAGAAACAGATTTGAATAGATTACTATAGTATTAAACTTATGAATCATACTATGGAAAAGAGCAATAAAGAACAAACATCGGGTAGATTTACTAAGGAGACTCTATTTTGCTAACAAGATTTACAAAAATTTATTGTAAGAGGCAGAATGATTTCATATTCGTTTACCTAGAGAAAATATATGATGAAGTAAGAAAGTTCTTTGCTGGGTCTTTGAGACAAAATAATGTACATATCAAAAGTAACATGTAAAAAGAAAAAGAAAGTATACACATAATAAGTATGAATACTGTAATGGATATGTAAGAAGGAGGGGTTACATGTTTGAGAACAGTTGGAGGAGATTTGAAAGTCTCTTTTACACAAGAGCCTACGTTGGGAGTTTTGTTGAGCTTGTATTTGGTTATGAATGAGATAATCAATACTCAATAGTACGAAGAATGAAGATTTAAGGTGCATGCTATTTGGGGATGACATTGTATTAATTGACGCAATTAGTCAAGGAGTCAACCAAAAGTTGAAAGCATAACGAGCACTACTACAGAGGGTAATGATTTTAATGATAAGTAAAAATAAGACAAGTATATGTAGTAAATTTAGCTTCCATAAGAAGAACAAAGGTGAAGTGAGATGAGACATAATTGGTGCCTAAAAGTAGGCAATTAAGATATTTAGGCTCAATCTCTTCTATGAATGACATGCTTGAAGAGGTAACATAAATTCAATGGTCCTACTCTTAAGTGGAATAAGTGATTGATGGACCTGGATGATTGGCTATGGAAGGGAAAGGGATTGGAATTTTCTTGGTAAAACCCTTCTACAAACATTATTGAATTGAGAGGATACAATATTCTTACGCTTATCGGTTTGGATTCCTAGAGCTCCTAGGAAAGTATGCTCTCTCACTTCACTAGTAGTAAGAAGGGAGATTCTCTTAGCGGAAAACTTGAAGAAGAAGAGGATTACATATGTGAACTTTGTGCTACATATGCAAAGACTAGGGAGAATATCTTGAACATTTACAGTTAAACAGTCCGACCGTAGACTAGTTATGATAGACTATGCTGAAAAATTTCAGAATATTGTTGTCAATGCTACCTGTAGTTGTGGATGTGTTGTTCAATTAGGTATCGAGCCAATGGAAAAAGAAGGCAAAGATATTGAGATGTAGCTGGCCTTTTTGTGGCTTATAGAAGGAGAGAGAAATAAGAGAGCTTTTGAATGAGTTGAGAACACTTTGGTACAAATGAGAGCATGTCTTTTGTTTCTAGTCAATTTTTGTGAGTGCCATGAGGTCCCAGTCAGTTCAGATGATTTGGTAGTCTTTTATACTTTATAGAATCATATTTTGTGCAAGGATTTTTACTTTCTGTATCAACCCTTGTAGACCGGTGATTTTCCTCATCACATTGATAAAATCTTTACTTTGTCAGGTAAAAAATAAAAAGAACAAAGAAAATGAAGATGTAATATAGCAGTAAAATAAGATGGTTGAAAATGGAGGGGTGGTACCTAATGATATGTGATTGAAAATAGTTACCTGTTCCTCAAAAAAAATGATATGTGATTGAAGATACCTAATGAACTGAAATGTAGATCTTATGACTATTGTGAAACCAACAATGTTATATGAGAGTGAATGCTTATTTATTTCATTTTTTTTAAATTGGTGGTATCCATGCTAGTTGCTCGCATCTCGACTAATCCACTGGATATCTACTATTTCCATTAGCATGAATAATGAGTAACAGTAACACCTTCCACCCAAGTTTAGATATGAAAGAATTCACTTACTTGCCTCTGGTAGGATTTAGACCTTGGTTAGGTGTAGTCTATTCCAGTTTCGTTGGTTGTTTGGCCACCCTTTTGGTTATTGTTATTAGTACCAAGCATATCTCTAAATGAAGATATTGCATGCTCCTTGGTTCGAATATCTTCATGTAGAGACAAGTTTGATTTGTCTTAAAAGATTAATTAATCTCTAGTATTAAATTAAACAGTTTTGAATAGAGTGAAATGGATATAAAAGATTTATATAGTTGACCCTGATTAGTCTGGGATTGAAGCACAGTTGTTTGATTGACTTTATTCTATTGAGGCTTAGATTATATTGTGGTTGATAAGAAAATCTCAAGTTTGCATGAATAAAATCGTGAAGATTTTATGCACTGGCCTCCCTGTGAAACCTATGAATATCATCTAAAATTGGGTGGGAGTGACCAAATAGAATGGTATATGCTTAAAAAGCGATGCACTTCTTTATCGAATGATTTCATTTCATTATGCAGCTATTTTTACTGGTTTCATGTCCATCCTTATTTGTTGATCCATGGTGAGCATGTCTGATGACCCCATGCAGATGATATAGTTCCACCACAATAAACATCCTCTCAGTTAGTCGGTCCCATTTCTGCAAAGATTGTGGTCATTGCATTTGTTTGGTTCAAATCATATTTCCCAAAGTTCCAACAACAATTTGCATCTTCCATAATTTGAGCTGTGTTTTTCTACACCACAGTCAGTTTGCAGTTCTGATGTGTTTTTGCCTTCATAATTTGTCACAGGAACGATAATATTCATTACTGTGCCTGCCTTGTATAATAAATTTGAAGACCACGTGGATCGATATGCTGGAAAGATCCACAGGCAATTTTCAAGGCACTACAAAATAGTGGATGAGAGCATTAGCAGGCTGCCCCAGAGTATCTACAAGGACAAAGAACTATAGAGTCTTCTTTTACCAAGTAGGAGCATGTTGATTTGCATGAGACAAACCTTTTAGGTGTGCATTCCTTCGGTCCTGATTCTCCTTTTCCATTGAATGAGGATGATCTGGAAATCTTTCTTGTTTCCAAACTTCAAGTTTGGATTTTCAGAATTAAGCTAACAATGGCAATTGTCACCGACTCTCACCATCTACTCTGTCCTAGTGGCAGGTGTTACATAGTACAGATTTTTGTAAACATCTTGTATTATTTTTTGTGTGTTGTTGTTGAAAAGTTAACATCTCGGATAGATAACTCTTTTTTTACAAGTTTAACAAGCACTTCAAAAAATGAATTGCCTGTTTCTCTTATTTTTCTCCTTCTTGCTTATTGCCTGCTTCTCTTCTTCTTCATATCCACATCAATGTCTATTTTCATATCGCAACCAAGCATGAATTTCAAATGATATAACTTCTGTCACGTTATTCTCACACGAGTACTAATTGAAGTATGAACTACATAGCTCAAACTTGACACACAGAATCTTGAAGTACAAACTGTTGAGTTCATACTTAATGACACAAATTCATGAATGTATGTATTGTTTAGTCATCCAAATCCTAAGAAAACTTAATTGAAGTATGAACTACTACTGTTGTTGCTTTCTTATACTCATTATTCTGTCTTTTTCTCTAATTGCCAGAAGTTGAAATCACAATAAATGAACACAAGCTTCAAGTTTGAATTTGCACAATGTCCCCGAAGCATGAATTGAAAAACTATACTTTAGGACGATAAAGCTAAAATCCTGAAGTAAAAATTTTAAAAACTAAACTTAAGGACACAATGTTTTGAACCAAAACACTAGATGTACTTCAATTTTGAACTAAGAATTGAACTTATGGACACTGTTCTAAAGTTTGAGGAAACGTAGAAGCAGCAGCAACAATATTTGTCTGCTTTTTAAGCTGTCTGTCTATACATTAAATAATTTACAAACGCTGGCTTAGACTTAAAACAACAATCCTAAAGATTGCTATTTGGTGCCACAAGTTGGGTGACCAATTTATGTTTTTGGCTTAGAACCACTGGTCTAATATGCACTTTTAGTGTTTATCAAGCGTGTAGACGCCAAACAATACTTACAAGCTAGTTCGACCAACTTATAAGTTTGAAAGGAATAGTGCAAGGGTTTTATTGATCTTATTCACTTGCCTTGCCTATAGAAGCAAATTATACAAATGAAAGGCAAACACAAAGAAAGATATGGAAGAAGAAAATGTACCAAAGCAATTATAAAGAAGGATAACATGATGACATTAAGTTGCCCTAATTCTGCTTACACAATGAATTAGGTACTACTAATAGATAAATCTATGTGATATTCAAGTGACCTTCAAATCCATAAATGGCCACTAATCAAATATCTCTAAAATTGTAAAAATAAATAAATTACTAATAGGCCTAAGCGGGTGCAAACCAGCCACCACAGCAATAAAGCCAAACTCCCCACCATGAGGGAGTTTTCTCCCAAACCTACTCACCCCTTTCATGCCATATACAAATTACAAGTTGAAAACCCCTCAATTTGTGCTTATAGTAAATTAATTAATTAAAATTGAGCCCCTTCAAAAGTTTGTCCAAATTGCCAATTAGTTGGTGCAGCATTGTTGCTAATGAGTGTCCTTCCATCACTTGTAGTGACTTGAAATGAAAGACTTTGACCATTTAGATTAGAATTGCTTTGCCAATTTTGGCCCCAATTTCTTGACATTGCTTGCCATCCAGTATTAGACCCTTTAATTGAAACTGATTGAATATCACCAGCACCTCCAACATTTGTCACTAAAACCAAGTTGAAAAATGAGTGTCCATTTACCGTAAACCTTATTCCTCCTTTTCTCATACAGGGTACCCTGTAAAATGTCCAAAACAAAATCCACATATTAGTACATGTTCAACTGAACTCGTTACTTTTTATAAATAATGCACTCTTACAATAATTACTAAAGTTTACCTTCGAAAAGATACAGGGACGATACCAGCTTGGTATTTAGCAATTTGCAAGAAAGCAGGTTGTGCTAAATCAAAATGTTGGAGAGGAGGATTGCACCAACCACCATTATTGTTAGGCAGAGACGGGTTCGGAGGACAAAAATTAGTTGCAGTGACTGTAATAGTCCCTTGGAGACACCATTGAGCTGCATTGTTGCAAGTGAGCTCATAACAAGCACCACAAGTTAAACCATTGTTGAATAGTGCTGTACTTAGTGCTGCAGTGTTAGTTCCATACCCTTGGCTATACAAATTTCCATATCCACAAGCACCCCCTGCATTTGGACAACCATATATGTTATTATACTATAGCAAGTTTAACTTTTATATGCTAACAACGTCCATATTAGTAATCTTGAAAATATGACATGTTACTAGTTAAAACAAGTCAAAAGTCCACTTGTAATGTACAAAATCTTTACACTTTGTATGTATATAAGTTAATTTTGTTAATAATTAATGTATAGTTAACTTGATTTTAATGTGAAAAACTATATGGAAAGCAGGAGTGGGTCAATCGTCTTAGCCCCCAAATTTGAGGGCCTCATTTTCTAAAAAAATAATAGGTTATAAATATATTTATTTTAAAAATATCGAGTATTATTTGTAAAAGAAGTAATATAAGTTAGACAAATCTTGAATATTATATCTCAAGAAAGATTAAATAATTGGCTATAATAAACTTCACAAAAATATAGATAGTAGAATTTAAGGCCTCTATTTGAATTTTGCTTTAGACCACTGATGTATTTGAGCCGCTCAGATGGAAAGTAAGAAAGTACAAGTGGATATACATACCCATTGTGCCAGAGGCATCACCCCCTCCATAGAAAGTGGCATGAGCAGTTTGCCATCCTCCATAATCAGCAAAAGTAGAATAGAAGCAAAGGCTTAAAAAGAAGAAAACAAGTGGAAGTGAAGCCATTGAGTAAATTAAAACTAAGGAGAGGATAAGAAATGAGTGGGAATTGATATGAGCTAAGGGTTATGGACAAAGTTCTATTTATACAGAAAAAAAAAAAATAGAAGCTGAATTTTAGGCATAAGATATGGTAATTAATTGTAGTAGAAAGTGACAAGTTTAAAGTGCTCACGTCTTGAAAGAAAGAGTATTTAGACCGATCTGAGTTGTGGTGCAGTAGTGAGACTGCTTCACACTTAATAAATGATTTCGGGTTCAACCCTGAATATGGAGATAATCTTGTTGAGAGCGCCACCCCTGAATGAGCTCCGAAGTGCGCAATCGTTAGGGTTCCAATGCTGGACACCGAGTAAGAAACCAAAAAAGAATGAAAGAGATTAAGACCAACATGAGTTGTGGTGCAGTTGGTGGGATTGCTTCACCCTTAACCAGAGATCTCGCTATGAGCCCTGAATATGAAGAAAATCTTGTTGGGAATGTCACCCTCAAAAGGACCATGCCTTGCATGATTTGAATTTAGTTAGAGTTTCAATGCAGACACCGTGTGAGAAACCACGAAAGAAAGAAAGAAAGAGTATTAGAACCATTTTTTTTTTAAGTCATAAAATAAAACAACTACCAAAACGCACATGCAATTGTTTCACTTGAGATTTGATTGACCCTACTTAGCACATGCAATATTTCTCAACCCTATTTTTACGCTTTCCTTTCATTCATTCATTTGTTTTCATCTCTTATTTCCCCTAAGAAGTTGCGCCACTCAAGTAGGTGACAACGTAGGAAGTTGGAAGCTTGCTTCAACAAACTTTTTAATTGTAACTAACTATTCTACTACCATAGAACAAGCCTTTTTTTTAAGGGTGGCTAAGGCTAGTTTTACGTGATATATAAAAAGGGAATCTCAAAAAGAAAGTATAGTAAGTCGGTTTAGGTCTTATTTTACTAATCCTAATGAGGCAAAAACATATTATGAGTTTTGGAAGAATGAGTGTATTATAACTACTACTAGAAAAAGGTGGATCTAAGATATAAATTTGAGATGTTAGGCGTGGTGACTAAGGCTAATTTTTATTGATTAATAAAAAAGGAACCTCAAAGAGAAGAGTACAAGTAAGGCGAATTCTCACGAGGCAGAGATGTATTCAAGATTTTGAAGGAATATTAGGTCGGTCTATTACGAAAATACTTCATCTGTCCCTAATTACTTGTCCATTTTTTACTTGGCACACCTATTAAAAAAAAATAATTGACATAGATTTTACCATTTTACCTCTATTAATTGATAGAATTTCAAAATCAATTTACTCATTAAAGATGTTCTACCTTTTTCAAAAGCATTAATTGTTTAAATAAATTGATGGTGTGATAGATTAAAAAATATTGTCTTTTCTTGATTTGTCAAAAATGACAAGTAAAAAAGGACAAATAAAAAGTCAAAATTGGACAAGTAGAAATGGACAGAGGGAGTATAGATCTAAGATATAACTTTGACCCATTTGACTTAGGTTCTTATAATTACTATATCCGTTAAAATTTTTAAATTATAGATCCATAAGTAATTCTTATCTATTTAAATGGTATTTTTTTGTATAGCTATATTTAGTGTCGAAATGTATTATGAGCGGTTGTACATATTGACAATATGCTATATCATTCAGTACCACTAGCTAGTTTTAATATACATACTTGATTTAATTATGTAAAAACATTATAGTGCTAACAAATAGGATTTTTTTTTAATGTGACAAACTTGAAAGTTTTGAAAGATTAAAGCAAACAAATAAATATAAAATAAAATAATAATAGCTAAAACGCCAAAAATGCTCAATAATCCCTTAGAGATGTGTAACCCAATTTTAGAAAGAAAAAAATACAATAGAAATAAGATTTAAACTCAAGACCCTTACCTAGAATGGTGCACCTAATCATCATCTCATTATATGATACTTTAAGCATGAATTCACATATTTATTACTATATATGATCTCGGGAGGGAAGGATGGGTCACATAAACTAAACTTGGGGAACAACCCCCTTGATATATCCCATTAATGCGGTAACAAGATATCAAACCTTTGCTAATTAATGAAGTTCTTAACTACTTTACATTCTCTAAGACAATAGTTTGTTAAAGAATAGTATTCCCTCTGTCCAACAATATTTGTCAATTATACTATTTTGAGATATCCAACAATATTTGTTCACTTTATGAAATCAATGGATAATTTTACACTTAGTTCCTATTTATCCTCATCATTAATTACAATCATTTATCTATTATATTTTTCAAGAAATTGTATATTATTATATTTAAAAAGTGATATAGTAAAATTATCATTTTACTTTACTTTCTTAAGAAGTGTGCAAAAACTAATAGTGATAAATATAGTTGAGTAGAAAAAGTATATCATACACCAAACAATTTATTTAATATGAACTAGTGTACTCTTGCTTTATAGTGTGAATCGAACAAATGATAGAAAGTCGTCTGTCCGTACTAAAAGAAATGTAAGGGTAATTGTGCCTACATTTGGTCAAAGGTTATTTAAAGACCAAATTGTAACTCACAAAAGTGTTTTAAGGGGATGGGTGAAAATCAAAGACGAATTTTTTCTAAATATTGGAGCCATGCTTTTATGTTCCATGTGGACACTTGGGTCATGCATTAAGGAAGCTTTGAGATCCACTTCCAAAGAAAAAAAAGGTTTGAACTCATAGAACACATTGTAGTCGGTAAGATGTGTTCGATTTCAGTTAAGATTTTTGAGATTATTTATTTTAAATTGTAGTTTATAGCTATATAAAAGATATTATATTTCTCAAAGAAGTATCTTGAACATCTCATAACTCTTGAATATTCATAAAGAGATTATGAAAACATCATATATTGTCTTTCTCAAACTCTTGAATATTCCTAAAGATCAAAATATGTTAAGACTCTTCTTGAAAATTAAACTTTTTGATAATCAAATACTTTAACAAAAACCCACAAAATCTCTCATGGATGTTAAGTTCAAATCATCCTAGTTCGAGAAATATGCCACCAACGCTAGGGTGTGTATCAATTGGTTCGGTTTTAAGTATTATTGGTTCGGTTTATTGATTTTGAGTTTTTAAATATGCTAAATTGATAACCAAACCAATAAGATATTTGTTATCGGTTTTCGGTTTATCGATTTTTGGTCTTTAACGGTTCGATTTTCGGTTTAACCAATAAGAAAATGCTTTCAAAACAAATATATAACTTGTCCAATGATTTGACGTGAAATAAAAAAGAGAGAAATCAAATTACTCATTGAGTGCAACAATTCTGCTTAGTGTAGTAAAAGTATAACAAATACTCACAATTCACAATCCTAGCCATTGCCTAATCCTTGCCGTCATCGTTGCAAACCCCAGCCGTCGCCGTTCTTAGTTCTTTAGATTTTGACGTTGTGAACCTAAAGAATAAAGTAATACTAAAACCTAAAGGGTAAATGCAGAGAGCAGAGTTAAGTAATATTAATTGTGTAGGGTCCTTATAGTTATAGTCTAATATAGTGATTACATTAATATTTTTTGTTTGATATTTATGTATGACTAAAAATTAAAACACTAAATTATTATATTCTTAATGGGTTATCAGTTAACCCAATAACCCAATATTAAAAAATCAATATCGAACCGATAATCCAATAATTTTTATTTATAAATCCATTAAATAACCGTTACCCCAATAATTCAATAATTATTATTTTTTTATAAAATTACTATATAACTATTAACCCAATAAGCCAATAACAATAAACCAATAACGTTTTTTTTTTTTCAATTTATTTGTCAATTTGGTTTTCGTACACCCTCAAATCATGGAGAAATTTTAGGAGAAAAGAATCAACAAATAAACAGATTTGTACCATAATATTTATCAATAAAATTATAATTCTTCATATTTTTTGTGATTATAACTATTTTTTATCACATTAAAATTTATTACAAACAACACATTTTTTTTTTCTTCTTTTCACTTTGTATAAACATAAGTTATGTCTAATTATTACCCACTTCGTTCTACTTTGTGTGATAATGTTAGATTGGTCAATATTTGAGTTTAACAACAAAAGAATTTTAAAATTTATAGACTAAAATATGATATAAATGTTTATGAATTATCTCATTAAGTACTGCTAAACTAAAGAAAAGTTTAAAGTTATTTGTTTTACACAAATTTAAAATAATATATCACATAAATTAAAACAGAGAAATAGAGTATTACTCAATACAATATTATACTATATAAATTATTAGAACATCTGAGTATTGAATGGATTCTATATTTGTATTGAGAAATTCAATAAATTGCAAGAACCAAAAATTGGGAAGTCATCAACTAAATGTATTATTGATCTGATGGCCGAAAAGAATCTTGTTAAGCTCTACTACTTTCTTGATTGATGGATTGACTCCTCTTAATGATCATATGCAGGCTTTTGTTTTTAATCTGAAACGACGATCAGAAGCTCACAAATTTTAAATTCTGAACGAGACCTCTAATTGACAAATTTAAAATATTCTTAATGCACTTGCCTAAAGGTAATTAATTCATGAGTTTTATTTTACTCTTTTCTAACTTCCTAAAACAGATTAGGCAAAAAGAAAAATGTGCCAAACCATATTATATGAGGCATCAAAATTAATTAAATAGATGCTATGCCATGAACATGAAAAGGCAATTGTTGGCTACTCATTTTTTAATTGTAAGATTAGGTCCATATGTTCAAAAATGCCAACAAACAAACTATTGCAGCTCAATTTAGACTTCATAGGTAACCGTCCTAGAAGTTCTATTAATTATTATATTTTAGCAAAAAAAAAAATCAAGTACACGTGGTTAGTCCACAAATTATGCAAATTTGTTAGCTTAATAAGACAAAATCAACCAAGTAATTAGTTTACGTGCTACAATGAATAATGATATTATAATCGTGATTTTTTCTATACATCAATCATTTGTATTTTATTCAAACTAATTATATAATGTATGGTCAATATTCTATAATCAAATTATTATGAAAATTACTAAGCACTTTTGATGAGAAATAAATAGTGTTTGACTAATCAATTTTTAAATTTTTTTTGAGCAATAATTACTATTTGACCAATTTTTTAAAAGTGATTCTAAGGGATCGGTTGATAGTGTATAAAGGGTAAAAAATGTCTTTAAACTATGTGAAAAGAATAAAAATTTCCTCCGTTTATAGTTTGGCTAAAAAATGCCCTTACCATCAAACTATGTGAAAAGAACAAAAATGCCCTCCGTTTACTCTTTGTATTATATATTAATATTTTGTTTGGTATATTTTTTTAGTGTATATTTGGTACATTTTTTTTAGTCTATGCGTACATTCTATGTATTACTAATACTATAAATTTTCATGTCTTAATAATACAAAGGGTTTCAACACATACATTAGATTGATTAATCGTATATCTATCCCTCAAATCCCTCTCAAAACATTTTCCGCTAAAAATGACAAGCATAAAATAGTCTTTGCATAAGATAAAGCGGGATACTGATTATTTCTCAAAATTGTGCGGGGGGGGGGGGGGGGGTGTTGATTTTTAAGCCAAAGTTTGAGGGTGTAGATGATTTTCACTCATTTCTTCTTAGTTCGTTTACTTTCTAAAATTTGAGTCAAATTAAAATAAGACAAATAAATTGAAACGAAAATAGGGTTAGTTATAATGTAATAACGTTTAGGGCCTACCATGTTAGGGTAACGTGCAAGAAGCGGACATTACGGCCCCTAGTATATCCGTACGTCATTATCATATCTTAGGGTGAGAAAAAAATACATTATTATCATTATTATATATTAAGCATGATTTTTGAAAAATCCAAATATGAATAGACTTCTGAATATATTTTAAAGATGAATAGTTATAATAGCTTACTATAGATGCCCCGGTTGGTAAATGAATTTTTTAAAGAGAGTTTTTTGAAAAAAGAAAAAAAATGAGAAGTTGGAGTTGGAGACGACCAATAATTACTACAAAAAAAATTTCTTGCCCTAAGATATTTTTTGTCCTTTTCACGTTGAGAATATATGAAAGTTGCATTTTGGGATTTACAATTTCCGTAAAGTTCATAATATTTTGCCTTAACTCAGTTTAGTTAGTTAGAGATACATTTTCAAAATGACTCACAAAGTTATTCTCTATTTTTTGAAAAAACGATAATAATAAAATGAAATTAATTCAAAATTGACGTCTCATGTCAATTTCATCAGCAATTATTGTTATACTATTATATTTGAATAAAGTACTTTTAATGATGAAATAAGTTACAATACGACTACATTACCGGCAGAAAAAGGGAAGAATACATGGAGATCAAGACTAATGAAATATCACCAAGTGGGAAAACCAAATGATTAAAACTTAGGTTTGTACTAATGAAAAAGCACAAAAAGGTCATGTGTATTTCATCCAAATGTTATTAGTTTAGGAGCCAATACCAAGTGAGAATTGTCCCTTTGTTTCTACTAACTAATTGTGAGCCATATATCTCCCAATTGAAATTCAATAACATGGCAAATGGACCCCAACACAATGTACCTTTCTACAAGAGGGCCTTGCCTCCTACTATACAAGAAATGTGTCCAATAGAGATTCAAGATACAAGACACAATTTTACAAATAGTGGATGTTATTTAATGACATGGTCACTTAGAGCATCCACAAAAGTGCCCCACACTTGATTTTCTATATCACTAGTGTCTTTTCTCTACCTTTGCCATGTGCAATTATGTGGTCTTCTTATTTCTTAGGGTATTTTTGGTCCCATTGTGTGTGCTAGAGTAGTTACTAGTGCATTTTCATAGTCATTTTTATGAGAGGGAAATAATGAATGTGAACCTTATATTATTTGAAATAAATATGGAGTGAAATGTGTGGTGCCTTTCAGAGTTAAATGCTAATTGGGACTATATATGTGACTCAACGTAACAAATCGTTTTCGATTTATACTAGTATGCTGGATTTATCCACTTTCATTATAGGCACGTAATTTATTATTGTATACAAAATAGCGATAGATGAAAAGAGAATTTCATCTCAAGTTTCTCTTTTAGGTCTAGCTCCTTATCCTATATATATAACCAATTATTACACTTTATATATAATTTTATAATCAAGCCGGACCAGATAACGACGTGTAAGACCTAGTTAATAAAAACACACTATATATAAACCAAAGATTTCTTGTGCCTACTGTTTGTATCTGAAATCTTTAATATAAAGTAAAAGAATTTTATTCATCAGATCACATCAATGGTGCTAATTGTTACACTTTCACTTTTGCACCTCTAGTTATCTTTCCTAGTTCAATAATCATAACTCATAAGAAAGTAGGAATATTTTCATTTATTTATTACTCCTTCCGTTTCTTTTTAGTTATCATGTATACTAAAAATACTTGTTTCAAAATACTTCCTCTGTTCCTATTTATATGTCGTCCTTACTAAAAATAGAAATATTCATTAATTCACAAATCAACGCATAAATAACACTATTCTTCCTATTTTACCCTTTGAAAGTTATTATCCTTGAAAATATACATTTGTCCAACATTAACAGATTTATCTATGTTATTTTACCCTTGATTTCTATCTATTACATACAAGTGGCTCAACATTCGGGCTCTCGAACAAAATAGTTTACCTAGCTGATAAACAATGGACACAAGGAGCCAGCATTTATGCATATCAAGTCCGCCAATGAATCTTTCAGAAACAACCTCTCTACTTCCATGAGGTAGGGGTAAGGTCTGCGTTACACTCTATCCTCCCTAGACCTTACTTGTGGGATTACATTGAATATGTTATTGTAAGTCCTGCCAATGAAATGAAGGGAAAAACATGTTCTACTACTCAGTGGCAAGAGAAACCGTAGGTAAGAAACAGGGGAAGTTTACAACTAATACAATGAATTAATTTATCCGTACTACTACTTAGGGAGCCATACATTAGTTATTCAAGACTAGAGTGAAGTAGTTCACACACTAAAAAATGCAACAACACAAAGACAATGACACTGCAACACCGAGTAGTGGTGACAGTGGACAACCTTCCTATAAGCGTTGCATGAATAAATCACAAGGACTAGTTCAGATTAAGAAAGGAAACTGAACAGAACAGAAATATGTCATGACCTGTTAAACCTAAACTCGAGTCTAATGGGACAAATAACTAATCAAAAAAAATTAAGAATAATGAATTTCCTACGGTTTAATAACACGTGTTAGTCTATGGACAGTTTAACAAATATGGTTGGATGGGTAATGCACAAATTGGCAACTCAATTAGAATGTACTGCTGCTTTCCCTGGCAGAAATGGAGGGGGCTTCACTCTTTACAAGATGAGAACCCCTGTTACTAATATCAAGACCCTGAAAACGACCGAGGGGACCTTGTTGTATTGCGTCTGCCAGAGCCTGTGTGTTGCCCGCAACTAGAGGGTGACGCGGATTAGACATGCTGCCCTGGAGGTGGTGAAACTGTGGCATCTGTATGTTCTGTGATTCGCTTGACCCTGGATGCGGCTGATGAGGAAAGAATGCTGTTCGGTTATATTGAATTTGCTGCATTCCTGAATTGTATGCATCTGAGGAAGCTGATATCTGCCCTGTAGCTATTTTAAGTCTTTCAACTTCCTGTTTCAGTGCTTCGTTCAGAGCTGTAAATTTGGAAACGCATTAGAAAGATTTGTACAGCTTGTTCTATCACACATGAAACTTTTTTTTGTCTCCAGTAGCGGACCCAGGATTGTGTGTTAATGGATGTAGTAAAAAAAATATAATTATGAGGCTAGTGGGACTTGTATTCATAGGACTTGAATACATGACCACAAGGAATTTTTCTAATGCCTTAACCACTAGACTAAACATTTAACTTGCGTCAAGAGGTGTCAATACTTGTATATATATTTATTAAATTAAAATTTGACCTTTATATACAATGTAATTTGCAGATACCCCTCGGCTAAGGGTGGGTCCGCCCTGATTGTCTCACTGTAAAGGGATAAGGTAAGTCATGTTATTGATTAGAGAAGTACGATTAGATTTTGTTTATTCAGTCCATCCTCCAGGCAAGGAGTTTATAAGTAGCTGACAATTTTGAGATGGAAGGGAAAATGACTATTTAAATCAAAGACAATATTGCAACAGTGCAGCGGAAAGCAATAGCATACCATCACGTAATTGAGCTTGTTGTTCCATTGCTTGCAACCGGAGCTTAAGCTCTGTATTCTCACTAGTTAGCCCAGTTGTATCCCTCTGCAGAAGTTTACAGACCAAAGTTGATGGAATAAGTTCTATGTTTCTGCAAGTATCTAGAGATTTTAGAACTTAGATAAGTTCTAAAAAGGAACAAGTACCTGGAAAAGGGTCAGTTGTGTTGAAAGAGTGGTTGCTTCTGCTTGAAGGGTCTGAACTTTTCTCTCAAGTTCAGATATATAACGGGTCTTTCTCTCTTTAGAACGAGCAGCAGACTGCCGATTCGCCAAAATCCTGCGCGAAATTCTCAAAGTCAGACAAATAGCAGATCTGAACTTAAGAATTTCTTCTCTGTTTCTTCCCTTATCAATACATGTAGACTTCAGCAAACTTACAAAGTGATACTGTGCATTTCATCTCAATAGCATAAATTCTTCACGTATGTTGATCATTAACTGATAAGTGATATGGTATATGTATCTGGCAATCCGCAATCTAATTAGACGAAGAGCAATCCACAATTAGCTAGGTGAATGTTACTGGACATGGTCACATGACATTACTTCATTTAAGCAAGTAGACTTTGCCTTACCATTCATACAGTAAACAGAAAAAGTAGTACTTTGACCAAAAGTTAATAGCGAAATATTAGGCTCTATTGAATTTTTGAACTACTAAAAGAAATTCACCAAACTAGTCGTAAGACCTTTTTAAAACAATGTCGATTCTAAATGAATAATTATCAGGAACTAATGATCATAATTGAAAATTCAGGTTAGACTTTGGTGGCGTTTAGAAAACAGTAATTAGGATTTAATGAAAGTAATTTGAGGCGCATGTGTGTGTGTGTGTGTATAACTGGTATAATTTTGAAATGATAATAAGGTTTCTTAAAGAGGTTATAACTTAGATGAGACATGGTTTAATTTAGATTTATGCAAAGCTGATTAAAATGCAACAAAAAACAGATAAATTGAAATACAATTGGATGTACAGCACATCTTCTTGCAGCCAAGTTACAGTTCGAAACAAGAAACAGGCATCTCCAGGAATTTGCTGGCTTAACCTTATCCAGTCTAATTGTTAAAGCTCCGAAATGAAGGCTTGATAGAAAGATAAATCTAGGGCACACAATGGTTCTTGGTGATAAATGAAGAATTACCAACTTCAGACCCCAAAATCTGGTATTTATCTCGTTTGCCTTGTGTCCTAATTGTTCTCCATGCAACATACATAAAGGTTTGTGATCAATGTTCTAGTTTAAGAACATGTTGGAGCTTTGGATTAAAAGCTTTGGTTTGACTCATCTAGGTACTTTTTCGCCCTTCTTTAAGATAACCTTGGTGTTTGGGCTAGCTTTCGCGCACCTCAACTAATTTCACGGGATATCTGTTACCTCCCACCAACATGTTTCAGGTAACTCAATAAATCACCTAGTATATTTTGTCTCAATGGGAAATTGAATCCGAGACCTCATGGCAAAATCACTAAGCCACACCCTTGGTGCTTTGCAAGGGTGGCAAAATCAAACCCAACCCGCCCAACTCATTTATCCGCCCATTCATTAGCTCAAGCATTCCAACCCAATCCATTTCAACCCATTAAAAATTAGGTTGATATGTAACCTGAATTGACTTATGAAAAATCTTGTCAAAATATTTTTAATGATTTTTTTTTTCAATTTGATATGTTGTATATAGCAATAATAAAGGAAAAAATAATTTTATTAGGAACTAAAATAGTTTAAAAGAACAAATAAAACAATTAAGTTTAGTAAAAATTAAGTTGGATTGAGTCTTGATCTGTAATATAACCATTTTGACCTAAGAAAATTTGGGTTTGTTTGAATCTTGATGCAATTATTGTCTTAACCCATTATGACCATCCAAATTTGACCCAACCGGTCCAATTGTCACGCTTCTTTCTATTGTTAGTGTGCTTTAGCATTTGTATTATATATTTGCATCTAAGAAATTTCTACCTACTCTGTGTATGAGTTTAGTAGCTTCCCTATTGAGTTTCGAGTGTTCAATAATATTCATACCCAAAAATGAGTAAGAACAAAAACATGACATTCCTCATTCACTTCGTTCTTCAGCAAAGCAGCGAAGAGAGAGAAACAACTTGATTAGCTTCATAATCTTCTTCAATAGAAATAATTTTATACGAAAATTCAGATCCATGAAAAGAAAACAGGGGGCATAAGTTAACAGAGAAGAACAGAATTTCGGCGAGGCAAATCAAAATCACTCAGTAGTAGGGGTGTCGGGTTGGATTGAAATTGAAGATATTAAAATAGGTTGAAATAGAAATCAGGTTGGGTTTTGATCCGCCCAAGTTTATTTTAGGCTCAAATGGGTTAAAAAACGGGTTGTATCTTGACCCACCCAATTTGATCTGATTAATCTTAATAATTTTAACATAGTGATATTTAACTTTTATAATCACAATTCGAATTTCAGCTCAAAATTTTCTTTTTAAAAAGTAACAAATTGATAGATAAACTAAAAGATGTTAAATAGATAATAATTCATAATTTTAATATAGGAACATATCTTAGTAAAAGTTTTAAAGCGAATTGAAATTGAAAATTAAATTGGGCTCAATTAAGATTCTCTTAAAATGAATTAGACTTAAATGAGTTAAGATTGAATCCAATTCAAATTATTTTAAATCTAACCCTTAAAATTTTGGGAGAATTGAACGGATTATCTATGTTTGGGTTCATTTTTTACACCTAACTTAGTAGGGAAACAATATAAAACAGAGTTGATCAAGTTGATAATCATCCCAATTTAAAAGGTACCTTTTGGCACGTTTTGGATCAATAGTCCATAGCTCAGCCAATTTATCAGGAGCCATAGCTTTCTTAGCTTCAATACTCTCAGTCATCAACAAACTTGAACTATCGACAGAATTACTATGCCTATGACGTGGCCTCTTCTCTCCATCAGCAGCAGCATCGATATCAGTGGGATTAGATCCACCGGCGAGCTTCTCAATATCCATATAAGTAGAGAAGAAATCATCCTCCGATCCTATCTCCTCGAAACTTCCGGCAGGTGCATCGAATGGGTTGGACACCAGATCTAGATCCTCCGGCAACCGGAAATTCACCTCCGAGTGAGCTCGTCGGTGGTGAGATGGACGGAATGCAGCTGAAAAAGACGTCTTCGTCGGCAACTTGATGGAATTTGGATTTGACGGATCTTGCATTTTCGAGTGAAGAGAAAAAGCTCAGAAAAAATGAAGTTGATGGAGAAGAAGATTGATACAGTATAGTAAGAATAAACTGTTTGAAGCGGTTTGTTTTGACTTTTTTAACTATAAAAAAGCTTCAACTTGATTTGCGAAAGAAAAAGGGATTGTGGGTCCCACTGTATGGAGAGCGTAATGATTTCATCGGACTTGGCTCTGCATGGGCTTCGTCCCATTTCGGTCCACCAAAAGGATAAGTGAAAATAATGATAAAATGGTAATTTTGGTTCTCAAATCATTGTTTTTTTGGGAAATTACATAAATATATTATATTAAATACTAATATTTACTATTTATATCAATAACATATTTTATTCCTTTAATCGCTTTTAATATACAATTTTAATACATATTATAGAGAACAATTTATAGAACATATATAACACAAGTTTTATTGATGGATTGTACATTTATCACACATTTTAATACACTTATAACACAATGTGTCAATTTTTTTACTAAACAAGCATAACATATTTTATTAAAAAAAAGTTATAATACATATATATTACCTACATAATTCACTTTAATACATATTGTAGATTTATTATCTATTATAGTATTGCTATAAATGATAATAAATAAAAAGTATCACTAAAATCAATAATTATTTATTAAAAGGTACCCATCCAAATAATTTTTCCTGGTTTTATTGCGGTTGTAATTCTTGTGTTTATATGTTTTAGTATATTTAATCTTCAATTAATTAAAATATTTTATTTTAGTCCATAATAAAGTTAATAGATTTGAGGATTATTATTTAAAGTAACATATATATTTTTTCTAGGTTATCCTTTTATTTCTTCTAACACCCCGTTGTTATCTTCTTTTAGGAGTAAACATTTGATCTACTGTTAGAATTGTTTTATTTGAGATTGACGAGATCTTAATGTACTTACTTTTACCTTTTTTTTTTGGCTTTTAGTAGATCTTGCATCTTTATTGAGATAATATATAACTATGTTTCATGGTGTTAGTATCTTAAAAAATTGTCATTTTTTTCACAATTGGTTGTACATATAATATTGGCTCATACTTCACCTTCAAAAGTGAAAAGAATCGATTTCCACACACGTATATTCAACAAATCACAAAATTATCTTGCATTTGTTTGCCTCTACTCTTCACTTGTGTAGACTGTGTTAAATGCTTTGTGTTCTTAATCAAAACTTTTTAATATTCATTAATCGAAGGAACTAAAATAACAAGTTTTAATTAATTGAAGGTTAATGTACTAAGTCAAATAAGTCAAATAACAGAAGGATCAAAATTGCAATGTGACAATAACTTGAGGATCAAAATTGCTATTTAAATTTAATAAATAACGTATTTAAAAGTTGTTATTACTAGTATTAAGATAACTTTTTAGTTTTCGATCCATAGCATTAGATTTCTAACAATATGTAATTAAAAAAAATTAAAACGATTTTTTTCTAAATAAGAATTAAAAAGGAAAAAAGGAAAAACGAAATAAAATAAGTCCTAACATAATTAACTTACAGAATATCTTTTTTCATAAATATTTGTAACTAATAAGATGTGTCAATTCCTTAATTTTCTTCTAACTAGTTGGTTACTATTTTAGTTGTTATCACAAAGTTGGTGTTGCTTCTTTTTAGTTCTTCCTTCATCTTTATTCTTAACTAGTGAACTTGTTCACGCTTCGCGTGGTTATAAAATAAGATAAGATGCTAACAATTTTATGAAATAATAGATGGAAGATGTAATTTATAATATCATTGTTACAATCTTAATCATTTTTAAAATTTCACTCCCATAAGCTGATCACCCTTCAATAGCTTTCATCTCATTCTTCGAATCAAACTAAATTATAAATCTAATAAGCACTAAAAACAAAACAATTTAACAAGTCAATGTGATTATTTCTACAAAGTCTTACAATGTCTTTATTTTTAGGACTACAATATGAAATATCAATTAATATAATATAATTATTAATTATTTTAGAAGTTATAATAATAAAAAGTTGTTAGAGTAATGGAAATACAAATCATTAAAATTTGATTTCTATGTATCATATAGTGTATAAATATTATATTGTGTATATAATATTTTAACTCTTTTTTTTTTTGCTTTATTAGAATATAATTTGATTACTTTCATAATTTTATCTTTGTAGAAATTATTTTAAAAGGTAAAAAATAAACAATGTAAAAAAAAAGGTCTCACAAATTTTTTTAGCTTTTATACTTTCTTATTCTTTATTTTTCTTAGAAAAATGTATGGCTATATTTCACTTATGATTCACAAGTACATTTGTAAACAATATGTTGTTAATAGCAATTTGTAAGTAATTTTCTTATTAAAAAACACAATTCTTTTAAAGTTACGAGTTTCCACCATTCACATATTTCAAATAATAAAGTTAGTATTCTTATGTATCTGAGTTATCAAAAAGTATAATGAATTTTATCTAAAATAGTTAAAATACTTACATATTTACTACATGCTATCTTCATGTTGTCAATATTTGCTACAAAATAATCATGATTTACATATTTCAAACAATAAATTTAAATAATATTCTTAAGTGAAATTAAAGAGTAGATATAATTTTGGACAAAAGCATAAAACAATATCGAAATTTTGAAATCACTTTCTGAAGAGAGAATGAGGAGGAGTTTCATCTACATAGTAAAATCATGTTTTATTATTTCAAGTATATGACATCATAATTTTAGAGAGAACATTGTTAATAGCGTGTTCCTTGCAGGCTGCAATTAACAATGGATTTTGCTTGCCTAAAATGAGAATGAAATACAGTTCAATATTTAATTTATCAATTTTTTTTCTCGTTACTTAAATGATAATTGCTATTGCATGAATTATATAATGTCATTAGAACATGACATTTGAAAGCATAGCAATTATAGGAAGCTAATTTAGAACTATAATATGTTATTCTTATTTTTCGAATAGAGTAAGTGTATCACCATATACGCCTTATTTTGAAAAATGAAATTAAATATTTCACGATTTTTTTCAAGTACTCCAAATTATTGATTCATATTAAAATATTATAATAGAATACATGAAGTCTTCAAAAGGTTAAAATCACAATAAATCAAGAAAAAGAAAAATTAAGAAGGCATAAACAATATAACAACAAAAGAAAAAGAGGTTACGATGCGCCTTTAAATCTTGGCTTCCTTGAAAAATTTAGCACACCACTTTCCTTCCTTTTTTGTCAAAAGAAAACTCAAACTTCTCCAACTCAAAAGGAACTACTACATGCTATTTTTGTCACCATATACGCCCCATTTTGAAAAAAGAAATTGAATACTTTATAAATATTCAAGTATTCCAAATTCTTGATTCATATTAAAATATTCTACTAAAATACATGAAGTCTTCAAAAGGTTAAAATCACAATAATGTAAAAAAAGAGCATAAATAATATAATAACGAAAAAAGAGGTTACGAATACCCCTTTGAATATTGTCTTTCCTTGAAAAATGTAGCATACCACTTTCCTTCATTTTTATCACAAGAAAATTCAAACTCCTCCCACTCAAAAAGAACTACAACCTGCTATTTTTGTCACCACATACGCCTTATTTTTGAAAAAAGAAATTGAATACTTTATAAATATTCAAGTATTCCAAATTCTTGATTCATATTAAAATATTCTACTAAAATACATGAAGTCTTCAAAAGGTTAAAATCACAATAATATGAAGAAAAAAAAAAGAGAATAAATAATTTAATAACGAAAAAAAAAGAGGTTATAGATACCCCTTCGAATATTGGCTTCCTTAAAAAATATAGCACACCACTTTTCTTCATTTTTATCACCAGAAAACTCAAGCTCTTACCACTCAAAAGAAATGAAGTGAGGAACTACCAAATTATGAATATTTTATGGAATTTAGGGTTAAGTTTGGTGTTAAAAAAAACAAAAAAAAATAAAAAAAAAATTAAAAAAAAAAATTTTAAAAAAAAAAAAAAATTTAAAAAATTTATGTTAATTTTAATTTTTAATTTTTAAAAAAAAAATTATAAAAAAATTTTGAATATTTTTAATTTTTTTTTAATTATTTTTGAAGTGAATTTAAATTTTTAAAAAAAAAAAAAAAAAAAAAAAAAAAAAAAAAAAAAAATAATTAAAATTAAAATGAAAATATGAAAAAAAATTAATTCCCAAAGAGACTAGAGAAAGAATCCCAAAAAAAAAATTATTTTTTTTTATTTGAATTTTTTTTTTTTTTATTTTTCTTTTTATAGGGGGGAAAAATTTTTGAAGTTAAAATTTTTTTTTTTTTTTTTTTAAAAAAAAAATGACAAGAAAAAAGAATGTGGGTGGTGGGTTGTGCGTAATAAAAAAAAAAAAAAAAAATTTCACCACATACGCCTTATTTTTGAAAAATTTGACGGGTATAGCCTGGGTGCGGGGGGGGGGGGCATAAAAATGAAATTTTTAATTTTTTTTAAAAAAATAAATAAATGATGGGGGTGGCATGGGCGGGGGTGGCCTTGTTAGGGGGTGGGAAGTGTCATAAAAATTTAAAATAAATTAAATTTGAAATATTTTTTGAAAGCAATTTTTTTTTCGGGGGAGGTGGGGGGGGGGTTAGGGGGTAGGGGTGGTAGGGATTCAGTGAGGTAAAAAAAATCTTAAAATTTGAAATATTTTTCAAAAGTAATTTTAAAATTTTGTTTGGGGGGGTGGGGGTGGGATTTGGGGGTATGGATAAAATGTATTTGAAAATTTAAAAATAAGAAAATTTTAATTTATTTTTATCAAGGAGGGTCGGGTATGGGTAGGGTAAGAAAAATAATTAAAGGATGAAGTAGAGTTTGGAAAATGTTTTCCTTAATTTTGGAAGGGAAGTCATTTTCCATAGATTTGAGGAAAATGAGTTGATTTGGAAAACATTTTCCAAACATTTAAGCCAACCAAACATGAAAAAATTGATTTTCCATACCAAACACACCCTTAGTGATGAAATTTAAAATAAGATATTTTTAATTTTCGGAAAATTTTTATGACAAAATGAGATTAATTGAGATAAAAAAAAATAATGAAACACAAACGTGTAGCTACAGTAGAAAAGTTTTTTCTTTTTAGAAAACTATAGACATAAAAGGAAAAATGAGAGAATTTAAGGAAAATAATAAATTGTAATAATAATAATAATGAGAGTCAATTCCCTAATTGGTTACCCAAGTTTAGAGAATTGCCTTGAAATATCAATTATGTTTTATTTAGGACCAAAATATCACTCAACTATCACTATTTCCTCCAAATATACTTGACACTCCAAAAGCCTCACTCTCTCCTAATTGGCATGGCATGTCATTAAAGTCTTTTTTTAATAATAAACTAATTTAATTCATTAATCCCATATAACTAAAATAATGATCATATTATTTTTAAAAAAAAGATATATTAGTTTATTAAGAATAAATTTTCATACTTAAGAATCTTTTATCATAATTATTTTTTTTATTTTTTTATGCGATGAAGAATAGTTTTTTTTAAAACTTATCATAATGTCATCAATTTTGAATAATTATAAACACACATATTCAAATAATATTGATATATAAATCACTTATGAATGTCAACTTAATCAATTAATCATATATCATATAATGTATTAATAATATTAAAGGTCAATTAACTATTACAATAATATTAATTGTGTATTTTGAAATTCATGCTAACAATATTTTTTTTGTTGAAAAAATAGAAAGTGAATCATATTATATTTTTTATCCAAAAATAATAACACTAAATACCTCAAAAGTCTCCTACTATTCTAGTTGATACGTCATGTCATTAAATCATCATTTTAAAAAATAATAGACCTATTCAATTTATCAAACTTATGTCTCTACAAAACAAATATATAAATTACATGAGAAATTATGAAGATTATAAAAAAGAATTAAAAAATCTAATTCCTTTATATATTTTTACCAAACAAAATTCAAGGAAAAACCTCTGTGTGCAATTATTACCTAGTAATTTTTAAAATTACTAAGTAAATTATTTGAAAATTTTAAGCAATTTTTTTCATAAAAGTATTCAAATAAATTTGTAAGGTTGACAAGAAAATTGGTATGAAAGAGAAAATTATTATTTAATTTTTTTAATTTAAATTTTTATTTTATATTCTTTTTTTCTATGTTATATTATATTTTAACTTCTCATACAATTAAACACCAATATATATTCTTATTTCATCCCAAGTTCATGAAATACAAGTAATAATTAATTGAATCGCCTATTTTAATTCAATTATATGCATATTATATGAGATTAATATACTGATAAATAACGATCAAAATTTTATTTTCTAATATAAATATTATTCACTTTCTATTTTTTTTTTAAAAAATATTATAAGTATATATGGATTTCAAAGCACCCAATTAATTATTTTTTAATAGTTAATTGACCTTTTATATTATTGATCCATTATATAATATATGATTAATTGATGTAAGTTGACATTCATAAGTGATTTATATATCAATATTTTTTTGAATATATGTGTTTATAATTCAAAATTGATGACATTATGGTAAGTTTTAAAAAACTATTCTTCATTGCATAAAAAAATAAAAAAATAAATTATGATAAAAGATTCTCAAGTATGAAAATTTATTCTTAATAAACCAATATATCTTTTTTTTTTTTAAATAATATGATCGTTATTTTAGTTAAATGGGTTTAATGAATTTAATTAGTTTATTATTAAAAGAAGACTTTAATTACATGTCATGCCAACTAGGAGAGAGTGAGGCTTTTGGAGTGTCAAGTATATTTGGAGGAAAATAGTGATAGTTGAGTGATATTTTAGTTCTAAATGAAACATAAATGATATTTCAAGGCAATTCCCTAAACTTGGGTGACCATATAGAGAATTGACTCTAATAATGATGAGAGATGATGAAATTAATTAAAAAGATATTTTTAATTTTAGGAAAATTGTTATGACACAAATTAAATTAGATTAATTGAGATAAAAAATAATAATGAAAAAAATAAAACGTGTAGGGTAGTAGAAAATATATATATATATATTTTTTTTAGAAAATTATAGACCTAAAAGGTAAAATGAGAGAATTTAAGGAAAAAAATAAATTATTAATGAAAAGTAATAAATTGTAATAGTAATAATGAGGAGAGATCAATAACTTATTTTAAATATATTTTTTCCTTCCTTTAGCAGATTTTAGAGATAAAATTTTTTTGAAAAATTGACAAAAAAGATAAATGGCAATCTTGGCCAAAGAGAGGCACCACGTCACACTTTTATTATCCAGCTTTTTATATAGAGGAACTTTCACATATAGCCACTCAAAAATAGCCTAATTACACTCTATAGCTATAGTTTGCTAATTACGATTCGTAGCTACATGTTATAGGAGGAGAGTGGCGAGCGAGACTGGGAGAGGGAGGAGAGAGGCGAGCGAGAGAGGGAAGAGAGTGAGAGAAAGGTGAATTATATATGTATATTGGTTAGATAATTGTATATTATACATATGTATTTGTATATTCTGTCGAGAGAGGACAATAATTTGTATAATTCGCAGGTACGTTTGTATAATTCACGTGTTTTTATATAATTGGATAATATAAATTCTGAAATTATACATATATGATAAAACTCAAAATAACGAATTGATACAAACATAAACGTATGAATTTTAAATAATTATATAAAATATATTATACAAATTACATTATATAAATTATATTATATAAAATCCAAAAACTACACGTTTATACAAACTTTAAAAAGTTATACACAAAAAGATTGAATGTATATGATGACAAAACTGAAAAACCAAAGGAAATCATCATCATATACAAATACAAACAATTGTATACAAATACAAATCAAATAAAGAACTGTTAGCTGTGAATTATACAAATGTGGCGAATTTTACATATACAAACTTGAAGTTAGCCCATGTAATTAATGTATAATGTTAGTCGCGAGTGGTAGTTATAGCAAACTACAGCTATGATGAGTAATTAAGTAGTATAAATTTGCTTAACCGCATAATTTTCCCTTAATATATATATATATATATAGATTAAATGGTTACAATATGAATATTCATATTTTGTAATGCAAGTTGATACATGAAATCACTTTTAACATTGACATAACCAGTTTATAAATCTCCTTTTAAATCAATTTCCATATACAATGTTTTGTTACCAACCTAGAAACAACAATGAACGTACCTCTTTTTTTTCTTCATGAAATAAGCAAGAAATAATATACCTTTTGTTGTAAAACTAAAGCAAAATAAGACAAGAAATATAGAAGATGAAAGCAACAGACATAGAGAGACAAGAGATGAAAGATTTTCTTATTATTCTAAGTCTTCAAGTGTTCACCAAATTTTCAAGTGTATACAATATGAACCCTTATGCCTCTATTTATACTGTAACATAGAGGCATACAAAAGGTTAGTCATAAACATGACATTAACATGAATATAATGGAGGAGGTTATGGAAGTGAAATGTTACAAAAATAATGGTTATAAAGTTAAGAGGTTATGGTTATCTTCATAATGGAGGAAAGTTATGGAGATAATGGGTGAGAGTAACTTCTTAGTGTAATGGACATCCACACTATAATATTTTATAACACTCCCCCTTGGATGTCCATAGATAATATGCCTCATTAAAACCTTATTAGGAAAAAACCTTGTGGGAAAAAATCCTAGTGAAGGAAAAAAAAATATACATATCTTTTAGTACGCTTGAATGTTGCCTCGTTAAAAACCTTACTAGGAAAACCCAATTGGGATAAAACCATGGCTAAGGAAAAGAGTACAACACATATTTTTCTCCCCCTGATAAAAACTTTACTTGATATCTCGGAGACGATGCATTCCAATCTTATATCACAACTTCTCAAATATTGATGTTGGCAATCCTTAGTGAATAAGTTTACAAGATTATTACTTAAATGGGTCTTTGAACGTCAATTTTACCATTTTGTTGAAGATGATGTGTGAAAAAGACTTTTGGTGAAATATGCTTTGTCTGATCTCCTTTGATTGTATCTTCCCTTCAATTGAGCTATCTAATATTTTCGTATATGGTGGCTGGAATATTCTTTTCAAAAGAAAATCACATATTTTCTGAATATGATAGATCATGATTCCAACCAAACACACTCCCGACTTAATTCATAGATCAATATTATTTCTGCATGATTTGAAGAAGTGGTTACTAATGTGATTCTTTGAATTTCCAAGATATTGTTGTCTCCAAATGTAAATAATAGTCCATTTGGATCATGATTCCAACCAAACACACTCCCGACTTAATTCATAGATCAATATTATTTCTGCATGATTTGAAGAAGTGGTTACTAATGTGATTCTTTGAATTTCCAAGATATTGTTGTGTCTCCATATGTAAATAATAGTCCATTTGCGATCGAGCTTTATGTAGATCAAATAAATATTCTACATCTACATAATTAAATCATTTCTGACTCGGGGATTGATCATTTCAATTTAATTGAAGCTCGTCTTTTCTTCTGAAAGAACATCATGACACACCTTCTATGTGTTGAGTCACTTGCTTTGTTAGTTTCTTGTCATAACTTGAATGATAATATGGCAATCCTTTCACATAACTTTCGTTATGTATATCAAATAATCTTCTAGCATTTGCATAACCAACAATCTGTAAGTACACCAATTGCACTCATACATGACATTTAAATCATTTTCATGAGATCAAAAAGATTTTTTTCTCTGTGTTAAGCAGTCTCAAAACCATTGGGTACTCAATGGAATTGCTATAAGACATTTTAAATCATTTAAGGATTTTCATATAACCTTCATCGTCTAGTTAGACATAATAATAATTCATTATGTATATTCAAGTATTTCATCTATTGCCATACTGAAACAAGTCTCATTGCATCCACCACTGGAGAGTATATCTCCATTTAATAATGTCAGGATTTTGCGAAAACCCTTTATGCCCCGAGGCACAAACCGCACTTTATATCTTACGATTATACTTTTGCACAATGATTCATTTGTACCACACTGACATTATATTTTGATCCATGAACTATAAGATAAAAACATCACTTTTTTAAGTGAAACAAAATATACTTGAATAGTGTCAATCATTTATCTGTCCATACTATATGACATATTCGAATTTAAGATCCTCATAACCATTTATAGCATTGAGTGCTACTTCATATCAAATATACTATCAACGGTCATTTTGATATCAATTCCAATACGACATAACTTATTGAAATCTCTTCATTTTTCATCATTTTCAGGTATCTGAATCTTTGCCAGGGTTTTATGAAGTGTTATGTCACAGTGCTCTTTCAAAGCATTTACCTCATTATCATGACCATTTTGATAATTTGCTCCTCTCCTTCCTCAAGGAGTTTTATGTTTGGAATCGATTGGTCTATCACGCTTCTGGCGTACCATAAACTCTGTCCTTCAAAGACTATTTATTGGAGCATTTGCAGCTTAATTAAAATATTGGGTCAACAAATACATCTGGCAAATTATTTGCAACATTTTGCAAATGAATTTTCTCTTGAACTCCAAGTTCACATTTTTTTTTAATGAGGATCTAGATAATTCACCCCACACATAATTTAGAAATCTAACATTTACCCCCAACCTCATTTGGGGATCCATCTTTGTGCGTGGTGAAGCAATAACATCATATGTGCACACATCAAATTTTTAGATGGAAATTATTTGGATCCTGAGCCTGAACCAATTGTGATGGGAGAACCTTGTTGGCTTGATGCATACACGTTAAATAAACTCATCTTATACCAAATTTAATTTGAGCTATTCGTTCTCATAATCAATGATCTAGCTATAATTGGAGGCAAACAATTTCTGCTAAACCAACCTGTTTTATTAACACAATTTTATAGTTTGCAACTGTGCTCTTAATTTAACAATTTGAGCAAATAACCTTACAAAAACCAATTTGTAAGTTGATACACATGCACATGTGGCCATACCATAGATGTATCTATTAAATCATAATAATAAACGGTCCACATGGAAGGTGAACGGGCCCATATTCACCTTTTTATATGTTCCAAATAATTTCAGGGGATACAATCCCAACCTTAGCTGGTGCAATGATCATTTTATCACGAGAACAAGCAACACATGAGAATTCTTGAATAATCATTTATTTCTTCAACATATAACCACATGAATTCTCAATTCTTTTGCATCACATTTGAACTGAAATGGTCAACCGGTTATGCCAACTGATATTTATTCTAGTAAACTTCTAATTTACTTTTTCATGAGATTCCATCATCATGCCTATATACGTATAAGATTACCCATTTTTTTTATTGTTGTTTATTTGTATATAACCAACAAGAGAAAGATAGGTAACCTTTTATGTAAATATTCATAACCCGCTTTGATTGTAGTAATCTAAAGATATTTAATCTTTCAATAATTTACGGTCTCACTATAATAATTTTTTTTCAATTCCTACGAAACTTAAAAAGTTTCTTTTGAGACTTAGTACAACCTCAATATTATGAACTGTTTTCATTTCTGGATTGTAACAAATTAATTCTTTCGAAACTCTTAGTTAAGTTTGTGTATTGCCACAAATTTTACAACACCATTCTTATGGTGACCATCTCCTTCAAGGAGAAAATTATTATTATTGTCATGGTTAAAATTATTACATGCAAGACTTATTTCTTGACAACCAATGACAAATTTGTGTTACCACACAACAACATTTATTTTGATCATAACCACAACCTTTATAGAAAAGAATTATTTCTTTCTTTTGTCCTCCAATAGTTCATAATAAAACATACCACAATATTTGTGTAGTACTCAAAGTATATGACCAAAATGACCATTTATGTCAAAATATATTTTTTATTTCAATATCTCAAACCTCCCGTAGAGGTGAGATGTGATATTTATCCAACCATACATGAACATATCCTTATCCATACAAACATAAGTCACATTCTCTTCAAGAAATGAACCATAACCATTTGTACATGCACCATAAGTTTTTATCAGAAACTCATTGTCATGCTTTGGCATTATCAAATTTATGTGACTCACCTCAACATCACTTTAAGAGGTCAAATGTACCAGATGTACTACCACTTTTTATTCCTTTATTTTGATGGAGAATTTACAAAACTTTTTAAATTGGCTTGCATCAACAACAATGTGCCCAATATCTTTTCATACCACTTTGATGGATAAAAATTACATTCACATTTGAAGGACCATCTTAAGAAACAATGTGCCCAATAACCTTTCATACCACTTTGATGGACAAAATTACCTTTACATTTGAAGGACCATCTAAAGAACCCATAATGTTCTTCCTTTTAATTACCACAATGATGACCATTAACATTTTACCACACCCATATTCATACATTCAACCACTTGTCATTTTCAGACATATTATGCACTGCTACGACATTCACATAAGAGAATGAAGCAAATTAATTAGGCAAATTTCATAACTTTCGATCAAAAGTATACAACTTTATGTTAGTCATCATCTTATCATCACTATAGTGCATTAGGACTTTAACCCAATGTCTTACCCATATAAAGACGCCTTTGGTCAATGGGACTTGAACCCAACTTCTTATTATCATGGTGCAGGGACTTTACTCGATGTCTTACCCACTTGATGCGGTGAAACTTGAATTCACCGTCTTACCCTATGTCTTAATAAACCAAATGCATTACAAAAAAAATAAATATTGAATATCATAAATATAATCTGAATTTGACTTAAAATTGAGTAAAAATGAACAAAACTAATTAATTAGAACAACATGTTGGAACCATATAAAAGTGCCAAGTTAAAATAAATTAAAACATTTTGATAGTCCCTCTCCACATTGTTATGAAGATTATCATAATTTACTAACCATTTTAAAATAACCACAAAATAAGCTTTGTTAGTACAAATAATATATAGGATAAGAAGTATATCATGCAACTGAAAAATTACTAGGATAGTTTATAAAAATCAAGAAATACCTACCATTGATTCTTGACGGAGAATGAACAACTTGTGCTGATAACGTGTTGTAAAACTAAAGCAAAATAAGACAAGAAATATAAAAGATGAAAGCAATAGAAATAGAGAGACAAGAGATGAAAGATTTTCTTATTATTCCAAGTCTTCAAGTGTTCACCAAATTTTCAAGTGTATACAATATGAACCCTTATGCCTCTATTTATAGTGTAACATAGAGGCATACAAAAGGTTAGTCATAAACATGACATTAACATGAATATAATGGAGGAGGTTATGCAAGTGAAAGGTTACAAGAATAATGGTTATAAAGTTGGAAGTTATGGAGGTTATGGTTATTGTCATAATGAAGGAAAGTAATGAAGATAATGGGTGAGAGTAACTTCTTGGTGTAATGGACATCCACACTATAATATTTTATAACACCTTTCTTTTTTTCTACTATTATAGAAGCATGAGAAGTAGCTCTTGGAAATAAATTCACATCTAATGGTATATTAGTCTTCTTATCAAATAAGTAATTCAGAGCATTATCCATATTTCACGTGGCTTTCAACTTTGCAGACACTACATATACTTCTTCATTTTGTTCTGTAGAACTTTAAAGAACAATTGCTACGTTTTCTCTTTTTGATCATATTCTCCTCACTTCTCATATTTGTCATAGAATACACCTTGAAGTTTTATCCCTTTTTTTTTGTTAGAATTGGAAAAAGCTTGGAGGAGAAAATGAGTTTATTTGTCATATTATCTTTGAAAAATGTTTACTTATCTTATATAGTAAGAAATCAAGTTATCAATTATTGCTCTATCAACCTCTGCATCTTGAATGTTAAAACTCAAGTCCTGATCATTGCTATTCGTTATATGTATTTAACTTCCACTACAAAAAAAAAAACGACAGACAGAAAAGCGATGGACAGCGTTGCTCTAAAAAGCGATGCCATTAGCCATAATGTCCGTCGCTTTTAAATAAAAATAATTTTTTTTAAAATAATTTTTTAAAAAGCGACGGACGACATTTCTTAGTCCGTCACTTTTTTTCGCAGATTTTTGCGCCAACTATATATATAATTAATAATTAATTATTTTTTTTAAAGAAGCGACGGACAACATCTCAAAGTCCATCGCTTTTTCGTCAAAATGACTGGTCAAACATTTAAGAAAAGCAATGGACAAAGAGATGTTGTCCATTGCTTTTCTTAAAATATCTTTGACCCCGATCGGAATTTTCTTATTTTGTTCTCTCTCTTCTTCTCTCTTCACTCTTAATCTCTCCCTTCTCTCTTTATCGATCTGCCCGTCGCCGCCCTTGCCGCCAGTTGCCGCCCCTGCTCGTTGCCGCCTGTCTGTTATCGCCCTGCCAGTTGCCGCCCTTGCTCATAGCCGCCGCCCGTCACTGCCTCTCGTCTTTGTTAAGGTTAGTGTTTAATTTTAGGTTTTTTTTTTCAATTCTAGTGATTATAGTTGGTTTTTAGTTAGTATATTATTGTTTTAGTTTATTGTGTTGTTTTTAATTGATTATTGTTAGTTAGGTATAGAGAATTGAAGATTTTTGAAGTTAGAGTTTTTTTAAAAAATTAGGCATATTTTGAATTGGGCATTGTTAGTGAATGAATTAGGATTTTGTTAAGGTTTTGAAGATTTTGAATTAGGATATTTATTAGGGTTTTGAATTGAAGATTTTTGAATTTAGGGTTTTTTTAAAATTTGATTGATTGTTAGTTAGTAAAGTGTAAATTTGAAGTTAGATTAGTAATTGAAGTGTTTTGAGTATTATATGATGAATGTTTGAATGTTATGAATATATATTGATGAATGTTTGAATGTCATGAATAATTTTTTTTTTTTTGAATTAGAACTTGAATATCTATAATTAATTGTTGGATTAGAAGTTTATATACAACTAGTTTTATAGATTAGATATGAACTTGAATTTAAAATTTGAACTTGAACTTAAACTTGGAACTTGAATATAACTATTGAATTTAATTAGAACTTGAACTAATTGAACTTAGAACTTGAATATAACAAATTATTGGATTTGAACTTTATATATAACTAATAACTTTTATATGGACTTGAATTTAGAACTTGAACTTGAACTTGAATATAACAAATTCTTGGTGACCTTAATTGATTAGAACTTAATAATTAAACTTAATTATAACTTGAACTTAATTTGAAGTTAATTAGTTAGAAACTTTGAAGTTAATTTATAATAACTTGAACTTAATTAGAATTAATATAATTAATTATTTGAAATCTTAAACTTAATTTAAATTTATGAATTAATTAAGCTTGCACTTTGTAGATCTTGAAATGTAGTATTTATGAACTAATTAATTAAATATATATATATATATATATATATATATATATATATATATATATATATATATATATATATATATATATATAAAAGTAATAAATATAATTATTAAGTAATTATTATAAATATATATTAACAATTTAACTTAGTTTAATGTAGTAAAATCATTATTAAATTTAATTTATAATATAATTGAATATCTATATTTTTGTAGATAGATCATTGTTTGTGGATGTATAATATGCATTATGAAACTGGTGCTAGTTTGAAACCTGAGTTTATTGACGGTGTTAGAGATTTTATTGAACATACAATGACACTTGATATTTTCAAGAATAATGAATTGGTTAGGTGTCCTTGTAGTGCATGTAGGTGCTTAAAATTTTTTGAACCAGATACAATCATGGTTCATTTGTACCATAATGGATTTAAGCGTAGATATTTTGTATGGATTGATCATGGAGAAAGAGATGGATTGAATGATATGTTTTACAATTCGATGCCTGTGGATGAATATAATATGTTTGCACCACATAGCCAAATTAGGGTTGAACATGATAGGGTTTATGAAATGATCAATGATGCTTTCGTGGTTTAAGGTGGGATGGAACCCGAACAATATTTTGATGAAGCTCCTAATGAAGAAGCAAGACGGTTCTATGATCAATTAGAAAAGTCTAGTCTTCCACTATGTGAAGGGAGTCCACATTCTGCCTTATCGGTTGCAGTTAGATTAATGAATATTAAATCAAATTGGAATGTTCCCAATGCGGCTATGGACTCAATGATTGATCTTTTGGGTGAACTAGTTAATCCGGAGTTTAACATACCTAAGAACTTCTATCAGGAAAAGCGTTTGGTTTCCAAGTTAGGATTGACGTATGATATAATTCATTGTTGTGTTAATGGTTGCATGTTATTTTACAAGACTGATAGTGAATTAGAAAATTGTAAGTTTTATGGACATGCTCGTTATAAGAGAACTCCGACTATAAAGATGGTCCTAGTTAAGACGATGCATTATCTACCTCTTATTCCTAGGTTAAAGAGGTTGTATGCATCAATGAGGTCTGCCCCACATATGAGATGACATCGTGAATATAGAAGGCCACCTGGTGTCTTGTCTCATCCATTTGATGGTGAAGCTTGAAAGCATTTTGATAATGTATATCCTGCTTTTGCTAGTGAACCAAGAAATGTTAGATTGAGGTTGTGTACAGATGACTTCACACCATTCTCTAATGCTATTTCGCCTTATACATGCTGGCCAGTATTTCTTACTCCGTATAATCTTCCTCCTGAAATGTACATGACCAGTCCCTACATCTTTCTAAGTTGTGTTATTCGAGGTCCCTGTAATCCAAAAAGTTTGATTGATGTCTATCTACAACCATTGATAGATGAGCTCAAACAATTGTGGTTTGAACGCGTTTTGACTTATGATATATCAACTACACAAAATTTCGTTATGCGTGCTTCTTTAATGTGGACTATTAATAATTTTTCTGCATACGGGATGTGTCTGGTTGGATGATAGCTGAAAAGCTAGCATATCCGTATTGCATGGAAAATATTAAGGCATTCACTTTAAAGCATGACAGAAAAAATACATGGTTTGATTGTCATCTCCACTTCTTGCCAATGGACCATGAGTTTAGAAAGATGAAAAATGCATTTAGGAAAAATAAGGTTGAAAGTGAGCCCCCACCTCCATTACTCCCAGGGCATCAAATTTGGGAGAAAGTTTCTCAATTACCTAAAGTTACAAAAGCTTCATCTTCTAGACTTCCTGGATATGGTGTTGAACATAATTGGACTAAACAAAACATATTTTAGGAGTTGTTGTATTGGAAGGACATCTGCTACGACATAATTTTAATGTGATACACATTGAAAAAAAATTATTTTGACAATTTGTTTAACACAGTGATGGATGTTAAGGGTAAGACAAAAGACAATCCAAAAGCTAGAATAGACATAAAGGAATATTGTAGGAGAAAAGAGTTATGGCTGCAGGAATTACAAAATGGTAAAATAGTTAAGCTCAAAGCCAGCTTTTCATTCACATTGGATGAGAAACGTGAAATTGTGAGTGGATTAAAAATTTAAGGATGTCGGAGGGCTATGCTTCAAATTTAGGAAAACGGGCAAATATGAATGAAGGAAAATTGATATGTATGAAAAGTCATGATTGTCATGTGTTCATGAAAACTTTAATTCCTATCGCTTTTAGCCATCTACCCGAACGGATATGCAAACCAATCACATAGATAAGTCTTTTTTCTTTAAAAGATTTGTGTTTTGGAAAGTTGTTGGAGAGAAGTTTAGACAGGATGGAGGAAAATATTCTTGTTTTTACTACTAAGTTGGAGAAGATATTTCCATGTAGTTTCTTTGATGTGATGGAGCATTTTTCAATTCACCTTGTACAAGAGGCCCGCCTCGGAGGTCCGATTCAAACAAGATGGATGTATCCATTTGAGAGGTATCTATTTGAAATATTCACTAAGTGGAGCTATATTCACCAAGTCTTTTATTAACATATATATACATGCAGAAAAATTGGCAGTTCCAAGCAAACAATTAAGCCAAGGGAAAAGATCGAAGGATCAGTTGTTCAAGGTCATATTAGGAGAGAAGCTGGTGATTTTTATTCTTATTACTTTGGTCATGATGTGACATGTAGGAGACACAAGCCTAATCGCAATGATAAAAGTGATATTGATCCTTTATTTTCACCGATATCAATTTTTAATCAAAATAGTCGAGGGTCTACAAAGCGTGGAAAGCGAGACTTCACTAATATGGAAATGCAATCAGCTGTGACACATATTTTACTTAATTGTCCAGAGATTCAATTATATCTCAAGTAAGTGTTAAAAATATGTTATCAAATTACATACTAATAAGTGTTCATTAACTAACGAAATATCTGAATGTAAAATGATCAACTTGTTTGTAAACACATGGGGTAATGAAACCATCTATACAAAATTTTTCAAATGGCTAACAAACTATGTAAGTGTGCAAGCTTATATTAAATCACTAAGTATTTAATAATATATTCATGTTATACTAAATTATATTACTTTAAATAACAATCACGTAGGTTTACGATGAATACTCAAGTGCCGAACATTTGCAATTAGTGAAAGAAGTAGAACTTAGACAATCTCAAGTACTGACAATGGATAAGTATTGTATCAATGGTTTTAAGTTTCAAACTGAAGAAGTTTCTAGGAACAAGAAAACAAATAATAATGGTGTCTACATACAAGGTGATGTTGATGGTACTGGCCAAACTATTGAATATATGGTGTCATTCATAAGATTATTGAAGTGAGGTATTCATGTTGGCCTAAGAAGAATATTGTATTATTTCGGTGTGAGTGGTTTGACCCATCACATAGAGGCACAAAGGCGGACCATCAATATAATATAATTGAAGTTAAGCACACCAGAAAATACAGAAGTTATGATCCTTTTATTATTGCACAAAATGCTAAACAAGTGTATTATGCTCCATATCCATTGCGTAGAGACAAAGTTGATTGGTGGGTTGTTATAAAAACTATGCCTGTGGGAAGAATTGAAATTGACAATGTCTTAGATGTGGCATATCAAAATGATGTTGCAATTGTTCATCAACAAGTTGATGTTGAATTGGAAACCATACTAGAACATCCTCAACACATATTAGAAGAAGTATCTGATGATGAGATAATGAATGTTGAGGAAGAATATCCAAGAATGGGGAAAATGAATTATTTGATGACGAAGAATGGGACGATAATGAAAATGAAACAGAGAATGATGGAATTGAAACAAGCGAGGAGGAATAGTAGTAGAATGAAAGCTAGTCTATGTAAGTTAATTTATTTTGCTAATTTTATTTAATTTATGATTTTTATATATTATACATGTAAATTTGCATACAAATGTCATCAGGCGGTGACGGTAATAGACCTCACGAACATCTTGGAGTTAGCCAGACTAATAGGGCTAAAAAGAAGAAGTCTAGGAGACCCATAGATCCTAAGGATATTCTAGTGGGTATTCAAATATAGGGGAGTCATGATACTCATTTATTTGTTGTTCCGTTTGGTACGGCGGATCCTCGAGCATATTATCCTAATTATCGTCGACCAATTGGTGTTTCCTCTACTTCATAGGCATTGCCTCCATGGCGCTACGAGGACCTACCTTTATAGGCTATTCATCGATCATGATCCTTATCGACAGGTAGGATATTAGATGGTACTCCATCTCCCACAGGTACATCTCCTCAATTATCTGCCATGAGGATTGGAGATTCTAGTAGCGAGCAACCAGATGCTATGGCTGATACACCTTCATTGACTCAACGTTTTGTGCATCCTGGTGTATTACCTTCATCTACAGCTGCACCTAGTGCTACACAAAATGATGAGACGCCTGCTCTAGCTCCTGGCTAGAAGGACAGACTTGGTAGAGTCATGATTGAGCCAGATGGATAATCGTAAGTTTGTTGTGTTATCTATTTGTTACTTTATTTTATTTATTTTGTTGACACCCAATTTTGGACTTCCACAATATATATTAATCATCGAGCTTCATAAATTCCAAACGATTTGAAATAATTGACCTTATAAAATTCAAAATATTTTTTCAAGTTATTTTAAATAGTTTTGTCACTTTTTATAATTTTTAAATAATATATATGTTTTAAATAATTATGTATATAATTAGTATAGTTTATGAATATTCGAAATTGTCTCAAAAAGATTTTAGTTAAATATTTTGTCAATTAATTTGGTTTAAGTAATAGTTTATATTTTTAAATTAATTAGTTTATAATTTAGTTAATTATTTTATTTCGTTAAGATTAAGAAGCTCGTTAATTAATTAATATTAATTCGCTTTATTTAATCTTTAGTCAGATACTAATTGAGTCAAATTGGCTAAATTTTAAAGTTAAGTGGACTAAGTTTGAAATTTATTTGGTCATTTTTCTAATTCAAACATAACCATCTTTTTGTCCCACTTCTTGGCCCTTTTTAGAAAGACCAAGTGTTGGGCCCTCTTCTTTCAATTTTCCAACAGCCCACTTCTCCAATTCAATTACCCAGCCCATTTTCTTCTCCTCTTAAACCGGCCCAGTTGCACTCAGCAAAACAACAGCAGCCGACCCACTCTAAAACAGTACCTCCGACCTCAGTACACTTGTTCTTCTTCTTCAAGCGCGAAACCCAGCGAGAAATTAACCCAGAAAATCGCGAACCAGTCCAGCAGCAAATCCAGCGACCGGAGCCCACTCTCGCTGTGTCGTCTTCTTCCTCTCTCCCTTATCCGCTCGTACGCGAATCTTCAGGTGTCTAAATCATGTTGCTCGAGCGTCCTTGCTCCTCAAATCGACGGTCCCCTCTTTGAATCCATTGAGAGTTATACGATGTGGTGCAATTACAGCTCCGAATCCCTCCCGTTACCCCCTCCCCCCAAATCAATCCTTTTTTTTCATCTATAAATAGCCTCCTTAGTTTTCATTGAAAGCGGTTGGGAAAAAGAAATTGAAAAAAAAGAGGCATAAAGTTAGTCATAATTTACCGATAGAAAATATAGCTTAAAAGGGGTCACTATTTCAGTTTCGTTCGATTTTTTGGGGGGTTTGCTATTTGAATCTGAGCTCCTGCAATAGAAGAATAGTGGAAGGTTGCTTCCCTACTCGTTTTGGTCTCAGTCGCTGCCCAGAAGAAGGTAATATTTTTCCCTTGCTACTCTCTTCATCTTTTCCGTTCCCGTATGATGTTAATAACTGTGGTGTTGTTGTTTCGAGTTTTTATGTGCCTTGATGCTATTTCTATCTTCAAGTGATCTCAGTGCTTACTCTTAGCGTTGATTCAAAGTTTTCTTCTTTTTTTTTGCCGTTTTGTAGTTGGTGTTTCTCTACTTCGAATTTGTTTCATTGTTTGCTTCTCGTTTACTTGTTTTGATGTTTGAATTCGTAATTTCCTGTTTTCGTTACCTTAAACGTCAGGGTCCATTCACTTTGTTACTATTAATGTTATTTGTTTTCCTTTTGAAATGAGGGCAGAATCTGAAAAATTTTTGAATATGAAGTTGTATGTTGTCTTAGCTATTGTTTGATGGGCTGTAGCAGCTGGTTTTATCCATTTTCGAACCCCATGACATTCCTACTGTCTAGCAGGTCATGTTTGAATCAAGTCTGTATCTCCGTTTTGTCTAAATTTTAGTCAAAAATGCTTACTACTTGTAGTTCATGTTTATAAATGTGGGATGGTGTTTCTTCCCAGTTTTCGCTTTACTTCTAGTTTTTGTTTCTTTCCAAATTGCTAGTGTTATTTTTATGTCTTGATATGTCTATATTTGCAACCTGCTGTATGCTAAAAAGAGGATTTGTCCATTAAATTGTTCTGTTTTGCTTCATAGTGGTATGCCCTGATTTTTTGTCACCTAGTTGTTGAAACTTCTTAGTCTGGCAGTGGTGGTTCCTCGGATGTTTCACTGTTTCTTTGTTTCCTCCATCGAGAGCTTGAGTTTATTAATTCCTAAGCTTGCATGACCTTCATGTCTATGATGGGACTATGCTAATTAGCTCCCATTTGTTTACTTTTTTTTGGGAAATTTTGAGGTCCAATTTAGTGGTGATCGTATTTCCATTTTACTTTATGAATTTAATTATCGATATATGTTGTTTCTTACTATTCATGTTTTTCTTTTGTGCATGAAAGCTGCCTGAGTTGGCCATGAACTCCTCTCCCTCGCATTTCAAATTGGGCTGTAAAGGCCCAATGCTCTTTCTTCCTTGAGTCAGCCCTCAGCTTACCAGCAAGGAATCGATGAACATGTCAAAATTGGAGTCGAGCACATGCTGAAAAATTGAGACATAGGCTCCCAAAAGTCCAATGGAATTTCAACAGCAAATTTTTAGTGAAAATGGGCCGAAACCCATAAATTTTCAGCAGGTCTAGGTGGAAGAAATGGGTTAAATGCCCAAATCAGTATATTGGGTCAGGCCCAAGTGAATTGCAGCAGTCAATTCTTTTAAGGGATTGAATTTTAGACTTAGGACTGATGGATCAAAGGTCCAAAAAGTGTGAATTTGGGCCACAGCCCAAAATTTGACATTTTTCTTTCATTTGCCCTTATTTATTTGTTTATTCGTATTGACTAACATTTTATTTGACTTGGTTCTTATTTAATTAAATTTCCCAAAAGAAAAGTCCCTTTTATGGTCCAAATTCAAATATTTTTTCTGTTATTATTATTTTATTATTGTCTTGTCAATATATGAACTATTTTCCTTTAGAAAAATTTCGTTTAGTTCATTTCCCCTTAAGATAATTAAAATGACAATAACAATAAAAATGAGTCTGTTACTTAGTTATTATTTTCTCAAAATAAGTCAAATGTTAGTCAAATCGTTGGTCAACCACAAGTTAGTGGACATTTCGAGGGTCTAACACCTTCTCGTAATGTAAATTGAACCTTGAACCCTCTTTGAATTTTAAATGATTTTTTCTGTTTAAATCTTTTGAAACATTATAAGTTTTCTTAATTTCTTTCAAAAAATTAAGTGGTGACTCTCTTTGAAAAGTAGATTTTTCTTCAAAACATAAGTTAAGTCGATTCTTCGAAAACAAGTCATTTTTCTTTTTTTATTTTATTTCGAGTAAAACATATTTCTTATACTTTATATATTATTCATGAACTAACATATTTATTATGTGTTTTGCAGGTGGAATCCTGCAAAGGATGCTGTTCGGGCTTTAAAAGACTGTGTTAGAAGACTTTTTACGTGGGCTTATCACTCTTGGAGCGAGATTCCAAACAGTATACGTCAGACGATGTTTAATGAATTTAAGGTATATATTTTTTTCGTTATGTTTAATAATTTCAGTATAATTTACTTTGTTTTTTTTACTATAGATCTAATTAACACTATTCAAAAAAAAATTCAGACTGTGTGTACTTGGACGCCGAGGTACAATATGGTCATTGCGACCACATTTGAGAGGAGGGCATCCGTGAGACTGTTTAGCTGGCTAAATAAAGTTCAGGATACTAATCAACATTCGGGTTGGATGTTGCCTCATATTTTTGATGAAATTCGTCACTATTGGAACACAGATAAGTTCAAGACAATGTCCGAACAAGCCAAAAAGGCTAGAGACAGTTTTAAGGGTGAATCGTTGCACACCGGAGGTGCAAAGACCATTGGAACAATTACAAGAGAGATGGTAAGTTCTAATTCAAACTTTTAAATAAATAATTAGTTGATTCATATATATCGTTATAAATTTCAGTTTTTATTTATAGGAAAAAGAAATAGGGCACACTCCCATTGAACCGAACGTTTTCAAGAGGACTCATGTGAAAAAGAAAGAAAATGAGTCGGATCCGAATGTATGGGTGGAGGAAAGGGCCGAACGAACTTTTGTAAGTTATTTAATATGAATAATATATATTAATAGTGTATATATTTATGATATTTATATATATTGATGTCAATTTTTATATTTAATATGTAGAATAAGTTTTATCAGTACGTCACTGAGAATATAGATAGTTCTGTCCAACTGACACCTGAACTGTCTACCCAAATTTGGACAGAAAAAGTGGTAAGAGAGACACACAAGGGTAGAGTCTATGGTCGAGACTCTCGAAACGATGTAAGATGACTCTAATCAGGCTTACAAGGTATTGGATCGTCACGTCAAGCCGAGGCACTGATGGTATTCAGATTGCTGCTATGTCGGCTCAAATAACACATCTTACATCGGCATTGGCAGAGTCGGAGCGGAGAAAAGTAACTGAACAACAAAGCATGAGTGCGATCGTTCAGCAAATCAAAGAACAAGTGCTGAACCTCGCTCGTCGACCTACTATATCTTTTCGTGTCGAGGACACCGACGACGACAGTGACGAGGATGATGATTTTGAAACGCGCACTCCCTAGTTTAGGTCTCTTTTATGAACTTTTTGAAATTTTGAAACGAATTTTGAAAGACTTTGTAAGTCTTTAAATTGTGATTTAGATACTTTTGAATGTTAATTTAAGTTTGTTGTTTTATGTTTTGTGTAGCTTATTTATAATGTTGTGTGTTTGATTGGGCTGAATTGAATTGAATTTGCAGGTGGGCGGCAGAAAAATTGCAGAAAAAGCGACGGATAGGGTGGTTTTGTCTGTCGCTTTTCTGGGTTTTATTTTTTTTAAAATCCAGAAAAGCGACGGATAGAGTCCTTTATTCTGTCGCTTTTCTGGATTTTTCAAAAATTAGTCCTTTAGTCCGTCGCTTTTCTGGGATTTTCAAAATTTAGATTTCCAAAAAAGCGACGGACTGCGTCGCATTTAGGAAATTAAAAAAAATGAAAATTTTAAAAAAGCAACGGAGTTTATCGCTTTTTAGCGACGCAGTCCGTCATTTTTTTAAAAGCGTTGAGTCAAAAAGCGACGAACATGACTACGTCGCTTTTCAGTCGATTTTGACCAAAAGCGATGCCGTCCCTCACTTTTGGCCATCATTTTTCGGTAATTTTTTAGTAGTGTTCTATGTAATGAAAACAATAGACATCTCAAAGTCATGTAATATAAATATAAACATGTAATACTCAAATTGCTATATTTTTGCATATTCACTGCCTTTTGTGAAAAGTTGGAATAAAGTTAAAACAGGAATATGCATGACACCCGTTGCTTTAACAAGGTACATGACAACAGTGACGGAGCTAAGATTTTTTAATAAGGGGATTTAAAATCTGAAGAACTAAACACATGAACTAATCAAAATGGGTTCGACATCTATTATATATACATAAAAAATAATTTTAACCATGTATAAATATTACTCCCTCTGTCCCATTTTATGTGGCAACATTTGACCAGACACTGAGCTTAAGAAATAAATGAAGACTTTGAAATGTTTACCAAGTTACCCCTTTCAAAAAATAGTCATATTAAAAAATAGACTCACTTTTCTCTCTTCTCATAAATGTATTGGAGTACTATCTTTAAAATTAAGTGGGACCAACAAGGGTAAATTATGAATTGTATCTTTAAATACTTACCATATAAGAAAATGTGACATTTTTTTTTAGACTGACCAAAAATATAATGGGTCGGAGGAAATAATATTTTCCACCGAAGGAGGTTCGGATGAACCTAGCACAAGGCACAACCTACCATACTTCATTATTACTACATTGCACATTTACAACTTAAAACACTTCTTTTCTCAACTACAGGTATTTTTTTCAATTACATTGTTAGAGCAAGATGGCTATCACCACCACCTATCCAGATTCTTTACAAATATGTAAATAGCATCACATAAATGCATATACACAGTGCAATCACAAATGTAATGTATGCACAACATATGTATATTTATATAAGAGCTATCAATATTTGTGACAATAATCACCTATTTCGTATTGGGCCCGTGCAACCGCAGTCTAGTTTTATATACAAATTTCAGATTCAATATATCTTTATGATGTATATTTTATTCAGGTTCTATACATTGGAAACAAATTAACATTGAGGACAAAAAAAATATAGTATATATTTTCTTATATGAAAACATGTATTGCAACAACAACAAAAAAGTCTGACAACAATTTTAATACCTAATTCATATATTAAGAACCAAAATGATATATACATATATGTAACTTGTATATAAACTGATTTTAAAGGATTTTATACATGTTTATACATTGGTGAAAATTTAATATAAAGAACCAAAACATTTAGGGATCGTTTGGTGTGATGCATAAGAGGAGTTAACCCAGGATAATTTTCAATAAATCTAAATCACATAGAAAAAAAAAATATCACACCTAGTTTAATACCTAGTTCATACCTCAAAAATAAAATAAAAAATATATATAGCTTTATTATATATAGTATGTATACACTAAATTAATATATAAATTCAGTATATGAAATGTGTGTATAACCCGATTTCAAAAGAATATACTAAACTAAAGCTACTGAAATCATAAATTTACCAGTTTGTATACATTATTATAATATAGATACCTAAACAATATGTGTAATATGGATTGAATTGGTGTATAATATAGATATAGAAATTGATTTTAAACTGGTATAATAGACTAAATTAAATTCAAGGAAATCAGATTCTATATTTTTAATTCATTGGTAAAAACTGGTCATACTTATACGTGTATACGATTGACTTATAAACTGATCATCCTTATATGAGAATAGATAAATGCTATTCTAAGTGTAAAAACCACAAAGATAGCACTGTTAATATCAAAAATAAGTTTCACAACACTTTCAAAAACTAAATGAAGATATCCAAACGATCAACAAACTATTTTCTAATATGTTTTATTCTATTTGTTCACTCTTGGTCTTGATTTGACACTCGATAACTTCTCAACGTTGATAACAAGTTCATTTTGAAATTCTTGATCTGTCAAAGTTGAAGCTTGATTGATCGCCCAATCGAAGACTATTATCTTTTACTATTTTTCAGACTATTTTGGAGAGTAAATGAAATTTCTAATTTTTCAGACATGATTTCAAATTGAAACAAAGAACAAATAAAACTCAAAAATGGAATTAAAGAAAGGGCTAGTTTCAAATATATACAATAAAGTAATAAGTTTACAACAAATATAGTCATGTTTTATTTACATAAGAAAATATCAAAAGTCATAGAAAGTATACATTGACTATACAATATAGCTTGCTAAAAGTCATAGAAAGTATACACTGACTATACAATATATTATAGCTTAATTATACATGAGATATAATTGACTATACATTGAGATACACTCAAACAACTGATATAGAGCTTAACTATACATGAAATATACATTGACTATTTAATCTCGATCAACTCAAAATCGCCTCTAGATAGTCCCAAATTTTAGATATGAAATCCTCTCGATATTTTAAGTCTATTGATATATAACTCACTCGAAATGATTCAAGTTTTCGATCTGTCGAATTTATATAAAAAAAGAAAGAAGAGAAGAAGATTGACGACGAAGGAGGAGAAGGGGGAAGAGAATGAGGAGGAGGAAAGAAGAAGAAGGAAAAGAAGAGGAGGAAAGAAGAAGAAGAAGACGAAGGTTTTCAGCAAAATTTAATAATTTTAAAAATTGGGCCAATATTCTAATTTCTAGTAATAGAAAGGATCAAATGACTACATTGCATTAAATATTAAATGTAAATATGTGGCGTGATTTTTTCAAAGGATAATAATAGGGATAATTTCAAATAAATACAATAAAATAATCAGTTTACAATAATAAGTCATAAAAATATACTATGCCTATATAATATAACTTATATATACATGAGTTATACACTGACAATACAATGTGATACACTCAAAAAGCTGAATATAACTTAACTAAAGAAGAAGTGTACACTTCCTATACATGAAATATACATTTACTATTCAATCCCGACGAACTCAAAATCACCTCTAAACAATCTCAAATTTTAGATATGAAATCATCTCAATGTTTTATATCTTTTGATCTATAATTCTCTCAAAACGATTTAAATTTGCGGTATATTAAATTTAAAGAAAAAGAAGGAATGAATAGGAAGAAGAAGACACAGAATAAAAGGAGAACGAAGAAGATGCATAAGAAGAAGAAGGAGGAGGACGAAGAAGACATAGAAGAAGGAGGAGGACGAAGAAGATGCAGAAGGAGAAGAAAGAAAGGGTACATGGCCATTTTAAGCTTTTTTTTTGGAGCTTTGGCAAATAGCCACTATAATAAACTTAATTATGCTTCATAGCTATAGTTTGCATATTTACGGGTTGTAGCTATAGTTTAAGTGGCCTCATTTATAATTGTAACACCCTAGAAAATTTTTGAGCTAAGACTTGAACCATCCTTCGTAGTGAGTAAGTTCTTATCAAGGAATTTAAAATTTTGATGAGTGTTAAGGTCACTAGATGTAGCACCTCGAGTTCCATGAAGAACTAAAAAGAGTTCATTTAAGTCATTCCTAAGTTCCTTAAGTGTTGGGTCAATTTCAAATGACCATAACTTTTAGCACATGATAAGTTAGGTGACCCATAAGATATCAAATGAAAGGTCTTTGAATTATCTTTCCAACGCCACCAAGTTTGCTAAGTTTTGAGTTTGGATGAGTGAGATATGCCCTTTTGAAGTCAGGCTGTCCGATTAAGGAAAGTTACCCGAAAATAGTGAGGGATATTTTGGTCTTTTCTTTACCCAATCAGATTTAATTTATTTTTAGTAAGGTTTTAGGGGTCTAATCTGATTAGGTTTAGTTTGATAATCCTAATATACACCTAGGGTTTTAGTTGAGAGTTCAAGAAAAGAGGAGAAAAGAGGAAAGAATCAAGGCGTTCGTCGAGATTCTTGAGTTTTGTTGCGGATTTCCGCCATGGGTTTGATCCCTAAGAGGTATGTAAGTTTTCATAGTGTTGGGTTCGTTCACCCATGCACCAATCATGTTAATTTCAGCGTTAAATTCGTTCTAGAAAGTGGAAGGTTTGATGTTCTTGAATTGTGTTCTTGAAATTGGATTTCGTTGTTGAGTTAAGATGGGATTGTTGAGTTCTTGAGGAAATCGTGTCGATTTTAGAGTTGTTTATGAGTAGATTCTTGTGTACATGTGCTGGGTATCTGAACCTAAAGAGAAATTGAGAAAAAGAATCAAATCTAGGCGAATTGGAGTTAGAAAACGAGGAAGAAAAAGTCAGACAAAAAATAAGTAACAGGTCCGCGACTCCTTCAGAGTGAACTTTCCTCTCCGCATCGCAGAGAGATCGCAGACCCCACTGTCTCAAAATTTATTTCGCGATCAAATATTAAAATGCATCTCTGCGTCGTGGACTTGTTCCCCAGACAGTGTTTTTCAATAGTTTGATTTACTATCTAAAAAACTTTTAATCACCACGATATCTTTCCTATCACAAATCTTAACCTTAAATTCATAACTCAAATTCAAGGTAGAGTTAAGAGTCAAGTTTTGAGAGTTCTTTCGAACATTTTGAGAAAGTCCCCTTGAGTCTTTTTGAGGAGTCTTCTACGATTTCTAATAACTTGTTTCAAGACTCGAGCAAGTGAGTATGAGAATGAAGAGAACGTATTCATGAGTCTACCATATCATCACGAGATTCTTCATATCATGAACCATAACTCTAGAATTCATAATTCACATTCAAGAGAACTTTGAGTAGAGTTCAAGAAAGTCTTTGAGTTCAATTGTGAATTCTTTGAGATCAACTATCGATTTGAACTAAGTTTTGAGCAAGTGAGTTTGAGTACCTTTGAGTATCTTTGAGAGGAGTAGTATCTTCAAGTTCTAAGTCTTGAGTATTGAGTTTCTAATCAATTTGGGATTATATTCCTAATCATGTGGCTACTACATGTTACCCATGAAGATCCTTGAGTTGAGTAGTTCATGCCCATAATTCCGCATGAACCCTACGAGTCGAGCAGTCTTGAGATGAGAGGTATCATTGAGTCCTTGAGTTGAATAGTTCATGCCCATAATTTCACATGAACCCTTCGAGTCGAGCATTATTGAAATGAGTAGTATCATTGAAGTTCTTGAGTTTCAAGTATTGAGTTCTATCTATGGTTATTGAAAACCTTGAATTGAGTCGTTCACGTCCATAATTCGGCATGAACCCTATTTTAAGAAGTCTTTTACAAATGCTTTAAACTTGTTTTAAGACTTGAGAATTAAGTTGAGTAAGAGTAAAAGTGAAGTTCATTTTCTTCAAGAGATTATATGAGAACTAAGTATTCCCAAAGAGTAAATGTTTTCACATTTAAACAAGAGAGGAAACACCGATTTCCAAGAGAGCTCTCGAGCTAGTTTTTGAGTAATTATCTCAAACCACAGAAAGAGTTATGTTTTTAAACACATGAGCTAGTTACATTTTGGGAGTAGTATTGAGCACCGATTTGGGGACGAGTTGATTTCAGATAATTCAAGATCTCCATAAACCGTGTAGCCAACATGGGTAGAAAAGGGCCATACTTTTTTAGATGATTCCTTAGTGATTTTTAGAATAGACTAGTGGATCCACTTAGTAGTTAGGTTCTATACCCCCGACAAGGTATAGGATGGCCCTGACAGCGTGATGCAAGACGATGTATATATCATCACATAACTCATAGTGATGGTTGTCGGTTAGAGAATAGAGATATTTTGTATTCTTATATACACATAGTTTAATTTGTATTTTCATATACAAACAAAGTTTATTTTGTATCCTTGTGTACAAACTGAGTATATTGTTTTCTTAAATACATTGAGTTGCTTTCTACCGTTTTAAAAGCTTTCCATATATTGTATCTCTTAGTGTTGTTTTATATTGAGTTGAGTATCCAGAGTTTGAGTACCCAGAGTCGAATGTCTCATTATTGAGTTGAGCCTTATTTCACTGAGTTGAATATCTTATTATTGAGTTGAGCCTTATTTCACTGAGTTGAACATCCTATTATTGAGTTAAGCCTTATTTCACTGAGTTGAACATCCTATTATTGAGTTGAGCCTTATTTCACTGAGTTGAATATCTTATTATTGAGTTGAGCCTTATTTCACTGAATTGAATATCTTATTATTGAGTTGAGCATTATTTCACTGAGTTGAATATCTTATCATTGAGTTGAGCCCCATTTTCTCTGAGTTGAGTTGAACTATGTTTCTTTGAGTTGAGAAGAGGTAAGTATGTTTCTTTTCCATCAATTCAAGCTTATGTTTAATTTATGCTTTAGAATTCCCCTTACATGCTCGTACATTCCATGTACTGAGCCATTTGGCCTGCATCATTTCATGATACAGATACAGGTACTTAGGATTATCAACAGGCGTTTTGTTGATACCACATGCAGTTCGAGTTCGCTATGGTGAGCCTCCTTGCTTCCGGAGGGTTCCACTTGCACTTTCAGTTATATCAATTGTTAGGATGTCGTGGGTCTTGTCTCGACTTCCATCTTTGTCAGTTAGAGGCTTCATAGATAGACAATAGAGTTTTAGAAGTCTGTTCATTTATTTTGTTAAATGTTTTAAAGACTTAAGTTGCCTATTTTATAGCGAGTTGAATATATTATTTTTATTCAGAGTTAATCATTTCAGTTTTTAAACTTTTGCATGCTTGAGTTAGTCTTCCGCTTGTAGTCAGCCAGGATGAGGGTTCGCTTGGGGACCAACAATGGTTCTTGAGTGTCGGCCACATTCAGGGTGTAGACTCGGGTCGAGACAATATAATTCACGGATTTGTATAATTCGCGGGTACATTTGTATAATTCAATTATTTTTGTATAAACTCAAAATAACGAATTTATACAATTAGAAACATTAGAAGTGTAAATAGTTATACAAATTATATTGTACAAATTTCGAATTATACAAAAGTTATACAAATTATTATACAAATTCAGAATTATACAAACATGCGAATTATACAAAACAAAAAAGTTGAGCTGCGTAATTATAACTGAAAGTAGGTCGTGAATTGTAATTAAGGCAAACTATAGCTATGTTAACTAATTAACTTGTATATATTTGCTTATACACATAATTTTTAAAAAAATATATAAGATAATAAGAATTTAATTAGTAACATATTAATGATCAATTATACTTGTCATAAATTAAGGACACTGTAATTAACAAGAAATTGCATTTCTTGATTTTTTTTTGAATCACTTTCTTTTCCTTATTGTTACCCAAATTATTAGAAATCTGAATTTCCAATCGTTTTGTTTGTTGTTCATTCTATTTTTTGCGACATATTCATAAAAAGTGATTGTTTTTTTTTTATTCTTGTACATAAGAATATTAACAAAACTTATAATTGTAACTATATAATTTATACATAAAGAGATTATTATGATACATGTAAACATAAAATCTTATATATAGTTGAGTTTGGGTATACAATAACTTCAGTATGTATACACAATATTTTTTTCATTTATATACATTTTTAGTACACATGAGTATATTGCACATCTATTCATATGACATCAATAATATATATTATATTCATTTAAATCATATCTATACACATATTTATGGTTGTATACAATGGTAAATTGTGTATACATAAGATCAATTGTGTATAAATTCAAATTGAAGACGTATATATTAGACTATTATAAAGGTTTACATCAATTTATGCAAATTCATGTTTCAAATATATCGATTTTTGACAAGTTTCTTAGAAGAATCAATTTTACCCATTGAATTTAGAACAAAAAAGTATAAATAATTTGTAGAATCAATTACTCAAAACTGAAAGATGAATAATTGCAAGATAGTGAATAAAGAAAGAGATACACATGAGTGAGAAATTTTAGACAAAAAAATATGAAAATTTTAAGAAATAAGAAAGGTAGAACTACATATTTCTAATGGTGGAGAGGTTTTAAGAAAGAAGAAGAATTACATTAACAAAGTGAATTAAGAAGAAGAAGAGAAAATTTGGGAGAAAAACAAATATACTATGAAAAGAATTTTAGAAAGAGACAAAAAAAAATTGAAAGAACTCTATTTTAAAACGGATGACAAATAATAAGGAGAGAGAGAGAAAAGAAACAATAAAATAATAAATATTTCCTTTTCAAGAAATAAAGAAATAGAGGGGGCGGGGGGATCAGAAAAATGCACTGTTCAAGAAAAAAGAAACATGATTATTGAATGACAAATTAATAAAACAATTTTTTGCCAAATAATTAAAGTGACTATTTGCTGCCAATTTAGTCTATAGATTGTCATGTTAAGATAATTTTTATTTTATAAATATATACATAAATATACATGTAATACAATAGATTCACAAATAAATCTCTCTCTATTTATGTGTACATAAGAATTATATATAAATCTACATGAAACATAAATAGATTTGTATAAAAGTTATACATCAGTATAAAATTAATCATAACCATCAAAATAACACTAAATCTTCAAATGAGCTTAAAATTCAATTTTAGCTCCACTCCATGCTTATGCAAGAACACCCATTCTATTTAACACTTTTTAAATTTTGAAATTTAAAGACCCCAACCTTTAAACATTAATAATGGAGCTTTTCAACTTTTCTTTTCTTTTATTCTCTACAAATATACCAAAAAAAATATATTGCAAATTCAACAGTGAAGGAGATGAGAAAAAGTGTCACGATTTAATTTCATCTAGTTTCATTTCATTATCCTTCAATCTCATATGATTTCATATCATTAACCCTTTACCACGCATGTGTATGTTGTTACATGTTTTTGAGGGTCTCCAATCCCACCTTATATCTAGATGCCAAACATTTTGATTTCTTTGGAAATCAATTTTAAAGTCGCGCTTGGTGGGAACGACAATAGTACATCTCCTTGAATTTGGACCTTTATTAATAAGTAGTGCCCTTAAAATTTGATTCATATGGGGGTGAAATTCTTTCTCATCCCAATCTATCAAGTTTGATAGTGCTTTTCATGATTTTTAATGACTTTATGTTGCTAGGAGAAGCAATATTATTTTCTTCATGATCTTCAATCCTGGTGTGGTGACGCAATTCATCATAAGATACCTCTAGCACTATTACGATCCAGACCATCGGATTGTCACCCACACTAATCCTTCGGTGGGAGAACCACTACTACAATCCAAACCAAACAACTAAACCAAAACTAAGGCATTTAAGTATATGAAAGCAGAAACAATAGCTAAAAATTGAAGTTCCCATAAATTTCAGCAAAAGATTTAACAACTAACAATGTGGAAGAATACACCTAGAACCTGAAAGTCAATGTACCAAAACATCTAACAATGAACCAAGTCTAAACAAGAAGGAATACAACCCCATACTAATGAACTAACTAAAACAAATGTCTAAGTCCGAAATGTGGACATAGACAAAAGATAACTCATGACAGCCCGAAATAATTAGCTCACCCTTGAATTCGAAGTGGCGATCACTAATCTCCTAAGCGAGGTCTGTCAGTAGCCATTTGAAGATGTCATGTACTCAACAAAAATAAGAGCAAGTGCAGTATCAGTACACAACCACAGTGTACTGGTAGGATCACGCCGCTATCCCACTAGTGCAACATAAACAAGTCAAGACAACAATATAACCACATGCATATATATCAACATATACAACATTATCAACATTTACGAACAACGATTAGTTTCACATTTTATATCACATCATTGGTCTTCTCATGGAACCAAACCCAAACAGTTAACATACCGAAACGTGGTATCTGATCCCATAATTATGCCGAAACGTGGCAACTGATCCCATAATTATGCCGAAACGTGGCAACCGATCCAAGTTAGTTATGTTGGAATGTGGGAATCGATCCATTCAACACAGCACAATCACAATCACAATCACAAGTATATCATCAATATCATACATTTAAGTCATGATTTCATGGCAATCATCACTCATCTATCTTATTTACAACAAGTGTGATCAACATTGCAACATTCACACATATACAAGTATCATAATGAAGCAAGAACAAGCATACATCACACAATCATAGAATCACAACCATCACCTACCTCGAAACAAGCTTGAAACCCTAAGAAACTTGATCTTTCCCTTTCCAGATTCGTTTCGCTTGTTCTTGGTCTACAAACAACCAATATAATATGGGAATCAATAAACAATCACTAATTACCCGAATTACTAACAATTCTATGAACCCTAGATCATACCATGATCCCAATTATCTAATTTAGGGTTGTTTCCACCATAGAATCTATAACAAAACCTTCCTCCATCAATATTCACCCATTCTATTACGTTCTACAGATCAAAAAATGGATTCGGGGAGTGAAAAGCTTACCTTTAGCCTTAAGAATGGTGAAAAATGAGTAGGAGTCGCCTAGGATTCATTCATTAGCTCTAAAAGTCAAAAAGTGCATAATGAGGTCGTTTAGGGGTTTATTAACGACTTTAATTTGCGTCGAGCCCGCCACAGCGGCTGTCACCCAACTGTAGCAGCCCCACCAAAGCGGCAAAAAGCGGTGCCAATGCGGGTTGCGTGAGACAGAGAGCTAATTCAAGAATTCCAATATTCTCATTTCGCAACACACCTCTAACAAATGACGCTCAGAAAATACCCTTTACGCTAAGATCTATTTCGGGAGTTCTACTCACCCGAATTCAATTCCATAAAATCATACGGATTCTTTAACGAGTTATCTAACTACTCATTTAATCAAAATCATAATTAAATCACCTAATTGTTACCAGATTTTCCTACACCTCAGAGACTCCGATTTAGTCTAAATCTGGACAAGGTTGGGAAAATCTAAATACTATGAAAAAGTTTTTCGGCCCCAAATTTTTTTCCGTTGGCATTTCTATAACGACGGAAATAGGTTGTTACAATAGATACCAATTTACCGATCACTCGTCCCCGAGTGACAAAACTTAGGAAAATAGGCTAAGGAAGGAATGAAGTAGTACCTGAATCAATGAACAATTAGGGATACTTGTCTTGCATGTCCCTCTCAATTTCCCAAGTAGCTTTCTCAATTGAACGACGTTTCCATTGAACTTTCACGGACTTAATCTCCTTGTTCCTCAACTTGCGCACACCACGATCAAGAATTGCAATTGGTTCCTCCTCATATTGAGGGTCCTTGTCTAACACAATTGAGTCCCACTTAATGATATAATCTCCATCACCATGATACCTCTTCAACATGGACACATAAAATACTGGATAAATACTTGATAAAATAGGAGGTAAAGCCAATATATATGCTACTGGTCCCACACATTCAAGAATCTCAAATGGGCCAATGTATTTTGGACTTAGCTTACCTTTCTTACCAAATCTCATCACCCCCTTCATGGGTGATACCTTAAGAAGAACATTATCACCGGTTTGAAACGTTATGTCTCTTACCTTATGATCCGCATACTTCTTCTGTCTACTCTATGCTACTAAAAGCTTAGCTTGAATACTCCTCACCTTATCTTGAGCATCCTTCACTAAATCAACCCCCAATGGTTTCACATCTCTAGCCTCAAACCATCCTATGGGTGACCTACATCCCTTCCCATAGAGTGCCTCAAATAGTGTCATATTAATGTTGGAGTGATAACTATAATTATAGGAGAACTCACACAACGGTATGAATTTATCCCAATGCCCTCCTAAATCAAGCACACATGTCCTCAACATGTCTTCTAACACTTGAATAGTCCTCTTTGACTGTCCGTCTGTCTGTGGATGGAAGGTTGTACTAAAATTGAGTTGCGTGCCCAATTCATCATGCAATTTTCTCTAAAACTTGGATGTGAATTGGGTACCACGCTTTGAGATGATAGAGAGGGGCACCCCATGTAACCTCACTATCTCTTTCACGTAAACCTTAGCCAATTATTCAGCATTATAATCTATTCTTACCGGAATAAAATAGGCTGACTTAGTCAATCTATCTACCATTTTCCAAATAGAATCGAACTTTCCCAAAGTCTTGGGAAGACCAACAACAAAATCCATGGCTATTCTTTCCCACTTCCATTCCGAAATTGGCATTCTTTGAAGTAAACCTGCAGGCCTTTGATGTTCATACTTCAATTGTTGACAATTTTGACACTTTACCACAAACTCCACTATGTCTTTCTTCATGCCCGGCCACCAATAAATTCGCTTCAGATCTCTATACATCTTGGTCACCCCCAGATGAATAGAATATCGCGAACCATGAGACTCTGCCAACAATTTCTCAATCAAGTCATCTACTCTAGTAACACATATTCTCCCTTTGAAATTGAGCACACCATCCGCATCAAGAGTGGTCTCTTGTGCCTTACCAATCGCAGTCTTCTTCCTAAGTTCCTCTAAATTATCATCTTCAAATTGTTTGGCCTTGATTTCTTCAATGAAAGTGACCCTTACCTCAATACTAGCTAGCACCCCATCTCTTTCTGAGATGCCTAATTGCATGAACTTAGACTCTAAGGTCTAAATTTCTTTAGCCAAAGGTCGCTTGGCTACACTTAAGCAAGCTAAACTACCCATACTCACCGTTTTTTGACTCAAAGCATCCGTCACCACATTAGCCTTGCTCGGATGGTATTGGATGGTCACATCATAATCTTTAAATAACTCCATCCACCTTTGCTGTCTCAAATTCAGATCCTTACACATGCTGCAAACTACGATGATCTGTAAACACTTCACATTTAACACCATAGATGTAATGTCGCCATATCTCAAGAGCAAACACTACCGCTGCCAACTCCAAATCATGGATTGGATAATTCCTCTCATGCACCTTCAATTGACGCGAGGAATAAGCTATAACATTCTTATCCTGCATCAACACAACACCCAACCCAGAATGAGAAGCATCACAATAAATAATAAAATCTTTACCTTTAACCGGTAATGCTAGAATAGCGAGGTGGTCAAAAGAGTCTTGAGCTTTTGAAAGCTCTCCTCACATTTTCTAGTCTATTCAAATGGTATATCCTTTTTGTTCAAATTAGTCAAATGAGTGGCAATGGAAGTAAAATTTTTCACAAATCGATGATAGTAGCTAGCGAGCCCCACAAAGCTCCTAACTTCAGTCACAGAACTTGGTCGAACCCAATTTTTAATCGCCTCAATCTTTTGGGAATCTACCATTACCCCTTCCTTTGAAACTACATGTCCCAAACATGCAACCGATTTCAATCAAAATTTACACTTAGAGAATTTAGCATATAACTTTTGCTTTCCAAGAACACCCAAAACACTACGAAGATGGTTAGCATGCTCTTCCTCACTTTTCGAATAGACCAAAGTATTATCAATAAACACTATAACAAACAAATCAAGGAACGGTTTGAACACCATATTCATCAAACTCATGAAAGCTGCAGGCGCATTGGTCAAACAAAACGACATAACTAGGAATTCGTAGTGCCCATAGCGAGTCCTAAACGCACTCTTGGGCACATCCGCATGCCTAATTTTTATTTGATGGTAACCGAATCTTAGATCAATCATAGAGAAAACTGATGCACCTTGCAATTGGTCAAAAAAATTATCTATTCGAGGCAAGGGGTACTTATTTCAAATAGTGACTCTATTTAATTACCGATAATATATACACATTCTCATACTATCATTCTTTTTCTTAATAAACAAAATTAGGGCAGCACTAGGATGAATAAATCTCTTATCAAGAAGCTCTTGGATTTGAGCCTTAAGCTCTCTTAATTCTTTCGGAGCCATGCAATATGGAGGGATAGAAATGGGACACGTACCAGGCTGTAAATCAATGCAAAAATCTATATCTCTATCCGGAGGCATATTATGCAAGTCATTAGGAAACACTTCTCTAAATTTCGACACCACAGGAATAGACCCAATGGATGGAGCCTCAATCTCAACATCCCTAATATGAGCCAAATAAGCCAAACAATCCTACTCTACCAATTTCCTAGCCCGAATGATGGATATGATCTTAGCTTGCTTAGGCTTGTACACCCCTTCCCACTCTAATTTTTCCCTTTCTGGAATTTCTAGAGTTACAGACTTAGTATTACAATTAAGTACGGCATAATAGGGGGACAACCAAGTCATACCTAATATTATGTCAAAGTCAGTCATATCCAAAATCACCAAATCAGCCCAAGTCTGAAAACCCATTAACAAAATAGGACAAGCACGATAGACATGAGTAACTAAGACTGACTCTCCAACTGAGGTAGAAACATGGATAGGGGCATCAAGTATATCACAACTCATATCAAACTCTGAGGCAAATCGCACAGGTACATAAGACTAAGTAGAACCCGGATCGAATAACACATTTGCCATTTGGTCACAGATAAGAATAATACCTGTGATCACTGCGTCAGACTTCTCTGCCTCATTCTTGCCCGGAAAGGCATAATGCTAAGCCCTATCATCTTGACGAACCACTTCCCTGCCTGGTTGCACATTACCTCTGCCTGCATTACCATTTCCTCTACCTCCACGGCCTCGTTGATTACCTCCTCGCCCATCTTGTGGACATCCTTTACCATTATTACCATTCCCCACGGGTACCACTACTCTAGATTGCTACTACAAGAAATCTAACACACGTAGGTGGGGACAATCTTTCCTCATATGCCAGGTTCTCCATAGTTGTAACAAGTCTGATCAAAAGATGGTATGCCGCCCGTCGAAGGCATGACTCTCTGGCTATCCTGAAAATTATGAGATAGAGTTTCCGAGTAACTACCTGTAGAGGCGGGCATAGCGGACTGAATTGGCTTGGCTGCAAGCATTGGCCTTCCGGACCCCTTGGAATAAGAACCTTGAAAGTTACCTGAGTTCTTGGCCATTTTTGCCCATGCCTTAGCTTGACCGTCTCGACTCGCCCCCTCTACTTTCTTAACATAGTCTGTCACCTCATTAAAGCTTCTCCCTGCAAAAGTCATATGAACAGATAATACTTGCAACTCAGAATTTAATCCCCTAATAAATAATCGAATTCACTCTTTCTCAGTAGTCACCAACTGAGTAGCATATCTAGATAAGGCATGGAACTTGGCCTCATAAGCAGACACTGTCATACCACCCTACTTCAAAGCTATGAACTCATCCTTCTTGCGATCCCTCAAAGTCCTAGGCACATAATTCTCTAGAGATAGAGCATGAAATTGGGTCTAAGTAAGTGGAGGTAAAGTAGAAGATTTGCATTCCATATAAGTTCTCCACCACTGCTTAGCTTCACCTTGAAGTTGGAAAGACACAAACTCAACCCCATGCTGATGAACAATACCTAGTTTATGAAGCCTCTCATAGCAATCTAAGATGAACTCATAAGCATCCTCATTCTCAAAACCAAGAAACACAGGAGGCTTTAGCTTCAAAAACTTAGTCAACATTTTATGATCATTACTAGTCATAACAGAACCCAACAAAGGACGGAAGAAAGCGTCATTACCTCCAATCCCACTCACTTTGGGCGCAGTGCTAGCAACAGGAGGATTAGTAGGAGCTTGAGTTGCTTGAGCAGAAGGAAGCACTCCAGGACCAACCAATTCCATTAAGAACGACGTGATATGTTGAGCTAACACTGAATTCAAAAGAGGAACACCTATAGTCCTAGCCTTCACCTCTTCCTTTAGTTCCACATCCAACATTCTCCTTTTCAATCTTTTCATGATGCGCATGAGGGTTCTCATTCACATGTGCATTCTCAATAGGAGCTTCATTTCCAACAGGCGCTACTCTTCCACGACCTTTACCCCAGCCTCGACTGCGACCTCTCGCTGCAGATTCCTCGATCGAAGCATTGACGGGAGCTACGGGCCTAACGCAATTGAATCTAGTATTAACCATATACGGACAGAAGAGTGAAGGAGGTTAAATACCAATTTGAATCGACAGATATCAATTGGAATCAAGTTATAGCACGAAATGAGATAAGATAAAACAGAAAGATTTCATAAAGTCCTATAGCCACTCGAAGAAAAGTAAAGGCGTCCCCGTACCGTTCTGTGAGATTCTAATAGACTCATTTTGGTACATCGAGATCAACGAATCTACGCTCTGATACCAACTTTGTCACGATCGAGACCAACGTGATTGGCACCCACACTAACCCTCCGGTGGGAGAACCTCTACTACAACCCAAACCAAGCAACTAAGGCATTTAAGTATATGCAAGCTAAAACAATGTTAAAAATTGAAGTTTCCATAAACTTCAACAAAAGATCTAATAACTAACAATGTAGAAGAATACACATAGAACCTGAAAGTCAATGTACCAAAACATCTAACAATGAATCAAGTCTAAATAAGAAGGGATACAACCCCATACTAATGAACTAACTAAAACAACTGTCTAAGTCCGAAATGTGGACATAGACAAAAGAGAACTCATGGCAGCCCGGAAGAATTGGCTCACCCTTAAATTCGAAATGACGATCACTGATCTCCTAAGCGAGGTCTGTCGGCAGCCGCTTGAAGATGCCTTGTACTCAACAAAAATAAGAGCAAGTGCAGTATCAGTACACAACCACAGTGTACTAATAGGATCACCCGGCTATCCCACTAGTGCAATATAAACAAGTCAAGACAACAATATAACCACATGCATATATATCGACATATACAAAATTATCAACATTTACGAACAACGATCAGTTTCACATTTTATATCACATCATTGGTCCTCTCATGGAACCCAAACTCAAACAGTTAGCATACCGAAATGTGGTATCCGATCCCATAATTATGCTAGAAAGTGGCAACCGATCTGAGTTAGTTATGCCGGAACTTGGCAACCGATCCATTCAACACACCACAATCACAATCACAAGTATATCATCAAGATCATACATTTAAGTCATGATTTCATGGCAATCATGATTCATCTATCTCATTTACAACAAGTGTGATCAACATTGCAACATTCATACATATACAAGTATCATAATGAAGCAAGAACAAACATACATCACACAATCATAGAATCACAACCATCACCTACCTCGAAATAAGCTTGAAATCCTAAGAAACTTGATCCTTCCCTTTTCGGATTCATTTCGCTTGTTCTTGGTCTACAAACAATCAATATAATACATGAATCAATAAACAATCACTAATTACCCAAATTTCTAACAATTCTATGAACCCTAGATCATATCCATGATCCCAATTATCCAATTTAGGGTTGTTTCCACCATAGAATCTATAACAAAACCTCCCCCATCAATATTTACCCATTTGAAATGCTTACCTTTTGCCTTAAGAATGGTGAAAAATGAGTTGGAGTTGCCTGGGGTTCGTTCCTTAGCTCTAAAAGTCGAAAAGTGCATAATGAGGTCGTTTATGGGTTTATTAACGACTTTAATTCGCATCTAGCCCGCCACAGTGGCCGTCACCCCGCTGTAGCGGCCCCGCCAAAGCGGCGCCAATGTGGGTTACGCAAGACAGAGAGCTAATTTAAGAATTCCAAGATTTATGTTTCCCAACACACCTCTAACCAACGATGCTCATAAAATACCTTTTACGCCAAGATCGATTTCGGGAGTTCTACTCACCCGAATTCAATTCTGTAAAGTCGTACGGATTCTTTAACAAGTTATCTAACTACTCATGTAATCAAAATTATAATTAAATCACCCAATTGTTATCAGATTTCCCTACACCTCATAGACTTCGATTTCGTCCAAATCTGGACAAGGTTGGGAAAATCCAAATACTACGAAAAAGTTTTTCGTCCCCAAATTTTTCCTCATTGGCATTTCTATAACGATGGAAACAGGTCGTTACAAGCACTAATTTGATATCTCTTGCAAATCCATTATCATTTTTGATAAAAAAAAATTAGTATTGCAAAGAGTTTTTAAAAATCAAACTCGACGACTCTGATTGTGTTCAAGTCGCTATTTCCTCATTATGTGAGTGTAATTGTCATGATCCGAGTCTACACCCTTGATAAGACACAATGCTTAGGATAAGTGATCCAAATTTAATCTTTGACATAACATATTTAAGCATATCATATGTAAACTGAAGCAGAATATGTAAATAAAGAATTGTAACTGAAATAAATATATAACAATTGAATACTAATGCCCGAAAACTTTTAAACTGAATGAGATAATTTTTTGGGACAATACCCCGGACTTCTTAAAGCTAACACAACTGAAGTGAATAACATTTACTGACTCATAACTGAAGTCCTCTAAATGCGAGGAAGACTAACCACAGTGCTGAAAGTAGAGAAACTTAGTGGAATGTCTGCCCACAAATTTAAATCATGGTGCTGAAATCTACATCATAAAATGACGTATCGCAAAGTAGTGCCAATACATTATCAACAATTATACAAACAACTGAAAAACTATAAATTTGAGCATTAGTAATACACAAGATAACTCAAGGATTGAGAGTCAAATATGTGACATATTACAAATATTTCAGAAACAAAAATATATATTTAAGACCGTACTTTTTTGAAATCATATCTGAAAGGATGCATATATGAAAATGATGTTATCTGAAATTTTATAATGATAATATCAAGAAATATATAAAATAAATAGAGTAAATCTTTTAGGTGGGAGTTTCTCTTAACTGACATACACCATATGAGCTCATGATGCACCAATGAATACCCTAGTTTGGAGGGTGCCTTACACCTTGTCAGGGTCAACACAAAAAATGGTAAAACATATTCTTATGGTGACATGTAGTTTTGTAACTTGTGCTATCTAGAATTTTCATTCGCTCAGCGCTAAAACTATTCCCAAACATACTATCTATATAGCTCATAAAAAATATTTATTAATCTTATCTAGAAGCTTATCACGAATGTTGCTCAAAATCTCTTTCTAAACACATCTTGCAGTGAGACTATGCTCAAATCGATGAGACGAAACTCAAATCTTTTCCAAAACATATGTCAAAATTTATTTCTAAAACATTGCTTTCAAATCATGAGATTTTTTTTTTAGAAATTGCATAACTTGTAATTTCTCAAAATATCTTTCATAATAACATAAAAGACTCTAAAATCACTCTTTGAAATATAACATTTATGAATCATAAATAATAACATGTCAAAGCTAATAGGACGACAATGAGAAACCTTACTAAGTATAAAAAGGAAGTACATTAGTCAAGAATCCATAATCATGAATAAAAAGTTCAAATATCATAAAATTCAGGTAATAAATATGGTGAATTTGAAAGTTATTTATAAATCCTAACTACAACATTGAATTTATGTAAACTGAGGAATCTTGGAAATGAGGTTGAAAAGAACTCCTCAGTGGATTTCTACATATCTAAATTTTAGGAATTCTTGAAGAAAAACTTCAAACTTGAAATTTTATAGCTTGAACTTGAAAACCCTTCTATGGAGTTCTTGGAGATGAAGTTTGAAAATTTTTTTTGATTAAAAACCTCAAAATTCTTGAAGAGAATCTTGAAGTTGGAGCCTTTAGATCTTGCAAAATTGGAGAAATCCCTTTCTTGAAGTACTTGATAAGAATTAGGGATTTCGAGAGTTGCTATACTTATAAGGATATTATTAGGTTATAAGATGGACTTAAGGAAGTTAATTGAAGGTAAAAGGGTAAGAATACCCCTATAAAAACGTAAGAGACCAGAAAATCAAAGAAAACGACCTTTTAATGAATTCTATCAGTCAAATCAGTAATTTAGAGGCATTGTCACTATAATATTCAGCGGAGCCAAAGTGGGGCTTTTGATTGCCAAAATTAATTATTTTTTTTGAAGGTTTTCGGATCATTTCAGTGACGTCAAACTATTCAATTATTCACTGAATGATAAATGTCATCACCGGATTTTCTAGTCCATACATATTTCAGTAAAACAGTCATAACTTTCTACTTTGAACTCCGATTGTATTGGAAAGAAGACTCATAGATCTTTAACTTATTAGGTTATGAGCCATCTAACTCTTAATATTCTAAGAGATATGACCATCTGAAGTTGAACCTCGGGTGAACTCATGCGAAATTAAGTCGATAAAAATTCTTTAAACTTGGGTTGGTGTTTGAGGTAACTTACTACCCTAAGACACATTCAATACACTTACTACACTTAGTAAAGGACCTTAACATACACATAAAACTTAGAAAAATAGAGTTTGTACCCATACACAGAAGGAAGATGGTTCCAATATTTGCTTAGAAGCTGCAAGGCGTTATAATCATGATGAGACTTTTCATGCTATTTTTTACTTGATTTTTTGTTGTGGCTAGATCAACCTTGTTGGTCGTGGAGTTGTTCAAGACAGGGTTGACGTTGATGTTAATATGATCGTTATTTCCAGTACTAGCCATTGAACCTTCTAATTATCTTGCAACACAAGAACATAATTTGCTAGCAAGAATTTAGAAAAATCAAATCATTACCATGTAGGAAATATAGAAGGAGAATACTTTCTTTAGAAAATGATCAAGTTTTATTAAGCTACTTAACGTCACTTGAGATGATTAGAATCATCAATTATATCTCTATTTATACTAATAAAAATATAAAATCAAAGGTTTTGCACAAATAACTAGATACATGTATCACAATTTACTAGATACATGTATACAAAATCCTAAAAGACTTCTAGAAAAAACTAAGAGACAATATTGGTTGACTAAACATCAAGGTGTGAATGCATTAATTTCAACACTCCCCTTAATGCATTTGCTTGACAACTCCAATGCCTTCTCGAAGATAGCAAAACTTTTCTCTTGGAAGTGCTTTGGTGAAGATGTCAGCAAGTTGTTCTCTTGAATATCTCCTTCTTGATTGAGTTTGGTTTTGTAAATCCATTTTAGATTTACAACTTTTCTTTCTTTGGGTATAGTCACACACTCCCAAGTATTAATTTTCTCAATCATTCGAATTTCTTCTGCTATGGCTTTGTTCCAAACATCGTGTTTTATTGTCTCCTCATAATTTTCTTGCTCAACACCAGTAAAGTAGCATCTTTGATAAATTTCACTCAACGTTTTTGTTCGTCTTGGAGGTGGTTCTTCGTCATCTGAATCTGAGATTTCTGCCCCTTGAGGGACATCTTCCTCATCCTCTTCTTGATTTGACAATTTAGATATGATAGAAGTATTCTCCACCTTTTTATCTTTCCAATCTCATGTTATTTTTTCATAAAAAATGACATCTCTACTAGCAACAAGTTTGTTAGTTTTGACATTGAGAAGCCTATAGCCTTTTGTCATATCACTAAAAAAATAGAATGATTATTTAGAGACATAAATTTATATGCAACACTTTTATGAGCATAACCAATAAAGACACTAACAGAAATCTTAGAACCAACATTTACTCTTTTAAAATCAGGTAGACCAATCTTAGCCAAACACACCCACACTTTCAGAAATTTCAAGTTGGGAATAAACCCTTTCCACAACTCATATGAGGTCTTGTCTAACTTCTTATGAGGGACTCTATTAAGAATATAGCATGCAGACAAAATAGCTTCTCCCCACATATTGTCAGATAAACCATAGCTTAAAAACATATAATTCATCATTTCTTCAAAGGGTTATATTTTTCGTTCGGCTACACCATTTTGTTAGGGAGTATAGGGAGCACTAACCTCATGTATAATATCATTTTCTCACAAAAATCTTCTAGAGTTTTAGTACTATATTCACCGCCCTTATCAGATCTAAATCTCTTGATTTTTCTGTCTAATTGATTTTCCACTTCTGCTTTGAATTTCATATACATGTTTTTAGCTTCATCTTTAGACTTAAGAAGATATACCTTAGTGTATCTAAAAAAGTTATCAACAAAAGTAATATAATACTTTTTACCACCTTTTTTAACAGTGTTTGAAATTTGCTAAATCTGAATGTATTAGTTCAAGTAATTCGGTCTTTCTACTAATAACAAATTTGAAAGGTTTCTTGGCATGCTTTGCTTCTACACACAGAGGACATTTAGAAAAATCATCAGCTTTATCATAGAAATTAATTCTATTTTCCTGAGTCTTTTAATAAAAGCAATATTAACATGACCTAGTCTACCATGCCACAAATTGATAGACTCAACAATATAAGCAGAATTTGAAATGCTTCCATTATTGACAACCTCTTGAACAATGTTCAGTACAAATAATCTTCCACTAAGATATCCCTTCCCAACAAAGTCTCCTCCACGAAAAATAATTATTTTATCAGCTTCAAAAACAAGTTTAAGGCCTACTTTGTTGAGATGTGCTCCGGAAACTAAGTTTTTACGGAGGAAGGGAACATACAAAACATTGTTCAAGGATAATGTCTTTTAAGGAAAACTTTTCCTTTACCCATTACTACAATAGTAGTGGAGTTACCCATATATACACACTCGCCTTCAGTGGACTCCTCAAAGTCATGGAATAAATTCTTATTGGCACAAAAATGCCTTGAAGCGCCTGTGTCTAGCACCCAATCAGTTTTGTTAGCCACCAGTTTTGCCTCAACGACTACAACAACAATCATTTCATTACCCTCAGCAAGATGAGCTTGGACATCACTTTGTCCTTCCTGCTTTGAGTCCTGCCCTTTTCTTTGATAGCACTTAGTAGCCCTGTGACCAACTTTTCCACAAACAAAACAAGGACCCTTAAATTTTTGAATTTGACTCTCCGGCTTGTTGAATTGATTTTTCTTCTTCATATGTTCCTTTTTTGAGACTTTCTTTTGTTTGCCTTTGAACCTGTCTTTCACAAAAGTACCAGAAGATTCAACAAGATTAGCTTTAGAAGAATTAAGAGAAAGCTCTTCCATCTTATCTTTGAGACGGTTCGCCTCTTTAGTCCTCATACGACTAATAAGTTCTTGGAGAGTTGAATTTTTTTTCTTATGTTTTAATTGATTTCTATAATCACTCCAAGATTGTGGGAATTTTTCAAGCAGAATATTAGCCTGAAATATCTCACACATCTTCATGTCCTCGTTGAGAACATCAGCAATCAAGTTCTCATATTCGTGAAAATGTTCCATTATTGGCTTATTATCAACCATTTAGAATTTAATCCACTGACCGACAACATATTTTTTCTTTCCTGCATCATCAGCACCATATTTCTTTTCCAAACTATCCCATATTTCTTTGACATATTTATAAGTAACAAATAAATCAAATAACGGATTAGTCATATGATTTAGCAAGTGTCCTCTCTCACAGTTCTGTTATCCTTTTCAAACTTCTTTTTAGCAACATCATCAACAATCATGACATTGCTAGAATCAATAGTAGTATTAGAACCATTCATAGAAGGTTCGTTAAATAAAACATAATCAACTTCTAATTGTTCAAAGAAAATCAAAAATTTTTGGGACCATCATTTAAAATTATTTCCATCCAAAGGCTCAAGTTCTGACAAATCAGAAAAAAAAATTGTTCAAAGAAATAGCCATTTATCAATACTGTATGTTAGTAAATCTCTTTCAAATTGTTGGGAAAAATACTACAATATTGATATTAGATTGAAATTATAAAGTAGTAAATAACTTATCACAAACACTGTGTCGTGGCAAGCCACTGCCTTGAAAGCAATTCCGGCTCGACTCCGATGCAAATCATTGTAGCCAGTTGCTCCCCAAGATTCCACAGTTACTTTCAAACACGTGCACTCGTGGCTGAGAGTTTGGAGGTTGCTCAAAACCAATTGCCCAATAATATTCTAAGAATAAGAAGAAAGGAGGAAAAAGTTTTTTCTCTTCTTTTTGTTTATGTTGGTTGTGTGGTCTTATGCTCACTCAAGATACATCTTTATATAGGATTTGCAAAATAGGAGTTTCAAAAAGAAGATGTAATTTCTAAGAAACGTATGTGAAATGTTAATGACATTAAAAGCCATTACATCACACTTAACAAAATGTATTTTGGAACGGATAGGTAATTCATCCCTTTTGTAACGTAATATTTTATATACTTTGCATTACTCTTAATTAATAAAGGTAAAATTAATATTATAAAACCAAAGGTCTTGCATAAATAACTAGATATATGTATCACAATTTACTAGATGTATTATAAAATTCTAAAGACTTCTAAAAAAAACTAAGAGACAATATTGGAAGACTAAACATCAATGCGTTAATTCCAGCAGAAATATCCTTAGCCCCACAATGAATGTCAAACTGTTTACCCTAAAAAAAATATTTGAATTTGCAAGTGAGGTTTAAAGGATATATGAATCAAATTGTTAATCAAATAAAATAAGTAATGTTGTAAGAGAACTAAACTAATTGAAATATAAAACAAATGTAGCATGAGCCTGATTAATCTGCGACGAGCTATATCAGACAGAGGTAGATGAACACTGATAGACTATTTTTACTCCATATATATCCCAACATAGCATTCCCATCCCTTAAAACATAAAAGAAAAAAGAAGAATGAAACTCTATATAATTTTACATAATTGATTAATACATCTTGAAATGCCATTGGAAAACCACCAAAGAATTTTATTTAGAAAGTAATTAATTAGTGAGGAATATATGAGTCCTAGCAGTGGGGTTAGGCATGTATTGATGGAGGATGCTTTCTTAAGTGGATGAAATGATTAGCTAGATTCTTAATTAGGAGGACGTTTAAGTATACATATGTTTGGTCTTCTTGATTTTTTTAACGTAACTAGTAATTACTACTCTATTTATTTGTTCTTATAATTACTTGGTAGGTGCATGTATGTTTTTATTTATTTTTCGTTTTTCCTGCTTTAATATCCCTTCTTTTTTTCTTTTTTTTTTTCGGGCAAGAACATTGATTGAGCACATTCATATATTGTGAAAAATATTGATCTGATATATATATATATATATATATATATATATATATATAGGATTAAAAATGTCCCTTATATATGAACACTAATGTAATACTTAAATTTCATTTCAAGTGATCGAATATCGATCATTTAAACCTGCGAGAAGGATTCATTATATAGAGACGTATTGAAAACACTTCTAAGCTCGGCGTGATTTATTAGTTTCATCCTAAACTATATATTGACAACTTTAAAGACACCCCCTTTATTTGAATAACTGAACTTACTTACAGTACTCCTTATCTTGTAACATGAGTAAAATACACCCCTGAATTCTCACCAAGTTTACGGGTATTTTCAACACTTCTCACAACTTTTTATTAAGAGCCTCATCCTCCTACAAGAATTTGAGATCATTTGCTATGTCATGTGACAGATCATGAGTGTATCTAAGTTTAGTTAGTCAAGTAACTAGAGGTACTACAACAAATATGATATATAACTACGAAATTATTAGCTACGACATCAAATTCGTCACTAATTGTTCGCTTTTAATTAGGGGTGTGCACTATTCGGATTAAATCGAATAACCAAACCAAATCAAACCGAATTTTTATTTGGATTGATTTTTTGGTTTTTCGGATTGGTTTTGGATTAATAAATTACTTTGTTTGGTTTTTTGGTTTGGTTTCGGATTTTAAAAAATAAAAACCGAAAAAAAAAAACCGAATTTTATATATATATATATATATACAATGTTTAGGTTTAGAATTAAGTTGGAGTTAACCACTTTTGTCCCTTTTTGGTTATTGTCTTTCATGATGATTACGTTTATATTTTATGCTTGAATTACATCTATAATAGGTATGCTTATAAGTGTTGTGTTTTAAGTTTTACTTATGATTTATATTAGAAAGTATATTTAAGAAATTAAATATTATTACTTTGGTTATGTTATTAATTATTGACATAACCGAATAACCAAACCGAAAAAAGCCGAACCGAATAGAGGAAAATCAAACTAAATCAGATTTATTTAGGATCGGATTGGGTTACAATTTTACAAAACCAAAAATCGAAAAATCCAAACCGAATAGTGCAAAACCAAATCGAAAAAACGAATGCACACCCCTACTTTGAATGACAACATTTACTTTTTGTGCTTAAATATATGAGACACATACTTTTAGTGATGAAACATAAAAATCCGTAGGAAAATTTTTTCCAGTAAAGTTTCCCACCAAAAATTAATTGGCGCAATTTGTTTAGTAGTGTTAGTCACGAATTTAATGTTATCGTGACACATTATTTCGTCACTAATAATGTATCTAATTCATGACAAATTATTTTTTGTACAGAAAAATTCATCTAAAAAAATATGTTGTTACAATATTGACAAATTAGAGTTCGTAGTTAAATATTATAAGTTTTAGCTATAAAAAATTAGATTTAATTATGACATTTATTTTCGTCACTAATAATGTAAATAATTGGTGACAAAGATTTTATTGTCTCTAATCAATTTGTGATTTAGTGACACATTGTTGTCACAAAATATGTAAGGTGTTAAATAGCGGCGACTTAAAATTTGTAGTGAATAATTTAACTATTTTCTACGAAAAAAATTCATAGCTAAATATAATTTTGTTTTGCTACAATTGTTCATAATTACAAGTGAAAACTTACAAAAAGAATAATACAAGTGCTGCATAAGAAATAGACAAAGTCCATTCGTTAATTGGCGAGGGAAAATATTAAAACCAATGAATTCGGTCGAATTTGTAAAAATGAAAGAGTTCAATTCATCATTTTTTTTAAATTACGCAATTATAAAATGCATCATTTGAAAAATATAATCCAGGTTATAAGTACTGTGAGTAGGGTATGGTTCTACCACTAGATCGCTAATATTTGTTGATTTAACACTTTTTTTTTATTTGATACACTTTCATCTATAAAGGCGATAAAAGAAAAATCTCAAGTCTTGGTTCTAATTTTGAGCGTGACTATTGATTTTTGATTGTTAAACTACATAGACTAAGTCGATGTATTTGTTTCTGTGTAAAAATATGTACACATTTTATAGTAATTCCACATACGTACGTAGAGTAACTATATGGAGATAACATCGACTTACAAACTTAGACTTTGCAAAGGTGATAAATATTTCATGAATTTCTATTAACTTTTCCAATCAGTGTGAAAATTGAAATAAACTAAAAAATGAAAAAAATGAACCAACTAGGATTTCAAATATATTATGATGAAAACTATAGTTATGGGTATCGATGTTTTTTTCAAAACAATTGATTTACTGATCGAATTGAACCGATTATTCAATTTTTTTAATAAAATCGAAGGTTTAATTTTATATATAATTTATAATTGTACTGAATAATTTTTAAAATTTATAAAAATAAATAAATAAAATGACAGAATAGTATTGAATATATTTAAAGATATTTTAAAATATATACAGTTTAATTAAAATATAATATACATTTGAATGAATTGTGGGTGGTAAATATCATGCATTTGTGTATGTGTATAAATAATCATATAATATATTATTTCTACAGAAGTTAAATTTGAAAGAAGTGAATGAAGTTAAAAATAAAATAAAAATGAGAGAACAAGGGAGAGTTGATCGGATGGTAAGCACTCCTCACTTCTAACCTTAAGGTTGTGAGTTCGAGTCTCCCCAAGAAAGCATAATGTGGAAGCTCCTGGGGAGTGGTTAAAAAAATTTAGATGGGAGATTATAGGAAAATTAACCTTTTTTCTTATAAAAAATTTATCCCTAATTAATACATTTAAGAACAAAATAATTTTTTGTATCGAAAATATAGTCATTAGTGACGAAATTAGATTTTGTTCAACTACGAAATACGTATAACTTTAGAGACAATTGATGTCGTCACTAATTCAAGTAAAATAATTAGCAACGAAATTTTGTCGGTAGTAATATCCTTTTTAGTGACAAAGCATACTATTAACTAAAAAAAAATGTATTTTTTACAACAAATAAATTTGTCACAAATGTTTAAGCATTTGGAGATGAGTTTTCTTTTTGTAGTCAATATAATACTTTTAGCGACGAAGCACTAAATCGTATTTGTATACTTTTAGCGACACACGTTTAGTGACGACTGATTGATGAATTATTTTTCATCTCACAAGATTTTTAGTGACGAAATATGATTTATAAATGACGAAATTATTTGTCTCTGATAATCGAATTTGTTGTAGTGAGGGTTGTTTTTAAGGCTGTCAATAGTTCAACAACGAAACTAATCATTTGTGTCAAGTTCATGAATATTTTCAATACTTCTCTCTATTAGTATATATTAATGTTTTTTTTAATATAAAGTGAAAATTGTTTACTATATGGTAGTACCGCATCTAGTATTACTATAATAATGTGTTTGATATGTATGTTTTCTTTTAGATACTCCAACTGTTTTGTCATGACTATGCACTTAATTAAGTGTTGGGGCAAAGCTTACATCTTCATTTACAAATGTTTTTTGTATGATTTGTGTTGTTTATGTATCACTTAATAACAACATATATACTTCACCTTTTTTTCAAAAGTGAAGGATACTGAAGTGGACATAACAATTATACTAATGAATATTGTCTCTAGATATGTTTATATGATGAATACTCATGAACACTATCTCTATGTATTGTACTTTTGGGTTGTTTTCATCTATAAAAGTATGGTCACTCGATCTACTAATAATTTTTTGTTGTCATTTATAAAAAAGAAACAACGACGTGATGCAAAAAAAGAAACAACTTTCGTTTTGCTTTAATTATGACGTGTATGAACCTAACAAAAAAAGGACCCCAATTTAGGGTAAAAAGTTAGTCCTATAACTATATAAATTTCTATTTCAATCGTGCCTTTTTAAATATTTCTATTTGAAGTTTTATTATCACAATTCACCAGGGGTATTCATGGTTCGGATATTATTTAAAACTAAAATTAAAATCAAATTAATTTAGTTGGTTTTTAAATTTCTAAAATTAAACCAAGCTAAAAAAATAATCATCGATTTGGTTGTTGTTAGTTTGGTTCAATTTTTTTTTTTTCAGTTTGAAAGTAATAAATTAAATTTGTTGAGAATAATACGCATTTCGGTAGACACAGACACATAATACATGAACAATCCACAAGAAAGTTATTGTGGATTCAATTAAGCAATACTAGAGTTATTATTACACGAATAAAGTGATTTAATTAAGAGAAAGTGTGACTATCTAATGTGACGTAGTGCGAATAAAGTAATGAATTTTGAGACTTGGTCTTAGGGGTTTAATAGTTGGACTAAAATTTAAGTATTTGAGCTTGAGAAAATGATAAAGTTGAGACTTAAGTTAATTAAATCTAACAGAATATTTCTATTTTTTTTTATGAATAATTTATAAATAATTATAAATTTTTTATATATAATTTCTCGGTTTGGTTTGGTTGTTTTTGCGATTTGTTTTTAGTAAAAATCAAAACCAAACCAAATAGTATTGGTTTTCAAAATTTAAAACAAACCTATCCAAACCACACCAAATATCGAATTTTTTAATCGGTTTGATTCGAATTACAGTTCGATTTGATTTTTTAACCATAACCATGAACAATCCTATTCACAACCATGATATTAAGATCGGCTTGACTATAAAGTCACTAAAACAATGATTAGAAGAAAATAGTTTTAAATAATTATAGTATTTTATGTTATGTAATTATTTATCTTGTTGTCTCATTTATGTCCTAACGATTAACATGAACTCATATTACTGAGTCCTTACCTATTTCATTCTCATTTCTTTATTTTATTATTAAATATTCTAAAATCTTTCAAACGGTTAAATTTTTTGTATTATGCAAAATCTATTGTTGTCTATTAAAAACAAATCAAATTTGCTTATTGAAGTTTTTTTAAATTTTGAGCAAGGGAAGTAGTCAATACTACTCCCATTGTCCCTATTTACTTGTCTATTTTTGACTTGACACACCTATTAAGAAAATAGTAATTGACATAGTGAGTTTACATTTTTCAAAAACATTAAGAGGGTGTTTGGATTGACTTAAAAAATTGGTCAAACCTACTTTTAAGTCAGTTTTTGACTAAAAATATAAAAAAAAAACTTAAAATAAGTCAAAAATAAGTTAGAAAATATTTGACAATGTCAACAATGACTTTAAATAAGTCAAAAATCAAAAGTAGTTCTCCCCCTACTTTTTATTTTTTAACTTAAAGTCATTTCAATTTTATTTTTTTATTTTTAACTTAAAAACTACTTTTTTTAAGTCAATCCAAACGAGCTCTAAAACTATCTAAATAAATTAAGGGTATAGTAGGTAAAATATATTGTCTTTTCTTGATTTGTCAAAAATGAAAAGTAAAAAAAGACAAGTAAAAAGGGACCGAGGGAGTATTCCACTATCATTACATAAATTTATTAAATTCAACGCAACACTATTTCGTTGTGATCATATTAACTTCATAAAATGGTGTTTTGCAAAAGTCGAACCGATCAATAAATCAACTTGGAAAAACGTTATTTGGTTGTTGCTATTAAATTATTGGATCAACGGATTTTTAATGATTTTATAAAAAAAGTATTGGTTATCGGTTCGGTTTCAATTTTTATTATTGGGTTATTGGATAAATCGATAACCATTAAACTGATGATGATTTACTACTTTATCCTTCATACATATTACTCCCTTTGTCCCAATTTATGTGACTTACTTTTCTTTTTAGTCGGTCCCAAAAAGAATGACACATTTTTATATTAAGTAACAATTTAATTATAAAATGTTTATTTTACCCTTAATGAAATGATTTACAGCTATACAAATTTCTATCATTCATTTTGGACCACAAGTTTTAAAAGTTTCCCTTTCTTTCTTAAATTTTGTGTCGAGTCAAACTACCTCACATAAAATGGGACGAAGGGAGTACTAATTATTGAACTCTGCACTACACTCTACATACTTCACACTTCACAGTACTTCTACTTCACATCATAAATTCTATATTATATTTTAGTTGTAACATGTAATTGCAGCCTTCGTACTACATCTGCTCTTACTAGTGCAATTTTTCATTATCTTTCTTGTTTCACTATATCAAAGCATTTACATTTGACTTGTTTGTTTCACTATATCGTGTCAATTGTTAGAGAAGAGAACTCATATATATACTAGTTTTTCAACACGTGCGTTGCACGTGATTACCAATTTAGAAAATATATGTTATAGTAAATAATATTGTTTATTTAAGCGAAGATTTGAATAATAAGCTTTACACAAAATAATATTGCAGATTCTTTTGTGAGTGTTCAATGTGGATCGCCATATATATCTCTTATTCACGCAAACCTATGAAGATGGTCCATGAAAAAAATTATTAGTTAAATGCAATAATGTATATATTTATTTCAATTTGATGAGGCTCAATCATGTAATTAGTCGTATTCCATAGTTAACTCAGAAATGTTTCCTTTTTTTTTAACCTAAAAAACTAAAAATTAAAATTAAAAAATATGTTCTATCTGTGAAATCATATGTAGTCACATGTTTATCTTACACCCAACAAAGATATAGTTCATATACTTGTAAACAATTTTCAATTTATTTAACCAAGCATGATTCGTGAAAGGAAAAATAACAACACTATGTTATCACATATATAGGGGCGGTATAATAATATGAAAAATTATTGGTCAAAGGTTAATATAAAAAAAGATGAAATATATAAATAATTAATTTAATAACTAAGAGAATTCATAATATTATAACTAAAAAATGTTAAAGAGTGTGAATAACGTTTACAATAATTAGTAATAACTAAGAGAATTTATAATGTTATTACTAAAGATTTAATGTGCAACAGCTGTATTTCTAATAAATTTTATACATACATAAATAAATAAATAAATAAATAAATATGACTTTTAATTAATGTTACTATTTTTTTTTTATAGTTATTGGATTTTAATTTAGTGTAGGGACAAAATAAAAATGTTTATTCCATACTACTGAATATAAAATTTATTTTGTAAATGATAAATTTTAAATGATTCATATATAGTCACGTATTTTCACATTTGTTGTGAGTTTTTTTTTTAAAAAAAAGAACTCAGAACATTATAAAATAATATATTTTGAAGTTAGAAGATCTTGTTAGATTGATAATGCATTCGTGACTTATATAATACTTTAATTTAAATACAGATACCTACCCAAATATATATATACACATTAATGAAAATATTTATCTCATAAAAATTAGTTACTAAATAAACAATAAAAATAAACTAATACATATTATGTTTATATAGTAATAACTATTTTTAAGCAAACTTCTGACAATCTAAATCACATAAGTAGAGTTGATAAATAAAATCATTCTTTTGTCTTGAACATCAAAAAAATAAATCGTGACAATCATCTAAATCTTGAGAAGTCTAATAATTTTGGAAATAGTTATTCAGAAGCATATATCTACATCACAAGAGAATTGTTAATAAAAACAAATATATTTAGACTACATCATGTTAACTTCATATGTTGGAACATTACATACTAATGTATATATTAAGTAAAAAAATAATTATTATATCATCAAAATTATTTTCTCAAGTACTCGTGGTTATGTAATATACCTTCTTAGGCTAGAATGATTTACTTCATTAGAATAGTGGTACCTCATATTCCGCTAAACTTCGAACTCACTCAACGACAATAAATCACATGAAATTTTTTAAAACGCAAGAAGAAGAAGAGTAGAAGATTAAAGAAAATTGTGGTTGAAAAATGAGAGGAAACCCATCTATTTATAGTCAACAAAGGGTAGTATGAAAGAGTGTTTTTTGGGGCTTATCTGAAAAGTCATGACCTTTCCGAAAAGTCACAACCCTTTGAAAAAGTCACAACTTATTAAAAAAGTCACAACCTAAGTTAGGGATATTATAATAATTTAATATTCAAGTTAGAAGTTCATGCTTTTAAAGTGTGTGTGTATATATATATGTATATATATATATATAGCATTTTCTTATTTGATAAATTGAAAATTGAATTATTAATGACAAAAATTGATAAATTAAAAATTAATAAAAAATATCTTACTAATTTGCTATTGATTTAACCTATTTCAAAATCGAAAATATATATACATACTGTTGTGTTTCATATTCCAAGAAGCATCCCCCAATAACACTAATAATTCTGATAATACACATTGGAAAATATGAATTGCTTGTCCATTGCTATACTGCTTAGGTTACTGCAGCATGTGACAAACTCCTTTTTTCAATAAAGCGACAACTTCTGTTCACAAAGATTGTTCATCATATCATTAAATCTTTTTATGACTATAAAATAAACTAAATTTAAAAAAGGTTACCTTTACACTTCTCTTAAAAAATTAAAAGACACTACATATGATTAACTATTTGACTAACCGGAACCAAAATCTTAATACAATAATTATGTTTTTACTCATGAGTAGTGGCGGGTATAATAGTAAGGTAATTATATATATTAGTGAAATATTTTTAGCAAGTAATGATAGTTTTGTGAGACTTAAGATTTAATAAATGTGATATAACCAAAGTTGGTGAGAGGAAGATGTAGATGGTTGAACTTAAATGAGACAAGATTGATTAGGGAACATGGACACCTGTCTATGAATTTATCATGTGTGGACCTATGCTTTACTATTTGGGTGGCAATGGTTAGTTACCTATGCTTTACTATTTGGGTGCCAATGGTTAGTTGCCTAAGCTATTGGGAATTCATCAAACCAATCTTTTATTCACACGTAATTCCTTCAACTTATTTCTCAGAAAGTGTGTGAGAATAGCTGAGGTTGTTTTATATACTTAATGGAGTAGAAATTTCTAATTCAAATTTAACAAAAAAATTTTATTGAAAACACTGTTGAATTTAATGCAATTATTAGTTTCATTCTTCAATAATTTACAGTTTAAACATCTTCATACTTAACTAACTAAATTTAGATACACCCTCAAAGTGCAACATGACATAACAAGTGATGTCAAACTCTTATAGGAGCATGATACTTTTAATTAAAAAAAAATAGAGAATTGTTGAAAATATACCCCAAAACTTGATGAGAATTTAGACGTGTATTTGACTCACGTTTTAAGATTGAGAGTATATTTAAGTTAGTTATTCAATTAAAAATGTGCTTTTAAGACTGTCAATAGTTCGTAGATGAAACTAATAATTCACGCCGAATTTATTAGTAGGGAATGCTTTTTTTTTTTTTGATTTCCCACCCTGTGTTCGGAGCCCGCATTGGAGACCCAACTAAATTCAGATCGTGCACAGTAGGACCCATTAGGAAGTGTCGTTCTCAACAAGATTTTCTCTATACTCAAAGCTCGAACTCGAAATCTTTGATTAAAGATGAATCAATCCAACCACTACATCACAACTTATGTTAGATTGGTAGGGAATGCTATAATCCTTCGGTGGATCTATAAATTGGATAAATAAATTTTCAATTTAAATATATTTGTCCACGTTAATATCTTCTCATTTAAGATCTTCTAAAATATCCTTGTCAAAGTTTTAAAGAAGATTAACATGAAAAGGCCATTGATATGTGCTCAAAACAAGAAGAGGGCATCCCATTTTGTACCACTAGCAGCCTAACAAACAAGACAAATCAAACGTTACGTTTTAATTTACTTGGACAAGTAAAACTGCTTATTAATTCATTCAACTAAGGCCAAACGTATTCTTTTTTCTTAAGAATAAAGAAGACACTTTTAAAAAATAATAAAATCTGAATAGATAAAAAGAATGCACACTTGTCAATCCATTGTGTTGTGTACCTTACGTCATTCAACATGTATATTTTTGTTTTATTTTTCATCCGATATATGATATTCATATTGAAAGTCCAACTATTTTAGATTTACATAGGATCCATTCGGAAGGAAGCACTTTCTATCAAAGATTTTTCTATATCATGAATTTAAATTCGTGACCTCTAATTAAGAAAAAAAAATAACTCCATCCGCTAAAGGATATATTTTGTGGCATGTCATTCAACATATTAATGAGGTGGAAGTCAATTTAACTTTGAAATATTGATTTACCAAGTCAAGATAGAAGCATTTTTTAAATGAGGATAAAAAGTTTGCATTTTTATTGTTAGAAAGGGGAATTGGCCATCACTATGTTAAATGAGGATAAAAAGTTTTTTTTCTTTTCCTTTTTTTTTTTTTTAAACTTTCCTGATATTGGGAAAAAAAGGGAAAAGGAGAAAAAGACAGATAATGAGGTAAAAAAAATTATTTTATTTTTTTCCTTGAGTTTTGACCTGTATATCTAAAAACAAATTGGGAAGTCGATTAAAATGATAAAAGTAAGGGTGAATTGCAGATACTATGAATTTTATTAAAGTAGGATTTGGTGCTGAGAATAAGCATTTTAAACATATTTTATTTTTTTCCTTGAGTTTTGACCTGTATATCTAAAAACAAATTGGGAAGTCGATTAAAATGATAAAAGTAAGGGTGAATTGCAGATACTATGAATTTTATTAAAGTAGGATTTGGTGCTGAGAATAAGCATTTTAAACATATTTTATCGTGTGTGAAGCAAATAGTGATTAGAAAGGATCAGGTACTATAATCCACATTAACAGCCCCTGCCCCACTTTCACCTTTTCCCCCCTCTACTTTTCGTTAATTAAAAGTCTTATAGTAATAAATATGAACACTTCAAAAAAAATTGCAAAAGTAATATAGAAAAGATTTAATTAATATTTTTTTAGTAAAATGAATAACTAACATGAGATATTTATTTTTAGTATAATGATTAATTAAATTGGGTCGAGTAAATAGTCAGAGAGAAATTAAGACAAGAGGGTTGGCAACCTCACCTCCAAACACTACACCCAAAAAAAAAAAAAAAAAAAAAAAAGAAAAAAAAAAATATATATATATATATATATATATATATATATATATATATATATATATATATATATATATATTGTAATTGTGATATTATTGAGACATTTCTTAATATTAATATTTGCCAATAAGGTGTGTCATTAATGATATTATAAGATCCAAATTTTAGGTAGTTTTAGTGATCATTGTTATTGACCCTAAATCGATGCCATGAAAAAATTGGGATTTTTTTAGCATAGTTGATATCTTTACCAGCACTCTTTATAGTTATCTAAAATTTAAGTGACTCTGAATTTAATGATAAGTAACTAATTTTCAGTGAAAATTTGGATGGAAGGCTTTATTGTTACAGTGAAATTTAAGATTGTGTGAGAAGTCCAAGGAAGGGATAAAAAATTGAAGATATTAGAAGTTGTATTCAATTTGAATGGACATGAAACAGGTAAAAGAAAGATTTGTCTCTATTGAACGTTATTTATTGTATATTATTACTATATACTATACTAGTTGAAACAGGTCTAATTATACTGTCTTTGTCTCAGTTAATTAAAGATGCTTTTGCTTTCCAAAAAAAAAGAAAAAAAACTGTTTCTGAATTAGAATTCCTAATTTTTCAGGTGACAATTAAATATCACCTTTAAATCTCTATTTATCATCACATCTCTTCTTTACTTTACTACTCTTATAAAGAAACCAAAGATAAACAAACACATAGCTCCCCACCACTTGTTCTTTATATTTTCTTTTATTCACTAGCATTTCTAATTCGTGAATTTACAATGATAGTTGTGCTTAATAGGATCTTTTAATATTCTATGTTTTTTCTCGGAAGTGTGTTAATTGTGGAGTTGAGTATCTTCTATAACACTCTACATGATTTAAACTTGAATTGGTTTAGTCCAGTTCCAATTTTTGCGAAGAATTGTGTATAATCTTCTTCTTCTAGTGCAAAAATCCAAGATTAAGAATTTGAAGATCATGGAGGTTTATCATCGTCCTTATAGGCTACTTCTTGATCCACATCCTGTAATTCCACCTAGTAGTACAATAAGCAAACCTCACCATGGTTACTCAAACGAAGCGAATTTCGATACAAACATGGTGATCATTTTAGCTGCTCTGCTTTGTGCATTAATATGTGCTCTTGGATTGAATTCAATTGTGAGATGTGCGTTACGTTGCAGCAGGAGATTTGCTTTCGAGTCAGAAACTGCACGATTAGCTGCAACAGGGCTGAAAAAGAGCACGCTGAGGCAACTTCCCCTCTCTGTTTATGGATCAGGAGTTAATATTCCGGCTACTGATTGTCCCATTTGCCTGGGAGAATTCGTTGATGGTGAAAAAGTGAGAGTTTTGCCTAAATGTCACCATGGATTTCATGTGAAGTGTATAGATATTTGGTTGGCTTTACATTCTTCATGTCCAACATGCCGACAATCGTTGCTGGAACAGAACACAACGGCAGCAGCAGGGGATGTTGAAACTGGATTGACACAACCTCCTCCTGTTGCTGCTACTACACCTGCTATTGCTACTACTCGTGCTGTTGCTGCTGAGGAGGTGGGTTAATTTGCAGTAATTTTTTTGTTTTAAAAGAGAAAAATATGTAGGTGATTTCAGATCAGTTGTTTTTTTTAATCATATACGCAAGATTGATATTGCCTTCAATTGCACAAAGATGTGCTAGTAAGAATTGATGTCATTCTTCATTTGAAAATTTTGAGTTTTGTTTTCTTTTCCATCCAAACCTGTATTTGGAAGCTATTTGATTTATTCTGGTCTTTGAATTTGTTTTGAACTTGTCTTCTTAAGAAAATTGCTCAAACTAGCATATTCTAGGCTAAATGGTTGAGTTAAGATATTAACTTTTTCGGTTGGTGCCAATTGGTTAACAGTGACTTTGAGGTTATAAAAGAAAGCTGAGTGAGTTTATGTGAACAGAACTATTAGTTGAGTGACATATGAAATACTAACTCTTTGGACGAGTAAAGCAGAGTTCATAAATTTCATGTGATGCTCAACTTGAGTAGGTGCCTCCATACTTACTCCACATGACATGTTTTTTTTGTGATTATACGCTATTCGTAACAATTTACAGTTGCATTGTCAGATGTCAATGGTAAGATGGAGGTCTTGTTACTATGGCCAGCTAGTCATGTAGATCAAATATCAAATCATGATCTTGAACTGCCAGCAACACTGCTACTACTTGATTAATCAGCATCAGCACTCTGGAAACTGCAAATTTGTTCATAGAAAGTCAAAGTTTGAATATTTGTTATGCTTTTTTTTTTTTGTTTGTCTCCGTTTGATTTGATAAGGCACATTCATATATTGATTGTTAGCCATAAGGAACAAAAGGAATCATTAGCATGTGCTAAAAGAACAGAATCTCTCTGCACAACTTTTCATCATATAGCTCTTTTCTCCCCTTTTATAGGTCAATTTGGTCCACAGCATACTTATTGCAATTTGCAAAACAAGGTATCTACTGGACATTTAGGCAACAGACCCTCTCTGCTACCTCCTTTGACGTTTGATTGATCAGCATTATCTTCTACTTGATTAGGTTCAAGTAGAAAAGATTGCTGGTAAATACTACCATAGTGCGCAAAGGAACAATGTAGAATGATGATTGAGTTGAAAGAAGTCAATTCTAGAATTAAGATTGGATACCCTTTCCATTACTTGCTTGCAATTGCGATCTATCACCGCGTTCTAGTCATCAATGAAATGAGTGAAAATCGTATGAGATTACGCTCAAGTTCAGTACAAACAAAAAAATGGCTAGAAATTTCTCATCTGCGTAAATGTTGGTAGACAGAATAACAAATACCTATGCCAGTGGGAGGTAGTAGGTACATAATAAAATTATCGCAGGCAAACTAATGTGGCCTTTATATAAAACAAAAGAAAAACAGCAAGTGCAGTGCTAGGAGACAGCATGTGTGCTCATTCAAAGCAACCCAAGTGCCCAAAGTACCGCATCTGTACGAAGGCCAACAACAGTGTACCTTTTGGAGCCATTTCTTGATATTCTTCTGATAATTAGAAGTAGAGTGCTAATAGTACTATGATACTGCTTTATTCAAACTGCTTTCCATGTAGCAAAAAGTATTGATTGAAATATCTCTCGCAAAATGAAGTTGCGGATGCTCTTGCAAAATGTTTTGCAGGCACTTGACTCACAGTTGCTAGTGATAGCTCTCCTCACTGTATTATACATGCTGTTATCAAATTAGATGCACATAGATACTCAAAGCACAGCACATAGGCGTTTGTTTCTACTTACTTCGATAATGATGAGGTCTATACAATCGCATCCTTCAATCTCTTCGACTTCTTTCTTGATTTTGAAGCCTTCACAAATCCAGTGCACTTGGTAGTCCTGCAACGAAAGACATCGTGCTTTCTATATGAGTCCCCGTATGTACCAACTTCTTTATATTTGAAGGTAAGTGTAACTCGGATACAATGGTGGACCACTCAAAGGTAAGGTGTAGTATTTGAAGCTGGGTAGCACTCTCCAATAAATCAAATATCGTTCTAAGATAATGAATGTGCTAACAATATATTACTTCAGGGGTTGTCTAAACCTGTCATAAGATTTGTGTGGCTATACCATATATTATCAACATTGTCGTTAACTTATACTCAATAATTTCAGGGACTGCCATTGTCCTCCTGGAAAGCTGATTAATATCTGGCTTCCTATGATGCTCAAAAGCAAAAATGAAACAGTGATTTGACAGAAGGCAACAAGAAATCACAGTAAAAAACCATCTGATATATATTTGTCTCCAGTCATACAGGAAAAGAGTTGATCAATCAAGACAAACTTAGCGTAGTAGTGTTACAATACCATGGTTGTGGTTACTGGTACATACTTAATTCACAGCCTCCTTATATTCCTTCCCCCCAAATTCTGTATTGAGCATATTGTTTGCACATTAGATGCACATACATACTCAAAAAACAGCACACAGGAGTTTGTTTCTACTTACTTGGGTAGTGATGTCAACACGGTCACATCTTTCAATCGCTTCGACTTCTTCCTTAATTCTCACAGCTGAAGCCTCCAGAGATTTGTTGGTGCACCAAATCAACTTAATCTGTTTCAGTGTTGGAATATCTACAAAGCTAAGGGGGATCTCCTTGAGTTTGTCGCATGCTCTTATAACAAGTGTTTCGAGCAGGGGAAAGGATTCCTCCGAGGCGTCCCACATTGAGATACTTAAGCACGACAGTTTGAAGAACTTCAGTTTATGGAACATGATATCTCGAAGGCACCACTCTTTTGATTGAGAAAAACTCGGTTCAGAATCTATGAGATACAGATCTTGTAACTGGAGATACTCCAGGCTTGCTAATCCCTCAATGAAGGAAATTGCTTTTTCTATGTCAGTCCCGAATAGTACCAACTTCTTTAAATTTGAAGGTACTTGTAACCCGGACACAATTTGGGGCCACAAAAAGGCTTAAGAGATACCACATAGTGAGGCTTAAGAGATGGAGTAAATTTTAAGGGTAAAAACTAACATAGTACCACCAAGTAGAAAAGATTGGTGGTAAAAACTACTAACATAGTATGCCAAAGGAACAATGTAGATTGATGATTGAATTAGAAGAAGTCAATTGTAGAATTAAGATTGGATCCCCTCCCCACTACTTGCTTGCAATTGCTATCTGCCAGACTGCCACTGCTTTCTAGTGATCAATGAAATGAATGAGATTACCGCTCAAGTTCCAACACAAACAAAAAAGGCTAGAAATTTTCATCTGCCTAGGCAGAATAACAAATACCTATGCCAGTGGAAGGTGGGAGGTAGTAGGTACACGATAAAATTATCAAAGTAATACGGCCTTTATATAAACTTCTAAACTTCAACGATGTAAAAGACCTACAGTGGTGTAGGAGTTTTAGCAACCTTCACTAAACTTCAAAGAGTGATTTTAGATTACAACTCAATAATCAAACGAACTAACTCTAATACCTCGAACAAATAAGTTTACTCCAACTAATAAACTCAACAAAGACTTATAACTCTAGTCTCTAGGATTCTACAAACCAACATTCAACACACATACTGACTCTTGCTTAACAAACAAAACTTCAATAAACAAACAATTACAAACTCGATCACACCTAACAACTACTAGACCAGTTCTCAGAATATGCACTAGGTGTGGCTATCAGTAAGCTTCAACACCCTATAACAGTTTTTTCAATACGCCCATTGTACACCAACTGCTCTGGTATCATCCGATTCTCCTTAAGGCGTGATCTCGTCCTGAGGAGTCTTGATGTCAACCTTCAGCTGAGCATTCTCAGTTTCAAGGGAGACGGTGCAGTTGATATATGTTAACAGAGCCTTAACTTTCTACATGTCAACATGCCTAATATGGCCAAAATATTCATATGCTCTTTTTACTTGAAATTTCTTGTCTTCATACTTCTTACGTCTATTTGTTGAAGTCACAATATTCATAATTCTACTTTGAGTTAAGTATTCATACTATTTCACATCACTATAGGGTATCTTTACTTGAAATTCCTAGAAGTCACGGGTTATAAATGAAAACGAACAGCCATAGTATGGTTGCGCTTGTATATATGAACACATAGGCAACATAGTCATAAGATAAAACAAGAACTAGCACTTGAATAAGTAGATATCATGTTTATTGAAATTTAAGTGCTATATAGAGATTCTACTTGAGTGGCTAAATGATCTTTGTCGTAATTTACTTATTATAAGCCTTTAAGGCAGTACTTGAATAAAAGCTACCTTTAACGATGGGAGGGTATTCATAGGTTTTATTTAATATATATGTGGGACACTTTTCACAAGGTTGATACCGGGCCATTCATAGTGAGCTCAACGATTGTGGTGTACCTGTCTTTGTGGCATCATTTGCATTTGGTAGTCAGCAGGAATGTCACGCACTAGTTTCCCTGACTTGAGCCAAGATATGGCAGCCTGCGGGCAAGACCCTCATAGCAGGCTCACAGAGGCCCAAGATATAGCACATACCAGTACATATTGTATATGTACTGACGTCCCTACGTTCGGGGTTGCTGCATTTATACAAATGCAGGATCAAGTATACAGGTTAGCAAACCTCCACATTAATTAGGCAGTTGTTGCGTATTCAACGAAGCAGTCATTTGTATTTGGAGCCAAGAGATGTCTAATATTCTTAAGTCATAGTTTGGGTATGTCAGGGTCTGTCCCGATGATCTGACATATTACGGCTTCGTAGACCATCTAAAGTTGTCATATGTAATTATAGTTTCAGTTGTCGATTATATTAGTGTGGCCAGTAATCACCGCGACTAATGTATAGCTTATTATTATTGTCTTATGAATAACGACATATCCACTTATCACAAGTCAATTGTATAGCAAGTGCTCATACAGAGTACAGACCCTTGTCCGCCCCTTGCTATTAGGGGCGTGACAGTGACGAAGATGATAGAAGCATTGTGTAGATCATTTTTGTGGACAGGAGCCTCAGCCATTTCCAAAAAAGGCAATGGTGTATTTAGGAAAATCCTGGAGACCAGGCTCTCTTTCTTGGTTTGCAAAGCAATATATACAAAGGGGACCTTATGTCTAAGCTCTCACAAATCCAGCATAGTGGCAAGTTTAGTATCAAGAAACTGTATCACTGTTTGAGGCCTCCACTTCACAAAGTGCCTTGGAAGAGAATGGTTGGTCAGTCTTAGATACAAATTCATATTATGGCTAGCTAGCTGCAGAATTTTTAATCCAAATAAGTCACTATTAAAACTAATTCATCAAAATAATACATTTTTTTGGTTTAAATTTTACAAACCTAGTATAAATGTATTTCTCAATAACGTTTTAGGCTATATTTTATTCTAAAAAAAATCAATGACAAAAAGATAAAGGTTTCACAAGTAAACAGACATAAAAAACGTTACTAACAATAATGTTTTATGTATGTTTACTCTGTCAGATCTTTATCTTTGTCAAATAATTTTTTTTTCAATAAAATTTTGCCTAAAATGTTATTGATAAATATATTTATACTAGTTTTGTAAAAGTTTATAAACATGTATTATTTTAATGATTTTCAATTCAATGCAATAGTTTGGATTGGTTCAAGAAAAAAAAAGGAGGACAAACAATATCATTCACATACAATTGTACCAAAAAAAAAGGCAAAACAAGGAGAAGGAGTACTTTTTCGCTTTTGAATTGGAGAACTAAAATGAAAGCGCTAGGACAAATTGTTTTTTTTCTTTCCCTTTTCATTTTTCCTAATTAGACTGATGAGAAAGAAAGAGTTAATAGACATGGAAGATCATGACTGTTTATATTTTTGGGAGACTAAGTTGCATGATAGTGACCGATTCAAGATTTTAAGACCGTGGTTACTTTTATAGCTATTAATCATAAAATATAAATGTACAAATTTAACACTTGTCATAAGAAAGACAATTATATTTGAATATGACAAGCGAAAAAAATTAATAAGAAAAACTAAAATAAAAATTGTCTTGAAAAAAGAATTTTTGTATAAGATTTTGATGAAGAAAGGTTGGCAAACGGACAGTTTATGAAAGGGAAAAATGAAAAGGTAGAAAAAATAAGAGAGCAGTGCCCCTAGAGGATCAAACTTGGGCCAATAGCCCAATAATAATGTTAAGGAGTCGTTTAGTTTGAATTTAAGTTATGACGAGATTAGTTATGATGGATAAATTATAATGAGATTAGTTATGATGAGATAAGTTATGTTGAGATTATTTTTATTGAGTGTTTGGTTTGTTGCATTCAAAATAATAAATTTTAAGAACAATTTATTTGTTTATAAAAGTACCCTTCATGAATTTGAAAAATGATGTATAAAAAAGGTTTAAAAAGATATTTTGTCATTTACTTATTTTTTTCGGGATAAGTTATCCCGGGATTACTATACCACTCAAGGGGAGGGATAACTTATCCCAGTACTAATTATTAATCTCGGGATAAGTTATACCGGACATGCCAACGAAACAGCAAATTCAGTGGCACTACAATTTAATCTCAGGACTATTTTATGTAATCCTTCACACCAAACGACCCCTAAGCACCCACTTACAACCACCACACCAACTAACACATTTGTTTACTAGTAGTTTGTCTTTTATTTTATACGATACTGTCTTAATTTTAATATAAATATATATAGTTTGATACGAGTTAATGGATGTTCGAGCATCCAGACAACTCCACGTGGATCCGGCCCTGAGTATGAAGTTGCCAGATGTTACAAATATGTACAAAATTTTAGAACTACTCGTATTCTAGTCTAAAGTAATGATCACCCAAATAATATTTTCAAGTGGTATTTTAAAACTTGAATAAAATTTGATAAGAATTGTAAAAAGTGATTATTTACCCTTGAGGAAAAATAATATTTGGGATCGTAAATTGTGATCTTATGTGTAACGTCATAAAAGGTACAAAACGTCATCGTCGCCATGTCAGCAAGAAAACAAACGAATGCATTGGGGGCTCACACAATTCACGCAAAAGGCGTGTGTCATCTTAGACCAACCCATTCCCAAGCTTGTGCCATTGCTCGAACTGCGCGTGCCACCTCTTCATTCCACGCATCCTTCTTATGCCATGTCCCTCCCCATTTTAAAAATTTAACAAAATTACACAACATAATATTAATATTTCTTTTAATTTTCTAACCCCTTAAACAAATTAAGTACAATAATTTATCAGCAGAACTATAGAATAGTCAATTTTCCATATTTTAAACGCGTCAAAAAATACATTCAATTTATATTTGACTCATGGGAAAATAGAGGTATTTTTGACCAATAGTTGTCCGCACCTACTATTTGCTTGTTCGTGGCAAATTCTTACTCTTATCAATTTGCTTTGGCGTGTACTCACTCCTAAATACATTAGGACACGCCCCTTTAAAATGGGTGAGGCTTTTTCTTGTTAAAATAACCGCCCAAAAACCAAGCTAATCCCTTTTAATTCGGAACATCAAATCTGACTCCATTCTTACTCACCCCCCATAATCCCCTTTTTCTAAATCCCATTCCTCCGGTTTACAGATTCATCATCTCCTTCAAAGGGGAATAGTTTTTTCCTGGAAAATCTGCTCAAAGATGGCATCGTTAAAGATTCAACCTAGAACTCATTCATCGATTCAATTTAACAAACCCAATCCGGTTTCTGATTTGAACTTAAACTCTTGTCTCTCAGTTTCTAAGCAGATTAAGAAAAGGGTGTGTTCTCATCGTGTTTCGTCTTCTCTGTCTCTATCAAATTCATGCAGAGGAGGAGGAGGAGTTATGAAAGAGGATCAGAAAACGGAAGGTGTATTATCAGGGAAGATTGATGAATGGATGAATGAATCAGTTGTGGATATTGTGAAGAACTTGAAACAAGCGCCGTTGTTGGTTCAGATATTCGCTGAGGATGGAAAGGGAGAAGTGAAAATCAAGACGGAGAGAGCGGTGGAGGAAGATTGGCCGATTTTGAAAAGTGAATGGGAGAAGAGATCACCAGATGGGCTTATCTTCGTTGGAGAACTTGGAGGTGAGGATGAGAAACTTGTAGACGAAGAAGGAGAAGGGATAACAAAGGCATGGGGAGTAGTTGTACAGGGGAAAGGAATGGAATGTTCACCAGCTTGTTATTTGTTGAAAACCAGTAGAGTTGGTGCTGGATTTGGGATGGGATTGTTTTGCACACATTTCTGTTTAGCAAAAGTACAGAATTTTAGGGACAGTGCTCTTGTGCAGTTTCAAAATTCTTGGTTGTTGCAATGACTATTCATCAAATCATTAATTCTTGTGATTCACCAAATGTATAAACAAGGTTTTACTCATAATCATACTACTAATACAATGAATTGTTTCTATCAAGGGATTGAAAATCATACTGCTTTGATTTGGTTGTTATTTGTTGAGTAATATACGAATGACACTCATCTTAAACGTGTATTGCAAGGCTTGAATATATTGTTCGCCATCTTTTTGAGATAGAGAAACTCTGAATCTTATAATATTAGTACTAACATATTTTTGCTCGAAATAGGCTAGTTATCTCTCAAGGAGAAGGAATGGGACCTGCAATAAATTACGTTCTATATTTAAGGTCTTTTAAAGAATTTTTATCTCTATATATTGATTTTGAACCTCACCATGAGGTTCCAAAATCAAATCTTAAGCACTATTCCTTTTTTTTTCAAACCCCCTTAATAGAAACCTTGGATCCGCCACTGTTAACATATTTTGCTTTCTTATTTGGCCCATCTTATTGTTTAGCAAATAACAAATATCAAGGATTCTTTGTAATAGCTCACATAGTAGAGTTGTTTTCGAAAGACCATCGACTCAACCCATGAAACTCAAGTAATAAAAGAAGAAACAATGAAGAAAACATAGCAATGAATACGAAAAATAGAGTAGTTCCTGCGAGAAAGGAACAATACCAAAAGAGCTAGCAAACATCAAACATTAATATGAATTGGATTTTCTGTTTCTTCAGGAAGCTCAAAATCTTGAGGAAAATGTATGCACACTATTAAAGAAGGTTGAGAACCTGTGGAGGAGTTTAATGTAGTGCACAAATTAAAAAATCTATCAGATGCAACTAAACTTGAAATGTTTGTGGAAATAGAATTATTTTTTTAAGGGAAAAGGGTAAAAAATGCCCTTAGACTATGTGAAAAGAACAAAAATATCATCTGTTTATAGTTTGACTCAAAAATGCCCTTATCGTCAATAGTTTGGCTCAAAATTGCCCTTGCAGTCAATATTTTGGTCCATAAATGCCCCTATAGTTACAAAATGAGTTAAAAATGCCTTTTCTGAATAAATACATATATTTTTTTTTCTTTTTAAACACATCTTCTTCCTAATTAAAATATTATTAAAGAACATTGTTCTTGTTTTCTTTATTCTAAAATCACTTTAACAAATAAAAATGTAGGAATATTTTTGTTCTATTTAATCTCATTTTATTAATTAAAATAGAATAACTTCATACACCCTTTCGACAGATAATATATATATATATATATATATATATATAAAAGATCATAGTATATCCATCATAATTTATATTTATATAACGATAAAAAATAATGATAATAAACGAAGAAGTATTTTCATTTTTTATTTTTTTCTAAATTGAAGTAAGACAAACATTTGCTAATTTTAAATAACATTATTAGAAAAAGAATGTGTTAAAAAGAAAATAAATAATGTATTTATTTGGAAAATGAGCATTTTTGACTTATTAAATAACAATTGGGACATTTTTGGACCAAAGTATCGACAACAAGGGCATTTTTGGAGCAAACTACAAACGGAGTGCATTTTTGTTCCTTTCGCATAGTTTAAGGGAATTTTTGAACCAAAGTATTGACGGTAAGGGCATTTTTGAGCCAAACTATAAACAGAGGGCTTTTTGTTCCTTTCACATAGTCTAAGGACATTTTTGACCCTTTTCCCTTTTTAAAATTGAAATAGCACATAAATTAGAGTGTGAGTTCAGTTTTAAAAGCATAAGTTGTTTTACTATGTTGGAGGATTCATCAAAAGTTGTATTTACCTATAACATGCTTGCTCACAGGGGATAGGAGTTCATGTAAAGCGTCATTAAGCATCTCAGCAGTGTATAAAATATAAATGTGAAACTTTAAATGACTAGTATATGCTGAAAATGGTAAGGTACAAAAAACAAGATACATATGTGCTCTTCTTTATTTACTAAGAAAGATCGTTGGGCAATTTTCACTTAATTCTTTCCTCAAATGTGATTAGAATTTTTAATGAAATGTTGTTACATATATGATTGAAACAAAATAAATAGAGTCTGATGAACCTAACTCTCAGATAGAGAGAAGAATAGAGGCGAAAACTTTAGTATGTGAGCGCGAACTCTATTGGCATAACTCTAGCCATGCAATAGGAGCATTATATTCAGGGAATAAGAAAAAATTAACTATGCAATAGGAGCATTATATTCATAGAAAGTTGTCTTTACCTGTAACATGCTTGCTCACAAGTGTGCATTAAGAAAAAATGAGGAGTTCATGTAAAACGTCATCAAGCGTCTCAACAATGTATAACATATAAATGTGAAACTTTAAATGATCAGTATATGCTGAAAATGGTAAAATACAAAAAATAAGATATAGATGTGCTCTTCTTTATTTACTCAGAAAGATCCTTGGGCAATTTTCACTTAATTTTTTCCTCAAATATGATTAGAATTTTCAATTAAATGTTGTTACATATATGATTGAAACAAAATATATAGAGTTTGTTGAACCTAACTCTCAGATAGAGAGAAAAGTAGAGGCGAAAATTTTAGTCTGTGCGAATTCTATTGGCATAACTCTCACTATGCAATAAGAGCATTCATGGAATGAGAAAAATTTAAATGGGAATTCTCCTCTTTTCCCCTTAAAACACACAACCTTGCGTGGTATGGGGCTTTCACTTGAGTACTTATCTAGTAAAGACAAAATGAATATGATGAATGTTGATGTAGAGAAGCCAACTTAGCATTTTATCTTTATTCTCCAATAATGAGAAACAATGATACCCATTAAGTCGTCTAATAATTTAGCAATTGTAAATTAACACATGTATGCTTGAAAATAAAAGTAAACGCTGAAAAACTATCTATTTCCCTGCTTTCATGTAGTGGAAGCTAAAAAGTCTAGATAAAACCCAAATAGAAGACCATACATGAATCTTGAAAACCTAGTTAGGAAAGTATGTCACAGCCTGGATTTATCTCTATAAGTGCATCAACAGTTCTAGAGATGATGTTGGGACATTGTTGTATGTTCAAGCCCTGAAGGTTCTGAACCAAATCGAGCAAGAGGGGTAAGCTATTGTTTGACACCAAAGGGCAACCAGACAGTGAGAGGATCTGCAAATGAAGTTGTATAGCACTGGACAAAGTTGTAATTCCTGAGTTGGTGATTCCACACTTGGAAATATCGAGTACATTAAGCATCCAACAAGAGTTCCAAATTTCTACTAATGTTGCATCAAGAACATGTCTGCAACCATCTACGAGTAGAGACTTCAGAGATTTCCCATTCAACTTAATTATGGCTGAAATTGATTTATCTGTAATATTGACACAGCCGCTTAGATTCATCGCCACCAAATTAGCTTCACAATTATTAACTAGATGGAAGAGCCCCTCATCAGCTATACAAAGAAGGCCACTCAGCTCTATATAAGTTAGTTTGTGACATAGTCTACCTACTACAACAACGGTAGCATTGCCTACTCCAAGACAATTGCGAATAGTCAATGATACCAGTGAGTTACAACAAGGAGCTTTCGAAGGAACTGCATTGATTAAGTCCTTCACACTCAAACACTTCACCAAGGAAAAATTCTTAAGTTTCTTACCACATTTCAGAAGTATACCAAAAATCCAGCTTGGGTAATCAAGTGGCATTCCTCTAACTGAAGGTTCTGAAGTGAGACTGAAGCTTTGACACAAGCAACTAATCCATTATCTGATAGGACGACACTTTTTTGGACACAAAACAACTTTAAATTTGGGCAAGCTTTACAGATAACGTAAAGACACAAATCATTGACTCTATTGGAAGCACTTATTGAAAGGGCCTTCAGCTTATGCAAACATTGACCAATGCCCATGACCCAAAACTCCCTCACTATTACTCTTCGAAGTTCACCAACAGCTAGACTTTTTAGTGCAGTTCCATGATGTGAAATAATTTTTAGAGAAATGTCGCTAATATGTAGTGCCTGGAGCTCTACTTCTGTTAAAATAGGACCGGCCGAATAAAAGAGATCTTCAATTCCTTTATCCCTAATGAGTGGACAATTTTTTAGTACATCGAGTTTCAGGTTTGGACAGTATTGACCCACAACTTTGGGAGACTTATTCCCAATCTTTGAACAAGAATCTATGGTCAAGGAGGTCATGTGAGTACAATTCTTTGCAATGGCCAACAAAGAATTGTCGGTAATTGTTGGGCATTGGAAAAAATCAAGTTTCTCTAACAGATGACATCCATGAACAATCTCAGATAAGCCTTCATCACCAACAAAAGACACATTAAACGATAGCCTTGAAACCAACATCAGTCACACCATGATAAGGATTGTCTCCCCGAATAGATAGTTGTGCTAAACCTCCACGATTTGCGGTTCCAACAATAATAGCAACAAGTCTAACATTTATGGCTTCCCTACCAACAAGGGACCTGACAAGGGATCCCCCACAATCTATACCACGACATTCTACAATCTCATCTTTGTGAATGCTGCTTAAAAGTGTAAGCCAGCGCTTGGAAACACAAGCACATACACTTCTCTCTTGGCCACTGGGAAGACGTTTGAATATCTTAAAGAGGCATTTATCAAGAAGGATTTCAATGGAAGGATGATTTCTCTGCTCAAAATTTTCAGAAGTGGTAGTGACACAAATCCTCTTCCTAGGAGGAAACTTTACATTCCTATTTTGCCCACATGATAAAAGCAGAGATGATTGTCTTGAACTTGGATATGAAGCTTTGAAGAAAGTACCATTTTCTGAAAATTAGAAGATATAAAACATCAGACAAAGATCAAAATAGAAACTTATATACATAATATACCCATCATGTTTTCTTATCACCCTCCTATATAAACTATGATTTGAAAGAGGGAGGAAAGAAAAATAAAGACACAAGTTTTGTGTCTAGTACGAAGGAAAACATTTTATGGAAAATGATTTCAAGCTTTTCATGTTTGGTTGACTTAAATGTTTTCCAAATAAATTTAATTTCTTCAAAATTAAGAAAAATTACTTACCCCCTAAAATAATAAGGAAAACATTTTCCAAAACTCTTTTTCAACCTCACACTTCAACTTTCCACCCTAAATCAAATCTCGGTTATCGATTACTGATACTAATTTGGAATCCGACAAATGATTCTCAATTCAGGAGCAAACTCACAACTTTTATTGGAGACCCAACTCTCGAGTTCCAAATCAGCTTGGGGTCGATTCTCGATTTTGGTGTCAAATCCTGGGTAAGCATTCAAGGTCAAATTTTGGGTTGGGTGTTTGGGTAGTGATTTGAGTCGGGTGTTAGAATAGGATTTTTGGTCAAGAGTCGAGGTCAGATCCCAAGTAATGTGCTAGATTTGTACTATGAATCGGTCTTTGAGGTCGGATATTAGGGTCAGATTCCGATTGAAAAACTAAGCTCTACATTGAGTCCCGAACAGGTGTTGGAGTTAGGTCATGGTTTGAAATTCATATCCCAATTCAGATAGCAGGTCTTGATTTAGGTCTCGGGTTATAGTGTAGGGGTAGACTTCGAGGCCAGGTCATGATTCAAAATTCGGGCGTAATTCAGGAGTTGGGGTTGGATCTCAAATCAGTCATCAATGTCTGGTGTCAAGGTCGTATTCCAATTCAAAAGACGGGTCCTGAGTCGAGTGTTGAGTTAGCATTCTGATTCAAAAGTTGGTCCTAAGTCTGCTGTCTGGGTTAGGTCCAAATTTGGAAGTTAGGGTTTTGGTCAAGAGTTGGGGTTGAGTCCCGATTAAAAAATATTCACATTTATAATATCTTACCTTAAAAGTTTATATTAAACATAAATTTAATGCAAGTTAGGTTTTGAAACAAGATCATTTATAGAGAGACGTTATAGAAACATACCTGAAGACATTATCACAGTATCTCCTTGTTCTAACCTTATGTTATCACAATTGTCAGCGGCCGAAAAGTTTCTAGAGAATTATATGATAACCCTAGTGAGTGGAGTGGGATGACCAATTTATAGAGGCTGAGATTCAATCTTGACCGTTCATCAAATAACCAATCTAACATATGAAAAAAAGATCATCAGATATTTGTTACCAACTTTACATTAAATGGGTCACAGACAAAATAAATAAATTCAACATTTATTATAAACAAGAAATAATTATCCTAGCATTCAATTTCTATCTCAATATAGGTTTAGTTATTGACTTAAAATATTATTTTTATTATGTTATTTAATGTTATTTATAATTTAACATTTACTACTTTAAATTTTCATTTACTTATTAAATGTAAAGTTTAAATTCTTTTGTTTTCTCTTCTAATTTTATGTCGTACATACCGACAAATATAAGTATTAATAAAAATTTCACTTATGATAGGATTAAATTTAAAATTCAAAAAAAAATATACAATGAACTTATAGTATTGTTAAATACTTTTAAAAGGTGTCAAACATGTAAATTTTATTCTTCCATCTCAATTGAAAAAGTGAGTTTCAAAATACGATAGTTAATTAATTTAATTTTATATGCATGCACTATATATATATATATATATATATATATATATATATATATATATATATATATATATATATATATATATATATATATATATATATAATAAGTTTTGAAAAGGCTAAAGTTGTCAAATCAGTTGAAAGAATTGAAAGGAATGCTGGAAAATGAGCTTCAAAACTTGAACTTCCACTTTCATAGTCAGAAGAAGCGCAGATGACACCAGTCCTGATTGATTGTTTTGAAGTGAAGAATATTTTCCTACTAATGAGTACAAATATGCGGCCTTAGTATTGTATTAGGAAAAGAATTAGCAGGGGTACGTGTAAAATCTTCAATGAATACCGGGGAATTGGACTAAGGTGATCATTGAGTCGGTCCCCAGTGGCTAAAATCATCTCAAAGCTGAAATGAAGAAAAAGGACAAGTTATTGCAAAACTGTGGAATTTCATTCTATAAGGTAGGGCTTTAGTTTTTCACTAGAAGCTCAGCCTAGAGTTGATCAACAAGTTAACCCTGAAATGAGTTACTTGACAGGTTAACCTCGAAATGAGTTAATCGATAGGTTAACCTCGAAATGAGTTGATCGACAGGTTAACCCTGAAATGAGTTGATTGATCAGTTACCCCCCCATAATTGACCTCTAAGCTCAGGGAAATCGGAAACTATTATATCTTTTAAAAAACAACACTCTCCGTTGATTTCCACAATAATGTTTGCTGATGAAATCTTTTTTCACGTGGTTCTGGTCTCTTTTCGATTGATTTACAAAGGGGAATAAAAATAAAAGCCCTAGGATGAGTCATCAAATTTCTTAGCCTAGAGAAAGCTATCAGAAAGCAAGCCAATGAGATAATGATGACTAGCCTTTGGTTGAAGGCCGGGTCGGTATAAAGAATAGACTAGTCCAGCTAGATTCTATAAAGCTAAAAGGCTAGTTTACCCGCATTGGCATTTGTAAGAAACAAAAAACTTTGAAAGAAGGCTTTTCTAACCCCTTAGAAGAGTAAGGGTCGTAGGGATAGGACTAGTACAGTAAAGTCTTACCTTAGTCTTACAAGTCTTTTCGTGTGCATGTCTGCTTTTTTGTTCTCAGATGCTACATAACGACTCTTTAACACATTCCCTAGCTGAATAACTTAGAACAGAGTCCAGGGTAAAGGAAAAAAGGTAGAGTGGGCACACTTTTATTGTGCTTGGATTGGCATGGTTGTCCCCCTTTGTTGGTTGAGGCTCGACCTTTGACTCCGCTTGCCTCTACTTTTCATGTCAAGCGTACAAGTCTAGCTTAATAGGATTTACTTCTAAAGACAAGAATTCTTTTTCATATCCCCTGTCAAAGTCAACGTCTTAATTTGACTTCTTGAGCTCAGTTGATTCTTGAAGCAGTAGCTCTGGATCGAGAGTTAGATGCTTACCTTATTATTATGAAATGAAAAGGAGAAAGAGCCTTTTTTTGTATAGGTGTTGAGGTGAGTACGTGGGGTTCTGCTGACTTGCTGGCTAGCTCGTGCAATAAAGCAAAAATCCATTCGCCTTCTTTTTTCAAAATGAAAAAGTAAACTACCTTAGTAAGCTGGGCACTACGCTAGCACGTGGATCGATCATGAAGGAGTGACTTCAAATGCTCAAGCCTATAAAAAAGGAAAACATGTCACAAATCAAATGTTGAATTATTCAATAAAATATAAAAATATTAAGAACATTTATGTTTATCATGAAAGCCCATGGAAAAACAAATAAGTTATTGGTCTTTGGAGATAAAGTAGCCAACAAGTATTTGACTGTTAATTCGTAGCTGTCATGACCTCAAATATAGTTATTGAAAGTCTCAATATCATCGGATAACTTCACCTAATTGAGGGGGATGTTGTTGTTGACATCTTTTGACACAAGTAAATTATGTACAAACCAAAGTAAGCACAATGACTCCTTGTGCTTCTTTGATGTATCCTTGTCATTCAACAAAGCTATCAGTTTGGAATTTTTTAAGCTTGGGCCAACAAGGGACACCAAGTCCTGCTCCTCAGAATCTTAAATATGATATCCAAATATACCATATAAAGGATCTTAAATATTGCGGTTAAAAGAAGAAAACTTATAATGAAATAAGAAAACTTACAAGCAAACTGGACTTTTATTGCATTGCAAACTGGAAATAGAAATACATAAGGAAGGCTTTCAGAGTATGATTTTGAGAGATGTATCTAAATTTTCTGATGCCTTATGAAGAAAATGAAGCTTCCTTATATAGGAAAATTGAGGGAATGCCTTTATATCTTAGACATTCACTTGGAGGGCTAAGATCTTGCCGACACTAAGAGGGGGGTCTACTTAAAGTAGAATTAGTGGAGAATTATATTCTTCATGATGGCCTACTTCTTTTGGAAAAGAGTGGCTAAGTGGGAATCCTTTTATCTTTGGAGATAGTGGGATTTCAAGGTTTTGTCGTTTGGCTTTTCAAAAGATGCCAAAATAGAATAATGAAAGTCTTTACTTTGGGAGAAAGTAATTCCGGCTTTGCCTCTACTTTCCCAAAGAAGTCTTATCTTATTCATAGTTGGGATCCATGTAAGCCAAAGCCAATCCTTTGGGATTACACATATCTCCATTGTCTTCTTCACTTTACTGGAAGCCGCATCTTCAATCATCTTCATGATTTCATCTTCATCATATTTTTCCTTCTCTAGATTTTCCAATGCTTCTTTTAGTTTCTTTCTGAGAGCAGCTTTGGAGGAATTCTTTGAGGAGCCTGATGAACTGGCTTTGTCTTGAGCTTTAAAATTAGGTTGTTTGGGAACCCAACCTTTCACCTGGATCTGTTTGCTCAAATATAGAATACGATCAATATTACTCTTAGAAAAATTCCAAGTAATAATATATGATATTCTTTTTTGAACATAATACTTGCATAATTTAATATGCTCTGGCAAAGTGGATATTTCTTCTTTAGTCTGAAAATCTTCAAACCTGTTGGGGAAGAACTTCTTTAGTTCCTTCGAATAAATTCCACCATTCATAAAACCATCTTGGGATAATGGCTTTGACCATGCTGGGACTATATTTCACAAACCAAGTATGTCTTGGTCTTAGATAAATAAAATTCATCCATGCTGCCTTATAATCATACCAATTATAAGTCTGGGGACGATGAGTGATTGATAAAGCAATAAGGGTATGTAGATGATCTGCATACCATTCAAATGGATCCAAGATTCTTTTAATAGTGAATCTTGAATATTTAATAACTGAAGGATTGCATTCATCCCTAGAGTGCTCAATTTCAATGGAGTCCGTATCAACAAGAATAGCTTCGTAAAACCTTTTTGTCTTAAGTGGATTGTCAGTATCCACAAAATTCGAGTCTGTATAACACGGTTTGACTAATTGCTGTATGTCAAAGTTGTCATACTCTTTGTTCAATGCCATTATTGGCAATATCTGCGAGGTTATAAAATCAAAAGTTTCTTCTTTTGGGTTTGGTATTTTGGGAATAGTTTTTGTTAACTCTGGTTAACAGCTTGGGCAAATGATTCGGGAGTTTTCATTTCGTAATTCTGTTTTGTTTGAACAGAACTAGAAGAAGGTCCTTTATCTATGGGTAGAGTAGGTCTAAGATGAACCGGTAAAATTGGTCTGACATGAAGCAATTTTGGTTGTGGTGGACCAGGTAGCTTTAAAGGTTGTGTTGGAGAAGTGAGTCTAGGAAACTCTGCAAGGACTGAAAATTTATTTTGAATAGGGGTTGTAGGCCTCTGCTGATTTTCTAGTTTTGGGGTTATTGGTGGAAGAACAAATGGTCTAGCCATTTTTGCTTTAGGGAGGTTTTCTCCTTTGGAAGGAGTAGTAGGCTTAACCGGTCTCATTTTTTCCCTGCAAAAATTCACGGGTTAGAAAATCAGGAAGAGAATTTTCTTCTCCTTTAATAAAATCAATTTTAAAATCAAAACTAGATAGTAGAGCTTGCCATCTAGCAAAGATTTGTTTTGAAACAAGATTTTTAACATCCTTTTGTAATATCTCTTTAGCAGATTTACAATCTACTCTTAATAAAAATTCTTTGTTAATAAGATCATCTTGAAACTTAGTGATACATAGCACTATAGCCAAAATCTCTTTTTTCACAGTAGAATAATTTTTTTGAGCGGAATTCCAGATTCCAGATGTAAATCGAACAAGTTGTTCTGTAGATTCAAGATCTACTTTTTGTTTAAGGATGCCTCCATAACCTGCATCAGATGCGTCAGTTTCAACAATCATAAAAGCATTAGGATTGGGGATTCCTAAACATGGTATGTTTTTTACTAAGGCTTTAACTTGAATGACAGTCTGCGTTTGTTCAGAACCCCAAGAGACCGGATTCTTTCTAAGTCTTTTGTACAAAGGCTCACAAACATGCCTGACCTTGGGAATAAAATCAGCAACGTAATTTAAACTTCCTAGAAATCTCTGAAGTTGAGTTTTATCAGGAATTTCGTTAGGAAACTTAGAAGAGAACTCTATGGCTCTGCAAATAGGTTTATAAGTTCCTCGATAAAGATCATGACTTAGGAATCTGATGGTAGTTTGAAAAAGCACCATTTTCTTAGCACTGACAATCAAACCATTTTTCTTAACAATATTAAAAAATGTATTTAGATGTTTAAAGTGAGAATCTATGTTCTCGGAAAATATTAAGACATCATCAATATAAACTATTGACATATAAGAATAATAATTAAAAATAGAAATCATAATATTTTGAAATTCAGAAGGGGCGTTCTTAAGCCCAAAAGGCATAACATTCCATTCATATTGTCCAAATGGGACATTGAAAGCTGTTCTGTATTTATCATTCTCAGAAATTTGAATTTGCCAAAATTCTGACTTCATATCAAATTTGCTATATAAATTAGCTTTGAAAGTTCTTTTCAAAAGATCTCTTTTGTTAGGTATGGATACCTAATCCATTTTAAAACAGAGTTAAGAGGTTTATAATTAATCACCAGTCTTGGTGCTCCTCTTTCTTTCTCAGCGTTATTATTAACGTAGAAAGCAGAACAGCTCCAAGGAGATTTAGAAACTCTGATGATCCTATTTTGTAAAAGAGTGTCAATCTCTTTCTTGCAAAATTCCATCATTTCATGATTCATTTGAATAGGCCTAGCTTTAGTTGAAATAGCCTGTTCATTGAATCCATCAATGTATGGTAATGAAACGATATGTTTCTTGCGTTCCCAAAAAGCATTAGGAAATTCTGAACATATTTCTTTTTCAAAATTCTCAAGAAGTTTGGCTATCTTAGTAACCATCTCCGGGGTTTTTAAAATCTGTTCGATTTTCTTAACACGAATTTCATCCTTTAAAAAGGTGATATGTTGTGAAAGATTATTAATACGAAAAACAGTATTTTGTCTAATAAAATCACTTTCATCCTGTGAAAGAGTTTTAACAAAAGGAAAATGCAATTCTTTTCCGAGTATAGTAGTATTAATACCATTTAAATCAGTATAAAAAGGTTTTATTTTAGTAATGAAAGGTATTCCAAGAATAATATCTTCATTGATATCTTCAGTAATTACGAAATCATTTGTTAAACAAATGCCATTATTGCAAATATGAGCTTTAGAAAGCTTATAATTAATTTTCAAAAGTTCTCCTGTAGCGGAGTATAATTTTGAAGTACTTTTTTGCAAATACTTCGTAGGGACTATACCTTTTACTATGCAGTTCCGATCTGCACCACTGTCAAGCAAAGCAATTTTGTTAATAACAAAATGTTTACTAACTACTATTTTAACTGGAATATGATGACTCTGAGGTCTAATAGAAGAGATTACCGTCACTCCTGGTGCTACCGAGGCAGACGGAAAATTACCTGTATTAGTAACAATAAGTTCAGCTAGATGATCATTGTTAATGGATTCTATGTCATCATCTTTTGTAGATTCATGTTCTGAATCTTGCCCTTGTAAATTGGTCTTCCTGAGAACCTGATCAGTAAGGACATCCATTTCGACTTTTCCTAGTCGTGATTTGATATTCTTAATCTCTTCTTTGAGATTAGATACTTCATGGCGAAGATCAGATATAGTGGGTTCAGAATTATTATCTGAACGATTCATGATTTGCTTCATGCTAAAGGGTTCAACAATTGGACGAGATTTAGGTTTGTTTGTGTTAAGGATGATGTTTTTGATTTCTAAGAGAAAACGATTCCTAGCCTCATCATCAGCTATGTGCTGAATAACATCAAAGAGAGCTTTCTTCGAGTGATCCGAAAGAACCCGGATAGAGTGAGTACTATCACAAGTACAAAATGCTTCAGTACATGTGCAATCTTTTCCTGATTGACTCTTGTCTGAGTCATAGTCAAGATCAATGTCCTCGTCTTCGCTGTATTCATCAGATGTACCTGAAGATTCAGAAAAGGGTTCATCAAGTATAGCTAAAAGCTTACCTTTTGTTTCATCGTCTATGCCAAGAAGATTAATCTTTTTCTTCTTAGTTTGTGATCTGCATTCATTTGCTTTGTGGCCTGTTTTTCCGCAAGTCCAACATACATCTGTCTTGGAATCTCTAGGTCTCTTGGACCTCCTTTTCTTGGATTTTGAATAATCATCTCTTCTTCGAGATTTCTTCCTGTGAGATTTCTTTTCTTTTTTATCCTTCTTCACCTTGTCAGGTGGAGTAATAAAACTAAAATCTCTACAAAAACTTCCAAGCTCGCGTCTTGAAGATGACTGTTCTTTTTTAAGCTAAGCTTAATGTCTGTGCAAAGTTCCAGCCCTACAATATTAATGGTGCTTACCAAATCACCATATGTTAGACTGCTATAGGGGATACCACTATCATTACGATCTTGTAATTTAGTCCTTACTTTGTCAGCAAAGAGTGGGGGTAGTCCACTGATGAAGCGTTCTTTCCAAAAATCTAGGTGACAATCAGAACGAAGCATTACTTTATTAAGGAAAGCATGCTTATAATGGATGAAACTGTCTAAGTTTGGACAGCTAAGATTATTAAGAATTTGGAGACTCCTATCCTGAAAAAGTTTGGGCTCGCCAATAAAATGCTTAGCGATGTGATATAATAATGTTGCACAAGCATCTTCTTTAGTGACTAGAGAAGTACTTTGGTTGTTTCCTTCAACCTTCACAACTGTTTCTGTTGCTGTGGCATTAATGATGAATTTCTTGGTATCATCTTTACAGTAGTTATCCCACCAATGCTTTAGCATGCCGGTAAAACCTGCAGCAATCATAGTAGCGACTTATCTCTGTGATCCTCTCATTTTGTAAGCAGTAATAGCAACTCCCATCTCATGAAGCTTGTTGTATATTTGATGTTCTGCAAGACCATCAATATTCCATTCAGTAATGCTTCTTCCTTCATAAGAAGAAGTGGATAAGAAGGCGTTTTCCTCATACTGCAAATCTGGGAATGAGGGACGGCTATGATAGTTTTTCCGATTATGGAATCTATCGTTGGATAACTTTTGGAGAAGGATATCTTTCTCCTGAACGGATTGAATAGATTTCTCCTGAAGGGTAGAAACCTTGTTTTGAGTTTTGTCTTCTTGTTTGGAGACGCTAAATTTGGTAAGTTGTTCATTGATCTTGTCAATAAGATTATTTCCTGAGATTTCAAAAGTTTCTGAAAGTTTAGGGAATTTATCATTGGAAAATTCTGGTAATTTGAATCCTGGGTTAGGTTCAATATGGTTATTGGACGAAGTAGAAGCCGAGATAGGTCTTCCACTAAATATAGGCTTTGTATCTTCAATTTGTTTGGAGATTACATGAAGAATTTGGTTTGAGTAGCTGTTTTGTTCTACTACTCGGTCAATATCTGCAGTAGTGAGTATAGTACCGGTCTTATCACTTTTCTCTTTGAAAAGAGAAGCTTTAATAACTGTTCCTGCAATAGGAATGTTAATACCTTCTAGAGGAGGAGTAATAGATTCAACAATCTTATTAGAAGTAGTATACCATTTATTAATGATAACCTGTAATGTCTCAGTCTGATTTTCAATCTTACCAGTCATCTCAAACCATTTAAAGAATTCGATTTCACAACCTATTCTTTCCATATCTTTCATCCAAGAATCTCTGAAGGATTCTCTTTCTTTAAGAGTATAGGTAGCTACATACCATTTTCTCTTAGTCTGATTATCCGGATGAGTCCACATATTATGTCGTACATCTGGATCTGGGTTGAAGACTTTACCTGTCTTTAGCATACCAAGCCAACCTGGTTTCTCCGTTCTGGGCGGTTCCATCTCACTTGCAGTGGGACTGGTAGGTTGATCTTGATAGAAGACTTTTGGGATATCTCCTGAAAAGTCAACACCTGTTACTTTCCCTTTGCTGTTATCCATAGTTTCAGCTATGGAAATTTCGTCTTCTGCTTCCTCCGGGGTTTTTGAAGAAGAAGTTGCCCTGTGAACGGATCTCGAGAGATATGAGGTAGAGGCTGACCAGGACGACCTTCGATTAGATGAAGATCTCCTAATAGTATTGTCAAGAAATTTGAGTTCTATGGACCCATCAGGAAATTGAATGACTCTTTCAATTTGAGATCGTTCAGAATGAGAAGCAAAAGGTTGAGTTATATTATCAAAACGCCAATCATTATTAGAAAGTATATCTTTCCATTGGAGGAGACGAGGAACGAAAATAGAACTATGTTCATGGTTGGCTTCCATAAGCATAGTTTCACCTTTAGCGCTTTCATGATAAGCCTTGGGTGCAAGGGTAGTTTTCATAAGCCTGTAGTAAACTCGGTAGATAATGGCTATCTCATGAGTATTGATTTTGCTGTTCAAGTTTTTGGTTTGACATTGAGGGTCAAAGAATCCATGACGTTAGGGTCATTAATATCAAGAGAGAAGTTAGGATAACAATTAAAGTAAATTGGCCCATCAGCTAGATTACTCTGCAAAACTCCTAACAAAGAATCATCAAAATTCAAAAATCTGCCATCACGAAGGATGACACAAACAAGAATATCAAGTCCTCTCCTAAATAAAGGCTTAACAGCTACTTGCACTAAACCAATATGCAAATAATTAAAATTAGATTCATAATGATTTATATCACTTTCCTTAAGTAGACGAATAACTTCTAAAGAGTTATTAATAGCAATAGTAGATTCACAAGTCTTAATGTTATGACGAGTAATCCAGCTAAAATTACCTATTTGATAAATCTTTTTGAAAGGTTCTTCTGGTATACTCCAGTTTTGTAAATCATTTTCAACTTTAGCAATCTTTGTTGCTTGAGAAGATAAATTTATGTTATTTAAAATATGTTGATTTTTATCCATAATTTTGAAAAATACTGTCTAATGGACTTACAGTACAAATTATTTCAGTAAGTATTTTTAACAAATTCAACATGCTAGTAAGTATATAAAGGATATTAAAACAGATATCAAAGATCCAACTATGAAATTCTAAGGGAGGTTCTCTTGGTTTTACAACAGTTCATTTCCTAGAGTCATCTTAGCTACGAGACCACCATTAACAGGTCTAAACGCCCTCCTGGCTATAGCGACCATCAAAATTCGGCTGACCAACGTACGAACCGAATATTAATCGGCAACCTCATACTCATAGGAAAGAACGAATACCTCACACCAAGTATAGAATACATATATAGGAGCAAGATACAAGTAATAATAAACGTATATATACTAACAACATACAAAATTTATTTAAATACTACATTAAAATAAATTTGTCATGCCTTAGACACCAGTCCTGATTGATTGTTTTGAAGTGAAGAATATTTTCCTACTAATGAGTACAAATATGCGGCCTTAGTATTGTATTAGAAAAAGAATTAGCAGGGGTACGTGCAAAATCTTCAATGAATACCGGGGAATTGGACTAAGGTGATCATTGAGTCGGTCCCCAGTGGCTAAAATCATCTCAAAGCTGAAATGAAGAAAAAGGACAAGTTATTGCAAAACTGTGGAATTTCATTCTATAAGGTAGGGCTTTAGTTTTTCACTAGAAGCTCAACCTAGAGTTGATCGACAAGTTAACCCTGAAATGAGTTACTTGACAGGTTAACCTCGAAATGAGTTGATCGATAGGTTAACCTCAAAATGAGTTGATCGACAGGTTAACCCCAAAATGAGTTGATTGATCAGTTACCCCCCCATAATTGACCTCTAAGCTCAGGGAAATCGGAAACTATTGTATCTTTTAAAAAACAACACTCTCCGTTGATTTCCACAATAATGTTTACTGATGAAATCTTTTTTCACGTGGTTCTGGTCTCTTTTCGATTGATTTACAAAGGGGAATAAAAATAAAAGCCCTAGGATGAGTCATCAAATTTCTTAGCCTAGAGAAAGCTATCAGAAAACAAGCCAATGAGATAATGATGACTAGCCTTTGATTGAAGGCCGGGTCGGTATAAAGAATAGACTAGTCCAGCTAGATTCTATAAAGCTAAAAGGCTAGTTTACCCGCATTGGCATTTGTAAGAAACAAAAAACTTTGAAAGAAGGCTTGTCTAACCCCTTAGAAGAGTAAGGTTCGTAGGGATAGGACTAGTACAGTAAAGTCTTACCTTAGTCTTGCAAGTCTTTTCGTGTGCATGTCTGCTTTTTTGTTCTCAGATGCTACATAACGACTCTTTAACACATTCCCTAGCTGAATAACTTAGAACAGAGTCCAGGGTAAACAAAAAAAGGTAGAGTGGGCACACTTTTATTGTGCTTGGATTGGCATGGTTGTCCCCCTTTGTTGGTTGAGGCTCGACCTTTGACTCCGCTTGCCTCTACTTTTCATATCAAGCGTACAAGTCTAGCTTAATAGGATTTACTTCTAAAGACAAGAATTCTTTTTCATATCCCCTGTCAAAGTCAACGTCTTAAGAAGCAGTAGCTCTGGATCGAGAGTTAGATGCTTACCTTATTATTATGAAATGAAAAGGAGAAAGAGCTTTTTTTTGTATAGATGTTGAGGTGCGTACCGGGGGGGGGGGGGGTTGCTGACTTGCTGGCTAGCTCGTGCAATAAAGCAAAAATCCATTCGCCTTCTTTTTTCAAAATTAAAAAGTAAACTACCTTAGTAAGCTGGGCACTACGCTAGCACGTGGATCGATCATGAAGGAGTGACTTCAAATGCTCAAGCCTATAAAAAAGGAAAACATGTCACAAATCAAATGTTGAATTATTCAATAAAATATAAAAATATTAAGAACATTTATGTTTATCATGAAAGCCCATGGAAAATCAAATAAGTTATTGGTCTTTGGAGATAAAGTAGCCAACAAGTATTTGACTGTTAATTCATAGCTGTCATGACCTCAAATATAGTTATTGAAAGTCTCAATATCATCGGATAACTTCACCTAATTGAGGGGGATGTTGTTGTTGACATTTTTTGACACAAGTAAATTATGTACAAACCAAAGTAAGCACAATGACTCCTTGTGCTTCTTTGATGTATCCTTGTCATTCAACAAAGCTATCGGTTTGGAATTTTTTAAGCTTGGGCCAACAAGGGACACCAAGTCCTGCTCCTCAGTTGACTGTTCCTTACTTGTTTGTGCTTCTCATTTCTTTCGTCTCCGTGGATAATTTTTGGTTGTGAAAACATGGATTGACTCAGAATGGGAATGACATTTTAACCCTGTAACTATGATGCGCTTTAACAAATGACGTAAGATGATGCCCGAAATAAGTGAACTAACCTGGCATTCAATCTCTTTTGTCAGAGTTTTCGGGGTATTGCTTACAATAATTAATCAATACCTCATCCTTCTTTTCATTATTCTCAAAAATGAACGTTCTTTTCAAAAGTTCATAGACAATGTTCATTTGAAAACGTGCATTATTATTCATATGCAAATCAAGATATTACCCAAAAAAACTATTCCTAAAAAAATCTTCCAAATCATTCTCTCGGAGTACGTTCCTAAGGAGTCAAAAGATTTTCTCATGGATGACCTTATAATGCTATCACCAGTAGCATTAGGCTGTAAATGCACAGAAAAAGTGCGTGCATTGACAGTTTTGATCACATCATCCTCACCTTCATTTTATTTCTTCTTCTTCATCAACTTCTATTTTTTGTCTTCTTCCTCAACTTCTTTTTTTTCCTTTTTCTTCCTCAGCTTCTTATTTTTTTTTTTGTTCTTCTTCCTCAACTTCCTTTTTTTTCCTTCTTCTTCCTCAACGTCATTTTTTCTTCTTCTCTTTCTTCATCATCATCAACTTCATTTTTATCTTTTCTATCATCATCATACTCATTTTTTTCTTGTCCTTTTTCAACCACAATAACTTCATGGAGAATTTCAAGATCTTCTTGAGAAACTCATGGTTCTACTTGAGAAGAAAAAACTACTTCAGATGCAAGTTCTTCAAAAGAGTGGAACTGAAATTTTCCTTCTTCTTCCTACCAGTTTTAGTCCTAGGTCTCTTCTTGATCTTTGTGTCAGTTGTTACTACAATTTTTCTTTTGACATAAGGCATTATATTTGTATCTGCAACCACGAAATTAAATATTTTTAACAAAAATAACAACCAAACACAACAACACAACACACAACAACACAAACAACAACACATCACCCCTCAGAAAACCCCAAATATGATTCAATACCACACATTAACCAACCAACAAACCAGAAAACCCTCCCTAAACCCTAAACAACCAACTACAAATTGAAGTTTTTTGAAACCAAATAATATTTCAAAAGGAATAACAACCAATCAAACCAACCAACCTACAAACAAATAAGCGATTAACCACTACAACTGTCCTGGTTTAATACCAGCAAGTATTTCAAAACCCTAATTAAATTTTACTTGAGAAGATATCGATGATGGGAATGATGAGGGCAACGACGACACGCTAGAACTATTGTTGTAGAAAATATTGCAACATATTTCACTTATGTTGTGGAAAATATCACAATAAAAATTGGATCTGTGAAGAAGAATAATGGAGAAACAAAATAGATGAGAGGAAAGAAGGAAACAAAATAGAAATTAGTAAATGTAAATTAAATTTGAAATATGAAATGACCTTTTATAGAGGAGAGTGGGAAAATGACAATTGTTTTCAACCTTTTTAATATTTTTTTTAAATTTTGAAAATATTATGTTGCAACATATGACAATTCAAAGTGACATATGTTGCCACATATCTCCTTTCTGTTGGGGCACATGCAAAAAATTCTGTAGTTTTTTTTATAACAGAGGTTATATATGTTGCCACATATCACCTTTCTGTTGGGACACGTGTGTTTTTTTACAACAAAGGATATATGTGTTGCCACAGATATCACATTTCCTCCTTTCCTACATAATTGAAATTTGTTCTAACAAAATAAATATAATAATAATCATTAATATTATCAACAAAAATGAACACTTCACCAATTATTTTTAACAACTTATCAATAAAAAGGTAATTCAAAATGGTATACATAACCATCAAAACTAAATCTAATCAATGGTGGTAACCATAACATTTTCATCTAGACATATGAACTTTGCTTTTTTAGGTCTAGGCCTCTGTGGGTCTTCATTGTTACTAAGATAGCCACTCCGAGCCTTTAAAATTCCTTAATTCCATAGGATTGAAGCATATCTCATGTGAAGGGATTGAGAAATAATTCCATAAGATGGTACTTGTAGTCCATCACTTAAAAACTCAACATATGCAACAACAAAAAGTCCATAAACTCTGCATGGTGTATCATCAATTAGAAAATATAATAAACTTAATAACATCACATTTCGACAGTGGTAAGACAAAAAAATAATGTGATACTTACAAACTATTGCTCGCTTGTTGGGCAATACCAGTTACATGTATAAGTTCAAATGGGTGAGATCTGTTCTTGCCCTGGTAAGATTCAAGAACTGACCAGTTGGTTCGATCTTTTTGCTCAAAATATCTGCTGGATTCAAGGTACTTTGGCAATATTGTAGACAACTTTTGAATTTCGACGGACAATTTTTTGTTAGTCCTAGATGAGGACATCGACTCATACACTTTTATGCACCGTTCCTTCAATATAACGACAACCAAGACCCAATGAAATTCTCCATTACAATTTACAGGGACATAAACCTCATCTGTGAGGTGCCAAGGCAATCCAACAGGTATACTAAACCTTTTGATAGTGTCAACAATTTTATCATCATTTTCAGGAACAACACTGACATTGTCAATGTATGTTTTGAAAAATAATTAGTAGTGATATATCGATATTTAGAATGACTTTGTTGCTTCGACTTCTTCCACAAATAGTACAAAATGACATGCACATGCTGCACAGATGCATCAACAAGTGTATTTCTGCATCAATTATTTGTATGTATTCATGTCTTAATCAAAACATAAGTTGGCATGGATTTACCTCATCAGTCCAACACCTATTGGGTTGAGACATTACATAGAACCAGTCCTTCTTCTTCGAAAATGCAACTACAAAATCAAGTTGTTTGAATCCAAGTTTTGAGCAATTGACTAAGTAGTGATCATCCTTGTCTCTTCTGTAATTGTGTAAACATTAACAATAATTATTTAGTGGATATCAAGAAATACTAATAATAGTTAAATGACTTTACTTTTTTGCATAATGCTTGTAAAGACCCTCGTTTATCCATTGTGAGAAGGTTGACATTAGTTCAGTTGGACCCTCGCCGGCAATGTTAAAAACTTCAAATGAATATTGTTGCTTCACATCACAATTGACAATTTTCTTCTCTTTCTCTTTCTTTTCCTCTTTCTCTTTTTCCTCTTTCTCTTTCTCTTTACCCTTGCCTTTTGCGATTGAGGAAGATACTGGAGTAGTATTCATTGATTTTTTTTCTTTACTAATTATAGATAGTGATGGGAAAATTGATTTTTTCAACCTCATATACTTCGAAGGCTATGAAATATTCTTGGATGTATGAACATCAATATTATATATATGTCATTTACTTAAAAATATTAGTGAGTTCTTTAACACGACTAATAAAATAATCATGTTGCTGCTCACATCCTTCACATCGACAAAAGGAGCATTTGATTTTAGAAGAGGAAGCAGCACCAACAAAAGATTGAGCTGCTGCCACAGATAAAGCTCTTTCTAACATTTTATCTACAAGGTAAATAAAAAAAGTTTGAAAGTTTACAACTGATTATAAAATAATAAGGGGTAACAATTTATACTTATGTTGACACAGAGGAACGTTCTGTTCCCACAGATGTACCTTTTTGTTGACACAAATGAATCTTCTCTTGCCACAGATGAATCTTTTGTTTCAATATATGGGTAACCTGTTACTACAAATGATCATTTTGTTGCTTTAACACATAGATGACGTGTTCCAACATATGACAACTATGTTGGAATATGTATCAACATATCACTATATGTTCCAACATACGACACATCTTTCAACAAATGAAATATATGTTGGACAACTGAACAAGATTATATTTCTAAAATAATATGAAAAAAATGGTCACAAAAAGAAGAACAAAAGCAACAAAAATGACTTTTCACTGAACAACAACAATACATATACATTTCCTCAAAATTAAGGTGTTTTTAGGTTTGTCGATTTTCTTTCAAAAACAATATATAATAGGTATCATTACACCATTATTCAATTTTCACATCTATAGAATAAATTTTTGTTCATTAAACCAAGAAAAGAACTTAGTATCAAGAGTGTATCGTTCGAAAATTGTAAAATCATATACAATTAAAAGTAGGAACAATCTAAGTCAAAAGTTGGATTACGAAAATACCCCTTACCTATTAATTTATTTTCTTAAAATCATTTAAAAAAATTATTTTTCCATTTAAAATCAACTTCATAACTACACCACTTCATTTGCCTAACTTATCATCATATTATCATAAATAAATAATAAAAAGAAAAAAATTATTAAAAGTGGAAAGCTCCGAAATTTAAAATTAGATTGTCATTTTACCCCTATACTAAATAAAAAAGTTATAAAATATTTTATTAATTAAATATTAAATAATAATCATAAATTAATTTATCGTTTTTCCTTCACATAAAAAAAGAGAAATAAAACTTCTATTAAACTAGTAAATAGTAAGTATATATATATAAGTGGAACCAAAATATTTTAAAAATTGAATTATCAAAGTGTCCATAAAATATTGAATGACATTAATATCCTTCAGCAAATATTATTCCTACAATAACATTGTACAAGAATATAAATATTCAATGCATTATGATATTAAATATATATACACGAAAACATCCATTAATATTTTGTTATTTATTTAACTACAATTTATGTTTGTTTTTTTTTTTTTTGCTAAAAAATAAGTCTATCTTCGAATAAATATAAATAATAATATAGCAAATGAATGAACTAGATAAATCAAAAGACAGGGAGTTATGTGTATTTGATTTATGATAATGCTTTATCTTCCAATTCCTAATGCAAAAAATAAAACATCTATTTGTAGTAATAAACATATGAAGAACTTCAAAAGTTGCTTGACATATTTAATGTGGAGTAAATTTTTTGATCAATTCAATACAATATATTCATTTACTAAATGTTATATATTGTGTGTATATATAGTAAAAAATCACAAGACAACTATCCCAATTCATCAAATTATTAGACTATCAATCATACTTTGTGTAAGCGACATTTTCTCATATTTATTTTGTGTTTGTGTATCTCTTTTCTACTTATGTTTATGTTCTCTATTTTTTCTATTCACATTATAAGTTATTGTCTTTAATTCGACTTATTCATATACGTTTTCTGATAAGTTGAAAGTTCATCTTACTTGGGTAGGTAAACGTGTGTATCATAGTTATTTCATCGCTTGCAGCATAGAAATTTGTCATGCAAATATCAAATCAGGTAAGATTACTTTCTTTTTAATTATAACTTCTTGGAGTATCATGAAGCTGTATATTCTTATTTGTGTAAATTTTGATTAGGAATCAATTTACATAATTTAACTAATATTTTTTTTATTAAATTCACAGATGATAGAACTAATAATTTTGAATTAGGCAAAGGGTACACATACCAATAACAGTTATGATTTATATACACCGATTAGATATTTTAGCAATTATTATTTTTATCACTAATAATAACTATTTTATTGTAGGTGTACACTACAAAATTGACAATGATCCACTGGCTATCATAAGAAAGGTATATCTTGATCGAATTTATGTGCAATTTTTACAAAACATAATTCACATTCGACAACAACTTCTTGATCTGTATGTGATTATAAAAAGTGGAGGCTACAGTTTCTTAGAAGACAAAAATTTTAGAACATGAAATATTTTGAACCAGTAAGAGACATTTAAATTATGTGTTGTGACATATTAATTTTTTTTATCAAGTTAAATACTTGATATATTAAAAAATTACATAATTTAAATTGTTCGAATATTACTTTTGAAATTTTATTTGATAGTAATATTCAGCATGATGTAGCTTGTACTGATAATAATCTTAATCAAATAGGCTCACCATTCATTGGTTTGAGCTTGTATATTTTCTCTGCAAGTTATCGCACAATGATCATCTACTAGCCATTGATCAAATTTCTTTATAGCTTTTGCAAAATACTACTCTCATTCGACAACAACTTCTTAATATGTATGCAAATGTTAAAAGATAGAGACTACAAATGTGAAAAAGAATAGGAAAAACTTAAGACAAGAAATATTTTGAAATCACACTTGACATTTAAATTATGAGTTACGACATATTAAACAAAAGAAATTTTTATCAAATTGTATACTTGATAAATTATAAGAATTGCATAATTGAAGTTATTGGTTTCAACTTGTATATTTCTCTTCAATTTTTGTGCAACTTATCATGCATTTATTATAATATTTTCAAAGTTCTTGTACTTAATTAGCATGGGATACATGAGCAACATATATGTCCGAGTATATATACATCGTTATAGCAACTCCACACAACTTAGTATGGGAAACACGTGCAACACATGTGCCCAAGACTAGCCTTTCAAAAAAATGACTTACCCGTTTTAAGTCGAACATGATCTTCAGTTCAGACAGAGAGAGTGACGGCCGGAGATGAGGAGGAAGATAATGGGGAGAATGATAGTCGAATTTTCTAAGGAAGAAGAAGAAGAGAAGAACGTTGGCGAGAAGAAGAAGAAGAGAAGAACGTTGGCGAGAAGAAGGAGAAGAGAGAAAATTATATTTTATTTTACTATTTTTTAAAGGGAAAAGGGACAGATTTACCCCTGAACTTTAATAAATGGTATGTATATGCCCTCCGTTATACTTTCCATCCACATAAGCCCCTGCCGTCCAATTATAGGTACACATAGACCCCTCTCACTAACGGACCCCTAATTTCTTACACGTGTCTTAATCCTATTGAACTACCTGTTTGACCCTTTTTTTAACCCATAACCCAACTATCCGCCCCATAACCCAAATCTAACATAAGCTACTAAGCTACTAACAGAACCATGAACTCGCCTCCACTGCATTTGATCTACTTTTTCCGAGGATCACAGAGAAATTTGATAAGTATCCTAAAAAAGTTATGAAACAACAGAAATTATAAAACAACATCTCTCTTAGTGAGTTGGATCTGGATTAAAGTTCACAGATTCCCTCCAGATGAGCTCCTTGATATTTTCTTCAATAAAAGATTGCTGCTCAAAGTCAAAACTGAAAGGCATGGGACAAACAGGCTCCTCATTGATATCATGAAGGGGTGCCAAGTAGGGGTGGCAGAGAGCTTCATCAACTACAAAAGATGAATAATAAGGATTAGCAATGAAAGACCATTTTCAGTTTAAACCTTTTTCATTTTTTCAAATTATTGAATGTTTAGCAGAAACAATAAAGTATCTCACCACCTTTTTATCAAAAAAGTATCTCACACAAAAATCCGTCCCTTTTCCCTAGTGTGTTAATTTGGGTGTTTTAATTAGAATTCCTTTTAGAGGAAATTGGGTGGCTATTAGGATATGGGGCGGATGGTTGGGTTATGGGTTAAAAAAAAGGGGTCAAACGGGTAGTTCAATAGGATTAAGACATGTGTAAGAAATTAGGGGTTCGTTAGTGAGAGAGTTATATATGTACCTATAATTGGACGGCAGGGGCTTATATGGACGGAAAGTATAACGGAGGGCATATACGTACCATTTATTAAAGTTCGGGGGTAAATCTGTCCCTTTTCCCTTTTTTAAATAGTTTGAATAGAATTAAATTAGTTGAAAAATTTAGTGTTTTTTTTTTTGTATTTTATAAAAGATTAGAAAGTTTTGAAAATGTTAATTTGGTCCAAGATTAACTTAATTACATTTTTAAGTGGGTTTGACCCTTTCTTGGTCAAAGTGTCACAAAAAACAAAACAAAGACTTAATTAACAACTTTTATTCAATTTTCTCAAATAACCCACCCTCCCCCACAACAAACGGTCATTAACAAACGATCATTACTCTTTCAAATTTCCCTCTGCCATTTCCCTTGCAAACAAAATTTCTTCTTCTTCATTTTCTTTTCTCTCTGATTTTCTCCATTGTCATCGTCCTATTCTTCGTCCGAGTGATCTTGCTCCTCTCACTATTAGGGTTTCAACACTTTTACGGTAAAATTATTTTTCTTTCTTTCATAATTAGGGTTTTACTCTTTCTTGTGAAGATGATGAATCAAGTTAAAAAGATGAAAAAGTAAATAACTAGAAATCGGCGGATACTATTAAATTTCATACTTTCAGGAAGCTTAATCAAGAAGGTGGTAATGCCCCCCCGGAGTTGTTTCCTTGGATGATGTGGATCTTGATCAAGTTAGCGTTGATTTTGCCCTCAATTGTGCAAGAAAAGGTAGGAAATGTCCACCACAAAATATAGACTCTATATATTTGCTTTAAACTGGATTGCAATCATCAAGTCAGGATTGATATTTTTTAGTAAGCGGACTTCTTGAACTATCTGAAGCTATTAGAGATTATCATGACAACACTGTGTTCCCTCATATGGTAAATTCAGACTTGTACATACATTTTTTTCTGTTCAATGATCACCATTTATGAATGTTCTTGTTCTGGATTGCACATGCATTTATTTATGTTGAATAGTTACTATTTGTGAATTTTCCAGTTCCAGAGGTTTATTTATTACAGGAAAGAATTATTTCATATGGGCTTGTTGTGAAACACTTTTTACCTATCCCAAAATATTATTTCGTGTGTTCTATGCACATCAATGTTTATTTTCATTCTTCAATGGTTTCCTTTTGGTATTAAGAGTAATGCAGGTTCAAATGATGAATTCTTTCTTGCTACAAATCCTGAACTATTGGGTTTTCCTCCAAGAAGATTACCCCCGCTTGTCCCAATTTCCACACCATCACCAATTTTTTCAACAGTCTCAATGTCATAATCAATTAATAATGAACCATTTGAAGAGTTGTCCAGTTTATCCAAATCTCAATCTTTCAGCTCCACATAACAACAAGACTTAACAGTTAACGACATTGAGGATTTTGATGACGATGATGATCTAGATGAAGTTTACAGTCGAAGGTATTTAAGAAGAGTTTTCGATGATGTTGCTGATCATGTGCTTGGATTGCCATCATTTGCTACTGGTAAGCATGCTTATTATATGTGTATATGTGTATGGTGGACCTGTAACTTCTGCTATCATAATTTGACCATTTCATTTTGGCAGTATTAGGTTTTAATTTGTTTGCCTTTTATCTCTAAGGTGTTATATCTATAGAGCACTAGTTATACCAAAAAAATAAAAGATGGGGAGATGAATGGTTACCATTTTAAAAAAAAGAGACCCGGAGAGTAAGAGTACTTCAAGATTTTTCTCTAGTTCTATATTTGTACTACTGGTTACTTTGTGCTTAGGATGCTGACACATGACTAGGAAACTATTAACAACATTGATGCAAATGTATTTTATAACTACTCTAGTTTCTGTGCAATTTTCACTCAATAATAAATTGATTTTTTTAATAAGGGAATTCTACCACTATACTAAAGCGTTCTATACTAATGATAAATAGATTTTAATTCTCATCCATGTTAATTGCAGTTCGAGCAATGCACCAAGGTCGTGAATATAACATACTTCTATAGTAACTTGATATTGGGAGAATATCCGTCCTCTTTTTATTAGGAGGATAAGAATCCACCTTAATCTCCAGGATACTTATGCGATTTTTGAATTTTCCAACTTCTTCCAGCTGATAGGCATTATTCAATTTTTTTAAAACTCTAATCCTATATGTTTTTTCTTTTCTTTTTGTAGATTAGAAAGAGTTAGCACTATCTTGATGCTTGTTTAATGTTTTTCTGACCTTTGACTATTATAAATAAAACTAGTTGTCAGATTATTAATTCTCAAATATTCTGATGCAACTCTCTTTAGTACTTAAATTTTTATTTTATTTTGTTATAGCTCTTTGTTATTTTCTCCTCTATTCACTATTCACTTGATTATGTTTATAAAAAGAAAAACTTAGATAGTTATATAAGTTTTATTTCTGATCTTTAAATGCCCTTATTTTTTCATTTGGTGCTTTTTAAGCATAAAGAGTTCCCACTAATGTTTTCTTCAACGAACATTCAAGTATTTCTTACTTTTCTCTAATGACTTCTCTCGTACTTAGTAGCAATAGTATTCAATTTGTTCTGAAGCTTATTCCATCTTTCATAAACCCCAATCAAATGATAGGTTAAGTTTTGTGCTTGTGCACGAAAATCAATGATACGTTGATTTTATTTGATCTTCACTTATTTCTGGCACCTCCTTGGTTTTTGAAGTCTGTTTGGGAAATATATCAATAAATGTTAAATGTGAACTTGAACGAAGTGAGGTCATCATATTCATTTAACTAGTTTATTTTACCTCTACTTTGTAAACAACCTATGGTGGGGTGAAAGAGTTTATTTTGGAGCTTCATATTAAATCCATACTTCTTTTTGCGTTTTGATGTTTGAATTCTTTGGTTTTATACAATGTTTGAAGCCTTGAAAACATGTGTTGGCACATAATAGGCACTTCCAGATTGATCACTGGAGCAAGTATTTGATGAGCAAACAGTTTAATGTAATATTATATTCAAGTATTTCCTGGTCGGGTACACTTTTTCACTATCACTTGTAGATTCCATTATCTTCTTTCAAAGTATATCCTTCTCTTGCTTTTACGTGGAGGGATGGGAGATACTTATACTTCAGGTTGTATTTCTTCCTAGCTATTGGCGATGATGATCTCCATGAAACAACATATGAGATCCTTTTGGCTGCTGTTGGAGCTTCAAGGTATTTCTGTCTTTTCTGTTTCTTGGCTTGCAATATCTCCCATCCGATTAATTAAAAGCATTTAATATGCATCTGTTTGCACAAGGGCTTCATTGTACTATCAAAGGACAAAAAGAAGGAGAAGAAGTTTAGATTGATGAGAAAGCTGGGTCATAGTAAGAGTGAAAATGTAATGACCTAGTCACATAATTTATCTGGACTGGTTAGTTTGTTGGAGACAATGCGTGTCTAGATGGAGGTAGGAAAATAAATGACCTTGTTACCTTCTGTCAGATGTCAGATTGCTTTTAGATTTTGTTGTTCGATTCACACCAGTAATGGGATAGATATCTTATTAGTTTCTTGCCCTTAACTCAACAGGTTGGGATAACTTACTTGTTGTTTCATTGCAAATCATTTAGGAAATGAAATAACTTAAAAAGCAGTAATTTTTTCTCCTTAATGAAAAGGCATAAGGCCGATGAGGCTACAGTTTGTTAGTTAAGGTTGAGGTGTCATGCCAAGAGGTGTTCCAATATTATCAAAGTACAAAGTTGCTTTGAGCTGTTATATTGGTGATTTGTTTGGTATATGGTGCTAGTCTCCACCAGTTGTCAGTTGGTAGTGTGTATATATTGTAAATAGTGTTTTTAGTTAAACATTCATTATTAAATCATAAAGGTAATAACTAATAAAAAAAAAGGATAAATTTCCCAAAGAGAAATGTTAGAAGATAAAGAGGGAAGAAAGACATTGAAGATTCGACTCTGTTATTTAGGAATTTACAGTTTCATGCTTACTGGGTTCTTACCTGATTAATACATACAAATTTTTGAGGCCATGGACGTCAGGACAAGACTTGGTCTCCTTAATGCGATGGTTGGAAAAATGGGTAAAAGGATGGATACAATCTTAATCCCACTGGAATTGTTATGTTGTATTTCACAGACCGAGTTTTCTGACAAAAAATCGTATATTAAGTGAAAAAAGAGATAAGTGCGAAAGTCTTTCCCACTCAATATGATGATTCAATTTTTTCCTCCCCTCCTCTTTGTAATTGTTGTAACAAGCTTTGCAAAGTTGTTTATTTATGAAACTAAATTCATATGATAATGTATTTAACATTTCTGCTGCATATTCTTTTTCTGTCAGTTCACTTAAACATGTTGGAGGAGGGACTCATACATCATCCTGTTGTAGGGCTTGGGGAATCTGGGCGAAAAGCAAATGAGGAATCTGTGTACATTTCTCTTTGTCCCACTTTTGCTGAAGAGAAATTTCTAATTTATTACTAATACTTATCTAAGTATTTGCAATTCTAGTTTGGTCATGCATCTTTGCAATAGCCAAATACCGAACTTTATAATATTTTAACTTCTTTGAAAATAGTGAAATGTAATATTCACATTTAAAGTAGTGATCTGATTGCATATTTCAAGAAAATAATGGTTTCTACTCATTAATCTTCAACTTTCACTATTTTTTTCAAGTTGAACTTCAATACTCTTTTATTCAGCTTCAACTCAGAGTGGTGGGCTTAGGATTTGAAGGCAGTGGGTGCACATGCTTTAACATGCATCGCATCTCCGACTTTGCATAACATTATGCATTCAGTTGGTTTAGTTAGTTTCTAATTGAATTTTTAGTTCATAAACAAAGAAACCATTCAAACCGAAATGACTTGGGTTAACTGCATTTTTATGACTTCAACTTTAATTAAGTTTAGGTATCTCTTTTATTTACCTATAATATAAAATGAAGAGCCTGTAAACACGTGTCCCTCTATCATCTATACAAACAACGACAGAAAGCACGTGGCCCTACAACATCCATACAAACAACTAACTAACAACATTATAATTTAACCTACCATTCTTTTCAGTAAGAGAATTGCAAATTGAATCATGATTTACCAATTTGATTAATGATCAATGCAATGAATGTAAATTTGCAGTAATCCTAGTTGGATTTCATTTTCTTAATTTTATTATTGAAAATAAGTATATTAAATATTAAATAGATGGATTAAATTTGCAAATGCACTTCTTTCAAACAAATTAAATACATTTTTGATTTACTTGAGTGTTCTCTTTTGAAGTTTGATCATCATATGTCTAATCATAGGATTGCTTAGAATTAAAGTTAGAGTTGCTAAGAGGGTTTTCATCTTTTAGATTGGAGGTGTTGACACCCAATTTTGACCCTCTACAATGTATATTAATCATCGAGTTTCTTCAATTTCAACCGATTTGAAATAATTAATTTTACAAAAATTCAAAATATTTTCAAAATAATTTCAAGTTATTTTTAAAGTAATCTTGTCATTTTAAATAATTTCAAATAAAAAAATATATATTTTTACAATTATGTATATAGTTATGTCATTTTATGAATATTCAAAAATCATCTCAAAAAAAATTATTTTTAGTTAAATATTTTATTGAATTAGTTTAGTTTTAAATTATGGTTTTAATTTTGAGTCATTTAGGTTTAATTGAGTTTATTATTTTATTTCATCGAAATTAAGAAGCTCGTTAGTTGATTATATTAATTCGTCTTATTTAAATTTTAGCCAAATTCACTAGTCAAACTCAATTTGGTTAAGTTTTAACTTAAGTTGGATTATTTTGCAATTCATTCTGCCAAGTCTTAAATTCAAATCTAGCCTTTTCCTTACCTTACATTCAACCCACCCATTAAAAGACCAATAAATTTTGGGCCTTTTTGCCTCTTTTCAGCAGCCCAATCTACCAATTCCATACCCAGCCCACTTTTCCCATACATTACAACATTCCCAGCCCAAACCCTCCAAACAAAACAATACAATACATACAGCGATCCAAACAAAACAGCAGCGCGTGAACGACCCCGACCCCCGTGCGTCTTCTCCTTCAACCCAGCGAGACCCAGACACAAAATGGCGCGGCAGCCTCGCGCGTGTTCTCTTCCTCTATCTGTTTCAAAAATATATTTCAAATTAAAACTAGAAGAAGTTGGGGAATAATCCATTTCGCGCTTGCTTCTCCAAAATCAACGATCCTCCATTCAAATCCGTTGGGAATGGGTATGAATCGAGTCAGTCCTCCAAGAAAATTTCGAATTTCAAATTTGAAATTCACCCAATTCTTCACCCGTTTCCCCCTAATTTCTGCCCTCAATCCTCTCCTTTCTCTGTTTCAAGGAGATTTTTTAGACTGGCTAAGGCACGAATTTCTTACTCCAAGAACAACAATTTCATCCTCTAATACTGTAAGTTTAGAAAGGGGAAAATCCCTAGAACAGCTTAGTTAATTTAGAAGTAAAAGTTTACAAGTCTTGGTTGGTCGAATTCGAAGGCATTTCCGGCGAGATTCCGTTGGTGGTGAGTTAGTTGCCTCAAAGTTCGTTATCTCAGTCCGCTGCATCCAGAAAGGTAATCTCCATTCCCGCTTTTTTTCTTTTTATTTATTTATTTCTTGATGCGTGGATTGCTTGCTCGATCCGTAGCTGTTAAAGTGTTTAAATGATTAGATTTTGGGCGTATTTCGATTGATTGTTGGCTGTGAATCAGTAGCATAGCTGGTCTGTTCATTCCTAGCTTATTTGTTCCGCTTTCAGCCCTTTCTGCTTGAGGTTTGATGATCCTATTTGACGCTGAGTTGGCCTTTTCCGGATTAATTTCCCCTTGTTTCTTTCTGTTAGTTCAGTTGCTAATTTATGAATCTAGCAATATTCTTAAGGGTCATTTGATTTACAGTCTTTGGTATGTTGAGTACTTATGTTTGTAATTGGACATAATGAGTGAAGGTGTTAAAAGGGCATGAGCCACAAAATCACATGTAAGGAAATTGTCTCGAAAAACCTACAATCTGTTGGAATTCATGTAGACATAGTGAATAATAGGTCACAAGAGAAAAGGTTTATTTAGTTGGGACTGTGTTTTAGTCATGTTAGTACTAATTTAGGTCTTGTGTTTTGTGGGAGTCCTTTAGTCTTATATGAGATTTATATGCATTTCGAAAATATATAGAACTTCTAGAGCTTATTACTATTTAATTATTATAAATAATATGGGTCTAAGGAGCTTAAAATGGAACTGTGTGAATTATGATCAGTGAGAATTCATATAGGCGAGCCCCTACTTGCTTAGGATTGAGGTCCAGTTTTTTTATATGAACAAAATAACCTGTTCTCTTTGTATAATAGTAAAATCCTGAACAGTAGAGCAATGAATGATGCTATGTGAGTACATTCCTTAGGAAATCGATTTATAGGTTTGAATGACCAATTATGAACTTCATCTTTTCCAACCAGGATGTTGAAGAAATTTTGGAGCTTCTTAAGTCCATATGGCGTATTTTGGGAATCACATAAACCATCCACTACACGTGCTATGCTTGGTTATTATTTCGACAGGTATAAAATGGGAAAAAAAATTCTGGTTTCTAGTCAGAGTTGCTTAAAACATTACTAGCATTTGCTTGACAAATAACCTGCTGATGGTATATCAAATGTTTGGACTAGATTTTACTTCTTTATCAATTATTTGAGTGGTGATGGACCACAAGGTCTTTGCAATATGTGGCCTGCAATTTCCTATTTGGAAAAGAAACTGAAATTTCTTGAATCTAGCTTGAAGTACCAGGAAAATCGTGTTTCGTTGACTGAGTTTACTAAAAGATTTGGAAGGCTTTGTTCTTTTTATGTTAGTTAGGTTTGCTGAGTACTTTTTGGCCGATGCTAACATTCAATGTCAGTTTACTTTTTTTGCATAAAATGAATCTAAGGGTAATCAAAAGTGGTCATCACTTCAGTTTCTCATTTCTTTGAATGTCCTTGAGTATTGAGTGGCCATTTTAGATGCTTCATCCTTATGTAAAACTAATGATGAATCAAATGTGAGGTTGTACTTGCTGCTCCCTACTTAGTTGTCGATCTGCACTCTGTTTGTGGTACTTATAGGAACCTGAATTTTTATAATTTTGATAGCAATTTTACCATTTATAATTAATAATAGGTTGTATGGAAAATACCATACACTATGTTTTTTGATTACTCAGGTATTATGCATTTATTAATACAGATATCAACAATCCTGTTGAAGCTACCAAAGAAGACCAAATTATCCATCATTTTGAAATAACCTTGGTTTAACTTAACTGAAGAATGTGTTGCCTGCCTACTACCTATAAGATTGTGATTAGTCACTTACAGTTGTAACCTAATCTAGCTGAATTAAGGTGATTATTTTAAATGTGTGTTTTATTTAAGGAAAAATAATGTTTTTAGTCCAGTCTTATTTTTCAGGTCCTATTTTTCTCTGCGTGTTGTTCAACTTAGAAATTTGACCTTGGTCGAATCAAATGTGCTATTTATAGTCTAATTATAATTTATAACTGCTTTAACTTCACTATGGACTGAAAATTGGTTTTCTGGAATACAAAACCCTCATCCTATCCTCGATCCACATCATTTAACTTCTGCAAATTTAAGTAAATTCTTTTATCCCAATAAGCAATTGCCTGTTAGGCAATTGCTTCCATCTTCATTTGTTAACTGTTATTAAATAAATTCTTGACATGTTGCATCAATTTCTTCTTACTTGGTTACCTACCCTTATTTCAAATTTGGTTACTTGATTGAAGCTGATCCCCCCATCATTCCTCTTTGCTTATTGTTGGTGCGTAGTTGTCCTATTTCGATATATGCCCCTTGTGTTGTTGCAGTTTGTCATCACGGGAGAGCAAATGATCTTGCAATATGTCATTGAACAGTTAAGAAAAATACCATTGAAGGAACAAAGGGGACCGCAAGAGAGAATGCACTTGAAGAGTTTGTATTGTAGAATTGAAAGGGAAAAGGGATTCTAAGAGTTGACTTTCTTACAGTCTTTCTTGTTGCCAATTTCAAAATGGGCTGATAAGTAGTTGGGAAACTACCATCTCAATTATGATGAGGTTTGTGCACAATTCTGTTTTACTTTGATTAGGCGATTGCAAATCTTGTGCGCATGATAAGTCATTTGTTTTAACTTACATTTACATGTCTTTTCCTGTTTCAAAATTTTGTTTGTGGTAGATCAACTCAGAGCTTGTACTATAAACTCTGTTTAGCAATTTAAAACTAAGAAACTAACTTCCAAATTTACTCTTTCCCATGAATAATGGTTGCCAATATTTCAAATTTTCTAATTTTCTCTGTTTCAAAGATGTATTTCAAATTTTCGTCCTTTTCTGTTGACTTTAATTCCATCTAGGATATTATTTAAGTTAACAGTACAGGAAAGTTGTGTCTAAAAACTAGTTGATGTTTTTGGCTTAGGGGTTGGTGATTATGGAAAACACTGTGGCAGTTGCTATGCTTGTTCTCAAAGGCTTCTTCTAGAAGAACCTGAAACGGTATGTCTGACTACCTACCTTTTCTGGTGAACTATTTTAAGTTTGTTCTGGGAAATCAAATCATATGTTATATGTGCTGTCTGTGCATTCACTATAAACCATTAGATTCACATGCCTCTACTTCCAACTCCTGGCCAGCTGTTCGGGACCTCCACATTAGTCTTTGGCGTTGCCCAGCTAATCCCCAGTATGCACTGAAACGTATCCACAACCTTGCAGCTGTTTGACAGTGAATAAACAGATGATTGTTTACCTCAGCTTCTTGTTCACACATAAAGCATCTCGAACATATATGCTAGCCTCTTTTCTGTAAAGCTTCATGAGTAAGGCATGCTTTCCTAATCAATAGCCAAACAAAACACGAGACTTTCTATGGAAATTTCACCTTCCAAATTAGTTTCCATGGCCATCTCTCAGTCAATGAAATATTATAGTTCATCTTCCAAAAGCATGACTTCACTGTGTAGAGTTGGGGCAGTGCTTGTTCAAAAACTAGTTAAATTAGTTTCTTCAGTTGGTAGAAGACCCTAACTGTAAAGTGCAACTCTATGATCAGTTAGATTAATTTCTTCAGATATTAGAGGACCCTAACTATGAACATCCGTACGCAAAATGTGGCTCTTTAAAATCTGTTCTCTATTCTTGAATATTCATTTTCTATTTCTTAACTACATTTCATTGTGAAATCTTCATTCTATACATCCTAAGGGCATCTTCAACCCTCTTCTCTATTTTACTCTCCAAAAAAGAATCTTCTCTCTCCTCAATATCGCATATCGTATATTGCGTATCGCATATAGCATATCGCATAACGCATATAGCATATTGCATATTGCATAGCGCATATCGCATATCGCATATCGCATATCACATATAGAATATCGCATATCGCATGTCGCATATAGCATGTCGCATATTGCTAGGGGTGTACAAAACCAAACCGAAAACTGAATCAAACCGCATCCGAGTCTAACCTAAAAAAATCCAACTAATGGTTTTGTTTGACTTGATTTAGTATTGGAAAAAAACTTGACTATACTTGGGTTGGTTTAATTTTAACTAAAAAAGGTCAACTCGAGACCAAACCAACCCGACATTATTTTGATAGTTTTAACATTTATTTTATACATAAAAGTATTTACTTTGATATAATTTCGAAATATTACTTATATTTTTTCATGATTTTTTTCTTTTAACATATTTTTTCGAGTTTTTGAGACTTGGAATTTTGAATGGTCCAATAAAGGTTACCATGATATTAGTAATTCTAATAAAGCTTAATTTAAAATCAAATCAATACTAATGCTAACCAAAAAAATTAATTCAACACTAAGAATGATAATAATGTTGAATATTTGTTCTTTAGTTTTACATTGGTTTAGACATTTAAAATAGATAACTCGATTTTAATTTTTTTCTTTAATGTTTAATAATGTAATTAATATTTATTAGACTTATTTTAGCATGAATTAGTACTTTTAAGTTATGATCATTTTCATTATGACTTATCAATTTGCAATATTTATTTTATACAATTTCATTATTATTTTTTGTTGAATATTTTAGTGTCATAACTAATCTCATATTTTGTGTTATTTTCTTAAGAAATACCTTAGATAGTTGTATTTTGATTGGACTAAAGAAATATTTGGAGCACAAATATGTTTGATGAATACTTAACTGAAAAATCCAAAAACATCCAAGGTTTAATTGTTTAATTTGATTTATAAATTTAAAAATTTGACACAAATGGTTTGGTTTGATATTTGAAAAATCCAAACCAACCTAGAAAAACTAAAGGTTGAAAAACTAGAAAAAACCCTAGCTTTATTAGTTGGTTTGGTTTATAATTTGAAAAATTCGACACAAATAGTTTGATTTAATATTTGAAAAACTCGAACCAACCCGATCATGTACACCCCTTTAGTATCATAACTAATATATATTTTGTGTTATTTTCTTAAGAAATACTCTAAATAGTTGTATTTTGATTGGACTAAAGAAATATTTGGAGCACAAGTTAATTATATGTTTGTATGAATACTTAACTGAAAAAGCCAAAAACATCCAAGGTTTATTAGTTTAGTTTGATTTATAAATTTAAAAGTTTGACACAAATGGTTTGGTTTGATATTTGAAAACCCCAAACCAAACCAAATCAATAAAACTCGAGGTTGAAAAACGCGAAAAAAACCCTAGCTTTATTAGTTGGTTTGGTTTATAAATTGAAAACTTCGACACAAATGATTTGATTTAATATTTGAAAAACCTGAATTAACCCGGTGATGTACACCCTTGCGTATTGCATATTGCATATCGCGTATTGCATATAGCATACCGCATAGCACGTATTGCATATAGTATAGCGCATAGTGCGTATTGCATATAGCATATCACATATCGTATATCGCATATCATATATCGCATATCGAGAGAGATATTGAGAGAGATCAAGAAGTCTCACCATTTCTTAGATTCATAGACCCAATTCAATTTAGTGGGATCCTTCATACACATTTGTTTCCACCGAGAACTGTTTCTAAAACTCTTTGACCCCCAAATTTGGAGTATCCTACTTTCACGCAATTCAGAGGGTTTAACAAGCAATCAATATTTCACGATCAAGAGTGTAATACTCTTTCTAGTATTAACAATCGAAATATGGTCGAAAGAAAAAATCTCTATTTGATAGGGCTTCTTCCTATACCTATGAATTCCATTGGACCCAGAAGTTATACATTGGAAGAATACATTTGGTCTTCCAATATCAATAGGTTGATTGTTTCGGTCCTGTGGCTTCCTAAAGAAAAAAAGATCTCTGAGAGTTGAATCCGAAAGAGAGTACTTGGGTTCTCCCAATAACTAAAAAGTGTAGCATGCTTGAATCTAACTGGGGTTCGCGTTGGTGGAGGAACTGGATCAGAAAAAAGAGGGATTCTATTGACAACTTTCTTGCAGATTCTCTCAAGAAACGTCCAATATGGACAATCGAACACAAATATGAACAGCTTTTGCTAAACTAGCTTCTGATCCTTTGTCAATTTGACAACATGTTGTTAATTTAGTATTATAGAAAGTTATTTCTATGAAGACTAATACCCTAAAAGATGTTTCTTTGGACATTTTAGATTTTTGGTATGGAACAAGTCTCATTTCTGTAACTTATCTCTATTTCATTTTTCCCATTAAGGAACAGGTTTCCAAAGATTAAATTGTGATCACTTTCGTGATTTGTAATATAACAAGGGACTGCTATTTTTATTGTATCTAATTGTATTGGTAAATCTACCATATTTATACCACTAAAGTTATTTCCTTCGAAAGTCTTGTAGATATAAGGGGTACCTTCGTAGATTGCTAATCCATCCAATATACTACCTTTGACATGGTTTGCCGTTGCACCTATTTGTAATAAGATATCTTTTTTTTTCCATTCAGTTTCGTTAAAGACTCTTCCTGCAATTCTAGTAATGTTAGAGATTTCAAGAATCTTTTTAGAATATCTATGGGATATACTTTTCTTTATTGATTTTATTTCATATTCTACTGAAAGTCTTGGATTGTTACTGGGACTTCATATTTCTTGTGTTTTTCCAAAAGGAATTTCATATTCTTTTGGAATTTGTGCTTGTTTAATTTATGCTTCAACAATTCTTGCTATCCCTGTACATTCCAGATCTATTTCGATCATTTCTTTATTTTTGTATACACTACCATAATTGGAGTTTGTTACTGTTTATAGAGCTTGATAATAAATGCTCATGATGTGATTGCCTGATTTAAATAAGTCGTTTCTTTTGACCTGAAAATGCAAGCTTAAAGCATCGTTAAAGTCTGCATCCTTAAATGAAATATAGTACTTGGGATAATATGTAAATATAAGTTTGATATAAGCTAAGTTACTTTCAACTATACCAAGATTTCCTTCTCTGACGTTAATGAATCTTTCATCTGAAAGGTTGATGACAATAGGGCAATTGATCCCTTCTTTAAAAGTTGATTTAACTAAAATTTGGATTCCTTCTAAATGGACATAATTCATTTTTTTTCCTTTTCCTTTCAGGAATTTTTCCTGAGGATCTGTTCGATCATTGGCCTAATTAAAAGATTTAACTTATGCCTTCCTGCAGTTTAGATAATTTCTATTACCTTTTCTATCTCTTGATATTCATGATAGAAAATTTTATTTCTTACAAACATTCTTTGCATTTTGTTGAATATATTATCTTCAGTTTTGAGATTAAGTTGTAATCTTTGAATTTTCTTTAATAATTCTCCATTGAATGTTGCTTTTAGGATATATCCCCTTTGATCTTCTTCAGTTTCTATAATTTGTACTGAATTGTCTGCTTCTTTTGTATTTCTTGATTCATTTAATCAGATTCCTCCGAGCTGGTTGAATATTCTTCATATAATTGTTCATAGAAGTCATCACTTTTTATTGATGTTACAGATTCCAGATCTGACTCAATTTCTATTCTATCAATTTTTGATATTTTTACTCTTTTTTTGTTACATTCGTAACTTTTGTGTCATTCTTCGCCACAGTTGTAGCATTTGCATTTATCTGTTGTTCTTTTAAAATTATTTTTCTTTTAATAATACCCTTTTTAGGTATATAGGTTTTTCTTGAAATATTTTTTCTTTTGATTAAGCCTTTCTTATGATTCTTTTTTTTTTTTATAGGATCTATCATCGCATCCCCATTGAGTTGCTGCATTTGTATCTAGACAATAAATTTGAGTATTGATTCTTTTGACTTTTCTTTGTATGTTATGAGCCATACATAGGTTTCCAAGTTTATTGTTTAGGAAAGATATTCTTTGTCCAAAAGTATCTCATTCTATGTTTTCTTTTTCATATTCTTCTCTAAAGTATTTAGCCCAAAAGCCTGGTAATTTTTGAAAATATTTTTCAAGGTATGGTAGCATTTCTTTATTGCTATAAAATATTTTGTAGTAATATTCTTCGAATTTACATGTGTATTCTTGAATATAACTCATTTTGCAGATTTGCAATTTTTCTAATTGTTCTTTTGCTATTATTCGCAATTTTTCTCTATTTTCATATGCGCTTTCTTCGCCACCTAGAAATTCATTTCCTATGTATTGTACAAGGTTTCTTATTCCTCCTTGAATGGATTTTTTGAATCCTTCTATGGTATGATATTTGATTATTCCTTTTGCATCATCTGATAATCCGGTATGCCAATTGCTTACTTTACTGGTGAAAGTATTTATTGCAATAATATATTTTTCTTTGTCTGTGTAATTACTCCTTTTCCTAATAGGAAGAAAAGAAATATATTTTGTGTTCATACATCTAAATCTAATTCTGGTTCTCTTTTACAATTTAGATCTAAAAATTGGGTTGTTCCTACATATCTTGTTGGGAGTCTGTTTGACATATATTTAGATTTATTGTTATTATGATATTGGCTCATAAAATCTTTATTTTCTTTTGCTTTAGGTGCAAAGTTTCTTTCTATATTTTCTGGTTGTAGAATTTCTTCTTTTAAGTTATATGATCCTTCCCCTTCCTCAAATTTTCCTTGGGGTCCTCCTAAATCTCCCTTGTTTGTAAGAATTTTTAATTTTTGATCCGAAAGATCAAGGTCTTCTAAAGCATAAACTAGTTCATCTAGTTCATTAATTTTTTTGTTCAGGGTTTTCACCTGTTCTGATTTGTTCCAATTGTTTTCTTCTAGAGTCTCTTACCTAGATTGTTCTAGTTCTTGACTTTTTGTTTTTTTAAAAACTCCTGAATGAGTTTTTCATCAAGGCTGCCTTTTTTATATGAACTTTTGCTAGAAAAATTTTCTGCTAAGAGTTCATTTATGTATTTTTGACTTACTCTTTTGTCAAATCTTTCCGTTTTTTCTATTAAATTAGTAATTTTTCAGGAATATTTTCTTTAATAGATTTTATTTCTATTTCTATTAATTTTACGTGTTAAAGCTATTTGCTTATGACTTTCTATTAGGTCGTTAAGTATATCTATAGCCTTTTTTAAGCTCATTTTGATTAGATTTCTTTATTTGTCTTTTTATTCTGATAGGTAGTAATCAGATGTGTTCATGTTATTTATTACTATTTCTGAGTAGCCATGTATTATAAATTTCATTGGAAATTACTCTTCGAATTTTTCTAGAATGATGAGTTGTAAGATTTTTTCTTGCATATCTTTATTCAAATTGACTACCTTTAGTATAGTTATTAAGGTTTTTTTTTCTAAATATCATAAAGATCTTATCATCTGGTAGACTCTGATACCAATATGGAGGCTGTGATGTATCCATGGATACATGATATGCGAAAATTTTTGTTTAGCATTATTTATGCTGTGTAAAGGTCATTCCTTTCTAATATGCGTTTTGCGTTTTATGTATTCAAAATACTTTTGTATTCTTATTATTTTTATCTCATGAATTGTTACACAATTTTACAGATTTTAGGCTCATAGATAAAAAAGTCTTTTCCAAATTTTGTATGGATTTGTTCAAGTTATATAGAGCTATGCGATGTTTCTATGCTCTTTTTCTTACTAAGTATAAGTGATATTGAATATTTTTTATTTTATGGTATAAACATTAATGAAGTGTAGTGCCTTGTTAGTATAGTAATGATTATTTTGATTCCCTATAGGTACTAAATATTTTTAAGTCTAAGGATGTAATAAAAATATGAATATAATTTGTTTTTGAAAATAATAATTATGAAATACAAAGTTTAGCATTTATACCTTTCTCATTTTTCTTTGTTGAATAGTTTTTATCACTACTGCAGCAGTTCTCTTTCGTGCTATGAACAGTCTTTTGCCTCTCTGACCTTAGTCTTACGACTACTTTCCTACTGTTCCTCCTTTAGGCTAAAGATCTAAACATTCACTTAAGACTATTTTGGAAATTTAAAGAAGAGAGATATACAAACCAACTGTTTATTTCATAATATTATCTTCACACACAAATCATACATATTTTTACATATACCTAGAACATAAAATTACATTTTCCTGATGGGAGAAGTTTCTACTCACTTATCAAGGTACTTCACATGTTTCTCTAATGGGTTTTTTTTTTGGAGAAAATGTAGTATGCCTTCTAAGTGTGATTTCTATCTCCTTTTATAGATTGAAGGAGGGACTAATTATTACATTTTTGTTTTGCAGGGACTTCCCTGAAAACTTTGATAATTATTTTGCTCGTCCTTCAATCATAGTTGTGAAGATAATGCAGGTTGACCAGGTTTAACATCTCTTTTTGACCGAAGAGATAAAGTGTTGAGAGATAAGATTTCCTTTTGTCTCTTTCTTCATGATGTAAGTGCTTACGTCTTTTGTTTTGTCTTTGTCTGACTATTTACATTGTTGCTTTTTCAGCTGTTTGTTCTCAATTGCGATTTTATTCAAATCCATCTTCATGTACCGAGTGTTTGTTATCTAGAAACTTGTAGACAAGCTTCCACGTTTCTTCATTGCTTCCAGTCTGTGAAACTCAATGTCAAGGATTTTTTCCTTTAATATTTTGGATTTGGACTTTCCTTTAGTCATTAAGACCCAATTAGAATTATGGTCTAAGACTTTGTAATCCTCATTGCAAAAACGTTTGAGAATAAAATATAGTGCTTTAATTCCCAAAGCTCTTTTAGTTTCTATCCATTTTTTTATTTAGATAAGAGAGTTTTTTATCAACTCCTGTTGCTTTGATATTAAAATCTTTCAATTTTTCCATTGTAATATAGTTAATTGTTGGAAAATATAGTTGCAAATCAAATAATTGAGCTGTAAAGCCCAGTGATATGTTCGGAAATATCAAAATTCTTGAAAACAAACTAGTTGTTTCTAAAACTCCGAATATTTCTCCGATTTCTTAAGGGAGATTGTAAATATATCTTGTAAAAGCAAGATATTCTTCTTCTTTCGGATTCTGTCTTCCAACCTGAAAGGAAGAAAAAACTTTTGTTCTAGATGGAACTTTGTTAGTACTTCCTTTAGGTTTCCAAGAGATAATTTTTTCAATTTTCGTTGAAGATGCATTCTTTTCTTCTTTCGAAGAATTGACATCTTTTTGACTTGCTTGGCTTTACCTTTGTCCTTGGACTCAGGTTTCGGCATATCCATACTTACCGATAAGATGTTTTTGGCACTAGGTGCTAGTGGGACATCTCCTGCCACTTTGTTGAGATTAATATTCCCTTCAGGATTTTAATTCTTTTTTGGACATGTGTCCAGATGTTCACATAACAATAAAAATTCGTTCATGTTTTCAGTTTGATTATCAGTGAGTTGATTGATTTTATATTGCATCTTTCTAGCTTGTTCAGACAAGTTGGCTAATTCATCTCTGATGTTAAATAATTTGTGACTTTTGTCATCAATGAACTTTTCCACAAGGTTCATTTTTTCAAACAATCTGTTAATCAGAATTTGTGTTCGATTGTCCATATTGGACGTTTCTTGAGATAAAATATGCAAGAGAGTTATCAATTCCTTTAATATGTTCTATTTTAAAAGAGTAGAATGATAATAAAACCTGCCACCTATGCAATCTTCTGTATTGCGGTTTTGATGCAAGTTTGTTTGAGATTAACCCAGATACTTGCGTGTTATCAGTTTTAATAACACATTGTTTTGGTAACAAGAAAGTTGAAAATTTCCTAATTCCTCTAACGATGGCTAATAATTCTTTTTCATTAGTGGAATATCTTGTTTCTGCTTTATTAAATGTACCACTTGTGTACCTGCATATTTCATTTAAATCAGTTTACAATAATGCTCCCCAATGATAGTCAGAAGCATCTGTTTGTAATACCAAATTATCATTTTCTTCCGGTAATCTAAGTTTTGGTAACTTAGCGCATTCTTCTTTTAATTTTTTAATGCACTTAGTGTGCTCTTCAGTCCATCCAAGTCTATTGGATTTTCTTATTAATTTTTACAGGGTATTTCTTTTCTTTGCTAGATCTGGAATAAATTCTCCTGCATAATTGAGACATCCTAAAAATCGCTGTATTTTCTGTTTGGTTGTTAATTTATTAGGAAATTCTATAATCCTTTTTGAAATGTGAGCTTGTAATTCGATTCCATTTTTGAAAAAATCATTCCAAAAAATTCTATTTCATTTTTATTTATTTCTGCCTTTTATTGGCAGAGAATAATTCTATTTTTCAAACATATTTTTGAAAATTCTTTCAGATGTGTTAAATGTTCTTGATATGTGTTAGAACATATTAGTATATCATCTATATAGACGATTGAAAATTTCTTTTTCGAAAAAATATTTTGTCTCAAGAACATAGGTTTTTCTTGATTTTTTTTTTTGATTAAGCCTTTCTTATGCTTCCTTCCTTTTTTATTGGACCTATCATCACATCCCTATTGAGTTGCTGCGTTTGTATCTAGGCAATAAATTAGAGTATTGATTCTTTTGGCTTTTCTTTGTATGTTATGAGCCATACATAGTTGTGCAAGTCTATTATTTAGGAAATATATTCTTTGTCCAAGAGTATCTCCTTTTATGTTTTCTTTTTCATATTCTTCTCTAAAGTATTTAGCCCAAAAGCCTGTAATTTTTAAAAATATTTTTCAAGGTATGGTAGCATTTCTTTACTGCTATCAAATATTTTATATTAATATTCTTCGAATTCACAAGTGTATTCTTGAATATAACTCATTTTACAGATTTACAATTTTTCTAATTGTTCTTTTGCTATTATTCGCAATTTTTCTCTGTTTTGAGATGCGCTTCCTTCGCCACCTAGAAATTATTTCCTATGTATTGTACAAGGTTATTCCTTCTTGAATGGATTTTTTGAATCCTTCTATGGTATGATTTTTGATGATTCCTTTTGCATCATCTGATAATCCAGTATGCCAATTACTTACTTTACCGGTGAAAGTATTTATCGCAATGATATATTTTTCTTCGTCTGTGTAATTTACTCCTTTTCCTAATAGGAAGAAAAGAAATATATTTGTGCCCATATATCTAAATTTAATTCTGGTTCTCTTTTATAATTTAGATCTAAAAATTGGGTTGTTCCTACATCTACTGTTAGGAGTCTGTTTGGCATATATTTAGATTTATTATTATTATGATATTGACTCATAAAATCTTTATTTCTTTATGCTTTAGGTGCAAAGTTTCTTTCTATATTTTCTGATTATAGATTTTGTTCTTTTAAGTTATAAGATCCTTCCTCTTCCTTAAATTTTCCTTGGGGTCCTCCCGTATCTCCCTTGTTTGTAAGAACTTTTAATTTTTGATCTGAAAGATCAAGGTCTTTTAAAGCATAAACTAGTTCATTCATCTTTTTGTTCAGAGTTTTCACCTGTTCTGATTTGTTCCAAATTGTTTTCTTCTAGAGTCTCTTTACTAGATTGTTCTAGTTCTTGACTTTTTTGTTTTTTTAAAAACTCCTAAATGTATTTTTTCATCAAGTCTACCCTTTTGATATGAACTTTTGCTAGAGAATTTTTCTTCTAAGAGTTCATTTATGTATTTTTGACTTACTCTTTTGTCAAATCTTTCTGTTTTTTCTATTAAATTAGTAATTTTTCCAGGAATATTTTCTTTAATAGATTTTATTTCTATTTCTATTAATTTTAGTCTTAAAGCTATTTGCTTATGACTTTCTATTAGGTCGTTAAGTATATCTGTAGCCTCTTTTAAGCTCATTTTGATTAGATTTCTTGATTTGTCTTTTTATTTTGATATGTAGTAATCAGATGTGTTCATGTTATCTATTACTATTTCTGAATAGCCATGTATTATAAATTTCATTGGAAATTCCTCTTTGAGTTTTTCTATAATGATGAGTTGTAAGATTTTTTCTTGTAGATCTTTATTCAAGTTGACTATCTTTAGTATAGTTACTAAGATTTTTTCTTTTGAATACTATAAAGGTCTTATCATCTGGTAGGCTCTGATACCAATATGGGAGCGCTGACACACTAGTTTTACGGCACGTGTATATCATAGTATATAGTATACGATGTTGTAAAATATAATTAATATTACTAAATTAAAGCTTTGTAGTAAATAATTATAAATTGATAGAACCGTGGTCAATTGCTTTTAAATAATTAATACAGATTGTCATAGAGTTAATCATTTTTTGAGACCAAAATGACCAGATTTTTCTTTAGTAATATTATTTTTTACTTTGCTCAATTTTGTAAATTTTCCAGCAAAATAGATTAAAACTTCTAAACCCACAAGTATTGTATAATACAGGACTATTCTCTTCAAAAGCACAGTTATACAGACACTATAGAGAAGAACATATGTGCATATCAGGAGATAATAGTGAAAGTATGAGTTTAATTAGCAAAAAGTCTATGAAAGAAATACAAAAAAAAAGGATGAATCTCATGCATATGGGATTAGTAGTAATTGGACTTAAAAGATTAACTAGAAAAAATCTAGGAACAAAAGTGCTAATTACTTTATATGATGATAGATGAACATAATAAAAAAGATCTATAATAGGTCTAACAGAAGTAGATATGACCAACAACGGAGGAATATTTTACTGTAGCCCAGACTTTATGATAAATTCAACCGAATTTGGTAAATACATAAAAATAGGGGTTCAAACTAAAGGTTACGAAGAAATGAAATGCGAAAATAATTTGCTAGTATGCGTAGGATTCATAGGAAAATTAGCCACTGGCAGCAGCTCCAAGTTTAAAATCAAAATAGACGATGCATTAGGTTTAATGGGAAATAAGGCGATAAAACTAATGAAACTCTTAAAAATAAACTCGAAAGAATATACTGGTAGAGAATGAAATTTAGAGAATTCTATAAAAAGGAAATTTTAAGACTCAATGACCACCTTACATATACTAATAACAAAGGACAAACCTCAATCAGATTTACCGACTATAAATATTCAGACCAAAGAGAAATAAATGAAGACCTTGATGACAACTCCACTAAAACAACAATAAACATGGAAGAAATGAATATCCAAATCATAAAACAAGACGCTACGAAGTAGATAAATCAATAAAAAAAGCCAAAGAAATACACGAATTAGATAAAAAAAAGAAATCTTTAGATGTAAAGGCTGCAAACTAAGAGGAATACATTTTTCTATGGTAGAAAGACACTTTAAAAAATGCAGAGCTAGAACAGACAATTACGGGTATAAACAGGAGGAAGACGCACAAGAAGAAAGTGATGATGAGACAACACGTAGTTTAAAGGAATTTATGAAAATCGCCTCGACTAGTTCAAGTCCCTTCCAAAAAAACAACACCCGTACCACTGGTAAAATATACCATAGGTAACTTACCATGGCATAGAGTCTTTAGACAAGACCCAACTACATAACCAGAAATGGTTAGACCAATAGGAATAAGAATGCCAATAGAAGCTCCTATCAAACTTCAAGACGGGGGAGATAGAGGAAAAATACTCAATATAGCAGCACATGACCCCTAATTATGGAATTCAGTAATAGACGTATGGAAAGGTATAGTGGTAGCAAACTACATACATCATTACAGTGAAACAAATGCATAAATCATGTATAGGTATATAGAGACCTTTCTAGGAGAATCAATTAAAGGAGTATGGGAAGCATACAAAGTAGCTTACCCTCAAAAGTTCCAAGAATTAGTAAACATGGGACCAAACCCGTGCAACTTTACTAATAAAATACACAGGCTAGTAATAGGAGAAGACCCAAATAGTGGATTAGTAGTATTACAAAAGAATGCATTAATAAAATTAGAACGACTTAGCATAAATAATTGGTGCCATATAAAGAACTTCCTAAAAGACTTCTTCTATTATTGCGCCATAAGCGGTAATGCATTTGACCAAAGTTTAGGAAAGAAACTTTTCAATAAGCTCCCTGGAGCCTTAGGAAGAGAAATAGAAGAAAGATGGAATAAGAGAGAAGGAGTAATGCAAAATCCAACCGCAATTGGTCCATAGGACATAAAGTACAGCATGTAATGGAAATATTACAAGAAAAATGTACAAACATACAAATACAAAAACAGTTGAAACAAAGCGAGAGTGGTTTATGTAAAAGTATATATACAACGCAAAGTTACGAGCAAAGTAAACCACAAAGAAAGTATAAAAAGCCATATCAAAATAGACAGGAATACAAACCTAAGGGAAAATACTATTTAAGAAAATCAATTGCAAGGAAAACTTACCTAAACAAATATAGACATGTAAGAAACATAATAATAACATAGACTAGCTTGTTTCACATGCAGAAGTGAAGAACATCTGGCCAATACTTGTCCAGGAAGAAACAACAGTAGGACAAGAAATGCCCAGTTTATAGATGATTTCCAAGAAACCCTGATAAATGTAGACAAATATATGTCAAATAATGAAAATATATATTCAGTAGTAAGCATAATTGCTTACTTAACTCAGCGGAAGACAATATTCATACTTATAATGATCAATAACACTTAACTGAACTGAATAATAAGATAACTGAGAATGTTTAAAGGTTAAACATTCAACTTGGGCAAAAGTGGCAACCCAAGTCTTAACAATAAGAAATGATAATGAAAAGACTCAAATGACTAACATCTGACTGTCTATGAAGCCTCTAAAACAATTGAGATGGATGTTGGGACAACCCCACAACATCCTAATGAACTAACTAGAAAACAATGAAAATAGATCCTTCGGAATGCAAGAAGGCTCACCAACTGACTCTGAACTGCTCACTGGATCAACGGTGCATTGGAATGCCGATCCTAGTTACCTGTGTCTGCATCACAAGACGATGCAGGCCAACTGGCATCAGTACATTGAATGTACGAGTATGCGAGTTAGAATTCTAAAACAACATAGACTTGAAAGGGAATCTGAAAGAAACACTTATCTTGGCTCTTCTCAACTCATGAATACCTAACTGAACTCATTTCAATATAAAGCAGTTTAAAACAAGTGCAATAAAAAGAAAAGATGTTTAAAAACATGATGTCAACTTTGTGTATATACAAGGATATAACATAACTCTGAAATGTATGTAAAAAAATATAAACTGATGTATATAAAAGTACAATAAATTCTGTGGGAGTTTCTCTAACCGACAACCATCACATAAGAGCTATAGTGATGATACAACAATCTACCTAAGTGGATCCACTAGTCTATTGTGAAAAGGGTTCATCTAAAAAGTATGATCCTTTTCTACCCATGGTGGCTACACGATTTTATGGAGACGTGAGCTATCTAAACTCATGCTCGCCCCCAATTCGGTGCTCAATACTACTTCTAAAATATACTAGCTCTTATGTTTAAAAAACATACTTCTTCTGTGATTTGAGATTAGTGTTAAAAAAAAAACTTAGCTCAAAGGCTATCTTGAAAATCAAAGCTTCCCCTCTTGCTTCATTTAGAAAGCGATTACTCTTTTCTGAAAACTAGCCCGAAGGCTCTTTGGAAATCTCAGTTTCCGTTTTTATTTAAATGTGAAAACATTTTAAATCTTAGGCCCCATATACTTTTTGAAGAAATGAACTTCAATCTATACTCTTTACTCTTTACTCAACTTGAATTTAAATCTTAAAATAAAGTTAAAACAATTGGACATGACTTTTGGAAAAACTCTAAGAACTTCTCTTGACTTGACTCTTAACTTTCCTTGAATTGGATTATGGATTCAAGGTTCATGATCTCATGTTTATGGATGATTTCATGATGTTTAGATGTACCTTATAGTGTTGGAATCAACTATAAAATATTGGTACATTGCTAAGGAACTAATACGAAAGGTTGGGGAAGAAATGGGAGGAACTGGCGACCTTGGCGCTCTGAGAGGCGCGGGGCGCCAGAGCACAACTTCAGAGCTGAAATTGTGGTGCTTTGGCTGGCGCGTCGCCCCAGAGCCTAAAGTTCAGAGGAACTTTTGTGGCGTTCTAGGAGGCGCGGCGCCCCAAGCCCTTGCCCAGAAAATTCCCAATTTTTCTTGCTCGTTTTTCATCTCTAAACCCTCTAAACTTCAATGGTACTTTCCCTAAGCACTTAGAATCATTTGTACCCTCAATATGCATAAGATTCTACTCGAAAAACACAACTAACAACATGAATCAATCTCAAGTAAACTTCAACAACACAATCCACAAGAATTCAAATGAATTTCATCAAGAACTCAAGGATTTACTTTCAAATCTAATAACTTCGCTGAAATTGAATCATGATTGGCGCGTGGGTGAACTAACCCAACTCTATGTGATCTCACATACCTTGTAGGGATCACCCCCGACGAAATCCACAAGCTAATCTCGACGAATATTGACAAATCTTGAACTTCCTTCTCTTTTCTCCTCTTTTCTCTTTTCTCCAAGCCCTAGCGTGAACTCTAACTTTTCTAAATTGACCAAAATCTGGTTTTACCCCAATTAATCTCCTAAAAACGGATTAAAATAATAGGGCAAGGAAAAGACTAAAATACCCCTTTAAAATCCGGATTGGACATTTCCTTATTTGAATAGCCCAACTTTCGAAGGGCATAACTTGCTCATACGAACTCGAAATTACTCAAACTTGGCGGCGTTGGAAAGATCATTCCAAGGGATTTCTAACCATATTTGGAATCACAGCTAACTCTTCCTGAGCTAGGAATTATATCCGTTTGAAGTTGACCAAAAACTCACTTTAACACCTTTACCAAATTTCCAAATTTTTAAATTCTTCCAAAAAATCACTATTTCCAGATTTTAAACTTCCTTCTAGTTCTTTCTAGTTGCGAGATGTTACAGTCAACTTCATCTATTGGAACATTACATACTAATGTATATATTAAGCAAAAAAAAAATAATTATTATATTATCAAAATTATATTATTTTTCTCAAGTACTCGAGGTTATGAAATATACCCTCTTAGGATAGAACGACTTACTTCATTAGAACAGTGGTACCTCATATTCTGCTAAACTGCGAACTCACTCAACGACAATAAATCACACAAAAAATATTAAAATGCAAGAAGAAGAAGAGTAGAAGATTAGAAAAAATTGTGGTTGAAAAATGAGAGGAAGTCCCTCTATTTATAGTCAACAAAGGGTAGTATGAACAAATATTTTTTGTGTCTTATATGAAAAATCATGACCTTTCCGAGAAGTCACTACACTTTGGAAAATTCACAACTTATTGAAAAAGTCACAACTCTTTGGAAAAGTCACAACTTATTGAAAAAGTCACAAACTCTTTGAAAAAGTCACTACTCATCGAAAAATCACAACCCTACCGACCCAAATATAAATATATATTTGCATTAATGAAAATATTTATCTCATAAAATTAGCTACTAAATAAATAATAAAAATTAAACTAATACAAACTTCAACTGATGTTATTACAAGTCATATGAATTTTCTTCGTCTAAAATATTGAAATATTAAGAAATAGTAAATAAGTAAAACAAATGAGCAATGTTTATATAGTAATAACTATTTTGTCTTGAGCATCAAAAACAAATCGTGACAATTCTCTAAATTTTGGAAAAAGATATTCAGAAACATATATCTACATCACAAGAGAAATTGTTAACAAAAACAAATGAATTTAGACTACATTATGTTAACTTCATATATTGGAATATTACATACTAATGTATATATTAAGCAAAAAAAATAATTATTATATTATCAAAATTATATTATTTTTCTCAAGTACTCGAGGTTATAGAATATACCCTCTAAGGATTGAACGACTTACTTCATTAGAATAGTGGTACCTCATATTTCGTTAAACTGCGAACTCACTCAACGACAATAAATCACACAAAAAATATTAAAATGCAAGAAGAAGAAGAGTAGAAGATTAGAAAAAATTGTGGTTGAAAAAGGAGAGGAAGTCCCTCCATTTATAGTCAACAAAGAGTAGTATGAACAAATATTTTTTGTGTCTTATATGAAAAATCATGACCTTTCCGAGAAGTCACTACAGTTTGGAAAAGTCACAACTTATTGAAAAAGTCACAAGTACTCTTTGGAAAAGTCACAACTTATTGAAAAAGTCACACACTCTTTGGAAAAGTCACAAATTCATCGAAAAAGTCACAACCTAAATTAGAGATATTATAGTAATTTAACATTCAAGTTAGGAGTTCATGCTTTTAAAGTAACATATATATATATATAATATACACACACATACACACACACACACACACACACACACACACACACTAGCACGGGTCCAACTTATGTTATTACTTTATTTTCATTTATGTGATATTAATAAGATTTTAAGAGTAAAACAAATTTTTTGTATGTCATTTAAATTTTAAGTTGTTAATTATTGTGATTTATAGTACTTTATGTAATTTGTAATAATATATGTTATTCTCTTTGTCCCAAATTTATGTGACATTGATAGAATTTCGAAAGCCAAGCAAATTTTGTATATGCCTTTTAGATTTTGAAGTTATTTAATTATTATGAGTTATAGTACATTTTATGTCATTTTTAAATAATATATGTTACTTTTTCTATCTCAAACTATATGACATGGGTAGAATTTTGAGAATCAATCAAAATTTTTATATGTTTATTTTGAAGTTGTTAATTATTGTGATTTGTAGTACTTTTATGTTATTTCAAATAATATATGTTATTTCCTCTATTCCAATTTATGTGACATCTATAGATTTTGAGTTTCAACCAAAATTTTTAAATGTCTTTATAATATTTTAGATTTAGTTACCTCTTTTTGATTTTCGAAGATCCATTAATATGCTTTCTTCATAATTATTGGTAGAGCTACCTTTCAGTGTTGATGATTTAGCAACATATCCTTAAAATAACAGACGAATGAAATCTTCCTCTTTTTGCTCATTGTGCGTGTTATTAAGTAAAAAGTACTCCAGTAGAATCCACTAATTGAGTGTTGAGAGAAATTAATGTGAGAAAAGTACTGAAAGAAAGATTTAATCCTACTCTCTCAGTTCAACAATAATTGTCCACTATACTATTTTGGAATGTCCAACAGTACTTGTCCACTTTATGATATGAATGGATAATTTTACATTTAGTTCCTAATTCTCCTTATCATAATTATAGTCATTTTTCCATTACATTTTTTAAGACATTGTATATCTTATATTCAAAGGGTGATATAGTAAAATTACTCTTTTATTTATAATTTCGTAAGAAATGTGCAAAGTTAATAGTGGATAAATATTATTAGACGTGGTAGATATCAGTCACCGAAGCAGCCGCGTGGTAATAAGTAATCAAAAGGAATACAACTTAAGTTACACTTAAGTGGGCCCATGTTTTCAGAATGTTGTATGAATTATTTGTATTTTTAAGGGAAAAATTAGTCCAATAGATACAAAAAGGTACATTGTTCCTTTAACTAACCAATTGAATGGCTTCTTTCATGTGAAATTACAAGAAAAGCCTCTAAGGACTTTTTTGTCAATTCCCATAAACGGGAAGCTCCTAACATTCACTCTTATTAATAGTAGTAATATATACCGCACGACTATAACATGTGTCACTAGTGGTTAAGGTATAATTACTTATAAACCCAACATATCACATGTGTTTTGCCGATGTGGACTTTTTATCTTAACATGGGACGTCACATACATCCCCTCTATGGAACCAGTGTTCTCGCTGAGGTTTTCCCTATTGTGTGACATTTGTCTAGACACAACACTCATGTTTGCCCCATCTTATCAGAATTAGCCTAAACTCAGTTGAACTCAGCCTATTTGAACATGAGTGGTCCCAAGCTAACCCTTGGCATAACATATCAAAACATATCATACGAAACTAATGTGGAAATAGAAACATATACTTAATAAGTCTTAATATGGAAATCAATAAATCCATGATGACTAAACAACTAATGTCTGAAATAATCCTCTAACATTCAGATGGAAGGAAATAAGTTTACTGGAACCGGGCTCCTAGTTACCTCGATCCGAATAAACAAAGAAACTACTAAAATCTGACTAACTACTAATCAGGATGGTTGGAACTGCTACAACCTCACTATCCACGAGTTTAAGAACGGGTGTCAGAATCTACATCATAAAAGGATTCTACGTAGAAAAAAATATGCGTCGGTACGTAAAATATATTGAGTGAGTTAGGGGCACTAGCATAATCGTAAAATGGCATAAATAAGACAGTGAAATAAGATTCCTAAAATCATATATATAGTGATAGAACTAAGCGAAAACAGTTGGAGTTCAGTCTAAATACCATTCACAATATTCTTACAAAAAATATATATAGAGTGAGTCTATTTCTGTAGCATTGTATAATCATAGTTGTAAACAACATACTTAAAGTGAATCAAATAAAGTTAAGAGCATATCCTAAAAAGCTACATAAACTAGGCAGTTTCTTTTAACTAACATGTACCATTTGAGCTCATGATGTCGAACAACTAACCTTGTTTGGAGGCCTGCCCTATACCTTGCTAAAGTATAAGACCATATCATATCATATATATATGTGTGTGTGTGTGGATCCACTAATCTAAGCCTCTCAGGGTCAAATGAAGTTGTCCGACAAAGTTGTATAAACTATGATGACATGCAATTATGGGACTTGGGTTTTCTAAATCCGCATCCTCTTAGTACTAAATATTCCTTGCAAAATAACATACATACATATTAATGCTCATAAGGATAAATAATATTCATCTATATGAATCATATATATATATATATATATATAAGCTCAAAAGTCATATCTAAAAATAACATGTATGGAGGTTGAAGTTTATATCATGCGAATTTTCATAATTGAACGCCTAGGGCTGTATATGATCAAAGAAATCATTCTAAATCAGTTCAATGTAGTTTTAAAGGCAAAAATAATTTATAGAAACCCTTCACTCTAAACTCCATACGATGAAGACCAAGTGGCCTTAGAAAGAAGACTCGTAGACCTTTAATTTGATAGGTCGTGATCCACCTAATTAATTATATACTGAGAAATAGGATTGTTTGAAGTTGACCCTTGTATGAACTAATGCGAAAAACCTGAGCCGGTAGGAAGGTTTTGAACTAGACTTAGTACTAGAGGTCTCTAATGACCCTAACCACTTCTAATACACTTCACATTGATAGGAATGAACCCTAAAACATAAGCACAAGTAAGACATCACTCGGTTCAAGCTTGTATACTTACGACAAAAGATTTGAATTCTAAGAGTAGAGTTACGAGGTGTTACAACCATTTTGTATTTTAATATTCTAGGAGTCCTTAAAAAATGTCAAACTGATGTTTTAAAAAAACAAATTTCTTTCTTTTAAAATATCTAAGAATTTCTTAGTTATTTTCGATTTGGGCCCTAACATAGCATGGGCCAAATAAAACTAATGAAATAAAAATGATTCAATTTCTGAACTCGACACACCTAAAATAGTTTCACTTATACACTAATTTTTAGAATTGAAAATCATATTTATATGTCTTTGACAACATTTTCATATATAATAATAAGCACTAATTGCATTAACCTTCACATATATTGGGGTGTTTGAATTCCCTCTGTCAATGGTAGTGCATCCTCCAAAACAGGTTTCTACATGAATTGTCTTTCAACATATCAGTATTTAATTTATTTTCATTTTATTTTAAGTGTTAGTTTTTGTTTTTGTAGTTTATTTAATAAAAAAATTGCGAACAAAATTTTTTTGTGCATAAATACTCAAATGTGAGACGTGATTTTGATTTCTAAAAACCTAGTTCCAATGGACATAAAATTTTAGTTGCTATAAAGGAAAAAAAGTTAAAAGATCTATATATTTTAAATGAAATTTCTATTATTTCGTGTTTATTAAAAAAAAAAAGATACATATGCCCCAAAAACACTTTAGTTTATAAACACTATAATAACATCTAAAATACTATATAAGTTTGTCACGGCCCGAGCCTACACCCTGGGCAGCACTGGCACTGAAGAACCATTGATGGCCCGAAGCGAACCCTTGGCCTGACTTACTTTCTTAGCGGAAGACTTATCTCATGAAGAAAAATACTTTTAAAAGTAAATTGAACTGCTCAATAAAATTTAGAATGTATCAAGATAACATTCACTGGCAAATAGTGCCAACTCAAATCTCAACCATTAAAATAGGAAATAGAAAACTCAAGAACTAACATCTGACTGTCTATGAAGCATCTAAAACAACTGAGATGGATGTTGGGACATGACCCCCAATCATCCTAACAAATTAAATACTAAAAGTAAATGAAGGATCTATGGGGCAATTACTTAGGAGCCCTTTGGAAAGCAAGGAGGCTCACCAACTGACTCTGAATGCTCAACTGGATCAACGATGCATTGGATGTTGATCCTGATTACCTATGTCTGCATCATAATAAGATGCACACCAAATGGCATCAGTACATTGAATGAACGAGTATGCAAGGGGAATTCTAAAACAAGACATAAGCTTGAAAGGAACTGAAGAACTTACATGGCTCAACTCAAATGACTGATTTCAATATAAAGTAGTGTAAATAAATGTAGTATAAAGAAAAGCTTTAAAGCATGGTTTTCAACTCTGTGTATTTAGAAATACAATAATAACTCTGTATGTATGCAAAGATACAATATGAACTTTGTTTGTATATGAAAATACAAATATTTTTGAGGTATATAAAAATACAAAATACTGTTGTGGAAGTTTCTCTAACCGACAACCATCACTTAACAACTATTGTGATGATACAACGTTTTGCCTCACGCTGCCAGGGTCGTCCTATACCTTGCCGAGGGTATAGAACCTGAACTACTAAGTGGATCCACTAGTCTATGCTAAAAAAGCACTAAAGGAATCATCTAAAAGTATGACCCTTTTCTACCCATGATGGCTACATAGTTTATGGGAGCTCTGAGTTGTCTGAACTCTCCCCCATATCGGTGCTCAATACTACTCCCAAAATATGATACTAGCTCTTATGTTTTAAAAAAAAAACATACTTTTTTCTGTGATTTGAGATAATTAATTAAAAACATAGCTTAAAGGCTCTTCTTGGAAATCAAAGTTTCCTCTCTTGCTTAATTGTGAAAGCATTTACTCTTTACTAAAAACTAGCTCAAAGGTTCTTTACTAAAAAAAACTAGCTCAAAGGCTCTTTACTGAAAAACTAGCTCAAAGACTCTTTTGGAAATCAAGGTTTCCTTTCTTCTTTAAATGTGAAAACATTTTACTCTTTGGAAATACATTGTCCCGATATACTCTTTTGAAGAAATGAACTTCAAACTTTACTCTTTACTCAACTCAAAACTCAAGTCTTAAAACAAAGTTAAAACATTTGTAAAAGATTCTATGAACTTCTCTTGACTTGACTCTTAACTTCTCTTAACTTGACTCTTAATTTCTCTTGACTTGACCCTTAACTGATCCTTGAATTGAATTATGGATTCAAGGATTGTGATTTGTGATAGGAAAGATCTCATGATGTTTAGGAGTGTTTTTAGATAGTTAAACATGAGAAAAGATCAAGAAACACTGTCTGAGAGTTGGTCCGCGACGCGGAGATGTATTTAAATTTTTGGTCACGAAAATAATTTTTGAGGCAGAACGGTCCATGACCGCTCCGCGATGCGAAGGGGGATTTTCCAAATTTGAGGAACAAGTCCGTGACGCAGACCTGGTACCCAGATTTGCCCGCCTTTCTTCTTTCTTCATTTTCTAACCCCCAATTCGCCTAAATTCAATTCTTTTTCTCAAATCCTCTTTAGATTCAGATACCCAGCAAATGTACCCAAGAACCTAACTCAAAACAACTCTAAAATCGACCTTAAACTCTCAAGAACTCCTCAATCTCATCCCAAATTCAAGAACGAAAGCAATTCAAGAATACAACTCAAGAACATCAAAGTCTCAATCTTTTAGGACTAAAATCATACTGAAATAAACATGCTTGGCGCATGGGTGAACGAACCCAATGTTGTGTGAACTCACATACCTCGTAGGGATCACCCCTTGATGAAATCCACAAGCAAAATCCTTACGAACGATGATCAAGGCTCTTTTCTCCTTTCTTCTCTTGCGTTCTTTCTCCAAAAACCCTTACTCTATTTCCAATTATGTAAACTGAACCAATTTAGTTTTGACCCTTAATTAATTCACTAAAAACAAATTAAAATAATAGGGTATGGAAAAGACCAAATTACCCTTCTAAAATCTTGATTGAACATTTCTTATTTGAGCAACCCAACTTCGAATGGGCATATCTCACTCATACGAACTCAAAATCGTGCAAACTCAGCGGCGTTGGAAAGATTATTCCAAGATCTTTTCTATGATATCTGGAAACACACTTAACTCATCCTGAGCTAGGAGTTATGGTCATTTGAAGTTGACCACAAACCCAACTTAACATAACTTAACAAATTTTCCAGATTTTTATATTCTTTCCAAAAAAGACTATTGCCAATTTTTAACTTCTTTCTAGTTCTTTCTAGTTACGGGGTGTTACAATATCTCCCCTTTGGGAACATTCGTCCTCGAATGAGCTTACTCTTAGTAGGCTAAGGGTGTAACATCTAATATTCAGCTCAAACACCAAACAAGCAATGCAAATACAACATCCAATCTCATAAGTTAAAGAGTACTAATAAGAGAATTAGTACCTTGATCTGGAATTTCTACGATTTCAAAGAGATGTGGATATTTTGTCTTCATATCTTCCTCAGCTTCACAAGTAGCTTCCTTAACAAATTGGTTCCTCCAAAAGACTTTTACTGATGCTACTTCCTTAGTCCTCAACCTGCAAACTTAGCGACCTAGAATCTGAACTGGAATCTCCTCATAAGATAAGCTATCCTTGATGCTAATATCTTCAGTTGGTATGATCAATGAAGTATCGCCTATGCACTTCTTCGACATGGAGATGTTAAAGACCAGATGTTCCGCGACTAACTTGTGTGGAAGCTCTAACTCATAAGTTACATTACCTACCCTTTTCTATATTCTGTAAGGGCCAATATACCGGGGTCTAAGCTTTCCCTTCTTACCAAATCTCATAACACCTTTTATGGGTGAAACCTTCAAGTATACCTAATCATCTACTTTAAACTTTAACTCTCTTCTCCTAACGTCGGTGTAGGATTTCTGATGACTGTGCGCCATTTTCAACCTCTCTTGAATCACTTTCACCTTCTCCATAGCTTGATGAACTAAATCTGGTCCTATCAACCCTGCTTCACCCACTTTAAACCATCCAATAAGAGATCTATATCTTCTCCCATAAAGAGTTTCATAAGGAGTCATTTGGATGCTAGAGTGGTAACTGTTGTTATAAGTGAACTCGATGAGAGGTAGGTAATCATCCCAATTACTTTTGAAATCAATCACGCAAGCCCTCAACATATCCTCTAAGGTCTGAATAGTGCACTCTGCTTGCGCATCTGTCTGAGGATGAAACGTTGTACTTAGGTTCACCTTTGAACCCAAGCCTTTCTGGAATGACTTCCAAAATTGTGCAGTAAATTGCGCACCTCTTTCTGAAATAATGGAGACCGGAACTCCATGAAGTCTTACCACCTCTTGAATATAAAGTTTAGCATAATCTTCTACTGAATGGGTAGTTTTTTCTGGTAAAAAATGGGTTGATTTAGTCATTCGATCTACAATCACCTAGATAGAATAATGTTGTCTGCGAGACCTTGGTAAACCTGTGATGAAATCCATATTAATCATCTCCCACTTCCATTTCGGAAGTTCTATATTCTGAGCCATACCACCGGGCCTTTGATGCTCTACTTTAACTTGTTGGCAATTCGGACACTTAGCAACAAATTTTGCAATGCCTTTCTTCATACTACTCCACCAATAGACCTCTCTCAAATCGCAATACATCTTTTTGGAACCTGGATGAATGGAATATCTGGAGCTATGAGCTTCCTCTATAATCCTCTCTTAGAGTTCATCCACCCTTGGTACATACAATCTACCTTGATACCTTAATACACCATCTCCCCCTTGTTCAAAAGCCATTACTTTTTGCTTATGAACATTTGCATTCAATTCAAGAAAAATGGGATCTTGGTTTTGCTTCTCTTTTACTTCTAACACTAATGATGATTCAGCTCCATTCATCACCACTACTCCTCCTTCTGTGGAATCCATTAGTCGGACTCCCAAGCATGCAAGTCTATGCACATCTTTCACTAACTCTCTCTTTTCTTCCTCAACATGGGCGGTACTACCCATAGACAACCTACTTAAAGCATCAGCAACAACAGTAGCCTTACCTGGGTGGTAAAGAATAGTCATGTCATAGTCCTTGAGTAATTCTAACCACCTCCTTTGTCTAAGATTAAGCTCTTTCTAAGTAAACACATACTGAAGGCTCTTGTGATCGGTGAACACATACACATGAATACCATAAAGATAATGACGCCATATTTTCAAAGCAAATACTACACTAGCCAACTCTAAGTCATCGGTTGGGTAGTTCTTCTCATGAACTTTCAACTGTCTGGAGGCATAAGCGATAACCTTGTCATTCTGCATTAACACACAACCCAAGCCAACTCTAGACGCATCACAATATATAACAAAGCCTTGCATGCCTTCTGGTAATGTCAAAACTGAGCCAGTAGTCAACCTCTTTTTCAATTCCTGAACGCTTTTCTCACAAGCTTCAGACCATTGAAACTTCACTGTCTTCTGAGTTAACTTGGTCAAAGGGGATGAAATAGATGAGAACCTCTCTACGAACCTTTTATAATAGCCAGTCAAACCCAAGAAAGTCCTAATATCAGTTGGAGATGTGGGTTTAGGCCAATTCTGCACTGCCTCTATTTTCTGAGTATAAACTTGAATTCCCTCTCCAAACACAATGTGGCCTAAGAATGCCATAGACTCAAGCCAAAACTCACACTTAGAGAACCTGGCATATAACTCTCTATCCTTTAAATTCTAGAGAACTATTTTGAGATGACTAGCATGATTTTCTTCATTCCTCGAATAGTTTAGTATGTCATCAATGAACATAATAACAAAAATATCTAAATAAGGCTTGAATACTCTATTCATAAGGTCCATGAATGTTGCAGGCACATTGGTCAAACCAAAGGACATAACTAAGAACTCATAATGACCATAACGGGTCATAAATGTTGTCTTTGGAATATCACATTCCCTTACTCTTAACTAATGGCAATCAGATTTGAGGTCTATCTTAGAGAAACAAGTAGCACCCTGAAGTTGATCGAAAAGATCAACAATCCTTGGGAGAGGATATTTGTTCTTGATGGTAACCTTGTTCAACTGACGGTAATCTATACATATCCTAAGGGAACCATCTTTCTTTCTCACAAATAAGACCGGAGTTCCCCAAGGTGAGACACTTGGTCGAATGAAACCCTTATCAAGGAGATCTTTCAACTGCTCTTTCAACTATGATAACTCTGCTGGTGCCATCCTATATGGCGGAATAGATATAGGATGAGTATCTGGAAGAATATCTATACCGAAGTCTATTTCTCTCTTAGGAGGGACTTCGAGAAGATCATCAGGAAAGACTTCTGGTAACTCTTTTACTACTGGAACTGACTGAATAAGAGGTATCTCGACACTAAATTCATTAGCTCGGACAAAGTGATAGACACACCCCTTAGAAACCAACTTCCTTGCCTTAAGGTACGAAATGAAACAACCCTTAGTCACTGCTGAACTGCTTTTCCACTCTAAGACTAGCTCATTTAGAAACAGAAACTTGACAACTCGAGTTCTTCAATCAACTGAGTCATAACAGGTATGAAGCAAGTCTACACCAAGAGTGACATCAAAATCTACCATGTCTAACTCAACTAAATCAGTCATGGTACTCTTGTGATTGACGAAAACTGGACAATCACGATAGACTTTCTCTACTAGAATAGACTCACCAACAGGTGTAGAAACACTAAAGAGCTCACTAAGTTGCTCAGGAAGAACATTAAATTCATCGCAACATACAAAGTTACAAAAGATAAATTCGCTCCTAGATCTAGCAAAACGTAAGCATTAAAGTTAAAGACTTGGATCATACCAGTGACAACATCTGGCGAGTCCTCTTTCTCTTAGCGACTATTGATAGCATAAAGACTGTTTGATCCTCCGCCTGTCCCTTCAGTATCTCCTCTAGATGCAACTCTGTCTGGTGGAGCAACTGATGAAAATTAGGCTCCTTGATTTCCATTTCCTTGGCGGTTCTTAGTGCACTCTTTCATGAAGTGACCCTCTTGTCCACACTTGAAACAGACCTGTGGAGCCATCACGACATTTACCTGGATGGGTTCTACCACACTTAGCATATGCAGGAGTCCAGTTACCTCCTTGTGCCACACTACCCTGAGATTGCGCAGGTCTAGCCTTGAAGTGCTGTGAATTCTGACTATTGTACAGACATTTGCTCATTGGTGCAGGTGCACTAACAGATAATAGAGCAGGTCCCTTCTGCTTATGTTGGAAAGAAGACCGATTCACCTTACTATTTTGTTGCCCGGATTCATTCCCTGATGTCTTAACTCTCTTGTTCTTAAACTCCTCCCTATCCCTTAGCTTTTCCTCCTCAACTTGTTGCACATGGATCATTAGCCTTGCTATGCCCATGTCACCTATTAGCATGGCTGTCTTACTTTCCTTATTTGACAGACGAGGCAACCCAACAACGAATAACTCATCCTGCTCCTAATGTTGGCGACCATCCTTTATTTCTCTTAGCTCACAGGGAAAGCAACGCCCCATGAAAGCATTCTCAAAATAGTCCAACTCACAATCGGCTACGCGCAAGCACGAGTTAGAAAGAAACTTTTTAGAGATAAAACTCTAACGCACAAAATGAGTATGAAAGAAGTGAGAAAGTTTCCTAAGTGTTGTTGCCTCCTAATTATAGATGTGGCGCGCTTCACACTGATAACTAGGACTCTATAGACATGGCTTCATAGACTCTCTAGGACTCTTGAACTCTGAGCTCTGATACCAAGTTTGTCACGCCCCGAGCATACACTCTGGGCGAGACTGGCACTCGAGAACCATTGCATGCCCTAAGCGAACCCTTGGCCTGACTTACTTACTCAGCGGAAGACTTATCTCATAAATAAAAATACTTTTAAAAGTAAACTGAACTGCTCAATAAAACTTAGAATGTATCAAGATAACATTCACTGGCCAATAGTGGCAACTCAAGTCTCAACCATTAAAACAGGAAATAGAAAACTCAAGAACTAACTTCTGACTGCCTATGAAACCTCTAAAAAATCTGAGATAGATGTTGGGACAAGACCCCCGATCATCCTAACAAATGAAATACTAAAAGCAAATGATAACAAATGAGCCCTCTGAAAAGAAAAGAGACTCACCAACTGACTGTGAATGCTCAACTGGATCAACGATGTGCTCGATGTTGATTCTGGTTATGTGTATTTGCATCATAATAAGATGGAGGCCAAATGGAATCAATACAATGAATGTACGAGTATGTGATGGGAATTATAAAACAAGACATAAGCTTGAAAGGAACTGAAGAACTTACCTGGCTCAACTCAACTCAATTGTTTTCAATATAAAGCAGTATAAATAAATGTAGTATAAAGAAAATCTTTAAAACATGGTTTTCAACTCTGTGTATTTAGAAATACAATAATAACTCTGTATGTATGCAAAGATACAATATGAACTCTGTTCGTATATGAAAATACAAATATTTCTGAGGTATATATAAATACAAAATACTATTGTGGGAATTTCTCTAACCGACAACCATCACTTATGAGCTATTATGATGATACAACATTTCGCCTCACGCTGCCAGTGCCGTCCTATACCTTGTCGGGGGTATAGAACCTGAACTACTAAGTGGATCCACTAGTCTATGCTAAAAAGCACTAATGTAATCATCTAAAAAGTATGACCCTTTTCTACCCATGATGGCTACATGGTTTATGGGAGCTCTGAGTTGTCTGAACTCTCCCTCATATCGGTGCTCAACACTACTCCCAAAATATGATACTAGCTCTTATGTTTTAAAAAACCATACTTCTTTCTGTGGTTTGAGATAATTGCTCAAAAACTTAGCTCAAAGCCTTTTCTCGGAAATCAAAGTTTCCTCTTTTGCTTAATTGTGAAAGAATTTACTATTTACTAAAAACTAGCTCAAAGGCTCTTTACTGAAAAAACTAACTCAAAGACTCTTTACTAAAAAACTAGCTCAAAGGCTCTTTTGGAAATCAAGGTTTCCTTTCTTCTTTAAAAGTGAAAACATTTTAATCTTTGGAAATACATTGTCCTGATATACTCTTTTGAAGAAATGAACTTCAAACTTTACTCTTTACTCAACTCAAACCTCAAGTCTTAAAACAAAGTTAAAACATTTGTAAAATATTCTATGAACTTCTCTTGACTTGACTCTTAACTTCTCTTAACTCGACTCTTAATTTCTCTTGACTTGACCCTTAGCTGATCCTTGAACTGAATTATGGATTCAAGGATTGTGATTGGTGATAGGAAAGATCTCATGATGTTTAGGAGTGTTTTTAGATAGTTAAACATGAGAAAAGATCAAGAAATCATTGTCTGACAATTGGTCCGCGATGCAGAGTGTATTTAAATTTTTGGTCACGAAAATAATTTTTTAGGCAACACGATCGGTGACCGCTCTGTGACGCGAGGAAGGATTTTCTAAATCTGAGCAGCAGGTCTGCGACACGGACCTGGTACCCAGATTTGCCCAAATTATTTCCTTCTTCATTTTTTAACCCCAATTTGCCTAAATTCAATTCTTTTTCTCAAATCCTTTTTAGATTCAGATACCCAGCAAATGTACCCAAGAACCCAACTCAAAACAACTCTAAAATTGACCTTAAACTCGCAAGAACTCCTTAATCTCATCCCAAATTCAAGAACGAAAGCAATTCAAGAATACAACTCAAGAACATCAAAGTCTCAATTTGTTAGGAAGAAAATAATACTAAAATAAACATGCTTGGCGCATGGGTGAACAAACCCAATGATGTGTGAACTCACATACCTCGTAGGGATCACCTCTTGACGAAATCCACAAGCGAAAATCCTTACGAACAATGATCTAGGCTCTTTTTTCCTTTCTTATCTTCTTGCGTTCTTTTTCCAAAAACCCTAACTCTATTTCCAATTATGCAAATTGAACCAATTAAGTTTTGACCCTTAATTGATTCACTAAAAATGAATTAAAATAATAGGGTATGGAAAAGACCAACTACCCTTCTAAAATCTGGATTGGCCATTTCTTATTCGAACAACCCAACTTCAAATGGGCATATCTCACTCATACGAACTCGGAATCGTGCAAACTCAGCGGAGTTGGAAATATTATTCCAAGATATTTCCTACGATATCTGGTAACACACCTAACTCATCCTGAGCTAGGAGTTATGGTCATTTGAAGTTGACCAAAAACACAACTTAACATACTTAACAAATTTTCCAGATTTTTATATTCTTTCCAAAAAAGACTATTTCCAATTTTAACTTCTTTATAGTTCTTTCTAGTTACGAGGTGTTACAAATTTATTTCATCATCTCCTCCTCCTCTTCTGAACAAATCTATGTTGCAAAATATATGTGCTGGATAATTGTTTATATGTAACAATAATGTATATGTATCAATGAATACAATTTACCAATGAATGCAATTTGTATAAATGTTGTATCAAGTTCAACATTTGTATATGTATAATGATTGTTATCATTTGTATTAATGTTGTATCAATTGTATCAACAAATAATACAATTTGTATCTATATACAATTTTATGAATGTTGTATCAAATTCATCATTTATATTTGTATAATTAATTATTATCATTTGTATGAATGATGTGTGAGTGTTGTATTAGCAAATACATGTGTATTTGTATTTTGTGTCACTGAAGAGGATATGTATAGTTGACATTTACCATTTGTGTTTGTATAATTATATGTTAACATTGTTATTTGTATAATTAATTGTTACCATTTGTATTGAGAAGGGGTTAGAGAAAGGTGAGAGATAAAAGAGGGGAAAGGGAGAGGAGAGAGACAAGGAAGACATGAAAGAGAGAGAGGAGAGAGGCAAGCAAGCGTGCAAAGAGAGAGAGGAGAGAGGAAGAAAATAACAACACCCTAACTATAGCTACATATTGTAATTCTTTCAAACAATAATGATATATTATAAATATATATTATATGTTTGCCTAGTTATATAATTTTCCATATTTGATAGATATATAGCTCAGTTATATATAACTTTGGTTTTGTAATGAAATCATGCGCGAACTTGAAAGTCGATTTTTTCATGGTAAGCTTTGGCAAATGTATTGAAGTTGTTGAGACATTTTTACTAGGGGACAACTCCGACTAGCTGAAATTAAGAATTTTTGTAAACTTTAACTCTCTAGAATTTATTTTTCAACTCAATGAAATCTGAAATTGAGAACCGAGTAAAAATGGGAGAAGAGGGGGTTCCATTTATAGACCCCAAACAGCTAGGGTTCAAAATTCAAAATTGATTGATGGATTTCAATCTGGATTTGAAATTGAATTTTGAGTTCCATAAAGATGATGTTCTTAGGTTCTTCTGATTTGAATGTAAAAACTAACAAAAACATAGAGTCAAAGAGAAGAAATGTTACCTTGGAAACAAAACTTGACAAAATCCATTACTTCCTTTGCTCGAAATAGGCTAGTTAGCTCTGAAGGACAATGAAAGAGACCTGGAAGTTTCTTTATCTAGCGGGTAAAAACTTCTGGGTGCACTTGTTTGTCAAAGAAGACAAACTCCATCAATATATTACCCTCAAAAGAGCGAGCAACATATGGTGACTACGAAAGAAGACTGAGAAAAGAGCGAGCAATATCAAACATTAATATGAATTGGATCTTCTGTTTCTTGAGGAAGTGCAAAATGTTGAGGAAAATGTATGCAAACTATTAAAGAAGGTTGGGAACCTGTGGAGGAGTTTAATGTAGTTCATAAATTAAAAAAGAACAAATCACTTTACTATGTTGGAGGATTCATAGAAAGTTGTCTTTACTTATTACATGCTTGCTCACAGGGGTGCATTAAGAAAAAAGGTGGAGTTCATGTAAAGTGTCATCAAGCGTCTCATAAGTGTATAAAATATATATGTGAAACTTTGAATGATCAGTACATGCAAAAACAGGTAAGGTACAAAAAACAAGATATAGATGTGCTCTGCTTTATTTACTCAGAAAGATCCTTGGGCAATTTTTCCTCAAATGTGATTAGAATTTTCAATGAATGTTGTTACATATATGATTGAAAGAAATAAATAGAGTTTGATAAAACTAACTCTCAGATAAAGAGAAGAGTAGAGGAGAAAACTTTAGTATGTGTGTGCGACCTTTATTGGCATAACTATCACTATGCAATAGGAGCATTCAGTGAATAAGAAAAATTTAAATAGGAATTTTCTTGTTTTCCCCTTAAACCACACAACCTTTTCCCCTTAAACCACACAACCTCGTATGGTATGGAGTTGTCACTTGAGTACTTATTTGGGAAAGAAAAAATGAATATGATGAATGTAGAAGTAAAGAAGTTAACTTAGCGTTTTATCTTTATTCCTCAATAATGAGAAACAATAATACCCATTTAACTCTTCTGCTAATTTAGCAAATGCAAATTAACATATGTATGGTTGGAAAGCAAAGTAAATGTTGAAAAACTATGTATTTTCCAATAGCGGAAGATGAAAATTCTATATAAAACCCAAATACAAGAGTCTCTCCCATCCAGATAACCTGCTTAGGAAAGGATATCACGGCCTGGATTTATCTCTACAAGTGCATCAATAGTTCTAGAGCTCATTCTGAGACAAAGTTGTATGTTCAAGCCCTGAAGGTTCTGAACCAAATCGAGCAAGAAGGGTAAGATATTGTACGACACCAAAGGGCAAGCGGACAGTGAGAGGATCTGCAAATGAAGTTGTATAGTAGTGGCCAAAGTTGTAATCCCTAAATTAGTGATTCCACACTTAAAACATCGAGTACACTAACCATGCAACAACAATTCCGAATATCTACTAATGTTGCATCAATAACATATTTGCAACCATCTACGAGCAGAGACTTGATTCCCCATTCAACTTAACTATGGATGAAACAAAATGTTTGTAATATTGACACACCCGCTTAAATTCACCACCACCAAATTAGCTACACAATTATGAATAAAGGGATGAGCCCCTCGTTAGTTATTCTAAGAAGCCCACACAGCTCTATATGAGTCCGCTTGCGACACCGTTCAACTACTACAACAATGGTAGCATTGCCTATTCCAGGACAATTACAAAGATCCAAAGATACAATGAGTTGCAACAAGGAGCCACCAAAGGTAATGGATAGTCTTCCACACCAATGCAACTCACCAAGGAAAGAGTCTACAGTTTCCCACAACAGCTAAAAACTGGGTAATCAGTTGGCATTTCTTTAATCAAAGGTTCTGAAGTGAGACTACAGTTCCATACGTGAAATAATACCTAGAGAGATGTTGTTGATGCATAGTTCATGGAGTCTTACTTCTATTAAAACATGTCTAGCTGAATAAAAGAGATATGTAATTTTTTGATCCCCAATGAGTGGACAATTTTTTAATACGACAAGATTTGGATTCTGACAATATTGACCCACAGCTTTGAGAAACTCATTCCCAATGTTTGAACAAGAATGTATTGTTAAAGACGTCATATTGGGACATTTCATGGCAATGTCAAACAAAGACTAGTTAGTAATTGTTGGGCATTGGAAAAGATCTAGCTTTTCTAACAGATGACACACTTGAGCTATCTTAGATAAGCCTTCATCACGAACAAAAGAAACATTCCAAAAGGAAAGATCTCTAAGAGTAGGGCAACCTCGAGTGATAGCCTCGAGACCAACATCAAACATACCATGACAAGGATTGTTTCCCAAAAGCTATAGCTTTGCTAAGCCTCTACGATTTGCAGTTCCAACGACAATAGCAGCAAATCTGACATTTGTGGCTTCCCTGCCAAAAAAGGGACTTGACAGGATATCCCTCACCTTCTATACCATTAGATTCTGCAATCTTATCCTTGCGAATTCTGCTTAAAAGCATAAGCCAGTGCTTGTAAAACAAGAACAAACACTTCTCTTTTGGCCAATAGGAAGACGTATGAATACCTCAAAGAGGCACTCATCAAGAATGATTTCAATGGAAGGATGATTCCTCTGCTCAAAATTTTAATAAGCGGTAGTGACACAATCCTCTTCCTAGAAGGAAAATTTGCATTCCTATTTTTCCCACGTGATAAAAGCATAGAAGATTGTCTTGAACTTGGATATGAAGCTCAGAAGAAAGCATTGTTTTCTGAAAAATAGAAAATTAAAAACATCATACAAATATCATAATACAAATACATGATATACCTATCATTTGAAAGAGGGAGAAATTAAAAAAAAAATAAGATAAAGACACAAGTTTTGTGTTATTTCCATTTTTTTCATCTATGGTTGACTTAAATGTTTTTCAAATAAAATTATTTTCTCAAAATTCAGAAAAATGACTTACCTCCAAAAATAATTAGGAAAATATTTTCCAAAAATCATTTTCAACTTTCAACCCTTAATAAAATCTCGGTTATCGATTCCCGATAATTTGCAATCTGACTCATGATTTTTTATTCGGGACCCAACTCACGACCTTGATTCAAGACCCAACTCTCGAGTGCCAAATGGGCTCATGGTGGATTCTCAATTTGACTATCGAATCCTAAGTAAGCATTTAAGGTTGAATTTTGGGTTGGGTGTTAGGGTGATGATTTGAGTCGGCTGTTAGAATCAAGCTTTTGGTTGAGCGTCGAGGTCAGGTCCCAGTTTAGGTGTTGGGATCGTATTCTTAATTGGTTATCGAGGCTAGGTATCAGGGTTGGATCCCAATTCAAAATATAAGTTCTTGATCAGGTCCTAGATATGTGTCAAGGTCAGGTCCTGGTTAGAAAGGTCCCGATTCAAAATTCATGTCCCAGTTTAGATGTCGGGTCTCGATTCAGGTCACGGGTCATAGTGTAGGGGTGGAATTCCATGCCGGGTCGTGATTTAAAAATTGGGTCCTAATTTAGAAGTTGGGGTTGGATCTCGAATCAGTCATCGAGGTTTGTGTTCGAGATCGCATTCCAATTCGAAAGATAGGTCCCGAATTGGATGTTGATGTCCTATTCTAGAGTTTGGTCCTAAGTTGGTTGTTAGGGTTTGGTCAAGATTTTCAAGTCAGGTTTATAGTAAAGATTTAAGGACGAGTCTCGATTCAAAAGTTGGGTCTTGTGTCGAGAGTCGGGGTCAAGTCTTTTTTTGAAAATTGGATCCTAGGTTTAGAGTCAGGAGTTGAGGTGGGGTCTCAGGTCAAGTATAGAGGTCGGGTCTAATATCAACTATCGGGGTTCGATCTACCTTTAAGATTTGGGTCCCGTAGTGGGCGTTGGGGTAAGATTTGGAATTGGAAGTCGGGTTCAGTTCAGATGTGGGAGTGCAGTTTTAGTGTCGGGTCTTGTTTTAGGGTATCGAGGTTAGATCTAAGATCAGGTATTGGGGTTAAAAGAGATGGTTTGGTCCTTGTAGGGTCATGCCCAATGGAAGAAAATTCCATATGTCAATTTACTTTGCTAGGAATTGAACTTGGAGAGCAAGCTAAAATTTGTGTAAGACAAATTTTGTATTTCTTTTCTTTGTGCTTGGAGCCTAAGATTGACCACCTATACAAGGATGGTCATTTTTCATTGTTGAAATCATCCTAAACGCATTGCAAAATACATTAGAAGAGTACAGAATTAGTAGAACAACACTTTTTGCTTCATTTAGGATCTCTCCCCTTTCTTTGTTAATATACATGCAGTTTTTTTCTATGGACGTAGGATCATTCTGATCTGAACCATGTTAAATATTGTTATTTTTCCTTGTTATTTACTTTCAGTTTCCACCAACCATTGGTATCAGAGTGAAGGTTCTTAGTATGCTTTGTGGTTACAGCACAGTCTGAACTTCCACATTAAAAAAGAATTACATCCATTTTCTGTATTTTCAAATACTTTATAGTAGAAGAGGAAGAACAAGTAACGATGAGTTCCATGAAGTTTAAAATTGATAGATTTAGTTGGCGCAACAACTTTAATATCAAGAAGATTTAGATGATGGTGTTATTGCAGAGGGAAGATTCAATCCATGAAATTGACAGAAAGTACCCTGATGACACATTAGATTCCGATAAGGAAAGGATTGAAGGAGATGCACTTAGTGTAATTCAACTGTCCATTGCACGTAACATGTTTTGTGAAGTGAGTATAAGTACTGAGGAGATGCCCAAACAATTATGGGAAATAATGGAAGGGCTTTACCATGACCAATCAATGAAAACAAGGATGTTTTACAACGACATCTTCACACATTTAATATGGAGTTAGGTACTTTGTTTCAAGACCATCTAGATCTGTTCAATAACATTGTGATGGAATGATAGACTACAGGAATTAAAAAGAATAAGGAGACACTTGCATGTGCTTTGCATTTTCATTGACTTTAAAATATTGTGATATTGAGAACTCAATGATGTATATTAAGGATACTATCACTCTTGAGAAAGTGCGACAAGCACTTAACTCTTATGATGTGTGAAGGCATTTTGAAGGAGACAAAGGTGATGAAACTAGTGGGCTCTTTTTGAGAGGTTGTACTAGCTAATAAGGAAGGAGCAAATCAAAGTACAGATTAAAGTCTCGTTGAATAAAAAGAATGTGGAGTGTTGGGCTTTCATAAAAAGGGTCACTTTGAACGAGATTACCCTATGTCAAAGTCCAAAGAAAAGGTGAATGTATTTGTTGTTGAGAAGGTACATGGCTTTGATGATTTATATGCGCTAACAACGTTATGTAATAATGGCTTCTATGACAAAAAATGGGTGTTAGACTCTGTTTATACTCTACGTATGACATTCCAAAGAGATTGGTTCAGGCGCTATGAGACAAGTGGAGGAACCATAATAATGGGCAATAATGCAAGTTGTAAAATAGTTGGTATTATTTCAGTTCGAGTTCGCTGTCATGAAGAAAACGTGAGAAATATTACAAAATTCTATCGTGTTCCTGATCTAAATAAGATATGACCTCCTTTGGTACCTAGATAAGCAAGGCTACAAGTACATGAGCGAAGGAGGAACTACGAAAGTGATTAAAGAGTCTTCAGTCATGATGAAGGCCAAGTTGGAGGATGTCCTCTACGTACTAGCAGGAAGCACCATTGTTGGTTCTCTAAATGCATCTATAGTGCAATTATCTGATGATGGCAAGGCAAGATTATGGAACATGAGACTAGGTCATCTGAACGCACGAGGACCAAAGATATTGAGAAATCACAACCTTTTGAATAGTGAAAAGATAACCATACTTGAACTTTTATAGCTCTACGTCTTAGGGAAAAAGAAGAAGGTCAACTTCAACACAAGATAGGTGGGGTGCTAGACTACATCCATTCAGATTTATGGGGTCCTTCTAAGCTTCCATCGATAAGAGGAAAGAGGTATCTTCTCATATTCATTGATGATTTTTCACAAAAGATTTGGGTACGTTTCTTGAAGGTGAAGGTGATACTTTTGAAGAATTTAAATAATTTAACATTTTGGTTGAGAATCAAATGAAGAGAAAAATGAAGTATGTTTGCACAGACAATGGCTTGGAGTTTTGTAGTGAAGATTCCAATGAGTTCTGAAAGGTTCATGGGATTGCAAAACATAAGACAGTCAAGCACACACCACAACAAAAATGGAGTTACCAAGAGGATGGACAAAACTCTTCTTGAGAAAGCTCATTGTATGATGTTACAAGCCAAAATAACCAAAGTGTGTTGGGCTGAAGTAGATCATACTGCTTATCATATTGTCAATCAATCTCCAACATCAGTGATTGACTTTAAGACTCCGAATGAGGTATGGTCAGGTGAACCCTCTAACTATTTATACTTGCGAATATTTAGGTGTCTAGCTTATAATAATGTTAATTAAGGAAAGCTTAAACCAAGGGCTAAGAAGGCCATATTTGTAGGGTATGTAGATGGAGTAAAATGGTACAAGCTTTGGTGTTTGTCTTTACTCGACTTTGTAGTTAATAGAGATGTTACCTTTGATGAATCATCTATACTTGATCTTCATAAAGTTTCTATGGAGTTATATGAAAAATGAGAACAACAAGCAGGTGGAGCTTACCAAATAATGCGATCAAGAGACTCAAGTTGATGAGTCAAAAGATGCAGATCTTGAAAAACTTGATGTCAATGAACCATACACAATTGTGAAGGGAAAGGAAAAAAAGGATAGATACAAAAACTAGAACGTCTTATAGAGTGAGAAAAACTAATTGCATATAAGTTCGTAGTTGTAGAAGAAGAGATTAAGAATCTCGATTCCTTCTTGTATATTGAAGAAACTTCTTGCAATGATGTGCACAATGGAGGTTAGCCATCACAAAAATAAGACATGGGTCTTAGTTAAAAGACCAAAGGAGAAGAGGACAATTAGATGCAAATGGGGCTACAGAAAGAAAGAGGGTATTCCAGAAGTGGAAGATGCTAGGTTCACGGTGAGAGTGGTTGAGAAAGGTTTCAGTCATAAGGAGGGAACTAACTACAATGAGATCTTTTCTCCAGTCGTGAAATATAGCTTAATTTGCATGCTACTAGCATTGGTTGCACAATTTGATTTGGGAGCTTCAACAGTTTGATGTCAAAACTATTGTCTTACATGGTGATCTTGAAGATTTAATCTGCACGGATCAATATGAAGGTTTCCTAGCTGAGGGAAAAGAAGATCATGTATGCCGACCGAAGAAGTCCTTGTATGGTTTGAAGCAATCCCATAGATAGTGGTACAAGAGGTTTGATGTATTCATGATTACACATGGATTCTCATGGAGCGTATTTGATAGTTGTCTGTATCACAAGAAAATGTCTAGTAACTCTATGATTTATTTATTATTGTATGTTGATGATATGCTTATTGCTGCTAACAACATCACAGAGATAAATATTTTGAAAAACTATTGAGCAAGGAATTTGACATGAAGGATTTGGAAGCTGCAAAGAAAATCCTTGGAATGGAGATTTCAAGAGAAGATGGTGTTGTACATTTTTCTCATAAAAGGTACATCAAAAAGGTTATTGAGAGATTCAATATGCATATGATCAAACCTATAAGTACACCATTAGCTTCTCATTTCAAGCTTTCAGAGTTACAAATACCTCAATCTGTGGATGGGGTGGAGCATATGTCAAAGGTTCCTTATGCTACGCACTTGGTAGAATTATGTATGCTCTGGTGTGCACACATATAGATAGTGCTCAATCTATAAGTGTGGTAAGCAGGTACATGGAAAATCCAACTAAAAGACATTGGTAAGTTGTTGAGTGGATATTAAGATATCTGAAAGGAACTTCTCATGTTGGCCTAACTTTTTTGAAAAGTGAAGGTATTTCAATTCTCGGTTATGCAAGGGATATTGATAGAAGGAGGTCCACAACTAGAATATATGGTAGAAAAAGTGGCAATGAAAGAAGCTATCTAGTTGAACGGTTTGGTGGCAGAATTAAGGTTGGTTCAACTGGAATCAACTCTAAGATGTGATAGTCAAACTACTATTCATTTGATTAAAAATCAAAGATTTCATGAACGTCCCCAAACACATTGATTTCATATTCCATTTCATGTTAGATGTCATTGAAGATGGATATATAAAGGTTGAGAAAGTTATCACTGATGATAATGTTGCTGACATGTTGACCAAGATAGCCCAGCTTGCCAAGTTTTCACACTGCAAGAACTTGACGGGAGTATACATCAATTGATGCAACTGTGGAAGAACAATTGCTAGGTGGAGCTAGAGTGTTCAACAAAGGTTTGATTCTTCTTGTTTCTTACAATGAAATTTCCTAGTAAGCTTAGAAGTTTCTACAGAAGTTATTCATACACATGCTTAAAACACAAATCAAGGTGGAGATTGAAAGATTTGGTTGGGTCCTTGTAGGGTAAAATCCAATGGAAGAAAAATCCATGTGCCAATTTACTTGGCTAGGAAATAAACTTGGAGAGCAAGATAAATTTTGTGGAAGACAAATTTTGTATTTCTTTTCTTTGTGCTTGGAGCCCACGTTTGGCCACCTATAAAAGGATGGTCATTCTTCATTGTTGAAACCATCCTGAACTTATAACCAAAATATATAATAAGAGTAGAAAATATATGTTAAATATATTTGTTCTTCCTTTGTTCTTTGTTTTCACATTTCCACTAACAGGGGTTGTGTCCCAGTTCGAGTGTCGGGGTGAGAATCGGTTACTGGTTCAAATATCGGATTCGAAAAAAAGAGTAGGGGTCAGGTCCTATTTTGGAAGCTTATTTCTCGATTTGGGGGTTAGCGTCAATTTCCAATTTGAAATTTGGGTCTTGGGATGAAAGTCGAGAATCAGAATTAGGTCCTCCTTCAGAAGTCAGGTCCCACATCAGGTGTCGGGGTCGGGGTTGGGTCCTAGTTTTAAAGTTGGTCTTAGTTCAAATAATGTCAGGTCTCGAGTTAGAGTATAAGGGTTGAATCCCAAATAAATGTTGGTGTAGGGTCCCAGTTCAAAAGTCAAGTCTTTGTTCAAGAGTAGAGTTTGGATCTCGAATACGTCATTGGGGTCGCGTATCAAGTTTAGGTCTTATTTTGAAAGTTAGGATTAGCATTAGGTTTTAAGGTAATGGAAAAGTCATGGTTTAGAATTCTAGTCCCATTTCAGATGTTGGGTCCCATATTTGATGTCATAGTTGGCTCCATGGTCGGGTGTTAGGGTAGGGTCATGATTCGAAAGTCAGGTCCTAATACAAGAGTTGGGGTTGGATCTCGAATCAGTTGTCTGGGTCGGGTGTTAGGGTCATATTTCGATTCAAAATATGGGTACCTGGTCGTGTATCAAAGTCGTATTCCGATTTAAAAGTTGGGTCTTGAGTCGAGTGTTAGGATTTGGTCCCGATTTGAAAGTCTGGTTTTAGGTAGAGAGTTGGGGTCAAGTCCTAATTCAAAAGCTTAGTTAGGGATTGAGAGTCGGGGTTAAGTTCCCATTTGAATGCTAGGACCTAGGTTTAGGGTTGGGAGTCGAGGTCGGTCTCGGATCAACTTTTGGGGTTCAGTCGTACTTCAAAATATGGGTCCCGCATCGAGTGTCGGGGTCAAGTCTGGATTTAGACGTCGGATCCCAGTTAAGATGTGGGGTTGTTGTTTGGCTGTTAGGTCCCATATTAGGATGTCAAGATTAGAGCCTAGGTCAAGTGTTGGGGTTGTATCCTAGTTTAGGTGTTGAGGTAAAAATCATGTCTTAGTTTAAATATCGAGTCCTTAAATGAGAGTCGAGTTCAGGTCTTTAGTTGGGTGTTAGGGTCGGATACCAAATCAATCATAGGATTGTGTATTGTTTGGAGTTGGGGTCGGGCCCTCAATCGATTATTAGAATTTTTTTTCCGAGTTAGAATCTAGTTTTCTAAAAGGAATATTCTACTATGTAGCCAAAAAAATCTCGAAAATGTTTTTCATTCACTCCATTAGTTGCTAAGTTACATGATTTGATGCTCATTAAAATATAATCATTTTTTATATATATAATGAAGTGTAATTTATTGCAAGTCATGAGGTGGATTAGAATTTTTTAATATATATTTTTTTTAATTACTATTATATATAAGGAAGAATAGCCAATTTTTGCAGTCTTCACATAATTTTCTTGCCATTTCTAGTTGAAGTTATACAAATTTGTAATTCCTCACATATTTGATAAATTTTAAGAACTTAAATGATTTTCTACAATGCTTTCAAAAATGATGATGTCATGGAAAAAGGTAATATAGAACCTACAAAAACGTTCATATACATAATATATTACCTCAAAAATTTATCATAAACATAAACTTAAATCTACATTAGGATTTGAAACAAGATGATTTATAGAGAGACGTTATAGAAACATACCTGAAGACATTATCGAGGTACCTCCTTGTTCAGACCTTATGTTTTCACAATTTTCAGAATCGAAAAAGTATCTATAGAACTATATGATAACCCTAATGAGTGGTGTGGGATGAAGAATTTATAGAGGCGGAGATTTAATATTGATCGTCCATCAAATAGCCAATCTTACATATGAAATTTGTTGTTCATTAGACATTGGTTTCCAACTTTACATTAATTATGTCGCACATAAAATAAATAAATTCAAACATTTATTATAAACAAGCAAATAATAATCCTAACATTGAATTTTGATCTCAATATAGGTTTAATTGTTGACTTGAAATATTATATTCATAATATTATTTATTTTTTATTTAATGTTATTTATAATTTAACATTTACTATTTTAAATTTTCATTTATTGATTAAGTGGAAATTTTTTTTCTCTTGTTTTCTCTTCTAATTTTTTGTTGTACATGCTGACAAATATAAATACTAATAAAGGCTATCGCTCGAGGTGGCCCTACTCTTATTGATCTTTCCTTGTGGAATGTGTCTTTTGTTGGTGATGAAGGCTTATCTAAGATTGCTCATGGGTGTCATCTATTAGAGAAGCTTGATTTTTCCAATGATCAACAATTACTGACAAGTCTTTGTTAGACATTGTTCTTGGGCATATTTGTACGCGTAGGAACGAAATAATACCTATGTTTTGGCCGAGTTTGGGAATGAATTTGCTAATTTTTAGTAGTGTCAAGTCATATTAATTCATTTGAACTAACCAACATGATTAGTTGTGCAGGTGGTGATAAAAGAGGAAACGATCACAAAAGTGGAACTAGGGACGCAAGAGTGGATCCAAGCAAACGAGCAAAAAGTTAAAACAAAAAGAATAAGTTAGGACGTGGAGAGGGAAATTATTATTTACTCGTGTGATGAATTTTGAGGCAGAGGACTCTGTATCCTCTCCGCGTCGCGGAGAGCAGGTGTTCAACTGAAGCTGGAATTTCACAGTGTATTTGTATCGCGGACCTGGGCTCCAATTTTCTACCATTTTTCCTAAATTATAAATAGACTTGGATTTTATTTTATTAATTATTATTTTTCTGGGTTTTGAAGAATGACGACTTCAAGAGCTGTTTCATCTATTCTTACGGTTTATTCTTAAACTTTACTCCATTTGATCTCTTTTATGTTAACTTAACATTGCAAAATCGAGAATCATATTATGAGTGGCTAATTTCCCTAGTTTTAGGGTTGTGGCTATAGGATGATTGTATTTTATTGATTTTAATGGAATGATATTGATTATCATATGAATTTCTCTTTTGTTCTTGATTTAGTATTTCGTGACTGGTCACTATTGAAATAAATGTCTTGTCTAAATTGAACTTGCGAGAGGAATAAAAGAATAAAACATGGGGCAAAAGGAGCATGATATTCTCTAGGTTTAGGGTTGATTTGTATCTAGGGTAAGGATATACCTAGAAACCTTTCTTGGTTAATAGACAGGATGAAATTGCAATGCTCGGTAATTGGTTCAGTTTATCCCCACCAAACGATGTAGTTAGGCTGCAAATTACTGTAGGCGATTAGAGGTTGAGAGACCATGATCATACATCTAACACTGTAATCAGTGATTCGATAATTGATTAACATCCATTAAATGAGATAATTTGCATGAATCCATAGCAGGCAGCAGCCTTGGAATTCCCCAACTCAGTTTTTGAAATCGAATCATAATAGTTTACTTCAATAATAAGATAAGTAATCATTTAAAATCCCATATTACTATTCATGATAACACCTGTTCTAAATTTTAATTATTGGAAGAGTTGAATACATCTAATCTTAAGTCCCAACAGGTATGATACCCGGCTCTTAAAAAATGATACTTTAATACTTGCACGACCGTGTACACTTGCGTGCGTATTTGATAAGTTTTTGGCGTTGTTGCCGGGGACTTTAGAATTAGGAAGTATTTGAATTATCTAATTTCTAAGGTTATTGTTCAAGTGTTGACAACTTGGTCTTAGCTATTGTTGCGGGTTGTATTTGAACTTCAAACTGGAAGACGAATAGGAATTGGTAGAGACACTCACTGAATCGGAAAGATTTGTTCACTACTGGAGAAGGCAAGTACGACTAAATTACCCTATCCTTCTAGTTGCGGGCAAACCAGTAACACTAGTAGGAGAATGCAGCTCCTATGACTTGGGATTGTTTTCCCAAGGGAGTTGATAGAAGCTAAGGCACAAGAGTTTATGAACTTGAAGCAGGGTTCAATGTCGGTCCAAGAGTACGGGCTGAAGTTCACACGACTCTCCAAGTATGTTCTACATATGGTTGCCGATCTAAGGGCACAAATGAGTAAGTTCTTGTTTGGGGTATCTGATCTAGTAAAGACCGAGTGCAGAAATGCTATACTTCTAGGGGATATGCATATCTCCAGACTCATGACTCATGCCCAACAGGTTGAGGGAGATAAGCTTAGGGAAATGGCAAAGGACAACAAGAAGGCTAGAATAGGGAATTATGAATACTCTCAATAGAAATCGAGTGGTGTAAATCACTCATAGTTTCAGCAGAGGTCTATAGCCCGAACACCTTCATCAGTTAGTGCTCCATCCCCAGGTTTCGACAGGATCAGAAAGGTAGAGCATCAGTCTCTAAGTCTCTGGAGAGTACTTCAGGTAACAGGACTTTCCCAACTTGTCCAAAGTGTGGTAACAACCATCCGGGTGAGTGTCTTGCAGGCAAGGAAGGGTGCTTTGGGTGTGGTCAGTAGTTGAAGGATTGCCCTTCTGCCAGGCAGGGGAAAGGAGGTAACAACAATAAGGCTCAATCTACAGCTCCAACGGCACCAACAGGTCACCCAACTCAACAGGATACTTCTTCTGGTGTAGGTGGCAGTCAGCCCCAGAACAGTTTGCATGTTGTCCAGACTCACCAGGACCAAAAAGATTCTTCAGATGTGGTCACTAGTACATTACGAGACTTTTATTTGGATGTTTCTGCATTGTTAGATCCACGGACTACACTATCTTTTGTAACATCCTATATAGCAGTAAACTTTGGTGTCAGTCCAGAAACTCTCTCAGAACCCTTTTCAGTGTCTACTCCAGTTGGTGACCCAGATATAGCTAGACGGGTATACAAAAATTTCCCTGTCATAGTCTCTCAAAAAGTCACCTCAGCAGATCTTACAAAGTTAGAAATGGTAGATTTTGATATCATTCTAGGCATGGATTGGTTACATTCATGTTATGCATCAATCGATTGTAGAACTAGGATCGTTTGGTTTCAGTTTCCAAATGAGACAACCTTAGAATGGAAGGGTAGTAGCTCACTGCCTATGGGTCAATTCATCTCTTATCTTAAGGCCAAAAAAAATGATTTCCAAAGGGTTTATCTACCATCTTGTTTGGCTTAAGGATTCAAACTCCAAAACCCCCAACTCTTGAGCTAGTCGCTGTAGTAAATAGGTTCCCAAAAGTGTTCCTAGATGATCTTCCCGGAGTTCCTCTTTAAAGGGAAATCGACTTCGGAATAGATCTTCTCCCAAATACCAGTCTATTTCGATTCCTCCTTATAGAATGACTCCAGTCGAGCTTAAGGAATTGAAATAGCAGTTGAAAGACCTTCTAGATAAGGGCTTCATCACACCTAGTATCTCCCTATGGGGTGCTCCAATGTTGTTCGTACAAAAGAAAGATGGTTCCCTCGGAATGTACTTTACCATCCGAGTATGGCCAATGTAGTGGTTGATGCTCTCAACAAACTGTCTATGGGTAGTGTAGCACATGTTGGGGAAGAAAAGAAAGAGTTAGCAAAAGATGTTCATCGGCTTGCTCGCTTAGGAATTTGCCTTATGACACATCAGATAGTGGTGTGATAGTTTAGAATGGGTCAGAATCTTAATTGGTAGTGGGAGTTAAGGAAAAATAAGATAGTGATCCTATATTACTTCAGTTGAAAGGTTCAGTTCATCAGCAGAAATTTGAGGTTATCTCTCAAGGGGGAGATGGTGTGCTTCGTTACTAGGGTCGATTATGTATTCCTAATGTGGGTGAGTTGAGGCAGGATATCCTTACAGAAGCTCATAACTCCAGGTATTCCATTCATCCAGGTGCCACTAAGATGTACCTTGATATACGGGAAGTCTTTTGGTGGAACGACTTGAAGAGGGACATAGCAGATTTTGTGGCTAAATGTCCTAACTGTCAATAGGTTAAGGTAGAACATTAGAAACCGAAGGTATGACTCAAGAGATTAACATTCCTACATGGAAGTGGGAAGTGATAATTATGGACTTCATTACAGGTTTACCTCATACTCGCAGACAGCATGACTCCATTTGGTTGATAGTAGACAGAGTCACTAAGTCCGCTCACTTCTTGGCTTTCAAGACAACAGATTCAGCGGAGGACTACGCCAAACTCTACATCAATGAGATAGTCAGGTTGCATGGGGTTCCTTGTCTATCATCTCAGATAAAGGTCCTCAGTTTACCTCTCATTTCTGGAAATGGTTTCAAAAAGGTCTTGGTACTCAAGTAAATCTCAGTACAGTATTCCACTCGGTGCTAAGCATAATTCCCACAAAATAGTATTTTCTTACCTATTCTCATTATCCATGGAAAGATATGTCATTTTTCCAATCCAACTAGTTCATTAGGATAACTCTTATTCATTGATTCAATTAGGTGAGAATAACCTTTCAACCTAAGAATCCTTTCTATGTGAGAAAACCTTTCACATCATGGTTGTAAGTGTTTTATGAGAATATCCTTTCAACAACACAACAACAACAACACTGGCACTTTACTATCAAAGCACCCTTAAAGCATTTACATAGGTTTCATAAAATCATGCATAAACTCATACTTTTCCCTTTCAAGGTTCAAAGCTACTTTCAATCACCAAATCTAGAATTCTAGCATTAGATAGGTATTTTATCATAAATTCAAGTAATTCTATTACTTCATGCTTTAGATCATAAAACTCATCTTTCATAATCAACAACCCAACCCTATGAGATCACAATTTGGAAAATATGGGGGTTTGCATGGGTTCATAGGGGAAATATCATAAAAGCATTGTAAATCATCAATTCATGCATATTTAAACATAATTCAATCATTAAGATCAATAATCAAAATAACTCATGATGTTTGAGGAAAACCCTAGCTAATTGGGAATCATACCATTTGAAATAGAGGAATTTGGGGACTCCATGGGTGGAAGGAACCCATTGATGAAAGCTACCATACCTCAAGTCCAATTTCCTATCTTCAATGAAGAATTTGGATCCTTAGCTTCAAACCCTAGTTGAATCTTCTTCTTTTTCTTCTTCTTCAAGTTCTATAGAGAGAATATTTGAGAGGAGTTGGTTTTCTTTTGGGATTTAGGAAGAATGAATTAAATGGGTGAATTTGGGGTAGAAAGACTTATATAGGGGTTTTAAATATAGGCAAAATGGCATAGTATAGGAATTAATTAATTAGGAAAAGACCCAACTAACCCTGAAATTAAATGTCAGGTGACCATCCACGGACCCTAGTTGACGGATCGTGGTCTGACCCATGGCCTGTCCTGGTGGATCGTTAGTCATCATCAGGAAGAGTGATTACCTGACCATGGGCCGTGGTC